>JBBGZY010000052.1:287500-1617500 GCA_037952925.1 Lithobates clamitans | reverse complement strand
TTTTTCAAGGGGGTGGCGCTGCTCAGGGACAGACGGAGTTGGGGGGCAGGCCACTCTGATGATCTGTAAAAAGGCTGTCCCACTGTCTTCAATATAGCACACGCGGTACTCATAGTTGCTGTGGGGTTGCTTGCACACAGAGTCTGAATGACACCCTGACATGCATGAAGAGCTGAGGTATGTGTGCTGCAGGGGGGTGGGTACCCACGAGAGGCAGAGAACAGGGACAGCTCCTCCGCCAGCAGCTGATATGTGGGTGAAGCCTTAGAGGCTTGCATTTCCATTGAGTGTAAATCAATGGAGGAGGAGGTGTGGCCAGCCTCATGCCTTGCCCGCCTTCTTGGTGCATGCGTGAGGTGAAGCGCTGCAGAATGGTAGAGAGAGCACCAGGGAGGTCACCTGGGAAGTTAGTTCTGTAGCTGCAGGATATATGACAGAGTATAAAGGGAATCTATTATTTTTTAAGAGTGGCTGCTGATCTGCTGGCTGGTTGCTAAGGTCATTTCATTTATACACAAGCCCAAATGTTGCATAATTTGTCATGTTCAAACTAAAAATCAATATACAGCCCTAGCTTGCACCTATACTACCCTAGCCCACCCCTATACTACCCTAGCCCTGCCCTATACAGCCCTAGCCGATAGCTATACTGCCTTAGCCTGCCCCTATACTACCCTAGCCCATCACTATACTACCCTAGCCCTGCCCTATACTACCCTAGCCCATCACTATGCTACCCTAGCCCCACCCTATACAGCCCTAGCCTATCTCTATACTGCCCCTATACTACCCTAGCCCTGCCCTATATGGCTACCCCTATACTACCCTAGCCCATCGCTATACTAGCCTAGCTCCACCCTATATGGGTGCAACTTTATTTTTCATTCTTTTTATTGCTTAAACTCAAACAAGATAAATGAGGAAGGAATTTGGGAGTTTAAATGAGGCATGTGGCGAGTGAATAACTGGTCAATCCGTAAAAAGTATTTCTTTGCACACAAAATAAAATTGCGATATATATAATTGCACAAAAATTGAGCACTCAAATATACAAAACATCAAATTGCATAGTGAAGTTGATACATAAACAAGATAAGCATCATAGCACATAATAGATGATGGGAGCCAATATGTATTTCATATCGTAAATCAATAGAGATTGGATATTACATGGTAATGGTATAAATGACATAAAACATATCTAATATGTATAGCTGCATTGAGTAAACTCAAACAAGAAAGCTATCCTCCAAAAGTAAAATTACCTGCCTGTTACCTTAGTATCGACTTGACTGCACTTAATAACAGTATATTAAACAGTAACAGTATATTAATTCACTCGCTGGTCATCTCTTGCCCCAACTACTGCAACTCCCTTCTCTTTGGTTTACCTCTACATAGTCTATCACCTCTTCAATCCATCATGAATGCTGCTGCCAGACTCATCCACCTTACCAATCACTCTGTCTCTGCTACCCCTCTCTGTCAATCCCTCCACTGGCTTCCGGTCAACCAAAGAATTGAATTCAAAATACTAACAACTACAGGCATACCCCACTTTTAAGTACACAATGGGGTGTACGTACAAAGCCATCCACAATTTAGCCCCCAGCTACATCGCTAGCCTAGTCTCTAAATACCAACCTACTCGTTCTTTTCGTTCCTCTCAAGACCTTCTGCTCTCTAGCTCCCTCATCACCTCCTCCCATGCTCGCATCCAGGACTTTTTGAAAGCCTCTCCATTCCTATGGGATGCCTTACCCCAATCTGTCCGCTTATCTCCTACTCTATTAGCTTTTAGACGAACCCTGAAAACCGTTCTCTTCAGAGAAGCCTACCCTACCCACACCTAACAACTGTTTTTTAATTTTCTCCATCAGCTCACCCCCCCCCCCCCCCCCACAGTTATTACCTTTTGTTTCCACTTGACCCTCCCTTCTAGATTGTAAGCTCTGACGAGCAGGGCCCTCTGATCCCTCCTGTATTGATTTGTATTGTAAGTGTACTGTCTGCCCTTATGTTGTAAAGCGCTGCGTAAACTGTTGGCGCTATATAAATCCTGTTTATTAATAATAATAATTAAAAAGCATCCTTTCCTCCAATTGTGTTTGCAGCGATTTGGCATGCGATTTGACATGTCAAATTGCATGCCAAATCGGAGGCTTTTGCTAGAAATGGCACCGTCCAAAATGGAAATGGATTCGGCGGTGCCGCACTGATTCCCAAATGTATTTTCTGTGCTACTTTTGGCAACTTCGGGGTGCAATTTTAATGGACATCTGTGCAGAAACCCGCAGAGATGTCTCTGAAATCGTCCCCGAAGTCGCACGATTTCATTCCCGCTATCAGTGTGAACCCAAGCTAAAAATCATTTCATGGAAACTCTACTTTCCCTTAAAATGAATATAACATACAGTATAATTGCCATGCAAGCAATTTTGTAATTTATAGAGCAGTTTTAGGCAACAGTTGAACACTTTCAGTGAACTACTTATGTATATAACAGGGGTAGTGAATTGAAATTCAAAGAGGTACGGTAACTAGAAAAAATTTCTGCCCGAGGTCCAAATCACAAGTCTGTGCCATGAAAGATTGTACGTGTCTTCATTTCTTTTTTTGGCCCAATCCGAACTCTCTGGTGCTTTTCTTACTGTTTTCTCCACACACTCTGGTAATACTCTGTAAAATGTAAATGTTCCCAATAGGGTTCCCCCTTACATCAGGTGCCCATACCAGAGTAATTAATTACATTGGTTGCCCCCATCAGACTACCCCCATAAATCAGGTGTCCCCATCAGAGTGCCCACTTACATCAGGTGTCCCCATCAGAGTGCCCCTTACATCAGGTGTCCCCATCAGAGTGCCCCTTTACATTAGGTGTCCCCATCAGAGTGCCCTTTTACATCAGGTGTCCCCAATAAAGTGCCCCTTTAAATCAGGTGTCCCCGTCACATCAGGTGTTCCCATCAGAGTGCCCCTTACATCAGGTGTCCCCATTAGAGTGCCCATTACATCAGGTGTCCCCATCAGAGTGCCTCTTACATTAGGTGTCCCCATCAGAGTGCCCCTTACATCAGGTGTCCCCATCAGAGTGCCCCTTTACATCAAGTGTCCCCGTCACATCAGGTGTCCCCATCATCAGAGTGCCCCTTAACATAGAATGTGCTAGTCAGCGTGCCCCTTAACATTAAATATGCCCATCAGAGTGCCCCTTAACATAAAATAGGGGTCACACTGATGGGCACATTTTATGTTGAGGAGCACTCTGATGGGAACAACAAAATGTGCCCATCTGTGTGCCCCTTAACATACAATGTGCCCATCAGTGTTGCTCTTAAAATAAAATATGTCCATCAGTGTGACCCTTAACTTTAAATGTGCCCATCATAGTGCCACTTAACATAAAATAAGTAGCATGCTGATGGGCACCACAAAATGTGCCTATCAGTGTGCCCTTACCAAAATATGCCCATTAGTGTGCACATTAAAAAAATATGCCCATCATCAGTGTGTACATTAAAAAAATATGCCCAGCAGCAATCACCTTAGAAAAAAATGTGCCCCACATACCTTTCTTACAGGTGTCAGCACAATTGGCAAGCTGCAGGGGATGGAAGCTGCAAGATATACCTGACAGGGAGTAAGAGCCGGGAGCTGCGAGCAGCAGGGGGGCGGGGCACGCACGGGACGTCACGCCACCAACTCGCGGCCTGGCTGGGAGTGAGAGCCACGGTCAGGAGCAGGGGGCGGTGCGCACACACACGCAATGTCACTGGTTGCTGGGAGACCCACAGTCCCAGCAAACCAGTGACTGCTGACACTCGGCACTACACTGGTGGTCTGGGCAGGAGCATCACTCGGTCCGTATTCGGACCGCGGGCTGCCATTTAATACTGGCTGCAATACAATAACCACAGCAACTGTGGAAGTTCAATCAATTTACTCTAAAGTGGAGTTCCAGTCATTTTTTGTGTTTATTAAAAGTCAGCAGCTACAAAAAGTGTAGCTGCTGACTTTTAATAAACAGACACTCACCTGTCCCAGGATCCAGGGATGTGGTCGCCCAAACCATCGCTTCTCTGCCTCTTTTCTCCCCAGTGCCGGCATTTCAACTGTGGGCATCCGGTTGTGACTGCTTGCGGCATCACAGCCGGCTGTGCAATGCACATGCGCAAGTTGTGCTGCACCTCCTGAATGGTCGGGCAGTCTTCTGGGACCTGTAACATGTCCCAGAAAACTGCATGGAGGCAGGGGGAGAGGAGAACTTCCGCTTGGATCGCCTAGGTAAAATCGCACGTCAAATTGGCCCAAAGTGAACGGGGGCTCAGAGAGTGCTCCTAATCTCATCTCAATACCTGTATAGAAGACACCTGGGAGCCAGAAATCTCGCTGATTGATAGGGGATCAAATACTAATTTCAATCATTAAAATGCAAATCAATTTATAACTTTTTTGAAATGCGTTTTTCTGGATATTTTAGTTGTTATACTGTCTCTCACTGTTAAAATAAACAGACCATTAAAATTATAGACTGATCATTTGTCAGTGGGCAAACGTACAAAATCAGCAGGGGATCAAATACTTAGCTGTCAGGTTTTTTTTTTCATTCAGCCGTGCTGGGTTGAATGAAAAAAAAACTAGTAGCGTGTACCGAGCTTTAGAAGTCTCGTTTTCTTTTGCTAGGATTGGCTTAAGAAAACCTGCACTGAGCTGGAAGACTAGTAGGAGGCATCCTCTGCTAAACTTTTTTTTTTAAGAGATCATGTCTTAAACCTTTTGTGGCTAAAGGGATGCAGATGCTGCTCCTATTCTTATTTAGCACTGATATTTCTCAGGTGGTGATAACTGAAGGTAGTAGCCATATAGCAGTTGGCCCTTTATCAGTCAGTTTGAGAATGTACATGAGAAAAGAAAGTCTCTGAAATAAATACTGCTTAAAGTGTTCGTAAAACCATTTTTTTAAAAATAACAAACATGTCATACTTACCTGCTTTGTGCAATGGTTTAGCACAGAGCAGCCCAGATCCTCCTCTTCTTCGGTCCCCTGCCAGCGCTCTGGGCCCCTCCCTCCTGCCAAGTGCCCCCATAGCAAACCGCTTGCTATGGGGGCACTCGTGCGTGCTTGCTCCCAAGCCCCACTCTCTGTGTCCATAAGACAAAGAGCATGGCTCAGCCCCCCTCCATTCCTGCCTCACTGGCTTTGATTGACAGTAGTGGGAGCCAATGGCTCCTGCTGCTGCATCTCAGCCAATGAGGAAGGAGAGACCTGAAAGAGCCTCAGCTCTCATGTACATCGCTGGATCAAGATCGGGCTTAGGTAACTATTAGAGGGGACTGAGAGGGGAGGTGCACACTGAAGGTTTTTACCTTCATGCGAAGAAAATGGGAAGGTAAAAACCTTTGGAACCACCTTAAGGCCTCATGCACACTGGATGTTTTTACAGTGACTGTTTTTGGCTTTAGACGTTTTTCTGCAGTCAATAAACTCTCCAGCACGTTATCCTAGGTGTCCATGCAGGATGTTATTAGCAGTTTTTGGCAGGGGCGTTTTCTGGTTGGAAAAAAACCCAAGAACTAGTGGGTTTTGAGAGGAGTTTTTCAGCTGTAAAATCACTCTAAAAAAAAAAAAAAAGCTTAAAAATGCTAAAAAACCTGGCTATTCAGGATTTTTTGAGCCATAAACTTTTGTGGGAGTATAATTTTGCTAAAAAAAAAGCTAAAAAACGCTACTGCAAAAATGCTGAAAAGCTAATTCTACAGTTTTCTAAAGCTAACACTACTGGCTTTTTTTTTTTATAACGTCCAGTGTGAATAAGGGCTTCAGAATAAGTTCTCCTTCTGTAATATGTTTAGGACCCCCTCCATTTATTATAATTTTTTGTTAAAGGTGAACTTAGCCTTTACACTCCTGAAATTAGTGGCGGCTGGTGCTCAAAATTTTTTGGGGGGGCTCAAAAAACTGAAAAATTCAGAAAAATACTCACTGTGCATATCAAATTCAGCCATTGTGCCCAGTAAATGCAGCCACTGTGCCCAGCAAATGCAGCCACTGTGCCCACAAATACAGCCACTTTGCTATCAAATGCAGCCCCTGTGTCCATCATATGCAGCTACTGTGCCAAACACAGGCAGCTACTGTGCCCATCAAATACAGCCACTTTGCCATCAAATGCAGCCCCTGTGCCCATCATATGCAGCCACTGTGCCCATCATATGCAGCCACTGTGCCCACCAAATAAAGCCACTGTGCCTATCATGTGCAGCTACTGTGCCCACCAATTAAAGCCACTGTGCCAATCATATGAAGCCAAGCACGTCCCCCGGTTGTCACTTTAACCAACCCCCCCCCGCAGCTGGTCCGGTGGCACTTACCGCTCGTGTGGCGGGGCTCTGCTCCGCTCCTGGAGTGACGGGGCTCTCCTCCTCTTCTTCTGCAGTGGCGACTCCTGTGTTCGCTCGGCTCCTCAGGCTTCCTCCGCTGCGCCATGTCTCCTCTTCCGCCAAAGCATTAGGTATCCAATTGGATTGCCTAATGCTTTAGCCAATCGGGAGACAGGTCTCACTGACCTGCCTCCTGAATGGCAGGGAGGAACGTTAATGTGAAAATAGCAAAAATTCATTCGCTATGTCACACAACAGGGTGGGATCGGGACGCAGTGCTCTGCGCCCCAAGCCCACCCTATTTTGAAGCCCATTAGAGCCTCTGGCTTTAATCACATGCTTCAAAATACACACCCCCTGCCTATCCCTGCCATAGTATTTCACGTTTCCAGCATCCTGAACGGGGCCGGGCACATGAATAGGGAGGGTGGCAGAGGTGTAGGGGGGGCGGCGCCCGTGCGCCCACAATGCACGAGCCGCCACTGCCTGGAGGAAATTGTTGTTTAACTCAACAAGCTGGCTTTTCAACATTTTCAAATTCTGCTAATATACCTACAGAAACTCTTTATTTATATTATCCCTTTTCTACTCTCTGCTCATAAGAAATTTAGTCTGAGAGTGACCAAAACTCTAAACTAGCTGCCACTGTGGCATGGCACAATGCTGTAATGCAGCGTACACACGGGCAGACTTTTTGACTGGACTGGTCCGACGGTCTATCCGACAGACTTTCGGCGGACTTCCGATGGACTTTCCCAACGAACGGACTTGTCTACACACGATAACACCAAAGTCCGAGGGATTCGTAGGTGATGACGTACGACCAGGCTAAAATAAGGAAGTTGATAGCCAGTAGCCAATAGCTGCCCTAGCGTCGGTTTTTGTCCGTCAGACTAGCATACAGACGAGCGGACTTTTCGACCGGACTCGAGTCCGTCGGAAAGATTTGAAACATGTTCCAAATCTAAAGTCCGTCAGATTTTCGACCGAAAAAGTCTGCTGCAGGTCCGATGAAGCCCACACACAGTCGAATTGTCCGCCGGACTCGGTCCGTCGGACCAGTCCGGTCGAAAAGTCCGCTTGTGTGTACGCGGCCTAAGAAGAACATGTTTTCAGGCACTAGGAGCTGAAGGAGGAGGTTTCCCAGCAAGGCGAGGATACTCTTTTCTAGTTCAGTGAACAGACAGATGACACAGCTGTAGAGCTGTGATAAGAAACAGAAATGTCCCCTGCCTGGTTACGCCTTATGGCAGGAATGTGGGAATCACAAACCTGTCTGAACTGAATTCTAAATATTCTTACAGGTAAAGAAGTCCATACACGGTAAACTATATTTCAAATGTTTAGTTTCTCCAGAGTTCACTGCATTATGTCCATGTATGTTAAGCCTCATACACACAATGAGAATATCGGACGAATGATTGTCTCATATGGAAAATGAAGAGGTTACTAAAGTTCATAAAATTCTCATACAACAGAATACAACTTCGGAAGTGTTGTAATGTGTTGTATAGTGATGTATTCTTTAGTTTCCGAGCATGCGTGGTCTTGGTCTTCCGATTTTTTTTAGACTAATACTGTACTGTCAAAAATTGTACATTCTGCTATCGTACGAGAAAAATGTTTGCGTTTGTCCCTTCGGATAATTTCGGATGAACTGTCGTGATCGGCTCT
This sequence comes from Lithobates clamitans, assembly GCA_037952925.1. Classification (NCBI taxonomy): domain Eukaryota; kingdom Metazoa; phylum Chordata; class Amphibia; order Anura; family Ranidae; genus Lithobates; species Lithobates clamitans. The sequence goes on along the minus strand of JBBGZY010000052.1, from coordinate 1,609,445 downwards.
TGAAAGCTGTGTTCTAATGATCAGATTATCGTATGATTGCTTTGAAAGCGGTATTTTTTGTCTGATTTTCTGATCGCGTGTACCAGGCAAAAGGCAGAAGATGCAACTATAAAACCAGGTGTGTCTGTGTCAATGTTTGCTGGTCTGTCGCATCACGCAATGGAGTACCAGAGAGAGCTTATCAAGCTCCCTTTTAGCACTTATTTTTGCAAGGCTTTAATTAGGACATGTGTCTGGACTCTGTGTTGATCAAAGAAGATCATCCTGGGTGTCAGACGTCACACTGCTTTGCTTTACAAAGGCAAAGAGCTATCATAGTTATCCAGCTAGTGCTCCACATCCTGAATAATTGACAAGGAAAATCAAGGACCTCACATAAATAGCGAGGATTGTGCTCCTTTATCCCATCTTAGAAAAAAGGTCTTACCTGACTTATTTATTTATTATATTTTTTCAGAGTCCGTGGTGTGGTGCACAAAAACAAAACACCAAAGTGAACCAAAAAAGTGAACCAAAAAAGTGCACGTGAACACACAAAAAAGCGCATTAGGGTGTGTCACATGGTCCTCTCCTGAAAAGGAAGGACCCTTCACTGACCCCCATGGAGCAAGACTTTTGATGGGGAGGAAAATACACTCTGATCCACCTAGCCAAAAGGTCTGACGGATCCACTTCCTCCTGATCAGCTAGCCAATCACAGAGTACTGGTGTAGCACCCTCTAGTGTGTGCTACTAGAGTTGAGAGTAGGTAAAGCATATGTCTGGCCAGGAAAATCCTGAGTCACTAAATCATGTCAGCGTTACTAGAGGCCAGGGTTGAATGACTCATCCTGGTAGCTCTCTGGTGCCTCCCCCTGGTGTCTGGAAGGTTGGAGAACCTTCTAGAACTAAAAGGGTGGGGGTTAGGAGGAGCTGCCATGAATATTTATAGGGTCTCAGCCAATCCCCAGAAGTGGGCTGGCAGGGGACTGAGACAACCCCATAAATAAACACGGGCCATGCCAGCAAGGTAGTCAGGTGGAAGATGGGGAAGCAGTGCTGAGGAGAGGCTGACGATGGCTCTTGAGGGACCCTTTACAGGGGGGGTGTTGCCTCAGGCCGGGTGCTCAGGAAAGCTGGCCTGGAAGGATCCTAACACAGGAGGAGATCCCCATCTGTTTTTTTGAGTGGATCGGATTGGATGTAGGCGGGTGTAAAGGAACACAAGTCCATTTACATGAGCTGCTCCATAGAGGAAAATGGAGGTTCTGATCAGGTCCGCTTGAAAAATGGACTGGCAGACCCGATCGAAACGTTTGTGTGAAAGGGGCCTTATAAAGCAGGAAGGACCTTTTTTTTATATAGGACAGGCTAAAGGAGCACAATACCTTCAACACCTAATACTTTAATTCATGTCAATACCTTTTTAACATGCCTGCATGATCAAGACAGCACAGTACTGCCAGAGCAGGCAAGAAATCTGTAAGGTTGGGTTCACACTAGTGTGAATTGGATGTGGCTTTCTCTGCATCCAATTTGCATGACAGGAGATTATGACCAGCTCTCTTTGCAGCCGGTTCACATATCTCCATGGCGGCTGCGGAGCAGTTTGCACAGGGGTCCTGTGCGTCTTTGGCTCCATTTCAGGTTCAAATTCAGCCAAAGATTTGGCCCTGATTTGTTCCTAAAACAGAGCAGCAGTGTGAACCCAGCCTAAAGAAAACCCATATCATTGGTGCAGTGGACAAGAAAATTCGCCAGAAGAGTTTAGGATGAGGCAGAGCAATTGGAAAAAGCAGACACTCTAGTGCTAAGCTGGCCATACACGGAGTGAATTTCAGCCCTGTCAGCATCGCTCTGCTTTACATCCTTCCATCTGATGATTGAAGGAGCTGAATGGAAAATTTTCAGCCAAACAGTGACTGTAGCCAATCAGCTACAGCCACTATTGGGGTTTTCTGACAGCTCTGAGTGCAGACTGTCAGAAAACAATAGCCAGCGGTGGAGATTCTGTTTAGTATGGATGGGGGATTCGATAGATTTCTCTTGTTCAGCCCAATGGTGAGAAATCTAATAGGGTATAGCCAACCATAGACTAATGCTGGCCATACACTATACGAAAAATCGGCCGAAATTCAGTCATTTAGACAGTTCATTCGTTTTTCGGGCAGTTAATGGGCACAAAATCGATAATCATTGGAACATTTTTGAGCTGAAAAACGAAGGACAAGTTTGGAAATTTTCTGCCAAACAAACGATAAGTTGAAAGGTTATTGTGTTTCCCGTCTGAACTGTCTGCACTAGGTATATGTAAAAAAAAAAAACAACAAATTCATTCATTTATGTCCTCTGAACGATTTATCGGTCATTACATGATGGCACTATCGTTTGCGCTCACGGCCGAATGTTCGCTTTTCGTAAAATGAGTTCAGACGATATTTCGTATAGTGTATGGCCAGCATAAAGCTGGATACATACTATACAATTTTCTGTAGATTTTTTTCCTTCAGATTTACCAAAACGATATAATACGAGGTCAAACCTTAAGGCCGGGTTCACACTATAACCTGCTGCGGATCGCGCAGGAGCGATGTGCGTCCCTGTTCCCCGTTTCAGGGAGGAATCAGGGCCAAATCTATGCCTGAATTCGGCCCTGAAACGGAGCTAAAGACGCACAGCATTTTTGTGTAGTGTGCTCCACAGCCGCAACGGAGATATGTGAACCCGGCTCGATAGGGAGTCAGTCACATTCTCCTGCTATGTGAATTGGATGCGGGGAAACCCACATATAATTCGCATAGGTGTGAACCCGGCCTAAGAGTTTCAATTTGTATGCAATGAGGCAGGCCCTTGCACTACATGGTTTTGGTAATTCTAAAAGAAATCTAACAACAAAAGTTGTATAGTATGTAGGGGGTCTAAGCAAACAAAATGGTGCCCAAGTTGTTACCCAGAGAAAAGGGCAACACAATAAAAGAGAGGTGAGAAATAATATAGACTCCCGCACTTATGGTGTGAAAAAGTATTAAAGAACAGCAGCCTCTATCAATAGATTCACCCTTAGGTGAAAATATAAGGTACAGAGAAAAAAGGAAGATAGAAGTGGTACTGTTCTAAAATGGGGTGCTAGGAACCCTCTAAATGTGGTGTGTTCCTGGTATGGATCCTGACCAGTACACACCACGTTTAGAGGGTTCCTAGCACCCCATTTTAGAACAGCGTCACTTCTATCTTCCTTTTTTCTCCAAAAAAAAAGAGGCATTTGGTATGCAAATATATTATACTATTAGGTGTGTATGGTGACTGTACGATACTATACTTCAGTGATGGTGTGTTTTCTTTTATTTGACTTGTGGTTAAGTTGTACTAGGCCCACTTTACTTTCATAATAGTCATTACTGGTAATTATGTAGTAACACTTTAATTTTTATTTGTGTATGTTTATTATACTTAGTTAGCTTTATGTAGACTGTTGATTTTGGCTTCAGGTGCTTGGCAATGAAAATACACTAAAGAAAAAGCATCAATGGAGTGCAGCTGTCATTGTACCTATTGGAGGTCATGACAGGGGCTCTAACACTTCTCTATTTGATCTACTTGATGAAAAGAAAAAAAATTGTTTATCTAGAGCCTAATCTTTTTATTTAGTGTTAGTTTTGGACAGGGTGGGGAAGTATTAGAACGCCGGTCTCGTTTTGCTGCTGTCGAGAGAGAGATTCCTTCAGGCTTGATTCACACCTATGCAGTTTTAGTGCTTTTTGCATTTTGCAGATTTGCACTACAGTCCATTTGACATGGTTTCCTATGGAACACGTTCTGTAGTGCAAATCTGCAAAATGCAAAAAGCACTAAAACTGCCTAGGTGTGAATCCAGCCTCACTTCTGATATGGTAAAAAAGGTTGCACGACAGACAGAAATAAAAATGCATTTTTTTTAATAGAGTGATATTAAGGCTGGATTCACACCTATGCATTTTTAGTGCTTTTTGCATTTTGCAGATTTGCACTATAGAACGTATAGTGCAAATCTGCAAAATGCAAAAAGCACTAAAACTGCATAGATGTGAATCCAGCCTAAATCCTCAGTTTCTTAAGCATTTTCAGCAGCCGATTTAGGTTGGGTTCACATATATGCTAATTGGATGTGGGTTTTTCCCCGTCAAATTCACATGACAGGCGAGTGTAACCGACTCTCAATGGAGGTCTGGGGCGGCCGTGGAGCAGATTGCAAAAGGGTCCCGTGTGTGTTTGGGTCCTGTTCAGGTGCAAATTCAGGCAAAAATTCAGACCTGAAATCGCACCTGAACCGGTGAACAGACACGCACCCCAGGCATGAACCCGCGGCTGTACATATGTGAACCCGGCCTTCATCACTAAGGCTCTGTTCACAATAGTGCGATTTTGCACAGAATCGAATGACAATGCAAATCATATTTTTCTCAATAGTGCCCATTCACATTAATGCAAGTCAGCACGGTGTAATTTTGGAAAAGGTTCATGTACTACTTGTGCACCACTGGTGTGATTCCAGCACAATTATGGTCTGTAGAATATGCAAACCACATCCAAGTTGCACTACAAAATCGCAATGAAAATTGCATCAAAATTGGATCTCAGCAGTGTGAACCTAGCCTTACTGAGTATGCAGCTTCTTTGTCTTTTAATCCTTGTCTATGTTCCAATTTAAGCAATGCAATGACCACTGCCCCAGGTTTCCCATTTCAAGTTGGCTCCTTTCTCTTGCAGCATCCTATGGAGCCACCCTTGCACACAGGGACTAGAGTTCTATCTTTCTACACTGTGAACATCAATAGAAACAAACAAAACCATATGCTGGGATTGCAAGGCACTCCCCTGCCCCCCTCCCCCCACCAAATCTAAGCTCACAAAGTGGTTCCAGATTGCACTGTCAACTCTTTTCTGCGAACAGGCGAGGACTGGGATCAAAAACAGGCCTTGGCATTCCAGACCGAGCAGCCAATTTCTCCAGGAAGCGGTGGGTTGGGCGCCTGCAGGGGCGGGCAGGCGGGCGGCCGGCCATGGGACACCCACGGAGCCGGTCCCCTGCACTGTAGCACAAAGGGGCACTGCAACACAAAGGGGACTGCACTGCAAAGGGGAACCGCAATGGTTACCCTGCCCCCGACAGTGCAGCCCCCCCTATACCACAGCGCCCCCCCCCCACACCTTAGCACCCACAGCCTCCCACTACAGTGCCCCCCCAGCCATGCCCCCCTCCAAACACAGGGCCCCCCCACTCTCCACCTCCCCTGTACAGTCCCACCTCCGGCAGGGCAGAGGCAGGACTCTACCTGATTGTCCCCTTCAGGGTCTCCCTGCCCACCGACAACGTCACCCCTGCAGTAGGGCAGAGAGTGGGAGGAGCTGCAGACCTGGATCACATCAACAAGCAAGTAACCAACCACTAAGGATGAGCTCAGGCTTGTTCTCAAACAGCACGAGCAGAGCCCGCCAGGAAGTTGGCACTGCGGAACGCTAATCACAAGCAGTGAGACATTGTCCTGATGCGTGGCTGCAGAGATTGGGAAATGTCTCACTGCCTGTGATTAGCGCTGTGCAGTGCCGACTTCCTGGCGGGCTCTGCACGTGCTGTTTGCGAACACGCCTAAGCTCATCCTTACCAACCACTTGTCAACATGAATGACTGCCGCTCTCCATGCAGATCTCCAGCTCCTCCCTCCCCCCACCTCACCCACAGGATGACACCGCATGCGGGGAGAGGCGGTGTAGCATGAAGGTTAACTCCTTACATGCCGAATGGTCAGCGGGGGATGGTTACTCCACTAGTGCCCCCAGACTCCCACCCCCCAAATACCACCCTGCCCCCCCACTGATACATCCCAACCTACTGACTCCTCCCCTACACCCCCAACTACTGACCCACATTCCACCAACTACTGCACCCTGAGAGACCCCTACCCCTAGGGTTGCCACCTCATCCCTTTAAATCCAAACACATATTAATTACACAGGTTCTGTGGCTGATTAAGATGGTAATTAAACTCACTTAGTGCCTTATCTGCATTCAATTAGCCCCAGAACCTGTGTAATTCCATATGTGTTCGGGTTTAAAGGGATGAGGTGGCAACTCTACCTACCCCCCACTGACAGACCATCCCACCACTAACAGACCCACAGCCCCTCCCACCACTACTCACAATCCCTAACCCCCAACTACTGTCCCCTCCCCCCACCCCACCAACTATTGCCCCCCACCCACAGACCACCCCCCAACTACTGCACCCCCCCACTGATAGATCCCCACCCCTCAACTACTGACCCCTTCCCCCCACCCCACACCACTGATAGACCTCTACCCCTCCGACTACCGATTCATGCCACCCAACCACTCAACTACTGTCCCCCTACTGATAGACACCCACCCCCCAACTACCGCCTCACCCCCCCAGATACACCCCCATCCCACAAAACTACCGACCCCTCCCCTACCCCCCAACCACTGACCTCCACCCCACCAACTGCCACCCCTTAAAAAGACCCCCACCCCTCCACTGACAAACCACCCCACCTAATGTCCTTCCCCTCACCCCACCTACCGCCCCCTGCACACAGTCCTTCACCACCCAACTACTGACCACCACTGACAGATCCCCAACCCCCACAACTACTGCCCTTTAACCCAACCAACTACCACCCCTTCTCGCCACTGAAATCCTGTATCCCCATGTAATAATGATGACTCGTGACTGTGTCCCTACTCGGCTGTCATGGTGCCCGAGCTTGTGTTGTGCCTGTGTACCCAACGAACATTGGGCATGTAAAGAGTTAAGTGATCTTGCCTGTGCCCCACTGACCATTCAGCATGTAAGGAGTTAACTCAGCTGTGTGCCTTTCCAGACCATGTCCGATCAACAGAATTTACTACAGGTGGACTCCAATCAAGTTGTAGAAACAGCTCATGGATGATCAGTGGAAACAAGATGCACCTGAGCTGTTTGTAAAATTTTGAGGAAAATAATGAATTGAATCCATTTTGGAATAAAGCTGTAACATAACAAAATGTGGAAAAAGTGCAGCACTGTGAATACTTTCTGGATGCACTGTATATGTATACAAAAATGTTTTGCCTTTCATTTCCATTTTAAACGGAATGGGTTGTTTTACAAGGTGTTTGTTTACAATCACTTTAAGCTAAACGAGGGGGGGGGGGCGCGGCGGCCATGATATTAAGGAGTTGCTAGAACCCGTCAGCTTTGTATTCGTTGTCTGTTTCCCCCTTTTGAAAATTGTCCCTCATTTCCTGCTTGGTAAAAGATTGTCCCCAGAACAGGATGTGAGGGAAAATCTCTTGGAGCTCCAGATAGCAGTAAAACCTGACAGGAATTCTAACCTTTCCCCATTCTATCCGAAAATGTAAAAAAATTAATTGTTTTGGGTATACAACGCAGATACACTTCTTTAAGCACACAGCCTGTATTCCCCTCTAGCCATGTATGAGCATAGTCTTACGACATGAGCCAAGCAGTCTTTTGGAAAGTACCTTGATGTCCAGAACTTGACGTAGACACAGCTCTGTACCCGCTAGGGAGCACATTTAAAGGTAACATCCCTCTCTGAGCATTAGGTTTTATAGAATCAGAGCTGCCCTTATGTACATGATTCTGGTTCTATCTTTAGATTTTAATAGCTGGCCCAGAGGAACAGCATGGAGCTCAGTCTCTATCCCATGACTATTCAGTGTAGCCAATCATTTGATTTAAAAGAGAATCTCATTTATCACTAAAACTATAACGCATGCTATATTTTCCCATTAGCTTTACAGTACAAAGAAAAAAAAAAAAAAGCGCTATTACAAAACTGTCATCATGAAACCAGCATGGAGCTTCTGGGGTACCTTAATACATACATAATACACACATGGTGAATCAGAGTGGCATTACCGAAATAACACATGAATTCCACCGTAATTCCGTTTATAGCATCTATTAAACCAACTCGCTGCTGCATTTTTTTTTGTAGGCTAAATACCCTAGCTGTGGCAGATCATCCCTGAGGCATGCTGTACTGGAGAACTGTCAGATATAAAGTCATACTTGGTATCTACCTTGGTAAATCATTCTCTCGTTGTGCCACTCTTAGAATAAAATTTTGAGGTGACACAAATTCTAAACTATTCCTTTTTTTTTACTTGTCAGGTTATGAGAATATATTGGTAATTTCTGGTGTATACAGAATATAGACTTGATACATGCCATGGCGCTGTGATAATGAAAATTAATTATTAAAGCTAGTAAAAAAAAAAAGTTGTCTGCGGTGACAACTCAGACTCCAGCTGTCAGTTCATTGACTGGTTTGTAAGGGCAGCCAATTTGTTTCCGTTAGTTTTATTTTTCAAGAATTAGACTGACTATACACATTAAGATTTCTCTTGTTTGGCTCTGCAGGCTAAATGAGAGAAATGACTTGATTCTGCCATCCATGCTAAACCAACTTGATGGATAGACTTGTAATGCCAACTATTATACAGCCCCCCATGGCTGGCAGAATACCCAAACAGTACCTGTATCTGATTGGATGCAGGCACTGTGCTTCCTAGAATTTTCCATCCCAGTAATTGTGACAAGAACCAGATGGTGCAGCCAGAACCATACATGGAATGAATTTAGGCAGATTCTGTAGGATATGGACACAAGCTGACCAGTGTATTGCCAACTTAGTGTCATCTTGAGTGCCGACCATTCCTTCCCTTTCCTAACTTTAAGTTTATTACAGGTTTCAATCTAACCATACAATTTTGTTGTGCAATCCACTTTAGGCCTCCCATTAACGATTCAAATCTAGGCTGGTACCTGCTGAACCTGCTGAGATTCAAACTGGTAACGGGCAGGCTAAATGTACTAAGTTGTTTGATCAAAAAAACTTGGGTACAACCAGCCTGCTGAATCCTCTTGCGGTTCCACCCCAACCAACCCCCCCCCCCCGCTGGGAGAAGACAATTGCTGATTTCCCTATCAGCACTGTCTGTGTTGATGGGGAAATCGTACGAATTTCAAGTAAATTTAATTTGTCACAAAAAATGCTTAGCATTGGACTGCATCAAATCTACTGCATCTAAAAGTCCAGGGTTTACAAATTGTTGTGCCAAAACTGATCCCAGGAAGCTGGACTTACAAGATGGGGAGAAGCAAGTGTGAGCACTACTGTTTACAGTCCAGCCTGAGCTTTTTAGGCTGGGCTTCTCCTATGGGTTACAGTAGTGCAACCCATTTCGCACTCTTGTGACCCGTTTCAGCGGTTTGAAGTCCGCTCTCCGCTGACGTCACTGCAATCAGTCGAGGCAGCGCGTCATCCCGATTTCCCAAGTCTGGATCCGCCAGGTGCCTTGACTGATGGTAGTCTCAGCAAGGCGCTGAGACGGACGCTCCCCGCCACTCCACAGCTCAGTGCTCCAATGAGCATGGAGGAACAGAGCAGGAAAGATGCTGAATGACAGTCAGCAGCTCTCCACTCGGGGAAGAGTGAAAACCAAGCCGTCGGCGATGTTCGGTGGCTCGGTTCTCAGTACAGAGATGTAGGGGTACAGCTGCAACATGCGTCTGATGCTACACCCACCTAGGTAAGTATGAATCTCAAAACAAAAAAAAACCTTCTCTTTTAAGGCCTGGCCATACACGGAGCAAATTGCTTTCCTGCAACCATGGGTTGCAGGAAAGAAATTCTCTCGATACAGACAGTGTTCATGTGAGAATCCCTCCTGCTGGGCCATTGTCTTCTTTCAAATAAAAAGTGCAGCTGCTTAGCAATAAGATTCCTTCTTATGATTTCCTAGAGAATAAAAGCAGTAACCTGTTTGGTTGCTTCAGCCACCAGCTTTGTGGCTCCATCTTGCCATGCTCCCGTTTCTGTAAATGATAGTAAAGCAAAGAAATCTTTTAAGACAGGTTAGGCAGGATAGGTAGGAGGAGGGTGGAGGGAACATTTTTAAGGATAGTTATAGTAAGTGTTTTCTTTCACTGTTAAGGAACGAATGCTAGTTTCCTGGCCGTTTCCTCTTTTAAGTAAACCTTTCTCAATGAAATATTAGTATTGTCAGAGTATTGAAATTATGCACTAGAAGCTTTTTGGATGCAGAGAATACTTTACTTTCATGGAGGTTAACTTTATCATGGCTTTACATTATGTAGACAGAAAACAGGAAGAAAACACAAACAAGTGCACACTTAGATACTGAGGGTACTTCCTCTCATATCATAGAATACATGAACTATACACTATAATAGTACAGCACCACCTGCTGGCATATAATTTATATATATATATATATTATAATATATATAGTCAGTTTATAAGCAACTTCTTTTCCAACAATCAGAGCATCAGTACTGAGTCATTGACTTAAAACAGCAAAGTCAGAGTAAAGTTCGAAGTCCTAATTTGCATAGCGATACTTAAAGAGACAGTGTCACTTTGTCCATTCAGGCTAAAGTGACAGTGTCTGTGACAGTGTCTGTGTAGAGGCCCACTTGTAAGTCCTTAGTCTACAGCACTCCCCCCACCACTTCTTCTATTGAAGCCATCACAAAAAATACCGTATTCTTTGGTGCTGGAACCTAGAAGCAGCAGCAATGTCACTCCCTACATCATATAACAGTGCTCAGGCCTAGATCCTGACGGTTAGGTTTGAGTGCTTCATTATAGTAGGAGGTCACATGCTTCTATATACCCAAAAGTTCCAGGTATTTTACAGTCATCATAGAGAAATGAGCAATGGAGAAGGTTAAAAGGTGTAAATATCAGTGGTTCTGGGGCAGCTTTACACAGACAGGACCCCTTTGTCTTAATTGCTCAAAGTGACATTGTCCCTTTAAAAGTGAACCTGTGCTTGATGGAACAGGGCAGAACAACAGGTTCCCTTTAATGCAGTTTTAGTATACATGGGGCTAATGACTCCCTATGTTCCAGTGCTGATTGGACCAGCCCTGTCACACGGAGTAAGTTACATGCTCCTCTATACCCAGAAATGCCATGTATTTCCTTCAGTTCCCAGCTTCCAGAACTGAATGGAATAGAATGGGGGAGAAACGGACAGGTTATTACATGCTGGGGGCTATTTAGTAGGGAAAGCACATGTGTTCTTAGAGATGAAGCATGACAGCCAGACGACAGACATTTTCTGAAAGATTGAAAATGTCAGCCTCATGCTTCTCTCACAAAAAAGGTTGTTTTAGAGGTAGCCAGTGACTTTTTAGGGTGGCTATTTTGAATAAATCTAGATATTGTACACCATTTTATTGTTAAACTGCACCTATAAATTTAGCTAATAACTTATTTGAATATCAAATTAAAGCCAAACTCCGGCTAACGCTTTTTAAACAGAGCAAAATTTTTTCTTTCTTTTTGGGTTAAAAGGTTATATACAAATAAATAAAAGCTGGCCATTGTAAACACCCCTGTCAGTGTTAGGCCCCTTTCACACGGGGTTTCCGATCAGGTCTGTCAGTTTTTTCAGGTGGACCTGATCGGACCCTCCATTCACTCCTTTGGAGCGTCGGATGACAGCGGTGACATGTTCGCTGACAGATGTCGCTATCTGATCCTGTCCGTAAAATCAAGACTGATGGTGACCTTATTTTCCATCCCTCTGGCAGATCGGATGAAAACGGACAGGTGGTCCATTTTCATCTGATCTCCCGTAGAGGAGAGAGGGACTCTGACAGGTCCATCTTAGCACAGTAAGCAGAGACGGACCTGTCACCTGCCTGCCCAGCGGGGATTGGCGGATCGATCCCCCACTGAGCAAAGCTTAGTCTGCCAGGTGGAACGCCCGTGTGAAAAGACGCTTACAGTGACTTGCAAAAGTATTCAGCCCCCTTGGCATTTTTTGTGTTTTGTTGCTTCACAACCTGGATTTAACATGGATTGTTTGAGGATTTGCATCATTTAATTTACAGGACAAGCCCACAACGTTGAAGATTTTTTTTTATTATTGTGAAGCAAACAACAAATATGACAAAATAACAGAAAAAGTCAATGTGCATAACTATTCACCCCCCTAAAGTCAATACTTTGTAGAGCTGCCTTTTGCGACTATCACAGCTTCAAGTTGCTTTGGATAAGTCTCTATGAGCTTGCCACATCTTACCACTGGGATTTTTGCCCATTCCTCCTTGCAAAACTGCTCCTTCAAGTTGGATGGTTTGCGCTTATGAGCAATCTTTAAGTCTGACCACAGATTTTCTATTGGATTGAGGTCTGGGCTTTGACTAGGCCATTCCAACACATTTACATGTTTCCCCTTAAACCACTCAAGTGTTGCTTTAGCATTGTGTTTGGGGTCATTGTCCTGCTGGAAGGTGAACCTCCATCCTAGCCTCAAATCACACACAGAGTGGTACAGGTTTTACTCAAGAATATCCCTGTATTTAGCACCATCCATCTTTCCCTCAACTCTGACTAGTTTCCCAGTCCCGACTGCTGAAAAACATCCCCACAGCATGATGCTGCCACCACCATGTTTCACTGTGGGGATGGTGTTCTATGGGTGATGTGATGTGTTGGGTTTGCGCCAGACATAGCATTTTCTTTGATGGCCAAAAAATGTAATTTTAGTCTCATCAGACCAGAGCACCTTCCTCCGCACATTTTGGGAGTCTCCCACATGCCTTTTTGCAAACTCAAAATGTTTTGTTTTTTGCTGAAAGTAATGGCTTTCTTCTGGCCACTCTGCCATAAAGCCCAACTCTATGGAGCATACGGCTTATTGTGGTCTTATGTACAGATACTCCAGACTCTGCTGTGGAACTCTGCAGCTCCTCCAGAGTTACCTTAGGTCTCTGTGCTGCCTCTCTGATTAATGTCCTCCTTGCCTGGCCTGTAAGTTTTGGTGTGCGGCCGTCTCTTAGCAGGTTTGCTGTTGTGCCATGTTCTTTCCATTTGGTTATGATAGATTTGACCTAACCCTGACTTGTACTTCTCAACAACATTGTCCCTTACTTGTTTGGAGAGTTTCTTGGTCTTCATGGCAGTGTTTGGTTAGTGGTGCCTCTTGCTTAGGTGTTGCAGCCTCTGGGGCCTTTCAAAAAGGTGTGTATATGTAATGACAGATCATGTGACACTTAGATTGCACACAGGTGGACATCATTTCACTAATTATGTGACTTCTGAAGGTAATTGGTTGCACCAGAGCTTTTTATGGGCTCCATAACAAAGGGGGTGAATACATGCGCACATGCCAATTATTAGCTTTTTATTTCTGAAAAATAGTTTGATGTATATATTTTTCTAATTTTACTTCACCAACTTAAGACTATTGCAAGGCACTGTAAATGGTTTGCCTCAACCCTCTAACTGCCACTCTTGCTGGACAGTTTGGTCTGGTAAAGGAGGTTAGGAAAAACAGCCTTACTGGCCAGATCACCAGGTCAAAAAGAACACAAATGCAGTCACATCTATGAATTTTTATGTTGCAATATATTACATTTTTGCTTTGGGGTTTAAAATTGTTTTAACCACTTCAGCCCTGGAAGAATTTACCCCCTTAATGACCAGGCCATTTTTTGCGATACGGCACTGCGTTGCTTTAACTGACAATTACGCGGTCATGCGACGCTATACACAAACAAAATTGACGTCCTTTTTTTCCCCACAAATAGAGCTTTTTTTGGTGGTGTTTGAGCACCTCTGCGGTCTTTACTTTTTGCGCTATAAACAAAGAAATATCAACAATTTTGAAAAAAAAAATTTTTACTTTTTGCTATAATAAATATCCTGAAATTAAAAAAAATAATAACAAATTTCTTCATGAGTTTAGGCCAATATGTATTCTTCTACATATTTTTGGTAAAAAAATTGCAATAAGCATATTGATTAACTGTGGGGGGGAGTGTACTGACTAGGAGTACAAAGAGATCGCTGTTCCTGATCACTAGGAACAGAAAATCCCTCTCTACTCCCCTGTCAGAACGGGGATCTGTTTGTTTACATTGACAGATCCCCGTTCTGGCTCTCTGTGGAGCGATCGCGGCTGCCGGCCATTGCTATAGCTATTGAAGGGACTGATGTACAGCTACGGCGATTTGCACAGCCGAGCCAACCTGCCGCAGTATAACTAGCGTGGCTGGTCGGCAAGCGGTTAAATTAAGAATTACTTTTTAAAGTAAACTCTATAAATGTACTTATTATTTATTTATTTCAGTTACTTATACAGCACCGTCAATTTACGCAGCGCTTTACATATACATTGTACATTCACATCAGTCCCTACCCTCAAGGAGCTTACAATCTAAGGTCCCTAACTCACAGTCATACATACACATACTAGGGACAATTTAGACAGGATCCAATTAATCTACCAGCATGTCTTTGGAGTGTGGGAGGAAACCGGAATACCCGGAGTAAACCCACGCAGGCACAGGGAGAACATGCAAACTTCAAGCAGGTAGTGTCGTGGTTGGGATTCGAACCAGCAACCCTTCTTACTGCTAGGCGAAGTGCTATCCACTACACCACTGTGCCGCCCATATATAAATATAACTGTAATGCTGTAAGTCTTATCTGAAAATATACTTTTTCTTTTAAAAGCATATTTAGTTGTTTGCTTTAGTTCATCCTATTGTCATGTTCCCATGGCAGTGCTAGGGAGTTAGGATATTGGAGCTAAATGTGACCATCACAGCGTATACACCAACAATTCAGTGGATGGCGTTGAGAGGAAACTGGAGAGAAAAGGATGACGTGGGTCTAGTTGCTTGTTTTTAAGACTGGCTTCCTCCATCAATTTTTGTCTGCAGTTTTTTCCTTCTTCATTTCAGCATCACAGAACAAAATACTGTGAATAATTAATACATCACAGAGAGTGACTTTTATTTCCTCACAACCTAAGGCCCTAGAGCATGGGAAAATGTTTATATAAAGGGGGGCTCCATTCAGATATACAATTGTTAATTCACCATTGTATTTCTGAATTCACAAAATCCTTTTTCAAATGAGGGCCACATCGCCCACACAAGTGGAAGGTGAAATCAGGCCCGCAATTGGATTCGTTGTTCTGTAAATTGATGGGTTAGGTACAAAGGTGTTGCACATTTTTTTTATGTTGCCAGTCAGGTGCGATATTGTTGGAACTTTTGGCACCAAAACAATTTATAATATACAATATAATATACAACACACACCTGAAATGCTAGGTAATCAAGACAAAAATGTTAAATCCCCAAATTTAAAACAAACTTACAAGTATACTATTTATTTTGGCATATCCCTAACCCTGTCACTAAAATTCTAATTAAATCTAACCCATAAACCTCATAGGTAACAGTAATCTAGTCCTAAACATAATTCCTAAACCTAATCCTTAAATCGAGCTACCCCCGCAGGAGCTGCTTGGTAATTTGGGTTCTCTGTTCTGTGCCTTGTCTCCAAGAACACCCTCAGCTCCTCTTATACACCTGGTTGAATGAAAGTAACTGCAAGCATTTGTTGGAACTTGAGTGTAGATACCTTTAACTTGGCTGTGAATTAGCAACAGGAAATAGACACAAGTCTGTTTAGTAGTAAATTATTGCTATCGGCTATAGCAGACCCTAGTGATAATCGCAAGAGAAACTGGCAGGCTGGTTGTACCCAGGCTGATTGAAAATAAAATTACCTTCAGCCCTGATTCAGCAACGTTGTCTGTGTGGCCCTGCTGGTGCTGCATCACCTTCAGTATGAAAACATCTGGCTATCCGTTTTTCATGCAACACATGTGCCCCACATGCCCTATTCATTCCTATGGGATGGTCTAGAATAGAGTGAACCTCGGTTGAAAGATCAGAAGCAGACTGATGCGATCATCCCTATGCTCACTCTGCTATCTCTTCCTATCAACATATTGTTTGTCAGCATACTTGTATGCAGCACATATATTTAGCTAGTCCTATAGGGGACTTCAAAAGATTAATAGAAAATCAAAAGAATAGTCACTGAACACGTTAAAAAATAAAAATCTAATAAGGCATTTGTAGCCAGGCGCTGTGCTACAGCATTACGGAGAAGGAGACAATGGGGTGGATTTACTAAAGGCAACTATACTGTGCACTTGCTCCGGAGCTTAGTAAATGAGGTAAAGCTTCACTTTTCAATACGCAATCACATGCAAGGAAAATAAAAATAAACAGCATTTTTTTGCTTGCACATGATTGGATGATAGAAATCAGCAGAGGTTCCCCTCAGATCTACAGCAACGGCACTTGCAGTGCACAGTAAATTTGCCTTTAGTAAATCAACCTCATTGCCTTTTATTCTTCTGTTCCTCTACTCTACTGAGATACTAATGTTATGCTGCATCTTTGTCCTCCAGCAACAGGGGAGGAGCTAAAGACAAGCAAGCCCATAGACTTCTATGCAGAGTGCTGAGAATCCTGGGAGTAGTAGTTTGGGACGCCAGCTGTATAATGGGATGAATAGACTCCTTACACTACAGATACCAATAACCACTGTGCAATTTGAGGAGTGGAAAGATGATTTTTCCTAAACCGCCCTGGAAAGTTGTTCCTCTTGGCAACCGAGGAAGGAGGGAGTGAGAGAGAGAGCACTATCTGTCCCAGTGGGCAACCATACCAGCAAAGATCTGAGATTTGAGACTGAGACTGGGAATGAGGACCCCCGGGGTCAGGGATGTGCAGCAGCGCCCACATCTAAGCAACTGCACCGCTGCCGCAGGGAGAATGCAGCATCCACTCATCCTCTGCTACCCACCACTGATCACAGGAGGCTTTCAGGGAGAGACTGAGGTGACCCCCCTTCTACAGCAAGAGGTCACTGTAGCATCCTGGGAAATGGTGGGCTATTCACCCGTTGCTGATAATGCTAGCAGTGACAAAGCAATGGACAGCAGAACACCAAGTGTACCCAATCCATACCGTACCCATACTGCACCTATCACAACCCTATACCTCATTATACTGAACCTTTAATGCATCTGAACAACATCTACCTTGCACCTGTGCTGAGACTATACCGCACCTATACTGTGCCTATACTGCATGCAGGCTAACTGGGACTGTAGTTGATTACAAAGACGCTCTTAAAAGGCCCCAATGATAGCCGGTAGAAAAACATCTCAAAGGGCTGCCTCGCCAAAAAAATTACTCTGCAAGCCTCCTTTGTTCCCCTGCCCCCTCCACTACCATCCTCCAATTGGTCTAGGACTAGCATCGCCACCATAAACATGTACTGGCAGTACACGTCCTGCACTCAGTGGATTAAACTTTACTGTTGCTCACTTCTGCACTTTCTACTGTGTGTATGCTGATCTGGACACCAAATGTCATCTTATAGCTAGTCCCTACTGTTAATCACTTGGTATGCTAAATTGTGTTATCCCCATTGTTAATCCATTTTATGCTTGCCTAGTTAACAACCATATTGGGTGACAATATATTAGGCTTGAATTTACTACCTGGTTTAGTGCCTGTTTTTTTTTTTTTTGATAAAGCACCACTATTGGGGATTGGGTATTACTTTCAGTGAATTCCTGCGATATTGTATATCACACACACAATATATATAGTACACTCAGCCTTGTGGGTCAGAGGGACTGAGGTTTTTGAGAAAGTTGAGGCAAAGAACAGAGGACCCGTGCTAACCAGTTGCTCCTACAGGAGTATCGCCACATATTTATAAAGACATAGCTGCATTATTTGTGTCTTTTATATCTGCCTAATGTACTGCATAAATCAAGCTTTGATGAGGTCAAAGGCAGAGCTTTTTTTCAGCAGGAACTTGGTGGAACTCAGTTCCACCACCTCTGGCTCAGGCCCTCTGCTCCCTGCTCACCACTAAGGATGAGCTCCGGCGTGTTCGCACAGCCCACGTGCAGAGCCCGCCAGGAAGTCGGTACTGCGCTGCGTTAATCACAGGCAGTGAGACATTGTCCCGATGCGCAGCTGCAGAGATCGGGAAATGTCTCACTGCCTGTGATTAGCACAGCGCAGTGCCGGCTTCCTGGCGGGCTCTGCACGTGGGGTGTGCAAACAAACCGGAGCTCATCCTTACCACTATCACTTGTAAACAGAGAAGTTCTGTGTTTACCAGTGACAGCTTGTCTCCCAATGACTGCCACAGATCTGATCTCCTGAGTGGACAAGGGAGATACAGGTGCAGAGCAGATCCCAACTCCCCCACTGGATGATCTTCCTGAAAGTGAGAAAGGTAGAGCCACCTACAGTGTGCAGGGAGGTACTAGAGCCGGCTTCAGTTTAATATAGCAACACAAGTAAGACATGTGGAAGATGGTGGAGCTTTTAAGGAGGGAGGGAGAAGATGGGGGCAGTGGAGGGGGGTTACATGCAGAGGTCAGAGCTGAAGAGGGGTGAAAGTGAAATGTGCATAGGGGATGCAGAGGTAAGCAGCTGTGGAAGAAGGCTGAACTCTGTGTGTAGCATACCCCCAAACTCTGCACGTAGCACACCCCAGAATTCTGTACGTAATGCACTCCTGGTATTTAATGCCCCTTTAAGACCCTTGCACTGTTAATGAAACTTGGCTACATACACAATTTGATGCGGTTTGGAGGGTGTGTGTCTGGGAAGGTTGGTTTTGGGGTGTCATGGTTGAAATTCTGCACTTATTTTCTGAGAAAAAAAAAAAAGCCCTGGTCATAGGTATCCTCTAAAGCAGTGGTTCTCAACCCCTGTCCTCAGGACCCACTAACAGGCCAGATTTTAAGTGTTACCTTGGGGAGATGCAGACTAGAATACTGCAATCACTGAGCAACAAATGATATTACCTGTGATGTATTTCAGTTATCTTGCAAACCTGGCCAGTTGGTGGGTCCTGAGGACAGGAGTTGAGAACCATTGCTTTAAAGTGACTATAACAGACCAATATCAAGTACAAAACTTCTGGCACCCATGTACAATAAATCTACGTCTAAGGCCTGCTGATAGAATGGATCTACTCTGGGCTGAACCGCTTGAGGCAGTGATTCAGAAGAACAAAGCTGGTGACGTCAATACAGGCCGACACTGCAGCTGCGTTCAATTCAGCACAGCAATAAGCAAACATCCCACTCATGTACTGTTATACTCTCTAGCCTTCTCAGCAGGTGTACTAAGCACCCTCTTATGGAATGTATGTAAAATAGCCCAAACACTGAAGAGAAGCTAAAACTTTTTTATAAACCGAAAAACAAAAATTGTTTGCATCTTCACCACAAGACACTTTTCCCCTCCATGCAAGATTGTTTAAACTGACCCTGTCGATAAAACTAAGTTGTAAAGGCCATGTTACCTGTAAAAGAAGAGTGTAAAAACTCACTTTTTCCGCGGTCTGTGCCACCAAACACCACTCCCATCCCCAGTATCACTGCAAGACTCAGTAGTGAACTGGAGATCAGCAGAGGAACCAGTGAGCACCACAGAGGACCCAGGAGATCGATACACCCTACTTCCCAGCAAATTTGGAGGTGCAAGCAGCAGGAAAAGAGATTATCGTTCTGTTGCTTCCCTATGCATGAAAAAAAAAAAAAAATAATGGTTTGCTTTCAAATAAATTGTGTAACAAAAAATGGAGGTTGGTATTGCTGGCATATAAGAATGGAGGCTGCCATGAACTCTCATGATCCTGACCATCTTTCTTCAGTATTTGTGTTACCAAGCCATAATATATTTTCAGATAATTAACATTAGTGAGCCACATATTAATTTTAGGCCTGCGATTCAGCAATGGCAGCCCCCCATAATTCTCATAAGAAAGTCTTACCTGATTTTTAAATATCTTCTGCATCTTAATTGCGCACAATGCAGTGCACTATGTTTTCTTGAAGTGGGGTGCGTTGTTCAAAATGAATGGGCTGCAGTGCACCTCAATGCACAAACAAAATGGTGCAGGCTGAATTTATTCAAAGCGCATCGCACAGGACACTGCGGGGCATTGGAGCGCACATGTGTTGCCGAGGTGTGTTGGGGTGTCGTCCACAATGAATGGCACCACAGTGCACATATGCACGCAATATGCGTTACTGCAGTGCAAGTAGGGTAAATCAGATAAGATATCCCCATGATTTTTATTGAAAACTCAGATCTCTACTCACCTTATAATGTTTTTAGTGGCTGTTAAAGTTCAACAGTAGCAAAACCTTTTTGTGGTGAGGTTATGCTGTCCATATACGTTTTTCAGTTGATTTCCACATCCAGGCTAACAGCACATATGGAGGACTCTCCCCTGTTGACTATTGTAATTCACTCAACTAGGGGTGCCGTGGCTGCTTGAATAGAACTGCGCTGCCAAACAGTGACTGCATCTCATAGGTTGCAGTCACTGTTCAGATGATCATTTCCCCGGCGGCTTGACTTCTGTCGAGCTGAGTGCTGTTTGCAGGGCCACCCACAACTTGAGTTTGGTCTGATTCAGCAGACATTGACTATAACTCAAGCTGTCTTGGGGTGCCTTTAGCAGCTCCCCGGTTTTATTGCCATCTGCATCCCTGTGAACTCTCATTTATGGTTACATTTACAGGGCATCGGAGGGACAGAAATTAATGTGCATGCTGTCTCCTGGGGACAAAAAATATATACATTTTTAGTATGTAGCGCTGGTAGATTTGCGATCTACCATATGTTAGGTAAATTTAGTGACTTGTTAGTTAAATAGGTTGGGTTTGCCTCTGTTCCAGCTTGGCTGACGTTGTATGTGTTTCCAGACTGACCGGTGGGTGTCGCTGTTATTACTCGTCAGTGTTGGAAAGGCAACGTGTCGAAGCGTATGGATGCTCTTCTGTCCCGGAGACAACTCAGTGGAGGTGGTCCTCCGAGTTGCATTCTGGGCGAGAGTATTTATGGGACAGACGCCATATTTAGGAGTATGTTTTTCAGCCACCTGCTGGCCCTCCTGGCCGACAGGTATGCATTAGAGAGCAATCTGGTGGGCCTCCGGACCGCTGCGGCGCAGGGGTGGGCCCAGAAGCTTGCCTGGGGCCTACCACAGCAGCTGAGGAATGGTCCTGAGCTAAGGTGACCAGATTTTTAAAATGAAATCTGGGGACTTTTTTCTTTTTTTTTTTTTACTAGTAATCATTGGCGACTCTTTGGCCGTCTCTGCCGCCCACTTCACAGCCTATCAAGTCTAAAGCCCCATACACACTATCAGATTTTCTGCTGATTTTTTTTTCCTTCAGATTTACCAAAATCATATAATATGAGGTCAACCCTTAGGAGTTTCAATTTGTATGCAATCAGGCAGGCCCTTGCACTACATGGTTTTGGTAAATCTGAAGACAAAAATCAGCAGAAAATCTGATAGTGTGTATAGGGCTTTACTCTTCGGGCCCCTGGCTACTACTACTACTACTACTACTACTACTACTACTAAGATCACTCCACCAGGGAAGACAAGGAGATAAGCAGGCAGGCGGCCGACCGGGACTTGAGCCAAGGCAGAAGAACATGCGAGTGGAGCTGAAACGGCATGCGCCCGAAACTGAAGAAATAGTCCCTCCGCTCCGACCAGCACATGACCATCAGAAAAGGGCACAGATAATGGAAAAAAATAAACCCCCATACGCTAGTAGGAGCGACAGAGGAGGGGGGTGCAATTCAGATTTTTTTTCTTTTTATTCTGCATAGGCTGTCTTTGAACTTGCCCCAGCCCCTGTTCAAATCCAATCCGGGGACAGACTTGGTCCGGGGACAGTGTCCTCAATCCGGGGACTGTCCCCAGAAACCGGGGATGTCTGGTCACCCTATCCTGAGCTGTCTATCCAAAGGGAGGAAGCTGGACAACCGAGGAGATCCCAGGGGAGGACCCGTCATGGAAGGATCACGCAGCGTGCTGGTCTGGAGAGGGGCCTGGTGACTCGGTTTGAGGACTTATCCTAAAAGTAACTATACAGCATAGTGTTGCTGGGTTGGCTTAAAGGTTCAAGCACTGTGACTGACGTTCATTGCAGAAAAAACCAATACATCCTGTGGCAGAGGATCGTACCGGTTTATCCCAAACAAGTCTGTGGCAGAGACTTTTGTTCGTGCTACGTACTGGCTGCTAGGCAAATGAGAGAGGCCTACTAAGGCGAGCAAGGAGTGTGTCCCATGAGGGGAGCGCACTCTATTATAATATCTAAATCCTACCAGGACACTTGTCAAGAACCTTATGAGAAGATATTTGAGTTTCTTCTGCAGTTTCCCTTCTGCCTCTTTCCTGCTATTTCCGTAGAAAATTGTTCAATAAAGCATTGAAAACGTACTCAAGTGTTGGTGCGTGTGTCATCCAGAGGTAAACTCAACGGAACCCCTAGACCAGGTGCCGGTAAAACAGAGGGAAGGAGAGTGAAGGTAACAAGCCCGCTTAAACCAGCAGCTCCACCAAGAGTTAGTGCTACATGTGGGGGCGTCGTCTGGGATTTGTTGACCGTCAATTCTCGCAACCCAGAGAAGTGTTTTCCTGGGAGTTTATGGACTTTGAAAATATCCTTCAGGAAGAGAAAAGTTTAAACTGCAGGACTTTATTTCTGAATGCGTAGACGGCGGGCGCCAGAGAAGGCCTGGGAGCTACGTGACCAGAAGAACAAGTGGGAGGAGCCTACCCTACTTGTTACCGCGTGGGACGTGTGTATGTGTTTGGCGCCAGAGGAGAGGCCTCAGGATCGTGCTGAAAAGATCAGAATGTGGCCATGTCTTTTCTGGCAATGCAGCCAATCATGGGACCGAGAATGTTCCCTACAAGCACCGTGATGAATGCTGTGCTATCTGGAACTCTGCTTACAGATACGGGAGTTCGTTTGAAGCCGCAGGGGAGGTTTGTCCTGTATATCTCAGGAGATATTGAGGGACTGGGCATGATCTGCCATCAATGTGAAGGCTTGGGCGTACATCTTGGTCCGTTTGGCCGATGTCCGCAATGTGGAGAGTACTTGTTTGTGGTGGAGCAACCTACCACATCGCCCCATGCTTATCGGATGGATTGGGCAACAGATATCGCCACAGTAGAAGCTGCTACCGCTACAGAGAGAGAGCAACAGGCCGTCACTTGCCTGTTGTTGCTGATAATGTTCCGGAGAGAGACACTGCTGCTGTCGTCTCGTCAGGGGACATTACTTTGATTTCTGCATCCACTACACCTACTCCTGTTGTGCCTACTCAAAGGAAGGTGGGATATGTGAAGGCTTCCCGCGGCCGTGGTCGAGGCCTACCCCAGAGGTTAACCGGAGCTACCAGAGTCCACGTCAGGAACGGGTAAGCCATTGATGGGGAATGTATCTGGGACTGTGAGTAAATATCTACCAGCAGAAGAAGAGTTGGGAGACTCGGAATTAGAATCCATGTCGGATCTTTCCGGGGATGATGACCTATTTGAGACTATGTCACAAGAGCTGTTATGGTCAAAAAGTGAAGATGTTGCCTCTGCTGTGACTTTCCCTGAATGGACAGCCCTGAGTTCTGGGAAGACGTCACCCTGTGTGGAGCCACACAGTACTGTTACCGGGACTTTGCCAAAAGTTGCTAGTTCACTACAGACACCGGCTGGGTCTATGGTGAGCAAATCATTGGATTCCTGTGTACTGCCTGGTATGGGGAGAGACAGATCTTTGCCCAAACTTGCTATTTGCAGAGGATGTTAAACAAGCGTGTCGCTGCCGAGTATGGTTTGGAGTTCCCCTATGTGCCCCAGGACATAATGCAGGTGATTGAAACTAATCGGGAACTTTGGTACAGGGAAGCTGTTTGGGACTATTTGTCTGTGCCTAAGCCTTTCCGAAAGACTGGATGTTCTGCTAAGATAGATGAACGTTTTAGTGGATGTTTCATGCACTGGAACTTCGGTCGGCACATCTATGCTGACAAGGTGGTTATCTGCAGGCCCGGAAAAGATGATGTTGTTTATTTCATTACCACCGTGGATAAAACGGGAAAACCACTGACATTGCCAATCCCCGGTTTTATTGGTAATTCTGGACAAAAGAACTTTGCAAGTAGTTAGCTAGTTAGTATCAGTGTAAAGAAATCTGCGTGGTCAAGATTTGCATATTCTGCTCAGTGTTTTAAATCCAAGGACTTCTTTTTGCTAGCCAGATTTTTTTTTTTTCTTTATTTGAAGAGATCATAGTACAGGGATGGACTCCTTAAGTTTATTCCGATATGGATAAAAGGAAGAGAGGCTCATTTTCTATAAAGATGAGGCTTTGCTCCTAATATTGTACAGTATATATATATATGTGTGTGTGTGTGTGTTTAATAAGTTTTCCTTTTCAGGAATTATAGGATCTCCTATCAAGCTGGGAGGCTTTTCAGCTAAGATAGATAGTGAGGTTATGCACAATCGTAGGATGGTTTTGTTTGCGGATGTGAACATAATGTTTTATAGATGTAAGTCTTCTAGTATCTTTTCACTGTCTTTTCCTCTCTCTTTGTCTATCAAAGTTATAAGAAACTCAAATACTTACTCCCAGGCTTGGGAGTTACTGTTACTGTTTTTGGACAGACGTTGAGGACAACGTCTACTGTAGTGGGGGGAGTATGTAGCGCTGGTAGATTTGCGATCTACCATATGTTAGGTAAATTTAGTGACTTGTTTGTTAAATAGGTTGGGTTTGCCTCTGTTCCAGCTTGGCTGACGTTGTATGTGTTTCCAGACTGACCGGTGGGTGTCGCTGTTATTACTGGTCAGTGTTGGAAAGGCAACGTGTCGAAGCGTATGGATGCTCTTCTGTCCCAGAGACAACTCGGTGGAGGTGGTCCTCCGAGTTGCATTCTGGGCGAGGGTATTTATGGGACAGACACCATATTTAGGGGTTCGTTTTTCAGCCACCTGCTGGCCCTCCTGTGGTGCAGGGGTGGGCCCAGAAGCTTGTCTGGGGCCTACCACAGCAGCCGAGGAATGGTCCTGAGCTGTCTATCCAAAGGGAGGAAGCTGGACAAGTGAGGAGATCCCAGGGGAGGACCCGTCATGGAAGGATCACGCAGCGTGCTGGTCTGGAGAGGGGCCTGGTGACTTGGTTGGAGGATGTATCCTAAAAGTAACTATACAGCATAGTGTTGCCGGGTTGGCTTAAAGGTTCAAGCACTGTGACTGACGTTCATTGCAGAAAAAAACAATACATCCTGTGGCAGAGGATCGTACCGGTTTATCCCAAACAAGTCTGTGGCAGAGACTTTTGTTCGTGCTACGTACTGGCTGCTAGGCAAGTGAGAGAGGCCTATCCAGGAGAGCAAGGAGTGTGTCCCACGAGGGGAGCGCACTCTATTATAATATCTAAATCCTACCAGGACACTTGTCAAGAACCTTATGAGAAGATATTTGAGTTTCTTCTGCAGTTTCCCTTCTGCCTCTTTCCTGCTATTTCCGTAGAAAATTGTTCAATAAAGCATTGAAAACGTACTCAAGTGTTGATGCGTGTGTCGTCCAGAGGTAAACTCAACGGAACCCCTAGACCCGGTGCCGGTAAAACAGAGGGAAGGAGAGTGAAGGTAACAAGCCCGCTTAAACCAGCAGCTCCACCGAGAGTTAGTGCTACAAGTACAGTGGGGAAAACATTTTTATTTCTGGCCATGATTTCCTGTCCCGGTGACCCCCATTCCTCTTATTGTTTTCCCTGGTGTCGCTGGGACTCAGAGAAAGGTAGTCTAACCAATGAGGGGTTTCCTCTGGGTACTCTGGTCTCCTCCCTGTCTCCAAAGACATTCTGGTAGGCTAATTGGCTCACTTGAGTTTACCCAAGATGGCGGACTAACCCCCCGCCCCCCCAAGCAGTTTGAGTCCCCATGGAGAAAAGCACTATAGAAATACAATTTAACAAAAAAAAGTTAAAGTCACAGACAGCATTAAAGATCTGATAGAGGTTCTACCACTTCCTGACTCCTATTAAAATAAATTCTGGCTGCACTTGGGCTCTCAGCCATACTATAAGTTAACTGCAAGCCCCGTATAGACAAGACATGCGTTGGTTGCAAAAGATCGGTGTACGTTGTTACAGCTGCAAGCTTTAGTTTATCTGAGTACAACCAGCCCGACCACAATGAGAGGCCACTCCTCCCCCTCCCTTTGTTCTCAGCTCTGCAGGCACAAGCATGTAGCGAGACTGAACATTGACAAGGGAGTGCCTTCACACCATAGACTCTGCCTGTGAAATAGAAGCTTGGGGCAGCTGGAGCCTTTACATGTCTAAAAAGGTAGTGCAGAATATTTCTAAAATCTGAACGCTCCTCTTCTGCGATCTGCTCTGTGCTATGCTGCAAAGTATTCATTGTACTCAGAGAAGATATATCTGAAATACTGAGCTTAAGGGGAATCTTCAGGCTTTGTAAAAGTTTTCTGGCTATATCTGTACCCATGAATACCATCAGCAAACTGAATTATAAAATCTCATAAATGTGCAGCCGTCTTTTTGGGGGGGGGGGGACATGCCTTAATGGCCCTCCCCAAACAGAATATTACGCTACACTTGGATGTAAATAAGAGAACCAGAATCTTTGCTAAGTGGAACTTGAAGAGTGGGTTTGATAATAAAGTTGGCGGTGTCGCCACGCAGGACAGGGCCCCTTTGAGCGGAGGGAATTCCCTTTCTGGGAAATGTATCAGTAACCTAATCAAAGTTTTTTGGGAGCAGAGGAACTACTGCAACCAGCATTAACCCTAAATATTTAAATGCACACCAGTATGGAAATAATACAAGCTTTAAATAAGGAGAGATTAATTACAGTACATACATCCAATGTACAAACAGGTATTATTAGCAAATGGCCAGATAGGAGTCCTGGTGGAATTGTGCACATATATTCTAATACAGTAGTCTCCAAAATGCGGCCCTTTGCTTTCCTTTATCTGGGTCTTGGGGCACTTTTCCTTTCACTGACACCAACAAGGGAGCACTATTCTTCCCACTGACATCAACGTTGGGGCACTATTCCTTCCACTGACATCAGCGATGGGGCACTATTACTGACACCAACAATGGGGCACAATTCTTCTCACTGACACCAACAATGGGACACTATTCTTCCCACTGACACCAACAATGGGCCACTATTCCTCCCACTGACACTAACGATGGGGCACTTTTCCTCCAGCTGATACATAGTTAGTGAGGTTGAAAAAAGACACAAGTCCAACCTGCCTGTGTGCTTTTATGTTAATAGTACATTGTATATCCCTGTATGTTGTGGTCATTTAGGTGCCCATCTAACCGTTTTTTGAAATTATTGATGCTCCCCGCTGAAACCACTGGTTGTGGAAGAGAATTTCACAGCCTTACTACTCTTACAGTAAAGTACCCTCTACCTAGTTTAAGGTTAAACCGATTCTCTTCTAATTTTAGTGAATGGCCACGTGTCTTTTTAAATTCCCTTGCGCGGAAACATTTTATCCCTATTGTGGGATCACCAGTACGGTATTTGTACATTGAAATTATATCCCCTCTCAAGTTTCTCTTCTCCAGAGAGGATAAGTTCAATGGTTGCAGTCTTTCCCCGTAGCTGAGATCCTCCAGTCCCTTTATTAGCTTTGTTGCCCTTCTCTGGACTCTCAAGTTCCAGCACATCCCTCCTGAGGACTGGTGCCCAGAACTGGACGGCATAATCCCGGTACGGCCGGACCAAAATCTTTTAGAGCTGGAGAATTATCGTTTTATCTCTGGAATGAATTCCCTTTTTAATGCATGCCAATATTCTGTTGGCTTTGCTTGCAGTAGCCTGGCATTGCATGCCATTGCTGAGCCTATCATCTAAGACCCCAAGGTCCTTTTTCATCCTAGATTCCCCCAGAGGTTCCCCCCTAGAGAGTAGATTGCATTCATATTTTTGCCACCCAAATGCATTATTTTACATTTTTCTACATGAAACCTCATTTGCCATGTAGTTGCCCACCCCATTAATTTCTTCAGATCTTTTTGAAAGGTTTCCACATCCTGCGGAGAAGTTATTGCCCTGCTTACCTTAGTACTTAGCTTAGTATCGTCTGTAAATACAGAGATTGAGCCATTTATCCCATCCTTCAGATCGTTTATGAATAAATTAAATAGGATTAGTCCAAGGACAAAACCCCTTTGGGGACCCCACTATCCACACCAGACCATTCCAAGTACTCCCTATTTAACACCACCCTCTGGACTCGCCACCATAGCCAGTTTTCAATCCATGTACTCACCCATTGGTCCATGCCGACAGACCTTAGTTTGTACAGTAAACGTTTATGGGGGAACTGTATCGAATGCCTTTGCAAAATCCAGATACACCACGTCTACGGGCCTTCCTTTATCTAGATGGCAGCTCACCTCCTCATAGAAGGTCAATAGATTGGTCTGGCAAGAACTGGCTGATTACTGCTAATATTACTGTTTTTATTACAAAGGATGCATTAAGGTGAAAAAACATGAGGGTTTACAACCCCTTTAAGATAAAAAAAACCTTCAGTGTGTAGCAGCCCCCCCAAAATTTACCTAAGCCCAATTTCTATCCAGTGATGTCCCTGAGTGCCATGGCCATCTCTCCTGATTGATTGACAGCAGCGGGAGCCAATGGCGCAGCTGCTGTGTCTCAGCCAAAGTCAGATAGCCAGTCAGGAGAGAGAGGGGCTGGGCCAACCCGCAGCTCTGTGTCTCAATGGATACATGGAGTTGTAGCCCACCTCGGGTTCCCCATTGCAAGCTGCATGCTGTGGGGACACTCAACAGGAGGGAAAAAAAGTTTTGACTTTAGATACACTTAAAGTAGAAGTCAAGTCAAATGCTTTCTAAGCTTAAACCTGCTCCCACCCCCATTCTAAGCCCTATATTAAAGTGGTAGTAAACTAATTTTTTTGACTTGTACCTACAGGAAAGCCTATAATAAAGCTTACCTGTAGGTACAGTGAATATCTCCTAAACTTGCACTGTTTAGGAGATATTCACACTGCATGTGACGTCACTGGTGCATGCGGTCCGGACCTTCAGAGATTGTGCCGTAAACCAGGACTCCCACACGCATGCACAGGAGTGACGTCATCGTGGCAACCCAGAAGGAAGACTGGGTGAAGATGGAAGCGGTGACAGCCGGCAGCTGTAGGGCTTTGTTTTAAGGTAAGTCTTGCATAATGTGGGATGAATACTAGCATATTATGACATTACCTTGCAGGGGATTTTTTTTTTCCTAAGCTGCAGTTTACTACCGCTTAAAGTACCCTGTAAAGGAAAGATGTGTATACTTACCTATTCTGAAGGCACTTCAGTTCGGTCACCTGATCACCCCAGCAGCCGGCTTCAGGGAAGAGGAGAGATCGCCAACAACAGCTGCAATGCCTGGGCGGTGATATCACCCATAGGCTTACTATGGTGCATGTGTTGTTGGCTGTCTTTCCTCTACACTGAAGCCAGCGCTTGGAGCCAATCATGTGACTGGACCGGAGCACCTCAAAATAGGTAAGTATAGACATCTTTCCGTTACAGGGTAATATAGAGCTTATGCCCTGTACACACGGTCGGATTTTCCGATGGAAAAGGTGTGATAGGATCTTGTTATCAGAAATTCCGACCGTGTGTGTGCTCCATCACACATTTTCCATCGGATTTTCCGACACACAAAGTTTGAGAGCAGGCTAAATAATTTTCCGACAACAAAATCCGTTGTCGGAATTTCCGCTCGTGTGTACACGAATCTGACGCACAAAGTGCCACGCACGCTCAGAATAAATAAAGAGATGAAAGCTATTGGCTACTGCCCCGTTTATAGTTCCGACGTACGTGTTTTACGTCACCGCGTTCAGAATGATCGGATTTTCGGACAACTTTGTGTGACCATGTGTATGCAAGACAAGTTTGTGCCAACATCCGTCGGAAAAAATCCTAGGATTTTGTTGTCGGAATGTCCGATCAATGTCCGACCGTGTGTACAGGGCATTAGAATGGGGGTGGGAGCAAGTTGAAGCTTAGATAGCATTTGAATGGATTTCTACTTCGGCATGAAGGTAAAAAACCTTCAGTGTGCAGCTCCCCCTCAGCCCCCCAATACTTACCCGAGCCCGATTGTGATGCAATGCTGTGGAGGAGAGCCTCAGCTCTCTCCTCATTGACGAAGACATGCACTGCTGTCAATCACAGTCATGGAGGAGGGAGCGAGGGGACATACAGGGCCGGCTTAGGAGCAAGCACGCACGAGTGCCCCCAGAGAAAACAGTTTACTCTGGATGCACTTGGCAGGAAAGAGGGGCCAGGAGCACCGGTGGGGGACCAGAGAAGAGGAGGATCGGGGATGCTCTGTGCAAAACCACTGCACAGAGCAGGAAAGTACAACATGTTTGTTATTCCAATAAAATAAAAAAAAAGCTTTGCAACCACTTTAAAAAAACAATTATTCGTTGTACTTTTTTAATTTAAAATATGTTCCTCTAAATGGAATAAAGAATACTGACAGGAGAGGAGCCTTTAACTCCAAGAATGAAGATAAAGCCGGAGTTCAGCTTTAACCACTTCAGCCCCGGAAGATTTGGCTGCTGAATGACCAGGCCTTTTTTGCAATTCGGCACTGCGTCGCTTTAACTGACAATTGCGCGGTCGTGCGACCCTGTACCAAAACAAAATTGACGTCCTATTTTTCCCCACAAATAGAGCTTTCTTATGGTGGTATTTGATCGCCTCTGCGGTTTTTATTTTTTGCGCTATAAACAAAAAAAAGCGACAATTTAAAGAAAAAAAAACACAATATTTTGTACTTTTTGCTATAATAAATATACCTTTTAAAAAAAAAAAAAGCAATTTTTTTCTCAGTTTAGGCCGATACGTATTCTTCTACATATTGTTGGTAAAAAAGATCGCAATAAGCGTATATTGATATGTTTGCGCAAAAGTTATAGCGTCTACAAAATAGGGGATAGATTTATAGAATGTGTATTTTTTTTTTTTACTTGTAATGGCGGTGATCTGCAATTTTTATTGTGACTGCGACATTATGGCGGACACATCGGACAATTTTAACACATTTTTGGGACCATTGGTATTTATACAGCGATCAGTGCTATAAAAATGCATTGATTACTGTAAAAATGTCACTGGCAGTGAAGGGGTTAACACGAGGGGGCGATCAAGAGGTAACTGTGTTCCCTGGGAGGTGATTCTAACTGAAGAGGGGACTGACTACATGGTTCCTAGCCAATAGGAACACACGATCTGTCACGCATCTCAGAACAAAATACGGATTTGTGTGTTTACACACACACACACTTCCGTGTTCTGTCCCTCATGCTCGCAATTACTTGTGGCCGGCGGTCATCGTGACTGTCGGCCAAGAGCATCGGCACCCCCGCTGTGCAGCGCACGCCTGCTATCCCGATCCTGCGAGCCGACGTATAGCAACGACGATTCGCGGGATCGTGGCGGCTGGTCGGCAAGCGGTTAAGGGCCCATTCACATCATTTGCATTGCTATTCTGCTTTGGTGTCGGTTTACACCACTGTACTGCGGTGGTTTGCTCTGAAAAAAGTACTGCATGCAGTATTTATTTTCAGCTCAGTGGGCTGCAGTGGAAACCACTGCATCCCAACACTGCTGTGTGAATACAACTTCACCCCTTGTCGACCAAGTCATAAAACATCCCGGATTTTGTCACTTCCGGATTCAGAGCTGTCATTCCCTGCCTACTGATTAGCTGCAGCAGAGGCCAGGGGAAACATTGGGAATTTAATAGACCCCTGATGTCTCCATAAATAGGACCTGTCGCTTTCCCAATGCTATCACATAGGCAGGGCCAGTGCTAGACTATTTTGCGCCCTAGGCAAGACCAGCTACTTGCATCCCCTCCCCCAGAAAAAAATAAAAAAATAAAACTTCAAAATTTGTAACAGTAGGGTCCAATGTGAGTGTGCGATGTATGTGTGGAGCACTGCATAAATTGACGGCGCTATATGGGTACCTTAAATAAATAATAATAATAGATGAGCATCTTAATGAGACACAATGTATAGGGATAGGGAGAATTGTAGACACGCACCCACACTCACTCAGGTTGAACTGGATGGACTGGTGTCTTTATTCAACCTTACTAACTATGTAACATAAGGTAGGGTGATCTGTCAGTCTGTCACAGTGTTTTTTTTATAATGGCACTTTTTTATTATATCACTGTGTGTCATTATAAAAAATATATTACCATGATGCTACCATTATATTAAAAAAGCGGATGATTTGCGGTTCAAGGCCAACTACTGATACAATTCCTAACATATCAGCAAATGCAGCCTGTGCAGGGATGCTTTCTCACCTTAGAAGAAACACATACACAAGATTGGTGTAATGTTCTGCGCTAAACCATCTGATGATTAAGATTAAATAAAAAGTCATGCATCTGCATGCTAGTACGTAAAGGTGCAACCATGAAAAAGTTTTCAGAAACAAAAATAAATAAAATGTGAAAAAATGATATAAAAAATAATAGAAGATATGATATAAATAAATGAAAAATTAAGTTTTTCTTCAGCAGCAATGAAGAAGGGGCGGCCATGCCTTCGAAACGCGCTCTGATTGGCCAGACACAGCGGTAAGCGGCTCCCCAGTTTGACAGCGCTGGACCACTCCCACATAGACACACAGCCGGCATCCCTTTGAGGCCTCAGCTGCTGCTGACATGCGCCACTCGTGGATTCCTCCGTAGAGACTTCTCGGCGGTTCTCCTGTGGTGCTGCATATGGAAGCTGCTACCCGCTCTAGCACTCCGTAAGTGCACTCTATATTGGTCAAGCAAGTTTGAGTGTTTTGAACTGGATATACTGAATAAATTGTATGCTGCTTAAGGACTTCCTTGTCGCTTCTCTCTCCTCTCTTTGCTATGCTTTCTCACCTCCTTGCCAACATTAGCTCTGTGTGGAGACAGACTGGGGAGCTGGGAGGAAGTCATGATGCGCGGAGCACGGCTTGCGCAGCACTTCATTGACTGGATACCTCTTCTTTATGGATTGGCTTCGTCTCCAGCTAACATCATCCAATCCTGCAGCAGTATGCGGAACGTTAGCGCAGTGTGTGGGGAACAATGGCGGACTGTGTGTGGAAGCCAGCTGAGTGTTGGGAAGCAGGCGGTAAGTAGGGAACCCAGCGACCCAGCAGTAGCCTAGCAGTAGCGCCAGCTCTGCACATACCCTGTTTCCCCGAAAATAAGACCTAGCGTGATTGTCAGTGATGGGTGCAATATAAGCCCTACCCCCCAAATAAGCCCTACCCTGAAAATAAGACCTACAAGGACTATAACTAGGGCTTATTTGGGAGGTAGGGATTATATTGCAGCCATCACCGACAATCACGCTAGGTCTTATTTTCAGGGAAACAGGGTAGGGTGCTTGTTAGCCCCTTTGTGATAACAAAAAAATAAATAGGATAACTAAAAGATAAATAAAACTAGAAAGCGTAAACAATTTAAGTCTATCTAAATAAACAAACATGAAAAAAAAAAATGTAAAGCCCCTGTCACTTGAAGCATGCACATGTATATAAACGTCAACTGCACCACACATGAGTTCAATGTCAAATGTCAGAGTGAGGGTAATAATTCTAGGGCCATCATTCATGGTTAACTCTAAATTGATAAAGGCTTTTAAAAGCATTGTCCTAGCGAGAATTCTGGGTACCAAAGTTTTTTTGTGATTTCACAGGCTATACACAATTTTAAGGCTTGGCATGTTGGGCATCTATTTGATTGGCACAACCTCGTCCTTTTTACTGTACAAAAAAAATAGGTATTATATTGTGTGCACTAAAACTCATTTCAGTGTATTTTATTCCAGAAAAATATGCATTTGAAAAGCTCCGTAGTTTCTAAAATATATGCGAAAAATTTTAAAAGTTGCCCCCCCCCCCCCCCCCATAGCCAAGCAATTAAAGAAATGTCACTTGTGACATTTCAATAAAGTAAAAAAAAAAAAGTGTGATGGGACGCTGGGATTGGTGCGTATAATAGTGTAAATATATAATATTTATTATATTTATTATTATCATTTATGGTATTATACAATAAATATACCGGTAAATAATATAAAATATAAACCATTACTTAAAATTGGAAAAAAAAAAAAAGAAGGAGTACAACTAATACATTCCAGTTCTTATAATAGTCTCCATTGCGGCATGGTGTCTCAAAAGCTGACCCTACAAGCAGGAAAAAAAGTTAAACATTATCTGATAATTATAACCATTCACGTCTGCTCAGAGTACATTCAGTACCGATGCTGCACCATATTAATTTTACAGGACATTGTTTCTAGTATAAGACATTTTGTTTAACTGAAATTTGTGTAGGAGGTAACTTATTTCATCCTTTGCTGCATGCTGTAATCAAATTTTCCCATTTACAAAATCTAGGGCCTTGGTACAAAAATAAACACTTGTATACCAGAGCCCCACCCCATGCTGTACCTCAGGCAGGAATACCTGGATGTATATAATGCAGACAGCATTGTGTATTTAGATAGAGTGACGATATACCTCTTAAAGTCCAACTCCAAACAAAACAAACATTTTTAAGAGGTTGAACCTATGTCAGGTTTTTATTTACTGTATGTATAATATATATGACATTTCACAGGCACGCAAAATTTTAAGGCTTGACATGTTGGGCATCTATTTGATTGGCACAATCCATTTGAGGGGATTTAACTGCCCTTCCTGTTTGATTGGCAGGGTGTCAGAAGGACGGGTCATGATGAGATATCTCTCTGATGGGGATAAAGACAGCAAAGTACATTTGTGTCTCTGTCCCAGAATGCCCGCTCTTGTCCTGTGTTTCTGGACAGTAACAGAGTGTTTTGCTGTGGGACAGGAAGTGAAGGAAATTTCCGCAATGAGGCAGAAAAAAAAAATCTGAAAGAGGGTATAACCGTCCCTTACTCCAAAATGAATATTAAAAGTAGGGCTACAGAAATTAACAATTAATTCCTCGATTAATTGTTAATTTTTTTTGATCAATCAAAATTTTTTTGATCGGTAGGCTGCCTGCCCTGGGGCCGCTTTGGGCCAAGCTGTGGCTACAGCGCTCCCTCCTCCTCCACTATATGTCGTACACAGTCTGGGGGCATCTCCTGCTGTGTGTGAAAACTTTGGCCGCGCTGTGAGAAAAGTCCCGCCCTCCTCCTAGATCAGCTCGTGTGATAGACGCAGTGTTCTGTCTATCACACGAGCTGATCTAGGAGCAGGGCGGGACTTTTCTCACAGCGCAGCCAAAGTTTTCACACTCAGCTCCGAGACACACAGCGGGAGATGCCCGCAGACTGTGTAATCCAGGCACAAGCACTGACTACAGTGAAGCTGCGATAATGGGCACGGTGAGACTGCATTATGGGCATGGTGAGGCTGCGATTATGGGCACGGCAAGGCTGCATTATGGGAACAGTGAGGCTGCGATTATGGGCGCAGTAAGTCTGATTATAGGCACGGTGAGGCTGAGTTTGACGTGTGACGTCCTAGCCATGCCACGCTATGTCTGGCTTCGGCAGTTGCCATAACAAGGGTGCTAAATCAGCTAAAAGTAGTTGGATCTGTATGTGCATTATAATTAATCGAAATTAGTTGATTGAAAAAAATCGATTAATCGAACAAGAAAATTTAAATCAGTAACAGCCCTAAAAAAAATAAGTTTTGCCTATAGTTTTCCTTTGATGTATCTTTACTTTTGATACATATGATACTAATGTGTATTTTTACTTTACTTTTTTTTAGTTTTAGTTATAGCCATTAGGACCTTTTAGGGTCAAAGCACCCTATTTTGTTGTTCTTTTCTTTTTTTTTTTTTTTTGTGCCCATTTAGTAGGTCTGTCCTGGAAATCCAATAGGATGCAAGAAGAAATTTCCCCAGAGTGAAAGCAAATCACCTATTTGACATTTGTCACCATAACAGGTTTCTCCATATGAATATTTCAGGTCTCCCATCAGTTTCTGATAATGAAATAAGGTAGAAAAAAACTCTCCACACAGAATGCAATGAAAATCGAATAGACGTTCTCAACACCAGTCTTTTTCAACCACGGTGTCATGGAACTGCAGGGCTCAGAGGGTGCTAAGGATTCCTTGAGAAATTAAGAATTTCTGCTTCTCTGATAAATAACCACCGACATTGATTCTTTTTTGTGGGCCACTAATGTAAGGAGCATTCTTCCCTGTGAGAAGCAGTGCAATTGTGCCCTTCTCCAGCTGACCACCAATGTAAAAGGACACATCTCACCTGGCCACCAACGTGAAGGCCATTATGATCATTCGTTTAATTTCATTATTATTGAAAATAATTTTGTCATATAGAACAGCATTGGGTGCCAAATAAGCGAAGTATGCCAGATCCTTATTCTTATCAACTAACCGTCCACACATTAATATACCCTAGGCTGTAAATATAATTATTAGCAGGGGTTCCCTGAGACCTAAAAGTTGTTTTAAGGGTTCCTCTGAGTTAAATAGTTGGCTAAAGGCTGCTCTATACTATCCAAAGCTACAAAACAAAGTTTGGGCTAGAGAGGCACTTTAACACAAGTTAACAGAAGTTTTGAGCCTCATACAAATGAGAACTATAAAAAAAAAAGTCAGGAATCTATAGTGCATGCTGGGGGGAGGGGGGTTGGGCAGGGTTTGCTATCTATAGCAGGAAGTGTCTGAACATTACTTTTGAAATTACATTCATATTTAAAGCTTATATAAGAATTTATTAATAGGGTTTACATTTAATTTAAAAGGTAGCCACTATCTCTGAGAACTATCAAATGTGGTAGGAAGGGGGAGGACATTTTACAACATCTACACAAGTTTTCGTTTTAGCTCCCATATCTAATGTTCTATAGACCTTAATATGTTTCCACTGCAGCCATTGTCTGGGAGCACTTTGCAGTCTGTAGGAACAAATGTTTGATACTTGAGTTTGCTGTATGTATACAGAACGTTCGCCAAGTACAAATATTGATAAACAGAATACAGAATTAAAGATGAAAAATATACATTATATATTACATCTAAAAATATACACCGAGCAGCCATAACGTTGTCACCACCTACCATAACCTAATATTGATAAACAGAATACAGAATTAAAGTTGAAAAATATACATTATATATTACGTCTAAAACTATATACACCGAGCAGCCATAACGTTGTCACCACCTACCATAACCTGTTGAGGCATAGACTCCACTACAACTCTGAAGGTATAATGTGGTATTTGGCACCAAGCCATTAGAGCAGATCCTTTAAGTCCTGTAAGTTACATGAATTGGACTTGTTTTTCCAGCAAATCCCACATCTGGATAGAGATTTGGAGAACTTAGAGGCCAAGTCAACACCTCAAACTCACTATTGTGGTTCTCAAACCATTCTTGAATTCATCATACCAACTTCCAAGCCACCTAATTCCATTGCTCTGTGGCCTAATCGATGATGCTCATATGCCCATTTTAGGTGCTTTTGGCTGTGGACATGGGTCAGCATGGACACCCAATTGGTCTACAGGTATGCAGCCCCAGACGCAAAAAATTGTGATGTACTGTGTTCTGAAACCTTTCTATCGGAGCCAGCATTAATGTTATCAGCAATTTGAGCTACTGTAGATCCTTTATTAAATTGGATTACATGGGCCAGCCGTTCCCGACATGTGTATATGAGCCTTGGCCACCCATGACCCTGTTGCCGGTTTACTTCTTTTCCTTTCTTGCACCACTTTCGGTAGGTCATGAATGATCACTGCAGACCAGGAATATCCCCACAAGAGCTGTAGTTTTAGAGATGCTCTGATCCAGTCATCTAGCCCAGTGTTTCTTAATCTTTTTCAGTCAAGGCATCCTTTAAAATGAGACACAATCCCCCGTTCTATAATGTAACTAATAGTTTTACATAATACAACACCGTCCACACATGTAGGACACCTAACATTAGAGGTGATTCCTTCTTCTACAGCAAATACATCTTTGCACATCTTTGGTACTGACTAATATTCCAGCGTTTCTCTTCTCTCTCAGTTTCTCTCCCTCCCTCGGCTAATTTGACCCCAGTACTGACAGAGGGGCAATTGAGAGGCAAACAAGGATGCTGAATACAGACGCCCAACGTCCTCCTTATCAACTGATTACAACATTGGTTGTTAGGTCGCCAGCCACTAGAAGGTTGTAATGGTGCACAATGAAAACCTGTGGCTTTGTATAACTAAAAGACATGTTTTATCCACTTGATGGCTAGTATACAATTATTGGCCATTTTTTAGGCATTTTACCAAGGCACCCTGGTTGAAAAAGGCTGGTCTACACATTACAATTTGTCCCTTGTCAATGTCGCTTAAATCTTTATGCTTGATAATTTTTTTCAATACATCAACTTCAGGGACAACATGTTCACTTGCTGCCTAATATTTTCCACCCACTTTCAGATGTAATTGTAACGAGATAATCTGCGTTATTCACTTTACCTGTCAGTGGTCATATCGCTGATAGAGAGAATATATATATATTATATATTCACACACACACAAACAGTATATAATATTATATCATATACAGTGAGGCTGATTTACTAAAACTGTAGAGTGCAAAATCTAGTGCAGTTGTGCATGGTAGCCAATCAGGTTCTAACTTCAGCTTTTTCAATTAAGCTTTGACAAAAAAAAAATGGAAGCTAATTGGTTTTAATGCAGCGTTGCACCAGATTTTGCACTCTCCAGTTTTAGTAAATCAAGCCCAGTATATTGCCTTTACAAAGTGACCATTACTGCTATCTCTACCTTACTCTACACTGGATGTGGTGGGTGAACTACCATTGGAAGCCTTGTTACAGTTACCACAGTAACAGCCTGTGAATACGTACAAATTGAATTTCCATCATCATAACATTGAGTGGACCCGATCTTCCAGCAGCTAGAGAGATCTTGCAGCTAACAGTCTCTGGATTGGGGATGAAGATGCAATTGTAAATCATATCATAATACATCATTTTGCATTCCTGGAGTTCCTTAAAATGATGTTGGCTGGTGCCCCTGGTCCTGAAAAAAAGAGACACCTTTAGACTTTGACAAAGTTTGGCTAAGGCCAATACAGCAAACAATAAAAAAATAAAAACAAAAGTATGAACTAGTCTACTATTGGTTCAGTAGAACATTAGGAACTGAGTGAGTGCATGTGTATGGGTTTATTCGTACCTATGTAATCTATAAAGCAAGCAAACATTCTCTCTATGCAAACAAACATTAATTGTAATTGGAAAGCATAACAATGTTACTATATCAAAAATATATCCACACCCAGCAGGCTCCACCCACTACAGGCTGCCTGCAGAAAACTACAGGGGGGGGGACAAGACCAGTCATCCTGCACAAGAAAAGAGAGCAGAAGTGACCGATCTTTATTACACAAAGGTTCTGCACAAAAAACGTGCAGAAATTATTTTATGATAGATTAGTGCACGGGTCTCCAAACTGCGGCCCTTTGCGTGCCTTCAGCCCTTAGAGCACTTTTCTATCCACTGACGCCAACAATGGGGCATCATTCTTGTTGCTGACACCAACAATGGGACACTATTCCTCCAACTGACACCATCAAAAGGGCACAATTCTTTCCACTGACACCAACGTTGGGGCTTTAGTCCTCCCACTGACACCAAAGATAGGGTATTGTTTACTTCCGCTGGATACATGGACATTTTCTACTCCCAATGGCCATGGTCTGGCCCCCCTTAAGTCTGAAGGACAATAAACTGGCCTCTTGTTTAGAAAGTTTGGAGACCCCTGGTCTAAAGCAATACACAAAAGGACACCAAGATTTAAATAAGAATTCACCAGCCACTTGTATTTATGCATTTTTATCCCTGATTTCAGCTTAAATTTTATTTTAATTAAATTCATATCTATTAAAGAGGAAGTAAAATCTTATTTTTTAATTGTACCTACAGGTAAGCCTATAATAAGGCTTAAGTGTAGGTACTGTGAATATCTCCTAAACTTGCACAGTTTAGGAGATATTCAGCCGGTGACATTATAGGCACATGCGCTTACCGTGCTGGACCTTCAGAGCCTGTGCCATTAAGTGACATTATCCCGGGTCCAGCCACTCACAGCACCGGAGCCTGCGAACCCGGAAGAAACACCGGGGAAGATGTCAGCTGTCTCAGCCGTGTGCGGGCGTGGCTGGGGGGCTTCGTTCTATGGCAAGTATTTCATAATGAGCTAGTATGCAATGCATACTAGCTCATTAAGCCTTTGTATTACAGGTTTTTTTTTGTGTTTTTCTCTGGGTTTACAACCTCTTTAACACTCTAAGTTGCTCTCAATAAAGCAATTAATGCGTTTTTACGCAGGATCTTTCTTCAAACATCTACCCGAACTCTCCTGTGTAGATAATCAGTATTTCATTACACTTGTGTGCATAAGCTCTAAAAAGGATACCAAAAAGTAAATATGTTACACTAAGAGCCCGCTCATACTAGCAGCTGTGTTTGAATTAAGCCCCTGATGTGCAGTAGGATGACAGCGGCGTCAATCCCAGTGCATTGCACTTGTAGCGCTACCCCCGTAGGGGCCATTAGTATTAACTGATCCTTCTCCAAAGAGTGCAGAGGCCACCAATCACCCAAGCAATGGTCTATTTACTTCTGGCTCCAATGAGCAGTCCAGGGGTTGTCTTTTTATAGTTTATTGCTTGTAAAGCTTGAGACAAGAGAGGGGTGATGGTGGTATGGGATACTCAAGGCATGCTAAATAACCGAAGGACAATCTTGTCTTGGCTAGGCTTCTCTGAACAAAGGTTACTCGGAATGGCCAGAACAGACTCTGTAAGAGCTGTCTCAGAGCTACTGCTGGCACTTATCCTTCAAAATAGCACACAGTCACTTGGATCTGGAGCTCAGGATTATTCTTATGCCCCGTACACACGGTCGTATTTTCCGACGGAAAATGTGTGATAGGACCTTGTCGGAAATTCCGACCGTGTGTGGGCTCCATCACACATTTTCCATCGTATTTTCCGACACACAAAGTTTGAGAGCAGGGTATAAAATTTTCCGACAACAACATCCGTTGTCGGAAATTCCGATCGTGTGTACACAAATCCGACGCACAAAGTGCCACGCATGCTCAGAATAAATAAAGAGATGAAAGCTATTAGCCACTGCCCCGTTTATAGTCCCGACGTACGTGTTTTACGTCACCGCGTTCAGAACGATCGGATTTTCCGACAACTTTGTGTGACCGTGTGTATGCAAGACAAGTTTGAGCCAACATCCGTCGGAAAAAATCCTAGGATTTTGTTGTCGGAATATCTGAACAAAGTCCGACCGTGTGTACGGGGCATTACAATGTCTCTCCAGAACAGCTGAACTTCCCCAGTTTCCTCCAGACACCTCTATGTTCCAGAACAACTGCTCAGTTCCTAGCTTCCACCAGACATTCTACAGTGAAAGAGAGGTTAATATTCACAATGCCACAGGACAGCTACACACCTTACAGCTTCCACCAGGCACTCTTCATAAGCTCTCCAGCCATGATCTTTAGTAAATAAGTGCAGTTTGTTTAGTTCCAAATTAGTTTAACAAATTTAGACAAATTCGTTCGTTTGGAAACATCCGGATTTTCAAATTTCTGAATTTTTCTGAATATTCGGAAATTTGAAAATTCGAAATGTGAAAATTCCGAAATTTGAAAATTCAGAAATTCGGAAAAACTGAAAAATTTTAAAATTTCGGAACTTCAGAAATTTGGAAATTCGAAAAAATCGAAATTCCAAATTTGAAAATGCAGAAATCTGAAAATTCTAAATTTCGGAAACTCGGAATTCGGAAATCCAAAAATAAGAAGGAATTCAAAAGAACAAAAACAGGAACAAAAATCCGAGAACTCAAAAACCTGAAAATCTGAAATAACTAACTAATAACCTAACTATAAACTATTAAATTATAGGTATTGAAATTTCCTTTCAAATTTGGCAGCTAGTGAACGTAATAAATACGAATTTATCCGGAGTTACGAATTATCCGTAATAACAAATAGAACATAACAAATTATTAATAATAAATAATAATAATAAAATGTATTATTATTTATTATTTTGTTTCATTTGTTTAGATGTGGCATTCTTTTTTTTGGATAATTTGTAACTTCAGATAAATTTGTATTCGTTACTAACTCTAACAACCAGATTTGAAAGGAAATTCCAATACCTATAATTTAATAGTTATTTATTATTCGTTAGTTATTATTTAGAATTTTTGGATTTTCCTTTCTTATTTTCAGATTTTTGAATTTCAGAATTTTCGATTTTCCAAAATTACGTATTTCCGAATTTTTGAATTTCAGTATTTTCTAACTTTAGAATTTATGAATTCCGAATTTTCGAAAAATGAAACTAAAACAAACATTTTTTGGGCAGTGCACATTTCGAATCTTTAGGTGAAACTGCTCAGAGGTGGAACATCAGAGAAGGAGAGCAGTTTCCACGGGTAACCATGAACTGGTGGGAATGTATTGCAGCTGGTCATGAAGGGTGGTACCTGGTAAAGATGACAGGTCCTCCGGTAGCTAGGGTGTTGGTGTTCTGACTCCCTCCCTTGCGGTCCGTACCCCAAAGTAACTTGGACCGAACCCATGGTATGGAAACCCCATGTACCTGGCCACATGGTACGGAAAAGCTGAAGAAGTTAAGTGAGGTCCACACTAGGTACACGGGAGAGCCCCATTCTGTTACTGGGAGTGGGGTGACAAGGTTACGCTGGACTGATGGAAAGGGCATGGGCTCAGCGGTGTCCCTCATAAATACAGCATACATTGAGAAAGGTGTGTAGTAACATGGGACAACATGTTTTACAGGGGGACCCTGTATATTTAACTACTGCACACAGTGTATGGCTCATCTACAAGCCTGGGTTCCACCTTAATGTTGACTTTTACATGTATGCGGCCCCACCAGGTCCCATGCATTGGTGAACATGTACATGAGAGGAGATGTCCCCCCGAGAGTGCACAGGTGAGGTGGCCCTGCCCACACTGATACAGGGAAGCCAGAGCTGCGGGATCATGTGACCAAACCAGACTAAATACAGGTAAGTATACACAAATCTTTTTTACACAGATTAGGAAGCTCTGTGTAAGGGAGCACTCAACGTCGGCTGTGATGTCCTGGAGCCGTGATGTTATCTATAGGCTCCCATAGCCTAGTTGTTGTTGAAGCTCCCACTGCTCCCCTGCAGCAGCCATTGACTAACACAGAGTAGCGGAAGCTGCAGATACATGTGACTGGACCGGAACAAACTAACAATAGGCAAGTACACAGATTTTTTATATACAGGTAAGGCAGGATAGGTAGAATGAGGGGTAAAGGAATATTTTTAAGAATGGTTATAGTTAGGCTTTTCTTACATTTTAAGGCTTCATTTTGACTTGCAGTTGAGGGGGGGGGGGGTTGAAAAAATGCTCAGGTGAGGCATATTTTTGCTGCCTACCAAACCCCCTTAAGCAGCAATGGACAGACAGTGGGCGGGGATGTTTACATGCCAGGGCTGCAACGCTTTGTTTTGTTCACCCGACATGTAGCGATCGACGGGCAGCAAGCCCACTGAGCACTACACAGTCAAGCAAATAGGGAAATGCTCCCTAAATCACATGCAATGCGTTTGTCAGCAAAAATTAGGTTAAAGCAGGTGAATTGGGCTTCACAGGAAAAAGATTTAGATGCATGTTTAAATCTACCCTTAGTTCTATTGGCTGCAGCATGGTGTGATGCAGTGGATGGAGTCTGCATGCATGGCGTGAACTGGCCTTATAGAAAACAATGCATTTTGTCTCTTTTTGCAGTGGAACTGCCAAGCAAAGTCCCAAAAAAGTGCAATCATGTTTACTCGGTGCATGTAGAATAAAAATCACAGACGGTCAGATGCGGAGGGCTGTCTGTAAAGCCCTATGTAATGTTGGTGGTTTATCAATAAATAAATTGCCCTGTAAGTCAGTTTAAATGGCACATTTTCATATCAGCGCGGGGTTTCATCTATTAGTGCCGTGCTGTGGCCAGATTGAGGCAGCGGAGGGAGGATGCAATAGGCTGTGAGCAATGGTTCACACGGGCAGCTGCTTTATCTAAGGTCAATGTCAATCCATAGCTGTAATTGTCAGGGAATTAACTACTCCACCTTGTGGTCTTCTTCACCTTTCTCTGTCTTTGAAAAGACCTGCTGAGAGAAGACGGGATGAATATGTAGATGAGCAGTCAGGCACACTGAAGAGTGCAGCTGTTTGCTGAGAAGTCAGCAAAAAGCTGCGGCTGCAATTCACAGGGCAAACATGAAATCCTCGCCAGATAGAAAATACAAGTGTCAGACGGAACAGACTCGGAACCGCCATGGTAATTCCAGCAAGGCAGCATAAAAAAAATAGTTG
This sequence comes from Lithobates clamitans, assembly GCA_037952925.1. Lineage (NCBI taxonomy): Eukaryota > Metazoa > Chordata > Amphibia > Anura > Ranidae > Lithobates > Lithobates clamitans. Next base: position 1,565,180 of record JBBGZY010000052.1, on the reverse strand, counting down.
CTCATTTAAAAAAATAAATAAATAAATAAAGTGGTTTTGGCAAGAATACAGTAGAATTGTTATCATGATTTAGGCAGATTATAGATCTAGTAAAAACATCGGAGTGATGTGTCATGCAGACGGGAATAGCTTTTATAACAGGACCTGTATACGTGTGCGTACCCCCTCCGCCAAACTTTGAGATTGGGAAGAGCCAGGGCAACACCTTTCTTGGCCAACATTTTAGGTCTGTGGTATACCGCTGCACCATCCTTGGTCAAATTTTAATTATTTCAGATAAGCAAAGCCAGGCATATTAGTTCCAGTGTAAAAGATGCTAACAGTCACATTAGAAAAAATAGGGATATTAAAGCTGAACTCTGGGAACAGTACCTTTTATTCAACCTTTTCCCACCGGCTGCCTCCTGGCCCTTTAAGGGTTCTAAACGCCAGGAGGCGGAGGCGAGCATTCGAGTCATGTGACCGCTGTGATTGACTGTCACAGAGGTCACATGATTGGAAAGCTCCCAATCGCTAGTACTGATGTGAATTTACAAATGTATATGTAAAGCTCTGCGTAAATTGACGGCGCTATATAAGTACCTGAAATAAATAAATAGTATGCATCGGGAGCTTTCCGGGAACCGCTGGCTATCATACTGGGAGCGCTCAGGAAGTGCACTCTTAGCTCGGTAAGTGGTTTACACAGGGCATTTATGTGTGCAGCCGGCGTGAAGAGGTTAAATGTATTCCTCAATAGCCACAAATTTATGTTGTGTGCAACAAATGCCTTTGCAAATTCAGATATTACCTTGTAAAAGTAACAGGGATATTACTTTTCTGTACAAAGCCTGTGCAGAGAGCAGAGCTGTGGGGGTGAACTAAAAGGCCCCTCCTACTAGAGGCTGCATGCAAAAAAATACAGGAAGGGGGCGGATACAAGACCAGTCACCCTGCAAAAGGAGAGAGAGCAACAGTGACTGGTCTTTATTGCAGGAAGCTCTTGCACAGAGGTAAAGTTTCACACTGGATTACTCTCACAGATCTGGAAGAAATACAGGCAGAACAACAATATTTTTAATAAGACTACACACAACAAACTTTTATTCAGACAATATTTGCTTATACTGCAAATCCATTTTAAAGAATGCAAGTCACTTATGCAAGCTTGTGCTTTGGTCATTTGGGAAAAAGTAACAGGTTCCCCTTAAAAGAGGGCAGTAAACGGCCATTAAGGCTGTGTACTGTCACTTAGGGGGTGTGCTAAAGATTGTACAAATACCAACATGGGACTTGGATCTTTGATGAGGGTCATGCTGCATGGAGTACCAATACTAAGAGGGTCCATGCTATGTACCAGGCTTATTATGTGTTTTATAACCATGTGACAAGTGTTTAAAGTTATGTGTAAAGTGAATCTGTGCTTTGCTGAAGCAGCATTTGCACTTTGATGCCTCGTCCCCAGCAGCACATACTCATCCCTCCTCCGTCACTCCATTCAGCTGCTGGGAGGAGAAGAACCCAAACCCCATGTTGCGGCTTTGTAATTGGCCCAGCCCTGTCACATGGAGTAGGTCACATGGTACCAGGTATTTCCTTCAGTCCTGGGGAAAGTTCGGACCCGAATAACGATCATCGTTAAAGTCTATGGGACCCAAACGTCAAATATCAAAAGGGCCCATTTTGAAAGCTTATAAGCAAGTAATTGGGCGTACAATGGTTATAGGGGTCCGGGTCCTGCCTGGGGGACATGTATCAATAAAAATAAATAAATAAATAAAATAAAAAAGTTTGTGAAAAACGTCATTTTTAAATGAGCAGTGATTTTTTTGATTTTTAAAGTGAAAGCCTAAAAATGAAAAATTCCTTCCAATATAGTGCCTCTACCTGTAAAGTGGCAGATCTGTACCATGTCTAGAATCTGCTGCAGCAATAATTGCATTTTCCCTGCACACAGCAAACAGCTGGGGAGCCAGTGTGTATGATGAGGCCACAATGTAGTGCACCGGGAACAAGATTAGAGATTTTTTGGATACATTTGGGTGTCACTTTGACTTTGTATAGAAGTAACGGGTGCGTAAAAATTGGTCTTTGGGTGTCGGCGGCACCTTCCCACCGTAACCCTATAGAGATAATCTTGATGAAAGCAAGAGTTGGCCTTGCTGTAAAAAATTGCAATGATATGCAACTGTCAAACAGGTGCAGAAAAAATGGTCTTTGGGTGTTGATGGCGCCTTCCCACTGTAACCCTATAGAGGTGCTCTTGATGAAGGCAAAATAATTTGCTATGATATGCACCTGTCAAACAGGTGCTGAAAAATTGGTCTTTGGGTGTTAATTGTGCCCATGAAACCTATCCCAAAAACATTCTTGCAGATGAAATGAGTGAACACTAGGGGCGCAACGGATCAAAAAACTCACGGTTCGGATCGTTCCTCGGATCAGGAGTCACGGTTCGGATCATTTTCGGATCAACAAAAAAAAAAATCTCCCCCACTGTAATATCCACAATCTCCCTATTGGCAGGGTGTGGCAGAGTATTGGCAGAGTATTGCAGGGTATTGGCGGGTATATTGGCAGGGTATGGCAGGGTATGTCAGGGTATGTCAGGGTATGGCAGGGTATGTCAGGGTATGGCAGGGTATGGCAGAGTATTGGCAGGGTATGGCAGAGTATTGGCAGGGTATGGCAGAGTATTGGCAGGGCATGGCAGAGTATTGGCAGGGCATGGCAGAGTATTGGCAGGGCATGGCAGAGTATTGGCAGGGCATTGCAGAGTATTGGCAGGGCATTGCAGAGTATTGGCAGGGCATTGCATAGTATTGGCACTGCTGCCATCTGATATCTCCCCTCCACTGTACAGATCAGTACACAGAAGGGAGAGAGGAACCGGCGTCATGACATGACGCCGGTTTGTTACAAGTGATCGCTCCGTCATTTGACTGAGCGATCACGTGCTAAATGGCCGCCGGGTGTACCAAGATGGCCGCCGCTCCGGAGCTAGGCCAAAGCCGCGGCCTTTCCTATAGCCGAGGCCACAGAGCGGATTGCGGGTGTCCTGTACGGATCAACCTCCGCGGATCGGATCAACCTCCGCGGATCGGATCACGGATCGATGACGATCCTTTGCACCCCTAGTGAACACCCTCAAAGCTAGGCTGCCTCGAAGTCCTGCGGAGATTCCACATCCCAAAAAGACTTAATCAGTGACATCGGCATCAGGGGATTCATAGCTGGTAATCCAGGACTGATTCACTTTTATAAAAGTCAAACGGTCCACAAAGTCTGTGGACATATGCGTTCTATGATCAGTAATGAAACCTCCTGCAGCACTGAATGCCCGTTCTGAAAGCACGCTGGATGCAGGGCAGCCTAACAACTCAATAGCATACTGGGCAAGTTCTGGCGTGGTCTATTCTCATGACCCAGTAAGTCAGTGGATTGTCAGCTGGAAAGCTCTCCATCTCTGTTTTGGCCCCAAAGTAATCATCCACCATGTGATACAGATGCTGCCAAAGGGATGTGGAAGCTGATAGCCCTGGGCACCAAGGACTAAAAAAAATTCTGAAATGCCTCACTTAGGCGGACGCCTTCTCCAACGCTCCTCTCTTGACCAACAGAAGACTCAAAATGACGTTTTCCACGACACTGTAACCTACTGGAGTCAGGAAAAACGTTCAATAAAATCCTCTTTAACGTGTCCTCAAGAGATTTTATCTTCTGCACTTTGTGGGGACGAGGTGAATTCTGAGACCTTCCTCTCATAACGGTGGTCAAGGAGGGTTGCCAACCAGTAATCGTGCTTCTCATTAATGCCATGTATTCTTGGGTCCTTTCACAGGCTTTGAAGCATGAGGTTGCCCATGCGTCTCAAATTTTCAGAGGCTTGAGAAGCAGACTCCTCGGGGTCACTCAGGATGACAGCATCTGAAACTTCCTCCTCCCAGCCACCTACTGCTCCCAAGGGTCCTGGAGTTGGAAAGCCATTGCTTACAGATTGATGCATATATTCCTCTTCTTCGAAGCCTATGAAAGTGCCAGAATCCTCCTCAGCCTTCTCCCCTCTCTCCTCCTGTGTGTTCTGTAACATAGGAATGATTGTGTCTGGATAAAATGGGCCTTGAGAGGAAAGGAAGTCCTCCTCTGCCCTGCCCTGTCCATAATGCCATGCAGAGTCTGCTCCAACAGGAACACAACAGTGATTGTGTCACTGATGCATGCACTGTCACGGCTCACCAATCTTTGTGGCCTCCTCAAATGGTGACAATACAGTGCATGCATCCTTATTGATCAGCCATTGGTGTGGGAAAAAAAAAAAAGCAGAGGTGGCCTGGGCCTGTTGTCGTGCCGTATTTGCACAGGTACATGGCCCTCTGCTGCATGTATAGCCGCTGCAGCATTGAAAAAGTCAAGTTCCCCCTGGTGGGCATGTCACAAATCAGATGGTTTACGGGTAGGTGATTTCCCGCTGAATTTCAGCCAACCGAGCACTGGCTGTGTATGACATGGCTACAGACTCTTCTGTACAGCTTTAGCTTTAGCACATCTTGCAACCCTGGGTACGTATTTAGGAAAAGCTGCACCACGAAATTGAGGACATGTGTCAACTTTCCCTGTCTAAGGGCGGACAGGAGATTTGAGCCATTATCGCACACCACCATTCCTGGCTCCAGCTGGCGTGGTGTGAACCACCTCTGGGTCTGTCCCTGCAGAGCTGCAAGAATCTCTGCTCCGGTGTGGTTTCTGTCCCCTAAACACACCAGCTGAAGCACTGAATGGCACCTTTTAGCCTGACTCTGGGAATAGCCCTTTAAACGCTTTGGGGTACCGGATGTTCATAGGACAATTCTGCAGAGGAGAGCATGGAAGTGGCGGAGGAGGGGGGGGGTAGAGCTCACATGTCTGGCATCATCCCCACCAGCTGTATGGAGATGTGAGGGCACAATAAGCTGCAGCACCAAGCCCTGTCCTGCATCCTTCCGAGTTGCAAGCAGCGTTACCCAGTGTGCTGTGAACGAAATATATCATCCCTGTCCATGCTTGCTAGCCCATGTGTCAACAGTAAGGTGAATTTTACGGCTGACTGCCTTGCTCAACGATGCCAGAACATTACCTTCCACGTAATGGTAGAGAGATGGAATGGCCTTACGCGAAAAGTAGTAGCGACTGTGAACCTGCCATTGTGGTACAGCACATTGTACAAATACACGGAAGGGGGCAGAATCCACCAGGCTGAAAGGCAGAAGTTGAAGAGCCAACAGCTTTGACAAGCTTGCATTTAGACGCTGGGCATGTGGGTGGCAGGGACTGTATTTTTTTTCTGCAGCAGATGGGGCAGAGAAATTTGCCGGCTACAGTCTACAGCTGGCAGATGTGCTGCTAGGACCTGGGACACCCTGTGCTATACCATCATCCCTGTCAGTGGAGGCTGCTGAGAGGTAGTGACTCGGTATAGCAGGGGCAGACTCAAGTGGGTAAGGAGGAGGAGAAGGAGGGACAGATTTGTGCCCCTTTTGTGTGGCTTTTAGGTGCTCTTGCCAACAGGCTGAGTGTTTGGACATTAAATGCCTTGTTAAGCATGTGGTACTCAAATAGTTGGTGTTTTTGCCACATTTGATGTGCCTGAGACACAGTTTGCAGATAGCAACAGTGCGATCTGCTGCAGACGTGCTGAAAAAGGCCCAGACAGCTGAGCTTGGGGAGTGGGCCGGGCGATAACAGTTGCAAAATGTGATGGAATAGGGTGGCTGCTCTCTACTCTTTCTTGATGTCGGCCTCCTTGGGGTTGTGCCGCCTCAGCTTCAGCTTCCTCCTCTGTTGGGGCACCCAAGTCGAATCAGTGACATCATCATCATCTCCATCTTCATCATTACCGCTGAAGACAACTTGGCAATACCCTGCGGCTTGGGGAACATGAATGCCAATTTGTTTACTAGTGATCCTTCCTCTCTCTAGGCCCATGTTCCTGTCATCCTCAACCTCAGAACCAACATCGGAATCCAGTAATGGCTGGGCACCATCAAGGAGCAAGTGACTGACACTGTGGTCAAATAACTCAGCTGACTCCTCAATGGCTGATGTTGGGGCTATGGCAGAAATAGATGTGGACAAGGAGGTAGGTTTATCCACTCTGGCAACTGCAGGGGACTGCACACTTGTCTCTTCTTGCATGACAAAGGATGAGGAGGATGGGGAAGGTTTAGTAAGCCAGTCCACCACCTCCTCTACATGCTGTGGCTGGATAGCACGAGCAAACTCACTAAACAGAGGAAATGATGCCCTGCCTGAGGGCCGACCACCATGTCCACCTTTGCCTGTGGACACATTTGTTGCTGGCCCCCTTACAGTGCCATGGGAATGTCTGCCTCTCCTTGTTGTCCTCCCAGACATTATTGGGAGGGAGGGGGCGGTGCCTATAAGCAAATGTAAAGAAGTTGAAATCTGTACGTAGATGCACTTTAATAATGTAAAGAGGTGTTTGGTGCACTTTAATTTGAGTACTCATACTACACAGACACTCCACGGATATACTATAATATACTACAATATAATGCGCCAAAACGTACAGTGACGCACAGAACTATATGGCATTAAACTGGCGGTAACGCACACAAAACGATATGGCGTTAAACTGGTAGTAATGCACACAAAAGTAAATGGCGTTAAACTGGCACTAACGCACAAAACTATATGGTGTTTAACTGGCAGCAACGCACACAGAACTATATGGCATTAAACTGGCAGTAAAGCACACAGAAGTAAATGGTGTTAAACTGGCAGTAACGCAACCGTCACTACACTGATGCTATCTGACCTGTCCCTACTCTAGCTATACACTAATGTAAAGATTACTGACACGGTCTCACTACACTACACTGCAACTATCTGAGCTGTCCCTACTCTAGCTGCACACCATGCAAAGCTGAATGATGGTCCTCCTCACTACACTCACACTAAACTAATATTCTACGCTGACAAGTGAAGCAAAATGGCACAGTATAGCACACTAACTAAAAACACTGAACAGAGCCCTGTTCTATCTCTCTCCACGCCAAAATCACACTGAAAATGGCTGCCATTGAAAGAATATTTTTATACTATGGGGCGGGAATGAGCCATGATTGGATAAAGTCATGATGACAGTGTCCAATCATGACTCTGACAGTGCTCTGTGCCCCGATTGGCTGAAGCTTTCACTGCTTCAGCCAATCAGGGCTTGCAATGCACTGTTCAGCGCCGCAATGCATTGTGGTCGGTTCGGTTGGCCGAACAAACGGTTGAACGAACCATTTGTACGGCTGTTCGTCAAACGTCCGAACACCGAAAGTTCGGCCCGAACCTATGCTCCGGCTGAACCGTTCGCCCATCCCTAGTGCTGAGGAGGATGATAAAAGTAAACCTGTTTCTTCTGCATGGCCTAAACACTTTAAAAGAGACCCTGTGAGCAACTTAAACAATTGCAGGTAAAAGCACAGAAAAATCTAAGATTTTAAATGCTTGCTTGTAATGTTTTATCCATAAATGATTTTTTATTGACTTGCAATCTGACCTTTGCCAGAAAGTCTGACTGCTCCAGGAAGAGTCAAATTCTTAGCACAGCCCCCTACCAATTCTCTTGCACATCATAGCCCTCTCCTCTTCTGGGGTATCTAATTATTCTCTGTGCTGGCTCAGCTTCTCCACCCCTCCTTCACCTCCCTACATAATCTGTTGTGTAATTACTTGCAGAGGAGTAGAGGACAATACTATAGGGCAGGGATATGCAATTAGCGGATCTCCAGCTGAGGCAAAACTACAAGTCCCATCATGCCTCTGCCTCTGGCTGTCAGAGTCTTGCTATGCCTCATGGGACTTGTAGTTCTGCAACAGCTGGTTCGCTAATTGCATGTCCCTGCTATAGGGTGTTACTTGAGTAATAGCTCTGAGTCTGCTGGGGCTGATAACAACACATCCAAGATGGCAGTGTCTCGGCTTATGCATGCCTATACAAGGAAGGCTTTTATAGATAAATAACATACACTCACCGACCACGTTATTAACTTCACCTTGCTAGTACCAGGTTGGAACCCCTTTTGCCTTCAGAACTGCCTTAATTCTTTGTGGCATAGATTCAACAAGGTGTTGGAAACATTCCTCCGAGATTTTGGTCCATTATGACATGATGGCATCACGCAGTTGCTGCAGATTTGATGGCTGCAAATCCATGATGCAGATCTCCTGCTCCACCACATCCCAAAGGTGCTCTTTTGGATTGAGATCTGGTAACTGTGGAGGCCATTGGAGTACAGTGACCTCATTGTCATGTTCAACAAACCAGTTTGAGATGATTTGAGCTTTGTGACATGGTGTATTATCCTGCTGGAAGGAGCCATCAGAAGATGGGTACACTGTAGTCATAAAGGGATAAACATGGTCAGCAACAATACTCAGGTAGACCGTGGTGTTTAAACAATGCTCAATTGCTACTAAGGGGCCCAAAGTGTGCCAGGAAAATATCCCCCACACCATTACACCACCACCACCAGCCTGAACTGTGCATACAAGGTAGGATGGATCCATACTTTCATGTTTACGCCAAATTCTGACCCTACCATCTGAATGTCGCAGCTGAAATCGAGACTCATCAGATCAGGCAATGTTTTTCCAATCTTCTCATTTTGGTGAGCCTGTGTGAACTGTAACCTCAGTTTCCTGTTCTTAGCTGACAGGAGTAGCACCAGGAGTGGTCTTCTGCTGCGAAGTTTCAATGTGTTGTGCATCCAGAGATGGTATTCTGCATGCATTGAATGTAACGAGCGGTCATTTGAGTTACTGTTGCCTTTCTATCATCTGGAACCAGTGTGCCCATTCTCCTCTGACTTCTGACATCAACAAGTAATTTTCGTCCAAACAACTGCAGCTCACTGGATATTTTCTCTTTGTCGGACCATTCTCTGTAAACCCTAGAGATGGTTGTACGTGAAAATCCCAGTAGATCAGCAGTTTTTGAAATACTCAGACCAGCCCATCTGGCACCAACAACCATGCCAAATTCAAAGCCACTCAATTACTCTTTCTTCCCCATTTTAGTGCTCGATTTGAACTTCAGCAAGTCATCTTCACCATGTCTAGATGCCTAAATGCATTGAGTTGCTGCCATATAATTGTCTGATTAGCAAATTGTGTTACCAAGCAATTGATCAGGTGTTCCCATTAAAGTGGCCGGTAAGTGTATATAAAATATGTTACATGCAGGGTACTTTCACACTGGGGCGGTGCCGGCGTTAGCGGTACCTTTTTGTAACTATGCCTTTTTTGTAACTATGTAATCATTAAAGTTTTAGACCCATTTTTGGAGATCCTGGTGTGCTCGTGACATTTTCTCTCCAAGACTTTATACGGTTCCAGCCGATGGTCGCCTCAGCACCCAATTGTAAAAACAGCCATCTTTGCAGGAACGTGTGCGTTGGGAATATTGCATTGGAGGAGTTAGCGGTAAAGCGCCGATAGTTTTAGCGGCACTTTACCGATGTTATAGCTGTGCTTTCTGGATGCTAGCGGGGTGCTTTTACCCCCCGCAAGCGGGCAAAGAAAGGGTTGAAAGCGCTGTGTTGCTGCGCTGCTGAAGCACTTTGCAGGTGCTGTCCATTCATTTCAATGGGAAGGGCGTTTTGGGAGCGGTGTATACACCACTCCTGCCCCTCCCCAAAGATGCTGCTTGCAGGACCTTTTTTCCTGTCCTGCAAGCGCACCGCCCCAGTGTGAAAACACTCAGGCTTTTACACTGGGGAGGCATGAGAGGAGCTTTTCAGGCGCTTTACAGTCGCTATTTTTAGGGCTAAAATGCTTGAAAAGCGCCCCACTGTGAAAGGGATTTAAGGGATTGATTTACCAAAGGCACTCAGCAAGAGCAGTTGCTCCAGAGCTTAGTAAATGAGCAGAAGCTTTGCTGACTTCTATCATCCAATCACGTGCAAGCAAAAATGCTAATTTTCCCTGCACGTAATTGGGTATTCTTTGCAAAGTGAAGCTTTACTTCATTTACTAAGCTCTGGAGCAACTGCCCTTGCAGAGTGCACAGTCTATTTGCCTTTAGTAAATCAACCCCCATAGTCTCTTCTCTTTTGCCGATTTTGTTGAAAGGAATAGTTTGGGGACAGGGTCTCTTTAAATCCCCACTCTGGGATAAAACTTACCATCCCTCTCCCCAAACCCCCTCTAATCTATGCTGACCTTTTTTCCCCCCTTACTTTGTGAAGCCAGCAATACCCAATTAAGTTCCCCATGCAAATTCTTTACTGCTGCCAGTTCCAGTTTGGGGGACTGCTAATCCAGAGTTGCCATGGCTCCCCAAGACCACTGGTCCCTTACTATGCCCCCGTGATGACATGGTCCTCTTCTCTCACCTAGACGTAAACAGAAGAGAACATTCAGGGTTGTGGCGTCATGTGACATCAGGTTAAGGTGAAACTAAATTCTAATATTAAAGCGGAACTAAAGAAGATTTGCAGAATTTATTGCAGAAGAGACATGCAATCAGTGCCGGGCCGAGTGGGCACTGGCCTATGGGCCCCAGGTTTAAGGGCCCTGTGACAACAGATCAAAAGAATATTGATTTGATGTTGAAAGAAAATGCAACTTTCTTACATTGAAAAAAAAAATGAATCAACTCAGAGAATGGAAAACTTTATATTAAATAGAAAATACTGTATTGATGTAATGTACCCAATAACAGCTCCCTCAGCGGTGTGGGTGCTTCGTTCTAAGGTAAGCATTTCATAATGAGCTGGTATGCGGTGCATACCAGCTCATTATGTCTTTGCCTTACAGGTTTTTTTCTTTTTTTTTTCTTATCAGGGCCTTTAAAGTACATAAACCATAGACATCAAGTTCACATTACAGTTTGTCTCCTAAAAGCTCATCTTCTTTCAGCTGTCAACTTGTAAAAAAATTTGGTGCAAAATTTAGCATCTAGCAGCGACATGCACACACTAATTAGGTCGATGTTATCCTACTAGAGCACATGCATGAGAAACCTTCAGAAACCTGCTAGGGGGGCCCCAAGTTTTTGACTGCCTAGGGGCCTCCACAGAGTTTAATCTGGCCCTGGGATCACGTCAGTACTCACAATGTCGCAGGATCACCAGATGCTTCTTCCAGTATCAACCGGACACTCTTCTGTTAGGGTGAAGTTAATTCTCATTATGCCACAGGACAGCCAGGCTCCTTTTAACCTCCAACCGGCACTCTTCAGTGAGCTCTCCAGACCAGGTTCCAGGTGAGGGTTCCCTGACCAGCTCCAAACAGAGATCCTGGGTAATAGACCCACCAGCTCTGTCACAGCTGGGACCTCAATGAAAGGAGGCTGAGCTCCGGTTAGCTGTTATTGTAGGTGGGAGTGGACACCCCTACCCAGACAGGTGGATTCCCTCCAACAAAGGGAAGAAGAGCCCTGCTGCCCCAAATCCCAGACCATTTTAAAGTGATTGTAAAGTGTAGCTTGTTTTTTTTTTTTTTAACATGTTATACAGTGGAACCTTGGATTACGAGCATAATCCGTTCCGGGAGAATGCTTGTAATCAAAGCACTCGCATATCAAAGCGAGTTTCCGGCTGAACTTGGAAACTAAGTATTTTCGAGTGATTCAGATTATTTCCTGAACGGCTCCGAACCGTTCCGAGTGTCCCCAGCGCCGCCGCACCTCTGGCCAAATGCGGTACTGCACACCCCATTAACTTGAATTCTACTCGTTTTGCGAGACAACACTCGCAAACCGAGTCAGAATTAAAAAAAAAAAAAAGTTGCTAGTCTTTCAAAACGCTTGTTAACCTTGTTACTCCCAAACCAAGGTTCCACTGTACTCACCTGCTCTATGCAGTTGGTTTTGCACAGAGCAGCCCGGATCCTCCTCTTCCTGGGTCCCTCTTCTATGCTCCTGGCCCCTCCCTCCTGTTGAGTGCCCCCACAACCAGCAGCTTGCTATGGGGGCACCTGAGCTGAGTCACACCTGCCTGTGTACATCCAGACACGGAGCCGCGTCCTGGCCTCGCCCCTCCCTCTCCTGATTGGCTGAATGATTTTGATTGACAGCAGCGGGAGCCAATTGCACTGCAATGCTGTCTCAGCCAATGAGGTGGGGAGTTCCGGGCAGCTTAGACACTCCTGCAACATCACTGGATAAAGACGGGCTCAGGTAAGTATTAGGGGAGGTGGGGGGGAGCTGCTCAGGTTTTTTTTATCTTAATGCATAGAATGCATTAAGATATATATATATATATATAAAAAAAAAAAAAACTTCTGCCTTTACAATTCCTTTAATGCCTCTCCAACCACCTTCTGGGCACGCCTCCCAGGAATTGGCTGGAGCACAATAAATATTCACGCTGAGATCTGCCTTGCTTATCCCTCAATGTTCTAGAAGCCTCTGGAAGGCAGGGGAGAGCAAACAAACCCACAGCCTGTGAGACCCAGAGCAGCCAGAAGTAATCAACTGCTCCACTGAGTACAAAAAACTAATTTTGCCTAGCAGCCCAAGAGGGTGCTACAATATTAATATTATAAGGCTCTATGCACACTAGCTGTTTAAAAAAAAAAAAGCCAGAAAACCGTTGAAACTAAAACGCTAATATTTTTGTGCTGGTGTTTAGCAGCGACTAGCAGGTTGTTAGGGAGCGGGTGGCCACCGCGTCCTTAACAACCATTGACTTATCAGCTGTCAGCGGAATTCCCTGATGACAGCTGAATGTAAACTAAAGAATGCTGGCATAAAAAAAAAAAAAAAAAAAAAAAAAAAAAAAACACACACCACTGTGTGCCCCCCCCCCCCAACATACCAGACCCAAAAGGGCCTGGTATGGATTTTAAGGAGAAACCCATGCCAAAATTTAAAACAAAAAAGGCATAGCCCCCCCCCCCCCCTAAAATTCATGCCAGATCCTTATCCAAGCATGCAGCCGGGCAGGCCAGGAAAGGGAGCGGGGGGGAGAAACAAGTAAGCACACCCCCCCCCACTTCTTAACCATACCAGGTCACATGCTCTCAACATAGCGGGTGCTTTTGGGCAGGGGGCTCCCATACCCCCAAAGCTCCTTGTCCCTATGTTGATTGGAATAACAGCCTCTTCCCCACAACCCTGACCGGTGGTTGTGGGGGTGTCTGATGTCACAAGACACAAGTCCATCCTATGTGTGTGATTAGATGTCAGTATTACATTGTACATCCCTGTATGTAGCATTGAGTGCGGACCTTTTTTTTTTTTTTTTTTTCAGATCGGCAGCTGGCGTTAATCGTGATTATCGTTGGATCTACACTGGGGGACATTTTTGAAAAAAATTTTTTAATAAAGGATTTATCAAAAACTGGCTTGTTTCTTTATTTACACTACTTTTTTTTTGGTGAATTAGTGGGGGTACTCATTCACATGGGGGAGCTGGGATCTGGGGGCCCCCTGCCCCAAAGCACCCCCCATGTTCAGGGCATGTGGCCTGGTATGGTTCCTGGCCAGGCAGGCTGCATGCTCGGATAAGGGTCTGGTATGGATTTAGGGAGGCCCCCATGCCATTTGTTTTTCTAATTTTGGCATGGTGTTCCCCTCAAAATCCATACGATTTAGGGGGGAACCCCATGCTGTTTTTATTTTTTACTGTTGGCATGGGGTCCCCCTTAAAATCCATACCAGACCCAAAAGCTTGCTGACCTGCTCCTTAATCATATCACCCTTCAGAGCAGTTACAGTACTCTCCCTGACAATACCTTCATCTGATTTTCTCTTCAATAGCAGAACTATCTTTGCAGGGGCATCATCCACAGTCAACATCTACTTCTTGGACTGAGATGCCAGCTCAGAGACAACACAATCAAGTAAATCCTGGTACCCATTTAGTTTTTAGCTGTGTTCACAAATGCCTGACACAGATCGGCCCCTGCTGCAGCCTCTGATCTTGTGACTTGTGAAAAAGTTACAGTGTTGCAGACTAATCGTTGGGGGACAGGATGGTGAAGAAATGTTTCAACCTGCTTGCTCCAAACTAATGACTTCATCTCAAACTTCTCCTGGCAATACATGGCAGGGAAAGCCCAAAGCCTCATACACACGATCAGATTGTTGGCCAACAAAGCGTCAGACTTTTGTCCGAAGGGCGTGTGCCAGGAACTTGTCTTGCATACAAACCGTACACAATTGTCAGCCAACAAACACGAATGTAGTGACGAACTTTGTGGAATTTCAACTCTTGATTGCCACCCTTTGGGCACCTTCTGCAAATGTCTTGTTTGGTAAGCATTGATTCCAAGCATGCGTGTTTGTACTTTTGTGCGACTGACTTGTGTACAGACGATAGAAAAATCTGACAACAGACCGATGTCCGCCAAAAATTTACTAGCCTGCCATCCAACATTTGTTGGCGGGAGCGTACTGTCGGATTTTAGGCAAACAGTCTGTCATCACACAATTTACGGACAAAAATCGTGTACGAGTCTTTAGACCCCATACACACTATACGATTTTCTGCAGATTTTTGTCTTCAGATTTACCAAAACCATATAATGTGAGGTCAAACCTTAAGGCTCGATTCACATCTATGCATGTTGCTTTTGAGCGTTTCTGCAGTGCTTTTTGCGGTGCTTGCCACGTTTGTGAACGTGCATTTTTTTTTTACAGTTTTTTTTATAATGTATACAGTGCAAAAAAAAAGAAAAAAAGAAAAAAAAACGTAAAAACGCGGTACTTGCGTTTTGGATGCGGGTCCATTGAATTCTATTACATGCAAAACGCTGCATTTTGCATGAAAAAAAGTCCCCGACCCTTTTCAAAAGCGCAGAGGCACAAAAATGCATTGATGTGAACATGTTCCATAGGAACCCATGTTAAAAAATTCCCATGCATTTCTGCAAAATGCATCAAAAAACACAATAGTGCGAATAGAGCCTTATGCCCCGTACACACAGACGGATTTTCCGACGGAAAATGTGTGATAGGACCTTGTTGTCGGAAATTCCGACTGTGTGTGGGCTCCATCACACATTTTCCATCAGAATTTCTGACACACAAAGTTTGAGAGCAGAATATAAAATTTTCCGACAACAAAATCCGTTGTCGGAAATTCCGATCGTGTGTACACAAATCCGACGGACAAAGTGCCACGCATGCTCAGAATAAATGAAGAGATGAAAGCTATTGGCCACTGCCCCGTTTATAGTCCCGACGTACGTGTTTTACGTCACCGCATTCAGAATGATCGGATTTTCGGACAACTTTGTGTGACCGTGTGTATGCAAGACAAGTTTGAGCCAACATCCGTCGGAAAAAATCCTAGGATTTTGTTGTCGGAATGTCAAAGTCCGACCGTGTGTACGGGGCATAGGAGTTTCAATTTGTATGCAATCAGGCAGGCCCTTGCACTACATGGTTTTGGTAAATCTGAAGACAAAAATCTGCAGAAAATCGATTAGTGTGCATTTGGCTTTAGATGGTTGGCCGTGTACAGGTGACAGATTTCGGGTGGACTTGCTCAGGTGGGCTCATCCCTACTTTTTAATGAAAAATTATCATTTTGTTGTATATTGTGACATAATCAGGAACATTTTCATTCAGACTTGTAAAGCTACTAAAGTTGGCTACACACTATACAATTTTTATACAATTTTCCTTTTCCAAAACCATATACGGTAATATGAGGTCAAAACGAAACTTTCAAATTCTATGCAATCAGGGAGGCCCTTACACTACCTAGTTGAAAGTAAATCTAAAGGAAATTTAACAAATTGTATAATGTGTAGCCAGCTTTAAAAGGTCCAATTTCTGAAATAAAAACACTGATCTAAACCTGTGCTGGAGCATAACAGCTGTAGAATTAGAGCTGCAAATGGCTTATGGTTGTGGTATTTATGTCAAGGGTTTTCCTTTCCATAAATTAAACTCAAAATTAGTTATTTAATATAACAATACTCTTTGTGCATTACATCCACGCCTGAGCAAAGTGTCTTTCTGGTGTTTTGCACTTTTTTATACAGTGTTTTTGTGCTTTGGCATTTTATCCAATAGAGAAAACTATTATCTGTTGCATCATCTGTTGCTAGGTATTCCAGCTTTTTTAGCTTTTATTTCTTTTATTATCTTTTTTTTTTTTTTTTAGGGTAGGAGGCTAGGGTTAGGATTAGTTATTTATTTTTTGTTAGGGATAATAATAATACTACTACTACTACTACTAATAATAATAATAATAAAATGTTTTTTTTTCTTTGGGTTTAGGTGTTTAATATTATTCTTATTACTAATAATAAATGTTTTTTTACAGGTTTAGGTGTTTAATATTATTATTAGTAATAATAATCATTTATTTCATATTTTTTACGGTTAGGGGTTAATTATTTTATTATTGATTTTAGTCATTTGTGTATGTATTTATTCTAATATTATTACCATTTTATTTTTTAAATGTTTTCATTTGAGCAGAAAATCATGCAAAAAACACACAAAACACGCGAATGCATACAAAATTGCACGAATGGCACGTTTCCATTTATTTCAATGGGAATAAAAAACACGCCAAAAATGCTTAAATTCAAGCTATAAAATAAAGCTCCAGAACTTTGAGCTCCAGGCGACTTGGAGTGTAGATGTGAACCATCTCCATAGAGAATTGATTTTTTTTCTCCTCCAGTGTTTTGGAGCCTCAAGCTTCAAAAATACAAAACGCTGAGGTGTGAATGGGTCCTGACCGCTACATGCACCTGAACTGATTGAAAACTAAAGCTAGCCAGCGGAGAATAAAGACAGCCATAGACATTCAATGTTTTCAGCTGGGTGGGGTGACATATCTCATATCCATCAGCAGACCCCTTTTGAGACAGCTTGGTAGACTTTGCAAGATTGTTATTGCTCTTTCAGAGATGAGCCCCTGGCTACTCTACCCCTCTTTCCAGTATGCTCAGCCATGCAACAGCTTAGCCAACTGATAGTCAGGCCTCCATGTGGCTGGATGGTGCCAGGATGACCCATTACCCCTGCATGCCTTCGATCCCCCTTTACCCACAATCTCAAGTTCCATGGTAAAGCAGACATATTTTACAAGAAAGTGGGTGACGTCAGGTTACAAAGGAGGCCAGATAACGGCGTGGATAAAGTGCATTTACTTCTCTACACAGTCTCATAGGGTAACATGCACATCTGAGGCTGTCAGCCACCTGCTGTGTACTAGAGGTAGAGGTGGTCATCTCCCAGGATTGCCTGGTGTCTGAAAAAATTGTCAGACGTGACAGATGCAGATAGCAGAGGAAGGAGCGAATAGACAGGCGCCGCTCTAAGTGCTATACTGTGGCCCGAGGGTCGGATGCTGCCCTTCACTAGCCTTTATCCGCCCCCTTGGGGCACCATTTCTGCCAATGATATGAGGCACTATTCCTCCCACTGACACCAACAATGGGGCACTATTTCCATTGAAGCCGAGGATATGGTACTATTACCAATAATGGGGCACTACTCCTCCTCTTACAGACCACAAACACTGAGGCCATATTTATTCCCATTGATGCTGGGATCTGGACATATTCTACCCTCACTGGCCACTATTCGGCCCCTCTAAAGTCTGGAGAAAAGTAAGCCGGCCCTTTGAAAAGTTTGGAGACCCCCACTATAGACTGAGACAAGTGCATACTGTACGATTATATGCTTTGTTCATTTTTTATTTTAGATGTTCACAACCATTTCAAAAGAAAAATATCATTCCAAGCACAAAAAAATACTACAATGCATAACATGCCTAAAATGAAAAAAATTCCATTTCCAAAGCATGTGGAATAATAAATGTTTGGGAGGCCTGCTCCAGAGTGTTCTTGTCCTGGGGCCACTGCCTCTGGGATGCAGCCTATGTACGGGAGTTGCTGTTTGGGTTTCAGGAGGTGTTGGGCTGAGGGCTTGGAGAAGATGTGCTAAAAGGAAAGAGCATCATCTTGAAGTCTTGTCTGGAGAAGGATTTTCGCCCACCTCACTGAAGAGTGTCATGTGAAAGCTGCGTGGTAGCAGTTGACCTAGAACATGTGAGTAAGACCTGGTTTTGGACACTGAGGTGTGCATGTACTAGAGAGAATTGGGTGCCAGATATTAGTATATAGGCTGGGTCTGCTCTTACAGAGACCTAGAATTAATGGCCATTCCCTATTACCTGTTCAAGGCTGTTTCAAGGGGATTTTTCAGAAGTTTTTCCTCTTCTTCTGCTATCGTTTTGAAGTATCCCCAACCCTTAAATCCCCAACTGTTCAAGTTTCTGCAAGTTTCTTTTTTTTTCTTATAGTATAACCTATACATATATTTTGCTTTTAAAATAACATTTCTAATCATTTGAAGTTAATAAAACAAGAGTTCCCTTATTATTATTATTATACAGGATTTATATAGCGCCAACAGTTTACACAGCGCTTTACAATATAAAAGGGAGACAATACAGTTATAATAAAATACAAGAGGATTTAGAGGGCCCTGCTCAGAAGTGCTTACAATCTAATAGTATAAACTATACATATATTGCTTTTAAAATAGCATTTCTAATCATATGAAGTCAATAAAACAAGACTACTACTACTAAAACACTATTACAGTGTCCACAGAGTTCCCTTTTACATCTGAATACACAGGAGTTCCCCTTTTACATCTGAACTTCCAGAGTTCCCTTTCATTGTAAGGGGGGACTCTGCAGACTCTGATGTAAGGGAGAACTCTGGGGACTCTAACATAAAGGATGCTCTGGGAACCCTGATCTAAGGTGGAACACTGAGAACTCTGATATAGGGGGGAACACTGTGCCCTTTGGTGTAAAGGGGAATGCTGATGTAAGGGGTGCTCTGAGAACCCTGATATAAACTTAGTGTACTCACTCAGAGGCAAGAGAGAGAAGGGGGGAGACTTAAGTCACAGATGGATGGATGGTGAGCTCACTCACCCCTTGGCAGTCAGCACCTCTCATCCAGATGTATCTGAGGCTGCTAGACTTCGAAATTCCGGCCCTTTCGTTTTCTGAGGCACAGCGCCGAGGAATGGAGTGTGGGCAGACACAGAGGGGTAGGGGTGGGAGGAAGAGGTGCAGATCGAGCCCTCTCTCCTCTCCAGTCTGTGTGTGTGTGTTGGGGGGGGGGTGTTAGTGCTGGTTTTGAGAAGTGTGAAATAAGAAAGAAGGTGTAACAGACACTCTTGGCTTAGACAACTGCAGCCAGCAGCCCTGCTGGGAAGCCATAGTCCAGTCTGAATGTGTCCGGGTTTTTGGCAGTGTGAAACCCGGACGCATGATTCCAAACCCGAACTGTCTGGGTGAATCCCGGACAGGTGGCAACCCTAGTTGTTGGTATGCATGGAACTGTGACTGTGGCAGGCAGCTTCTATACTAGCAAGGGAAACCTGGGCATCTTCTTAGTGGCCCCTCTGGGGGTGAGCGCTACATAATAAAAAAGCATATTTATATAGGGCTTGTGAGTATCAGGTGTCCAAAAAAGTAGGTGAGTAGTCAGTAGTGTAATCCAGAGGTCAGGGCAGGCGGTAGACAGATCATAATCCAGAGACAAGTCAGGGCAGGAAGTGCACCAGAGCATAATTCAGAGACAGGCAGAGGTCAGGGCAGGGGGCAAATAATGGGGTATTCCAGAGACAGGCTAACTAGGGTCAAAACTGAAAATCTGAGTAATAGAGTGCCAGTATAGGAGGAGACCCACTTAGCCTTGGGCTTGTAATGTTTAAATAGAGTTCACAAGGTGCTGCAGCCATTCTGGACAGAGCGGGCCAACCTGTTTCCCAGCAATATAAACACAGACTGAAGCCAGAGAGATGACAGCATGTGAAACAGTGGACTGCCAGGAGGAAGAGACATACTACATAGGTTCCTGAGGGACACTTCTAACAGGCCCAAAGCGGAATCTTAGGGTGGAGCAGAGCTATCTTTGTAGGCAGGGCCGGTCCTGGCCAGGGTGCACGGGGTGCAGTGCACCCGGGCGCCACAGAGGTGGGGGCGCTGAAGCGCCAGAGTGCTCCCCTCCCTCCTGCTCCTCCTCTCCATGTCCGTAGGTGGCTCTTTCCGCCGGTCACCGCAGCCGCCGCCGTCGCTGTGTCTCTTGCCGAAGCCCATCCCCCCTCCCTCCTCTTGTCAGAGGAGGAGAGCGGAACCAGCCACAGATCGTAGCGGCTGTGTCTCTGTGTGCAGAGAGACCAACCGCGCAGTGACGTCACGGGGGGCGGACCGTTCCCGACGTGTTCCAGCTCTCCTCCTTCTGTGTAACTCCCGCCTGCTGCCCAAGCCTGACACGCTCTGTTCTCCACCCGGGCGGTGTGGCTGCACACTGTCCTCTCCTCTCCAGCTGCCACCTGGGTGTTTTTTAATTAGCTCAATGGAGGGGGGGGGTTGCTTTGTCAGCGGTCTATACTAATGGAGGGGGGTTTGTCCTGGGGGGGTCTATACTATTGAAGGGGGGTTTGTCCTGGGGGTCTATACTAATGAAGAGGAGGTTGTCCTGGGGGGTCTATTCTAATGAAGGGGGGTTGTCCTGGGGGGGTCTATACTAATGAAGGAGGGTTGTCCTGGGGGGGTCTATACTAATGAAGGGAGGTTGTCCTGGTGGGTCTATACTAATGGAGGGAAGGGGTTTGTCCTGGGGGGGGTCTATACTAATGAAGGGGGGGGTTTCCTGGGGGGTCTATACTAATGAAGGTGGGGTTGTCCTGGGGGGGATCTATTCTAATGAAGGTGGGGTTGTCCTTGGGAGGTCTATACTAATGAAGAGGGGGTTGTTCTGGGGGGGTCTATACTAATGGAGGGGAGGGGTTTGTCCTGGGGGTCTATACTAATGAGGGGGGGTTGTCCTGGGGGGTCTATACTAATGAAGGGGGGGGTTGTCCTGGGGGGTCTATACTAATGAAGGGGGGGTTGTCCTGGGGGGTCTATACTAATGAAGGGGGGGGGTTGTCCTGGGGGGGTCTATTCTAATGAAGGGGGGGTTGTCCTGGGGGGGTCTATTCTAATGAAGGGGGGGTTGTCCTGGGGGGTCTATACTAATGAAGGGGGGTTGTCCTGGGGGGTCTATACTAATGGAGGGGAGGGGTTTGTCCTGGGGGGTCTATACTAATGAAGGGGGGTTATCCTGGGGGGTCTATACTAATGAAGGGGGGTTGTCCTGGGGGGTCTATACTAATGAAGGGGTGGTTGTCCTGGGGGGTCTATACTAATGGAGGGGAGGGGTTTGTCCTGGGGGGTCTATACTAATGAAGGGGGGTTGTCCTGGGGGGTCTATACTAATGGAGGGGAGAAGTTTGTCCTTGGGGGGGTCTATACTAATGAAGGGGGGGTTGTCCTGGGGGGGTCTATGCTAATGGAGGGGGGTTTGTCCTAGGGGGGTCTGTACTAATGGAGAGGGGGTTTGTCCTGGCAGGTCTATACTAATGAGGGGGGTTTTCCTGGGGGGTCTGTACTAATGGAGGGGGGTGGTTTGTCCAGGGGGGGTCTGTACTAATGGAGGGGGGGTGGTTTGTCCTGGGGGGTCTGTACTAATGGAGGGGGGGTTTGTCCTGGGGGTCTGTACTAATGGAGGGGGGGTTTGTCCTGGGGGGTCTGTACTAATGTAGGGGGGTGGTTTGTCTTGGGGGGGTCTGTACTAATGGAGGGGGGTGGTTTGTCCTGGAGGGTCTGTACTAATGGAGGAGGGTTTATCCTGGGGGTCTGTACTAATGGAGGGGGGGTGGTTTGTTCTGGGGGGTCTGTACTAATGTAGGGGGGTGGTTTGTCCATTGGGGTCTGTACTAATGTAGGGGGGTGGTTTGTTCTGGGGGGTCTGTACTAATGAAGGGGGAGGTGGTTTGTCCTGGAGGGGTCTGTACTAATGAAGGGGGAGGTGGTTTGTCCTGGAGGGGTCTGTACTAATGGAGGGGGGTGGTTTGTTCTGGGGGTCTGTACTAATGAAGGGGGGGTGGTTTGTCCAGGGGGTCTGTACTAATGGAGGGGGGGTTTGTCCCTGGGGGTCTGTACTAATGGAGGGGGTGGTTTGTCCCAGGGGTCTGTACTAATGGAGGGGGTGGTTTGTTCTGGGAGGTCTGGACTAATGGAGGGGGGGTGGTTTGTTTTAGAGGGGTCTGTACTAATGGAAGGGGGTGGTTTGTTTTGGGGGTCTGTACTAATGGAGATGCATGGTTCTGTACTAATGGAGGGGGTGGTTTGTCCTGAGGGGGGTCTGCACTAATGGAGGGGGGTGGTTTGTTCTGAGGGGGGTCTGTACTAATGGGGGGTGGTTTGTTCAGGGGGGGTCTGTACTAATGGAGGAGGGGTGGTTCTGTACTAATGTAGGGGGGTGGTTTGTTCTGGGGGGGTCTGTACTCATGGAGGGGGGGGTGGGTTGTCCTGAGGGGGGTCTGTACTAATGGAGGGGTGGTTGGATTGTCCTGAGGGGGGTCTATACTGATAGAGGGGGGTGTTTTGTCCTGGGGGGTCTATACTGATGGGGGATCTGTACTGAGGGAGGGGTTTATACTTAGTGGGGGGTCTGCACTGACGGAGGGGGGTCTATACTTAGTGGAGGGGGATCTGTACTGAGGGGCGACTATAGTTCGTGGAGGGGGGGTGATACCATGTTTTACTTCACCGGGTGATACCCCTCTCCTCTTCACACGCGCTGCTGTACTAGTGAGCGGCGCACTAGGTTTCTTCCCCCCGCCTTCATATCAGCCAGGGAAGAAAAAAAAAAGGAGCAAAGAGGAGAATTGTGGGACATGTAGTCCCGAGGACTGGCAGCCCCACTGTAACACGGAAACTGCAGCCCACACAGCATGCTCAGCTGAATGGGAGAGAGAGAGAGCCAGGAGCCCGGGAAAGCTTTCAGGGAAGTACACCCAGGACTCCAGAGGGAGAGGACAGTACTGAGGGAACATCATCAGAGAGAGAACCCCGCTGACCTGTGCCACCAGAGGGAAAGCCACACAGCCTGGCGCCATCCCTGGTGGAGAAAGGAATGGAGTCATTGAAAGAAAACAGATCTGGGTGCTACTCAGCGTACTCGCCATGGGCATTTCAGAGTGAGCTGACTCCTGATCAGAGGAACCATTGTTGCTGTATCGCTGGGTTAGGTGAGAGGGCCATCATCTACTAATGTCCATAGGAACTGCAGTCTCTGACCATCTCTTGTATCATGTCTGCAGTCTCTGACCATCTCTTGTATCATGTCTGCAGTCTCTGACTGTCTCCTGTACTATGTCTGCAGTCTCTGACCATCTCCTGGATTATATTTCCAGTCTCTGACCATCTCCTGTAGTATGTCTGCAGTCTCTGACCATCTCCTGTAGTATGTCTGCAGTCTCTGACCATCTCCTGTAGTATGTCTGCAGTCTCTGACCATCTCCTGTACTATGTCTGCAGTCTCTGATCATCTCCTGTATTATGTCCTCAGTCTCTGACCATCTCTTGTAACATGTGTGCAGTCTCTGACCATCTCTTGTATTGTGTCTGCAGTCTCTGACCATCTCTTGTATCATGTCTGCAGTCTCTGACCATCTCTTGTATCATGTCTGCAGTCTCTGACCATCTCTTGTAACATGTCTGCAGTCTCTGACCATCTCTTGTAACATGTCTGCAGTCTCTGACCATCTTCTGTATTATGTCTGCAGTCTCTGACCATCTCCTGTACTATGATTGCAGTCTCTGACCATCTCTTGTAACATGTCTGCAGTCTCTGAACATCTCCTGTACTATGATTGCAGTCTCTGACCATCTCCTATACTATGATTGCAGTCTCTGACCGTCTCCTGTATTATGTCTGGGGGCTCTTTCTAACAGACTCTCTAACAGACAGCCCTCTGTGTGTGCATCAGAGTCACCCCTCCAGGTCTCATTAGTGTACTCTCTTCCTGTATTTTCTCTATTGTTAAAAGATCATGGGAGGATCCCAGGGTAACGAAGAGTTCTTAGGGGAACATCTCTGTGTTTGAGTCCTTGCCATAGAAACATTTGTAAAGGGGAGGAGTTAGTAAGATGACCACACCCACGTGGGGGCGCCAGAAATATTTCTGCACCCAGGCGTCTGTGACCCTAGGATCGGCCCTGTTTGTAGGTCCCCTGTGTTCCATATATCAAAGTTACCAAGTCCAGTACACTGCCAAGTGACACCAGATAAACATGGCCCCACCTTTAGAAAAAAATTAAGCAATGGCAGCTCCTTCCAGGTTCACACTAAAGCTAGCGTCCTGCAGTCAGTCTGAACCTCAGATCCAAAATGCCTGAAAGTTATGCATTTGTCCGATTTGGCCCTACATGCATGGAAGAAGAAGTTAATGTCTGGCTCAAGCTAATGGCTGTAAAAGCTGCCACATATTAATGGCATACATGGGCATGCCATGATGTTGCAATCACATTTATCATCTTCTGCTTTCTATAACAAATACCTCAGTCCATGTCCTGTACCATAGGTGTGCGCAGCCTCTTGCATTAGGGTGTGCACCCCAAAGCTCAAATACATATGCATGTGTATATGTACTGATGGTGTCAGTAGGGCAGTGGACAGTGTAATTTTGTTTATTTTCTTTTCCAAAAAATGATTTTCTTTTGTAACATTTTTTTGGGGGATGAAATATCAGTGCTCTAAACAGGGGGGAATATGCACAACACAAGGCAATTAGGGTGTGCCCAGGCACACCTGGCACACCCTGTGCGCACGCCTATGTCCTGTACTCTTTTGGGTGATTTTTTAGCAAAATAAAGCCTTGATCCGGGAACAAGTATACAGCCAGTGAAGCCAGAACGCCCCACTTACGCCCTTTTTATAGAGCCAGAGGAATAGCATGACAGCCAGAAAACTATGCTTGTTTCTGTCATGAAAAATTCACTTGAAACGGAAGCCTGTACCGAGAAAATAATGGGCTGTCATGGCTGACTTATCCATTTTAACCACTTCAATACCAGGCACTTTCGCCCCCTTCCTGCCCAGGACAATTTTCAGCTTTTAGCGCTGTCACACTTTGGATGACAATTGCGCAGTCATACAACACTGTACCCAAACAAAATTTTTATCATTTTCTTCCCACAAAATATAGCTTTCTTTTGGTGGTATTTGATCACCACTGGGGTTTTATTTTTTACTAAACAAACTAAAAAAAAGACCAATTTTTTTTTTCCCAAAAATGTAAAAAGGAAAAAAAACACTTTGTTTCCGTTATAAAATTTTGTTTTCTCCTTCATTGACGGGCACTGATGAGGTTGCACTAATGGGCACTGATGAGTCGGCACTGATACGTAGAATTGATGGGCATTGATATGCAGCACTAATGGGCACTAATAGGCGGCACTGGATAGGCAGCACTGATGAGGAGCTACTGACAGGCATTGCTGATTGGCATCTGAAGGGCACTGACAGGCATTACTGATGGGGCACTGATTGGCACTGACAGGCGTTCTTGATAGGGCACAGACTGGTATCTGATAGGGGGCTGTGCTGATAATCAATGTGCCAATTATGAGCACAGACCCCCCTCTGACAGGGAGAGATGCCGATCGCTCTCCCTGTCAGCGCGAACCAAGGAAAGCCGTTAACCGGCACTTCCTGGTTCACGCGATGATCAGCTGTGATTGGTCACAGCTGATCACGTGGTAAGGAGCCTCCCATCACCCGCCATGTTATCCTGAAAGATGTCATATGACGTCCAGTCAGTATAACGAAACCACCACCCGGCTGTAATTCTGCTATATGGGGGGGCGGGAGTGGTTAAAGTGTAAACCTTAGACATGAAATAAGAACAAAGCAAATCCCTCTATACTGTGTACTTTTCTCAATTAAGAGCACCAAGTATAAAAATTCTGTCTGCTGCTAAGTTCCTCTGCTATCAGCATGAATCACTTCTGAAAAGTTTATCAGACACCAAGAGAAAAAAGGTGACAGGGGAGGGCTCTCCAACTGATTGACAACCTCAGCTCTGTTCCTGTGTTCTGTTTGAAGGGGAGGGGTGTCCCTTCTCTCCAATCATCTCTCAGAGCTCTCCTCACTGCAGAGTGTAACTTCAGGTCTCCACCCCCCTTTTTTGACATCTCAGACAAGCTTTATTAATTCTGGACTTTGAACAGATGTAGAGAAGACTCCAGATAAACAGGTACAGCCTACATAGGGATTTGTTTCAGCTCTGTATATCACCTGAGACCAGTCACTTCACTGGGTATATGTAAGGACTTACAAACCCTTTAAGGTTAGGTTTTTAAACATATACGTTTTGTTTTATTTATCTATTTATGTACTTGCTACAGGCAGTGCACACAATATTTGTTTTACAAATTACAATTTAAAGGATTTTCAGAGCCCTATGGGTTAGTTAAAAAGCACATCAGGAATTGTCTAATTTTAGACTGGTTGTCCTCAGTAAATCCTTGAAGTCTGGTATGTGATAAGTCACTATGAGGTGTCACTGCCCTGACACATTTACTATAAATACCAACTTGAGCTATTGAGTTATGTAAACAATGGGATTGTTTCCAGCAGGGGGTAAGGAATTTAGAAAAGAAATAAAAAAAAGAAAAAAAAAAAAAGGAAGAAGAGCTTAAACCACCTGCTGGCCTAAATGAGAAATACATAAATATATTACATAATATTTTGTATTTATTTTTTATGACAAAAAATAAATAAATTCAAATTTAAATTCTTTTTAGCTCTGCCCATAAGAAAGAACATATGTATGACACTATATATTCCCTTAAATATTACTATGTTATACAAAATTCTATGAAGGAAATGTCGTTGGAATAGTGCAGTGTCCACCCCATAGCAGTCTTGACAGCTCCATGCAGTTATCTGCTAAAGAGCCGGAAATTTAAATAGAAGGTGGCAGCACTTCAGATGTTTTACTGCTGATTATTTGGCTATGACAGCAATCTGTATGTCACTATTACACTATGATGGGCTTTTCTCCCTGTTTCTTTTTATAAATCTGCTGATGAAGCCAATGTGTTGGTGAAGCATAGTGGGCCTGATTTACTAAAGCTTAGGTGCGTATGCCAGGGCATCGGTTATGCATGGATGAGCAAAGCATATCCACACATTATGTACAAGCGCCTGCTTCAGTGCACACACAGTGAATTTACTATTATGCGCAGTTTCCTATGATTATACACTTCAGCGTCTGAACGTATGGCAGCTAAGTGTTTGGGTGAATGTGATTTTTTTTCTAATGGATATTTGAGTCTGACTGTTCAGGATTTTTACAAATGCATCCCATATAGAAACACAATTGCCTAAAGTGTGTACTGATATTAATGGTGATTGTAAAAAAAAAATAGGTTGGTTTACCTACAGGAGTACTTTCCACAACATGCAAATATTGTACACCATACGTGCACATTATGACAAACTTAACCCAGGGCAGCTGCAGTTTGGCTCGATGCTGCAGCCATCTAGGTGTGAATGACTTTTTTTTCCTTCTTAAAGACAAGCCATACTTCTCTTTTAGAGTACTTTCACACTGGGGCGGTTTTCAGGCGCTTTAGCGCTAGAAATAGCCTTTTCAAACATTGGCATCAGCAAGGAGGGGTCAAGTGCCCTCCCCTGAAAGCGAGTGCACAGGGTGCACTGCACCCAGGCGCCGCAAGCTGAGGGAGATGAGGGGCACTGAAGCTGTCAGTTCTGCGTGGCTCCTGTCACGAGATCTGCATACACAGGTCCTCTCAGTCTTCGGGAGCTTCGGGCAGCTGTGTGTGGGAGGGGCGCTGATGTCATCCTGCAAGAGCCTGGGAGGAAGAAGATCTACCATACTGCTAAAATTAGGTCAGTAAACAGGGGGGATTGTGCAGAAACTGACCTGTGTGGGTTAAATGATTGTACTTGGGGGCAGACTGCTGCTCCCCCCCCCCATGTCATGTGCAGTGCATTGACCACCATGTGATGTATTGTGCCCACCATGTGCAGTGCAATGACCACCATGTGATGTATTGTTCCCACCGTGTCATGTAATGTGCCCACCATGTGCAGTGAAGTGCCCACCATGGGCAGTGTAGTGCCCACCATGTAATGTGGAGTGGTGTGCCTCTGTTTAATGTGCTGTGCCCACCATGCCATGTGCTGTACAGTGCCCACCATGTAATGCGGAGTAGTGTGTCCTCTGTGTAATGTGCTGTACCCACCATGTCATGTGCTGTGCTGTAAAGTACCCACCATGTAATGTGAAGTAGTGCCCAAAAGGGGCAGAGAATAGGTGACCTTAAAATTATGCCCCCGGAAAAAAGTTCTGCGGACACCCATGTCTGCAAAGTGCCTGAAAACCGCCTCCCATTCATTCCAGTATGTCTTTTCACACTGGGGCAGCCGCGGTGCGCTTGCGGGACGTTCCGAAAAGTCCTGCAAGCAACATCTTTGGGGCAGGTTGGGAGCGATGCATTTAGCACTCCCAAAACGCCATGCCTATTGGAATGAATGGGCAGCGATTTCAAAGCTCCTTAAAAGCGCTTTGAAATTGCTGCAAAACTGGACTTTTACCCCTTTATTTGGGTAAAAAGCGTCCCGCTAGCGGCCAAAAAGTGGCACAAAAGTGCTGCTTAAACAGCGCTAAAACAAGCGGCACTTTAGCACTAACAGCCGTCGCTTTCAGTGTGAAAGTAGCCTTAAACTTTTGCACTGTACTGTGTAGGTCAATGAAGAAAATAAATAAATAAAAAAAAAAAAAAAGGATCAGCTTAGTAGACAAGATACTAGCATTTTTGGAAACATAGAAGCAATGGTAGCCTACGCGTTGCCCTTCTTCCTGGGTTAGTACTTTTGTAAGGCTGGGTTCACACTTGAGCACAGAGCGGCTCACAGCAGGGGGGTCCGGTGCATCCCCATTGACTGTTTCAGGGCCAGTTCACACTGCTGCGATGCGGGAACCCTGCAAATCCACTGCAGGTTCCCGCATCGCATGTTTCCCGGCAGCAGTTCACACTGCCCTATGCAAATTGATGGGAGTGTCAGGTAAAAGTTAATGACACCCCCAAATCAGTTCGCATATCGCAGTGCAATATGCAAACTCAGACAGGAATCGGATCGCATGGGTGTGAACACCCATGCGATCCGATACTGCTGCGGACAAAAAAGGGTCCAGTGCGAGTTTGATGCAAATTCATCTATACCATCTTTATGGCTGAAATCGCATCGCACAGAGATAACATGTGATTTTCACTGCAGTGCGGTGAAAATCACATCCGATCATTGACATTGCACCAGTGTGAACCGGCCCTCTGGTCCGATTTCAGTCCGAATTTTGGGCTCCTGTGCAATTCACTCTGGAGCCGCTCTGAAGATTTGTGAACCCACATGCCAATTGGATGCGGTGAAACACAGTGTGAACCCAGCCTTAGTGTTTATTGAACTCAAACTTCACAGGTATTTTTTAGTAAAATAGCTAGCTGCTAGTTTAATTGTTGGACTCATTGAGAATAATTTACTAAAACTAGAGTACAAAATCTGATGCAGCTCTGTATAGAAAACAATCAGCTTAAAGGACGTGCAGTCAGGGGAACATTGAAAAAAAAATTATATATATATATAGCGCTGGTAGATTTGCAATCTACCGCATGTTAGGTAAATTTAGTAATTTGTGCGTTAGGAAGGTTAAAGGGGTTGTAAAGGTAAATTTTTTTTTACCTTAATGCATTCTACTACTAAAACTACTGACAATACCGCCGCCCCCAGCCCCCTCGTTTTACTTACCTGACCCCTCAAAAGTCGGCTGCTCGTTCCCGACATCCATTCCGCTGCTCAGCCAGGCCGCTGATTGGCTACAGTGGATGGATTGGAAGCAGCGCAGCCATTGGCTCGCGCTGCTGTCAATCACATCCAATGACGCGGCGCGCTGGGGGGTGGGGCCGAGTGATACAGCGAGCGGCTATAGCCGCCGGCTGTATCACGGGAGCGCGCCCGCAAGCACTAACCACCATGCGAGGGAGCTCGCATTGAGGTGGTTAGTTCTTGCGGGGAGGAGCTGAAACAGCCGCCGAGGGAACCCAGAAAAGCAGGTTCGGGGCCACTCTGTGCAAAACGAGCTGCACAGTGAAGGTAAGTATAACATGTTTGTTATTTTTAAAAAATAAAAAAATTACCTTTACAACCCCTTTAAGTTTGCCTCTGTTCCAGCTTGGCTGACGTTGTGTGTGATCCGTGCTGACCGGTGGGTGTCGCTGTTATCACTGGTCAGGGTTGGAAAGGCAATGTGTTGAAGCGTATAGATGCTCCTCTGTCCCGGAGACAAGCTCGGTGGAGGTGGTCCTCCGAGTTGCATTCTGGGCGAGGGTATTTATGGGACAGATGCCATATTTTGGGGTTCGTTTTACAGCCACCTGCTGGCCCTCCTGGCCAACAGGTATGCGTTAAGGAGCTACCTCGTGGTCCTCCGTTCCTGAGGCCCACGATATTACGGCGCAGGGGTGGGCCCAGAGGCTTGTCTGGGGCTTACCACCGCGGCCGAGGAATGGTCCTGAGCTGTCGGGCTTGTGTGACGAAGCTGAACAACCGAGGAGATCCCAGGGGAGCTCACATCTTGGAGGGATCACGCAGCGTGCTGGTCTATAGAGGGGCCTGGTGACTCGGTTGGAGGACATATCCAAAAGTAACTATACAGCATAGTGTTGCCGGGTTGGCTTCAAGGTTCAAGCACTGTGACTGACATTTACTACAGAGAAATCTGATATATCCTGTGGCAGAGGATCATACGGGTTTGATCCCAAACAAGTCTGTGGCAGAGACTTTGATTCGTGCTGCGTGCTGGCTGCTAGACCGGTGAGAGAGGCCTATCCAGACGAGCAAAGGAGTGTGTCCCACGAGGGGAACGCATCCCATATAGTATCTGAATTCTACCAGGACATTTGTCAAGAAAACCCTATTAGAGGATATTTGAGTTTCTTCTGCAAGTTTCCTTTCTGCCTCTTTCCTGCTATTTCCTAAATCGTTTGTTTAATAAAGCATTGAAAACGTACTCCAGTGTTGGTGCGTGTGTCATCCATCAGTAAACTCAACGGAACCCTAGACCCGGTGCCGGTGAAACAGAGGGAAGCAGAGAACAGACCCGCTTAAACCAGCAGCTCCACCGTGAGTTATTGCTACATATATATTATTGCTATATATATATATATATATATATATTATTGCTATATATATATATATATATATATATATATATATATATATATATATATATATATATATATATATATATATATATATATATTTATTTGAGCTTTGAGGGTCGTAGCACAGCGACCTGGGTCACAGATGCCCTAAATTGGTAGGTAGCCTAAGTCATGCCCCACCACTGGTAAAAATTTGGGGTTCCTAGGACCTATGGTTTCAGAGATACGGGGCTCCTTGCTCAGCCTGTCAGAAGCTACATACAGAGCTACATACAGAGCGGCCAGTTTGAACACAAGCTGGCACACTCTGTTTGCAGCAGACAGAGGTTGAGCTCACAGTGCCTCTCCTCACTTCTTGTCAGAAGCACTGAGCTCAATGGACAGCTTGGAGTCTTGGACCAATGGTAAAGTACCATTAGCCCCAGCTGTCCAATAAAAATGCTGTAGTGGAGGCATGCCTCTCACTGCAGTGTCATAAAAGGGGCAAGTGCCTAAAAGACAAATGCTTCCTGCCAACCCAGCCCTCTTAACTAGAAAGAAACATGTGTTTATGTGTATTTACCCGCAATCCCATGTTTTTCTCACACAGTTAAGAGGGAGAAAGAGAATCTGCTGCTGTTGAAAAGGTACTGTTATAATCAGGGCTTTTTTTCAGCTGGAACTTGCTGGAACTCAGTCCCACCACCTTTGGCTCAGGCCTGCTGCTTCTTGCTCACTACTATCACTAGTAAACACAGAAGTCCGGCTCCTTGTCTCCCAACAGCTCCCACAGATCTCACCCACTGAGTGCAGGATACGGGCAAGGGAGATACAGGTGCCTGGGAATGCAGTGCAGATCTTGACCCCCCTCCCACTGGATGATCTCCCTGCAAGTGAGAGAGGCAGGGCCACCTACAAAGTGCAGGGAGATACTAGAGCAAGCTGGGTGCTTCAGCCTATTACAACAAGACAAGTAAGACATGTGGAAGATGGTGGAGCTTTTAAGCAGGAAGGGAGAAGATGGAGGCAGTGGAGGGGGATTTGCATGCAGAGGTCAGAGCTGAAGAGGGGTGAAAGTGAGAAGTGGATGGGGAATGCAGAGGTAAGCAGCTGTGGAAGAAAGCTGAACTCCGCACTCTGTGTAGCATACCCCTGAACTCTGCAGTACATCATTGTAGCCAATAGGGTCTTCTGGTAAGCTTGGGAATTTTCCCACCATATTGCATTTTACATGCCAAAGGTTGAATAAATCCAGCTGGGTGTGTTGAAAATTAAAAGCTAAACAGGAGGTGAATTCAGCAGGTTTTTAAAGTGAAAATATATATATACATATATATATATATATACATATACACACACACACACACACACACACACACACACACACATATATACACACATATACATATACACACACACACACACACACATAGTGGTATGTGTCCCTAATATGTAAAGTGTTAGTTGTAGAAACAGGAATAAGGCTGGACATCGTAGACTGCCACTGTAAAAAAATTTTAAAAAAATTTAAAAAAAACAGAACACACTTATATGTATCGGCTTTCAACACAACAAAAGCAATAATGTTATGACATTATTATTGCCACCTTAACATCTCCAAGATATGCCCTTTCCTAATCAATGACACCACAAAGCTCCTAATTCACTCCCTTGTTATCTTTCGCCTTGACTACTGCAACTCACTTCTCATTGGCTTACCTTTACATAGGTTATCCCACTTTGGTCCTTCATGAATGCTACTGCCAGACTCATCTACCTTACCAACAGTTCATTGTCTGCCACCCATCTCTGCCAATCGCTCCACTGACTGCCACTCACCCGACAAATTAAATTAAAAATACTAACAATAACTTACAAAGCCATCCACAGCTTTACCCCCAGCTACATCATTAACCTAATCTCAAAATACCAACCTAATTGATTTCTCCTTTCGTTCCTCCCAAGACCTGCTTTCTAGTTCCCTTGTCACCTCTTCCCACACTTGCCTCCAGGACTTCTATCCTATGGAATTCCCTACCCCAATCAGTCTGACTATCTTCTACTCTGTCCACCTAGGCGATCCCTACAAACCCTTCTGTTCAGAGAAGCCTATCCTGCCTCAACCCAACAACTGTATTTTTATTTTCTCCATCAGCTCATTCCCCAAAGTAATTACCTTTTGTAACACTTGACCCTCCCTTTTAGATTGTAAGCTGTAACAAGCAGGGACCTCCGATTCCTCTTGTATTGAATTGTAACTGTACTGTCTGCCCTCATGTTGTAAAGCGCTGCACAAACTGTTGGCGCTATATAAATCCTGAATAATAATAATAATAATAATAATAATATACATTTTTTAACAACCAGAATGTTTAGACACTGGCAACCTGGATCACTCGCTTTTGGCACAGGGCTTTCATTGCCAAAAACAAATTGAAAGGTTAAGTTTACCTTTGCAACATGTACTGTACATGTTCCAGCTCCCCCTGTCCCTTCGATTCCCCCCCCCACCTTTACAGCAGGCAGGGGTTTTTCTCCCCCACACCCATTGTCACAGATTCTCGTGAATGAATAAACTTCAAATACTGTCTGCCACCGCTTGTGCACACTTTCAAGTATCCACTGTGCCCTGTGGAGGCCAGATGTTAATTTCAAAACAACAATAATGGTATTTTTAAATGAAAATTAGGTTCTCAGACCTTTGGTCGCTCTCGTCTGGCTGGCTATCAGTGGGGGGAATTTTTTTTTTTTTTTTTTTTATACTCTGGGGTGGAGAAGCCACCTTACTGAAAAACAGATTTTTTTCACGTTAACATCAATACTTTAAAATAGCAATACCAATAGGATAACCTTACAGGTCCAGCACTATTTTTCCCACTACAAGTGGCTGTCTGAGGACATCCGTTCATAGTCTAGATAAACACAGGTTACTGTAGAGCAGCGTTTAACAGGAGTGCTGTTTAGGTCACCTTGGGATGCCATGTACATGGGACACAGTTCTGCCTGGATCAGAATCCTCAGTAGCCATGGTAAGGGTAGATTGGCCACCAGCACCATAACCATTGAAGCTCTAGGACCAAGAAGCAGGACACCCTGCCTGCACCATGGCTATACATTACACTGATCAGGTGGCATGCAGGGCCATCCCCATCATTCAGAACAGAATAGACCTGCTCTGTCTTCTACCGTGCTGCTACAGTAAGGTAGGGCTCTGATTGGAAAAGGTGACTTTGTGATGGAGATCTTTGTGAAGTGGAGACTCTGATGTGAAGGGGAGTGCTCATGTCATGTAATCAGAGTGTTGGTGGGGCTTAAGGCACCCTAGCAGGGACACTGCAAAACTGCATTGGCTAATGCCTGTAATACATGCAGCAGCTGCAGTCATGTGAAATCAGCATTAAGGCATCACTCCAAACATAGATGAGAGCCAGACAACTTTTGCTGTTAACACCTTGCAAGCTGTGGCCGTACTTCTTACACTGTTGACACTAATGCACTTCGGACACAAATTCTGTTAGAGACCACTTCTCCCCAGATGTACAAAATGTAGGAGTCGGTACTGCCGAGCTTGTACCGGTCTCCACCAACTCAGCAATCCCATCACCTCACTCCCAGTGATAATGTTCTGTATGTTACTATTGGATATAGGAAACACACTTCTTCATAACTTCATGCTTGCTCTTTTGCCATGGGCCCCCCTATACCTTTCTCTTTGTCCAAGCTAGGTCCCTAGGTACTCTGTGCCTTGAGATCAGTCCCAGTATGTCAGGAACTGGTGGCTAGTGACGGGTCAAGAGTAATGCCCCTTCACTACCAAAGTATCCGTCACCTCTGCCATGTCATCAGTTTCTTGGCTGGTTGGTTGATTTAGAAATTGACACAAATATGGTAGTCATACGCAACAGCAATATAGACTCCTTAGGACAGCTTCTCTGCTCATTAGACTTATGTATTATATCTTCTATAACCTTTCTAGTCCTTTCTTGTAAGCCACATTCTTTTTATATGCCTTACAAGCACCCCTTTAAAGACTTCAGACCAGGCAGATTAGATGAATAATAAAGATCTTTTACTAAAGTAGTTAAAAGGTAACAAGGAATCAGTTCTCCAAGATATCCCCACATATATTCCTAACAAAGTTCTCCAAATGCCCCTAAATAGTGTCCTTTAAAAGGTAGTCATACCTTGTTTAGATAGTAAGTCCATAAAAGAGTGCTTTGCAATGTCCATAATTGACAATAATCCACATGAGGTATGAATAATCCACAAAAGGCAGTAAATCAATAGCTGGCAACATAAATCCATAAGTTTCATATCCCACTGGGGACCCCGACAGGGCTCCCCCCAAGGGGTGGGACACCAAAACAAAACAGCTACATCTTGGCAATCCTTCCCCTCACCGACCTCCTTAGGGTACCAATGAGCCCCTATTAATATGGTATGACCTGTAGAGGGGCTGGCAAATCTAAACAGCAGCATTAACCCTTTCTTTTCAGGAACCACCAGCCTAACAGGTCAACCCAGTACCCATTCTACATTGTGGCAAATGACTTACACATATAAGCATAGTTAAAAGGATCAAACCCAGGGCACATGCATAGCAGCAGAAAAACCTTTAACACACAGGACCTTTGGACACACCTGCTTACAAGAGGATGCGGAGACTCTAATGTGATGGGTGGAATCTGATGTGATTGGGGACTCTGATAAGAAGGGGGTGGCTGATGTGATAGGGGACCCTCTGATATGATGATGGGACTCTAATTAGAAGGGGTGGAGGGAATGTCCCATATGATGGGGGTATTTCTGATAAGTAGGTGTGAGCAGTTATTTCAATCATTTCAGGCTCAGGTTTCCCATTGATGGTAACATTTACATTTTTTACATTTTAGACCGGGGCCGCTCAAGATTTTGCATTCTTTTAAAAAGGTGCTGTGACTAAGATAAGTTTGAGAAACGTTGCTGTAGAACACATTGCATGTCAGCAGAGGTCAGAGGACTATTAATACAGTTTGGTACACTTTGATGGACTCTGAGGTGAGCAGAGGTTTGTAGACTCCTGCTGAGGGATGTTAAGTCTGCACAGTATAGCACATCCTCACACCCATGAAATGGCACCTCAAACCATTCAAACAGGCACAGTATTATATTTTGATTATAGTTCACCAACGGAACATTACTGATTGTAGAGAACAGATACATCAGGAGCCTTAACAAGAAAAACAGGAAAAATAAAACATAAAGTCATTTATGCTGTTATAAAGATATATTTACTTTCTCTGCCTATCAATATGAAATGTGTCACCAAAATGGAGCTGCCCTTTAACAGTTGTTTTGTAGCATTAATTGTTTTCTCAGACAGATAGAATTGATCATCAGAACTGAAGGAAAGGAAAGTGTCTATATAACAGTTTGTAACCTGCAGGGTCCCAGATGATCAGATACACCATTCCTTTTTTATTAGATTTTAGTGATTCTGGCATTATGGCAAGCTGACATTTGTGATCCCAGACAAATATCACATTTGCACTTAGAGCCACATGTTAAAAAATTTGAGCAGCTCCTCCACCCTTTAATTTTCCCAGTTTTCATAAATCAATCTGCTTATATTGCTCCTCCATTGCCTTAACTTACCCCGATTTTCTCATGCTTAAACAAGTTCTGAAAAGTTCATACATTTCCAGATATATTTGTACATGGCAAGTATGCTTAAAGAGAGTATTTTCAGTGAGAACAAGTTTTTATTCTATACTATTGTAACATGGAACTGGTAACTTTTGATGTGACTTCTCCATTTTTTCACATGCTTTTCTATATTTACTGTAATATATTTCACAGAGTTTCAAATTCTGCTGACAACCATGGACATCAGATGACAATCACCCAATCAAGCCTGCTTCTATTGGGACAAACAATTTGTCATTGTGGCCCCCGCACTCCTCTCTGCCAAAATAATCAGTGCCCGGCGCAATTGTTTTTTTCTTCCTTTTCCACTTCTTTTTAAGTAAACTTGAATGTACGGTACATTATTCCATGCTGGACATATACAGTATCTCACAAAAGTGAGTACACCCCTCACATTTTTGTAACTATTATATTTTTTTTGGGTGACAACACTAAAGAAATGACACTTTGCTACAATGTAAAGTAGTGAGTGTACAGCTTGTATAACAGTGTAAATTTGCTGTCCCCTCAAAATAACT
The DNA here is from genome assembly GCA_037952925.1 of Lithobates clamitans. Classification (NCBI taxonomy): domain Eukaryota; kingdom Metazoa; phylum Chordata; class Amphibia; order Anura; family Ranidae; genus Lithobates; species Lithobates clamitans. The sequence goes on along the minus strand of JBBGZY010000052.1, from coordinate 1,527,949 downwards.
CAATACACAGCCATTAATATCTAAGCGGCTGGCAACAAAAATGAGTACACCCCTAAGTAAAAATTGCTCAAATTGGGCCCAATTAGCCTTTTTCCCTCCCCGGTGTCATGTGACTCGTTAGTGTTGCAAGGTCTCAGGTGTAAATGGGGAGCAGGTGTGTTAAATTTGGTACTCAGAAGAAAACAGTTGATAAAAGAACCAAAAAACTCTGCGGTTAAATGTTATTAGGACAGACTGAGGGTGGAATTAACCACGTCTGTATAAGTTAAAGATTATTGCTAACACCGACCGTGTGTGAGAGTGTTCCTCTGAATTCAAATAGCATATGACAAAAAACAAGAGAGAAAAGAGAATTCTTCAATGAGGAACGCGCAATGATCAATATTATGAATATAGATGCTAATTTTATTGAAAAAAATCACAATAATCACCAATCCAAAGATATACTGTAAAAACAGGTACCATCACCAATTAAAAAGGACAACATTGTCATGGACAGATGCAGATGGCCACCTCTCACAGCCAAACTCTCACACCAGGCAATTGAACTTCATACAGAAATTGTGCATGAATGGTTACAACAATGAATATATATGCACTATTATGCTGAAAGTCCTTAATGATCAGGAGAGGGCAGCAGGTTGAGGCAGATGAATATTGCTTGGGTGGTGAGGGAGTGTAAAGTCCGACCTGGTTATCAAAGTGAAAAACTCCTGAGATCAGGAGACCCAGAGCGGGGAAGGACGGGAAGTACGGGAAGTGTGGAGGGTCTATGGTGGGAAGATCACCAGCAGCGGGACCCAGGGCTGTTTCAACAGCAACTATGGTGAGTATACACGCCTGTGTATTAAATGTCTCTCTAGGGCTGTAGTGGCTCAAAGTGTTGGAGGCCAAGTGCACATGACTTGGAGCTGAGCTGGGTAACTATCTCTGTTGACCGGATGCAGTGTGGTGGACACAAAGTGCTTAATTATAGTAGCTATCCCAAGGCTGGGATGAATACAGGTTGAATCTCACCAAGTATCGACTGCAGTCCTCTCAAGGGGCAGGAGTTACAGCTGTCACCATCTCCAGCAAGTGGATTGATACGATTGCAGATTGCTGTATCTTCCACAGGGTCATGTAGTGTGCACTTTCGTTGGCGGTCCCGTGAAGGTAGGGATGGTAGTGAGCCTGATGGGGTACCGCACCGGAGTCGGGTATACTGACAACCATGTACTTCCTCTTGTTCCGTATCCCCGGATATATGCGGGCAGCCCTTGTGATTCAGGCCGGTGGTTACGGGGCTAGTGGGTGGATCTGCGAAGCTGCCGAGACGCTATGGGCAGCGTGATGGCTTCATGCTGAAGCGTTTCATCCGCGACTCGGATTTCATCAGAGCATAGCCTGGTGTGAGAGTTTGGCTGTGAGAGGTGGCCATCTGCGTCTGTCCATGACAATGTTGTCCTTTTTAATTGGTGATGGTACCTGTTTTTACAGTATATCTTTGGATTGGTGATTATTGTGATTTTTTCAATAAAATTAGCATTTATATTCATAATATTGATCATTGCGCGTTCCTCATTGAAGAATTCTCTTTTCTCTCTTGTTTTTTGTGTTAAATTTGGTGTTATTGCTCCCTCTCCTACTGGTCACTGGAAGTTCAACATGGCACCTCATGGCAAAGAACTCTGAGAATCTGAAAAAAAGAATTGTTGCTCTACATAAAGAAGGCCTAGGCTATAAGAAGATTGCCAAGACCCTGAAACTGAGCTGCAGCACAGTGGCCAAGACCATACAGCGGTTTAATAGGACAGGTTCCACCCAGAACAGGCCTTGCCATGGTCGACCAAAGAAGTTGAGTGCACGTGCTCAGCGTCACATCCAGAGGTTGTCTTTGGGAAATAGACGTATGAGTGCTGCCAGCATTGCTGCAGAGGTTGAAGGGGTGGGGGGTGGGGGTCAGCCTGTCAGTGCTCAGACCATTCGCCGCACACTATGTATCAGTTGGTCTGCATGGCTGTTGTCCCAGAAGGAAGTCTCTTCTAAAGATGATGCATAAAAAAGCCGGCAAACAGTTTGCTGAAGACAAGCAGACTAAGGACATGGATTACTGGAACCATGTCGTGTGATCTGATGAGACCAAGGTAAACTTATTTGGTTCAGATGGTGTCAAGAGTGTGTGGCATCAACCAGGTGAGGAGTACAAAGAAAAGTGTGCCTTGCCTACAGTCAAGCATGGCATTGTCATGGTCTGGGGCTGGATGAGTGCTGCCGGCACTGGGGAGCTACAGTTCAATGAGGGAACCATGAATGCCAACATGTACTGTGACATACTGAAGCAGAGCATGATCCCCTCCCTTCGGAGACTGGGCCGCAGGGCAGTACTCCAACATAATAACGACCCCAAACACACCTCCACGACAACCACTGGCTTGCTAAAGAAGCTGAGAGTAAAGGTGATGGACTGGCCAAGCATGTCTCCAGACCTAAACCCTATTGAGCATCTGTGGGGCATCGTCAAACGGTTAGTGGAGGAGCGCAAGGTCTCCAACATCCACCAGCTCCATGATGTCGTCATTAGGAATGGAAGAGGACTGCAGTGGCAACCTATGAAGCTCTGGTAAACTCCATGCCCAAGAAGGTTAGGGCAGTGCTGGAAAATGATGGTGGCCACACAAAACATTAAAACACTTTTGGCCCAATTTGGACATTTTCACTTAGGGGTGTACTCACTTTTGTTGCCAGCGGTTTGTACATTAATGGCTGTGTATTGAGTTATTTTGAGGGGACAGCAAATTTACACTGTTATACAATCTGTACACTCACTACTTTACATTGTAGCAAAGTGTCATTTCTTCAGTGTTGTCACATGAAAAGATATAGTAAAATATTTACAAAAATGTAAGGGGTGTACTCACTTTTGTGAGATACTGTATATGTCCAGCATGGAATAATGTACCGTACATTACTTTTGTGAGATACTGCATGTTTAAGATCCCACTGGCTGAAAACATGCCCCCAGTCAGATCAGAATTTTTTCCCCCCTTTTATTGGTTGAACTGGATGTGTGAAATAGATGTTAGATGGTTGACTAACCAACTATGGAGCGATGTAACTATGTTTGACCAATTACAATCTCATGCCTATGGCTATATGCAGTTATTAGTCACCAACCCCTGCAGAAATAAAATCAGTTGGCCCCACAGAGATCTTACTGTTTGGAATCAGGTTACATAAGCTTCCATTGAAAGAGACGTACAATCAATCTGCACTGCAGTGCTAGGAAGCAGGAAGTATAGCTGGTCCTGCATTGTATGTACAGTAAAGAACGCCAAGAGCCCAGCTGCTGGGGGCACGAGGAATAGGATAGGTATTCTTCTACTTTAAACCTCTTCTAGACTAAACGTACATGTAAACCTTGCTCTCTGTGGGGGTAGTACACATACCACTAATATTTTACTACTGACTTAAGTTCACCTTTAAAGTATATCTAAAACCCGAACTCTTGTTTTGTATATAATAGCGAATGGTTAAAGCACCTGTCATTTTTTGTTTTTGGCTGTGGCCCTTTGGGGAATATAAACCTCCTTCCCAAGAATGGGAAATCCATTCTCAGTTGTCTTTAAACCAAGTGTCCCCATTGGAAGATTTCTCCTCTACAATGCCTTGAAATTTTCCACACTTTGTCACGTTACAACCAAAAACTTAAATCTATTTTAAATTCTACTGAAAATCTGTGGGAAAACTTGAAAATTGATGTTCACAGACACTCTCCATTCAATCTGACAGCCCCTGAGCTGTTTTGCAAAGAAGAATGGGCAAAAATGTCACTCTAGATGTGCAAAGCTGGTAGAGACATCCCCAAAAAAGACTTGCAGCTGTAATTGCAGTGAAAGGTGGTTCTACAAAGTATTGACTCAGGGGGGCTGAATACAAATGCACCCCACACTCTTCAGACATTTGTTAAAAATTTTGAAAACCATTTATTATTTTCCTTCCACTTCACAATTATGTGCCACTTTGTGTTGGTCTATCACATAAAATCCCAATAAAATACATTTACGTTTTTTTGTTCTAACATGACAAAATGTGGAAAATTTCAAGGGGTATGAATACTATTTCAAGGCACTGTATTTCTGTTCCAATGACAACTCATCATTTTGGATTTTTTTTTTTTTACACTTTCAGTCTTGTTGACAATGGTCACCAGAATAAATAGGGAGGGTAAATCTCCCCCAAAGTGAGAAAATCTGGTGCAGCTCTGCATAGAAACCAATTAGCTTCCAGGTTTGTTTGTCATATCTTAGTTTAACAACCTGAAGTTGGAATCTGATTGGCTGCCATGCACAGCTGCACCAGATTTAGCATTCTCTAGTTTTAGTAAATTACATAGTCAGGTTGGAAAGAAAAAAAAAACAGCAAAGCATGCTCCAATTTGCTACAGCAGGGGAAAAAATTCCTTCTTGGCAATCAGCTTTTCCCTGGATCAACTTTACCTATAAATCTTAGTACCCAGTTATATTGTGTACATTTAGGAAAGAATCCAGGCCTTTTTTAAAGCAATCAATTCAGTCTATGCCACATTTTTACAGCTCTTACTGTGAAGAAACCTTTCCGTATTAGGCGATGCAATCTTTTTTCCTATAGACGTAAAGAGTGCCCCCTAGTCCTCTTTGATGACCTTAAAAAGTGAATAACAACACCAAGTTCACGATATGGACCACTTATATATATTTGTACATGTTGATCATATCCCCCCCTTAATCTCCTCTTCTCAAGAGGGAAAATCAACCCCTAAGTGTTGTAAGGAGAAGAGCTGCAACATTTGCATCCCCTTTAGAAGTGGACAAGATCCTAAAGCAGGCCCCCTTCTGCTCCCAGGGCTCTATAGCAGCTGCATAGCCTATGACTGTAGTAAGGGCTTGTATACATTTTTAAATTATGGAATGATTTAGAAGCCAGATTTTTAGAACATTCCAGAAAGCAGACACTTTGCTACAATGTAAAGTAGTGAGTGTACAGCTTGTATAACAGTGTAAATTTGCCCTCCCCTCAAAAGAACTCACACAGCCATTAATGTCTAAACTGCTGGTAACAAAAGTGAGTACACCCCTAAGTGAAAATGTCCAAATTGGGCCCAAAGTGTCAATATTTTGTGTGGCCACCATTATTTTGCAGCACTGCCTAAACCCTCTTGGGCATGGAGATCACCAGAGCTTCACGGGTTGCCACTGGAGTCCTCTTCCACTCCTCCATGACAACATCACGGAGCTGGTGGATGTTAGAGACCTTGCGCTCCTCCACCTTCCATTTGAGGATGCCTCACAGATGCTCAATAGGGTTTAGGTTTGGAGATATGCTTGGCCAGTCCATCACCTTTACCCTCAGCTTCTTTAGCAAGGCAGTGGTCGTCCTGGAGGTGTGTTTGGGGTGGTTATGTTGGAATACTGCCCTGCGGCCCAGTCTCCAAAGTGAGGGGATCATGCTCTGCTTCTGTATGTCACAGTACATGTTGGCATTCATGGTTCCCTCAATGAACTGTAGCTCCCCAGTGCCGGCAACTCTCATGCAGCCCCAGATCATGACACTCCCACCACCATGCTTGACTGTAGGCAAGACACACTTGTCTTTGTGCTCCTCACCTGGTTGCTGCAACACTCGCTTGACACCATCTAAATCATATAAGTTTATATTGGTCTCATCAGATCAGAGGACATGGTTCCAGTAATCCATGACCTTAGACTGCTTGTTTTCAGCAAACCGTTTGCGGGCTCTCTTGTGCATCATCTTTAGAAGAGGCTTCCTTCTGGAATGACAGCCATGCAGACCAATTTGATGCAGTGTATGGTCTGAGCACCGACAGGCTGACTTCCCCACCCCTTCAACCTCTGCAGCAATGCTGGCAGCACTCATATGTCTATTTCCCAAAGACAACCTCTAAATATGACGCTGAGCATGTCCACTCAACTTCTTTGATTAACCATGGTGAGGCCTGTTCTGAGTAGAACCTTTTCTTTTGAACCAAAGTATGGTCTTGGCCACCATGCTGCAGCTCAATTTCTGGGTCTTGGCAATCTTCTTATAGCCTAGACCATCTTTATGTAGAGCAACAATTTTTTTTTTCAGATCCTCAAAGAGTTCTTTGCCATGAGGCGCCATCTTGAGCTTCCAGTGACCAGTATGAGATTGAGAGCGGTAACACCAAATTTAACACACCTGCTCCCCATTCACACCTGAGACCTTGTAATACTAACGAGTCACATGACAATGGGGAGGCAAAATGGCTAATTGGGCCCAATTTGGACATTTTCACTTAGGGGTGTACTCACTTTTGTTGCCAAAGGTTTAGACATTAATGGCTGTGTGTTGAGTTATTTTAGGGGACAGCAAATTTACACTTATACAATCTGTACACTCACTACTTTACATTGTAGCAAAGTGTCTTTTTTTTAGTGTTGTGACATGAAAAGATTTAACTAGCTTTGATTCTCTCTCTGTGAATCTGTTTCTGCTTCTAACCCTTTCCCAAGGTGTTCAAGTCTGGGAACTCAAGCTTAGAGGTCCTGCCTCCAGAGATACAAGAAACCATCAGGTATTTTAATAATCTAACATTTTCCAAAAACTTTAACACCACTTCCACCCCTTCTCTACTCAGGCAGCCAGAAAAGCACCAAAGCCCCTGTGATGTCACTGCACAGGGTACAAATAAAGGCTGCAGGCACCAAAATGGGGGGGGGGGGGGGGGTGCGTGAAAAAATGACTTGACTACCTGGGATAATTTTCATATGATTGCAAATCTACCCCAGTTGGTTGTGGATTGTGAAATTGTTCAATGGAATCTTTGACCAATCATGGATGATTTTCCATGTGATCAAAAATCACTTTAAAATTGAGCTAACCGTAGCTCATGGTGCAGGTTTATTCCAGTTCAGTAATCTGACCTTTTCAACATTGTCATCTGATCTGTGAAAAATTAAATCACGTTCAATCTACTTTCTCACACATTGCATCCATTAGGGATTGCTTGGATATAGTGGTAAATCTATAATGTTTTTTCATTTGAGTTGTGGCATGCGCGTTATCATTTAAAAAAATTCTCATTCTAATATGTCATACGCTGCTTTTTTTTTTTATCTCATTTATTAGGACCATTGGATGTCCAGATTTGTCCACGCCTGTTCAGTTGAGTCCCTTTTTCCTCCGATTGCCTGGCATCTGGAATTGCATCTTCAATAAGTCCAGTTACTGTACATCATAATTCTATGTTAAAAGGTGGCTAGTAATTTTTTAATTTTTAAAATGTCAAGTAAAATAATTTAAAAAAATAGTTTTTCTGCATTTTAAAGAAACGTTAATCTCAAAACACTTTAAGAAAGTATAAATGTGTTTAAAAGGATTGAACACACACAAATTTACAGTGTGATCTAATCGAAGCTCAAGACAAAACTGTCTGCCCCTTTTGAGCAATTCTCTTTCAATCTGCAGTAAAAATAAGATCAATATAGCTCACCTGTCATTGTACGCATTAGCCTAAGATTTTCATTTGCATATGACTGAATTCACTCCCTGCAGCCAGTGCAGCAAATGGCGAATGACAGCAAGTTGGGTACACACATACCTAAAGTCTGCTAAACCGGCCCTGTGGATACAGGGATCTTTAGTTTTTATTTGGTAAAAAACACACACACACACACACACACACACACACACACACACACACACACACACAGTGTGCATATCCAGTTTAAAAGAAAAGTTTGGGATTTAGAAAAAATAAATAAAATTATACTCACCTAGGTGGATGAAGCATCGATCCAATGCTCCATCTGTCCCCCACCGGCTCTGAATTGAGAACTGAGTGATCAAAGACAGCTGACCACTCAGTTCTCAGCATTCTGTGTGCAGTCCCCCACTCTCTGCTCTGACCCTGCCTCCCTTCACTGTGAGCTGTGGAGGGAAGTGGCTGGCTCAGGCATTCAGCAGCTCGCTGGGAGGCTGAGCCAGCTGCTGGTTCTGGGTGGATCTAGTCCATATGGTCTGGATCTTTTCAGAACCTGGACTGGCTCTGTGATGTCAACCAAGAACGGGCCCTCTGAACACTAAATACAGATCACAGGAGTGCAGAACTAACTGCACTCCTATGATCTATAGGAGAAGTATAGCTAAATTGCTTTGGCTATGCTTCTCCTTCGAAGGGTAACTCCACTTTCGTGGGGGGAAAAAAAAATAGCCAAGAAAAAAAATATAGGTATACAATTGCGACATATTGTAATTGAATGTTATTAGAAAATACTTTTTACTTTTCAATCTGCAGCCACTGAAAGTTTGAGAATGCAGTGCAATATGGCTACCCTGAGTTGTTCTGCACACAGTGTGTGTACTGACCATCCCCCAGAAACATGATTTCCTGCTTGTGTGATTGGCTCACCAATTTTCCCAGAAATCTGCCTAATATACAAGTCAGATTTCAGGCATCCCCTGCAACAAAAATGTCATGTTTGGCGAGACACTCCCAGTAGAAACACGTCTAAAAGGGATGCAGGCCCAGCAGATTTCCTCATTAGAGCCCTGCAGGTACACACCTGATAGATAATTATGAAACCATTCCCATTAGACCCACTCAGCACCAAGGCTCAGAGGAACATACAGGGATTACTTCAGAATAAAAAAGGTAGGAATCTGCAACAAAGGTTGTTATAATCCTTGCAATGTACATAGATCACCCAGAGGGGGAACGTTTTTCTCTCAACAAAAAGTGGAGTTACTCTTTAAGATTTGCTGGGGCTACCTGTCTCTGCAGTAATCTGAAGCAAACATCCCTTGTAATAGAAATAAGGGATGACCGGTCCTCTTTATGGAGAAATCTAAGGTCTATAAGACCCAAAATCTCTACCTTTAAAAACAAAGCAAAAAAAAAAAATATTAATATGCATGTATATATATTTTTTTTTACTTACCGTATTTATCGGCGTATAACACGCGCCGGCGTATAACACGCACCCCAAGTTTAGGAGAGAATTTTAAGGAAAAAACATTTTTAGGAGGGAAGTTTAAGGAAAAAAAAAACTTACATTAAAATGCCCATCAATGCAGCCTTATCTGTCCATCTGCAGCCTTTTCAGTGTCAGTGCAGCCTTGCCAGTGCAGCTTTGCCCCAGTGCAGCCTTGCCTCAGTGCAGCCTTGCCCCAGTACAGGTCTGCCCCAGTACAGGTATGTCAGTGCAGCTTTGTGCACTTAGTGTAGATTCAAAAAAATGGCGCCGAGATTGCAGGGAGCCGAGATACACATACTCGAGTGTTCTCGGCTTTTTCCGGCGCCGCCGTCACGCCCAGTCCCGCCCCTGGACCCGTGTTATGTCCATCATAGGGCGGGACTGGGCGTGACTGTGAGCGGCGCCGAAAAAAGCCGAGAACACTCGGGTATGTGTATCTCGGATCCGACAAGAGCCGAGATACACATACCCGAGTGTTCTCGGCTTTTTTCGGCGCCGCTCACAGTCACGCCCAGTCCCGCCCTATGATGGACATAACACGGGTCCAGGGGCGGGACTGGGCGTGACGGCGGCGAGGGAAAAAGCCGAGAACACTCGAGTATGTGTATCTCGGCTCCCTGCAGTCTCGGCGCCATTTTTGAATCTACCCACGGCTGTGTATGTCGGCGGCGACAGCGGCAATTGCCGCGATCGCTCCGATGACACAGAAATCGGCGGGGATCGGCCTATAACACGCACCCACGATTTTCCCCTGATTTTCAGGGGAAAAAAGTGCGTGTTATATGCCGATAAATACGGTACTTCAGCTCTAGACCGGAAGGGACGTCATGATGTCGCTCCTGTCCTCCTAGATCATAAAAGTGATCAGATCTGGTCTCTGTTCACCTAAATGGCCAGCGAGTGACTATACCCCACAGGACCATAGCATAGCTCCACCTCACCTGTTGTCCAACACTCCATGGGTACTTGTTCTTAGAACTTACACTGATCCAAGCATAAACCACTTCTTTCTGGTGTACACATTACATTGTTGCAGCAACCAACATTAGCACTTTCTCTCACAGTGTCTCCGGGTACTTTAAGTAAAGTACCTCTTTCCGAGTGATGGAAAGCATCTCTGCTAGTGTTGCGTCTATTCTGGGCCCATCTTTCTCATGAGGTTTAGCGGGTGAGACAGTATCTACACCCTCTAAGGACTTCTGCTCAGCCGCACCTCGGACGACACCAGCAGAGATGTTTCTAGTCACTACACAAGCCCGAGAGACCTTTGATGTCTCCAACAGTTCTTGTGAGCACCTTCCATACCACTCAGTAACTGAGAGCACCCTCTCCGAGAACCTCAATATTATTTCCACACTGTTAATAAGCATTGGTCCCACCAATACCATAAAGGCTTCGCAGCACGTCCTGTATCACCTGGCTCCACCCATTGGTACTCCACAGCACCACCTGGTCCAACTGCGGTGGAGACACCCAAGTGTACAGTGAGTGCGTTTTTTTACAAAGTCTAGCATTTCCAATAAGGTTTCTGTCATTTCTAAACATCCCATGTCTAAACACCAGACCTTTCTAGGGTCTTTTCCCCTATCCAAGACATGGAGGGGCTCATCCACTGCAGGTTGAGAGGGTGAGACATTTGAAGAGACCTCCACCTCCTTGGAGGTACCCATCATCACAGCCTGTTGCTCTCTTGGAGCGCTGTCAGACACATGTCTCACACTTATCCCTTCTGCACCAGTGTCAGTGAGCCGCTGCAGGTCATTACAAGTCACACTATCACTTTGACACTCATTATTTAGCTGCGGACAACACATCTGCGATGCCAGTGCCCTGAACTGTTTCTTCAGACTGGAGGGCAGCAACCTTTGCAGGGACAAAGGCGCCCTCAACCACCGGTCGCTCTGCGATCCCTCTGTCTGGCATAGCAGTTGTGTCCACACCCTTGTTACTTAAGCTAGCCTTACCCAGCATGGCTATCAATTGTTTGGCCCAGCTGTCCCAGTCCATTGTGGTTCCCTCATGGGCGTTCCACAACGTTGCATCACCTGCTGTAGAAGGCCGCACAGGAACCTGGGATTCATTAGCCACAACTGCACATTCGTCACTTCTATACATATCATTTTGTGACACCACACTTTTTCCAATGTTGCATTGGGGTGATGCTTCGTCACCTAAAGCCAGGTGCAGTACACCATTTTGATCACCTTTCTCTGGTGGCGCTACAGACACATCCAGCTTTGCACACTCAGCTTTTGCTGAATTACCCCTTGCCCACTGGGTTATAATTAGGGTTGTGGGGCTGCGACCACACACTCACTGTGTGACTCAGTCATGACATTACAGGAAACACATTTTTCAACATAATCACCAATAACATCACATTGGCCAACACTATTGTCGGCATGACCATCAATATTCTCATTACATGGAGACATAGCTACTGCTTTTGTGGGTGGTCTATGAGCCACCACAACCTCTGAGTGACTCCTCACAGCGCCCACTCTCTGTAAAGGGGCACTTTTACCTACTTGGGCAGCTCCAAAGCTGACCTGGGAAACTCTCTGCTCCGTCACCGCGGGCTTCTTGGAAATTTCCCTGGGCAACTCTGCAGCACATGTCACTAGGGAACATGGCACAAGGACAGTTTTGGTCACTCCTAGTTTAAACTTCTCCAGCACTCTGCTGGATTATAGCAGGCACATGCATAGTCTTCATGTCCTTTCCAGTCTTTAACCCTGCAGTTAGTTGGGCTTTACGCTGTGCCTCCCCACTGCTCTGGGTAGCACACTGCAGCAAGTCTATGTCCACTCCCATTTCACTAGGTTAAGTCTCCCAAACCATTTTCGGTGGCTGGCATGATGGCCTTCACTTGAGCGCACTGTCCCTCAGCTGCCTCTGTGTGGCCACAGGACGACACTGCAGCCTTTCCAGACTCTTCAGCGGTTTTCCATAACCTTGGGCAAGTCAACATTCCATGCCCCGCTTGGCCACACTCCACGCATGGTATTGGACTTTGAGCTTTACTTTCTTCCCAAATCCTCAATGCCAGGTCCTCTGTTGTCATGGGATACCACTGGTCACGACCATCAGCAGACAGACTCCTTGGATCTGCAACATCCCTGTGGGCCTGGAGGTGGCTTCCACGGACGACCATACTCTTTTCCACACGCTGTTGTCTAGCTGGCTTCCTGTTGCCAGGGACAACCTCTTTAACCTCCCTTTTAACTGGGCGTGACATGATTAATTTACCCCAGGTTACAGAGATTTCACACTCAGAGGAATTCGCTGGGGCATGTGGTGAAATACCCTCTAGCCACAGTAGCCGTTCTGTGGCTTTAGCAAGGATTGCTTCCATTTTCTGTTTTGACTGCCCCATCCTTGCGGTCTTGCACACAGCAACTTATAACAGTTCACAGAGAAAAAAAAAATGTATATGTTTGATTCTCCTTTCACAGGTACACTACCTGCATGCCACACAGTCCGTCAAATGAACTTCTGCGCAATGCTGTTCACCTGGCTGCCAAACAGCTAGCAGCAGTTCCTGATGTGACACACCATGGAGCAAGGACCCGGATTCCACCATCTACATGCCCGCATTTGAGCACCACTTGTGGCATTGGGGATTGTTCATGCTCAGTGGTAGATGCGTTTTCATGTAGTGAGTCCACATCAGACAGGCGTTTATAGTTAAGGGCCTGGTAGACCACGTTTATTAAATGATAAAAACGAAACAAAAGTCCACTTAGGAATCCCACGCAGGGGTTTAAACGTCATTCAGACACAAAAATACAAGACCACCTGGCTACTCATTAACAGCACTGCTGCTACAGGTACTGGTCCCTCAAACCACCAGCTCTTCCAGCAATAAAACAACAATAAAGTTCTGCTCTACAGAGTCTTACTGTGTCCATAGACTGACCAGTCTTTGGTCTTGTAGTAAGCGTCCTTACAAACGCAAATCCTATATATCCAACATCAGGGAATAACAACCATGCTCCTAGACATCTCCTCACATGGAGACACACTCACTCTCTCAGAGCTAAGACCAGCTGCCTTAATCAAGACCTGAAAAGAAAACCTTAAACTGCTGTCCATGGACTTGGAAGTCTGTCCCACCCAGATCTCTATCAGACTCCCAATAAAACCAGCCCTGGAATGGACTTTACCAATACAGGGTAAAGAACTATCCTTCTTTACCCTGAAGTCTTTGCTGGAATTATCTTAAATTGCAAATCTAAAAATCCATGGAGGAACATATATGCCGATCAATCACTTTTCCTGTAAATTTTAATCTGTTTTACATGCACCCCACTACACCTGCCTGCTCATAACCTGTTTTAAAACTTCAGTTCCACTTGAAGCTGGTGCAGACTAAGCAATGTGTTTGTAATATTTCCAGGTATTTCTGCATTTACTGGACTGAGATGCTTGCTCAGAGTTGACACAGTCATGTAAGTCCTGGTGCCTGGGTTGTTCTTGGCTTTGTTCACAAATGATACAGGTCAGCCCCTGTTGCAGCCTCTCACCTGGTGACTTGCTACAATACTGTAATGCTATATTTCCATGCTACTATGTTAGTTAGAGTGGTATTAAACCCAAAACCCAAAATGTTATATATTTCAGCTTACCAATCATTAGATGTGGTGGCTGCTGGCACCTGGTGCTCTGGCAAGTAACACACCTCCTGTATTAGAGTGTCCCCACTCTGGATGAATGAGCACAGGGGGTACATTTGGACAGCAGCATTGTCAGTCTGGAGGGAGGAGAGTGTTAGATGCACTAGCAGATTTAAATACACTAACAAACTGAAGCCAAACTCCAGCTCACACTTTATAAAAAAATAAAAAAATCTTTGCTGTAACTTAAGTTTTATAGAAATAAATAAAAGTTGATCGTTGTAAGCACCCCTGTCAGGGTTTTATGGTTTGCCTCATCCCTGTTACATCTGGAAGAGAGCTTGTTCTTTTGGAAAACAACAGACTTGGCTGAGAGCGCTGATTGAAGTGTTCTGGTGGGGGGAGCATCCCCCTGTCAGAACACAAAAACTCAGCGGGGAGATCGCTGGACTAACCTTGCATGGTCAGTACAGCGGCTCCAACCGGAGCTGACAGGTTTTTTTCAAGCAACCCACAGGGTTGCACGAAAAGAAACTAATAGTGTGTACCCGGCTTAAAAAAGAAAATGAAGAAAATCTAAGAATTTATAAACTGCAATATAATAAATGTTTACTTTTGGGTTTAATACCGCTTTTTTAAACTGGGAAAGAAGAGACTGAAGAAATGCTTCCTCCTGCCTGCAGCAGACTGATGGCATCATCTCAGCCTAGGCAAAGTTATGGGGTTGGATCTCAAGGAAAGCTATTTAGTATTCAATTCAGGTGGAGGTTTTACAAAAAATCATGTTATTGCTGTATATTTTGACATATCCGAATGTTATCCTTAAAACCTTGCTGAAAGGTCCAATTTAACCTGTTAATGTTTATATGAGATTTGAGTCATTTGGCTTGGATCTGCTCTAAAGAGATCATTTGTGTACTGTCTACTAGTGCTGATGCATTGTGCTATATGTTTATGTTGTGGTTGTTTGGTGTTATAATGTATATTGTATACTTTTTGTTAAAAGCAATAAACAAACAAAAAAAAAGATAATTTGTAGCTTTTTTATAGTGTGGCATTCTGAATGAGCATTAATAGAACCTCTCACTACCCCTAGTAATGCACAGTAAAATATTTCTACTATATGGCCAACCTTACAAAGCCATGTATTGCCGTATGTTCACATACCTCCCAACTTTTTGAGATGGGAATGAGGGACACCTATCAGCAAAAGTATGCAGGCATAGGACACACCCCTTACCATGCCCCCTTAAAGGAGAATTGTACAAAAAAAACAAGATTGGTTAAACCCACAAGTGCTTTTTTTTACCACTACTATTCCTTTATATTGGCTTTTGGAATTTACAAATTTAGAAATCAGATGAAAGTTTTAGCACTGGAATACACTTTTTCATAGATAAAAAGTGCATTTTATATACAACTATATAGATCAGACCAAAATGAGGGACAAATGAGGAGGAATGAGGGACAGAGGGACATTGCTTCAAATCAGGGACAGTCCCTCCAAATCAGGGACAGTTGGGAGCTATGTGTTCAGAAAGATTCTGATGCAGCAGTCGTATGACATTAAAAACATCCATAGACACAAATAGCTACATGTAGTTCAGTACATTAAGAGACGTGACGAGAGAACCACCCTGGCCACCATAGTGGAGATAGACTCCCCATTACAGATTAAATGTGCTGCTGCAAAGCCCCCCATATGGTTTCCTCTTCTGTATTATTATTATTATACAGGATTGATATAGCGCAGACAGTTTACGCAGCACTTTACAACATTATGGCAGACAGTACAATTACAATACAATTCAATACAGGGGGGAATCAGAGGGCCCTGCTCGTTAGAGCTTACAATCTAGGAGGGAGGGTCAAGTTTTACAAAAGGGTAATAGCTGTGGGGGATGAGCTAATGGAGAAAATAGTGCAGTTGTTAGATGGAGGCAGGATAGGCTTCTCTGAAGAGGAAAGTTTTCAGGGATCGGCTAAAAGTGGATAAATTTGGAGACAGTCTGACAGATTGGGGTGGGGAATTCCAGAGGATGGGCGAGGCTCGGGAGAAGTCCTGGAGGCGGATATGGGAGGAGGTGATGAGGGAGCTAGAGAGCAGAAGGTCTTGGGACGAATGAAGAGGGCGATTAGGTTGTTTTTTTGAGACTAGGCTAGTGATGTAGCTGGGGGCAGAGTTGTGGATGGCTTTGTAACTTATTGTTAGTATTTTGCATTTAATTCGTTGGGCAAGTGGCAGCCAATGGAGGGATTGGCAGAGAGGGGTAGCAGACACTGTGCGGTTTGTAAGGTGGATGAGTCTGGCAGTAGCATTCATGATGGACTGAAGAGGGGATAGGCTATTTAAAGGTAAGCCAATGAGGAGGGAGTTGCAGTAGTCAAGGCGAGAGATAACCAGGGAGTGAATCAGGAGCTTTGTGGTTTTATTGGTTAGAAAGGGATGTACTTTAGAGATGTTGTGGAGGTTGAGGTGGCAAGCTTTGGAAAGTGATTGGATGTGGGGCCAAAATGAGAGTTCAGAGTCCAGGATAACACCTAGCACCCTGACATGTGGGGATGGATGGATGGTTGTGCCATTGCTCTTGACAGATAAGTCAGGGGAAGCGGCACGTGGCTGATGCAAACCCAGTGGCGGAACTACCGCCATAGCGACCCACACAGGCGATATGGGGACCGCAGCCGAGTGGGGCCCGATGAGTCGGCGTGCAGTGCGGGCAGCAGGTGAGCCGCTGAGCTGCCCGTCCCCTCGGCGCTCACACAGTCACACTGACTGTGCAAGCGGACGCAGTTGGGCGGCTCAGTGGGCGGGTCAGAGAGTGGACGGGAAGCTGCCAGCTGGGGGGCTCGGTGGGTGGACTGGCCAATCAGCGGGTGGCGGAGCAGAGAGATGACATCATCTCTCACTGCCCGGTGCCCGCCCTGCATCCCGGCAGTTCCGCCCTCACTTACTGTGCAGGCAGCAGAGAGATTACATCATCTCTCTGCTGCCTGACTCAGACTGGGACACAGGAAGTGACAATCCCCATTCCCCACCTTAGCAGGAAAGCGACAATCCGCAACTTGTGGCAGGTGACGTGGCAGGTGAAGTGGCAAGTGGACAATTTGCAACGTGTGGCAGGTGACGTGGCAAGTGGACAATCCACAACTTGTGGCTGGTGACGTGGCAAGTGGACAATTTGCAACGTGTGGCAGGTGACAATCCACAACTTGTGGCAAGTGGACAATCAGCAATGTGTGGCAGGTGACGTGGCAAGTGGACAATCCGCAATGTGTGGCAGGTGACGTGGCAAGTGGACAATCCGCAATGTGTGGCAGGTGACGTGGCAAGTGGACAATCCGCAATGTGTGGCAGGTGACGTGGCAAGTGGACAATCCGCAATGTGTGGTAGGTGACGTGGCAAGTGGACAATCCGCAATGTGTGGCAGGTGACGTGGCAAGTGAACAATCCGCAATGTGTGGCAGGTGACATGGCAAGTGGACAATCCGCAATGTGTGGCAGGTGACAATCCGCAATGTGTGGCAGGTGACGTGGCAAGTGGACAATCCGCAATGTGTGGCAGGTGACGTGGCAAGGTGACAATCCGCAACTTGTTTCAGGTGACGTGGCATGTGGACAATCCGCAATTTGTGGCAAGTGACAATCCGCAACTTGTGGCAAGTGACAATCCGCAACTTGTGGCAGGTGACATGGCAAGTGAAATCTGCAGCGTGTGACAAGTGGACAATCGTCAACGTGTGGCAGGTGACGTGGCAAGTGGCAATCCGCAACTTGTGGCAGGAGACAATCTGCATCTGGTGGCAGGCGACGGTGGCAAGTGACACACTCACGGCTCCCACTGATTCTGCATTATGGTGAGTTGAACTATTTCATTTTCTATAACAATGTAATGATAGAAATAATGCACTTCAATCATCCTGACACCGTAAAAACCATGGTGCCGTGGTGATTGAACGTTAACACCAGCCATTTCATAAATAAACTGCCCCCAAAAAAATCGGATTTCCTGGCAGTGCGCCTCCCGAGACTAGACTCTGGATCCGCCCCTGGGTGAGGATGAGGAATGTAAGTTTACTGTTAAGCCTCCCTGGCCCCATGAGTCCGGCCCTGTCCCGACACATGCAGCCGCATACAGCAGCCACTGTGCCATCAAACACAGCGACTGTGCCTGCAAACACAGCGACTGTGCCTGCAAACACAGAGACTGTGCCCATCAAGCGCCGGGGCCGGACACCTGAATAGGGGGCGGCAGTGGTGACTATAGATAAATTCATGCAATGCATGAATCTATTTATTGGAGATTGACGGGTGCAGGAGAGAGGGGGCCACTGAGGTCAGCAATGTGTGTCCTTCAGAGGATGCATACAGTATACTGCATACTTTGTTATTAAATTAATATAAGCTGTTGCCTGGGTACTGTGCCACATGGGTGTGGTAATCTGTTTTTCAATGGCATTTGTTCATTTTTTTGTGGGGGGGGGGGGGGCTGTTTGCGGGGGGGGGGGGCATACAACATTTTGCTATGCGGCCCTGTGATTTCTAGTTACGCCCCTGTGCAAACCTATACTACACATCTCTAATAGAAAACAGAAAATAACTACAGATGAGTGTCAGCTCTGTTTATATTGGCTGGCCAAGCGGAATATAAGGCCATCCCTGTCTACAGATTGTACGCCCTGCACCTAGAGTCCATGTTAGGTGCATGAAGCATCATCTAAGTATCTGATTTTGATGAAATTATCATATCCGGGTGGATGACATATGGGCGAATATGATCAAGCCCTCCATGTTTGTTACAGCAACTTGTCGCAAAGAAAATCATATTCTATGGGATTGCTAACAGTGAAATTTTTAACGCGATTTGTCGCTCTGTTGCTTAGCGATCAAGGATCATCAGCCTTTCAGCTTGTCGGCAACATCGCCAGCGATAATCAGCCTTCATGCTTTTCTATGAAATGTTGCAGCAATTAAAAAGCTTAGCTACATATTGCTAAAGAAGAGCAATTTGAAATAGAGAACAACCCCATGCTTGCAGAAAATCGCTTACGACTCCAGGAATTCAAACTCTGGCTACATATCGCTGTTATTCCTTGTCATTAGCGATTAACTTTTGCCTAAAAATCGCCTATGTGCCACCAAGATTGTAAACTGTCATAGGCAGGGCCCCCTAAGCTGCCCGTCTTGAGTCTTATTGTAACTGTACTGCCACCTTTTATTTTGTAAACAACCGCGCAGTCTGTTGGAGCTACTGTATCCACTCGCCATCCGGAAAATTTCCCCCCTTCATGACCAGGCAATTTTTTGCGATACGACAATGGCGCGGTCATGCATTGTCATACCCAAATTTAATTTGTGTCATTTTCCCCACAAATAGAGCTTTCTTTTGGTGGTATTTGATCACCGCTGTGTGTTTTATTTTGTGCGCTATAAACAAAAAAAGAGCGACAATTTAAAAAAATATATATATTGTAGTTTCTGCTATAAAATGTATCCAATAAATTTTTTTTTAAAAATTATAATTTCTTCATAAATTTAAGACAATATGTATTCTGCTACATATTCTTGGTAAAAAAAATCCCAGTAAGCATATAGTGATTGGTTTAAGCAAAAGTTTTATGCCCCGTACACACGGTAGGTTTTTCCGACTGAAAATGTGTGATAGGACCTTGTTGTCGGAAATTCCGACCGTGTGTAGGCTCCATCACACATTTTCCATCGGATTTTCTGACATACAAAGTTTGAGAGCAGGCTATAACATTTTCCGACAACAAAATCCGTTGTCGAAATTTCCGATCGTGTGTACACAAATCCGACGCACAAAGTGCCACGCATGCTCAGAATAAATAAAGAGATGAAAGCTATTGGCTACTGCCCTGTTTATAGTCCCGACGTACGTGTTTTACGTCATCGCGTTCAGAACGATCGGATTTTCTGACAACTTTGTGTGACCTAGTGTATGCAAGACAAGTTTGAGCCAACATCCGTTGGAAAAAGTCCATGGATTTTGTTGTCGGAATGTTCGATCAATGCCCGACCGTGTGTACGGGGCAATAGGGTCTATATTATGGGATATATACTGGAATTTATTTATTTTTTTGTATACTAGTAATAGCGGCGATCAGCGGCTTATAGTGGGACTGCGATATTGCAGCAGACAATCGGACACTAATACACAGTTTGTGGGAACCAGTGACACTAATACAGTGATCAGTGATAAAAATATGCACTGTCACTGTACTAATGACACTGGCTGGGAGGGGGTTAAACATCTAGGGGGATCTAAGGGTTAAATGTGTGCCTAACCGGTGTTTATGTGTACTATGTGTGGTGTTCATACTAAGGGATGTGATGGATTGTATTCTCTGCTTTGCAGGGAAAGAAAATCCATCACATCCCCGCTGACAGGACGGAGCTCTGTCTTGTTTACATGGGCAGAGCTCCGTACTGTGTTTTTCCTCGCCAATTAGCCGGTGTCGGCGGACATTCATTGGCCAGCACCAGCTGACTGGCATCTGCTACTATGACCAATCACAGCAGAAGCAGGGCGCCGGAAGTGCGCACGCACGCCCCCTAGGTGGAAGTGCAGAATTATGTATATATATATATATATATGTGATTTTGCACAGAATGGCCATCCTGTAGCAGTAAATCTGCTATGCGGTGGTTGTTAAGTGGGTATATTATTCCTGTATTATATTATAATATAGCAATAATACTCAGAAGCTTTTGTGTATGAATAGTTCCAAGATCAAGCCACTTAACAACTAAATAGATATGTGCATGTATTACTGAGCTCCATATTGCACAGGGAACAAAAAATATAACTTGATTCGCCCATCCACCCACTCGATCTGGTGGGGAAGTCCCCCCTGCTGAGCTATTGTATTCTGACAGTGGGGGGACTTCCCCACTGTCAGAACACACTGATCAGTGCTGCCAGCTATAGCCGGTGGTGCTGATTAAACGAGGAAAATCCGACAGGCTGCAGATCAACTTCTATACAACCAGCCTGGCCATACATTGGTTGAAATGTGACCAGTCCCTGCTGAACTAATTTCGATCCATGTATGGCTGACTTAGGTCCTGAAAGGTGGCAACAGTTCATACTGAAGCCAGTTATCTGGAGATATTTGAAGAAGAACTTTGTCAATAATAATCCTTTGTGTGCACACTTCAGGTACACCATAGACAGGATATTGCGGTCAGAAGATCCAATTGCTCTCACGATCATTCTGTAGCGTGAATGGTGGATAAAGTCTTTTCATGGAAACAACAGCAGACTCCCAGGAAAATCCATTGCCCTTATGTGCCATTGATTGGCCATACATGGCTCAAATTTCCAACTCTGGGTGACGCTGTCAGCACCACCCAGCTCAATAGAAGTCATGTTAACAATTGACTGATCCGGGTGGAAAATTAGCAGCCTTTCAGATGCAGTCACTGTTGGAGTATTCAGGCAGGCGCTGGTATTATTGCCTTGTGAATACAATTGCTGGCAGGAGAGATTTCTCCATCTACACTGCTTAGCATGAGGGATCCATTGATTCCTAGGGGCTGAACCTATGTGTGTATGGCCAACTTGGCCTGCTTGGCAGAAATTCGAGCACTATACAGCCCTGATGGCAGTGCTCTGTTAGACAAAAGTTGATTGCTCAATCAACTTCTGTTGAAGGAGCCTATCGGAAAATTGTCAGCTGAACAGATCTTGCATCCAATTAGCTGTCAAAGCACGGTAACCTGGCAAGAGAATACTTCCATCTGTGCTGTTAGGCTGGTGACACACGGGCGATTTTGTTTGTGTGCAGAGATTACCCCCCTCCAAGTTCTGTTATAATAATCCTATAGAAAATCATTATGATTTTCATAGCTACAAAATTGCTCTTAAACACATGCCGGCCAGCCACCGCAGTTGTACTGTGGCAGAGTGGCATGGCTGGGCAAAACAACGTTATGTAACGTCGCTTCGTCCTGTGGCCACTGGGAGCCCGCGCACGCCCACCGATCCCCCCCCGAGCCGATGTGAGTGCCCGGCGGGCACATTCACCGCCGGGCTCCCGCGATCGCCGCTGATGGACGGAGAACCCGGATCTGTTTGTGTAAACACAGATCCCGGATCTCTGAGGGGAGAACAGACAGATTGTGTGTTCATACAAAGTATGAACAGATCATTTGTCATCTCCCCTGCACAGTCCCATCCCCCTTCAGTTAGAACACACACTAGGGAACACATTAACCCCTTGATCACCCCCTAGTGGTTAACCCCTTCCCTGCCAGTGACATTTTTACAGTAATCAGTGCATTTTTATAGCATTGATCGCTATTAATGACAATGGTCCCAAAAATGTGTCAAAATTGTCCAATGTGTCCGCCATAATGTCGCAGTCCCGATAAAAAAATGCCGATCGCCGCTATTACTAGTAAAAAAAAAAAATTAATAATAAAAATGCTATAAAACTATCCCCTATTTTTTAGACGCTATAACTTTTGCACAAACAAATCAATATACGCTTATTGCGATTTTTTTTTTTACCAAAAATATGTAGAAGAATACGTATCGGCCTAAATTGAGGAAGAAAATAGTTTTTTTTATATATTTTTGGGGAATATATATTATAGCAAAAAGTAAAAAATAATGCGTTTTTTTCAAAATTGACGCTCTTTTTTTGTTTATAGCGCAAAAAATTAAAAACACAAAGGTGATCAAATACCACCAAAAGAAAGCTCTATTTGTGGGGAAAAAAGGACGTCAATTTTGTTTGGGTTCAACATCGCACAACCGCGCAATTGTCAGTTGAAGCGACACAGTGCCGAATCGCAAAAAGTGCTCTGGGCAGGAAGGGGGTAAAATCTTCCAGGGATGAAGCGGTTAAAGTGTTACTAAACCCAGAACAGTAAAATCAGTGTGTATATGCAGTAAAGGCTTGTTATGCTCACTGTGGAACCTAAGGGTCCTCTGCATTGTGTAAAAAGGCTGTATGATCCTGTCTTTTCTGATCCTCCCCTGCTTCCACTGTCCCCAATCCATCTCCTGATAGCATAGAGCCTTGGGGGCACTCTGCACATGCTCAGTTTGGTGTGTATTGCTAGAGAGGGATTTTTTTATTTTTTGGAAGGGGGGGGGGGGTGCATGTGATCAGCACAGGGCCAATAAGCACTGTCCAGACAGAGGGTCAGGCTCATAGGGCAGTCAGAGCGGAATGAAAACTCCTCTTACAAGCTTTAACTAGACACTGATAGAAGTCACAAGACTGCTATATACTGCTGATGAGAAGTGGTATTTTTTTAATTTATTTTTTTGCTAAAATAATTACATTTCCATGTTCTGTGGGAGACCAGATATAGTGAATGCAGGGTCCTGGGTTTAGTAACACTTTAAAGTGGTTGTGAACCTAGTTACACCACTTGTACCTAGAGGTAAGCCTATAATAAGGCTTACCTCTAGGTACTGGAAATATCTCCTAAACCTGCACGGTTTAGGAGATATTTACCATATACGCTTGTGCCGACGTCATCGGCGCATGCGCACTGAAGAAATGGGCCACTCGTGTAGTTCCTTCAGTAGCCGTGCCGTGATCTATGGTTGCCACCTCATCCCTTTAAACCTGAACATATATTAATTACACAGATTCTGTGGCTGATTAAGGTGGTAATTAAACTCACTTGGTGCCTTATCTGCATTTAATTAGCCTCAGAACCTGTGTAATTCAAAGGTGTTCGGGTTTAAAGGCATGAGGTGGCAACTCTACTGAGACCGGCGGCTCCCAGGCACATGCATGGGAGTGATGTCATCGCGGCTCCGGCTCATCACAGCGCTGGAGCCTGCGAACCCGGAAATAACTGGGTCACAGCGGTGTGCGGGACCGCTGCAACAGCTTCGATCTAATGTAAGTTATTCATAATGAGCTAGTATGCGGTGCATACTAGCTCATTATGCCTTTGTCTTACAGGGGTTTGTTTTTTGGGTTTACAACCACTTTAATTATTTTCTATGAAATGTTGATTAAGGAGTGCGATTTGTAGCAAGACAACCCAGTGCTGTAGTAAATCACAAGTGACTCCAGCGATTAAATTGCTAGCTGTTGATCGCTGGCATTAGCGACTTGTAGCATTGATTCATCTCAAGCATTGCTTCCAGCATTGTATCCCATTGTCTCTCTCTCTCCCCCCCCCATGCTTCACTTCTTATCTATAGAAGAAGGAGCCTGTCTGTAGACAGAGGGATTGTGAGCAAGGCTCAGATTTCATGACATTACACAATAGTGACTCAGACCCAACAAAAGTGATTCACCCTACAAGAAGCTCTTCCCGGACTATGACTGCGTACTGGCCATTGTGAATACAGCTCTGCTCACGTAGCGTAGTCAGCCCTGCCTTGTGCTGGAGCTATTCTTCAACTTCCACTACGCCAATGTATGGGAGCAAAGCAGGACTGAGAGCTTACATTTCATACAGAGGTCCAGAACAGAACTGGGGATGGAGCTTCTTTTACGGATTTGTTAAAGCAGTGTATATACTAACAATCACAAGTACCTGGAGAGCAGCCATGTCATATCGCAAATGGAATCTAATCGCAATGGTGGCCATACGTGCTTTAATTTCTTTACCCGATCAATGTATGATTCGATCAAAACGACCAACTAGCCATAATTATGGTCATACACGCTTCGATAAACTATTGGTTACCTTCTAATCAATCTCTTCTGATAAGAATAAACGATCTATAGTTGTCAGCCCATCCGATCAATATACCTCTCATGGTGAAGTGGATTTTGATCCAGAGTTAGTATACATAACATATGAAGTAGGGATGAACCGATACCATTTTTTTTTACGAGTACCAATACTTCTTTTTTTTTTAGTACTCACCGATACCAATTACCGATACCTTCCGCAACTGTTTTGTTTACACTTCAGCTGTCAGCAATGTTACAAAGCATTGAAAAGTCATTTACAAATGAAATTAATTGACTTTGTTTTTTAATTTTGCACCTTTTTTTTAATGTGAAATGTGTAAATATATATGTGTTTAAAATATTCACTAACAAAGCAAACAAAAAAAATTAATTGTTTATCGTTTATAAAATAGACGTGAAAAAAAATGGAGGAGAATAGGGAGTTAATTAAGGCTGATTAGAGTAAATTAAGGGTTAATAACAGAGGAACATTTGTTCATCCCCACTGACAGCTCAAAGAACTGAGCCTGAAAGTGTCAGTATCAGATATCGGTACATTTGCACGAGTACCGAGACTTGTGCAAGTACTCTGTAGTATGAAGGTAAGTTATTGATCACATCTCTGTTTCCACCATGTAATCTCATAATCTGATTAATCAAAATACAATCGTATTCCTTGATCTTTCAGTCTATGGTCAACAACTCATTCCATTGATATGCTACACATGGGGAAGTGGATTTTGATTGACACGAGCGCAATTTATGATCCTCTGCCTCTCCAAGTAATCTCATAAAAAATGGATCGATTGATCGAAATATGATTGTACTCTTGAACAAAGTATCTCAGTGCTGCCGACTGATGCAAAACTTTTGATAATCTTCTGCCCTGGCCGATCAAATCAGTTTATGCCCTCACTGAACACGGTTTTGAAATCGTGCGAGTTTCCCTGAACTCGCACGATTTCAAAGCCACATTTCAGTCCGACTTCAGGGGGGGGGGGGTGACTTGAAAGACATCTGTGCCGGCTTATGCACAGATGCCTATTGAACTCACCCACTAAGTCGCCAAAAGTAGTGCAGGAACTACTTTTGGAAATCGGGGAGGCGCTGCAAATTCGGCACCGATTTGGGACGCTCCTATTGCTGGCAATAGGCTCCGAATTGACATGTGATTTGATCTGTCAAATCGCATGTCAAATCAGGCCGATGGGAACGGGGGGGCTAAATGTGATCAAAATTAAGTCTAAATCGATCAGAGGATAAATTATGGTTACTTGTGGATTCAGTTGTTTTGCTCGAATCGAACATCAATAGGATAAAATAATCAAAGCATGTATGACCACCATCGATTTCCTCTTGCAAACGACCAACCAGATTATGAGATTACTAAAAGGAGGTAGACGCGATCGATAACTTAAGATCGTAAATTGTGCTTGTATCTTACCTGTCCATTAAAATCCACTTCCCCATGTGTGGCATATCAAATGAGTTAGTGATTATGGACTGATAATTCTCTATTGGAAGACATTGATTGTAAAAAATGATCATTGAGCCCAGGTTCATACTGACTGCAGGAATTAAATTGTGCGAGTTCAGCTGCACTCGTACGATGGACCTCAAGTCACAAAGTGGGACCAAAGTAGTGCAGGGACTACTTTGAAGTTGCTGCAACTTGAAGTCACACAGATATGAACGGTACTCATTGGAAATCGTGGGGTACGACTTGTCATGCGACTTTGCAGTCCCAAGTTGCACTAGTGGAAGCCTCAAACTTCACATTTGTTCATTGCAGGAACATGCGCAAAAATGTGAAGGTCTCTAAAACGCACAAATGTGCAGTCCTTCTGCCCCACCATGGTGCCATAATTCTTAAAATGATTGTAAAGGCAGAATGTTTTTTTTTTTTTATCTTAATGCATTCTATGCATTAAGATATAAAACCTTCTGTGTGTAGCACCCCCAGCCCCCGTAATACTTACCTGAGCCCCGTCTCTATTGAGCGATGTGCATGAGTGTCTCGGCCGTCCGGGACTCTCCCTCCTGATTGGCTGAGACACAGCAGGGGCGCCATTGACTCCTGCTGTCAATCAAAGTCAGTTAGCCAATCAGAAAAGAGAGGGGGCAGGGCCGAACTGCAGCCTTATGTCTGAATGGAGACAGGGAGCTGCGGCTTGGGTGCTCCCACAGAAAGCTGCTTGCTGTGGGGGCCCTTGACAGGAGGAGGGGCCAGAACATCAAAGAGGGACCCAAGAAGAGGAGGATCGGGGCTGCTTTTTGCAAAACCATTACACAGAGCAGGTATGTATAACATGTTTATTATTTTTAAAGGGGAAAAGAAAAAAGATTATAGTATCACTTTAATGGCACCCCCATGCACCTTTCCAGATTGTAAGCTCTAACGAGTAGGACCCATTGATTCCTCTTGTACCAAATTGTAATGTAACTGTAATGTCTGCCCTCATGTTGTAAAGCGCTGCGCAAACTATAGGCGCTATATAAAACTTGTATTTTTAATAATAATAATAATAGTGTGCCCCAACATATGGTAATGTTTTTAAAACCAACCATTCACTGCTTTTGAGCTTCATTCACGCATTTACAAATGTTTTTTTTTTTAATTTACTGATCTGAACGCAGCTTTGTTGTTTTCAATGGTGACATTCACAGGTATGTAAAGATGCGCTGCATTCAGATCCATAATGCAAAATCCAAAAATCTGCGTCTAAGGAGAGACATACATATCTGCCTAATTAAAAAGGACAATTTAGCGAAAGTATTCACTGATTTATTACACAGGAAATTTTGTGCTAGAAAAACATGTGTAATAAAGTCAGTAAATTTTTTTTTTATTTTTTTTTATTTTTTTATTTTTTTTTTTACACCCATGTGTAGCATGGTGCGTTTTACGTGTGACATAAAATTGCGCAAAAACGTGCACGTTCTGTCGCACCTGCGTAGGTGTGGATGGAGCTTTGGCCACGATCACTAGTCGCTAAAAAAAAAAAAAAAAAAAAAAAAGGTACACTGCTCTCTGTGGAACTACAAGTCTCAGCATGTAATGGCAGATCTTGCTGGGGGTTATTTGTATGAATATTCACATGTATGCTCACCTATAATTGGGTATTTGCATTCCTCATTCAGCAATCCCCGATGTGTAGTGTGACATTTGCTGTGATCCAGCCATTCGCAGTAGATGAGGCTGTGGGGTTGTGGATGGATGCGGAGTGTGGAATGTACAATGTTATCAGTGGGAGTGACAGGGTGACACGTGCTTGTGTTTACACAGAGATGATCAGCAGCATTTGTGAATTCCTCTCCTTCCCTCCCTCCTCTCTGATTCTTCCATATCTCACTCTTCTCACCTTATATAAACTCACCACCATCTCCAGGATCTCAGTGTGGGGGGAATATCTGTGAATGAATAGTACTCTTTGGAGATGGGATCAGGTGATGCATGTCACGTTCCACAATGCAATTGTATCTTTTTCTTTTAATTTGTTATTTATTTATTTTCTTCCATCCGCTCCTGACAAAGGAAACATTTCAGATTTCTGATCTGCATGGACACCAGAGCCTACTAAAGCTTGCCTATACACTGCTCAATTTGTGTCGAATTCCTGCAGATCTGCAGACATTCGAGACGTTGGTGGCCATGCTGACACTACCCAGCTTGACAAAACTGAAGATGGAAAAAAAAGTTGGCTGAACAGTGACTACAGCCAATCAGATGCAGCTACTGTTTTGGGCTTCTGACAGCTGCAGGTTCTGGCTGTCAGAATACAAAAGCTGGCGGTGGAAGACTAATGCTGGCCATACACTATACAGAAAATCGGCCGAACCCCTTTTCGAAAAACGAACGTTCGACCGTGACCGCAAACGATCGTGCCATCATATAATGACCGATAATCTGTTCAGTGGACATGAATAAATAATTTTGTGTTCGTTTTTTTACATATACCTAGTGCAGGCAGTTCGGACGGGAAACACATTAACCTTGCAATTTATTGTACGTTCGGCAGAAATTTTCCAAACATGCCGTTCGTTTTTTTTCCACAAAAACGTCACAAACGATTATCGATTTGTACCCACTAACTTGCCGAAAAACGAACGAAGTGTCCATACGAACGATTTTTCGGCCGATTTTTCGTATAGTGTATGGCCAGCATAAGGCTGGCCATACATGGGGTGAATCTCGAAAGAATTTTCTTTCGAAAACCTTATCTAAGAATTTTCGTTTGTATTTCGCACCATTAGTGGGCTGCAGCAACAGCCGATTTTCGTGCGGCCATCAAATTTGAGTAATCGGACATGTTGGAAATTTTTTGAAAAACAATTTTTTAATCAATGATGGGAGAATCGTGCGAGAAATGTAATCGGAAAAAAATGCACGCGTGCAAGAAAAGAAAATTCCCAGGAAGAAAAGATCCCCAGCCATAAAAGTTCTTTTCTATAGCAATATGACGTGAAATCGAAGGCTTGGTTGGTCGAATTTCGAAATCAATGGTGGCATCATTGGATCACAAAACGCACACATTTTCTGATTTTCAAAAGAAAATTCTTTCAAAATTCGACCATGTATGGCCAGCCTTATGCTGCCCATAGATGGACCGAATTTCAGCTGGCTCAGCAGGGACTGGACGAATTTCGATCCATGTATGGGCACTGTGGTTGTACAGAAGTTGATCTACCAATAAGCTATAGACTGCAGCACTGATCAGTGTATTTGGACAGCAGGCAAGCCTCCCCTCTGCCAGAATACAAACACACAGCAGGAGGATTTGCCTATACATTCCACATCCAATGTGTGGATGGGAGAATCCAATCAGTTTTTTTTTTTCGTTCAACCTGGTTGAATGAGAAAAATTGACTCATCTGTGGGCAGCTTAACCGCTTGCCGACCGCCGCACACAAATGTACGTCGGCAGAATGGCACAAGCAGGCAAAACATTTTTTTTTTTTTTTTAACCAGCCAGCTGATCAGCTGTTAAAAAAGAAACGGATTCCCCCATCCACCCACTTGAAGTGAACTTCTCGGGTGCCAGGATACACAGATCAGCATTACAGCCGATTGGCTGCATGTGCTGATCGAACACAAATTTTCCAACAGTCCTGTCTGAGAGGAGTTGATTAGTAGGTTCACTCCTCATGAATGGGAACGGCTGCTCGCTGCTGAACTGGCCAAATTTAGATCCATCTATGGCCAGTTTTAGGGCTAATTTACACCAGGTGTTGAATTATAAAGCAGCGGCTGATGTGCGGTGCGGTCTGGAGGGATCACTCAAGTACTGATACACTCATCTTGGTGTATTGCACTTTACCCTTTTTTTTTTTTTTTTTTTTTTTATATTCCTCTTGATAAATAGCAGTACACTGCCTGGCATGTGAGTGTGCTTAGGCTCTCCTCATAGCTGTGTATCTGCAGTGTGAGATCTAAGGCGCTGCTGCCATTGACTGCTGGGCTCAGGAGATCTGGAGAAGTCACTGCTGTTCTTCTCACGATTCTCCTTGCTGAAGGTGACATGAGGAAGCAAAGTTCTGCCTCTAAAGACGGCTGCCTCCACACACAGACAGCGCAGAAGAAGGCATCGCAAGTCTACTGAAAGGAAGAAATCAGCTACAGGGAAACCTCAGACAATACCGGTGACTAGTTCTTTGCCTGTCTTTTTGGTGCACAGAGTTCAGTCACTCCCTTTTTTTTTTTTTTCTTTGACAGCGGGTGGATTTTTGCCACACAACCCCCCCCCCCCCCAAAAAAAAACAGCCTCCACTGCCCCAAACGCCTCCATTGTCAATGGAAATTCATTGCATACGTATCACAAATGCCCCTATGACATTTACAGCGCGTTTTGAGATGCTTTTAGAAAGCATTACTACATACCTCCCAACATTTGAGATGGGAATGAGGGACACCTACTAACAAACATATGTAGACATGGGACACGCCCCCTGTCATACCCCCTTAAAGGAGAAACAAAAAAAAAAGATAATTAAATACACTTTTAGGACTTTTTTTTTACCACTACCATTCCTTTATATTGGCTTTTAAAATGTACAAATGCAGCAATTTAGAAATCAGATGAAAGTTTTAGCACTGGGAAACACTTTTTGAAAGATAAAAAGTGCATTTTATATACAACTATATAGATCAGACCAAAATGAGGGGGAAGGAGGGACAGAGGGACATTGCTCCAAATCGGGGACAGTCCCTCCAAATCGGGGACATTGCTCCAAATCAAACAAGATATTTGGGGGGCACACCCTAAAAGATGCATTAAAGATGGTGCAGCCATAAGACCATACAGTAGAAGAAAATATTACAGCGGACACATGCAAAAAAGACATTTACCTCCAGCAAGGCTAGTTTAAAAACACCTAAACATTATCAAAAAATATGGGGATTTGGTCACACCATATTGTTTTATGGTGCTATATTGCTCCAAATCAGGGGCATTGCTCCAAATCTGGGACAGCCGCTCCAAATCTGGGACAGCCGCTCCAAATCTGGGACAGTCGCTCCAAATCTGGGACATCGCTCCAAACCGGGGGCAATCCCTCCAAATCGGGGACATAGCTCCAAATCGGGGGCAATCCCCCCAAATTGGGGACATTGCTCCAAATTGGGGGCAATCCCTCCAAATCGGAGACATTGCTCCAAATCGGGGACATTGCTCCAAATCGGGGGCAATCCCCTCCAAATCGGGGACATTGCTCCAAATCGGGGGCAATCCCTCCAAATCGGGGACATTGCTCCAAATCGGGGGCAATCCCCCCCAAATCAGGGACATTGCTCCAAATCGGGGGGCAATCCCCCCAAATCGGGGACATTGCTCCAAATCGGGGACATAGCTCCAAATCGGGGGCAATCCCCCCCAAATCGGGGACATTGCTCCAAATTGGGGACATTGCTCCAAATCAGGGGCAATCCCTCCAAATCGGGGACATAGCTCCAAATCGGGGGCAATCCCCCCAAATCGGGGGCAATCCCTCCAAATCGGGGGCAATCCCTTCAAATCAGGGACATTGCTCCAAATCGGGGGCAATCCCTCCAAATCGGGGGCAATCCCTCCAAATCGGGGACAGTCGCTCCAAATCAGGGACATTGCTCCAAATCGGGGACATTGCTCCAAATCGGGGACATTGCTCCAAATCGGGGACAGTCGCTCCAAATCGGGGACAGTCGCTCCAAATCGGGGACAGTCGCTCCAAATCGGGGACATTGCTCCAAATTGGGGGCAATCCCTCCAAATTGGGGGCAATCCCTCCAAATCGGGGACATTGCTCCAAATCGGGGACATTGCTCCAAATCGGGGGCAATCCCTCCAAATCGGGGACATTGCTCCAAATCGGGGACATTGCTCCAAATCTGGGACAGTCGCTCCAAATCTGGGACAGTCGCTCCAAATCGAGGACAGTCGCTCCAAATCGGGGACATTGCTCCAAATCTGGGACAGTCGCTCCAAATCGGGGACATTGCTCCAAATCTGGGACAGTCGCTCCAAATCGGGGACATTGCTCCAAATCGGGGACATTGCTCCAAATCGGGGACATTGCTCCAAATCGGGTGCAATCCCTCCAAATCGGGGACATTGCTCCAAATCTGGGACAGTCGCTCCAAGTCGGGGACATTGCTCCAAATCGAGGACAGTCGCTCCAAATCGGGGACATTGCTCCAAATCGGGGGCAATCCCTCCAAATCGGGGACATTGCTCCAAATCGGGGACATTGCTCCAAATCTGGGACAGTCGCTCCAAATCGGGGACATTGCTCCAAATCGGGGACATTGCTCCAAATCGGGGGCAATGCTCCAAATTGGGGGCAATGCTCCAAATCGGGGACAATCCCCTCCAAATCGGGGACATTGCTCCAAATCGGGGACATTGCTCTAAATCGGGGGCAATCCCTCCAAATCGGGGACATTGCTCCAAATCAGGGGCAATCCCTCCAAATCGGGGGCAATCCCTCCAAATCGGGGACATTGCTCCAAATCAGGGACAGTCGCTCCAAATCAGGGACAGTTGGTTGCTATGTTACTAGCTGAGATGATAATAGAGAAATCCATACAATAGGGGCTCATTTAGATGTGCAAAGAAGTGTGAACTCCCATTAGTGCACCAAATGCGTTAAGATGCACTTTTACACGTTTGCGACGCTCGCTGAGTATTGTTTGCGCTTTAATGCGTCAAAAACGCGCTGTTTATTATTTAAGGTACTTGTATAGCGCCGTCAATTTACGCAGCGCTTTACACATACATTGTACGTTGACATGGGTGATTATGTGACATTTATGGGCGCTCAGGTTTCTTTGATGTCTAAATGAGCCCCATCAATGAGAATGTGGGGTGAAGGTGCTAATGAGGAGTCTGGGGGGGAGGTAGCAGAGCTGTCAGGCTTTGGGGTACTCAGATTTGGGGCCCCCTCGTCTCCCCCGAACATCTCGTCTCCGAAGTGTCTCTAATTCCCGGCAGCGCAGCTCACTTCGCTATTTGAATAGCACAAAGGAACCGCCGCGCTTCTATTGGCCGAGCGAGCCCGAGGTGGGCTGGCGCTGTCTATCCATCAAGTCGAACCCGCGTGTGTGATTGGCGGAGCGCGGACGGGGCGGGATCAGGCTGTCCGTATATAAAAGTCAGGGAGCCCAGGAAGAGCAGCACAAGCTGTCTATGAGCAGTGCGGAGTTCTATGAGAGGTGATCAGGGGGGGGAAGCGGCGCACTTGCCTCTCGCTCTGTGTGTATATATGATCGGAGACAGCCGGCTCTCCTCCCCTGGAGCCCCCGGCAGGATGGAGTGCGCCCTGGACGCGCAGAGCCTCATCAGCCTATCGCTGCGGAAGATCCACAGTTCCCGCACCCAGCGGGGCGGCATCAAGCTGCACAAGAACCTGCTGGTCTCCTACGTGCTCCGCAACGCCCGGCAGCTCTACCTGAGCGAGCGCTACGCCGAGCTCTACCGGCAGCAGCAGCCCATGGAGTGCGGGCCGGAGCTGGAGGAGATCCCGGAGCTGAGTCCTCTACAGATCCCCGAGGAAGGAGAGGACGAGATGCA
The DNA here is from genome assembly GCA_037952925.1 of Lithobates clamitans. NCBI lineage: Eukaryota > Metazoa > Chordata > Amphibia > Anura > Ranidae > Lithobates > Lithobates clamitans. Next base: position 1,494,636 of record JBBGZY010000052.1, on the reverse strand, counting down.
CCACCAGCTGCCCCGGATCCAGACCGGCGCCGAGCTCCTGGAACCGGGACTGGACGAGCCACTGGAGCTGCCACCGTGCGCCCACACTCCGCACCCAACCAAGGAGCTGCTCCACCACCACCACCCGGCCGGCACCGGCTTCTACCCCCGGGGCTGCTGCCAGCAGGAGGAGATCGAGCCGGCACACTGCAGCCAGACCACCGTGCTGGACTTGGACACTCACGTTGTCACCACCGTGGAGAACGGATTCCTCCACCAGGACTGCTGCGCTTCCCAGTGCCCGTGCCAAGGCGCACCGTCCCCCGCGCTCCCCTCCGCAGCCACCGCCGCCGCCACCGCTGCGCCCTCACCGCTGCCGGCCAAGCGCAGGTACCCCCCGTCGGGGTACAGCTACAGCTGCTCGGTGGTGGAGGAGGAGGACGACGAACTAGAGCCCCACTTTGTGCCCTGTAAGAGGGGCAGATACGAGGACTACTGCCCACAGCTGGCACCCCCTGAACACTCTCAGCACCCACCGCTGCAACTGCAGCAGCAGCAGCACCCCGCCGACTCGTCCAACATCTCCAACCTCATCTCTATCTTCGGCTCGGGCTTCACCGGACTCATGGGCAGGCAGGCGGACTCTGAGCAAAGCCTCAATGGGCACTTGTGTGGCAAGCAGGCGCTGGCCAGCCTGGGCGCCTGGACTCGAGCCATCGTGGCTTTCTAGCAGAGGGACCCCCTCTTTGGCATGGATGGTTGGGGGGTGTTTAATTAAAGGGGGTGTCTTCTCCTTTTTTTTTTTTTTTTGAAGGGCACTGAATTCAGGACTTGTACATAGAAAATGTTTTATAGAGACTGTACAGTAAAATATCTTGGACTTTATTTTTGCAAAGAAAGAAGAGCACCTATTTAATTTTCTTTTTTGTGTTCTATTTTATTATTTTCTTTTAAAAGTGGTCTGTTATTGGTGTCACCTAAGGCAGAGGCTGCAGATGGAGGGGTTGCAAAGAGTCACATTTTTTTCTTGGGGGGGGGGGGGGGGGGTTCTCCTTGAAGCTCGCAGGGTGGGCTGTAATGGGAACTTCAGACCCCCACAACTCCATAGAGAGTTATATGTGCGCTTAAAGGGGGAGTCTGCCTGGTGTGTGCTGGGGTTAACTTAACCCCATCCTTGCTGGGCTTTTTTTTTTCTGTGACTGGCTCGGTTAGCCACTTTTTTTCTTGGCACATCCTGAAACCACTCACAAGATTTTCTGGGGAAATAGCTAAAATGTTGTTCATATTCCTGGTGATCTTTCCTTCTCTTGTCTGCAGCCTTTTGTCCTTGACTTATGAAGGCAGAAATAGTAACATTTTAACTTTTATTCCCCTTTTTTTTTTTTTTTTTTTTCTCCACTGTGTTGTGACTTCAGTAGTGTGCAGTGTTTAATGCAGTTTTTGCTATGTTAGGAGGGTTGGTTTGGGGGTCTGTGGGGGCTGTCAGGGTTGGAGAACAGCTTTCAGTGTTCTCCAACCCTGGCACCTCAACCCAAACCCCTACTTCTATAGCATGGGTTTTTTTTTTTGTTTTTTTTTTAAATCTTGCTGAATTTTAAACACTATTAGGACCATGTGCAGTACCCCCTATCCCCCTTTTACATTTTATTCTAGAGTTCACTTGTTCTACTTTTTCAGCCTTCATTTAACTTTCATGAAACCAGCATTGTATGGTCTTGTGATCTGTCCATGTTTTGTTTTGTTAAGTTTAGTTTTTTGTTTTATATATATTTTTATATAATTTTTTTTGGCATTTAATCCTTTTGTTGTAAAAAGGTGGTTTAGGATAAAGCCTGCCATGCCAACATTCACATTTACAAGCACTATGTGTATTAAAATACGTTGCCAAACGTTTTTATTTTTGTGCTAACGACTCCTGTATTTTGTGTATATTGAACTGTATTATCACCGGGTAAACTGTTCAGATTTATTTGTTTAAATTTATAATCTTAAATAAAACAAAAACCTTTATGCAATTCAGCTGGAGTTGTCACTGTCTCTCCTTCAGATCAAGTCTGGGCCAAATATGAATTGAATACTTAGGTTATAAAGCCTAGGGTCTACTGAAACGAAAAACTTTTATTAAACTTTCTGAAAGTTCTGAGCAGAAATATGATCTGTGCCTTAACAGTTCAGAAAATGATGTACAAATTGTGGTATGCCATGGCAACCAATCAGCCTTCAGCCATTTTGGAGACACCCTGAATCTTTGAAAGATTGACCACCATGGGTACTACACTTTGTACATTTTTCTTATTAAATGATCTGTTGGGTGTCAAATGGTTGTAATTTTCAAGGGTGATCGAATCCAGTAATCGGCTGCCCATTTGGTTACCTAGGTTCAGGAATGAGGGTGCTGCAGTGGTCTGATGGACTTTGAACAATATTGCACAACACCCAAATGTTCTACCTTAACTGCAACTGTCAAGTCAACAGGAGAAGGTTTCTATTGGTGACTTGAAGGTGGTGTTCGGGTGGACCATAAACTTTGAACTATATCATGCATACACCAAAATAGTTCTTTAACCTAAACTCTATTGTCAAGTCACCAGGAGATGGTTTCTGCTGGTGACTTGAAGGTGGTGTAAGGGTGGACCATAAACTGAGCTATATCATGCATACACCAAAATAGTTCTTTAACCTAAACTCCATTGTCAAGTCACTAGGAGATGGTTTCTGCTGGTGACTTGAAGGTGGTGTAAGGCTGGACCATAAACTGAGCTATATCATGCATACACCAAAATAGTTCTTTAACCTAAACTCCATTGCCAAGTCACTAGGAGATGGTTTCTGCTGGTGACTTGAAGGTGGTGTAAGGGTGGACCATAAACTGAGCTATATCATGCATACACAAATAGTTCTTTAACCTAAACTCTATTGTCAAGCCACCAAAAGATGGTTTCTGCTGGTGACTTGAAGGTGGTGTAAGGGTGGACCATAATCAAACTATACATCCGTACTCCAAAATTATTCTTTGACTTAAACTCTATTGTCAAGTTATCAGAAGGCTTCTACTGGTGACTTGACGTTGGTTTAAGGCAAGGCTGCAGCCATTTTACCCATACACCAAAATGTTCTTCAACCTGAATTCTATTGTCAAGTCACCAGGGGAAGTCTTCTACTGGTGACTTGTGTTTTGGTTTATTGCAGAAATGGTCAGTAAATGTTGAGCCATATCAACAGTACACCAAAATGTTCTTTTATCTTGTCACTGAGAAAAGGCTCCTTTTGGTGACTGTTTTAAGGCTTTGGTGAACAAATTTAGTAACCCGTCTTGCAAATCCAGGAGCCAGCTCCATTTGAGGTTCTCCATCTAGAGAACCTCAAAAGTTAAGCACCAGTTGTATTTTTTTTTTTTTTTTTGAAACACTGGCATCCTGAGATTTGTCTAGCCCTGATTTCTGGAATGTTATGGTGTGATCTATTGTTCACAGTGCTAGTATTGTTGGCTTTAAAGGGATTTTCTACCCTCAAGTAAGGTATAAACGCTGACCCAGGTGGTAAAATGCCAAAAAAATACACTGGACTAGACTAGAAGGAAGCACAAGTCATTGATTCTATCAAAGAAAACTTTCCTATTTGTTTTTGTTGTCCCTTCCCCGTGCCACTTGGTGGTGTTTTGTTTCCCTGTTGGAGACAAATGAGGGGTGGTAATTAAAACGTGTGACAACCTCTACCATTCACACAAGAAGTCCATCAGAGAATCGAATGAAACCATATCAGATCTGCTTTCTCTCCTAGCCGGGTCAAAAAATCCTAGAACGGATTTTCATAGAGGAGCCTCCATCAATCTTGAAATGTTGAATTATTGGAATCCAAGAGGCAGCCTGAGTCCTCATCAACCAGTAAAGTTCAGGAGAAGCATAAAACAGGCTGTTGTGTTTTGCAGGAGCAGCTCAGTCGATTGAATCGATCTTGTGCTCTGCAGACTATTGCAACCCTATTTTATATTTATGTGTACAGCCTACCATAAAGGGAAGAAAAGAAAAATTCAAGCAGTGGCTTTGCTTTTGTAGAAGCAATTAAAACTAGAAGGGTGGAGAAAAAAAAAAAACTGCAGACTGCATTTTAACCTAAACTAATGTTGCCTATTGAAGCGGCTCTTTCTGCAAACGTTTAGCTTTATTTTGTGCGAGAAAATAAGAGGCTGAATGTTTATAGCAAAGCAAGCCCAGTCCAACCGATCTACTCCCATTGCTGTGCTCCTAAGCAGTTGCCAGAGCTCCTCCTAGTGGCGCTCTGTAGGAATTGCACCCTGAGCTTGTTGGGAAGGTGTGATGATACCAATATTTCCAAATCTTTGCAAGAAAGAGCTTATCGCTCGCAGTTCTTATCCCCTGACACACCGTGGCGGGATTGCTGGGATTTTTCAAACTTCTTCAAAGCTTCCAGAGCTCGACTTTAGCTGTGCAGCTCAAGGCAGCAGCCCTCAGTCCTAATGTAGTATAATGATCAGGAGCAAGGAAGATCACATTATGCTTTTAGGAGCACAATCAGGGTGACAACTCAGGCTTGTCACTTGTTTAAATCACATGCAAACCAAATCACCGAAAGCTCATATTAATATTTCTAGTAGAAATTTTCTATATTTTTGCAGCTGCAAGTTTTATTAAAATAATAACTGATGATCGTGCAAAGTCTTTGTTTAGGCAATTCCTGTTATAAGATGATGATGCTTTGTCTCCATCATCCTAATTTTGCTCCTGCGTTGTCACCATGTCTCATTAAGCATCATTATCATCAATGGAGTGCGTGTAGCCAGAAAGTGATTGCATGAGATCGCAGGACTGAGATACAACCAAAGATATTTTTATTTTATGGCATTTGTTTATGATACACAGTGCATTAGCAAAATACATTTCATTTAGTTAGGCTAATGTCAGGCAGGTCACTAGTGACAAATCGCTAGAGCCAGGATCGCAAAAGTCTGTGCGCTCCTTTAGAATCGCTCCCTCTTTCGCCGACTGTCACATTGAGAAAGGGGACCTGTGAGTTTCCAGGACATCAGTGTTTTTTACTGCATGTTCTGCAATTGAGATCTCAGTAACAATGTGAGATTCTTCCTTTTTTTTTTTTTTTTTTTTGGTGTGCTGGCTAGGTTTTGGCTTATCGCTCTGTAGCCAGACGCAGCAAGATGTCGTTCTGTTGCTGCTGAATCTCTATTGCTAGTGATGGGAGTGGCATCTCACTGCCTTAGCTACAAAGAGAGCGATTCCATAAGGACAAACAGGCAGCCTCTTCATGATCCTGCTGCTGGCGGTTTCGACAATTTACTAGCGGCAGAGTAGCCCGTCTGACATCAGCCTCAGGGTTCACAATTACTTTAAATTAGCGAGCGTTCTGAAAAACCATGGCTCGCAACCGTGGTACATTGTTCCCACTGCAGTTGATAAAAGGTGAGATCTGGTTGGTTAATAACAGTTGGCGTATTGCATTTTGAAATAAGCCCATGGATGTCTGTATTGCGAGGGTCGCGACCCGCTTTGTTATTATTTACTGCATAATATAAAACTATACAAAATGAGACACCAAGGGCTATGTACATACAAAAGAGGTCAAGGCTACTACCCAACATGAAGCATCAAGGGGCTCCAGCTGTGATATCTCTGCTAACCTCCTGCAGCCAGGGGCTCCCGCTTTGCATGTTGCTTTATTTTTTTGACCTTGCGCAGAAGGCGGAGTCAGACTCAGCGCAGAAAGACTAGGGAGAGAAAGCCAAAAGGGTGTTTTAGCTCTCCATCATTTACCCATAAATAAAATATCAGTTTTGGGTGGACTGAGGCTCCCTCCAGAGGTGGTTATGGCAAGCTCAGTCGATGGCTTTAAAAAAGGTCTGGATTCTTTCCTAAATGTACAGAATATAACTGGATACTAACATTTTATAGGTAAAGTCGATCCAGGAAAAATCCGATTGCCTCTCAGGGGATCAGGAAGGATTTTTTTCCCCTGCTGTAGCAAGTTGGATCATACTTTGCTGGGGTTTTTTGCCTTCCTCTGGATCAACTGTGGGTGTAGGTTCGTGTATATGGGATTGTATTTTTGTTTATTTTTTAATTGAACTTGATGGACTTGTGTCTTTTTTCAACCAGACTAACTATGAGGCGGGTCATACATTATACAACTTTCTTTTAGATTTGCCAAAACCATATAATATGAGGTCAAACCTAAACACTTTCAATTTGTATGCTTTCAGGCAGGCCCTTCCACTACATAGTTGAAGGTAAATCTAAAGGAAATTGAATCAGAAAATTGTATAATGTATGGCTAGCTTGACTCTGTAGGGCTCTTTTATACTGCAGTACCCATATTTGGTATGCAGTTCTACATGTGTCTTTACACACATTTGTAATAAGTTTGTGGCACATTTTGAGTTCATTTTGTTGCATTGTGTTTGTGGTGCATTTTTTAGGCATTATTTATTATGATTTTTTTTTTTTTTTACGGAGTTGCATTTATGTGCAAAAAATGCTGATCTTATTTATTTAGTTATTATAGGTACTTTTATAGCGGAACAATTTACGCACCGCTTTACACGTATATATTGTACATTCACATCAGTCCCTGCCCTCATGCTTCTTCTTTTTTTTTTTTTAAACATACATAAAAAGCACCACATTGGTGTAAATTGGCTCATTGAAATACATCAATTTTTCTTCCATATAAGTTCTTACTGATTTAAAAAATGCATTTGATTGCATCTGGTGTAAACGAGCCCTTTAAATCGAGCCTAAAATTGAATTATACACTCTTTTTGTGGAGTACAAAAAAGTATAGACTTTGTTTCTGCTCCATGCTCAATTTTATTTTAGTTGCCTATTTTTCTTTTTAATACACGCCAGCCTATAATAGGAGATTATTAATACTGTTAAATGCATGTTTGTCTTGTTGAGATCTTCTAGGCATCAAGGACATTCGGCAGCCAAAGATTATTCTTCCTCCCCTAGCACTTGGCAGCTCGGAAAACGCGCCTCAAACCTCAGAGAGGTGAGATTTGGTGCCTGCATGGCAGAGCGGGGAGAGAATACAGCAAAAAAAAAAAAGAAAAACCTTCTGCAGCACAAGCAAAGTAGAGAGTGTGCAGGGCAAATGTAGAGGCTGACAATGTGTTCTATAAAGAGGAAGCAGCAAAGACACCGAGATAAGCAGCAGCACAGTGTGTGCATGAGGGGAAGGGGAGAGACAGCTGTACAAAGGAAGGAGAGGGCAGAGAGAGAGAGAGAGAGAGAGAGAGAGGGGGTGCTGGTTACAAGCTAGAGGCACAGGGGCTGTAAAACACAGTGGCTGTGCAAATGCAGAGAATTGTATAGAAATGGCTTTGGAAACAATTGCATTAGAGAAAAAGGGAGCTCCAGCCCTGCTAAGGGATAGGGAAATGAGAGTTCAGTTGTAACAGGCAATGTTTTGCCTTAAACTGGTTAGTCTGGCTGGGCAGCTCTCTGTACCTGAAAATAAAGGAGTGGCTGCACAATGACACGGTGCTTATTACCTTGTGAGCCTGGCACCGCCGTTCTGCTTAATCTCCTGCATACCACGCAGCAACGGGGCTGTTGCTGACGAACAAAATCGCGTTCTTTTCACGGTACAGTTGGTGAAGACACTTTGCCTAATGCGACAGTAAGGCTGGACATAGACAGCCAGATCGCAGTTTCCAAACACGTTAAAATGATTTCAAGGGACACTCCGCTGCTGAAAAGGAATACCTAAGCTAGTTAGTCACACTACTGACTCACAGCATTTTTAATTTTTTTTTTTTTTTTTTTACCTTTTAAAGATACTATAGAAACCTCAACCAAAAGAGGCACGGATAATATGAAGAGAGTAACAACATGATTTAAGGTTCATCCAAAAAAAAAATGGAAAAAGAGAAGAATAAAATGTTCTAGTAAAAGTGAGCAAAGGCCATAATAACAGAACAGTTAGCAAAAAGTCATTTCTTTATGTTTACGTTCACTGATACTCAAATCCATGAGTGAAATGTGTCACCAGGATATAGAAGTAAAAGTAAACCCAATCATCAATATCTCATATAATCGTTAAAGAGGAACTACAGTCTGCTCACACAGGTAAAAAAAAAATCCTTCTTTGTCCTGCTCCCCCCCCCCCCTTATACTTACCTGAGCCCGATCTCAAACCAGCACAGTGCATGAGACCAGAGGCTCCCTCAGCTCTCTCCCTCTTCATTGGCCCAGACACAGCAGTGGGAGCTGCTGTCAATCCCAGCCAGTGAGGAAGAATGGGGGGGGGGGGGTGGCAGGGCCGAACTAGCTCAGGACAAAGCCTGCACAAGTACCCCCACAGCAAGCAGTCTGCTATGGTGGGCACTCAGCAGGGGACCCTAGAAGAGGAGGATTGTGGCTGCTCTGTGCAAAACAATTGCACAGAGCGGGTAAGTGTAACATGTTTGTTATTTAAAAAATAAATAGTGGCTTTACAATCACTTTAACCCTTCAGTTTTCATTAAAACAATGTGGATAGGGGATAGTACTGCACTAACTTAGTGAAGAAAAATGAACAGCTGCTACATAAGAATGTGACAAAAATTAGATGCAAAAGATCAGTGTTGCGCTTTTGAGAAGTGCAGAATGTGAACTTTTTGATGACTCGTCAATGTGATCTTGTAATCCAGTTTTTGGCTTTCCAGTCTGGCTGCTTAACATCTGAGTTCCAGCCTCAGGTTACCTGCATGATTCCCTGGATTCGTTCTTGGATTCCCTGGATTCGTTCTTGGACCTCTTTGGATTCCCTGGATCATTTTGGAAATCTGCTGATCGGGCTATCCTCGCTTGATTGATTGATCGTTGTCATTTGAGTCCGCTATTTCCGGTAATGCCCTGTACACACGGTCGGATTTTCCGACGGAAAATGTGTGATAGGACCTTGTTGGAAATTCCGACCGTGTGTAGGCTCCATCATACATTTTCCATCGGAATTTCCGACACACAAAGTTTGAGAGCTTGCTATAAAATTTTCTGACAACAAAATCCGTTGTCGGAAATTCCGATCGTGTGTACACAAATCTGACGCACAAAGTGCCACGCATGCTCAGAATAAATTAAGAGACGAAAGCTATTGGCTATTGCCCCGTTTATAGTCCCGACGTACGTGTTTTACATCACCGCGTTTAGAACGATCAGATTTTACGACAACTTTGTGTGACCGTGTGTATGCAAGACAAGTTTGAGCCAACATCCATCGGAAAAAATCCATGGATTTTGTTGTCGGAGTGTCCGATCAATGTCCGACAGTGTGTACAGGGCATTAGTGTGTAAACCCCTTATCTCGGGTGGGACACACTATCCCTGATGCTCTACATGCCTGCTGAGGCCTTTGTACCCCACTTCTGAGCAACAACTTTTTCGTGGTGGACTCCATATATGTTTACCATAGGATTGTTTCACCTTTGGGACTTTCTCACCTGTGTTTATACTCATTATATACATGTTCTGTTTTATATTCATTATATTTGAGATTGATTTTTATCACAAAGTTTTTATTATTTAAAAACAATACTTGATATTTTGTTCAATGTTTATTGTTTTATATTTTTAGCGCTACATTTTTCACTGATCTTTTTCATTAAAATAATACCTGTTGACCTTGCCATAAAGGTTCTTTTTTAGGCACTTCTGTTATAACGTGACAACTCTCTGTCCCTGTCGCTGAATTTCTCTCCTGCCTTGTCACATGTTCTTCTGATTGGGACTACAAGTGGCCATGCCAACACTGAAGCTAGCTGTACATGCATGGATTTCTCCATAAACGCTAAACTGCGCAGATTGATGAACCTTCCAAGCAGGCAATTATATTCTGACATCTGCAGGTGTCAGAATACCCAAACAGTAGTTATTTCTGGATACACTCACTTTTTGAATGACATTTTTCCACCCAACCCCTCCGATTTTCAGATTGAAAGATGTCAGGTGCAAGCAGGGCCACTCAAGGAGAAAATTTTAGCTGGTTTTTCAAACTGACCAACATTTGTTCTGTTTATGACCATTGGCCAGCTTAAAAAATGTCTCTCTTTTTCATCTCAGAAGTTTGGATGGTATACTGTACTGCTTGTGACGGGCAAGTGACAATCGAAACGCATAGGGCTGCCCAGTGGCGGCTGGTGCTCAAAATTTTTTGGGGGGCGCAAACAAACTGAAAAATACTGAAACCCCTCCCCCAAATGCAGCCACCTGTGCCCATCAAATGCAGCCACCTGTGCCCATCAAATGCAGCCACCTGTGCCCATCAAATGCAGCCACTGTGCCCACCAAATGCAGCCACTCTGCCCACCAACCCCCCCCCCTACTCACGGGGTTTGCGGCTCTGGCTGCATCCCCACCCCACACGCGCGGGGGGTGGGGGAGATGCAGCCGACTCAGCCCGAGGGGACTCTCGGAGTAGCGGCAACCTCTGCTCCAGCGTGAGTCTCCTCGCTCCTCTTCCTAAGCACCAGGTATCCTATGGGGTGACCTGGCACTTTGGTCTGACGCCCTGCCTCCTGATTGACTGGGAGGAAGGTTAGTGTGAAAATAGCGAAAATTAATTTGCAATTGGGTGGGATCGGGGCGCACTCTCTGAACCCCGAGCCCACCCTATTTTGAAGCCTATTAGAGCCTCTGGCTCTAATCAGGTGCCTCAAAATATACCACCCGCTCGTGCGTCCACAGTGCAAGGGCCGCCACTGGGGCTGCCTATGCTCTTTTTATTGTTGGCAAAACTGCCATGGAAGGGAGGGGCAATCATTCTATGGAGAAAAGGCTCCTTTGACAAATATCGATTGAACAATTCATATTTGTTGAGCCATCTGGTTCTGACAGGGGCACTCATGGCTTGAACTTTGACTGATTCAGCAAGAAATGGCCGATATTTAAGTGAAGTATGGCAGCCTTTATTGTTGCTGGCATGGTAATCATCAGGAAGCCTGCCTTGGTGTGAATGCATGCAGACAGGAAGTGGTTGCATACAAGATAGAGAAGTACAGCAGTGTTGAGATGCAAAAAACACCAGTTGTGTATGACACACAATACCAAACTAACTCTTCCAGTTAGGATTTAGATTTGCTACAGGGCTTTGGGCTTGTGTTGATGGCGTCAGATTAACATCAGATCATTCAGAATTTATTGACAAACCCATTTGAGTTGCAGTTGTCCACTTTCTGACCAGCATTTGACCCACTTCAAGCAGGTTTTGCTTTTCCATAGGCTAGTATGATGAATACAAAACCCACATGAAGTGAACAAAAGCCCTTCAACACTGGCCCTTAAGCTTTCTATTGACCTTGCATCAAAGAGTTGTCATCCATCTGAGATTCACCCGGGCAGTCCGGGTTTTGAATCATGTGTCCTGTTTTCAGACTGCCTGAAATCTGGACACATTATTTAGACTGGACTATGGCCCCCATAGGCATGTGCATGGCTTCTGCGGGGGGATGTTTCAGGATGGAGAGTGAGGGAAGGGGCCAGTAAATATGTCATTTACAAGCCCCTTCCTTTTCTAAATAAAAACAGTGAGTGATCGGTACCGAACACTCACTGTATTCACTTATAACTGAAGCATAGTAAACTGTGTTTACTATGCTATAGTTTGTGAATAAACAAGCCCGGCTCAGCACAGAGCATTCCCATTCATTTACTGTATAGTGCAGCAGAGGCTGAAGAGAAAGGGACTGGGGAATTTGTGTCCTTAGTCCCTTTCTCTGTCTCAAAAGTGAGACATCAGGGGTCTGGTTAAACCCCTGCTATTACACCAACGGGACTTCCAAAAAAATAAAATAGTAAAAAAAATAAATAATATTGATAAATAAAATAAAACAAAAATAAACTACTGACACTATCCATGTTTTAATACATTTAGGAATGTTTGTTTACATTTATAAGAGTGTGGGTATCTGTGCATAGGTGTGCCAGGGTTGCCATCTATCTGGGGGCTATCTGCAGTTGTCTAAGCTGAGCATTTATGACACTCTCTCTCACTTTACTAGGGCCAGCACAGTCCACCCCCCACACAGACGGGAGAGGAGAGAGGGCTCAATCTGCTCCTCCTCCGCCTTGTGCCCCTACCCCTCTGTGTCTGCCTGCCCACACTCCAATCCTTGGTGTGCTGTGCTTTAGAAAAGGGATATGTGGGCGGGAAATTTGAAGCCAAGTAGCTGGCAGATACATTGTGGATAAAAGTTGGGGATGCCTGAGCCTCCATCCTTGAGTAAGTGAGCTCACCATCCTCTGTCTGTGACTGAAGTCTCTCCCCTCCCACCCTTCTCTCTCCTACCTCCTGAGCAAGTGAGTACACGAAGGTAAAAGGAACTGAGATGTAAGGGGTGCTCTGTATACTCTGATGTAAGGGGGGCTTTGGGAACCCTGATTTAAGGGGGAATGCTGGGGCTTGGTGAGCAGAAACCCCCCTACAACAGAGTTCCCCTTGTTAAAATTTTTTTGCCGTCCGCTATTAAGTGTTTGGGTTTAGCTTAACCACTTCCCGCCCAGCCTATAGCAGAATGATGGCCGGTGATGGTTCTGTTATTTTGACTGGGCGTCCTATGACGTCCAGCAGGATAAGCCGCGATCGTGTGCCCGCGGGGGGGGGGGGGGGGGGGCGTGCAGTGCGGCGATCGATGTTGTGGTGTATCACTCTGACGCACCTCAACTCCGATCTAGGTAAGTTAACGTAGGCTCTTTACCACGTGATCAGCTGTGACCAATCTTGGTGTAACCAAGAAGTGTCAGTGAACGATCGGCGGCTCTCCTGACAGAGGGAGGGGGTCTGAGCTTATAATCAGCGCATTGAATATCAGCTCAGCCCCCATCAGAGGTGTCACCACAGCTGCCAATAAGTGCCCATCAGCTGCCAGTCAGTGCACACCGAAGTGGCAGTCAGTGCCCAAAGTGCCCCTCAGTATCGCCTGTCAGTGCCCATGTCAGATGCAAATCAGTACCTCATCAGTGCTGCTTATCAGTGACATTAGTGCCCGTCAGTGCCCATCATATATGTATTGGAATCTATTGCTGTGAACCTACATCATGCGTTCAAAGGAGTTGTCCATGCAAGTGATACAGGCCATTCTAAGTCTTCAAAAATGAAATAAATCTATCAGAGATTGCAGCAACATTAGGAGTGGTCAAATCAACAGTTTCATACATTCTGAGGAAAGAAGAACGCACTAGGGAGCTCAGTAACCTATAAAGGTGTCCATGGAAGACAACAGACAACAGTGGTGGATGATCGCAGGATCATTTCTATGGTAAAGTAAAACCCATCCACAGCATCTAGACAAGTGAAGGACACTCTCCAGGAGGTGGGTGTATCATTGTCAAAGTCTACAATCAAGAGAAGGCTTCCCGAGAGCAAATACAGAGGGTTCACCACAAGGTGCAAACCATTGATAAGTCCAAGAATAGAAAAGCAGTTAGAGCATGGCAAAGCATCAGAAATGAGGAACTCCAGTCTTTGGTAATGTCCATGGGTTCCAGACTCCAGGTAGTCATTGCCAGTAAAGGATTCTCAACAAAATATTAAAAATGAACATTTTATTTATGATTTATATTCATTTGTCCAATTACATTTAAGCCCCTGAAAATGGGGGGGACTGTGTATAAAAATTGTTGCAGTTCCTAAAATTTGTACTTGATATTTATGTTCAACCCCTTGAATTAAAGCGGAAAGTCTGCACTTCAAACTCATCTGGATTGTTTCGTTTTAATTTTGTTCTGGTGGCATACAGAGCCAAAAGTATGAAAATTGTGACAGTGTCCAAATATATATGGACCTAACTGTATGTTATTATATGGGGCTGTGATAGCAGTCTTGCTGGGATGGAAAAAAAAGTGAGACAGACAGAAATACATACTTTTTTTACACGTGTGTGCCTAGGCACTTGGTCACATGATCTCTAGTGAAGAGGCAAGGATCAGGCATGCTAAACTCAACCCTCATCTTAGCAAAGATCATACAATCAAGTGCTACGCCATCAGACATGTGGCCAGAACTAACATGAACCTGGGACAGCATGTTCTTCAAGAAAGGTAATTTTTTTTTACTTGTACTTCCTGATAGTTTAGTATAGGCTCACTTCAGGACAGAATGTGGGAGCACTGATTTCTAGCAGGCTTCTGTGGTTAAAAGTAAAAAAGATGGATTGTTTTTTAGCGTTTTCTGAAGCTGATGAGAAGCCCCACTTTTTAGGGAAGCCTGTGAGAGGAACATGAATTGCAAAGAAAAAAGCCTCATCTGTACTAAGCAGTTTAGTTACGGTAACTATATTTCTTTACACTGAACATTGAGAAGCTGTTGGTTTGCATCAGAAGCACTTCCTTGAGGTGCTTGTGTGTATGAAGACTTAAAGTGCTACTAAACCCAGTAATATGAAAATAGTTAATCCCCCCCCCCTGTGCCCACAGCTTATAAATCTTCTTTTTACATTTAAAATACTGCCACTATATACCTTTTTTGGCTGATCTGTATACCACGGCCACGTGATAAACTACAGGGTCTATCCAGTGCTGAGAGTTCAGGTAGGAGGAGATTTCCACTATAGCCTGTGTCCATGTGCTGTTATGGGAGGCGGATTTTCCATGAATTGAGATGCAATATCCCACCCACTGTGTTCTTTTTTTAATTACTGTGCATGGAGGAGGAGGGAAGGACTGGGCTGTCATTTAGGATCTGTATACACACCTACATGTGTGATGTAATATCATGTGACCTGAAAAGCTCAGCTCAAGACAAGAAATGTTCTCGCCAGCAATAAAGACCAAACTGAGCATGTGCAGGAGAACTACCATTACTGTGTATTATCTGGCCTTGGCAAGAGAGACCCTGCAGGAGGGGGAGGATCTGTCCATACAGGATCAAAGAGCCTTTTTACACAATACAGAGGATTAACCCCTTAAGTTCCACAGTGAGTATAACAAGCATGCTATTCTGCATATACAGATTGATTTTACAGTTGTGAGGTGGCCATACACCAGTAGAATTTTTTTGAACGTTTGTATTTCTCTGCAAAAAATGTTGCCAGTGCATTCGATCTCATCATTGAGTTGAAAGCCCTTAACGTGCTACTTGAATGGAATTTTAGACATATTAAATAGGTTTCTTCTGTGCCTAGAACATGCATCCTACAATATGTATGTTTTTTCCTGCATTCGCAGTGATGCCCCGTACACAAGGTCGGATTTTCCGACGGAAAATGTGTGATAGGACCTTGTTGTCGGAAATTCCGACCGTGTGTAGGCTCCATCACACATTTTCCATCGGATTTTCTGACACACAAAGTTTGAGAGCAGGCTATAAAATTTTCCGACAACAAAATTTGTTGTCGGAAATTCCGATCGTGTGTACACAAATCCGACGGACAAAGTGCCACGCATGCTCAGAATAAATAAAGAGATGAAAGCTATTGGCCACTGCCCCGTTTATAGTCCCGACGTACATGTTTTACGTCACTGCGTTCAGAATGATCAGATTTTCCGACAACTTTGTGTGACCGTGTGTATGCAAGACAAGTTTGAGCCAACATACGTCGGAAAAAATCCTAGGATTTTGTTGTCGGAATGTCCGAACAAAGTCCGACCGTGTGTACGGGGCATTAGAATTTCATTTGCTTGAGAAAAAATGTCCTTCCTGCTCCTTTCGAAATTTGCTTATTACTACACATTGAAAACTAACTTGACCCCACTAACCATTAGAAAATAAAAAAAGTTCCAAAAACTTTAGCATGGCATAACAGCAATAGACGGTCATGAAGCCAATGAGGGGTCAGCAGCTTGAAATTGCCTGGCAGATCACAACCAGTATAGTATGGAGACAATTGTATGTTTACACACCTATTGTTCTAAAAAAATCACTTTGCATAGCCATGTACATTAGGCTACCATGATATTGTTATGACCAACGTGAGTACAGAATAGTCCCAAAGGCTAATTATTCTTCCTCAGTAAAGTAGATTGGTCTGGTTGCATATTGCCAACCAAACCACGTTGTTCCAAGAAAACAAGCATTGGTGTTTTTGCGTTCTGTACATCTGACCACCATCTAAAGGTTATGGTCAACTTCACATGTGGTTACTTTGGCAACTGCTCTAACTGCTTTGCTCTGGGTATTTTACCAGCCCTGGAAAATAGAGTTACATGTACTGTCACTATAGCAACTGCAGTGAGCCTTTCTTACATTCACTCAGGGTAAATGGTGAGGGGTCTAAAAAGCCAATGTGCAATGGAATATCATTATTAAAGCAAATTATGGGCAACAGCTCCATCGCTCTTTTGCTCCAGCTTTGACTGGTGTATGTGCACCTAGAAAAAAATGGAGCTTTGCTTAAAGTGTGACACCACCTATGTGTTACTATCTCTTCCCATTTCCATGTCATAGGTGGTTCTTTAATTCATAGAGATAGCTTGGAATAATATAGCTGATAATAATGCAGCACAGGAGGTTATCAGCTCACAATATTTCTGGCAGGATCCGCAGTTTTTTTGTGCCATTATCTAACAGACACAACAAAATGCTTTCAATTGTATATTTAACAGACCAAAATGGAGCAAATAGGAAATATTCTTTGGTAGGGTTTACTTACATTTTAAGGTCCTACTACCCTGGACCTCCGTCTCCTTTTGCAAGGTGAGGGGCCTATAGAAGCCCTTGGTACTGTTGCTAACCATGCTTCAATACTGTCATCATCATCATTGTTTTACTAACTACTGAACTTCAGGCCTGTATGTTAGTTCAGTGACTTGGCATCAAAGGAGCTTACACTCAAAATATATGGCGCTTTGGTAGCTTCCATATTTCTATTCAAATATGTTCTTTCTAGACAATTATTAATTTACAATGAACTACCCCCTCCCACCCTTGGTAGATTTTTCTAGTACATTAAATTATGCTGCAACTTTTTTTTTCTGTATCCTCTATTGTTCAGGTTATTGTGTAATCATTTAATAGTTTTTTTTTAGTTGCTAATAAATGTAGACAATTAACAAAGTGAGGTATTTTTTACATATCATTATTCCTTTAAAAGTAGAGTAAAGGGTTAGTTCACCAATGAGGGAAATTTCATTTATAGGTTGAGTATGTGAAGGCTTGTATCTCTTGCGGACTCTAGTAGCAAGGCTGGGTACCATTTGAATTTTGAGTGTTCCCTCCTACTGTTGGGTGTTTCCATTTCTGCCAGTGCAAAGACCTCACAACTTAAGTCTTTGAACATTGTAAAAAAAAAAAAATATCAAGGGGTTTAACCTTTCCTAGAGCTAACAAAAACATACAAATATCACTTTTGTGTGCACTAATCCTTTAGGTTCTAATTCCCTTATTATGCTAATATTATTGCTTAAAAAACATGTCAAGTAGAAATCTCACTCACGTGGCCCGTTCACACCTGCTGTACACATTTTATAATGCATAGGTGTATATGAACCCTTAAATAATGGAAAAAGAAAACTATGTATTTTGAATAAAAGACCGATAATATTAACAAATATTTGATTAGTTGCTATGGGCTGCATAGACACATTCCCTTACCTCCAATATCTTTTAAATTAACCCCCTTGCTTTATTATAAAATGGGTCTACACCTGCTAATGTGTGTGGCTACTGCAGGCTTCAGTATTGGAAATATGTCTCCTTAATGCACCTATTTCCTGTACACTTCTGCAGTATGCTGCATTTGCTGAGCATAAGGTTTATGTTTCCCATCACTAGGCCATTGCAGAAAAGGAGAAGCTGAACTGAAGTCGCTGTTGTAATACACTGACGATGAATAACCAAATTCAAATCACAGCTTTGGTGTGCAGTAACCTTAGAAACACTGTACATAAGTATGCTTAAGAGATAATTCCACCCTACACTGGGTGTTCAATTTGGGTGGGATTGGAAATTGAAATCGGGGCTAATTGTCAACAATATACTCCACTGAAGAGTCATTTTTATGAGGTTCATAAAAGATTAGGTGAATGCCCAAAGTAGGCCCTGTGGCCTTGTAAGTACAATTATTTTGCAGTATTGAAAAGGACAGTGTAAGGCCTGGTTTACACCTATGTAGGTTGCAGTTGATGCCTATTCCGGGTGAATTTTGTGGCTTTTCAATACACATTTTTGATCCATTGAAGTCTATGGAACCAAAAACACAACCTGCTAATCCCTGGCCCTTTCCATTAAAACGCACTAAAAAAAAATGCATAGGTGTGAACCAGGCCTCAGTCCTACTGCATACCTACTATAACTGTAGCTGTGGTTTATTAATGTTGTCTGGATTCCACCCAAAACATTTCAGGTTTAAGTAAAATTAGACTTGGCTTATACTCAATGTGTTAGGTTATACTATCCTAATTGAACTAACATGTTGTGCTGAGGTGTTTGTGATGAAAGTGAGCCTTTTGTAGAACCACCTTTCGCTGCAATTGCAGCTGCAAGTCTTTTTGGGGATGTCTCTACCAGCTTTGCACATCTAGAGTTTGTAAAATAGCTTAAGCTCTGTCAGATTGGATGGAGAGCGTCTGTGAACAGCAATTTTGAAGTCTTGCCACAGATTCTCAATTGGATTAAGGTCTGGACTTTGACGGGGACATTTTAACACATGAATATGCTTTGATCCAAACAATTCCATTGTAGCTCTGGCTGTATGTTTAGGGTTGTTGTCCTGCTGGAAGGTAAACCTCCGCTCCAGTCTCAATTCTTTTGCACTCTAACAGGTTTTCTTCTAAGATTGCCCTGTATTTGGATCCATCAACTCTGATCAGCTTTCCTGTCCCTGCTGAAGAAAAGCATCCCCACAACATGATGCTGCCACCACCATGTTTCACGGTGGGGATGGTGTGTTCAGGGTGATGTGCAGTGTTAGTTTTGCACCACACATAGCGTTTTGTTTTTAGTCTCATCTTCCACATGTTTGCTGTATCCCCCACATGGCTTCTGGAAAACTGCAAATGGGACTTTCTTTCAACAATGTCTTTCTTCTTGCCACTCTTCTATAAAGACCAGATTTGTGGAGTGCATGACTCAGGCTGGGTTCACACTGCCCTAAGGAGCGGCTCACAGCAGGGGTCTGGTGCGTCCCTGTTCATGGTTTCAGGTCTGATTTGGTCCGAATTTTTGGCTGAATTCAGACCTGAAACAGATCAGAAGATGCACAGGACTCCTGTGCAATTTACTCCGGAGCCGCTCCGAAAATGTGTGAAGCGGCTCCATTAAGAGCCGGTCACAATCTCTTGACATGCGAATTGGATGTGGCTGAAACCCGCATTGAATTCACATAAGTGTGAACCCAGCCTAATAGTTGTCCTGTGGACAGATTCTCCCACCTGAGCTGTGGATCTCTGAGGCTCCTCCAGAGTTACCATTGGCTGCTTCTCTGATTAATGCTCTCCCTGCCCGACCTGTCAGTTTAGGTGGATGGCCATGTCTTGGTAGGTTTGCAGTTGTGTCATACACTTTCCATTTTCGAATGATGGATTGAACAGTGCTCTGTGAGATGTTCAAAGCTTGGGATATTTGTCTATAACCTAACCCTGCTGTAAACCTCTCTACAACTTTAGCCCTGACCTCTCTGGTGTGTTCCTTGGCCTTCAGGATGCTGTTTGTTCACTAAGGTTCTCTAACAAATCTCCGAGGGCTTCACAGAACAGCTGCATTTATACTAAGATTAAATTCCACACAGGTGGACTCTATTTACTAATTAGGTGACTTCTGAAGGCAATTGGTTCCACTAGATTTTAGTTAGGGGTAGCAGAGCAAAGGGGCTGAATACACGCCACACTTTTCGGATATTTATTTGTAAAAAATTTGAAAAAACATTTATCATTTTCCTTCCACTTCACAATTATGTGCCACTTTATGTTGGTCCATCACATTAAATTCCAATAAAATACAGTTACGTTTGGTTGTAACATGACAAGATGTGGAAAATTTAAAGGGGTATGAATCCTTTTTCAAGCCACTGTATGATATTAACCAGTAGTTGTGTATAAACAGTTGACCAATAACATAAAGAAATGATTTGCTTGGATCTACCCACTCTCCTAAAATGAGGACAAACCTTTTATTTCTTGTGTTTTAGGATGAAAGGAATACATGTAGATACCTTCTCTATTAAGAGGGCTCACTGGGATAGACAAAATAATTCATTATATGCATTGCAGCTTTTCTATGATTTACACATTTCTTCTGCTGACCCCTAATGGCATACTTCGCTATTGGTTTCCCTGAAGGTGGAAGGATTTGATTATGTTGCAAGCGATCCTTTTCATCTCCAAGGGGTTCCCATAAACCCAACCCTCATCAAACCAACATAAGGAGCATTAGTAGACAGGAACATGGACCTCCAAATATAAAACAGGCTTTATCATACTTGGACATCAACCCAATCCACTATTCCTAACCAGTCAGATTTATGTTAAAAGTTATGTTGAGTTATTCATTAGAGAGGTTAGAGAAATGAATGTACACACGCATGCTGGCCATGTATGCATCATTGTGACCTCAGCAGATACCTCTGGTGCTGGCCTTAACAGACTTGCCAGGAATATCTACCCTAGATAATCAATTTTTCCTTTAAAATTGGTTTTGCCTGGAGTCTATACAGAGATTATCTAAAGACATAACATTGTTTCCTGATCTGACTATAACTGGTCATCTCATCTCTATGGACACTGTTAAAATGACTTAAACCATTGTGTCCAACCTGTGGAACAAATGCCGCGTACACACGGTCGGACTTTACGCCGGACTTTGACGGACTTTCCGAATGAACGGACTTGCCTACACACAATCCACCAAAGTCCATCGAATTCGTACGTGATGACGTACAACCGGACTAAAACAAGGAGGTTCATAGCCAGTAGCCAATAGCTGCCCTAGCGTGGCTTTTTGTCCATCGAACTAGCATACAGACGAGCGGACTTTTCAACCGGACTCGATTTCGACGGATTGATTTAAAACATGTTTCAAATCTAAGTCCGTCCAACTTTTGAGAAAACAAAGTCCGCTGGAGCCCACACACGATCGAATTGTCTGACGAAATCCAGTCCGCCGGGCAAAGTCTCGTGTGTACGCGGCATAAGGAACCAAGTAACTCTTTGATACTTATTGCATGGACCTCAGCATGAAGCAGTAGGAGCATTCATTTGTAAAAGGATATAGTGGCTGTGATCTTTAGCAGTCTCCAACTGTCCTTTGCAGCATGGTTTCAGTCTCCAACCACACCTTTATCATGTCCACAGTTTCGGACCATCTCTTGTAGTATGTCTGCTGTCCCTGACATGTAACATTAACTATGCTTAATATTATGTGTATCCCCTTGGTAATATCAGGAACCACACATCAGACCCCCTGTATCTAGCAAGGTGACCACCATTGCCATAATGAACAGATGTGTTAACTAGAAACAATGAGCAGGAGGCCAGCTGTCTATCCTGTAATTCAACTGTGTATTTTGTTGCTTCTGTGGTGTTTAACTATGCTTTATAGAAACTAACAAAAAGTGAAACAAAAATTCAGTCCAGGCACTTATTACTGATTCAGCAGAAAGGCCTTCATAGAGTAATAACAGCAATTTGTCATTCTCTGAATAACTTGCATGAGCTTCTCACTTTGATTTTTGATTATCAAAGAGTTAAAGTCAGATCTGGTTGATTATTGTAGTGGTTACGGGCCATTTGGGGAACACTGGACTAATTAATAAATATAAAGCAGGATCTTATTTACTGGCAATGCTTTATTTTTTTGGTAGGTCATTTGGAAGAAATATTATGTACTATAAACATATATATATATATATATATATATATATATATATATATATATATATATATATATATATATATATTTGTAAAAAAATATATAATATTGACATATGAATGCACAATACAATACAAGCTATTATCCATTTTATTGAACAATTAACTTATGTTTCAATCTGCTGCAACAATAAATAAAGTATAATTTCCTTGTCATCGGACAACCATTACAACAATGTGGCTGTTTGCACACAGTTTGTATGCAGAAATCTACCAGAAAAGTTTATGTTCCGGTTTATTTGATTGGCTCAGCAATTTTTTATTTTTTTTTATACAGCCGATATCGGGGGCCGATCATGTGACTATACCAAGAAAGCATTCTCAGGAAGTAGAAAGTAGGTGCAATCCATGTGTACATGTAAAGGTAAATGGCGGCAGGTAGGCCTCTGCAATGTCATTTGATGAAACTCATCCAATGCATATACCTAGAGATAAGCAAACCAATTTCCATTTGTCACAACTTGCAGTGAATCCACAGAACCAGCAAAAAGTGAAAAGTGGTTTCACCAGCCTGAATTACTCAAGTGAGCTAATAAAGTACAAAGGACACCACCACCACTACCAACAGGAAGCCCTTTTATTCCAAGGGTTACCCAGTGATTTGAAGGCCACTTTAATAAATGGTGCAACTCCTGTGTGCTGTCACTGGCCTTATAAAAGGGGAATACCATACTTCCTTATTAGAACAGTACCTAACCTGAAAATATACAACTTCCTTATTAGTTTAACCGATTCAGCCCCGGAAGAATTTACCCCATTCCTGGCCAGAGCGTTTTTGGCGATTCGGCACTGCGTCGCTTTAACTGACAATTGCGCAGTCGTGCAACGTTGTACCGAAACAAAATTGACGTCCTTTTTTTCCCACAAATAGAGCTTTAGTTTGGTGGTATTTGATCGCCTCTGCGGTTTTTATTTTTTGCGCTATAAACAAAAAAAAGAGCGACAATTTTGAAAAAGAACACAATATTTTGTACTTTTTGCTATTTATAAATATCCCCATTTTTTTTTTTTTTTTTTTTTAAAAAGCAAATTTTTTCTCAGTTTAGGCTGATATGTATTCTTCTACATATTTTTGGTATAAAAAAAAAAAATCGCAATAAGCGTATATTGATTGGTTTGCGCAAAAGATATAGCATCTACAAAATAGGGGATAGATTTATGGCATTTTTATTATAATTTATTTTTTACTAGTAATGGCGGCGATCTGCGCTTTTTATCATGACTGCGACATTATGGCGGACACATCGGACAATTTTGACACCTTTTTGGAACGATTGGCAGCGATCAGTGCAATTAAAAATGCATTGATTACTGTAAAAATGTCACTGGCAGTGAAGGGGTTAACACTAGGGGGCGGTGAAGGGGTTAACTGTGTTCCCTGCTAGGTGATTGTAACTGAAGTTGGAGGGACTAACTACAGGAAGTGACAGATCGTGGTTCCTAGCCAATAGGAACACACGATCTGTCATGCCTGTCAGAACAGAACAGGGAAGTGTATGTTTACACACACTCGTCCCTGTTCTGTGTCTCCTGGTCATGATCGCTCGTGGCCGGCGGTCATCGCGACCGTCGGTCACAAGCATTGGCACCCCTGCCATGCATCCGGCATGCACGCATCTGCTATCCGGTCCCCGCGAGCCAACGTACAGCTACGTGGTTTCACGCAGGGGAGCCAACCTGCCGCAGTATAACTGCGGCAGCTGGTCTGGAAGCGGTTAATGTCACCCCGGGAGAAGATTCTCCTTCCATAAGCCCCAGTTTCCTTAAAAGCAGCTTTACCATTAAATCCCATCAGGAACCTAAAGGTATGTGTGCTTCCTGTTGGGAAACCATTTTGAATTATTTTAAACCTGTTAGTGTGCTTTGCCTTGCAGAGTGATGTGGTTTACTGATGTGGTTAAATCACCAGTGGGGTGGAATTTCCATTATTCACTCATTTTTCACTGATCAAAATAGAACTGTCTTTGTTTCCATAAAATTAGAATTACACTTTGACAATACAAAAAAGTGTGGCTGCTATAGCTTTTCAAACTTTGGGGTTGGTTTACTAAAGGCAAACAGACTGTGAACTTTGCATGCGCAGTTGCAATAATCTTTCCCAGAGCTTATGGATGATGAAAATCAGCAGAACATAATGTGGGGAAGCTCTGCTGGTTCCCATCATCCAATTATGTGCAAGCAAAAATGCTTTTTCTTATTTTCCTTGCACCTGATTGGGTATTGTTTAAAGCACACTTGAAATGAACTCTGGACCTTTTATCTGCTCTTTGTAAATGGGATAATGAGGGAATAACACACACCTGGCCATGGAACAGCTGAGCAGCCAATTGTCCCATTACTTTTGGTCCCTTAAAAAGTGGGAGGCACATATACAAACTGTTGTAATTCCTACACCGTTCACCTGATTTGGATGTAAATACCCTCAAATTAAAGCTCAAAGTCTGCAGTTAAAGCACATCTTGTTTGTTTCATTTCAAATCTATTGTGGTGGTGTATAGAGCCAAAAAGATTAGAATTGTGTCGATGTCCCAATATTTATGGACCTGACTGTAAATTGGTATATCCTAATTATAATTATTTCTAGTAGGTATACTGTATAATTACTGTATTTACGCACACAAATAAATGAAATAAATGTAAACATGTAAAAATTTTTTAAAAGTTGGACAATGTCAGTAGGGCAGTGGATGCACCATCCACTAGATGGTCAGTAGAGCAGTGGACATGTCAGTAGGGCAGAGATTGGTGTAAGTAGGACATTGGAAGGTGTTAAGTAGGGCAGTGGATGGTGTGTTTATTTTTTTTTACATATTTTACAATATTTTATTTTTAAGCCCTGTTGGGGGACTTTGGGAAAATATCAGGGGTCTAAACAAACCCTTGATGTCTCACTTTTGAGACAGAGAAAGGTACTGAGGACATTCCCCAGTCCCTTTCTCTGCAGCCTCAGCTGCACTGGACAGTGAATGCTCTGTGCTGAGCAGCTTCCTGTTCATTCACAAACTGAAGCATGAAAACAGTTTACTATGCTTCAGTTATGAATGAACACAGGTGCGATTGGTACCAATCACTCATTGTGTTCATTCAGAAAAAGAAGGGGCTGGTAAATTTACATATTTACTGGCCCCTTTTCCCACTCTCCATCCTGAAACATCCCCCGCAGCAGCTAGTGGGAGAGGAGGGGAACCCGGCAGCACTGCTGGGGGGGGGGTTACATGGGGGGCCTTGGTAGTACAGAGAATCTGCGCTGCATGAGGGGTTTAGAGTGTGCCCAGACAAACCACGCACACTATGTGCACATGCTTATGATTAGTGGACCAGATCTAAAATACTGAGACAAAATTATACAACAGGTTTGGTAAACTCATGAAGACTAATTCAAACTAGGAAATTAATTTTGCCCATAGCACCCAACTGGATGTTGACTTTCTTTATCAATACGTCATACTTACACGGGCAGATTCTGAACGCTGAACTCCGGTCAGCTGATAAAAAACAACGGTAGCACCTCGGTATAATATAAGTCTATTGCTTGTTTAGTCTAGAAGGATATAACAGAGGTATACTACAATATTCCAGTCCTAGGATGTGGGCAGGCCCTCCACATGTAAAATGCAGGACCACTGGCCCTGTAATGTAAGCAATGATGTCAGCAAGGGGGTGGCTATAAAACTGATGCAAGAAGCATCTTCGGAGGTTCAGCCTGCAGGACCAGTAATACTGTTATGCCCCGTACACACGAAAGGATTTTGCAATGGAAAATGTTTGATAGGAGCTTGTTGTCGGAAATTCCGACCGTATGTAGGCTCTATCGGACATTTTCCATCGGAGTTTCCGTCACACAAAATTTGAGAGCTGGTTCTCAAATTTTCCTAAAACAAATCCGTTGTCTTAAATTCCGATCGTGTGTACACAATTCCGACTCACAAAGTACCACGCATCCTCGGAATCAAGCAGAAGAGCAGCACTGGCTATTGAACTTCATTTTTCTCGGCTTGTCGTACGTGTTGTACGTCACCGCGTTCTTGACGTTCAGAATTTCCGACCAACTTTGTGTGACCGTGTGTATACAAGACAAGTTTGAGCCAACATCCGTTGGAAAAAAAAACATGAATTTTGTTGCTGGAAAATCCTATCGTGTGTACGGAGCATTACTTGTATCTAGACTATATGCGCATTCAAACCTTACTATGAGGGGGCTACCAAAACATGTTGTTTTTTTTTCATCAGCAGACCAGGTATTGCATGCATAATCAAAGATTGTAACTGAATGTCAAAGAATTACATTTTGCATGCAGATTTTCAATTTTTCTTTTAAATTGTACCTGACACCACACCCAGGGTTCGCAAGCCTCCCTAGAAGTAAGTGATGCTGGTTATCCCATTAAAAGGCCAATAGAGGAAGTCATAGAAGTCTGAAGAGGCCATAATTTCCATACTCTTTCAGCTACTGTACCTATTTGTAGCTACTGATCTTTTGACATGGTTTCACTAATTTCTGTGTATTTATTTTTTTTAAGCATATGCTCAGTTTGAATCGCCTAGGTTTGTCACAGATTCACTTTAAGGTGGCCATAATGTAGCAAGGTTTTTTGACATGTTTGCCCAATAGTTGGTTCAGTAAATGTGAACAACCGTTTGTTATATTGTTATACATGTTGTTGATGGAGGACATGATCAAAAATTGTACCATTACTAGTGCACAAAAGACAACATTGGGACATAGATGGCTTGTCGTTAGAAACTTCTAGATGGGTCAGTATGTGTATCATATACGTAGGTGATGACCATGCATGATCATTTATAGGGGACTTCCTTTCCCTCTTATTGAAAGACCTCTGGTTAGAGGTGTATGTTTTCATCATTGTCATATGTCCTCTACCCCGTATGACATGAACTGGTGATTATTTTTGATCTGCGTTGTCACTTCTGTGGATGGTAAAGCCAAGGAGAAAGTAGAACATTCAAAACCCTTCTGTTCCTCATCAGGCCACCATGTTCTTTGGTATATGGCCATCGGAACTTTAAACAGTTTTAAATCCTTTATTAATTGTGTGTTTGTTTGTTTTTTTTTTTTTTGTTTTTTTTTTTGTTATAATACCACTGTTTCCATAGAAAACAATTGTCTCAAATATTGGTTCAGAGATACCTACAAGTTCTTCTGGGAATTTAGGTGAGCCATAATTGGCCTGACAGATACAAGCAGCGAGACAAATTTTGACACCACCAGACAGTCGGACCTTGTATGATTTTAGCCACAGCGCTCTAACAAATGATTCTAAGCATCAGAAATGCTTTAAGGTCCTCAAAGACAGGAGGAAGCAGATGCAAGATTTACTTATGAGACATTCGTCATTTAGGATGACTTGTTGCTAAACTCTCCATTTGAAAATACTTATTGCATGACTGCTATATTGCTCCAAGGGCTTCTATACTGTCACAAAATAAGTATGCAGAGTTTGAGTTCTGTCTTCACTACTGAGTGAGTCAATGCATTGAGGCCAGAAACAGCAAAGCAGCTAAAATGTTCAGATCAGCAATGACAGTCTCAATATTATTATTAGTGCAGGCTTCCTCTATGTTGTCAGGAAATCTCCCTGTGAGCAGGTCTTGAACCGGCACCCTTTTCTAGAGCAGTGTTTCTCAACTCCAGTCCTCGAGGCCCCCCAACAGGTCATGTTTTCAGGCATTCCATTACTTTGCACAGGTGATTTGATCAGTTACACTGCCTTAGTAATTACCACAGCTGTTTCATCTGAGGGAAATCCTGAAAACATGACCTGTTGAGGCGCCTTGAGGACTGGAGTTGAGAAACACTGATCTAGAGTAGATCGAAAGACCATAGCTTTCACATATGCAGCTGATTTGTCGAAAGAGCATCATGTCAGGTCCTGATGCTGAATGAAGTTTTATCAACAGCTTTCTTCCTATCTGAGTCCATTTTAAACCTGAATTGGAGGCAGATTAAAAAACAAAAAAAACATTTAAACCATAGAGAATCCCTATTGCTTTGCACAGTAATGTCATACAGTTTGGACAAGCTTACAAGAATAGAGAGCAGAGTGATGACCTCATTAGTGTGCTTGTTCTCCTTGCTTGTCCAGTGACAGCTTATTCAGCTCTATTGCTTGTAGAGGAGCTCCAAGCTCATCCAAAAAATTGAAAACAAATACTGTAGTTGCTGACTTTTAATATAAGGCCACTTACCTGTCCAGGGATCCAGCAATGTCCTCACATGAGCCGATTTTTCAATTGGCTTTGGGTGCAGGCATTAGCATCTCAAGTAAGAGAAACAGGCAATGAAGACTTGCGCCTTCACAGCTGGTTTCTTAATGCGCATGCACGAGCTGCTCTGCACCTTGTGAATGGTCCCATAGTATTCTGGGAACTGCGGGGGAAGGAGGGGGCGGGGCGCATCTGACTGGAAGTGGGAGCGGGTACCTGTCAAAAATAAGTACCTACTTCCAAAAAGTGCCAAATGTGGCAGTGGAGGAGAGGAGGATGCAAACAAGCAGGACTTCCGCTTTTGGGTGAAGTTCCGCCTTAACTTCAGTAAAAGACAAATGTGGCCACCAACCTGGCTATGTTTTCTGGCACGGGTACTTAAACCACAGGGCTAGCTGAGCTCAGTTATAAATCCTTTGAAAGGCAACACAATCAATGTGTATGTATTTCAAATGTGTATTTAACTTTTTTGCTTTGAGTTTAATTTTAACTCAATGTATAGCATTCTTGTTTTTTTAGTGGGGACCTGGGCCTACTTCCCAATGACCAATATTTGCATGGAGTTTGCTTGTTCCCCCTTGTCTTCAGGGTTCTCCTGTTTCCTCCACAATCCAAAAAACATACTGGTATAGTAACCATTTTTTGTCAATGTTGGCACTGGTGGGTATATGACTGCAGAGAGGACATAAGATGGCAAGGCTCCTCTGGCGAGAAGGACTGATGTGAATGCTCCCTGTATTTTGAGGAATTTGCTCTGTTGGATTTGTTGGCATTTTGTAAATGAATAAAATAAATAAGAGTCTCCGGGCACCTTTAATGACCACTCTCTATAAATCCACAATTAGTCTATGCACACACACATAATGCAGCATTACACAATAGGCAGCAAGCTCCTGGGTTTACAGACAATGCATACAAAATGCAAACAAAAGAGCCAACACTAAACACACACACAAAGAGAAGGCAGCACGAAAAAAAAAAAAATTGACAAGTTGCACGCGTCGTCCTCGAGCACACAGCTCAGTGCGTCTGTGGCATCTCATTTATTTTGTATCGGGAGATGATGTTGATGCGAGGGAAATTTGCTCTGGAAAAGGTGCTGCTTCAGCCAATCCTGGCTGCCCCTTTAAAAAAAAATAGCTAGGGCTGCTGGAGAGAAGCAGGCTCATCTGCATATTCATAAGGGCCTGATAAATTAATCATGATGCTAGTGGTGACGCTGGAGAGGGGAAGACAAGCAGTGTGCAGATCTTCTACGAAACATCTCGTGTTGTCTGTTGGGTCTAGAACTTGTCAGGCCCTGAAAATCTTAGTATTCCATTTACTGAGTTAGAGAGTAAAGAGTGCCTGCCATTAATGATTTTTGTTATCTAAAATGACATTGTTCCCAAGAAGCAAGCAATGTTGGTAATGATAATGATTACCCCATACCCCTTTTCCAAGATAATCTGGCACTGTGCTGCTCTGCTGCGTGTTGCCATCTTCTCTGACTTTCATTTGAACATTACGTCCCTGCTTCCTTCACCTAATGCAGGGGTTCTTTACCTTTTTTACTATTGCAGACTCCCAATAGATTTCCCTATATGTCCCCAATACCCCCTTCGACAGATGAAATCATCATCATCACCAATCCTATTAG
Organism: Lithobates clamitans; assembly: GCA_037952925.1. Classification (NCBI taxonomy): domain Eukaryota; kingdom Metazoa; phylum Chordata; class Amphibia; order Anura; family Ranidae; genus Lithobates; species Lithobates clamitans. The sequence goes on along the minus strand of JBBGZY010000052.1, from coordinate 1,464,984 downwards.
GTACCAACACACAACTTCAAAATATGTCAATAGCTTGGTTTTACTTTACATGTGATGTACAGAATTTTGGTTCATATTTATTATTATAAAAATGTGAAAATCACAAAAACAACAGCTACAACTTTGTGCAATGAAAACACAAAAACAAAGTCTGGTTTACTGACAGTGGGGGGGTTATTTACTAAAGGCAAATCCACTTTGCACTGAAAGTGCACTTGGAAGTAAAATCGCTGTAGATCCGAGGGGGACATGTAAGGAAAATAAAAAACAGCATTTCAGCTTGCGCATGATCGGAAGATAAAATCACCTGAGCTTCACCTCATTTCAGATCTTCCCCTCAGATCTACAGCGACTGCACTTACAAGTGCACTTGTAGTGCAAAGTGGATTTGTCCTTAGTAAATCAACCCCAATGTTACTCACATCTGGCAACTCAAATTGATTTCTCCATTTACTTTTCAGGTTCTGTAAGTCAAAGAATCCTGTTTCCATGTTTTTTTTTTTTTTTAATGATTCAGATATCCAGTTCTATACCTCCTATCATTTGGTTCCCATAAACTCAAAGGGTATTGATTTTTTTTTTTTTCTTTTGAAAGCCCATGGTGCGTGAAACACACTCAAAAACTTCACCCGGTGCCAAAAAAATGTGCACACTCATAAAGAGTGAAACACAAAAAAGTGCAACAGGTACACAAGCCCTCTAAAATCAGAGGACCTTGCCCTGAATCCCCAGGGGCGTTAGGCTCCTGACGGGGACAAGGGTACTTACACTTGGTCCATCTGGCCGAAGCCAGACAGACCCCTTTCTCTGGAGGGACTGCAGAAACAGACCCCCCCCCCCCAATACTCGGTGGGGCTCCCTCAAATGGAGACCCCATGAGAGAGGGTAAACCAAGCCAAAAGGCCATGTCTGCCCCCTCCCAAGACTTTCAGGGCAGGCCCGAGGACCTGCAACCCTACTCATCACACAGTGCAAAACGTGTACAACACAAAAATAGAAAAAGTGATACACAAAGGGAATGAATTAAAAGAAAGTGGGGGAGAAGGAAGTAGGGAAGAGTGAAAAGGTGGCCATTGTGCCACACAATGGCCAGGCCCTCCGGCCAGGAATAAAAAATTCCTCCGGTCCTAGCCAAAAGGCCTGGCCCAGGAGGCAGGTGCAAAAAAAGCATGTAATGGTGCAGTAACCATGGTGCCTTAAATCAAAGTGACCCTCACTCACAGTGATCTTCAGGCACCCCTGGACTGCCACTCAAGGGGCACATACACCATAGGCTTTGTGGCCAACCCAGACAACAGCAGCCCCCAGGAAGGAAGGCCTGAAGTTCAGGAAGCTTGGGGAGAGCCCGGACCTCAAACAGGCTCAACCCTCGCTCCCATCACTCCTACCTAATTACATTCGGGAAGTACTAACTGCTCCACCCCGGTTAAGGACCCTTGATCTAGTGCATCCCTACTGGTGCTGATAATGAGGAAGACAGTGTAGTCTTCTCTAAAGACAAACTTACAACTAGGGATGAACACAAGTTTGGTCCAAACTTAGGTGAAGCCCAAACCTGGAAGCAAACGGTCACTCCCGCCATATCAACGTCTAACCAGCCAGGGTATTCCCCACCCTGCAGCCACACATGCCAAAGGGGCAGGGAGCTTACAGTGAGGGGGAAAAAAAGTATTCGATACCTTGCTGATTTCGTACTTTGCCCACTGACAAAGAAATGATCAGTCTATATTTTTAATGGTAGGTTTATTTTAACAGTGAGAGACAGAATAATAACAAGAAAATCCAGAAAAACATATTTCAAAAAAGTTATAAATAGATTTGCATTTTATTAAATGAAATAAGTGTAGCCATGCCCCCTTAGGGGTTGCTGAATGTAGTGGTTCACCTGCCACCCTGCCCAGCCAAACATCCATCTCTCAGGCTCGGTTCACACAGGGGCGGCACGACTTGCAGGTCGCCTCACTGTATAGAAGTCTATGCAAGTCGCCTCAAGTCGCCCCAAAAGAAGTACAGGAACCTTTTTCTAAGTCGGAGCGACTTGCGTCGCTCCTATTAGAACGGTTCCATTGTACAGAACGGGAGGCGACTTGTCAGGCGACTAGGTCGCCTGACAAGTCGCCCCTGTGTGAACCGGCACTTAATCACTCAGAGACATTGAACAGTCCATAGCTTTTGTTTTTGTTTTTTATTGAGGGGATTAAACTTGGATGGGAAATTGCACTGAATATTTCTGGGCATCCCATTGTTCCCAAATTTGCTAAGGACTTCTATATACTCTCCAGTATATACACTTCAGTCTTCTCTCCAGCACTAACTCTTGCTTAAGACCTTATCCTTCACTCCTCCAGCACTTTACTTGCTGCACACTGTTACTCCTCCAGCACTTTAATTGCTGCACACTGTTACTCCTCCAGCACTTTAATTGCTGCAGACTGTTTCTCCTCCAAACTAGCTAGCACCCCATGGTTAGGCCTAAAGCTAACTCAGCCAGGCCTCAGTGAACTGCCTTTTGAGGGCAGGGACCACGGGCCCCTGCGGTTTAGAAATAGTTCAGGTGCTAGCTGTCCTCAGTTCAGCTTCCAATATCAGATAGCTTTCTTCAGGCCCTGCCAGCCAGCCTGGCTGCAATGACCTCTCTCCACTGCCTTTCGACAGTCCTCTCTTGTGGTTCTGCGCCCATCTCAAACTACAACCACCCAGTTCTCTCAGGCGTGCCTCCCCAGTCTGCCTGACTGTGCCTCACTCACGAGTACTTGACCAGTTGTCCTCCCTGGAGTCTCTTAGCAGTGTTCTCTCCCGCTGTCCTCCACTTTCTCTCTCATGTGCTTCTTTCCAGGATCTCTTATCTCCTCCCGGATGCACCCGAGCCCTAGCCCAGGGTCAATCCCCTTCCAGGCTGGGGAGCTCCCTGTGGGCCCCGACAGCCTCCACACTCTCTCACTTCAGCTCTAGCATCTGACAACTCCTCCCCAGGTATTTAAGGAGGCCTGCCCCCTGCCAATCCAAGTTGGGGTTGGTCAAGGCTCCTCAAGATACCCCAGGCAGCTCCACCTCTCCTCCCCTCCTATCAGCACTTTCTAGAAGGAAGAGGGAGGTGACAGTGATGCTCCCTGTGAGTCACCCAGCCCTGCCCTAGGCCACTCCCAGTCCAGAATGGAAACAAACAGGCCTAGCCAACAGCTAGGTCTGCCTAAATTTTGCTAATCTCCAGCAAAATCCTCACTGTAGCACCTCACTAACTAGAGGGTGCTACATAAGTATTTGACCCTTTCCCAAAACATAACTTAGTACTTGGTGGCAAAAGCCTTGTTGGCAATCACAGAGGTCAGATGTTTCTTGTAGTTGGCCACCAGGTTTGCACACATCTCAGGAGGGATTTTGTCCCACTCCTCTTTGCAGATCTTCTCCAAGTCATTAAAGAGGTTGTTAACACTTGTGGTTTTTCACCTTAATGCATTAAGGTGAAACACCTCCTGTGATGCAGCAGCCCCCCAAAGCCCCTTTTTACTTACCTGAACCTGGTCTTTCCAGCGACGGGGACGAGCACACCAGCTGGTGTCTCAGGTCCTGATTGGATAGATTGATAGCAGCGCAGCCATTGGCTCCCACTGCTATCAATAAAATCCAATGATGCGGGAGCCGTTGGGCGGGGCCGAGACCTGCTGTCTGTGTCAATAGACGCAGCAACAGGACACAGCAGCGTGCTCACACGAGTGCCCCGAGGGAGAGCGGCTCTCCAGCGTGGCACTCAAGAAGAGGAGGAGCAAAGAGCGCCGCTGAGGGACCCCAGAAAAGGAGGATCGGGGCCACTCTGTTCAAAACCAACTGCACAAAGGAGGTAAGTATGACATGTTTGTTTTTTTTAAAACAACCTTTACATATTTTTTAAGGTTTCGAGGCTGACGTTTGGTAACTCAAACCTTCAGCTCCCTCCACATATTTTCTATGGGATTAAGGTCTGGAGACTGGCTAGGCCACTCCAGGACCTTAATGTGCTTCTTCTTGAGCCACTCCTTTGTTACAATGGCCATGTGTTCTGGGTCATTGTCATGCTGAACTACCCATCCACAACCCATTTTCAATGACCTGGCTGAGGGAAGGAGGTTCTCACCCAAGATTTGACGGTACATGGCCCATCTTCCCTTTGATGCGGTGAAGTTGTCCTGTCCCCTTAGCAGAAAAACAACTCCAAAGAATAATGTTTCTACTTCCATGTTTGAAGGTGGGGATGGTGTTCTTGGGGTCAAAGGCAGCATTCCTACTCCTCCAAACACGGCGAGTTGAGTTGATGCCAAAGAGCTAGATTTTGGTCTCATCTGACCACAACCCATTCACCCAGTTCAGATGTTTATTAGCAAGCTTCAGATGGGCCTGTACATGTGCTTTCTTGAGCAGGGGGACCTTGTGGGCGCTACAGTATTTTAGTTCTTCCTGGCGTAGTGTGTTACCAATAGTTTTTTGGTGACTATAGTCCCAGCTGCCTTAAGATCATTGACAAGATTCTTCACCATTCTCATGATCACTGAAACTCCACAAGGTGAGATCTTGCATGGAGCCCCAGACTGAGGGAGATTGACAGTTTTTTTGTGATAATAGATACTAAAGCGCTGGTATGATTTAAAACTGGAACGTGAAAAAAATAAAAATAAAAATATAAAAAATTTTGTTTGTGTTTCTTCCATTTGCGAATAATCACACCAACTGTTGTCACCCTCTCACCAAGCTGCTTGGCAATGGGCTCGTAGCCCATTCCAGCCTTGTGTAGGTTCACAATCTTGTCTCTGACATCCTTGGACAGCTCTTTAGTCTTGGCCATGGTAGAGAGATTGGAATCTGATTGATTGCTTCTGTGGACAGGTGTCTTTTATACAAGTAACAAGAACTCCCTTTAAGAGACTTGTTACCTGTATAGAAGACACCTGGGAACCAGAAATCTTGCTCATTGATAGGGGATCACATACTTATTTCACTCATTAAAATGCTAATTAATGTAATGTAATTAATGTATGCGTTTTTTGGATATCGTTGTTATTCTGTCTCTCACTGTTAAAATAAACCTACTATTAAAATTTTAGACTAACTTCTTTGTCAGTGGGTAAACATACAAAATCAACAGGAGATCAAATACTTTTTTCCCTCACTGTATGATGTTATTGACCTAATATGGCCACATGTCATGAGCACCCCCACCCCTTTGTATGCTTGGCCTTAAGCCCCATACACAATATTAGATTTTCTGCAGATTTTTGTCTTCAGATTTACCAAAACCATGTAGTGCAAGGGCCTGTCTGATTGCATACAAATTGAAACTCTTATGGTTTGACCTCATATTATATGGTTTTGGTAAATCTGAAGACAAAAATCTGCAGAAAATCTAATAGTGTGTATGGGACCTTAAGCCAGAAGGAATCTTCTAGGACTACCTAGCTTCCCAGTATCATAGGCCATTCATGCGACTTCCCTGTTTCAGCTTCCTCATCTGTTCTCTTGCATGAGATTGTGTACTTTTTCAGATATGTTCACAGGGACGTAGATAAGGGGGGGGGGGTCAGGTGTGTTCAAACCCCCCCCAGGGCCAAAATGAAATGAATGGTGTCCCTGCTCTGCAGCCGCACATGGCACCAGCGACAGGCAGCACTGCAGTCAAGCTGTAAAGCTGGACTTTCTGCTGCCCTTAGAGGCATGCCTTGGCCCTGTTTTACCCCTGGTTCATACATATGTGGTGCAGGAAATGCATTGCAATCACACTGTTTTTGATCTGCTGCAGGTGTCAATTCAAAGTTAACAACTCCCCAAAAGAAAGTCGCAAACGCAGTGTTTATCTGAACCAGATTGCATGGTTGGTCAAAAAAAGGTGCATGCACTTCTTTGGTGCGATTCAGCCCATTCAAACTTAATGAGCTCAAATCACACCACACAGAATCGCATGTGAATTGCACAGGAAAGTGGTGCAGTTCCTGAGCGATTCACATGCAAACTATAGTGTGAAACAAGGCTTACTGTGTTGATTGCGGTGCAATCAAGGCCCATTAATTTTGAATGGGCTCAAATCGCACCAAAGTCATACATGCACCAATTTAGGAACCGCACTGAAACCGGTTCGCGTGGTCGTTTTGTGAATGCAATCCGGTGCAGGCAGACCGTGTTTTGCAACCTTTGTTTGGGGTGTCATTAAGATAGCACTGACACCCACTGCAGATTGCAAGGTGCATTGAGGGTTTCCCGCATTTTAGTGTACCTCCACGTATCTCCTAAGCAGCAGTGTGTTTTTCCTCTGCCAGTGCAGGAAGGTGTGCAATTACACATCTTCTCGCACCCGCTCAGATCTGAACCTAGCCTTAAGACAAGTCAATGTGTTCCTGGCTGGTAATTTTTCAGTTGATTAATTTTCAATTAATCACAGAATAAAAAAAAACAAGCTAATGTGAACACAGTGAGTGTGCTGCCTTCCACAAGAGGGTGTCCTTTGTACCTGCCCAGTAAGATTGGTTATTACAGTGCACCATCCTGTGGTAGGCAGTGCATTTCCCCCCCCCCTTTTTTTTAAATCTGTAAGGCTACTTGCACACAGAGGCACTTTTCAGGCGTTTTAGCTCTAAAAAATAGTGCCTGTAAAGCGCCTCCCCTGTCACTCCAGTGTGAAAGCTCAAGTGCTTTCACACTTAAGCAGTGTGCTTGTGGGACGTTAAAAGCAAGCAGCATCTTTTGGGCAGTTTAAGAGTGGTGTATACACCGCTCCTCCACTGTCCCTGTCCATTGGAATGCATGGGCAGCGCTACTGAAGCGCCTTTTGGGGGGGTTAAAAGCACACTGCTAGCGGCGGCAAAGCGCTGCTTAAGCAGCGGCTAAAACTAGCGGCGCTTTACCGCTGCCGCCCTCACCGCCTCAGTGTAAAAATGCCCTAAAAGTTAAAGTAAGTGAGTGCTCTGTCTGACACAACATGGTGCACTTTGCACCATAATAGCCAACCTTACTGAGGAGGTGCAAAGGGCACCATCTCCTTGTAGGTAGGCAGCACACTCACTTTGCACCTATTCAGTTTGGACACTTATGCCCCGTACACACGATCGGACATTGATCGGACATTCCGACAACAAAATTCTAGGATTTTTTCCGACGGATGTTGACTCAAACTTGTCTTGCATACACACGGTCACACAAAGTTGTCGGAAAATCCGATCATTCTGAACGCGGTGACGTAAAACACGTACGTCGGGACTATAAACGGGGCAGTAGCCAATAGCTTTCATCTCTTTATTTATTCTGAGCATGCGTGGCACTTTGTGCGTCGGATTTGTGTACACACGATCGGAAATTCCGACAACGGATTTTGTGGTCGGAAAATTTTATAGCCTGCTCTCAAACTTTGTGTGTCGGAAAATCCGATGGAAAATGTGTGATGGAGCCTACACACGGTCGGAATTTCCGACAACAAGGTCCTATCACACATTTTCCGTCGGAAAATCCGACCGTGTGTACGGGGCATAAGACTGGACAATAGCCAACCTTACAGGGCAGCATTCAAAAAAACTGAAAGAAGGAAAAACCTGAAATCAGGTGCGATTTTCTAAAGGACCTGATACCTGTGATTCAAATCAATTACATATGTTCACATAAATACGAGACCATTCCTCTTTCCTATTTGGGATCATAGTGGTAACCAAAGTCAGTTTTCTCCTTTTTCTGTTTTTGCCCATCCCCACCCCTTTGTCACATGCGGCTGCAGGGAATGCCCTGGCAGTGGTAATTAACACCAAACTTGGAGGGGAATTTTTCTAGGTTAAAAAAAAAAAAAAATAGAAGTGGGGGTGACTCTTGGACAGGGTGGCTAAGCACGGTAAACAAAGCATAGTATATACATTATTTCTAAATGTTTATAAAGAAAAAAGCACTTTCCAGGTAACCCGTGGTAAGGGAACTATGTAGGTGGTTATCACTTACATCATCATTTTTTGACATGCTCATCTTGCGGCTTTAGTATTTTTCAAATGACTGTCTTGGAATAAGTTTGTAGATCAGAACTGATTTCACCCTAATTTCTTTGGCTACATTCTTGCTCCAGGCCAGTGACCCAAGAGGTATGGAAGGAAAGGACAGTGGTGCAAGAAGCATTTTCAGGAGGTCAACAATGTCAGCCTACAGCAATCCAGTCATTGACACCCTCAAAAATGCAGTGCCTGCACCCAGCCCCACTTCCTATTGGCAGGCATAGAGCAGACTAATGGAAGCTCACATTACATAACTGCAAAGCTTTTTTTTTCCCTTCTTCAGACTTTCTCATCTGTAGAGGGAAGAGCCATACTGAGATGCTAAAATAAACTTGCGCACATGTACTTGGTAGTTATAGGCATAAAGATTCTGTAAGGTGCAAGCTTGGTCAGAAACGATCATGGAACAAGCATTACGCCCTGTTTGCAGATTTCTGCTTTTGAATTGAATGTAAGAACAACAAAAAATTTCTAGCAAGCTGGAAGTCTGTGTTTTACAGAATTCTTTTTTTACTTTCAAACGCTCGTTTTCATTCATTAACACCTACACAATCTTTTTTGTTAATGGGAGAGCAGAAATATTTTACAGCCAATGAAATTCCGGTGGTGTGTGGGCTGCGTAATGTTGACTGAGGACATCAGATGGAGGTCTGATGTTTGGGCGAAATCCAATTGTTGAAAGAGCTCTTAAAAGTTCATGCTATAAATGTGAGGTCAGATCGCCTGTAAGTGCATGCTTATGGTAACAGAGGAAGGAGAGGGGGCAGAATAGCTAAATGCCCCGGTACCTTCCCAGTGGTGCCTGTAGACAGTCGAAGAGGGTTGGAAATGTGGCTATGATCTGATTATCTTCTGGAACCTGTGTTGCCAGTACATATCCGAACCACAAATGTTTGGAGCTTTGCAACCCACCATGGGGTGAAAGGTACATCACTTTTCTTAAATAGAAAGAGGATGAGCAGGAAATGGTTAGGGATCTACTTAAGTGTGCATAACAAGAGCCAGGAATCCTCAATTGTGTCTGTTATCTAGATCAAGTTCTGATCACCACATTCAACTGCTATCACGTGGATGCAGTTTGTTGCATCAATTGTGTTTATTGAGCAGTGTATGGCAACTTTAAGTTGTAACTAAAGTCTTAAAGAGGATGGATCATTTGGCCATTCAGGGAAAAGTGACAGGTTCTCTTGAAAAAACAATACCCCACCCGCTAATTCTCACCTTCCACATGTTTTTCCACTGCTCAGTTGCTCCATTGGAAATATCCAATGATCCCATGTAAGAGCAAGCATTGGACCACATGCTTTTCCTCCCATGATGTAGTGCTTTATGCTAATGCCGCGTACACACGATCGGAAATACCGCCAGCAAAACTCCTATGACAGCTTTTTGGCGGAAAATGCGACCCTGTGTATGCTCCATCGGTCTTTTGCTGGCGGAATTTCCGCCAGCAAAAGATTGCTAGCATGTTCTCTATTTTTTGGTTAGGAAAATTTCCTATCCGAAAATGCGTTAGTCTGTATGCAATTCGGATGCGCAAAAAATCACGCATGCTCGGAATCATTGAACTTCATTTTATCGCCTCGTCGTAGTGTTGTACGTCACTGCGTTCTTGGCGGTCGCAAGTTCAGAGAACTTTTGTGTGACCTCGTGTATGCAAGGCAAGCTTGAACGGAATTCCGTCAGAAAAACCATCCAAGATTTTTCTGACGGAAATTCCGATCGTGTGTATGTGGCATTAGTGTCCTATCACAAGGAAGGGGAGGAACGCATTAATCTTGTGTAAGCTCCAACACGGCCCAACACAGGAATTTACACAGGATTTGATTTCAGTCTCCAAAAGAGGAATAGAGCAACAGAGGGACATGGGAAAGATGAGTTTTAGTGGGAGGTGGATTAAATTCTACAGTGGAACGAGAGTTGCCTATGCTTCCTTCCAGAACCCTTGCGGGTGCCAACATCTTCCCTCAGTCTTCTGAGTTTAGTATGCTCAGCCATCTTGATTAACACATCGGCAGCTAAGTGTACATTAAAAAGAAGCTTGCAAGCAGGCAGGTAATACATGTAATTGCAGAAGAGACATAGCCTACTTACTTCTATATATAAATATAGATTTAATTTTTTTTGGGGGGGGGCTTGTACTTTAATAGAACCTGTCACTTTGCCCTGACTAGGCAGTTAAGTAATATAGTTTAGTCAAGCCAAGATTTCTCCATTTCTACTTGGACAGCAAAAAAGCATTACTACACTGATGAAGTCAACTCTCTGCCGTCTCTCCCTGTCAGCTCCTGGTGTTAAGTTGGCCTTAGACCTTTGAGGATGGCCAGGTCTGCATGCATTGCCAAATGCCTTAAGAGCGCTCCTCAAGGCCTAGTGTTAATGTTCAAATTGAGGAAAATGGTATGAAGCTGGCCATAGACATTTCAAATTTGGACCGAATTTTAGTTCAGCAGGGACCGGCTGAGATTCAAAGCATGTATGGGCAGGCTGATTGTACCCAAGTTGATTGATCAAACAACTTGGATACAACCAGCTTGTTGGATTATTTATGCAATTATTGTCAGCGATTATAGCCGCTAGCAATAATCTTGGATACAACCAGCTTGTTGGATTATTTATGCAATTATTGTCAGCGATTATAGCCGCTAGCAATAATCGCTGTGTGTTCTCCTAGCCAGGAACGGCTCCCTCCACAGGGAGAACACAATGGTTCCATGGGAGGGATTCCTCCAGCAACTCTGACTGTGTTGATGGGGGAATCAACCTGTGGTTGCAGGAAAGAAAGTCGCAAAATCTATAGCCGATTTAAGATGAGCCTGGAAGTGTCTTACCTTGGGTGGTGGGGAAACAGTAGCTATCAATATCAATATAATGCCTGAGAGCAGTTGCTGGTAGGTGTATGCCTGTCCTTATAGTAGATAGTAGATCATCATATAATTTGCCTAGAAAAAGTCTGTGATCTTGCATTTATGGGAAAATTTAGACTAAAACCAATGTGGCAGCACTAGGGTTATCAGTTTGAGTCCCAACCATGGCACTATCTGCCTGGAGTTTGCATGTCCTCCCTGTGCCTGCGTGGGTTTCCTCCAGGTACTCCAGTTTCCTCCAACACTCCAAAGATATGCTGGTTGGATAATTGGATTCTGTCTGAATTGGCCCTAGTATGTGTATATATGAATGTGAGTTAGGGACCTTAGATTGTAAGCTCCTTGAGGGCAGGGACTGATGTGAATGTACAATATATATGTAAAGTGCTGCACAAGTTGTTGATGATATATAAAAACACCTATGATGATGATGATAATAATAATGTGCAATGCAATAAAACCTGACTGACTCACAATTGTGCCACATCCTCTCACAGTAAATTCTGCTGTGCAGGGAATTATGGAACAATAAAGCATGAACTAAACACATCGATTTAACAGTAAAAAAAAAAAAATTCCCAGCATGCCAGGATTGCTCAGGCCCCTTTCACACGGAGCGGATCCGCTCGGCAGACTCCACTAGCTCAGCAGGAGATTGCGCCGTTGATCCTCACTGAGCCGGCGGATGACAGGTCCATCTCTGCTCACTGTGCAGGGACGGACCTGTCAGAGCCCTGCTGTCCTCTATGAGAGATCGAATGAAAACGGATCCGCCTGTCCATTTTCATGCGATCCCATCCACTGGACGGATGGTGAACGTATCGTCATCCGTCTGTTTTGAGCAGAAATGACACTTTGCTACAATGTAAAGTAGTGAGTGTACAGCTTGTATAACAGTATAAATTTGCTTTCCCCTAAAAATAACTTAACACACAGCCATTAATGTATAAACCGCTGGCAACAAAAGTGAGTACACCCCTAAGTGGAAATATCCAAATTGGGCCCAAAGTGTCAATATTTTGTGTGGCCACCATTATTTTCCAGCACTGCCTTAACCCTCTTGGGCATGGAGTTCACCAGAGCTTCACAGGTTGCCACTGGAGTCTTCTTCCCCTCCTCCATGACGACATAACGGAGACCTTGCGCTCCTCCACCTTCCGTGTAAGGATGCCCCACAGATGCTTAATAGGGTTTAGGTCTGGAGACATGCTTGGCCAGTCCATCACCTTTACCCTCAGCTTTTTTAGCAAGGCAGTGGTCGTCTTGGAGGGGTGTTTGTGGTCATTATGTTGGAATACTGCCCTGCGGCCCAGTCTCCAAAGGGAGGGGATCATGCTCTGCTTCAGTATGTCACAGTAAATGTTGGCATTCATGGTTCCCTCAATGAACTGTAGCTCCCCAGTTCCGGCAGCACTCATGCAGCCTCAGACTATGACACTCCCACCACAATGCTTGACTGTAGGCAAGAAACACTTGTCTTCGTGCTCCTCACACACGCTTGACACCATCTGAACCAAATAAGTTTATCTTGGTCTCATCAGACCACAGAACATGGTTCCAGTAATCCATGTCCTTAGTCTGCTTGTCTTCAGTAAACTGTTTGTGGGCTTTATTGTGCATCATCTTTAGAAGAGGCTTCCTTCTGGGAAGACAGCCATGCAGACTAATTTGATGCAGTGTGCAGCGTATGGCCTGAGCACTGACGGGCTGAACCCCCCCACCCCTTCAAACTCTGCAGACCTCTGCAGCAATGCTGGCAGCAATGATACGTCTATTTCCCAAAGACAACCTCTGGATATGACGCTGAGCACGTGCACTCAACTTCTTTGGTCAGCCATGGCGAGGTCTGTTTTGAGTGGAACCTGTCCTGTTAAACCGCCGTATGGTCTTAGCCACCATGCTGCAGCTCAGTTTCAGGGTCTTAGCAATCTTCTTATAGACTAGGCCATCTTTATGTAGAGCAACTATTCTTTTTTTTTTCATATTCTGAGAGTTCTTTGCCATGAGGTGCCATGTTGAACTTCCAGTGACCAGTAAGAGAGGTGTAAGTGGGGTGTTAAATTTGGTGTTATCGCTCTCACTGAGACCTTGTAACACTAACAAGTCACATGACACCGGGGAGGGAAAATGGCTAATTGGGCCCAATTTGGACATTTTCAACTAGGGATGTACTCACTTTTGTTGCCAGTGGTTTAGACATTAATGGCTGTGTGTTGAGTTATTTTGAGGGGACAGCAAATTTACACTGTTATAGAATCTGTACACTATTTTACATTGTAGCAAAGTGTAATTTCTTCCGTGTTGTCACATGAAAACATATAACAAAATATTTACAAAAATGTGAGGGGTGTACTCACTTTTGTGAGATACTGTATATCTGGAGTAAAAGGATGGGCTTTCTATCAGGATGAGCTTTCTATCAGCTTTACATCTAAACTTGACTACCCAAGATGAGCCTAGGTCAGGTCAGATCCTATCTTTCTTTGTATGGCCAGCTTAGCAAACTGCTGACAATGAGGGAATGCGGTGCAGTTTGCTGACCATAGAAAGTCTCCTCTGCTCACTGTGTCCTTCACGTCTCCACACACAGGCTGCTTCTGGTTGATCACCGGTAATACAAACAGCCTTTGGCAAAGGGGAGACCAGAAAGTCTTTCAGCAGCCTGGCGCAGCCATCACGTATTATGGACCATCCTCTGCTCATGACTTTTATTTGAGATTGTTCCTGCTTCTAGCAGACGCACGTAATCATTTCAGAGGGCCAGAGCCTTCCTCACCAAGCTCAGTGGCCTCATTATACATGAATCACTTTGGATAGCCCCTCTTGGTCAATACACAGCTGCCATTTTGATTGACCTAACTTTAACAGGGAACAGAAAAACGGGTCAATATTTCCATCTGCTGCATAAATCAGGGAGGTTTTAACAAACAGGCAAAAGGGGGCATATGTCCAGGGTGTGTTTATAAAGGACGGTCATGGTATAAGTGAACCTTTACACTTTACAGAATAAAGAAATTATAGATTATTCCACTGTGATCATCATGCATTCAGTTTAGATATATTTTCATTTAAAACTACCACAGCCTTTTGTCATTTTGATTGCTAATATGATTTTCTAGCTATAGTTTTCTCTGATTCTCTATATCATGGAGTCCAAGACATCCATGCACGCATTTCACTCCCAGAGACTTCTGTGAGCTGCATTGTGCATGGCTGACAATTATAATTTATAAGCAGATTAGGTTGATAACTTCACTCATTTAATTCTGAATGTGGAAGGGGCTCTTTTGTAGAAACCTACAATGGCAATAAGTCTCAAAAATTGGATGGTGCAAGGTCTCAAAACAAGTAAGCTTTCTATAGACACTTACTTGGTTGGGTCTTTGGCAGAACTCCATATTAGAGCCACCTTTACCAGTTGGTTTGGGAATGCACATTTTAGTGACATTTATGGACAACACACCAAATGAAAATAACTGGAAATGATTAGAAATTAATATATTTGAAGTGAAGGTTGTATAGCAGGGAGAAACACAGTTGACCTCCAGATTCGTAATACAAAACGTCCTCACTGTTAATTCTCCTTGAGGCTGGGTTCACACTTATGCAATCCCAGACATCGCATGTGACGCACTGCATTGCTGTTCACATCACATGCGATGTCTGTGTGATGCAAATTCAGCCATACAGTTTGTATGGCTGAAATCACATTCGCACCAAAATGGTGCAGGACTCTTTTCTCTTGGTCCACACTGGAATCAGGTCGCATGGCTGCGAACAGATTTGGGGGTGTCATTAACTTTCTATTGACACCTGCAGCGGTTCGCAAAGAGCAGTGTGAACTGGCTGTGAGTCAAATGCGATGCGGTAACCCGCAACGGAATCGTGCTGGTTTCCGCATTGCACCAGTGTGAACCAGGACTAAGGGCCTGCTCATACCAGTGCATTGCTGTAATTCACACGTGTTTAACCTGCAAATTTTTTTTTAACACAATTCCCAACTTTTTTGAGATGGGAACGAGGGACACCTATTAGCAAAACTATGTAGGCATAAGACACACCCCCTGCCATGCCCATTTAAAACAAGAATTAAAAAAAATAAACATATTCTTTACACTGGCTTTTGAACTTTACAAATTTCAGCAATTTAGTAATTGGATGAAAGACACTGGGAAACACTTTTTGAAAGATAAATAGTGCATTTTATATACAACTATATAGATCAGACCAAAACGAGTGACTTTTACCAATTCAGGGACAGTCCTTCAAAATCAGGGACAGTTGGGAGCTATGCACAAGTCACAATGCACAGATGTGTTGCAGTAACGTAACACATCACATTATGTTTCCTGCTTTAAGTGTGAATGGGTCTTGGCCTAAAATGGTGGTTGACATAGCTGAAGCCGGTACAAGATGGTAACGAGGCACATACCCAACTACAATGTTATAGGTACAATGTGTTTTAGCAGTACCCCTGAAGGGGCTGCTGGTAATAGCTGTTTTTTCCCTACAGAGTACAGAGGCTGCCCACCACCGCAAGCACCAGTCCATTCACTCTGGCTCCAATAACACAGACTAGGGCAGTGATGGTGAACCATTTTCAAGCAATAAATCTAAAAAAGACATCCCCTAGACCAGTAATGGCGAACCTTGGCAACCCAAATGTTTTTTGGAACTATATTTCCCATGATGCTCATGCACTCTGCAGTGTAGGTGAGCATCATGGGAAATGTAGTTCCAAAACATCTGGGGTGCCAAGGTTCGCCATTACTTGTCTAGGGGATGTCTTTTTTAGATTTATTGCTTGAAAAAACATTAACAGGAGAGGGGTTAGGTCATGGGACACTCCAAAACAATTAGCACATAACAATTGGAGTACAATCTTCTCCTTAACTGCTTGCTGTTCGCCCACCGTCAAATGACAGTGGGGCGGTGCAGCTTTCGTTCTGGGACATCGTCATATGACGGCGTCCCAGGACAGCCGTGTTGCTAGGACATGGCGTGACCTCAAACTCTGTAAAGAGCCGCGTCCGCGGCCCCTTAACCATGTGATCGGCTGTGTCCAATCACAGCCGGTCACATGTAAACAAGAAGATGCTGGTAATTGGCTCTCCTCGCCTCACACTGGCAGCAATCAGTGCCCACCACTGCCAACAAGTGCCACCAATCAGTGCCCATTAGCGATGCCAGTCAGGGCTGGCAATCAGTGCCGCATATCAGTGCTGCCCATTAATGCTGTCGATCAATGCCCATCAGTGCCACCCATCAATGCCCATCTGTACGGCCTATCCATGCCGCCTATCAGTGCCTACCAGTGCCGCTTATTAGTGCCCATCAGTGCCACCCAACAGTGCCCCTCATTGCCATCTATCAGTGCCTATAAGTGCGGCATATTGGTGCCTCCTCATCAGTGCCACCTCATCAGTGCCCATCAGTTCAGCTTATCAGTGCCGCCTCATCAGCGCACATCAGTGAAGGCAAAAAATTACTTAGTTACAAAATTTACTGACAGAAAAAAGTAAAAAACATTTTTTGGTCTTTTTTTTTGTTGTAAAAAAAAAAAAAAAAACAGCAGTGATTACCACCAAAAGAAAGCTTTATTTGTGTGAAGAAAATTATAAAAAAAATAGTTTGGGTACATGTCAATGTCAACGAATGTAGCAGCGGGGCTTCGGAGCGAGCCTGCATGAATGCCCACATGGGAATCTGTTTCCTATTGGGGACACCAGCAAGAGAGGAGGAGCCAGGAGCACCGGCGGGGGAGCCGAGAAAAGGGGAATTGGGGCCGCTCTGTGCAATTCTATTGCACAAAGCAGGTAAGTATAGACATGTTTGTTATATAACCACTTCAATACCGGGCACTTTTACCCCCTTCCTGCCCAGGCCAATTTTCAGCTTTCAGCACTGTCACACTTTAAATGACAATTGCACGGTCATGCAATGCTGTACCCATATGAAATTTTTATCATTTTTTTCGCACAAAAAGAGCTTTCTTTAGGGGGGTATTTAATCAGTGCTGTTTTTTTATTTTTGCAAAACAAAGGAAAAAAGACTGAAAAGTTTGGAAAAAAACATGTTTTTCTGTTACAACATTTTGCAAACCAATAATCTTTCTTCATGAATTTAGGCCAGAATGTATACTGCTACATTTCTTTGGTGAAAATAACCCAAATCACTGTATATCATTTAGTCTGTAGGAAAGTTGAATAGTCCACAAAATATGGTATATATATATACACACACACACACACACACACTATATCTGAAAATCGATCAATCCTGATGTACTGACTGATCTCATTTCTTGAGGCATTAAAATGCTAGGACAGTACAAATACCCCTCAAATTACCCCTTTTTGGAAAGTAGACAGTCCAAGGTATTTAGTAGGAGGCATGGCGAGTTTTTTGAAGTTGTAATTTTTTGTCACAATTTTTTGAAAAATGAATAAAAAAATAAAAAAGATATATAAAAATGTTATACATAATGTCACCAGTGGAGTACAGTGTTATCATATAACTGGTGTGGCGGTGATCAGGGAAACTGAATATATTTTAATAATAATTTTTTTTCAATTTTTTTTTTTTTTTTTACACAGTGACCAGAGCAATACAGTGTTACCATAATAACACTGTACTACTCTGGAGAGGTGGTAAGCAACCATTTTTCCTAAATGAAAACTAATTATTCAGTGTTTACTATTGTGATTACCCACAGTTAATCACATGGTATAAATGGACTGTGATTGTCCCTGTCTGTACCCTGTGATGACTAGGATCAATCACAGAGCTTATTACAATAGTACACAATGAAAGGCATGTAACAGAGCCTTACATTGTGTACAACTTTCATGCGATTGGCCACAGAGGTCACATGGTACTGGCAGCAGGCCAGTACAGTGATCTGTCATCCAGTGGACATGGGGGGGTAACAGAATATGCCGGAGAGCGGCCTGTAAAGCGTGTGCAATCCTGGGAGGACGTCATATGATGTCCTCCCAGAACAACAGTGCTCCCGTCCGGACATCATAATACAATAGGCAGGGAGGTAAGGTGTTAAAGAAAAGAAAAAATTGTTCCTTAACAACCACTGTAATTTCCAGAACACTGCTCAATCATGAGAATAAATTTAGGGTCTTTACTCACAAAGTTCCCAGTACAGCTGCCAGCTTCCTGTTTTCTCTGGGCATGGTGAGTGAGACAGTCCTTCTCCAGACCAGATCCCTTGTGGTGAGGTCCTGCAACCAGCTTCTCAAGAGATCCATCCAGGCCCTCAGCTCTTACACCGCTGAGGCCTCTAGAACACCTGCACAGTCCATGGGCTGCCTGAGGGAAATAGCCCCTCAGGTTCAACTCTCCAGTGTTTCAGACTATTTATGACATTTCCAGCCTACTTCTGGACACTCCTCTTCGGGGAATGGCTCAAGCATGATAAATATTTGGGCTGATTATTTGCACCTCCTTTCCTAAGCTCTGGAAGCTTCTTCCAGAGGCAGGGGAAGAAATCAAACTCCCAGCCTGTGAAATCCTGAACAGACAAGGACAAACGGTTATTGCTCTCTTGATTACAAAAGGAGCCAAAAATGAAATTTACCTAGCATACTATGTTAGGAGAGTACTACAGTGTATTTACTGAGAAAACATATTTACATCACTTATTATTTTCTTATCTGTTTACATTACAAATATCATGATACCCCCCCCCCCCCCCCCCCAATTTTTTAGGCTGTTAGGTAAATTTAGCTATTGGCTTCAATATAGCAAGTGGAGTGGTTTCTTCCTGTTAGGCTGCTGATCCTACTCTTCTCGGGTCCGAGCATGCGCACCGGAGCCGCCGGTCACGGCACAGGGCTCTGAAGGAACGGCATGGGTGGAAGTTTCTTCAGAGTGCATGCACCAATGATGTCGTCGGCTGCATATACAGTAAATATCTCCTGAACGGTGCACGGTTAGGAAATATTTAGAGTACCTATAGGTAAATCTTATTATAGGCTTACCTATAGGTACAATTCATCTATGTAAATTTACAACCACTTTAATGCACTGAGATTTACCAATGGATGTAATAAAAGAAAAGTATTTTTTTTTAAATAAGTTATTTTTGATACACAGTGCTTTCATACACTAAATGCCATTCAGTTAGAGTTTCCATCTACCTGAACAGTGGGACTCCCTGGCAGCTACTTTGGCAGGTGACGAGACCTGGACACACAACTGCAGATAGCTTATCATTGGATCCCTAGAGAGAAATATGAAACAGGTGGTACAAATCTCTAGAGTCTACTGAATCAATATAATTTCTCACCCTTAGAGAAAAGTCCCAAAACACTAACGTTCTTCATACCAAAGCAGTCTGGCCATGTGACCCAGTGTCTTCAAATTTGGAGCCCTTGTATCGATAGACCCTTCACCAACAGTCTGATCCCCCAAGATCCACCATACAAGTCCAAAGTACTATAAATACACTCAAGGTTGGGTTTTACGAAAACATTCCAGCTGCGCTTGTCCAGTATACATTTCCATCCATAGCAGGAAAACCTCATTTTTAAAGAGAACAGCTTGTCAATGTGAGATAGAAGCTGAACACAAGGAAAGTAGGAGAGGTCAGTTAGTGTGTATGGCCTTATCCTTCAGATGCCTAACACTGACATCTCTGTCCAGTGTGTTAGTCCTACAGTGACCGTATGCCTCAAGGGCAACAGCCCTAGGCAAAAAAGCCAGCAGGGTGAACAGAGATGGCTTTTATAAGGAACAAACTCAGCTATTCACTAAGTGCCATTCAGTGGGACCGAGTCTGCAATGTCCCCTGTCATGCCCGGCGCTCGCTGTGCTGGGGAATTATGAGCCCTCACAGACAAGATTAAATATTGTAGACTGGAATAAGTGAGGCCTGGTGTGTATTTAGTGCACACAATGCACTGACACACAGGACATTTCTTTGGTTCGGCTTTGCACATGATGCTCTCATTGTGTCCTGTTTGCAGCCAATTTCCAGGCACACAAAGCAGGAGGCAATGAGTGACAGAGCCGCGCTGATAATCCTGACAGGCAGAAATAGCTGAGGACAGACAGGCTGGTCAGAGTCATCTCTCAGGCATAGAACTGCCTTTCTCCAGCCAAGGACTTGGGCCCTTGGAGTGTTCTGAAGAGAGGTCATTGCTTCTCCCTTCCATGTTGGTGAACTGTCTGCACAACGTCCTTCATGCCTTTACCTGAGTTTTATTTAGACAGCTGTGACTCAATGAATAGAAACAGGGAATTGAACCTATATGGGCTGTGTTCTGGTCGCATCTGAGTCTAATGTGGAGAAGAATCAAGTTATTGCCTTTTAAAAGCTCAGTGTATACTCTTGACAGATGGCTAGGTGGTGCTAGTCAGTGTGGCATTTAAATATGAAATCCAGGTAAACCGCTAAATACACAAATTGACGTCTGCATGTAAAGGCACATAAACTTTAATGGCATCCCATTCTTAGTCCATCCGGTTCAATATTGAGTTGGCCCTCCCTTTGCAGCTATAACAGCTTCAACTCTTCTGGGAAGGCTGTCCACAAGGTTTAGGAGTGTGTCTATGGGAATGTTTGACCATTCTTCCAGAAGCGCATTTCCGAGGTCAGGCACTGATGTTGGATGAGAAGGCCTGGCTCACAGTCTCCGCTCTAAGTTATCCCAAAGGTGTTCAATTGGGTTGAGGTCAGGACTCACCTTTGGGATGAATTAGAACGGAGACTGCGAGCCAGGCCTTCTCGTCCAACATCAGTGCCTAACCTCACAAATGTGCTTCTGGAAGAATAACCAAACAGTATTGGTGTCCCAGTACTTTTGGTAATACAGTGGTTTTAGCAGCCAAAAAACAAAACAAAACATTTTGTCCATCCAGTTCTGAGATCTACAGAGCTCTGCTGTACAGCCCTGTTTGGCAAGGCATTCATTTGTGTATTCTACCCAGAGTTCAGCAACCACTATACTATGTATGTAAGTCTGAACATCTACTTTACACAGAAACTGGGATGTGACTTTAAAGTCCACCGGAAGTCACAAAAATATATACTGTGTGCAGTCTAATAAACATTGTATTAACAACCTAAAACCTCCTAGTCGTACTTCCACTTTTCCAGCAGTTGTGCATATGGCTGTGTAGTTGAGTAGGCATCAGAGTAAAGTTGGCCATAGACTGAGCAAATTTGGGATGGTTCAAGAGGAACTGGACTGAAGTTCAATTAGTGTGTCTGTCAAAGGTACATGTTGGAAAACTTTTGTCAATCAGAGACTGCAGCCGCTTGTCAGTGTACTCCAACACTGGCGGGCCTGAACAAAAAAAAACAAAAAAAAGTACCCCGTCTGTGACCAGCTTTTAGACCCACCTTACTAAGGTCTCGGTAACATACCTGCTCAGACATGCCACCATCCACTACTTTACAATACAAATCAATGAGAAGACACGTGTAATGGAGGGGTGTGGCTGCTACTCAGCTATGCCAGCACAGACAACTGCACAGAAGAGAAGGAAGATTCACCGAAGGAAAAAAGTGTTTGCAAGCTAAAAGCTGAGTTCCCAGGTCTGCATTGCTGCTGTGCCCACTATGAGAAGCCTTATAAATGTTATATTTTTGTTAAAGTTCAGAGAATAAAACAGGAGATGAAAAAACACAAAAGGTGGACAGAAACACTCAAAACTCCCAGATGGTCAGCAATAGAGAATAATGAATTATGGCATGGATATCTCACTTTTAGAGTGTCCAAGACCTAAAAGGAAGGGGCTAACCGAGCCCAGTAAATTTCACCTGGATTTTATAACTAAAATACAGATCAAGCCCTGATGAATGGGTCATGTTCATGTTCAAGCCCCAAAACACGTTGGTTAAACAAACACCTTGCATGAGCCGTTACATTGGAATACATATTTTTAAACTTTACATTCTAGTTTGGAGCTTCTGTTCTTGCATCTCCTTTAGATACAGTCTGAAGCAGCTCTGGGAGCCCTTTTGTTTTGCAACATTTCCAAACTGATTGACAGAAATAAGACAGAATGTCAAAAAGGAGAAAAACTTATTATGGCACTACAAACAATCTTCCAACCAAATAAACCAATATATTCTATTAGCAAAATATCAAAGCACTACATCAAAATATAAGCCAGCTAGTGAAATACTACATAGGATGTATAGTGAGGGAAAAAAGTATTTAATCCCCTGCTGATTTTGTACGTTTGCCCACTGACAAAAATATGATCAGTCTATCATTTTAATGGTAGGTTTATTTTAACAGAGACAGAACAACAACAAAAATATCCAGAAAAAAAGCATATACCGTATATACTTGAGTATAAGTCGTTCCGAGTATAGGTCGAGGCCCTAATTTACCACAAGAAAAATGGGAAATTATTGACCCGAGTATAAGAAGAGGGTGAGAAATGCACAGCTACTGTAAGTGGAAAAGAGGGTCAACAATGCCCATTTGCATGCCTCACTGTGCCCATTTGCAGCCATAGGTCCCCCGAACTTCAAACTCGGTAGTTAAGGGTTCCCAGATGCCCCCTAGCTGCAGCCAAAATTTGGGGTCTCTGAACCCAAAGGGTCCCAAAATGACATTGCTGCAGATGGACACAGTTGACCGAATTTGGGGCCCCGTATCATGGGGCCACTTAGTGCTAAGAACCCCAAATTTGGTGTGCAAACCCAGTGGAACTAGCACTATAAAATATCCATAAAATATGGGGTTTCTAGCACCAAGTGGCCCCGAGATACAGGGCCCCAAAGTCGGTTCAGAAAATGTCAAGCACTTTTCTGCAGCAGAGAACGACATTTTCTGAACCGGCTTTGGGGCCCCGTATCTCGGGGCCACTTGGTGCTAGAAACTTCATCTTTGGATATGTTGTGGTACCAGTTCCACTGGGTTTGCACAACAAATTTGGGGTTCCTATCACCAAGTGGCCCTGAGATATGGGGCCCCAAATTCGGTTCGGAAAATGAAATTTTTTGCTGCAGAAAAGTGCTTGACTCGAGTATAAGTCGAGGGGGGCACTTTCAGCACAAAAAAATGTGCTGAAAAACTCGACTTATACTCGAGTATATACGGTAAATTGATTTGCATTTTAATGAGTGAAATTAGTATTTGATTCCCTATCAATCAGCAAGATTTCTGACTCCCAGGTGTCCTCTATGAATGAATGAATGACTTGTATAACGCTGCAAATTCGAATTGAATCGCCTCAAGGCGCTTGGTCCATCCTGTGGGTCCAGCTTGTTAGAAGAGGTAGGTCTTGAGTTTCTTCCTGAAGGCCTGATGGTTTTCTTCCATACTGATGTAGGTCGGTAGAGTGTTCCATAGCCGTGGTCCTTGTACTGTGAATCTTCGTTCTTCCTTTGATCTGTAGCAGGATTTGGGAACGTGGAGTAGGTTTTGGTGGGTTGATCGAAGACTGCGATTAGGTACGTAGCGTTTTATTTTCTCGCATAGGTATTGAGGCGCGTTTCCATATAGGCATTTGTGGGTGAGGCAGAGGGTCTTGAATGAAATCCGATCCTTTATGGTTAGCCAATGTAGGCTCCTCAGGGATGGGGAAATGGGTTCCCAAGGTTTTTTTCCTTTTATCAGTCTTGCTGCGGTGTCTTGGATGAGTTGTAGGCGTGCAATCTGGTTTTTAGGTAGTGCGGCGTAGAGGGAGTTTGCGTAGTCGAGTCGGGAGTTAATGATGGTTCCAACTACTGCTGCTTTGTCCTCTTTAGGAATGAAGGGGATGAGTCTGCGTAGCAGGCGAAGAAGGTGGTGAGATCCGCTGACTACTGATTCAATTTGTGCATCCATTGACATTTCAGAGTCAAAAATTACTCCAAGACTTTTGACTTTGGTGCTTGGGGCGATGGTCTGTCCAAAGATGGTGGGCGGATCCAAGGGTTCTTGTTTAGAGAGTTTTGGTTTGCATGTAGTAGGAGAAGCTCTGTTTTGGATCTGTTGAGTTAGCTAGTGGCATTTCTAGTTGTTGATAGTGGTCTTTTTTTCCAGTGATCCGAAAGTAGAGTTGCGTGTCGTCAGGGTACGAGTGGTAGCGGAGGTCCGAATTTCTGATGATTTTGAGGAGCGGACGGATATAGATGTTGAAGAGGACTGGTGATAAAGCTGACCCTTGAGGGACTCCATACGATAATGCCCAGCTTTCAGAGGTGAAGGCTCCTAGTTTCACTGTCTGAGAGCGATTTTCCAGGAACGATGCGAACCATTGTAGCTCTGAATCTGTGACTCCCGCTACTTCTGTGAGGCGAATGAGTAAGGTGTTGTGGTCCACTGTATCGAACGCTGCACTGAGGTCCAGCAGTACCAGGAGACTTGATTCTCTGTCATCTGCAGCTTCGAGAACGTCGTCCCATACTTTGAGGAGTGCCGTGGCCTGAGCGGAAGCCTGATTGCAGGGGGTCCAAGAGATTGTGTATGTCCAGGTGGAGTTGTAGCTGTTGTACGACTGCTTTCTCCATGACCTTGGAGATGGTGTTGAGACTTATCGGTCTGCATTAGTTAGGCTCTTTAGGGTCGAGGTTGGGTTTCTTTAGAAGAGGTTTGACGATGCCTTGCTTGAGGGCGATCGGGACAGTCCCTTCTTTGAATGACTGATTTATGAGGTGTGCTATAGTGGGAGCGAGGATGTCGGAACATTCTTTCAGAAGTTTTGTGGGAATTATGTTGTTTGGTAAAGTGCTTTCTCTGAGGCTTCTGTCAGTGGTGATTGGGATTAGTGAGAATTTCTGTCCTTGTGTGATGTTTGTATCGATTTCCTCTTTTTGCTTTCATTGATTATCGATTATCTATACAGGTAACGAGCTGAGATTAGGAGCACTCTTAGACCCCTTTCACACTGAGGCGGTTTTCAGGCGCTTTAGCGCTAGAAATAGCCTCTGTAAAGCGCCTGAAAACTGCCTCCCATTCATTGCAGTGTGTCTGTTCACACTGGGACGGTGTGCTTGCGTGATGTTCCGAAAAGTCCTGCAAGGAGCATCTGTGAGGCGGGTTGGGAGCAATGTAAATATCGCTCCCAAAACGCCCTGCCCATTGCAGTAAATGGGCAGCGCTTCAGAACTTTTATTTGTAAAAACAGCCCGCTAGCGTCTGAAAAGCACCACAATAAAGAGCGCTGCTTTAGCGCTAACAGCACAGGTGCTCAGTGTGAAAGGGGTCTAAAAGGAAGTGCTCCTAATGTCAGCTTGTTACTTGTATACAGAAGCAATCAGATTCCAATGTCTCCACCATGGCCAAGACCAAAGAGCTGTCCAAGGATGTCAGGGACAAGATTTTAGACCTACAAAAGGCTGGAATGGGCTACAAGACAGTCGCAGCTTGGTGAGAGGGTGACAACAGTTGCTGCGATTATTCACAAATAGAAGAAACCCAAAATAACTGTCAATCTCCCTCGGTTTGGGGCTCCATGCAAGAGCTCACCTCATGGAGTTTCAATGATCATGAGAACGGTGAGGAATCAGACCAGAACTACACGGAAGAATCTTGTCAATGATCTCAAGGCAGCTGGGACCATAGTCACCAAGAGAACAATTGGTAAGACACAAAGCTGTGAAGGACTGAAATCCAGCAGCGCCTGCAAGGTCCCCCTGCTCAAGAAAGCACATGTACAGGCCTGTATGAAGTTTGCTAATGAACATCTGAATGATTCAGAGGAGACCTGGGTGCAAGTGTTGTAGTCAGATGAGACTAAAATTTAGCTCTTTGGCATCAACTAAACTCACTGTGTTTGGAGGAGGAGGAATGCTGCCTATGACCCCAAGAACACCATTCCCACCATCAAACATGGAGGTGGATACATTTTGCTTTAGGGGTGTTTTTCTGCTAAGGGGACAGGGCAACTTCACCGCATCAAAGGGACGATGGACGGGGCCATGTACCATCAAATCTTGGGTGAGAACCTCCTTCCCTCAGCCAGGGCATTGAAAATGAGTCATGGATGGGTGTTCCAACATGACAATGACCCAAAACACACAGCCAAGGCAACAAAGGAGTGGCTCAAGAAGGAGCACATTAAGGTCCTGGAGTGGCCTAGCCAGTCTCCAGATCTTAGTCCCATAGAAAATATGTGGCGGGAGCTGAAGGTTCAAGTTACCAAACGTCAGCCTCAAAACCTTAATGACTTGGAGAGGATCTGCAAAGAGGAGTGGGACAAAATCCCTCCTGAGATGTGTGCAAACCTGGTGGCCAACTACAAGAAATGTCTGACCTCTGATTGCCAACAAGGGTTTTGCCACCAAGTACTAAGTCATGTTTTGCAAAGGGGTCAAATACTTATTTCACTCATTATAATTTATAACTTCTTTGAAATGCGCTTTTCTGGATTTTTTTTGTTGTTATTCTGTCTCTCGCTGTTAAAATAAACCTACCATTAAAATTATATATTGACCATTTCTTTGTCAGTGGGCAAACGCACAAAATCAGCAGGGGATCAAATACTTTTTTCCCCTCACTGTGACACGTGCACATTGTACTGACTATCTACATGTAAAATAACAAACATCCAGGAGAGTAGAAAATATGACCATCTTGGGGATCCAGTGCCATCTACCCAAGTCTTAAAGTGTTTGTGCCATGTACTTGTATGAAAAACTATCCTGTTCTCTTTGTATTGCTTCCTTTGTGTGAAATCCCTGGTGTTCCTGCCAGTCCCTCTGCTTTCCTATAAAAAAACTGATCACACTAAGCAGGGGAGCACACTGTGGTCAGTTTTCTAACTGTGCTAGGAACTCAGCCTGCTCTCCTTCAATGACCAGACCTGTCCTGGCATGCACCCCCTCTCCACACAGCCTTGCACTGGGAAGCTCAGTGTGCTGCTGCTTCTACCCCCCCCCCAGCTCTTATGCAGCTGAGAACAGAGGGGATGTGATCACATATAAAAAAAAAAAAAAAGAGAAAAAAAAGGTATTTATAATGCTTTTTTTAAACCTTTAAACAAACGATTTGCCCTTCGTTTTGATTTCAAACTGAATCGGTTGGTTTACAAGGTGCTCATTTACAACCACTTTAACCACTTCCCGACAGGCGCACGCTGATGTATGTCGGCAGAATGGCACGGCTGGGCAAATGGGCGTACCTGTAAGTCCCATTTGACTTTCCTGCCGTGCCATTGCGTGCGCGCCGGCCAGGAGCTCCGTGAGTCAGGTTGCGGGTCTCGCGGACTCGATCGCCGCGGGGATACCCGCGATCGCCTCACGGAGAGGATGAACGGGGAGATGCTGATGTAAACAAGCATCTTCCCGTTCTGCCTAGTGACAGTGTCAATGAGCTCTGCTCCCTGTCATCGGGAGCAGAGATCAGTGACATGTCACAGCTAACCCATCCCCCCTACAGTTAGAAAACACTCCCTAGTACTGACTTAACCCCTCCCCGCCCCCTAGTGGTTAACCCCTTCACTGCCAGTGTCATTTACACAAGAATCAGTGCATTTTTATAGCACTGATTGCTGTATAGGACAATGGTCCCAAAAGTGTGTCAAAAATGTCTGATGTGTCCGCCATAATGTCGCAGTCACAATAAGAATC
The DNA here is from genome assembly GCA_037952925.1 of Lithobates clamitans. Classification (NCBI taxonomy): domain Eukaryota; kingdom Metazoa; phylum Chordata; class Amphibia; order Anura; family Ranidae; genus Lithobates; species Lithobates clamitans. The sequence goes on along the minus strand of JBBGZY010000052.1, from coordinate 1,437,601 downwards.
ACTGATCGCCGCCATTACTAGTAAAAAAAAATTATTAATAAAAATGCCATAAAACTATCCCCTATTTTGTAAACGCTATAACTTTTGCACAAACCAATCAATAATCGCTTATTGCGATTTTTTTTTTACCAAAAATACGTACGTAGAAGAATACGTATCAGCCTAAACTGAGGAAAAATTTTTTTTTTTTTTTAATTATTTTTTGGGGATATTTATTATAGCAAAAAGTAAAAAATAATGTGTTTTGTTTTAATGCGCAGAGGTGATCAAATACCACCAAAAGAAAGCTCTATTTGTGGGAAAAAAAGGACGTCAATTTTGTTTGGGAGCCACGTCGCACAACCGCGCAATTGTCAGTTAAAGCGACGCAGTGCCGAATCGCAAAAAGTGCTCTGGTCAGGAATGGGGTAAATTCTTCCGGGGCTGAAGTGGTTAAATAGAAATAAAAACCTGACCCGCTCTATTCAAAATAAAATGAAGTTTTGTCACTATAACTTTAAAGGGCAGCCTAAAGCTCTTCATGTGAAGTCACTCTTTATTCCCCACTCTTATACCTTATGTCTTTTTAAATAATCCTCTGAATTGTTTAAATATTCAATGATTATGTATGTATTTCCTGAATTTATATAATGCAACATGGGAACATCTGTGCATATAGAATCCAGGTACCACACCTTAATATTCAACTCCAGATACAAATGCATTTTGGGGTATAGCTCAACCTCCTTCATTAGGGCTAAAATATGACCAGAAACAGATATAGATAGATAAAATAATTATCTTATATACATAATTATAATGCATTATTTTAAGAACCATTGAATGGGATTAAATATCAGTAGGGTTATTTGCTTTACCATTACTCCTGTTACTTCGTTTTTAAAATCCTGTATAACAATAATGCAGATGAGGGCTTTTTTTAAATTTACATTTTGAAACCAGTGTATGTTTAGGCAAGACCCAAATTTACCCCCAAACCTCCCTCTCCCCCTCTAGAGCCGGTCACATTTTCTTTACTTTTTTTCCTGTAGTGAGAAGCAGCTTTTATTACTCCCTCCAATATTTTTATCTGCCTTGTAAAAATTCTTGCATGTCTTCTGCTGGTAGATCAGTTTCTATTAATGTACAGTAGGCATGACCCCAGTAATCCTTCTCCCAAGAGGCCATTCTCTATACTCAGTGTATGGGAAGGCTCTTGGAAGGTAAAGCAGCATTATTATACTTGTAAAGAAATCAATATATGAATGTGAAATGGGACAGAAATGGATGAGGACAGGCAGATATCTGTAATCCAGCAGCCAAGGCTGGCAACGCTGCCTGGAATTTTAGTGCAGCAGAGGCATTGTATCATTAGAAAGAGAATGTTGCCCCAACATTTTATATTTTTGATATGTGTCTGTTGTACCATATACTAAGGTTAATAAGTATTCTTTTTTCTTTGTATTGCTTCATTTGTGTAAAATACCTGGTGAACCTTCCAGTCCCCCACTTTTCTATTTCAAACCATCCATGCTAAGCATGAGAGCACATCCATCTCAGTGTGCTCAGTTTTCTGGCTGTGCTGGGAGAACAGCGTGCCTGTCCTCCAATGATCAGGGACTTGCTGGCAAGTCCCTCCCCACCACATACACACACATCCATTCACTGGGAAGATCAGTGTACTGCTGCTTCTCCACCCCCACACCGTTAAGCCCCTTATGCAGCTGAGAACAGAGATTAACAGGTATTTTTCTTGTACTTGGATAAAACATAGGGAAATGTGCATTCATTTTATTTAATATTTTTTTTATTAATAATTTGCCCTTTAACAGAAGCTAGTAGCACTGAGTGCTTGGGTATTGTGCATTTTGTATTTGCTTGACCCCCTCCATTGTGAATCACCCCAGCTAGCTGGTTTCAAACTGTGCAGTTTTCTCCACCTGTATATATACCGTATTCAAAGTCCCAGTTGAAAGTTATGACGTAGACCCACCATACAGTTTTTTCTTTGTTGAGCTCCATAGTGACTGTGCGGTCTGCTATGGCCATAGTTCCAGCCTTGCACTTTATATAACAAAGTCCATTCGGACTTGTGCATTTGAAGTTCTTAAAGACTGCAGGGAAGTAACATCTATTTAAAGGTTCAGAATTTCATAGCATAGAACTAAAATCATAGGCATTTGCTGCTGCATGAATACAGCTGTGTTTTCTCTCTGACTTCCTGCCTCTATCAATATCTCCACGCTATATTAAAGAAGAATTCTGACCTAAACAGAAACTTTTCTATAGTGCCTAAGAAAAAAAAAAGTTTTAGAGTATATCTAATGACAAATATTTTTTTTTTAGCGTATGAGGTGCTTAAACCCTATCATTTTTTTTCCTTCTGGCTTTGTCCCATTAAGAACAATCTCCTATCCTGGAGACACAACAGAAAGTGAAGGAAAATCCTCTACAACTAGTTAGCACTGGTGGTGGAAGTATAGTAAAAAACAGACAGTTCATCCCTAAACCTTTCAATTTACATGGCAGCCATAGAGGTGAGTTCTTATTGCCATGCCAATGATGCTTCTGTTCACAGTGCAGCAATTTTAACTGGGCGTGTGAAGCTTGACAGGCAGCGTTGCCTGTCAAACATGGCCACTGAAGTCAATGGGACAGACCTGGCAACCACATGAAAAACGGGCTATGGCAGCTGCGGCATGTTAGTTCAATGTAAAACTCCCATTGGGATAGAAAAAAATCCTCCTGACGATCAAAAAAACAGACATACAGCAGCATCACCTTCACGTTTGTTAACCGGCTGTCAACTGAGATCTGAAAACTGATCCACCACCGATAGCTTTTCAGAGGAAGACAAAGTGTGCTACCCATGTGAAAGAGGCCATAGAACAGATGTTCAAACTGGAAGAGTTCCTGTCCTCCCCTGTTCTTATGAGAGATGTAAAATTTTGGATTTCCCCATCACTTTCTGCCTCATTGATGACAAACCTGGATAAATCAAGTTATCTCCAGCAGGGGAACATGCATAAAAAATAAACCATGTCATATGTCTAGGGTGCTTTATTCTTTTTTCTGCAGATTTACATGTATGTTATTTCTGAAGAGCAAGGCTGTTATATATATCTTGTATTTTGGTGTGTTATCCGGATGATTTCCTAAGGTTGACCTTATTGACATAAATAATGTCATAAAATACATCTTAACATGTCAATTCAGAAGTTATATCTGCAGCCGGCACGAATATCATCCCTAAAATAATCCCAGTTGATCCCTTTTTCAGGCACTTCCTGTGACAGGGTGACGCCACACTCCCCTGTCTCTCACAGGCTCCTGATGGAGACTACAAGTGGCTTTTGTAACCACACAAAATGCAGGCATGGTCCACTTTTGTCACCGTCAGAACCCACCCTGTTGGAGTGCATGTAGACCAGAATTTGCTGCAAAGAGGCTGCATGAGATCAGCAGTACTGCTCAGCAAAAAAGCAAATAAATTAAAAAATATTTTCTCTAAAATAAAAATAAAAAGGGGAATGGTTTATTATGTAAGGTGCATTAGCAAAACATATGGTTTTTAGTTAGAGTTTACATTTAGCCTGGGTTCAAACTATTGAGAAATGGATGCAGGTTTCCCCGCATCCAATTTGCATGTCAGGAGATTGTGACTGGCTCTCCATGGAGGTGGGTCCACACAGCCTCAGGACGGCTGCGGAGTGAACTACCCAGGAGTCCTGTGCGTCTTCTGGTCCGTTTCAGGTCCGAATTCAGCCAAAAGTTTGGACTGAAATCGGATCTGAAATGGTGAACAGGGACGCACCGGACTCCTACTGTGAGCCGCTCTGCACAGAGGTGTGAACCCAGCCTTAATGATTAAGAATGTTGCTTCAGTGTCCGAAATTGTCAGAGCTAACTGGATGCAAATGATCCAATGTAATCCAGACAGCAGAAGAATCATGGTGTCAGTGCTGCCCTGCTTTAATATTATTGGTAGTAAGTGGTAGCCATACTGTGTAGCATTGTTGAGAAAGCGCTGGGATTTTAGCACTGGTTTGAATGTGGAAGGGTAAAACCTTTGTCTTGGTTCCTATTTTTTTTCTCCTTTCCTTTCTATTTGATGGAGTCAGAACAGGAAAAGAGTGGAAATCACTCCATCGGGGCCACTGGCACCAATAATAAAAACTGCAACACTTCCCTGCCAGGGCGGGTGGCTCACATACTTCTAACTCAATGCTTCTCTTAATGCCCTTGAGACACTAAATAGGGACCTACCATCCTTTGAGGACCTATGTATAAATAGTTCTGATCACTCCTATACATTACATCTTTACAATATCTGATTAACTCATACCTTCCACTCTTTCTATACCATGGAGTGGGAGAAAGGCTTGGGATACTGGATTATGGATTGGGAAAAAAATCTTTTTTTCCTGACCTTTAAAACGCATTTAGTAAGCCAAGCACATGAAAGAAATGATAGGGTATTGATTAAATGGTAGCGGTGCCACGCCATACTACATAAAATTTTCCTTCAGTTTCCAGTTGATGTTGGAGATATGGGGAAGGGGTGGGCACAGTGCTTCACAGCTTGTGACACTGTTGTATTATTATATTTCTGATTGAATTGTTTAGTCTATGGAACCGAAGCGGCCATAATGGTAGAGGCAGGGCTTTACTATCTCATGTCAGAGTCTCCAGCAAAGAAAACAATGAGCAGAACAGTTATGACATCATCAAGTCTTCTGAGACTAGCAATCAGGGGCAGCAGTGCATTGGATCTCACACTGCAGGTATAAAACTTTAAAGGAGTTGCCAGGAGAAGGCAGGAGCGGGTGAAGGGGAGCCGTGTTGTGAATACACAAATGATCTTGGCAGCTTCTGCTGTTCTGTGTCATTGAGCTCAGACATCGATGGCTTTACACACCTGTATATGCGTCAGCCCCCCCTCACGCCGGTATGTGTCAGCCCCCACATACACAAATCTGTAAACACACAAAGCCATCTCTGGCTACTATGTGCATGTGCACCCCTCATGTGAGCTGCCTGTATTGTGTAGTGTGATCGGCTGCAGCTCTTCTGTGTCTCAGCAACATGTCAGCTTTGTGCAAACGAAGACCCCATTTACCAGTATGGGCTGTAAAGAAAAGGAGGGGGTTGTTTGTGTACAGGGAGGGGCCAGAGCTTTGTGTGTTTACAGATTTGTGTATGTGAGGGGCTGATATACTTACAGGTGTAAGGGAAGGCTCACATATATACAGGTGTGAGGGGGGCTGACTTTGATATATGTCAGCCCCCCTCACACCTGTATATACGTCAGCCCCCCTGACACCTGTATATATGTCAGCCCCCCCGACACCTGTATTTTGGTGTGAGGGGGGGGGGGGCTGACATATATACAGGTGTGAGGGGGGCTGACATACAGTATCTCACAAAAGTGAGTACACCCCTTACATTTTTGTAAATATTTTATTATATCTTTTCATGTGACAACACTGAAGAAATGACACTTTGCTACAATGTAAAGTAGTGAGTGTACAGCTTGTATAACAGTGTAAATTTGCTGTCCCCTCAAAATAACTCAACACACAGCCATTAATGTCTAAACCGCTGGCAACGAAAGTGAGTACACCCCTAAGTGAAAGTCCAAATTGGGCCCAAATTGTCAATATTTGTGGCCACCATTATTTTTCAGCACTGCCTTAACCCTCTTGGGCATGGAGTTCACCAGAGCTTCACAGGTTGCCACTGGAGTCCTCTTCCCCTCCTCCATGACGACATCACAGAGCTGGTGGATGTTAGAGACCTTGCACTCCTCCACCTTCCGTTTGAGGAATCCCCACAGATTCTCAATCATGCTTGTCCAGTCCATCACCCTTACCCTCAGCCTGTTTAGCAAGACAGTGGTCATCTTGGATGTGTGGTTGGGGGTCGTTATGTTGGAATACTGCCCTGCGGCTCAGTCTCTGAAGGGAGGGGATCATGTCCTGCTTCAGTATGTCACAGTACATATATGTGTGCGCACTGCGCTAATGAAAAACACCTGTCTGTGCCCTCACTTAATATTCAATAAACATGCAAATGAGGTGAAACAAATGTCAATGTAAAAGAGAGAGAGACACAAATAATTCCACAGTAGCGCACTAAATTATTCTACAAGATTCCTAAATATTAACATTGTGAAATGATCAACATAAAACACCCATACATAATGAAAAGTGTCCATATGGCATATCCAAAAAATATATATGCTCCAACATATGCAAATCAATAGGGTAATACAGTCAAACTTAACCACTTGCCTACCAGGCACTAACACCTCCTTCCTGCCCAAGCCATTTTTCAGTGCTGTCACATTTTTTTTTTTTAACAGAAGATTTTATTGAACAAATCAGCATTACAATACAATAAATTAGTACAGTCAATACAATGAGAAAAGTGACAACGGGATCTGAATGAGAAAAGTGACAACGGGATCTGAGTGCTGTCACATTTTGAATGACAATTGCGCGGTCATGCTACACTGTACCCAAACAAATTTTTTATCATTTCCTTCACACAAATAGAGCTTTCTTTTGGTAGCATTTTATCACTGCTGGGTTTTATATTTTTTACAAAAAAAAAAGACCAGAAATTTTGGAAAAAAAAGTTTTTTTACTTTTTTCTGTCAGTAAATTTTGTAACTAAGTAATTTTTCGCCCTCACTGATGTGCGCTGATGAGGCGGCACTGATAGGCTGAACTGGTGGGCATTGATGATGCGGCACTTGAGGTGGCACTGAAGAGGAGGCACTAATATGTCGCACTTATGGGCACTGATATGTAGCACTGATAGGCACTATTAGGTGGCACTGATAGGTGGTACAGATGGGCATTGATGGGTGGCACTGATGGGCAGCACTGATAGCCAGCACTGACTGGCATGGCTAATGGGCACGGATTTGTGGCACTTGTGGGCACTTATTGCTGCCACTGGTGGGCACTGTATTGTTAAACTATATTTCTTTATTGTAATCAGGGCACTGATGATCAGTGCCCTGATTACATATCTAGATGTCCTTCTGTGAGGAGATGCCGCTGATCGGCTCTCCTCGTCTCACACCCTGTCAGTGTGAGGCGAGGAGTGCCGATTACCGGCATCTCCGTATTTACATGTGACTGACCAGCTGTGATTGGACACAGCCGATCACATGGTTGAAGAGCCGCGGACGCAGCACTTTACACAGACTGGGGTTGCGCCGTGTCCTAGCAACGCGGTGCAGCCATGAACGCTGCGTTGTGCGCTGCCGCGGGAGCATGAGAGCGGCCGTTCTGGGATGCCGTCATATGACTGTGTCCCAGAACAACAGCTTCACCACCTAGCCGTCATTTGACAGTGGGCGGGCGGCAACAAGTTAAAGTGATGATAAAATAGCAAAAAAATCTCGTTGATCCACCAAATTCCTTCACCAAAGTGATGTTTGCCAATTCCACTCCCCTAAGAATAAAGCTCACCAGATCCTGTTGCCATTCACTCTCGTGTCTGGCAAATATCGCCTTATTAGATGTTATTGAAGAGCCTCTTTTACATGCCAAGCTCCATCCAGATTTATAAAGACAATCTCTGCATATGTGGGGATAGAAATTGAGACAGAGCCTCCAAAAGTGTAAAAACATCTTAAGGTAATCGGTTTATTAAAAATAATGCACTTACATCATAAAAGATTCAAAATTACCTTGTTAAAATTCCAAACATGCCTGGTGACATAGCTTCATAGCTTCCTTCATACACCATCTCAACCTTGCCGTGTAGCCACATCCCAACACGTTTCGTCACTTTGGACTTCATCACAGGACAGGTCCGTTCCTGCACAGTAAGCAGAGACGGACCTGTCATCCACCGGCTCAGCAGGGATCAACAGATCGATCCCTGCTGAGCAAGCAGAGTCTGTCAAAACTAACACCCCCGTGTGAAAGGGGCCTAAGGGAGTAGAATTGGCACACAGGATTTTGTTGGATCCACAAGATTTTGTTTCACTATTTTTTCATCACTTTAAGTTGGACTTTATTACCATATTGATTTGCATATGTTGGAGCATATATACTTTTTGGATATGCCATATGGACACTTTTCATTATGTATGGGTGTTTTATGTTGATCATTTCACAATGTTAATATTTAGGAGTTTGGTAGATTCATTTAGTGTGCTACTGAGGAATCATTTGTCTCTCTCTCTTTTTTACATTGACATTTGTTTCACCTCATTGGCATGTCACAGTACATGTTGGCATTCATGGTTCCCTCAATGAACTGTAGCTCCCCATGCCGGCAGCACTCATGCAGCCCCAGCCCATGACACTCCCACTAACATGCTTGACTGTAGGCAAGACACACTTGTCTTTGTACTTCTCACCTGGTTGCCGCCACACATGCTTGACACCATCTGAACCAAATAAGTTTATCTCGGTCTCATCAGACCACAGGACATGGTTCCAGTAATCCATGTCCTTAGTCTGCTTGTCTTCAGAAAACTGTTTGCAGGCATCATCTTTAGAAGAGTTTTCATTCTGGGACAACAGCCATGCAGACCAATTTTATGCAGTGTGTGGCGTATAGTCTGAGGACTGACAGGCTGACCCCCCCTTTCAACTTCTGCAGCAATGCTGGCAGCAGTCATACGTCTAATTCCAAAAGACCACCCTCTGGATATGATGCTGAGCATGTGCACTTACCTTCTTTGGTCGACTATGGCGAGGCCTGTTCTGAGTGCAACCTGTCCTGCTGTTAAACCGCTGTATGGTCTTGGCTACCAGGCTGCAGCTCAGTTTCAGGGTCTTGGCAATCTTCTTATAGCCTAGGCCAGTGATGGCGAACCTTGGCACCCCAGATGTTTTTGAACTAAATTTCCCATGATGCTCATCCACACTGCAGAGTGCATGAGCATAATGGGAAATGTAGTTCCAAAACATCTTGGGTGCCAAGGTTTGCCATCACTGGCCTAAGCCATCTTTATGTAGAGCAACAATTCTTTTTTTTAAGATCCTCAGCGAGTTCTTTGCCATGAGGTGCCATGTTGAACTTCCAGTGACCAGTATGAGAGAGTGAGAGCGATAACACCAAATTTAACATACCTGCTCCCCATTCACACCTGAGACCTTGCAACACTAATGAGTCACATGACAACGGGGAGGGAAAATGGCTAATTGGGCCCAATTTGGACATTTTCACTTAGGAGTGTACTCACTTTTGTTACCAGCGGTTTAGACATTAATGGCTGTGTGTTGAGTTATTTTGAGGGGACAGCAATTTTACATTGTTATACAAGCTGTAAACTCACTACTTTACATTGTAGCAAAGTGTCATTTCTTCAGTGTTATCATATGAAAAGATATAATAAAATATTTACAAAAATGTGAGGGGTGTACTCACTTTTGTGAGATACTGTATATATAGAGGTGTGAGGGGGGCTGACATATATACAGGATTGAGGGGGCGACTGAGTGCTTACAGGTGGGGTGCCGGTGTGCGGATTCGGTGGGATGGTCCGTGGGTAGGCCCTGTGGAATGTTAGTGGTCAGGCTCGGGGGCAGGTCTAAAGCTGTGTAAGGGGCCCAAAAATTTCTGATGGCTGTCCTGGGTAAGTATAAAATGTTTGTTATTTATTTTTTTTAAAACAAGACTTTACAATCACTTTAAGGCTGTAGGCACACTCACATGTCAGGAAGTGTACTTCTAAATTCACAAGAAATTTAGGACAAAACGTAAATATTATAGGGTAGTGTTTAGGGACAATTCACATTTTTAGATGTCCCTTATAACATAGCTAATCTTCAGTTTTTGGGTTATGTTCCACTTTAAGGGGTACTGAAACCTTGATGAATCAAGGCTAAGACCTCCGTTCTGCCTAGTTATGGCAATGTGATGACATAAGTAGATTATAAAAAAGTCTGGAGGTGTGTGCATTAGTTGCCAACTCTATGTTCAGGTCTTGTCTGATAGTCCCATTACTTTTCATTCAAGGCTCCCTGACAGGAGACTGGTAGATCATAGATATGTTTTGGAAGCCAACACCTAGCTGTACTTGACCTGAAATAGTTTTAACTCCATTAGCATTGATTAGACACAGATTTCTACTGGTAAAATATTAAAAAACCAAAGCAGAATTGGGCGAGTTAGAAGAAAAAACAAATTATTGACTGTACAGATTATGCCAGTATAAGCAACCAGACATAGCAGATCTCATCACATGCAAAGAATGCTGGGGCGTAATGTGAAAGACAAATGCGGTTTCCACGATGGCGCGCTGTTCCCATTCCTCTGGTGTACAGTGCGTCCTGTTCTGATCTCCGTGTACCATACACCCGATCTTCCATAGACAATGCACCTCCTCCAGCTGGATTCCTGGCTGGACTAAAAGCACAGAGGGAGCCATAACCTTAAAGAAATACTCCGTCAGCGTCATGGCTACGTATCACAATCCCATGATCATTTTAGAAAAACTACAAACGATTTTGTGAAGATTAAAAAAAAAAAAGAGACTATTTTCTCTATTTTGGCAGATTTGTGTATGTTTCTAAATAAAACCCATTAAAGAATCAGTCTGTGCAAAACTAATTACTGTTATTAAGGCTGCAAAGTGAGTGGCAACACCCAAAGGTAGATGTGAACACCCAGCAGCTCAAGCCAGAAAACTGGAACAGAAGAAATACGGAGGCTGTCATGCTAATCTAATAGCCACTGACCTATAACAAGGTGTTTCTGACCTTGCTGGCTGTTGCATAAGAGAAAACCAGAGCAAACATATTTTCAGAGTGGGAATTCAGCAATGGCAGCCCATGTATTTCTCACAGTACAAAGCAAAGTAAAGCTGGCCTGCAGGCTATCGTATTCTGACAGCCGGCGCCAGCAGCTGTCGGAATATCTGAACAGTGGATGCTTCTGATTGGTTGTAGTCACTGTTTGGCTGACAATTTTTGACCTGGCTTCTTCAATCTTCGAATCGAAGTTTGCTGAGCTGGGTGGTGCCTGCAGGGCCACCCACTAATCTAATTTTGGCTGATTTAGCAGGGAAAAGGTGCCAAATGTGATCAATATGTGACCTGCTTACAGGTTTACTTAATAGCAGGGCCCACAACCTCATTGTCATTCTGACATTACCCCATTCACCTACCTGAGCAAAGTAGAAAAAAATAAAATCCTGCTACCATGTGACCACACTCTGGTCAAACGAAGCCATTTGTCACCCAGGTACTCATTGCTGCACCGTAGCATGAAGGGTAGTGCCACCCTCCTTGGTACAAGGTTCTGCGGTAGCAAACAGAAGATTAGTGTAAGTACTCAGGTCATTTCACCTTTTTTAAAAAAAATCAGAAAAAAGGTTATTAGAGATAAACAGTTTGGCAATCTAGGACAAAGCCGTACAGATCCACTTGCACAGAAAAGTACATTCGTACAGGCATTTTGGCTTTTAAGTTAGTACAGAAAAAACAGATTAAGTGGGTATAGTATTGGATTCACTTGTGCTGTTTTGTGAAGGACTAAAGCTAGTTTGTGATACTCTTAGTAAGTAAAATAGGTAAAATTAAGTAACTGGTTAAATTTAAACAAAGTAGCCATTTTCTAGGCAGAGAATGAGCAGTCTATTTACAGCTATATACTGTATATTCTGCTGCAGCCTATTTCAGAAGTCTTTTTAAAGTGCTTCTGGGCATCCAACTTCTTCTCACACGAATGTACAGATTTCTTACTTGAGAAATATAAAGTGTAGGGCTTGGTACCAGAAAACATTCAGGCCTATGTTTTCACAACCTTCACATTCAAGAGGAACATTTAGGAAACCTGCAACTTGAGGGATTTAGCAGGCCAGCCAGCTGCAGAAAGGAAACGTCAGGATGAATATTACAGACACTTGGGTGGGCAAGCCTGTGTTCCTTGAGTCAGTTCACATACAGAGTGTCAAGTTTGCCAGGGGTGCCCCTATAACTGTATGTGATGCAGCGGCATCATCGCGCTGGCTGTACACTAGGGCCCTGCGAGCTCAGGGTACACCTCTTAAGTGTGCAGTTACTAGTGATCAGCGCAGAGAGCGAGCTCTGTTACAGCAGAATGGTAGGATGCCTCAGGCCATGCTCTGTTTAGAATCCTGGAGTACAGCTGCAGAGCTCAGGAAGTGACAGTTACAGGGTGTCTGGCAAGGAGGGGCTCGCCAACGTTTGTGGTGTCAGGGGAAATCTCTCCAGTAGAGCAGCCGGAGAATGAGGCCTAAGAGGAAACACATCGGAGGCAAGAAGACAGTGTAGGGAGACATTTCTGTATATGTTTAATTCTGGCATTGTGTACCACAGTGAAAGAAGAACTGTCTGTGCTGCCTAACTGCCCAGGACACTTTGTATGCAAAGCAGAACTCCAGGCACAGAAACATTCAATTGAATATGCTGTATATCTCAATAGCCACAAAGGATATAAATCCCCTTTTTGTGTACCGAATGCCTTTGCAAACTCAGTAAGTACTTTGTAAAAGTAGCAGTGACATCCTCGATGTGCAGTACATAGCCGTGGCAAAAGAAAACCATGGGAGGGGACCCAGCAGACTCCACCCACTACAGGTTGCCTGCAGAAATTCACAGGAGGGGGCAGAGACAAGCCCAGTCTTTATTACAAGAGCTCCTACACAGAGGAAAAATTTCACACTGGATTACTGCACAGATCTGAAATACACAAAGCACACCAACATTCAAGGAAGAATACACATGACTTCTGTATTTAGACAATAATTACTTACTCCAGGGTTCCCATTTAATTTGAGCTATGCCACTCCCACCCAACTATCTTTTACAATCTAGAGCACCTGGAACTCACCAATCTATCATTCTGAGGGGCCAGTCTTTCAGGGTGTTCAGGGTGAAGAAAGAACAAAGTATGTGGTACTGTACATTATTTTTGGTGCAGCTGTTTCTAGTGCCAAGAACATGTTAAAAAAAAAAAAAAAAAAGGTTCCCCTTCCAAATACCATAGACCATTACCCCTGGATGCTGCCGATAACCTAATAATAATTTCTATGCAGCAAAGTATAATGATAGCCATTGCTTACCTTTCCTTCTGAGAATGCTACGTCATATCGAGCCAATGGTTTTAGTATTTTCTTAGATGCTGACTTGAAACAAGTTTGTAGAACAGGCGTTTCGGACCCCTTTTGCTGCATGCTTATTTCAAGTCAGAGGTCAGCAAATGCAGCCTACAGGTATCCTTTTTTACTTAACCTAAATGTAACTCTTAACCCAATTCTCCTCCTCATAACCTTGTTGTAACACTCGGCTAGTACTGAACAACCCGCCTGGGGTCTATTCGCTGAAGGATTGGCAAATCCTGTTTGAAACTGTAGTTGATTGGAAACAAATTTCTATTGTTAATTCTGGCCTTTTTTTTTAGGGCTAATAGGCCACCAGGAGAGGGTCTTTTTCATGCAGCTTTGATGGTGACATGAGTGAAATACAGAATCTTTCATTTACAAAGCTGTGTTAAATCTGTAGGTGGTGTTAAAGAAGATTTTCATGGATGGCCTCTGCAACAGCATACTCTGACAGTGCATGATTTGGCTGCAGGATACATTTTTTTCATTGACTTCTAGCTTGGTCAGGCCCTGTTGTTGACGTTGCCAAACTTTCCTGCCAATGGCAAATTTCCATCGAGCTCTCACTATAAATCAAGAGACCCCAGATGACAAAGCAGTGTAAAAGTTGTCCAGTGGCAGGACATTTTGAATAAGGGAGAGTTCACCAAAATGTGCTGAAGACACCAGCATGTGTTTTTCTTCAAGAATTAGGAGTGTCAAACCAATGAGGATATAGCTCAGATATGTAAAAACTGGCAGGGCAGTTTTATTGAGCAAGACTAGGCCAAAATGCACAAGAGACATAGGGCACAGGCAGGTGTTTTATTCAAGAAGACCTCAGGTGAAGATAGAGCAGTGTAAAATTGGTCAGTGGCTAGGACTTTTTTACTACGGGAATGGTAATCGGAGGGGGGGGGGGGGTAGTGGGGGCCAGTGGCTAGGACTTTTTTACTATGGGAATAGTAATTGGAAGGGGGGGGGGGGTAGTGGGGGGTTGTAAGTGACAAGATAAAAGGTGGTTTAAGTGGACACTGTTTTTGCACTTCATGTTTTTTTCTTTTGAAATGATGCACCAGTGCGCTGCAAACAAAAGACAGCTCTGAACCCTACAGTCAGCAAAAAGTGAATATGTTGCACTTTGAGTATCAAAAACTTAAAAAAGGCACCAACAACATAAAATATAAATGACCCTAAAAAGAAATAAATAATCCCAACTACCACCCTCTTAAACAGAAACGCTGGATAGCCTTGCAGAAAATAATAATAAAAAAAAAAAAGTTGTCTATGGAGGAGACAGCTGCTAAAAGTGACTACACTCAAATCTACCACAAAACAAAAAGGTATCAAGGGTGGATGATTGCCTTAAGTGTTAGCAACCAGATTTCTTGGTGACATAGACTTTTGGGTTAAATGAAAAGCTGTGAACATGGGGGCCAAACAAAACCCCACCGAGGCAATTCACAGAAATGAAACACAGTATGCTAACTGGCCCTAATATTTTCCTATGTAGTTTGTTAGCCCTCCCTATAGCAAATTCAGTTCACTGAGTCCCCTTTTTATATTGAGGGGACTGACTTATACATACAGGTGCATCTCAAAAAATGAGAATATTAAAAAAAAGTTAATTTATTTCAGTAATTCAATTCACAAAAGTGAAAGTCTTATTATATGGATTCATTAAACACACACACAGAGTGAAATATTTCAAGCATTTATTTCTTTTAATTTTGAGGATTATGGCTTACAGCTAGTGAAAACCCAATTATTAGTATCTGTGAAAATTAGAATATTACAATAGACCAATAAAAATAAGGATTTTTAATACAGAAATTTTGGCTTACTGAAAATATTGTCCATGTACAGTATAGTATGCACTCAATACTTGGTCAGGTTCCTTTTTCATGAATTACTAAATCAATGCAGCGTGGCATGGAGGCAATCAGCCTGCGGCACTGCTGAGGTGTTATGAAGCCCAGGTTGCTTTGATAGCAGCCTTCAGCTCATTTGCATTGTTGGGCCTGGTGTCTCTCATCTTCCTCAAAATTCATCAAAATGAAAGGAAGAAATGCTTGAAATATATCATTCTGTGGGTAATGAATGTATATAATATAGGCGTTTCACTTTTTGAATTGAATTAACTTTTTGATGATATTCAAATTTTTTTTTGACAAGGAAAGGTACAGATATACATAGTACTAGTCAGGAATACTGTTACCAGTTGATCATATCTAACAGGATAGCTTTCTAAAAAGGGGTTTACCCGACAAATAGCAGGAGAACAATCTCACCTGAGTCAGTGAGTCCTCAATCAGGCATTGAAGGATCCCCAAAAAAAAAAAAAAATCAAAATCAGGTAGGGAACCAAAGCAGGGGGAACCTGTTATGTAATTTATTGGCCCTATTAATTGTATCCGTGGTTCACAAGCCTACAGTGTTTTCCTGTCTTAAATACATTTGAAGTTTTAAGAAAAGTTCTGGACAGCCGCACTCAAATAGTTTTCGCCTTTAGTGAATAAAATCAACAAGAATACATGCCACAGCAGAACATGCAGGGGAGCTGACACGTTTCACACTACAAACATCATAGCCTATGGACTATGATTAAGCACTGTTTGTAGTGTGAAACGCGTCAACTCCCCTGCATGTTCTGCTGTGGCATGTATTCTTGTTGATTTTATTCAATAAAGGCGAAAACTATTTAAGTGCGGCTGTCCAGGACTTTTCTTAAAACTTCATTGTTACAAGCATTGCCGGCACCTGTGGCTTTCACCCTGGAGGAGAGGTCGGTTCCTGATTGACTTTCCTAGAGCTGTGATATTTCTCTTTCTTAAATACATTTGCCTGGTGAAAAACATTCACCGAGACCCCAAATTTCAAACAGTGATTGTGACATTACTTTTGTGGCAAATTCGAACCTCATTCCTAGTTAATACCAATAAACCACTAAGACTCGGACACTGACCTTATCGGCACTGAATGTGTTCCACAGTGAATCCTCGCAGTCCCCGTTATGATGCTGATCGGGTCTGAAAGGAAAGACACTTCTAGGTGCCTGATTTTGTGTTTTTTTTAAGCTTTGGATATAGTAGAGAATAGTTAGAAACTCTATTTTTTTTTTTTATAGCACTGACCTCCAGGGAGTAACTGGGAATCCAAAGGGAGGGGAATTACCCATCTACATACCTTACCAACTTTAGAATCTGAAAATCAGGGACACTGTAATGGAGAAAAAAACATGGCAACTAGTGAGCATGACTACATAGTGCTAAATTTAGGTATGGCTTAAACGGGTATGTACTGGCTTCTGTGGGAAATGCACTACTGTCAGTAGTAGGTGAAAAATGCCCTGAATTTTTAGGGAAAAATGTCCTGGCATCAGGAGGAGGAGGGAAAATCACCCCAGAACAATGAGACCAGAAAAATGTCCTAGGATCAGTGGGAGTGAAAAAGACCCCACCATCAGTGGGACCAGAGAAATGCTCTAAGTGTTCCAGCCAGTGTTAATTTTGGCAGCAAGTTGTGATTTAGTTTTAGTATTTGGACTAAAATGGCATTTTAGTTTTAGTCCCATTTTAGTCATCGTATTTTAGTCGACTGTAAACTCCAGTACATTTTATTCAACTAAAATCTAATGTGTTTATTAAATGCATTATTTAAGCATTTCTTTAGAATTTCCAATCTCATTATATACTCCTGGAGTAAAAAATCGAATATGTAATTATTTATGGTATTAAGGTTTGAACAAACTCACAGATACAGATTTACCTGCTCTGGACGGTCTGAGGAGGCCTGTAAAGCTGCAGAGTGTTGGATGGTGGTTGTCTGAGGGATGGCCTGTAATGCACAGTGCCCTGAATGCCACTGCAGTGGTCAGAAGAGGCCTGTAATGCACAGTTGCACAGTATGCTCTGGACGGATGGTGGTCTGAGGGGAGGGGAGGCCTCAGGCCTCCTGTAATTGTAATGTACTGTTATTACTGTACACTCAGTCTGTTCTGGGTGCCCGGCGGCATGGTCGTCTTGTCAGGAGTCAGGACTCGGGAGGCCTTGCTGCCTTGTAATGCATAGTGCTGTTCTCACTCTTAGGTCTCTGGCAGTCGTCTTGTCACAGTGCGCTTGCTTGCTGGGAGCGGATTTCAGAAGCAGGCAGATCTCCGTGAAAAACGGAAGTTAGTTCACGAGGGTAAACGCCTCACATTTTCAGGCCGTTTTTGTTCATTAACAAAAACATATATGATTTTCGTCATAAGTTTTGTCAGTGGATGAAAATGTGCTGTACTTTTCGTTTAGTTTTCGTTACTGTAAAAATGCTGCTGACGAAATCTTTCACGAAAACGTTTTCGTTGCCGAAATTAACACTGGTTCCAGCACCCAGAGTTTGAGCACTGAGTAGGTCCATGGGACCCCGGGATTTAGCTAAAATGTCAGGACAGTCCTGCAAAAAACAGGACTGCTGCGAGGTAAGCTCTTATACATTTATCACCAGAACAGGTATACATATTATTAGATCTCCCCTCACCTTCTTCTGGTGACAACTGAAAAAATATGTGGATTTTCACTTTGTTACGTTGACAATGGTCACCAGAACAGATAAGGTGGGAGGGTCCAGACAGCAATAAAATCCTGACAGATGTGCTAACCCTTCTTGACGTCATCAAAATTGAATCACTAGAATGTCTAAAAAGAATTAAGAATCTTTAGTAGATAAAAATAATTTACTTACATGTATTTCATCACCCTACCTAGTCGTTTGCCCGGCTTTAAAATGTCGATATGCACATCAGGCTCTCTGAAACAAACAATTGAAAACACAAGACACACTGTAATGGATTTTATATTTTATTGGTGTAACCTCTATAAGCTGCACGACAAAGCAGAGTTCCAGCCCCCAATGGTTCTTCACTGAAACACAGATATCATGGAACCCATTTTGTCTCGACGAAGCCACCCGCTCACAGCTATCTTCCATAGATGAATAAAAGACACAGAAAGGAGCGGGAGGAAAAAAGGGACTACTTACATTGTGCGAAATCTTAAATTATGATACAGAGAACAACCCATCCCCAACTTCTGGGTCCATCTTTTGTTGCAAGAGATTTGCTGGCTAAATTTTGTGTGCCATGACTGGACCTACATAGTAAACAGTCCCACTGTGAGCACAAAGACACCCCATAGCCCCCCTATACCATCCTAGCATCAGGCTCTGCATCCCTGGTGGTGTACATGTGTGACCATTCTGATACCAAGGTGTAGCCTTGCTCTCTCCGCTCCTAAAAGAAGGCCACTGCTGTTACCCTCCATCCACATAGGGAAGAGAGGTGCCTGCAGAGCCAGAAAACAGAGAAGGACAGGGGGAAGGCTTGGATCTAGAGGCAGGAGGGATCTTCTCTTCTATCTCCCCGTATCCTTAGGACTTGACAGGCGTAATGGGGAGCAGGCTGCCAAATTTAAAGTGCTGAATCACAGGAAACTTCTCCAGACACTGCAAGAGAAAGACAGGCAGAGATAAGGCACAAATCTTATTAGCGCGGTCGCTGACGACGCCACAGTCGAGGCAGACACGTGGTCAGCATTACAGCTGTTTGTAAAGACACAAAGACAGTGCAGCCTAAATGCAAGGCTGATTTACCAACTCTTTCTATCAGATGCTGGGCTGTCAATCTTCAAAGGTTGACTCTACCCAAAACTCCCCAATTCCATCCGACATGGTAAAGTAAAATGATTGTTTTAACATTATAAAGAACTTACCATTGACACCAACAAATGACTGGGGAATCTGGCTGCCAGTTATGCCATGAGAGGGGCTGCACATACAGCTACAGCATTAAAAAACATGCCACTGAGAAATACAATGCGCCTATGTGGTAACTGTACACCAAAAGAATCGGTTTTGATTGGAATTGCCATTTTTGTTCCATCAAGTCTCAGCTGCTACAAAGAGGCTAAAGTCCACATAATAGCATACAGAGGGTTCTGAAAATGATTATTAATGTGTGTGCACAGCTTAAATCCAGGCAAATTAATGATGAGTAACCAATTAAACAAGCTGGAATAAAATGTTGTCTATTGTCAGACAAAGACAGTGAATGTCTGAATACAGTACTCAATAGTTTAATGGATAATATTCAAGTCGTCTTCAGAATATGGGAATACAACTGTTCTATGAAACTAAACTCCAGACAAATAAAAAGAAAAAAAAACTTTAACCAGCTATGTATTAAAAGAAAATATGAAATATATTCTAAATTAATTCAGGCCTCCTAGGCAGTCCATACTCACCTTTTATTTGCTCCCCATCATGACTTGTTGAGTTCCTGATTGGCAGGGGGATGAGTCACAAGCTCATCAATTACAAAAACCTGCATATACAGAATCCTCAACCCAGAGTTTATCCAGAGGAAGGCCAAAAACCTTAATAAACCATGTGCTCAGGAAGAAAACAAAATGTAAATGGTTGTAAATCCAAAACAAAAGTAATACATTTTATTATCAGTGGTGTCACTAGGGTTGGTGTCACCTCGTGCAGTAAAATATGGTGGCATCCCCTGATCACAAGTGCGACCTTGGTAGTTCTGCTACTAGTACAATAGCTATAAAGGTAGTGGATTAGATCCTAGTGGTTCATTCTCTAGTGGTTGTAACAAGTAGTGGTTGCAAGGCCCTCTCACCAGATCCAGCAATACAGCAGCAGTGGTCCCTTCGATCAGGTGTCCACTCACTCTGGGCTGCTTGTGATGACTCCAGTAGGTAGTGCAGCAAGGTCCATATCCTGGCAGTGGCTTGATAACATAGTCCTCTCACTCTTGCAGTCTTCCCCACATGGTACTCACTCTGTGGTTTTTAAGCAGATCCGTCTCTCTCTGGGGTGACCTGTACCACACGTTTCTCTCACCAACTCCCCCCAGAACACTGCACTGTCCTGGTGAATTTTTGCCCCAGCGAATCTTGCTCCCTCCTCCTTTAAAAGCAGGGTGTAGTTAAGACCCCATGGACTTCAGTCCACTTCTCAGGACTACATATCCCATCATGCCCGTCGAGTCCTTTCTGATTGGCCACCGAGCCCGCTGCTGATAGGAGGAGGAGGGGGGCGAGTGGATAGTGAGCAGACAGACAGCCTCGCAGCTGCGTCTCTCCTGTCATAGCACAGCCGACCTGAATCCCATTGTAGTGGCCGTTGCAGTGGTTGGAGTGTCAAGCGGGAAAAGAATGGGGGGAGCATATCGCTCGGCTACCCCTTATTAAAGACGGCCCTGGGTGTCACACCTCTGGCAGGTGTCACCCGGGTGCAGTATGCACCCCCATAGTGATATCACGGTTTATAATCTCTCTGTGACCCTTGTTTCTCGAATTATACTTTCCGATTTTAGAAATGGCCCGTTTAGCCCATAAGTCAGTATTACGTCTATTATTCCCAGTGGCAACAATATGCGGGCTGATACAGCCCCTGCAGCATTGCCAACATAGTGCAAATGTTCCCCCTAATATATGAAGTATGGTGTATCTAGACATGGCTTACTTTGTGGTCATACTTTTTCCAGCTGTCACGTCACAGCAGCAATGCCTAAAGTGGCAGAGTGACCTAAGCAATAAAAAAGAAAAAAAAAAAAAAACAAGAAAAAACTGGAGTACAGTATAGGACACAGGGCTCTGACATTTCTATAACACCCCTCCCACTCTCTATAAGCCTCAGTTTTAGCAAGCAATAGGGAGATCATGGGGACCTGTGTCCTGTACGAAAATTATTTTACTGGTAAGTCAAAAATCATATTTTCTCTGTCAGTACACAGGACTTTAGTCTTTAACCATGGGACATCCAAACGCAGGTTAGTTAGGGATTGGCAAAAAAGCAAACAAAGCCAACAGTTTTTTTGGTACAGTTGAACTAACCCTTTAAATATCCACCTGGTAAAACTTAAATGTGTGAACAGAAGACCAAATTACAGCCTTGCAAATCTGAGAAACAGATGCCTGATCCCGAGCCCATGGTGAAAACCTGGGAGGCCTTGGATAGGCCAAAGGGAAGGGTGACAAATTGGTAATGCTAAACACCAACGGCAAAATGCAGATAGCATTGGTGAGGAGAAAAGATGGGATTGTTCAAGTAAGCATCCCAAATGTCTACTGAAGCCAGAAAGTCTCCCAGAGGGAGGGAGGAAATGACTGACCTGGCTGATTCAATGCGTAACTTTTGAATTGGCAGGAATAAATTGAGGTTTAGATCCAAAATGGGCCAAACTCCTCCATTTAGCTTGGGAACTGTGAACAGATTGGAGTAGAAACCCTGAAAGCATTCTTCGTATGGGACTCGGACAATGACACCCTGAGATAGGGGCTGCTGGAAAGCAGCAAGAAGAGGCAAATGTGAGCTATGTGCTTAGCCCAGCCCATAAAGGGCTGGAAAATGGCCATGGTAGCAGCTGCCAGTTTTGGGGGGAATGGGGCTGCCAAGGCAATAAAGGGCCTTAAAGAGGGCTTCTAACCTTTTCTGCACTGTGTCCTTGACCACAGAATTATCCTGTACAAAACCGTAGGGGACAGGGACTGTCCATTTTTTGCATGAAGTGCTCCTCAATAGGATGTTGCTAAGTGAAATGATTTGCAGGAGCAAATATCTTTGCAGGGTGAGGCCAGTCACCATATATGACAGGCTCTGAGAACAAGTGGACTGGGAAGGTCATGGCAGTCCACTTGCTCTTAGGAGTCTGTGGGTCATAGCAGGCATGGGGCGCAAGTGTGGGAGTCCATGTGGGAGACCTAGTGGTACACACACTCATGCTGCTCCAATGTTAAACAAGAGCATACAGCATCAGTAGGGGGTAGCAATGGTATCCTTAAGCTTAGATAAAATTTGAGCTGAAGGAAATTCATCCTGATCCGATTCATCTGAAGGAGAGTTGGGATATTTTTCATCTGCCTCCTCCTCAACCAGGTGGTATGTGGCCAAGGGAAAGTCAGAGATCCACTCAGGAGGGGAGATTGAAGGTGCTTGCTTGTGACCCTTGTTATAACAACGTCTAAAAGGAGGGAAATTCTACCCAAATCTGACACTGACAGAAAATTCCTTTTTAGATAAGTAAGAGGAAGGCTGTGTGGCTGAAGGGACAGCAGAATGTCCAGGGTAAAACAGGGAATCAAACTGGGGGCAACCAACTGAACAGAGGGTACTAGTGTCCTGTGGAGATAGACTACTACTTTTTCCTCCATATGCTGAGTCTCTGCTAGCAAGGCCATTTGAATCCCTAACCCTGAGCTTCAGATTGGCCATATGGGTGCAAAGGGTGTCTTCAGAGGGGTTCTCACAAGTTCTGCTGCTGTAGAGAGCCTACTGTGCAATGTAGGCCGCTGCCACGGTGTAGGGAGTCAAACTGGCAAACAAGAAGCGTGTCCTATAAAGAAAGATCAATGCACAATGAGGCTGCACAGGCGCAGTAGCCCCCAATGCGATTGACTTGTGCCAAAAAATAGCGCCAAATTTAAATGACTGGCAACTCCTAAGTTTAGGGTGAGCAAGCCCTGTACTCACCATGGCAGATTTCCTCTCCTCTGGACAGGATACAGAGGATAAAACTCCATCCCCATTTAGTTCTCCATAGTGGTTATACCCATGAAGGGGTTTTCAAAAACAAGTCTCTGCCAATGGCAGACCACACCTCTGGTCATGTATAACACCCTACGGCTAACACAACACAATGCACCACATGCCAAGATGAGCGTCCACATAGGATCCAATGCCCACAGCAACATTACAGGTCAGCCTCTCATCTTCAACCAATCAGGGTCCATCAAGGCTCAGCCAAGAATCAACTGATCCAGAAGCTGCATAAGGGGCTGCAATGTCTCCTTGTGCAGCCACAAATCTTGATAGGGGAATCATCTTTAGGAAAAAAAATCTCCACAAAAGGCAGTAAGCTTCTCTCAGTAGAGATAAAAGGTCCATCACCTTAGGACACTAGCAAAAATCTGAGGCTAGCTGGGAATGGGAGGGGTTATACAGGGAATGTTGTTGCAGTTTCTTTTTTCGAGTGTCCAGTCCCCTGTAAGTAGCTGCATATAACCCATTGGTTAAAGTCCTGTATTGTATGACTGAGAAAGGGTATCTTATCATTTCTAAAGCATTTGCACTGTAAACTAATCAATGGTGGTGGTGTCCTATTCTTACAAGGTGGGAAACAGTGGTTGCCTTAATGTATTTAGTCATTTTGTGATTGTTAGCCCAGTGAAAATACTTGAAACTGTCCTAATGTTGCCAGCATAACTCATGATCCTAATGTGGCAGCTAACAAAAAACAAAAAAGGTTAAAACAAAATGCCAATATAAGTGGTTAGCATTTCTTTCTGGTAGCACTAGGGTTGTCGGTTCAAATCCCAACCACGGCACTACCTGCCTGGAGTTTGTGTGTTCTCTCTAGGCCTACGTGGGTTTCCTCTGGCTCTCTAGGCCTACGTGGGTTTCCTCTGGCTACTCTGTTTTCCTCCCACACTTCAAAGACATGTTGGTAGTTTAATTGGCGCCTGTCTAAATTGGCCCTAGTATGTGTATGTATGACTAAGTTAGGGACCTTAGATTGTAAGCCCCTTGAGGGCAGGGACTGATGTGAATGTACAATATGTAAAGTGCTGTAAATTGTTGGTGCTATATAAATCCCTGTAATAAATAAATATCATCCATCCTAGTTTATCTGCAGGTAGTGCTTATTATTGTATTCTTGTGAATATTATTAGTGGCTCTGAAACAAAGTAGATTTTTTGTTTTTTTAGTTTGTTTTACAGTTTTTATATAAAGCAGCTTTTCATTTATGCTGCGGAGCCTTTTATCACATTTCTCCCTCCCAGTTCCCAGTCTAGTTGGATGACTGGAGGTGAGCAGAAGTGCCTGCATTTGGTGCGGTTGCAGCTCTCCGGTCTGTGACAGAGCAGGATGAGGTGGGGAGGGTGGGGACTGTGTGTGTAAGCTCTCTTGTCTCTGCAGGAAGTTTACCACTGAGGGAAGTTTCCACATGTGTGTGTGGGAAGAGAGAGAGAGAGAGAGAACACAGCTGCACTTCCAAACAAACAGGGCAATAAACCTTGTTAACACTTCGGCTGCCAGGGAATCATTCCTGGGGCCCCTTGTGCTGCACTACAGGGGTGAATATTCATTGCTAGTAGGCTTTACACACAGATCTGCTTTTCTGCTTGCTAGCTTTTAGACTTTAGAGGGAGAGTAGATATGCAGGCACAATGCAACCACAAATTCTTCTGAACGCTGTGTCTCTATGACTAAGACAGCCCATACATGAATCACCAGGGGGTTGAACAAAAAAAAAAAAAAACGATTCATTTCTTCCATCCACACATTCAAGGTGGATGGGGGAATCCTCCCTGCTGAGCTAGTGTATTCTGACAGCAAGAAGACTTCCCCGCAATCAGAATACACTGATCTGCACTGCCGGTTATAGCCTGCAGCACTGATCAAGTGGGGAAAACCTGACAGGGCAGGTGTACAGAAGTGGATCGGTAGATCCATTTCTGTACAACCACCCTGACCATACATGGATCGAAAGTCAGTCAGTCCCTGCTGAACTGGCAGAATTGCGATCCATGTATGGCCAGCTTAACACTACATGAACTCACTAGCTTGGATGTGCCGACCTGGCAAGTTTATGTCAATGCAGCAGAGAGGAGGAAAAAGGGGAAAGTGGTGGAGGCAGACGCTGCTGCAGATCTTGGGTGTAAAGGGCCAAATCTTGTGACTTTTATCTCACATTTGTAGGCTGCTTAGACTCTGCATGGACGACACTGCATGTAGAAATTTTGGAATTTAAGTGATACCCTTTTTTGGCTAACTGAAGTTTTTAAAAGATGCAAACTTTCAAGATGCCTTAAGCTGGCCATACATAGATTTCTTTTATTCAGCCTTGATGTGATTGTAGCCGTATTAGTGCAATATCACGGACAGTACTCAATTTTCTCTTTTATTCAGCCCATAGGCTAACAGATTCCTCCATCTACACTAAACAGCATGGATGGATGAATCTCGCCTGCTATTGTATTCTAACAACTAGCACCCGTGACTGTCAGAGTGCCTGAACAGCAAGTGCAGCCGATTGGCTGCAGTCACTTTTTGGCTGACAACTTTTCAGATTGAAGTTTTCTGAGCTGGGTGGTGCCAGCAAGGCCACCTACAGATGAGATTTCAGCCAAACCAGCAGGAAAAGGATAGCATTCAAACCTGTATGGCCATCTTTAGATCCCTTCTTCAGGTTTATACTTACACTGCAAGTACATAGACAACCAGTTGTAGGACATTCTATACTGCATCTTCCAGCATGTAAACTCTCCCCTCAGCAGACAAGCGGAATGGAGACTGCAGTATGAACGGCTACAGACAATACAGCCTGTGTTTGCTTTAACAATGCAGCTTAAAGCAAAGCAAGCACTTTTCTGAGTGCTCGTCTGTATTCAGCCATTGAGTTCAATAGAAACCTAGTGTACTGAGCCTCAGGAAGTGCTTGCAGCATTTCAGGAATGTGAACAGATCGCTCCCTTTATGGTGTTGTGTGTACGTAGCCTCAGGGGGCCATACAAATCGCTCCTAACCATACCACATCTACAGGGACTGTCCCTCTCTTTGTAACTGAATCCCTCTGTCCCTCTTTTTGGTCTGATGCCTTCTGTTTAAAGAAAAAAAAATACCATTTACCTACCAAATACAATAAAACTTTTACCAACCTCTGAATTGTTGCTTTTTATTTTTTCTGATAAGCCAGTATAAAGGAAAAAGTAGTGGTAAGAAGAAGTCCCTGTCCCATATTTTGCATACTGTTCACGGCTGCAGTGACTAAAGCTGGCCACAGATTATGCGATTTTCTTTCCTGCAACCACAGTTTGCAGGACAGAAAATCTCTCGATTCCCCCAGCATCACAGCCATTGTTGATGGGCGAATCCCTCCTGTGCTGTGGAGCTATTGTGTTCTCCCAGCGAGGAGGCGTGGCGTGCCGGGAGTACACAGTGATTACGGCTTACAGCTACAGCTGCTGGCAATAATCGCATGCTAAAAATCTGACATACTGGTTGTACCCAAGTCAATCTATAGATTGACTTGGGTACAATCAGCCTGCTCACAAGATGGATCGAATCACGGGCAGTTCCTCCTGAACCAGATGGGATTTTATACATCCATGACCAGCTTAAAAGACAAATATTGGGCGGGGGTGTTTTGAATCATATTTACAGTACCTAGGTGGAGCATTAATCTGATGCTGCATCTGTCACTTGTCGGCTCTAAGACTGAACGCTCAAATTCCGCTGATCGCTCAGTTTCAAAGCACCTTGAGCAGAGAGCTGGTGACCGTCAGTCACCGGCTCTGTGCTCTGCCCCCCCCACCATGCTCACTGGACTGCGAAGGGGGCGGGAGCGGCTGAGAGGCTGAGCCAGCTTCCGGTCCAGGCTCCTGGGTGGATCCCGACCATATGGTTCCGTTCATTCCCCAGCCTGGACAGGCTCTGTAACATCAGCCAACAGCGGGCTTCATGGGTCACAGGAGTGCAGAACGAACTGCACTCCTATGATCCACAGGAGAAGGAAGTATAGCCAAAGGAGCTTTGGCTGTACTTCTCCTTTAAGGCTATGGTATGGGTGAGTCCTGTACCTGAATGCTGTGCTAAAGCTGGCCATACACTGTACCACTCCCCCATCCATGCTAAACAGCGCTGATGGAGAGATCTTTCCTGCTGGTTACTGTATTCTGATAGCTTGCACTCATTGCTGTCAGAATACCCAAACAGTGTCTTCATCTGACTGAATGCTACTGCTGTTCGGCTGACAATTTTCCACCCAACTCCTTCAATTTTCAGACAGAAGTCTGTCAGGCGGGAGGGTGCCAAGATGGCCACCTATGAAGGAATTTCAGCAGGTTCATCTGGAACCTACTGAAATTTGCTCCATTTATGGTCATCATAAAAGGTGTCCCTTTTTTCACTTTAGAAGGTTGACAGGCATACCATACACCACCCAAACCATCTGAGTCAAACTTTGCTTGTGACAGGCAAGTGACAATCAAGTCACCTAGAGCTGCCCTACAATAGCATGCTCTTCATTTTGCTTTAAAACTGCCACAAAAAAGGGTGGAGGGTGGAGCAATCCATTCTGTGGGGAAGTGAGATCTACAGTAAAACCTTGGATTGCGTGCATAATTCGTTCCGGAAACATGCTCGTAATCCAAAGCACTTGTATATCAAAGCGAATTTCCCCATAAGAAATAATGGAAACTCAGATGATTAAAACAGGCACATCTAAGTATGCAGGGATCTAGGTGCAAAGCTTTCCACATAGACTGTCCTCCGCACTGCCGACTCTCACGGCTGTCGGTCTGCAATCATGACCGGGAAGACTACCCTGAAAGCGAGGCTTGAAGCGCTCGCAAAGCGCAGCATGGAAGAGATGATGTCGATGGCGGTGCGGAGAACGGTCCATGTGGACAGCATAACCCCGGATGCCTCCATACATAGATGTGCCTGTTTTATTCATCAACCATGTGAGTTGCTAAATGTTGTACCTTCATTAACTGTAACCATATTGCTACACTTAGAGGCGCCTCTCTTCTCTTTTATGCACAGTTGTGACATGACACTACTTGTATATCAAGTCAAAATGTATTTAAAAATGTTGCTCGTCTTGCAAAACGCTCTCAAAGTTACTCTCAAACCAAGGTTTTACTGTACTATATGGCTGACAATTGGAAGCCACTGGTGGTGGCAAGTATGGGATAATTGACAGGAAATCAAATGTATGCTAGAAATCATTTCTCTTACCTTCTTTATGATCACATATCTATTTCTGATATTTCACTGAACCTTTTATATAAACTAAATGCTCCTAATTTACACACACACTAAATAAAAAAAACTATTTCTTTCAAAAACACATGCAGCGGCTTTCTTCCACTGTGTTTCATCAGTGGGACTGGAACTTTCCATTCCACTCCTGAACAAAATTCACAGGAAGCTTTGTATTTCATGAAAGAATACAAAGCTTCCTCTGATTGGCGGAGGCAGAGATGGTGTCACCATCCGCCCACCTCTCTGCCTCAGCCAGTTAGGGCTCGTTCACACTAGTGCTGCGACTGGCATTTTTCTGCACTGGAAGAACATCAATCACCACTAGGGCACATAGAATACAATGTTTTCCATGTGTCCCATCTAATTTTTACTGAAACCCAGCCCATAGGTGCAGTGCAGTCAGTTGCAATAAAATGCAGACATGCTGCATTTTATCATAGTGCACAGGAACGCACAGTAGCACAACACACTGTGCTACTGTGCAGTGACACAAATGGGGTTTCATTTTGTGCGCTTATAATAAAGTTGCCCAAAAAAAAGGGAACTGTGTGATGGGGTAAAACACGCACCACACTGCCCCCTCATTACAGCCGAAGCGGACAGCTGCCCGTACACAATCCAGTTTAGTGTGCGGACATTGTAAATAGGCCCCTAGAGAAAGCCTTTGTATTCATGTAGAAAATTAAAAGCTTCCTGTGAATGGCCGAGCAGCATTCAGCCCGATTCAATTTTGTTCCTGGAGCGGGATACACAGTGCTGTATCCTGTATGTAGCAGAGGCTATATACAGTTCATACAGCACTGACAGCCGCCGCATGTGTTAGTGAAGGAAATAATTTTTTGCACCAGCTTGGTCCAAACAAAATATTTAAAGTTCAATAAAACATGGAGCTGAACTGTACCTTCTTTCTTGGCAGGGTAAGAAGAGCTTATTTGCAGTCCCGTACCAGACAGCCTCCAAACATGAACTGGCCGGTGGCATGACGTGGTATGTTCTCATCTATGGTCTAGAGCACAAATGGATACCCCCCACCCAAACATTTCTGAAGGAGGAAGGTATCAATTGGAAATGTATAAAAACCCTATAGCTCCGTTTCCACTAGTGCGACTTTGGACACAAAGTTGCATGACAAGTCACAGCCCATTGATTTCAATAGCACCCGTTCCCATCTATGCGACTTTGAAAAGGTTCCTGCACTACTTTGATGCGACTTGATGCAACTTTGATCCAGAGACTGTAAGGTTGGATCAAAGCCGCACTCTAAATCGCGCAACTTTGGAGTCGCAATAGTGGAAACGTAGCCCAATTCATCCCAGGGCTGGCGGCATCCCCTTCCTTCTCCCTCCTCCCTCATGGGCATAAACAGGAGTGCTCAGGTTATCTATGAATGTCTGCATTTGACCTGTCCTGATGGATACAGCATTTAATCATGGTCTACGGCCTAAAATCTATATAGAGAAGAATTGCATAATCTCCCTCTCCATCAAGGGAGCGCTGTTTTTTTTTCCATTCAGCTATTATGATGGAAGGTACTAAGATCTTTATTTTACTAATTCTTTCTGAAATGCGTTGCTGTAGTAGGCGTTAAGACTCCATGAAGGGCTTTTTCTTATTTTTTTTCCCCCTTCCAGAAATCCTAAATTAATTGTACCCTCCTCCTTCTAAAGGTGCAATATTTCCTGCCTTGGTGTCCAATAACGAATACTCGTGGCTATCATATTAGGTGGGGTCAGCAGTGTGCCTAGCAGTGACAATTTTGGGGGGGCCCAAACGAACTGAAAAATTCTGAAAAATACTTAAACCATCAATTGCAGCCACTGTGCCATCATATGCAGCCAACTGTGCCCAGCAAATGCAGCCAACTGTGCCCCATCAATTGCAGCCTCTGTGCCCATAACATGCAGCCACTGTGCCCAGCAAATGTAGCCAACTGTACCCATCAATTGCAGCCTTGGTGTCCATAATATGCAGTCACTATGCCCAGCAAATGCAGCTTCTGTGCCATTATGCAGCTACTGTGCCCGCCTGCCATCTGCCGGGCACTTACCCCATCCTGGTGGCGGGTCAGGCAGCGAGCTGTGGGACTGGTAGCGCAGCGATGGTTCCCGTGTCCTCCGTGCGCGTCTTCTTCCTGTTCTGTGAGGCGGCCAATGGGATAGCCTCTGCCTTCAGCCAATCAGGTGACCAGTATTACATCCGCGCCTCCTGATTGTCTGAGAGGCAAGTCAATGTTAGAAAAGCAAATATTAATTTGCTTTGCTAATACACCTGGGTGGACTGCGGGCGCAATGGATTGCGCTCACAGTTCACCTTTTTTGAAACCCCCCCCCCCGGCTGATGGAATTCAGGTGCCCGGAACGGGGCCAGACACCTGAATATGGGGTGGCTACAGCACCCATGGATAGATTCATGCAATGCATGAATCTATCCATACTACACAGAGGGGGTGGCTGGAGAGAGGGGGCACCACCAGTGGTGCCCAAGTGTCCATTTTTGCCATCTTTCCCCTTCCGTTGCTAGGAATCTGGGACAAAAACCAATAAGGCCGTGGCTTGGCTGCCAGTGTCCTATCAGCAAATGAGGCTGTACATCGATGGTTGCTAGGATGCTGGTAACTGGGCCACATAGTGTCACTGGTTGCTAGGATGCAGTAGCTTGTTTGTTATGTTGCCCTGTATATAAAGGCCAAGGGTTACTGAGCTGCGGTGAGGACTGAATGTATGGGCACTTTGGCCTCATTGTCACCTGAGATGGTCACATCACTTTGCCTCATTGATGGCACAACACTGTGTGGGGTAAGCATACATAGCCCTTTGTATATTTTGACTTTCTCAGAAAGTCAACATTCATAGGGGGCTTTAGGAGGTGGGCTCTGAAGTCAGATCAGGGTGATGGAGGAATTAAGTACTGACAGTTTCCGATGCCTTCAGTTAAGAGAACCGGTTACCTTGCCTAGAAAAGGTAAACTATAGGATTGCTGTAAATGTCTTTTCTAGGTGTCAAGGCTGTATTTATAAAATGTAATCACGGGGCAAGATTGGACTATATAAATCATTAATATTAATAATAAGGTTAGGCCGGCCCTGAGTTGCAGGAAAGAAATTTGCTTGATTTCCCCATCAACACAGACAGTGTTGCCATGGTCTTCTCCCGGTGGGGGACGGGGGAAGCTGCCTCTAGCGATAATCGCAGGTATAACCCGGCATGCTGGTGGATTGATCGATCAACTTGGTACATTCGGCATACCCATACATGGTTCCAATCTCCAGTTTTAGCAGGAACCGGACGAGATTTGAACCGTGTATGGCCTGCCTAAGGTATACAGATTCAGCATACAAAGGTCTACCTCATCCGACTGATTTATACAATGCTGATATATTACGCAGAAAGAAACCACGCAAAGACTAAATAGGGCTTACAGTGAATGTGGCCATCACCTCATGTGCCATCATATTCTATGTTAAGCCTCCCGTCCCAGAAGTCAGACCGGCTCCGGGTGCAGCTTGCTGTGTAACTAGACTCTTGGAGCCCCATCTCTCATGCTCTAGCCCAGGCTTTTAGTCACAGGCATTGAGCTGCCGGTCCTACTGATGTAATGAGGGAGGCTGTTGGGGGGGTTTACTGATCAGGCCGCCTGGAATTCCAGCCAGGGTGAAAGTTCACTCCACTTCCCAGAGACTGAGGGGGCCTGGAGGAGGCTGAGCAAACACCAGCCAAGGCTGCACAGCTAACAGAGCTTTGCTGTTCTCCTGACACTGGGGAAGGGGTTTATGTGCTAGTGTGACGGGAACACACATTGTGAGATGAAAGGAAGGGGCCTATCACTGTGAAGCTGGTTAGTCACAAGCTGACACACATGGGCGCAGTATGCTCACTCTTTGCTCCTAATGTGAAGCAGCTCTCGCTTGCAAATCAATACCACACAGCTCCTCTGGAGCGCCAAGGAACATGAACAGCTCTGCCATTCACGCCCAGACGTAGAAACACTGCCCTGTATCAGACGGGCACGCTAGCCGCACATGGGGGATTCCTGGTGGTAAAATATGGCTAAAAGAATGGCGCTGCTCAAAGCAACCGCTGAGATGTTTTGTAAAGCTGCTAATATTATATATATATATATATATATATATATATATATATATATATATATATTTTTTTTTTTTTTTTTTTTAATATACAACTATTTTGATACTTTCACAAAAATCCAAGCCAATGTGGGCTATTTTGATCAAAAATTTTATAGCGGAAAGAATGGTTAGACAGGTTAAAAACGTGTAAGTGGTGTAACTGAGCATATGTTTTTGAATTAAATTATTTTAGGGCGTTGAAAAAAAACACAATTTTCTACCACAAATTCTGGTAGTAGAGGAGCAGGGCTGTATGACATGTAGGGCTGCAAAATGGAAAGGGAGCTGTGGCTTTAGCACTGTCTATATGAAGCGAAGTTCCCTTTACAAGTAGCTTTGTCCCTTTCTACCCCAAAACCGAAAACCTAGGAGGCCAAGCTCCTGCCCAAACATAAGTCATTGTGTTTTAATACTGGCAGAAGGCAGGGACACCGGTTTATACACATGCCCTATAATATCCATGTTGCTTCAAGGAAAAGGCCTCACACCCCCTTCCTGCCCTGGATTCAGCATGCGGTCAGCTTTCCCTAAAAAAGGCACCTTGTTTACATCCAACAAAAATGAAATGGATTCAGGCTCTTTATGAGCAGAGGAAGTTTCAGGAATATATCCTGCTCTAGCCAAAAATACACAGGACACCAAGCACTCTGGGCGGCGTTCACACTTCAGCATTTGAATCGTAGGCAGATTTGACGCGATGTGTGAATGACAAATTTGGTTTCTATGAACGGCTGCACCAGATTTTGCACTCTCCAGTTTTAGTAAACCATCCCCCATCTGTCTTATCAGTATTTTGACAGAAAATCAAGCAAAGAGAACCAGTGCTTCTTAGCAATTATCCATCATCCTCTGACTTCATTACTTTCTCATAGTAGACATACAAAAGGGGTAGGCACTGCTCCAAACCTTACAAAACTTTCTTGGTCTATGCTGTAAGTGAATCAGATGCTGGCCAAAAAGGAGCCCGTCGAGGCTTTGTATTCCCTGTTAAGACAAGTAAGAGGCTGCAACCCAATGATGTCCCTCGTAGTAAGTCTTTGTTTAGGCAGCACAGGCACACAGAGTCCCCACCTACAAGCTTGCCCATGCTCTACAACTAAGCCCATAAGGGTGAAATGTGTCAGTGCCCTCTCATCTCTACCACTAAGCCCATAAGGGTGAAATGTATCAGTGCCCTCTCATCTCTACCACTAAGCCTGTAAGGGTGAAACGTGTCAGTAACCTCATCTCTACCACTAAGCCCATAAGGGTGAAATGTGTCAGTGCCCTCTCATCTCTACAACTAAGCCTGTAAGGGTGAAACGTGTCAGTAACCTCATCTCTACCAGTAAGCCCATAAGGGTGAAATGTGTCAGTGCCCTCTCGTCTTTATGGCTAAATCTGTAAGGAAGAAATGCATCAGAACACAGCAACATGTCTCAGTGTGCATGTGGTGGCCCAGAAAAGACTTACCATGAGTGATGTCATTGGTGTGTGGCCACTTACTTGTCTCAACTTGGAATACAGGGTGTCACGCATTTCAACCTTATGGGCTTAGTCGTAGAGAAAGGGCAGCCTGTAGATGGGGACTCTCAGTGTGCCTGTGCTTCCTAAGCAAAGACTATGGGTGACATATTTAGGTTGCAGCCTTTACAACATATCTAGGACTAAGCCTGTAAGGGTAATACGTGTCAGAAGGGGTGATCTGTAGGTAGGAACTTTCAGTGTGCTTGTTCTGGCTCGATAAAGAATTACTATGAGTGATGTCATTGGCATGCAGATGCTTACGGGTCTCTACACGGATAACGAAGGGTCATGCATTTCGTCCTCATGGGCTTAGTCTTAGAGATGTAAGGAATTCTCTACAACTAAGGCAGGCCATACATGGTTCAATATTCGAACTGTGTATGGGCAGGCTGAATGTACCAAGTTGATCGATCAATCAACTTTGGTACAACCAGCAAGTTGGGTTTTACCTCCAATTAAGCGCTAGTGGCTACTACAGCCGCTAATAATCACGGTCTTCTCCCGGCAGGGACGGCATACTCCACCCTCCCCCGCCAGGAGAAGACAATGGCCTGACAGGAGGGATTTCTGCATTAACACTGTCTGTGTTTATGGGGGAATCAAGAGAATTGCTTAGGTTGTAGGAAAGAAATTTGCTCCTTGTATGGCCTGCCTAAGCTTTTAAGGATGAAACGTGTGAGAAAGGGATGGCCTGCGGATGGGAACTCTCATTGTGCTTGTGCTGGCTCACTAAAAGCTTACAAGTGACGTCATTGGTGTGCGACCGCTTACTTCTCTCCGTTCACTACTTTCCGATTTCCTGACCTGGAACAGCACTAAAAGGCAGAGTGGAGCCAGAATTTCTCATTTGCATGCTTGTTTCAGGCCTTTGGTTCAGGAAACAAAGTAACAAGTTTGGTACAACAGACAGGGAGCAAGCATTTTCAAAAGAAGGAGGCTAGCAATGGCAGCTTCCAAATTTCTGTCAGTACAGGTTTCCTAGAAGATGATGTTCTGAGATAACTAAAACATTTTTGTGTGATGTATGCTGTCTGACAACTTACAATTTAGCACAGATCTAGATGGCTTCTTGTGGCAAAACTACAAATCCATTCATACTGAGTGTTTACATTCTACAACAGCTCGTTTACGAAAAAGAGGTTGTGGGGCCTGGAGCTGAAGGAAATCACCAATCTCCAAATGACAAGACACAGTCAACAGTGTGTGAGGGATGAGCTGTAGCAGTCTGCATTGTCAGGACAGGAAACAAGGGAAATCTCCATAAAGGAGGACACAGGCAACAACAAAAACCTCATCCCTCCCCTGCTCTATCCAAAACAAAACCTTTTAGCACGATATCTGCTGCTGCTAAAAGCCAAAGAATCCAGAGTTAGCTTTCAGCACTATACAGCTTGGAGCTCTTTGTAAGGCTGAAACCTGGCCACAGATGGTTTGATTTTCAGATGACCCCTACTGAATCGGCCAAAATTGTACCTCCCCACTAAGCACAGTGGCTTATGCCTGGTACACACGATGAGAAAATCGGACAAAAAAATACCACTTTCAAAGCGATCGTATGATAATATGATAGTACACAGCTTTTGAAATTATCCAAAGAGACAAAACGCGAACATTTTTCTCGTATGATACCAGAACAAACGATTTTTGTTTAATCAGTGCAGTTTTCGTCCGAAGTTATATTCTGTCGTATGAACATTTTCATAACTTTAGTAACCTCTTAATTTTTTGATATGAGACTAGCATGCAAAAAAACTGGACAATCGTTTGTCTGATATTCTCATCGTGTGTATGTGGCTTAAGTGGTGAACACTTCTGTCTTACGGAACTTTGGTTCAACTCCCAGCCAAAACATTTGTCTGCATGGTGTTTGCCTGGCTTTCCCTCACATTCTTCTACTGTAAGATAGGGGCCTAAGGCAGCCCATACACTAGTCTTTTTTTTTTACCAACCCAGGGGTTGAATGAAAAAAAAAATGGCCCCATTCCGCCAAACCACACACTCAAGGTAGATGAGGGAATCCTTCCTGCTGAGGTACTGTAGTCTAACAGTAGGGAGATTTCCCTGCCATCAGAATACACTGATCCGTGCTGCTGGCTATAGGCTGGTTGCACAGAAATGAATCAGTAGATTGACTTCTGTAGAACCAATCTGCCCCATACATGGATCAAAATTTGTCCGGTCCCTGCTGAACCGGCCAAATTACGATCCATGTATGCCCACTTTTAAAGTGGTTGTAAAGGCAGAAGGTTTTTTTTTATCTTAATGCATTAACCACTTAATGCAGTTAGTTATCCTGACTGGGCGTCATATGACGTCCAGCAGGATAAGCCACGATCGCACGCCGATCGGTGGTGCGGCATGTCAGTCTGACACACTGCATCACCGATCTCGGTAAAGAGCCTCTGATGGAGATTCTTAACCACGTGATCAGCCGTGTCCAATCACGGCTAAACACGATGTAAACAGAAAGAGACGTTTATTGGCTTTTCCTCACTCGCGTCTGACACGAGTAGAGGAGAGCCGATCGGCGGGTCTCCTGACAGAGGGGGGGTTCTGTGCTAATTGTTTATCAGTGCAGCTCCCCCCCACGGATGCCCGCCCAGGACCACCAGGATGCCACCAGGACCACAAGGGATGGCCACCACACAGGAAATCCAGGTATGCCATCCTAGACCACCAGGGATATGCCAGTCAGTGCCCAGGCAGCTGCTAATCAGTGCCCATTAAAAATGCCTGCCATTGCCACCAGTGATGCCCATCAGTGCCAGCCATCAGTGCCGCCTATCAGTGTCACCCATAAGTACCCATCAGTGCAGCCTTTCAGTGCCACCTACGAGTGCCCATCAGTGCCGCCTATCAATGTCCATCAGTGCCGCCTATCAGTGCCCATCCTCAGTGCCACCTCATTGGTGCCGCCTTATCAATGGCTGTCAGTACAGCTTATTAGTGCCCGTCAGTGAAGGAGAAAACTTTTTTTTTTTTAATTTTATAACAGAAACAAAGAAAAACTTTTTTTTTTCCTCTCTTTTTTAAAATTTGTTTAGCAAAAATACAGTGTAGCATGACCACGCAATTGTCATTTAAAAAGTGACAGCGCTGAAAGCTTAAAACTGGCTCGGGCAGGAAGGGGGGTAAGTTCCTGGTATTGAAGTGGTTAACATAAAAATCCTTCTGTGTGCAGCAGCCCCACGAATACTTACCTGAGCCCCATCTCGATCCAGCGATATTGCATGAGAGATTCAGCTGTTCAGGACTCTGCCTCCTCATTGGCCAAGACAGCAGCAAAGCGCATTTGGCTCCCGCTGCTGTCAAAGTCAGTGAGCCAATGAGGAGAGAGAGGGGGCAGAGCTGGGCCGCGGCTCTGTGTTTGAATGGACACAGTGCTGCGGCTCAGGTGCCCCGAGAGCAAGATGCTTGCTCTGGGGGCACTCAACAGGAGGGAGGGGCCAGGAGCACCGAAGAGGGACCCGCTTAGAGGAGGATCTGGGCTGCTCTGTGTAAAACCGCTACACAGAGCAGGTAAGTATAACATGTTTGTATTCCTTTATAGTATAAGTTTACTGAGGGCAGGAAATTATGTGAATATACAGTATGTACATTGCTGCGTAAATTGTCGTGAGTTTTATCAATGTCTGTAATAAATAAATAAATAGGCGCTGTGGGTGGTCCTGCAAACACCAACATGCTTGACAAAGGTTGAATGAGGCAGATGGGAAATTATCAGCTGAAAAGTGACTGCATTCAATCCCATGTGGTCACTTTTTGGTAGCGCCACCATCTTCAGACATCTGCAGGTGACGTGGCTTCCTAAATACAATGGCTGGCAGAAGAGATTTCTCTATTCGTGTTTAAGCCGGCCATAGATGGTTTGAATCTCAATCGGTTCAGCAGAGAAAGGCCGAAATTCGATCCCTCTATGTCTATGGGCAGGCAACATACCGGATTTTCATACGATTATTACCAGCAGCTATAGCTGCTAGCAATAATCACTCTGTTCTCCCAGCAGGGACAGCGCCCCCCCCATCCCCCACCCCCCTGCTGGGAGAGCACAATAGCTCAGTGGGAGGGATTCCCTCATTAGCACTGACTGTGTTGATGGAGGAATCGAGTGGGTTGCAGGAAAGAAAATCACAGCATCTATGGCTGGCTTTATGCTACTTTAAACATTGATCCGCTGCAAAAACACATATGCATTTCTGCTGCGTTTTTTAACGGACACCTAACACGCATCGCGGGTGCGTTTTTTTTGCTGTATTTTCCACTAAATGGGAAGGTGCGCTTTTGGTGCGTTTTTTTTTTTTTTAACTGACCAAAAATGCAGCAAGCAAGATTTTCTACACCGCAATAGCAGCGCAACGGGCCAATGTGAACACATACATAGAATTTAAAAAGGAAAGCATTTTTCTTCAGCTT
The DNA here is from genome assembly GCA_037952925.1 of Lithobates clamitans. NCBI lineage: Eukaryota > Metazoa > Chordata > Amphibia > Anura > Ranidae > Lithobates > Lithobates clamitans. Next base: position 1,399,675 of record JBBGZY010000052.1, on the reverse strand, counting down.
TTCTTGCGCTTTTTTTTTTTAAATGCAAAAGTGCTTCAAAATCTGCTTAGTGTCAAAGTAGCCTTTAGCGTTTATCGGGAAATCAACTGATTATCGATCACTCAGCCCGTGTAGGATAAAAACTGTCAGTGCTAAGAGCAAAACATTAAAAGTAGCAAATATTTTAATTATCAACATTTCAAGGGATGTTCTTTTATGTAAAATGTAACTATGCATCTTTATGTTCGCATTGGGTCTCTGTTGCGGTTTATGTGATTGTTACAATGTTAGTGCACTTTAAAAAACGTACAAGAATAGAAAAAAAAAAAATTAAAAAAAGGATCCTGTACAGTTTTTTTTTTTTTTTAATAAAAGTAAGTCATTGAATATAGAGCAGCCAAGCGTACGTCCTCCCAGCGTGGAGCTGTGCTCAGGTGGGCACAGTCTTCTCACCTGGCCTGTGTATGCTGGAGGTGCAGACAGGGACAGAGCAGGAAGGAGACAGCGCAGACATCCAGGAGACTGGCTCCCAGATTAGAGAGGTATGTGGGTGGAACCATACACAGGATGTGAAGCCGGCAGAGGGGGGGAGGAGATGGAGGAAGGACTGAATCACAGGCTCCAGGAACTTTTCACCTCACTAATTCTATTCAGCCCATGTGCTCTGCCTCTTCCATGGGTGAAACACAACTGTGCCTTTACAGCTGTGCTAGGGTGGACATTAACCCCTTGTGCACCAAAATCTGGACTTCCTACCGTCCCTTTCCAAGCCATAAAACTGCGTCTTACAGCTACAGAACCAAATGGGAGCCCTTCGTAATCTACAGTTATGAACACATTCTAAACGTTCAGAAAATTTAAAGGCTTACTGATGTGATTATTCAATCGATTGATGCAAAAAAAAAAAAAAAGATCAAAATGAACAAGAATAGTAAACTACAGACCTGTGAATCAGTGAGATCGATTTAGCAAGCTTTTGATCGGCTGTGGTGGATCTTTATTGATTGGTTCCCATTGATCGAATATCTGCATGTGTGTCAAACAACTGATCATAATACAGATTGAATGAATGGTTATTTAGAATATATGAATAGATCAATTCAGGCAGATTTTAAATTTTCAGTTGGTACTGTAGGTGTTGAATATTTTAGTTCATGATGAATCGCTCGTTTGCGATCGCTCGTACCTACATCGATTGAAGGGTATGGCCGCCCTGAGATAAAGCTGAACGTTTTGTGACACAGAGCTGACATCCTGCTCAGTAAAACTTAAGCCTCTTGGGTTTTTCCTAAACGATTAGTGCCGCCGGCTATGTCCGACAACACTAATCATGGTGTTCTGTCGGCAGGGAAGGCTCCCCACCGGCAGAACACAATAGCGCCACGGGAGAGACTGTGTTGATGGGGAAAATCGAGCAATTTTCTTTCCTTCCACCCATGGTGGAAGGAATGAAAATTGCATAATCTATGGCTAGCTTTAGAATACTCTGGTCATTTTTTATAACAAGATCATGCTACTAAAATCGCTAGTAGTTGTAATTGACCGCTACATGTCTGGAACAATGGGCTCTCTGTGGTGCGAGGCACACATATAGTAGTGATCGATCAAACACATTTAGAACACTGTACTGGTGTGTGGGCGCTTTCAGACTTGTGGCATCCTCGGAAGAGTGATCTGTGTTTTAATCGCTTTTTAGAGGACATTTGACAGGTAGTGAGGAGGTGTTATATTGCCTCTCTCTGCCGCATTTAACCCTGTAATTCTGCACAATCACACTTAAATCGCATGCTGCGCGGCCCCATTCAATTCAATGGGCGAGTTTGATCAGTGGTGCTGCTTGTTAAACAGTACTGCTGTTTAGTTAAAAATTACGCTGTTGTTGGAGATGCCAGGAGGAGAGGTGGACTTCATTGCATATCTTCTGGTCCTGCTTAAAACTGGAATGCCCCGTACACACGGTCGGATTTTCCGACGGAAAATGTGTGATAGGACCCTGTTGTCGGAAATTCCGACCGTGTGTGGACTCCATCACACATTTTCCATTGGATTTTCCGACACACAAAGTTTGAGAGCAGGCTATAAAATTTTCCGACAACAAAATCCGTTGTCGGAATTTCCGATCGTGTGTACACAAATCCGAAGCACAAAGTGCCACGCATGCTCAGAATAAATAAAGAGGTGAAAGCTATTGGCTACTGCCCCATTTATACTCCCGACGTACGTGTTTTACGTCACCGCGTTCAGAATGATCAGATTTTCCGACAACTTTGTGTGACCGTGTTTATGCAAGACAAGTTTGAGCCAACATCCGTCGGAAAAAATCCATGGATTTTGTTGTCGGAATGTCCGATCAATGTCCGACCGTGTGTACGGGGCATTACACTTCTGGAAAGAAGTGCATAGTATCTCACAAAAATGTACTGATTACAACCTCCCGTAGGACCCTGCCTTCTATCTTCTACAGGTCTCGGAGGAAACATACAAAAAATAAAAAATGGATTCTACGCCACCTCCCTAACGCCGACAGATTGAGCATCGCACTATGTTGGAGGGACTCACACCCTCCTTCCATTCCACAATGGCTTACGAAAGTCCAGGAGCTGAACAATATGGAAAACATGGCACAATCCGCTCAAAATAAAGATGAGGCCTCTTCCAGGACTGGAATCCATTGGGATATGTTTGTATTCTCAGATGAGGGTGAGGCCCTGTTTGGATCCTGCGCCCAGTGAAGTATTGAGCCTCTTTGCCCTCTTCTAGCATACTACACCCACCCTTTACCAATCCCTTCTCCCACCCAATTTCTCCCCACTTTCTTTTCCTCCTTGCCCTCCCTTTCCACTTCCCTACTCAAACCCGCTGGGTGACTCAATGTCACATAGGGGAAGGAAAATGAGTCAAGTCCCCCCTTTCCCCATACACAAAGTACTGGGTATTTTTCTTCACTCCAAGAATATGAACAACACAGAGGGAAAGTAAAGTGAAGGTGAGTATGTACTGCTGACGGGCCACCAATTGTGAACCTAAACTTTATCCTGCATGACAGTAACATAAGTTCACTTTAAGGCATTATCAAATCAATGTTGTTGCTACAATCGAAGAAGGCTGTACTGAAGAAAAAGGCTGACATTGCAAAGCTCTTCTTCTGTAAATACTAGTTGCCCGGCTGTCATACTGATCCGATATGCTCAGTACTTTCCCAGGCCCTGACCTGAGTACCCCCTCCTTCATCCTACAATGCAGTGCTCTGTGCCCACCACTGTGGAGTGGAAAGCAGGCAGAGGTGGCAAAACCTCTGCAAACAACTTTTACAAAGTCGGTATTTGCATAGGAATATCAGGTAATGGGGTGGAGTAAGTGGTTACAGTATAGTTATGATGTGGAACATTATGGTGCTTGCTATGCACTGTTGGCTTGATTTAAAGCGGAACTAAACCAGTCAATTTAACCACTTCAGCCCCGGAAGGATTTACCCCCTTCCTGACCAGAGCACTTTTTACAATTCGGCACTGCGTCGCTTTAACTGCTAATTGCGCGGTCATGCAATGCTGTACCCAAACGAAATTTGCGTCCTTTTCTTCCCACAAATAGAGCTTTCTTTTGATGGTATTTGATCACCTCTGCCGTTTTTATTTTTTGCGCTATACACGGAAAAAGACCGAAAATTTTGAAAAAAAATGATATTTTCTACTTTTTGTTCTAAAAAAAATCCAATAAACTCAATTTTAGTCATACATTTAGGCCAAAATGTATTCGGCCACATGTCTTTGGTAAAAAAAATGTCAATAAGTGTATATTTATTGGTTTGCGCAAAAGTTATAGCGTCTACAAACTAGGGTACATTTTCTGGAATTTACACAGCCTTTAATTTATGACTGCCTATGTCGATTCTTGAGGTGCTAAAATGGCAGGGCAGTACAAAACCCCCACAAATGACCCCATTTTGGAAAGTAGACACCCCAAGGAATTTGCTGAGAGGCATGTTGAGCCCATTGAATATTCATTTTTTTTGTCCCAAGTGATTGAATAATGACAAAAAAAAAAAAAAAAAAAAAAAATTACAAAAAGTTGTCACTAAATGATATATTGCTCACACAGGCCATGGGCATATGTGGAATTGCACCCCAAAATACATTTAGCTGCTTCTCCTGAGTACGGGGATACCACATGTGTGGGACTTTTTGGGAGCCTAGCCGCGTACGGGGCCCCGAAAACCAAGCACCGCCTTCAGGATTTCTAAGGGCGTACATTTTTGATTTTACTCCTCACTACCTATCACGGTTTTGAAGGCCATAAAATGCCCAGATGACATAAACCCCCCCCAAATGACCCCATTTTGGAAAGTAGACACCCCAAGCTATTTGCTTTGAGGCATGTTGAGTCCATGGAATGTTTTATATTTTGACACAAGTTGCGGGAAAGTGACAATTTTTTTTTTTTTTTTTTTTTTTTTGCACAAAGTTGTCACTAAATGATATATTGCTCACACAGGCCATGGGCATATGTGGAATTGCACCCCAAAATACATTTAGCTGCTTCTCCTGAGTACGGGGATACCACATGTGTGGGACTTTTTGGGAGCCTAGCCGCGTACGGGACCCCGAAAACCAAGCACCGCCTTCAGGATTTCTAAGGGCGTACATTTTTGATTTTACTCCTCACTGCCTATCACAGTTTCGGAGGCCATGGAATGCCCAGGTGGCACAAACCCCCCCCAAATGACCCCATTTTGGAAAGTAGACACCCCAAGCTATTTGCTGAGAGGCATGGTGAGTATTTTGCAGCTCTCATTTGTTTTTGAAAATAAAGAAAGACGAGAAAAAAAAATTTTTTTTTTCTTTTTTCAATTTTCAAAACTTTGTGACAAAAAGTGAGGTCTGCAAAATACTCACTATACCTCTCAGCAAATAGCTTGGGGTGTCTACTTTCCAAAATGGGGTCATTTGGGGGTTTTTTTTGCCACCTGGGCATTCTATGGCCCCCGAAACTGTGATAGGCGGTGAAGAGTGAAATCAAAAATTTACGGCCTTAGAAAGCCTGAAGGCGGTGCTTGGTTTTCGGGGTCCCGTACGCGGCTAGGCTCCCAAAAAGTCTCACACATGTGGTATCCCCGTACTCAGGAGAAGCAGCAGAATGTATTTTGGGGTGTAATTTCACATATTCCCATGGCATGTTTGAGCAATATATCATTTAGTGACAACTTTGCGCAAAAAAAAATAAAAAAAATAAAAAATTGTCTCTTTCCCGCAACTTGTGTCACAATATAAATTATTCCATGGACTCAACATGACTCTCAGCAAATAGCTTGGGGTGTCTACTTTCCAAAATGGGGTCATTTGGGGGGGGTTTGAACTGTCCTGGCATTTTATGCACAACATCTAGAAGCTTATGTCACACATCACCCACTCTTCTAACCACTTGAAGACAAAGCCCTTTCTGACACTTATTGTTTACATAAAAAAATAATTTTTTTTTGCAAGAAAATTACTTTGAACCCCCAAACATTATATATTTTTTTTAAAGCAAATGCCCTACAGATTAAAATGGTGGGTGTTTCATTTTTTTTTTTCACACAGTATTTGCGCAGCGATTTTTCAAACGCATTTTTTGGGGAAAAAACACACTTTTTTACATTTTAATGCACTAAAACACACTATATTGCCCAAATGTTTGATGAGATAAAAAAGATGATCTTAGGCCGAGTACATAGATACCAAACATGACATGCTTTAAAATTGCGCACAAACGTGCAGTGGCGACAAACTAAATACATTTTTAAAAGCCTTTAAAAGCCTTTACAGGTTACCACTTTAGATTTACAGAAGAGGTCTACTGCTAAAATTACTGCCCTCGATCTGACCTTCGCGGCGATACCTCACATGCATGGTGCAATTGCTGTTTACATTTGACGCCAGACCAACGCTTGCGTTCACCTTAGCGCGAGAGCAGGGGGGACAGGGGTGCTTTTTTTTTTTTTTTTTTCTTTATTATTATTATTTTTTTATCTTATTTTTAAACTGTTCCTTTCATTTTTTTTTTTTTTAAATCATTTTTATTGTTATCTCAGGGAATGTAAATATCCCCTATGATAGCAATAGGTAGTGACAGGTACTCTTTTTTGCAAAAATTGGGGTCTATTAGACCCTAGATTTCTCCTCTGCCCTCAAAGCATCTGACCACGCCAAGATCGGTGTGATAAAATGCTTCCCCAATTTCCCAATGGCGCTGTTTACATCCGGCGAAATCTAAGTCATGAAATGCTCGTAGCTTCCGGTTTCTTAGGCCATAGAGATGTTTGGAGCCACTCTGGTCTCTGATCAGCTCTATGGTCATCTGGCTGAATCACCGGCTGCATTCTCAGGTTCCCTGTTGAGACAGGAGAGCCAGAGAAAAACACGGAAGACGTTGGGGGGGGGGGGGCATTCCCTCCGACTGCTTGTAAAAGCAGTCTAGAGGCTAATTAGCCACTAGGATTGCTTTTACATGAAAGCTGACCGCTGGCTGAAAAGAATGATACCAAGATGATACCTAAACCTGCAGGCATCATTCTGGTATAACCACTCAAAGTCGTGAATGGCGTACCTGAAGACAAAAAAATGGTTAACAATAAAGCACAGTAAACGGTAAGGTATAAAAAATTGCATACCTGAAAAGCAAACATGATAAAACATAATAACAATAAAACATTGCAGAATAGAATACAGTAAAAAAGAGCAGAACAATAGAGAGAGAATAGAGAGAGAGAGAACAATAAAACGCCAACTATTTTTTTTTTATTTTATATTTTTGTGTGTGTTTTTTTTTTTTTTTCACTTTTTTTTGTAACTAACTTTTATAACTGTAACCGGTTCCAGGTTCAGGTCTCTCAAAATGCGATGGCATCTTGGGAGACCCTGTGAAAGTGTGCCTAGTCTGTGCAATGCTGTACCCTACGCTAATAGTCAACTAGTGAATGGTAGCATTCAAAACATTCACCAATGCAAAGACCAGGATTGTCAGGACAGGAGGGACAATAATAGCGGGTGTCACGCCTATATCCGCGCTTGCTGCAGACACAACATCTTTTTTGGGGGGGTTTGTTGGGTAGGGGTACTCGGGAGGACATAAAAATGCCTCTCATGCAGCCGACTGCATTTGGTTGGGGATGTGAATGGGGGAAGTACGGGCGCTGCAGAAGTGGTGGGTTCCCAATTAGGATTGGCGAATGCAGCAGGAAGGGCATTATGGGCACGACGGGCCTGTGTTTGTCTTTTTGGTGGCAGCGGGACACTACTTGTGCTTGCCACCTCACCAGCTTGAACTGCACTTATGGGACTCGCCACGTCACCACGTGTTACTGCAGTGCTGGTATGACTACGACCGGGGTGTACTAGGCCGCTGGCGCTTGCCAGTTCACCAAAACGCTACCAAAAAAACTGTTAGCGATCGCAGGGATCAGGCCTGACTCTGCGAACGCTGCAGTTATGCGTTTAGTGTTTTGTAAGTGTCAGTGATCGATCGATACTGCACTTGGGTGGGCTGGGCCGGGCGGAGGGGCAAAACGCAGGTGCTAGCAGGTATCTGGGCTGATCCCGCTAACACTGCGTTTGTGGGAACCCTAAACTGCTGGGGACGCTAGTATAGATCTGATCGGATCAGATATTGATGCGATCAGATACTATACCACTAAGGGAGGTGTATGCTGCGTGCGCGGGTGTCAGCGGTACTGGCGCTAATCTGACGCTGCCTGGGGCTGGTGCTTGCCAGTTCACCAAAACGCTACCAAAAAAACTGTTAGCGATCGCAGGGATCAGGCCTGACTCTGCGAACGCTGCAGTTATGCGTTTAGTGTTTTGTAAGTGACAGTGATCGATCGATACTGCACTTGGGTGGGCTGGGCTGGGCCGGGCGGAGGGGCAAAACGCAGGTGCTAGCAGGTATCTGGGCTGATCCCGCTAACACTGCGTTTTTGGGAACCCTAAACTGCTGGGGACGCTAGTATAGATCTGATCGGATCAGATATTGATGCGTTCAGATACTATACCACTAAGGGAGGTGTATGCTGCGTGCGTGGGTGTTAGCGGTACTGGCGCTAATCTGACGCTGCCTGGGGCTGGTGCTTGCCAGCTCACCAAAACGCTACCAAGAAAACTGTTAGCGATCGCAGGGATCACGCCTGACTCTGCGAACGCTGCAGTTATGCGTTTAGTGCCTTGTAAGTGACAGTGATCGATCGATACTGCACTTGGGTGGGCTGGGCTGGGCCGGGCGGAGGGGCAAAACGCAGGTGCTAGCAGGTATCTGGGCTGATCCCGCTAACACTGCGTTTTTGGGAACCCTAAACTGCTGGGGACGCTAGTATAGATCTGATCGGATCAGATATTGATCCATACAGATACTATACCACTAAGGGAGGCGTATGCTGCGTGCGTGGGTGTTAGCGGTACTGGCGCTAATCTGACGCTGCCTGGGGCGACGCATATCACCGCCGGGCGATCGGGGGGCTAAACCTTTATTCGGTAATAAACGGCGGGTGCCCTGACACTATAAAAAATAAACGAACTAACCAGCGTCACCCGTAACAGTTATACGGTGATCAGTGGTGAAAGGGTTAACTAGGGGGCAATCAAGGGGTTAAAACATTTATTAGGTAGTATATGGGGGTCCCTGTCGCTATAAAACGCTGACGGCGAACCTAAATATTTACCTCACTAACTAGCGTCACCAGTGACACTAATACAGCGATCAGAAAAATGATCGCTTAGCAACACTGGTGACAGGGGGTGATCAAGGGGTTAAAACTTTATTAGGGGGGTTAGGGGGGTACCCTAGACCTAAAGGGGGCCTAAGACTCACTGCCCTAACACACTAACTGACACAAACTGACACCAATACAGTAATCAGAAAAAAAAAAAAAAAAAAAAAAAAAAACCTGCTTGGTGTCAGTTTGTGACAGGGGGGGGGGGGGTGATCGGGGGGGGATCGGTGATCGGGGGGGGATCGGGGGGCGATCGGGGGGGGGGTCGGGGTGAAATGTATGCCTGGCATGTTCTACTGTGTGTGTGTGTTTGTGTAACTCACAGTTCAGTCTTCTCTCCTCGGCCCGGAACGGAAAATACCGAGCCGAGGAGAGATGACATCATTTCCTCTGCCTCTGTTTACAATACAGAGGCAGGGAAATGATTCCATTGGCTGGGAGCGATCGCGAGGGGGGGGCCACGAATGGATGGCCTCCCCCTCACCACCGATCGCCGGGGGACATTTGCCGACCGTCGCAGGCACCGGGGGGGGGTCCGATCGGACCCCCCACCCGCGGGCAGGCAGGGACGTACAGGTAAGCCCTTTTGCCTGCCCGTGCCGCTTTGCCGACGTACATCGTCGTGCGGCGGTCGGCAAGTGGTTAACAGTTAAAAAAACAAACAGATGCATTCCTGGAATGCCGAGAATACCAACTGTCACATTTGCTTGTGCTCTCAACCAAACTGTCAAACCATGAAACAGCTGATGTCATAACTGATCACATGTGCAGCACCATGGCAACTGCACATCAAACAGAGGCTAAGATGGCAGCTTCCTTGGCTGAAAAAGAAGTGTTTAGTTCCAGTTTAAATTGATAAAGGACGTTACTGGTTAACATCAAGCAATCAGCTAAATGTGTATATAACTGATATATCAGAAGATTTGTCACTTTGTTCAGACAACAATCTTGTAATACAGGCAGCTTAGCTACGTCTAAGGGTCTATTCACACCACGTATGTTGCAGTAACGTACCTTACGTGCTTTGGTGTACTGCGGTGCTATTCATTGTGAATGGCAATCCAACATACCCCCTTGTCCCTACATGTGACAGCACTGTTGCTTGAGAGAAAAGTAGAGCAAGTCACATGCGCCTCCATACTCAGAAGTAACGAGTATTTCGATCACTTCCAATGGCTGAATGGAGTGCGGGGGACCAAAGGAAAGGCAAGTATGTGTTGCTGGGGGTGGGGGCATTAAAGATTACTTGCTGTGCCCTGCAGGTTTCGGTGCCTAGACAAGATTTTCTAATTTCATAGGTACCACAGGATTTGAAAACAAATATTTGAATGAATTTTGAATGGAAAGATATCAGTTAATAAAGCTTTGTTTGATTTTCTATCCACCGAGATAAAAGACTGCGACTACTGAGCATCCCTAGAGAGGTCGAAGTGAGACATGACATTTGCCTCTCCAGCCACTGTTTCGGGGACAAGTGACTTTGACTGTGGCAAGTGCTATATTCAGCGATGTAGTTGAAATTCAGCAAGGATTTCTCCAAATAGCAATTAACACAGAAAAAGCTATCGTTACAACACTGCCACCATATCAAAGACAACATGGTTTGTGGTTGACACTTGAAGAACGCGGTTATGAAAATACACTGTGAAATGCTTTATAAAAATACATTTGTAAGTTTCAAAAGATGTCACATCGCATGGTCTTTTTGTGGTTACTGGAAACCACAATAACCCTCCGCAGCCATCTGTGTGACCTCTATGGTTGGTCGGACAGTGACTTAAACTAACACAAAGTTCAGAAAAACTGAAAAATCAGTGCTCTCTACTTAGTGGCAAACTAACAAAACACTTGTGGGAATGAAAATAGCACTTCAAAGTTAACTACTGTATGCATATACAATACCATATATATATATCAATAGGGACATCTCTTCCAGTGACAACTGTCTAAGAAGGTATTTTTCTCTCACTTTCTGTTGTAACTCCAGAACAGGAAGTGAAGATAAATCCCCAAAGGAAAAACAAAAAAAAACCTTAAAGGAATCATTTCCTACTCCATCCAAAGCAAACAAAATGTTTTTGGCTTTGGTTTCACCTGAACTGTATAAGTCTTAGCCGCTTAATGAATCTCACCTCCGCTTTGTACATGCGGATCAGGCCCTGGTTGACTTTAGCCCAAGTTGGGACAGCGCTGATATTCCAGAGTTGGTTGGAGTGTTCTGCAAAAGGTCCCGTCTTCATCTGAAACATAAATAAAAATCATTTCTCCAGCAGCAAGTAAAGAAGTCACCAAAGACCACCATTTTGCAATGTTTAAGGACCATTTAGGAAAGGCAATCATTAAAACTAGGAATATCCTCCAAGAGGATAAAGCTACTGACCCAACATGAATACTGCTTTTACAGTCTTTCCTTTTTATCTTCTATATTTATAAACCTGGAAGACCACTATAAGTGCCTCTAAGGACATGGGCAGCCAGCTATGTTCTGGACAAAAAGTATCAAGTCATGAAATTTTAGACCAAGCCAGCTAAACACAGCTGGATTAAACACAATCTCATGTACATGGAGCAAAATCAATCAGTGGAAAACCATAACTATTTCTCCACCTTTGATAAGTCTATCTGCCCTCCTTACAAAGATTATGAAAGCTCTGCGGTTCCCTGTAAACAGACTGCTTGTCCTGTCACATCGAGTTGTATGTTAAAATCTTGTGATATATGCTTACATTTCCACAGTTGTTAATCATCTGTCCTCTGAAGAAGACCCCCAGGGTCGAAACGCGTCAGGACACCAATAGTAAATTTGATCTTGTTGCTTTGGATATATTGTACTGTATATTGTTGCTGGCTTTTTAACAATTTTTTGTACCACAGTTTATGTCTTGACTTCCAATGTCAGAAGTCATCAATCTTATTCAATAATTTTTGTACCAATAAATCAATTTGACTATCTTATTATTCTTTTTTATCATTGGCTGCATTAAAGCCCCGCTTAGGGGGTCTTTTTCGTTCTTTTTTAATGCATCATATGAGGTGCGCAGCCCTCTTATTTTTTGTCCTCCGAGTGTCCCCTTTTCTCCCAGACTGCTTGTCCATAGCACAGCTGGATTGTGCATGCAAGAACACCCAGGTTAGTCATGGATAGGAAGAGATATCAGTAAAGCAACAGCAAGTGAAAAGACCATGTGATCATTGGGCCTTCAACAATGATTTAACCCAGGTCAGGACACTGAGCTCTGGTACATTCTAAGTTAAAGAACGGTTTACCTTTACACAGGTGAACGTTAATGAAAGCCTTATTAAAATGGAATCATAAAAAACATTGCACAAATTTTGGCCAGTTCCTGATAAACCAACCAAAATTTGACCACTGGGTAGTCCTGTCACGAGATCCTCCCACTTGACATCTCTCTACAGAAAAATCAAAGGAGCTGGGCAGAAAATTGGATGCAGCAGATATTTTGTGGACAATCAGTTGGATGCTGTTTGGTTATTTTGCCAGTCAGTGGGGCCGGCTGTCAATATACAATGGCAAAAGCAGGAGAGTCATTCATCTTAAATGTATGTGGCCAGCTTTAATAGCATTCATATTTTCAGATAAAGCATGGTACACAAGTTGTTCCAATGAGAGCAAGCACACAGACATATGCAGGTACAAGAAATGTAAAATGCTGTGTAGCGAGTCTTTTGCTTTTAGCATCCTTGCCAGACAGCACAGCCAACAATGGCAGCGTAACCTGATCAAGAACACTACTTATACCACCCCAACCTGCTGTTTGGACAAAAAAAGAGCAGCAGCAGCATACTGATGAAGTCACCCTTCTGCTCGCTCTAATCTCTTGTCCTGCCCTTGTAAACAGCAGAGGTGGTAGGAGGCTAATAAATAGGTGGAACCAAACATACCAGTAATTCTCAGGGCTTCTGCCATCATTTGCAAGCATAAACAGCATATTTGCCACTTATGGCAGAAATAGCTCACATAGGGCCCTCCTAAGGAAATGTGATCACTGCCATCGTCTGTTGGTCTATTTATGGGTCAAGACCGCAGGGGTCTCAAACTGGCGGCCCTCCAGCTGTTGCGAAACTACAAGTCCCATGAGGCATTGCAAGGCTGACAATTACAAGCATTACTCCCACAGGCAGAGGAATGATGGGACTTGTAGTTTCACAACAGTTGGAGGGCCACCAGTTTAAGACCCCTGGTTTAGAGTCTTCAGCTTCCTCTACTGGCCAGTTGGGGATGATGTAACACTCAGTTGTCAGTTTACAATTAGGAAAAATGTAAGCAGGTAGGGAAAGAGCTTTTATGGCAGATACATACTTTTCTGCCATATAAACATACCTGCAAGCAACAAAAAAATTAAATTTATTTCTGCTTCAAGGCAAAATTTGGTACAGCGTAGCCAGTACAGCCAGCCTGGTGACCTGACCTTTTTTTCTCCCCCAATCCCCAGCATATGACTAAGTTCACCCCGCTGCTCTCTCCTTCTGTCAGTACTATTCTAGTACTGTCCCCATCTCCCAGTCTAAGGGGTGCTGTGCAATGAATCACAAGAGGATGAAATCCAGTCAAATTCAGTTTTTAAAAATATCTTTCACGTGTTGGTAAAAAATATATAACTGCATTCATTTGTGTGTTTACATGTGCCTGAAAATGAGCTTTACAGATTTTTATTTTGTAAATTAACACATAACTTGATTTTTTGGAGTGCTTATATCTTCAAGGAGTTGCATATAGAAGTATAATTGTGCCCCCAATTGTGTAGTTTACTCTATGAAAAATGTTTCATTGTTAAAGGGTATTGTATTCTTCCGCTTTGCAACAGCTTCATGATATAGATGTTTGCTGAGCAACACAATATATCTTTGACCATCTGCAGTATTTTAAAGCAACTGTTCATTTAGCATAGTCTGGGTGCTTTTAAATATTTACCATCTGATTTAATATACAGCTAGAGTGTGAGATGCAATGCACTGCCCGAAGCTAGGCCATTGTAGTTATAGCTGTGTAAAGTCCCAGCTTTCCCCAGACACTTCCTGGTTGAGCTGCCAGTTTCCTTCCTTCATTTCCTACGATGACTCTTTCAGTTCTCCGGTAACGTGAAGTGACATCACCCACACGTCCCAAGGCTCCTCCCCTATTCCTACACTTGGGAGCAAGGCCGATTACCTTGTTTGAAGAGACAAATAAATGGAAGCCCAAATGAACGTTCAGTTTAAATCAGTTACCGTATATACTCGAGTATAAGTCGTTCCGAGTATAAGTCGACGCCCTAATTTACCACAAAAAAATGGGAAAAACTTAGTGATCCGAGTATAAGACGAGGGTGAGAAATGCACAGCTACTGTAAGTGGAAAAGAGGGTCAACAATGCCCATTTGCAGCCTCACTGTGCCCATTTGCATGCCTCACTGTGCCCATTTGCAGCCATAGGTCCCCCGAACTTCAAACTCGGTAGTTAAGGGTTCCTAGATGCCCCCTAGCTGCAGCCAAAATTTGGGGTCTCTGAACCCAAATGGTCCCGAAATGACATTGCTGCAGATGGGCACAGTAGCCCGACTTTGGGGCCCCATATCTCGGGGCCACTTAGTGCTAAAAACCCCTGGTTTGGTGTGCGAACTCAGTGGAACGAGCACCATAAAATATCCAAAGCTGGGGTTTCTAGCACTAAGTGTCCCCAAGATACAGTCGGTTCAGAAAATGTCAAGCACTTTTCTGCAGCAGATAATGACATTTTCTGAACCAGGTTTGGGGCCCCGTATATCAGGGCCACTTGGTCCTAGGAACCCCAGCTTTGGTTATGTTATGGTACCAGTACCACTGGGTTTGCACACCAAATTTGGGGTTCCTAGCACCTATTGGCCCTGAGCTACGTGGCCCCAAATTCGGTTCAGAAAATGTCAAGCACTTTTCTGCAGCAGAGAATGACATTTTCTGAACCGATTTTGGGGCCCCGTATCTCGGGGCTACTTAGAGCTAGGAACCCCAGCTTTTGGATATGTTCTGCTGCCAGTTCCACTGGGTTTGCACACCAAATTTGGGGTTCCTAGCACAAAGTGGCCCTGAGATACGGGGCCCCAAAGTCGGTTCGGAAAATGAAATTTTTTGCTGCAGAAAAGTGCTTGACTCGAGTATAAGTCGAGGGAGGCACTTTCAGCACAAAAAAATGTGCTGAAAAACTCGACTTATACTCGAGTATATACGGTAATTCATTGCAGCTCCATCAAAACACAAAGGTGTATAAAGTATATTGTTAGTTTTCTTAAAAGAATGTAACAAAAAAAAAAACAGCCCACACCTGAGTAGAAAAGCCTGTCCCCTGCCTTCAAGCCTTGCGGAAGGACCCTTGCTCTCTCTGTGGAAACAGTGTTCACTCTACAGAGGTCCAACACTCCCTCTTGCTGACTCAGACCTATAGCTCTGCAATTAGCAAAGTTCATGCTCTGTTAATTATGGAGCTCTAGTTATGACTCAGCAGGCGGTGGGTCAAACCTCAGCAGAAAGACCACTGCTTCCACAGAGAGAGTTGGGGTTTTGTCTACAGCATGCTGGCAGGGGACAGGTATTTCTACTCAGACTGTTGCTGCTTCTTAAAGTGTGTAGATTTTGCACAGCTTTTGTTTTGATGTACCTAGAATGTATTTAGCCAGTTTTTATCTGATAAATAGAACATCACAACCCAATGAGTTTCCAAGCCACAGGTGCACACCAGGAGGAAAAGATCTGCGCTATCTAGTCTCAACAAGCAATTATAACCAAAAAAAACTGAAGGACTATAAGTGAGATGACATTCCTTCCTTCTTTTTAATAGACACTGGTGTCTCCTATTGAAGGGTGATGTCAGCACTGTACAGTGAGGGGGAAAAAAGTATCTGATCCCCTGCTGATTTTGTACATTTTTTGGTAGGTTTATTTTAACAGTGAGAGACAGAATAGCAACAAAAAAAATCAGTGGCCCCTCAGTGGAGCCCTGATGTAGGACCTGGATAAACCTTGCCTTGGCAGGGGTCTGCCTGGTTGCGGCCGGGTGGTCCAAGAGTACTCTGTTCTCATCAGGAATCTCATGCCCCAGGGATCAGGACTCTATCTTTTCAGAGAGATTTTTACTGTACCTGTTTTGTTTCATACATGCACCACACCGTGGAGCGTCAAAAAGAAAAAAAAAAAGGAGGACAAGAATAACATTTTATGCATTGACTCTGCTTTATTATGTGGAGATCAATAGGCACAAACACTACAAAACTGGCTATGTATCTTTTTTTTTTCAGCCAGTGAATTTTTTTTCCCTTCATTTTATGAAGTAGAAAAGTGACTGCTGGAATCTGGTTGTGGGGTTCAATACTGACAAGGTTTTCTGGACACAAGCAGCAGTCAGCAACACTGTACCTTAAATAAATCTGCAAAAAAAAAAAAAAAGATGCACCTGCCCTAAGAGAAATCGACACCTTAAATTTCTTGAGAAAAGTACACCAGATTTTTAGGCCCCAAATAGGACACCGGTGGCTGCACCTGCATTTATAAAATATTTATTTTGGAGGGAATTTTTTATTTTGACTTTTTTTTAGAAACTCACTAAGCACTATTTGCATGTAAACAGGCAATGATAAACTATACCAAGTATAGTCAGAAAGAAAGCCACCAAACCATAACCTGTCTGGTTGTGCTAGCGTGTTGCTCCCAAAGCCCTACTTCATAGAAACCATGGTTTTCCATGCACTGCACTGATGGTGACCAGTGATGAACTAAGGCATGTGTCGACGTGTGTCCGTACCCGCCTATGCTATACCGCCGACAGCTAATCATAGGCGGCGGAAGCATTACCCGCCGCGCAGTCGCATGTATACATGCCTCTTGTATACATGAAGCTGTGGGTCGCGGAATGCCTCTTATGATTGGCTGTCAGCTTACTGATAGGCGCAGAGACACAGTCAGTGAGGAGGGAGGGGGGGAACGGGGCCAAGACGTGCTGTGTGTGTCAATGGACACACAGAGCCAGCTCAGAAGTGAACCGGCATGAAGGCCCCCATAGCAAATGGCTTGCTATAGTGGGCACTCAACACGGGGGGAGCAAGGAGCGCCTGTGGGGGACACGCGAAAAGGAGAATCAGGGCTGCTCTGTGCAAAAACAATGCAAAGAGCAGGTAAGTATAACAAAGTTTGTCATCTAAAAGAAAAAAAAAAGTATGGTTTACAATAACGTTAACAGCTCGATAATATAAGGCTGTATACATCCTAGAAACCAAAGGGTTTTGTGAGCAAAAACGTCCATTGGCTCAGGGGCATAAAGGAATTATTAAAAGAGAAGCATGGCCAAAGCTTTTTTGGCTTTATTTATCTTGGGGTCAATGGAGTACATTTACTTTTGTTATCCTGTGACCCAGAGTCTGCAATGCCAGCCTCCAATTATTTTTAGAAATGATTTACTATAGGTAATCCTAATGTGGTTGCAAGCCTGTTTTTTTTTAATAAAAAAAAAAAACATGTTATGTTTACCTGCTCTGGTTTTGCACAGAGTGGTCTCTTACCTCCTCCTCTGGAGTCCCTCGTCGACTCTGTCCCCTCCTCCTTTTCTACGAGTGCCCCCATAGCAAGCCAACTGCTTTGGGGGGGGGGGGGGGTCTCGTGCAGGCGCGCTCCCAAACTGGGCTGTGTGCATCCATAGACACACACACACAGCGTGACTTGCCCAGGCCCTCTGCTTACAGGATTTGGCTAATGGCAAGAGATGCCAATGGCTCCTGCTGCTCTCAGAACCTCCTATGAATACAGGAAGAGAGAGGACTTGGGCAAGTGTTTAAGAGGGGGCTGGTATTGAAATGTTTTTTACCTTAATGCAGAGAATGCATTAGGGTAAAAAAATACTTTTGCGCTTAGAAACACTTTAAGCTGGCCATTTACTGAGTGAATATCAGCTAGTACCTGATTTGTTGGACAAAATACAATCAGTGGGTAGCCCTATTGGCATTGTACTGCCCTACATTCTTCCAACTAAAAAAAAAAAAAAAATCAAAGAAACCAAGTTGAAAATTTTTGGTGGAACAGCGACTGCATCCAATCAAGTCTCTGTTCGGGTACTCTGACAGCCACCAGTGGCAGCTGTCAGAATACAATAACTACCACTTCATCCATTCACACCGTATACTGTAGATAGAGAAGTCTGTTGGATATTTTTTTTTTTTTTTTTGTTCAGCCTAATTTATTAATGTTTTTACACCTGTGGGGCGGGAAGAATAAGTGATCATGTGACCACTGTGATTTGCTGTCACAGTGCTCACATGATCAGGATCATTAGTGGGGACTGAGAACTGTCTTTGACAGCTCGGTCTCTGTGCTGGGTCTTAGTGCAGAAAGAATGGCCACCCACGGCTCAACATTTTGCTTCCCCAAATGTGGGCGGCAAAAGAGGATAAAAACCTTGTCTTCATGTATAGGTGCAAGAAAAAGAACCGCTGCTCCAGGTGTAAAAGGATAAGGCTGATTGGAATATCTTGCAGAGTGCCAGCCCCGGGAAACTTGGAAAGAAAGAAAGAAATGGCTGCACATCCAGAACTTCCCATTGCCTTTATTTTGTTTCACAAAGATAACACCAGAGACACCAAACTGTGGTCACGTAGACGCGTTTCATACATACATCTTGTGCTTAATCATTACTAGTGATTAAGCACAAGAGTATGTGTGAAACGCGTCCACGTGACCACAGTTTAGGGTCTTTGGTGTTATCTTTGTGAAACAAAATAAAGGCAATGGGAAGTTCTGGATGTGCAGCCATTTCTTTCTTCTTTTCATGTATAGGAGGGGACAGCCATATTTGCTCATTACAGACTGTGCTACCTTCTTAGTATTGCTGTATAGTGTTGTGCCTCATTCATATTTACGGTTTAAGGTTGGTCTGACTACACACTATTGACTCTCTGCAGTCTCTAAAGAGAAGCACCGTCCACAATGCTCTTAGTAACCTGAACCATGTGATCTTTGCCTAGTCTTCAGGTCACATAAGGAAGCAGTATTTTTTTTTTACTCATACCAAGACTTACATTTCTGCTCAAAATACTGCGATTTTGAAAAAGCTGACATGTCCTATTGATTTATGTGAAGCGTGAATTTTCTTAAGTTCCCTAGCTAAAGGTTTGCAGTGTCTCCATTTGCTGCAAGACCGCTGTGTTTTTCCACCAATGTTCAGAAGGGCGGACGGACTGCCCAGCCATACTGAGCTTACACAAGCTCGTAAACCAAAAGGCTTGCACTTCAAAGCTGGAACGATGGTGTGGTTTACAGAAATTTCGAAAAGGCTGACAGTGGGAATAAAGTATGAAAAACAAAAAAGGAGAGAAAGCGAGGAGAGAGCATGAGAAAATGAAAGAGACAGCAGGGGAAAGAGCCTGAGACATCACATGATGTAGAGAGAGGGAGACAGCCAATCCTTCAGTAACCTCAGGGGAATTGTATGAGTCAGAGAAGCCATATTGAGCAGGAAATTACTCACAGGCTCTGCGTTCCTGACTCTGCTCTCCCTAGAGAATGAGCCTTTTGTAAATGGTTCCTCAGTCAGTAAGAGGAGGAGGGGGGGTGGGGGAGGAATAGATGAGAGCAACCCCTTCCTGTCAGTTCCTTCCCTTCCAGCAGAAATTTAAACCCTCCCTTCTATAGGAAAGAAAAAAAAAAAACCTCCAAATTTAGAAGGGCAGATTGAAGCGGAGACTGTGCAGGCAGAGGAGAGAAGCTGCACAATGCTCTGTGCCTTTCAATTACTGCTCATCTCGCGCTCTCGTTAAGTCAGCATCGCTCTCTGCAAACTTCACTGATCTCATCCTCTGTTGTGGCGCTGGGGCTTTTTATTAACCCACAGTCTGCCAGGAGAGCCTGCAACAGCGTTTCGCTGTTTATAACGAGCGTGTTTTGAAAACGAGGGTTTGTTTGCCGGTGTGCTTATTACACAGCCGCCTTCGCGAACGCGACAAGAGTTACGGGCCAGAGAGGTCGATTTCTGCGGTGACCATTGGACCTTAATGAGGCTCCGCTCACACCGGGGCACGTTGCCTGCACTTTAGTTTATTCGATCCTCACAAATCTCATACAGAATACAGCTGATTTTTCATTTTATTTGCATTGTTGTGAATGGCGCTGTTCACGCTCGCACATTTATGCATTTGGTTATATATATATACATACACACACACACACATACATACATATATATATATATATATATATATATATATATATATACACACACACACACACACACACACACACACACACACACATATATATATATATACACACACACACACACATACATATATACATACACACACACACACACACACATATATACATACACACACACACACACATATATACATACACACACACACACACACACACACACACACACACACACACACACACACACATACATATATATATATATATATATATATATATATATATATATATATATATATATATATATATATATATACATACACATATACACACACATACACACACACGCACACATACATATATATACACACATACACATACACACGCGCACACAGTGCTCGGCATAAATTAGTACACTCCAACAGATTTGTCAGAAAAAATTTACTTTTCTTTCAGAATCAACATTTTCTAATTGACACTATACTACAAAATACTGCCACAAATGCGGGCCATTGATTGCAACCAAGATTTCTTAAATTTGCATACACAAAGTATTTTTCCTAACAAATTCATTCAAGAACATGTTGCAAAAAATGAACACACCCCAATGAAAGTCTTAAGCCTCGTACACACGATCGGACTGTTGGCCAACAAAACCGTGGAATTTTGTCCAAAGGGCGTTGGCCCAAACTAGTCTTGCATACACATGGCACACAATTGTTGGCCAACAATTACGAACGTAGTGACATACTACGTGCTTTTTCAGCTCTTTAGCGCCACCCTTTGGGCTCCTTCTGCTAGTTTTGTGTTAGTAGAAGTTTGGCGAGTGTTGATTCGCGCTTTTCAGTTTGCGCTTTTCATTTCGTTCTTTTCAGTTCGTTAACCAGACACGAGGAGATAACGTGTTATTTATTATTGGCCTTGGAGTTATTGCTTTGACATTATTGTTTTGGTTGAATAATGATTTGATTTGGTAAATTTTCTATATTTTTGGATGCATAGAATGCACTTTTTGGTTAAGTTCTATTGCAGTGGTTCTCAACTCCTGTCCTCAGGACCCACTAACAGGCCAGGTTTGCAAGATAACTGAAATACATCACAGGTGATATCTTTTGCTGCTCAGTGATTGCAGTATTCTAGTCTTCATCTCCCCAAGGTAATACTTAAAATCTGGCCTGTTGGTGGGTCCTGAGGACTGGAGTTGAGAACCACTGTTCTATTGGAAGATAGCATTTCTAATTTTATTTGTTTTCTTTTTTTAATGCACAATAAAAAAAAATGTGTAGAATTATACTTGGCTATGTATTTTACTTCAAATGGCAGTTTGGGAGTAGGCAGGTACATTTTTAAAAATACAATGTAAATTGACAAGGGACACCAACATAGTTGTATCTTTGATCTTAAAAACTACGGGATAATGGTGTTGTGGTAACTTGCCCAAATAAAAAAAAAAAAAAAGCATAACAATATTATTCCTGATATCACTAGAAAAAAAAAGCCTTTGAAAATTTGTTTGCAATAACTCTATCAGTATCACCAGCAAAGCAGCTTCATTATTATCCCATTAAAGAAGATGAGAATTGTGCGCTGCATTTCAAGATTTCATAATTTGCCACATCACGAATGTTAATTCTCCATTACGAAAGAAAGTTTACAAGACCGACTGTTTCTGGCTCGTCCTTGCTTCCAAGCATGCGTGTTTGTACTTTGGACTTTTGTCTGACGGACTTGTGTACACACGCTCGGAAAATCCGACAACACACATTTGTCCGCGGAAAATCTGACAATTGTTCTCGATGGAGCATACACACGGTCGGATTTTCCACCAACAGCCTGTCATCACACATTTCCCGTCGGAAAATCAGATCATGTGTACGCGGCTTTAGGAGCAAAGCTAAATTTTAGACAACAAAATCCAAATTAACAAGAATTCAACTACAGGTGAGTCTAATTATTCATTAAACAGGTGTCCAGCAGACAGTTGTTTATAAAAGGGTGTTACTTAACCACGTATATACTGCGGCAGGGCGGCGCAAAATCACGTACCTGTATGTAATTTTGTGCACGTGATCTGGAGGGCGTGCGCGCCACCGGATCGCTGCTCCCGCTGTGATTGGACACAGCAGGAGCCAATCAGCGATGGCCGCCGGTCGTTCGGCGAAAAGGCAGAACGGCGGTCTTCCTATGTAAACAAGGCAGACCGCTGTTCTATCAGGGAGTAATAGAGAGATCTTGTGTTTGTTATAAGCAGAAACATCATCCAGTGCATCCACATCCCCCTACAGTTAGAAAACACTCCCTAGGAGCACACTTAACCCCTTGACCGCCCTTGGTTTTAACCCCTTCCCTGCCAGTGTAATTTATATAGTGATGGTGCATTTTTTTAATTTTTTTGCGCTGATCACTGTAAAGGCAACACTGGTCCTCAAAAAGTGTCAGATCTGTCCGCCGCAATGTTGCAGTCCCGCTAAAATTCGCTAATAGCCACAATTACTAGTAAAAACAATTAAAAAAATAAATAATAAAAAGTTCATAAAAATATCCCAAAGTTTGCAGATGCTATAACTTTTGCGCAAACCAATCAATATACACTTATTGAAATTTAACAAAGATGGAACTGCAACCATCTCACAGAGACATCCAGGCTGTTCACAGAAGTTAACACCTCGATAGGGGTCTTCTGATCAGAAGGGTTGAAGAAAATCGCCATGCAAGTTCACTGCAGTTAGCTAAAGAAGTAGAAAGCCAAACTGGGGTAACACAATTGAGCGTACGCTGCAGAGAAATGGCATGCATGGGTGTCGTCCATGAAGGAAGCCTCTCCTAAAGCCCATGCACAAAAAAAGCCTGCCTAGATTTTGCCTGGGCCCATGATAAAAAAGAAGACTACTGGGACTCTGTACTCTGGAGGGATGAGACCATGGTAAATGTTTTTGGAATTGATGGCTTCAAAACTGTATGGTGTTGCAAAAGTGAGGAGTACAAATAAAAATGCATGGTGCCTACAGTGAAACTTTGTGGTGGCAGTGTCCTTCTGTGGGGCTGCATGAATGCTGCTGGTGTCGGGGAGCTTGCTTTTGTTTGATGGTATCATGAATTCACAGATATACTGCTACATATTGACAGAGAAGATGCTACCATCACTCGGTGCCCTTGGTCGCTGTGCACTTTTCCAACATGACAATGATCCAAAACACACATCTAAGGCCTCTGTTGCATTTCTGAAGAACAGGGTAAAAGTGATTCAGTGGCCAAGTATGTCTCCTGATCTGAACCCAATCAAACACCTTTGGGGAATTCTGAAGAGACAAGTTGAGCATCACAGGTCGTTCTTGAAGAATGGAAAAAGATAGATATTGCAATACTGTATGTCTCCAACTTGTTCAGTCCATGCCTAGAAGACTTGGTGCTGTTCTTGCAAATCATGGAGGTCCTTCAAAATACTAGATGTAGTAGTTTTTGTTGTGGGGTCTATTCATTTTTGCATTAACTAATGTGAGTAAAACTGAAGATGTTGTAATCTAAGTTATATTATTAACTTTAATTTCATGTAATGAGCTAAACAAATGTAATATAAAACTCAGTTTTGTCAAAATTTTGGGAATTGTTCATGTGTTCATTGAGATATTGATTAAAATCTTCCTTTTCATAAGGGGTGTACTCATTTATGCTGAGCACTGTATATACAGTATCTCACAAAAGTGAGTACACCCCTCACATTTTTGTAAATATTTTATTATATCTTTTCATGTGACAACACTGAAGAAATGAAACTTTGCTACAATGTAACGTAGTGAATGTACAGCTTCTATAACAGTGTAAATTTGCCGACCCTTCAAAATAACTCAACACAAAGCCATTAATGTCTAAACCGCTGGCAACAAAAGTGAGTACACCCCTAAGTGAAAATGTCCAAATTGGGCCCAATTAGCCATTTTCCCTCCCCAGTGTCATGTTACTCTTTAGTGTTACAAGGTCTCAGGTGTGAATGGGGAGCAGGTGTGTTAAATTTGGTTATCGCTCTCATTCTGGTCACTGGAAGTTAAAAATGGCACCTCATGACAAAGAACTCTCTGAGGATCTGCAAAAAAAGACTTGTTGCTCTACATAAGGATGGCCTAGGCTATAAGAAGATTGCCAAGAGCCTGAAACTGAGCTGCAGCACAGTGGCCAAGATCATACAGCGGTTTAACAGGACAGGTTCCACTCAGAACAGGCCTCGCCATGTTCGATCAAAGAAGTTGAGTGCACATGCTCAGCGTCATATCCAGAGGTTGCCTTTGGGAAATAAACGTATGAGTGCTGCCAGCATTGCTGCAGAGGTTGAAGGGGTGGGGGGTCAGCCTGTCAGTGCTCAGACCACACGCCGCACACTGCATCAAATTGGTCTGTATGGCTGTCGTCCCAGAAGGAAGCCTCTTCTAAAGATGATGCAAAAGAAAGCCCGCAAACAGTTTGCTGGAGACAAGCAGACTAGGTACATGGATTACTGGAACCATGTTCTGTGGTCTGATGAGACCAAGATAAACTTATTTGGTTCAGATGGTGTCAAGCGTCTGTGGCAGTAACCAGGTGAGGAGTACAAAGACAAGTGTGTCTTGACTACAGTCAGGCATGGTATTGAGCATCTGTGGGGCATCCTTAAACCGAAGATCTCTAACATACACCAGCTCCGTGATGTCATCATGGAGGAGTGGAAGAGGACTCCAGTGGCAACCTGTGAAGCTCTGGTGAGCTCCATGCCCAAGAGGGTTAAGGCAGTGCTGGAAAATAATGGCGGCCACACAAAATATTGACACATTGGGCCCAATTTAGACATTTTCACTTAGGGGTGTACTCACTTTTGTTGCCAGCGATATAGACATTAATGGCTGTGTGTTGAGTTATTTTGAGGGGACAGCAAATTTACACTGTTATACCAGCTGTACACTCACTACTTTACATTGTAGCAAAGTGTATTTTTTTTAGTGTTGTCACATGAAACGATAATAAAATATTTACAAAAATGTGAAAATGTGAGGGGTGTACTCATTTTTTTGACAATATATATATATATATAATTATTATTATTTCATGTACTTCTATAGCGCCGTCAATTTACGCAGCGCTTTACATATACATTGTACATTCACATCAGTCCCTACCCTCAAGGAGCTTACAATCTAAGGTCCCTAACTCACATTCATAATCAGTCCCTACCCTCATGGAGCTTACAATCTAAGGTCCCTAACTCACAGTCATACATACACATACTAAGGCCAATTTAGACAGGATCCAATTAACCTACCAGCATGTCTTTGGAGTGTGGGAGGAAACCGGAGTACCCGGAGGAAACCCACGCAGGCACAGGGAGAACATGCAAACTCCAGGCAGGTAGTGTCATGGTTGGGATACGAACCAGCGACCCTTCTTACTGCTAGGCATATATATATATATATATATATATATATATATATATATATATATATATATATATATATATATATATATATATATATATATACACACACACACACACACTCATATACATATAAATAAATAATAGCCAACCTATCTACATGGTGTTTGTGCATTTTCCTTATGTGCATGTTGTTTTCTTCATTGTGCCAGTTCTCTCTCACAACCCAAAACCCAAAAACATAGGTTTATTGCATTCCAGCCAAGACTGTCTCTAGTATGTGAGTGTCGGAGACATTATTATTATATTATTAATATTATGCAGGATTTATAACACCAATAGTTTGTGCAAAACTTTATAAAATGGAGGGAGACCGTACAGTTACATTACAGTTCAATAGAAGTGGGATCAGATGGCTCTGCCCATTCAAGCTTACAATCTAAAAGCTAAAGAGACATTAAGCAATAAGCTCCAAGGGGGCAGAGACTGATGCAAATGGTTTCATGTTTTCTATATATTGGCATTATGAGTAAAATGAATAAACAGTGAAAGCCCACTATTCTTCATTATTGGATTCTGAAGCAGCTTCTGGGTTTTAGAGCTGCTGTGGACAATGTGTAAAAAAAAAAAAAAAAGTCCACCAAAGAGCTCTGGCCTCTATAGTGGATGTACCAAAATACAGTATATTCTGCTCCATTCAAGTATGTTCAGCATTGAGTAACTGGCCTGTATGTTCTATTTGCACAATTTCCTTTCCACAGCCCACAAGCACACTGGTAGGCATGGGCGACCACAGAAAATATTCTGGTGGGAGGCACATTTTTTTCCATGTCCTATACTGCCTCATTTATAGTATCAGTGGAGGTTATTGTTGCCCACCCTGTCACTTCAGACAACACAAGCAGTAAAGTGGAACTCAGTAAGGGCCTGTTCACACTTGCAGGCGTTCAGTATTTAAAATGCTTCCCATATGCTTTGCATAGTCTTGCACATATAAGGAATATACGCTAGTACATGTTTATATTTAAAGTTTAAGCTGCTGTAGTTTTGTTTCCTTGATTCATACCACCCCTCTTCATCAATATCCTACCTGTTTAAAAAAAAATAAGAAAAAATATTACATACCTTATTTACTCTCAGTGGTGTAAATCACTGGGTCTCTGTTCTTCTCTGTGCAATGCAAGCAGATCATGGATGGTGGCAGGGGCTGCACATAGCTTTCTAAAGCGCTAACTGCCAAAGGTAAAGCTCACATGTGATTCCGAGCCTCCATGACTGATAGTACTGAATCCATGAATGAAAGGGCTGGGCCAGGGACTGTTCAGCTGGGGAGCAAAGAACTAGATGATGCTGGATGTACCCAAACCAGGAAATGAGGCAGGCTTTATGTGATTTGCTGCAACAGTGTGAGACGCTCACATTGTACAGTTAAATCAGAGAAGGCAATTTCTGTATAGGAGAGGATTCTGTACAACTATGCAAGGCTGAAGGCTATAAAGAGCAACCTCAGTCCCTTTTTTGTGTGACTTCACCCCCCCCCCCCCCAACCATAGAAGATTTCCAGAGGAAGCACAAAGGCAAAGCATTGGGGCTTCGGTAATAGCAGTCTTTGTGCATGTGCAGATTCACGTGTGTAGAAGTGCAGCAGGGCTCAGTCAGGACCCGAAGCTTTGTGGCACATCTGTGCACACTGGGAATCTGGGGGGGGCGACGACTTTGCAACACAAAAAATCTTTTAAATATTAACATAAAAAAAAATGTATTTCCAATTGTGAGAGAGGGAGGGAGAAGGAGGAAGGGAAATCTGAGAGTTCCTTTAGGGTGAAGGTATGCTTTAAGCCCTTACATTGCTATACTTTGATTTGGACATTATAAGCAATGTACAGCAATGTGGAAGCCTGGAGACACTTTTTGATGCCTGTAATAAAAGTTGTAAAGGAAATTTGTAAGTTCTGTATATAATTGTATTCTATTTTGTATGTATTGCACGCTGCCCTCACTGTGCACACGGCACTAATAATGTTTTCATTACATATTTACATTCTTTTGAGTGCTGATTAGAATTAGCCTGCCTATGTTACGCCCTTTGTTACCAAAAACGTACAATTGTAATATCAATGTGATACCTACGTAATCATGTGTATAAAAACCTTCAATTGCGTCATAATAAAGCAGAACAGTTATTTGGAAAGATGCAGAGCGTATCTTTTGTGTCTGTTCCCTACTACAGTAGTTATTATTAATTTGGAACCACTAATCAATATGAGGATAGGAGTTGCCTATCTATAAAATGTCCAGGTCAGGTGGCGAGCTTTGCCTAGGAGGATTTGCAGGTGACCCTGAGAATCTGAAACGAGGAGCTTGAGACGATCCGGGAATTTCTGATAAGCAGCCGGCTGAGGTAAGCCTTTTGCTTACATTTGAGTTATCAGACTTCCTTGATCGGTAAGGCATTTTCGGGACAAAGGGTACCTTTTTTATTCTCCTTAATCGAACTGTATTGATTGGTGGTTATATGTTATGTTGTCACTGTCTACTGTCCATCGGAGTGTTATAGATAAGGGTAGAATAGTGCTGTTCACAGGTATATGTAGTACATATGCTAGATAAAAGTAGTTTAGAGGCAAGAGGGTATAGGCACATGTAGAGAAGACTGGCCAGTCATTTTTAATGGGCATTAAATTAAGCAAGGGAATGAAGGGCCCTGATTATAATTAGTCTGCCTATGTTACGCCCTTTGTTACCATAAACGTACTCTTGAAATATTAATGTGATACCTACGTAATCATGTGTATAAAAAGCCTTAACCCATAATAAAAGCAGAACAGTTATTTGGAAAGATGCGGAGTGTATCTTTTGTGTCTGTTCCCTACTGCAGTAGTATTATTAATTTGGAACCACTGATCATTATGAGGATAGGAGTTAAAATGTCCAGGTCAAAGTCAATAGAAAAACTTCTTAAATGCTTCTCAGCGCCAGTAGAATGTTTGGGAAGCAAATAAGCTTCTGTTGTTGATTTTCCTTATTCAGTCATTTCACTTCTAAGAGGTACCAGAAAAGCACTTGAACACATAAAAAATATGTGTCATTGCTTGATGAACACATGGGGATATTGGATGGACACTATATGGACTATCCCTAATAAAGTATGTGTTGGGTAGCCTATATCAGAGGACTTGCTTTTAGGCACAGTAGGCCTATGCCTATAGGTGGCTTTTTTTAATTTAAAGAGAAGTTCGGGATTAAAAACAATAAGACACATCCATCCAAACTCACCTAGGTGGATGCAGCATTGATCTGATGCTTCATCTGTCCCCTGCCGCCTCTACACCAAGAACTGAGCGATCAAACACCGCTGATCACTGGGTTCTTGATCTTCAGTGAGCAGAGAGCTGGTGACTGTTATTCACTTGCCCTCTCTCTGGCCCTCCAGCACTCACTGGTGCGCTGGGCTGTGGAGGGGGCAGGAGTGGCTGGCTTAGTCTCCCAGAGGCTCACTGAGAGGCTGAGTCAGCTGCCAGTCCAGGCATCTGGGTGAATCCTAACATTAAAGTCGGGATTGATCCAGAGCCTGGACCAACTCAGTGACATCAGCCGACCATGGGCTTTAGCCAATTGACAGCTGAATACGGGTCACAGGAATGCAGAACTAAGTGCGCTCCTATGACCTACAGGAGAAGTAGGGCCAAAAAAGCTTTGGCCCTATTTCTTCTTCACTAAAAATACAGTTCTCCTATATAAATTTACATACTGCTACAATAATCTAAGCCAGGCTGGAAACAGTCAAACAAGAAAGGAAAAGGTAAGAGGTACTACTTTGGATGCCAAAGGGTGAGTGCCTAAAGGATTCAGTGACGGAAAATTGGGCTCTGTGGAATCCTTGATCTTAAAAGTACTAAGCCTGTAATTGTGGAAGGGAAAAGTAGAGTATGTGAAGTCATATCCATACAAAGGCAATTACAGTAGCCTGACCATGGTCCATCCCCAGTGCAGTCCCTGTTTGAGGAACATTTGGACAGGCAAGAAAAAGAGTCGTCATTTTGAATAACTGAATCTCTGCCTCTGTTACTGCCAGCTGCCTGCCCTGCAAATAAATCATGGCTTTTGCCACCTGCTACATGAAGTGCCATATGTGTGGTACACGAGACCAGATAATGCTAGCCCTGGCCCTCCCTGGTCAAGGCCCCTGCTTAGTTGGCTCCCACCCAGACTGGCCCTTATTGTGTGTCCCCAGACTGCATTAGGGATCTTGTAGTATACATCCTTTATGTGTTCCGCTTTGGAATAGGATGGTGCTACACAAATTAAGTCAGAAATATGCCAACACCATGCCTCGGAATTAAACTCGGTGGGCCCCATCAAACGCTACAGAGTAAAAAAAAGAAAAAAGAACACCTAAATATTTTTCATATTACTGAATTTTCATTATTTAATAAGATTACAGCACAAGGGGCAGTGCTATGTTCCAAAACTTGGCTGACTTCCTATCCAGCAATCACGAACATCACATTTATTTAGGGAATCTACACTTATTTTATGTTATTTTTATACAATATAGTTTAAAAGTAATCCAATTTACACAATCTTATCGAAAAGGCCTATTCGCATTTGAAAAATCTTGTTTCTATGTATAGTTTGTAATGAAATACGTACATGGGAGCATGTGCTCATCACATAGGAAGGCTTTAAACTTCCCGATTTGTAATGCTGCACCATTGATTATGCTTTACTACTCCAGTGTCTCTATACAGGTCTACCAGTCAGGTCTGACTCATTGAATACAATGTGGTTGACATCATAATCCTAAAAGATGCTTTTTTAAAAGCAAATGCAGTGAAACAGAGATAGCCATTAGAAGCATCTACCAATATTGAAAAGACAACTGTACCTTAATTTAAAAAGTTCCCCCATAAGCTCAACCAAACCCCCCCCCCACACCCCCCTCCATGTAATAACATGCAGCACAGTCCCCCTCTACATTGGCCAGCTTTCAGTGGTGGTGGACAGTATCTTGTTATCAGTTTTCTTCCTAGCTGATTTTGTGCTAGGTTTACTGGCCCTTTAAACTGCCATTCCTGCATTTCTATCAGCGTGTTTACAACAGGGATACATCACGGCAATACAGGTTTCCACAGTGCTATAGGATTGCTGAAGACTGTTGTTTGGTTATGTGGATCAGGTACGGTTCTGACAACCGTATAGGGGAACAATATTTGCAGATATCCAGCTTCTAGCACTGTGTTCCTTGTGGAGAGGGAACATACGAGGTTCTAAGGGAAATAAAAATATATAGGCTGAATATTTTCCTACACACATAAGTAGCAAGTCTCCATTTCTGTTTTTCTTTCCTTGCAGTCACTTTTATATGGAAATGTAACGAGCGGAGGGTGAATATTTCCATGCGGATCATTGCAGGAAGACGTAGACACAATAGGATACGAGGCTACTAGGCAGCTGTTCTCCCTGCCATATAGTGCTGCAGGCAGGAACTGTTCTGTCATGTCTCCTTCCTTCGGGAGCATCTTCCAATCAGGAAGTGCCAGCCCCATGTGACCCCCGGGTCACACACAATATACCTTCTCAATAGGGCTATTCTGTGCTCGGATCAGCCTTGCTAGTGTCCTAGAGGCACACTATGCTACCAGAAATAGAAGCAGGGACTGGCAGCACTGCAATATTTTAGTTTAATTAAAGAGCAGTTCAAAGCAACAAGTGAAACCTGCAAGCAATGAATGCCGTCAGGATACAAAACAAATCTGCTAAAGTCAGAAAATACACTTCTTTTACTTTAGGTCCAGTTCACCCCATAGAAACGCAGTCCGGATGCGTTCCAGATGCTTTTATGCATGTGCGTTTTTGGTGCAGTCCAGTGCATTTTCCCCCTCTTTTTTCAATAAGGACATGTCTTCCAGTGCATTTTTGATGCGTTTTACAGCGTTACAGTACAGTTCAGTGCAGGAAAAATATAGCATGTTCTACTTTTGTCCTGGAACTCTAGGCACTGGTGTGAACTATGCCACTGAAAACCATATAACCAACTTTCCATGCGTGTTTGATGCAAAAAAAAAAAATGCACTGGACAGCATGTGGTGTGAACTAGCCCTCAAAGTTGACGTTTACAAAAATCCCCCTTATATAAATCCGGACTACCCTTTAAATTAGGGATATGCAATTAGTGGACCTCCAGCTGTTGCAGAACTACAAGTTCCATGAGGCATAGCAAGACTCTGACCGCCATTAGCATGACACCCAGAGGCAGAGGCATGATGGGACTTGTAGTTTTGCAACAGCTGGAGGTCCGTTAATTGCATATCCCTGCTTTAAATGATAAAAGGCAAACATTATATTAAGGTGGCTTTCCCTAGTTAGAAATTGGAGGTGGGGGTTCCAGGCATAGGACCACATTTATCTTTAAATAACAATCATTTTAAGAAAATAATATAACCTACTCATGAGAGTTCTGGGTGGGTCTGCAGGCTCTGGTCACGTGACTCTGTTCTATATAATCTTTTGGAATACTAAGTGATGGTTAAAACCCAACTCCAGCACAATTTTTTCTTATGGTTGACAGAAGTGTAAGGGCCTCTGTAAGGTGTTTTTTTAAATTGGTGGGTTTTTCCTTCATTTCCTCTCTAGATTCATTATAATTACTTGAACAAGCATGCAGTAAGTGAAGTCACAAGGACGTCAAATCTCTTTATTTGCTTCTTTTTTTTACCCTAGCAAAAAAGAGCACACAATACTCTGGTTTGGGGGTAAGAGGGTATCTAGCAAGATCTTAAAGTGGAGTTCCACCCACTTTTACAACTCTTCAGCATCCCTCACTAAACTGCGCACTGTAAACAAATTGGATATTTTTTATTTTTTTTTCTCAGCACCTACTGTATATCTGCTATATTCATTTTTCACTTCCTCCTCCCTGGCCGCGGCCCATCGCATCATTTCCTGTTTGCAATGCCTTCTGGGAAGGGGCGGCAACTTCCTCTGAAACTGCCGTTGCTATGGAAACCTGACCTGAAACCTATTACACTGCTTGTGCTGCACTAAGCATGTGCGAGATCTGCAAGGATGAGATCCAGGAAGAAATACAGTCTGGCTTCAGAGGCCCACACTTAAGATGGCCACGGCCTGCTGTAAGTTTATAAAATAACAAGCTACTGCATAAACTAACAAAACAGACCTTAGTTTACAGACTAACTTTACTAGAATACATTAAGCTTGTGTATTATAGGGGTATTTTTATTTAAAAAGTAAAATTTCGGCCGGAACACCACTTTAAAGTGATTCCAAATGTTCATTTTTTTTTCCTTTAAAACAACATACATCATAGTTATCTGCTCCGTGCAATAGTTTTACACAGAGCAGCCCCAATAATACTCTTCTGGGGTCCGACGCCTTTCCTGGCTCCTCCCTCACTGCCGAGTGCTCCCATAGCAAGCAGCATGCCTTTGGGGGCACTTGTGTGGGCTCACTCCCAAGCCTCTCTGTCTACGTCTATTGACACAGACAGCAGGACTTGGCCCCGCTCCGTGGTCACCAGGTGTGATTGACCGTAGCACGAGCAAATTCCTCCAACTGCTGTCTCTGAGCCAATGAACAGGAAGAGAGCAGACAGAGCTTCTGCTCACGTGCACATCTCTGGATCGAGATTAGGCTCAGGTAATTATAAGGCGGGGCTGATGGGGGGAGGGGGGGGGGACAGCATGTAGAAGGCTTTTTTAGTTTAATGCGTAGAATGGATTAAGGCATGGGTCTTCAAACTATGGCCCTCCAGTTGTTCAGGAACTACAATTACCATCATGCCTAGTCATGTCTGTGAATGTCAGAGTTTTGCTATGCCTCATGGGATGTGTAGTTCTGCAACAGCTGGAGGGCCGTAGTTTGAAGATCCCTGGATTAAGGTTAAAAAAAAAAAAAAAAACTTCTGCCTTTAGAATCACTAACTTTTTTCTTTTTAAAAAAAAAAAAGACTACATTCTGAGGCAGAGCAATATATCTTTTACTTTTTTTGTTTCATCAAGAGCCATAATACTCTAAAGGTATTTTATCAAAACTGGAGCAGCAGAATTTGGAGCAGCTGTGCATGGCAACCAACCAGTTTCTATCTTCTTCATAGCTTAACTAAACAAGCTGAAGATAAAAGCTGAGGCTGCCATGCACAGCTGCTCCAGATTCTGCTTAAGTTTTGATAAATTCCCCCCAAAGAAGCCTACATCAGCAGGATCCTGGTGTTTATGATGTAGTAAGGGTACGGATTTAAGGGGCTGTGATTAGCCACCTTGATTCCATGCAAACTGGCTAATCACAGCCCCTTAAATCCGTACCCTTACTACATCATAAATACCAGGATCCTGTTGATGTAGGCTTCCTTGGGAGGAATTTATGAGCCAACCCCTATCATGTTTTAACCTGCATGTGACACAATGTTCCTTTCAGAGTGTTGGTGAAGCATTTGGGAGTCTATTTCCCCCAACTTTCGTTGGTCCTTCCCTCACCCCCACTTCCCTCTATAGTTCGCAGAGTAACAGCCTGAGCTTGCATGCTGGCTTAGAAGAAGTTTGTCCAATCAGAACCCAAACTCTCAAAAAATAGCTGTAGAGGGTTTAGCTACACATATGGCAAGAAACTTCCTTTGGTATATGATCTCATGAATCTGACTATAGTCCTTACGCTTCATCTAATCCATACATGAGATACTAAACCCACTGTAACTCCCATATACAGTGAGGGAAAAAAGTATTTGACCCCCTGAAGATTTAGTAAGTTTGCCCACTGACAAAGAAATGATCAGTCTATAATTTTAATGGTAGGTTTATTTTAATGCCCCGTACATACGGTCGTACATTGATCGGACATTCCGACAACAAAATCCTAGGATTTTTTCCGACGGATGTTGGCTCAAACTTGTCTTGCATACACACGGTCACACAAAGTTGTCGGAAAATCCGATCATTCTGAACGCGGTGACGTAAAACACGTACGTCGGGACTATAAACAGGGCAGTAGCCAATAGCTTTCATCTCTTTATTTATTCTGAGCATGCGTGGCACTTTGTGCATCGGATTTGTGTACACACGATCGGAAATTCCGACAACGGATTTTGTTGTCGGAAAATTTTATAGCCTGTGTCGGAAAATTGGATGGAAAATGTGTGATGGAGCCCACACACGGTCGGAATTTCCGACAACAAGGTCCTATCACACATTTTCCGTCGGAAAATCCGACCGTGTGTACGGGGCATAACAGTGAGAGACAGAACAAAAAATCCAGAAAAACTCATTTAAAAAAAGTTATAAATTGATTTGCATTTTAATGAGTGAAATAAGTATTTGACCCCTTTGCAAAGCATGACTTAGTATTTGGTGGCAAAACCTTGCTGGCAATCACAGAGGTCAGACGTTTCCTGTAGTTGGCCACCAGGTTTGCACACATCTCAGGAGGGATTTTGTCCCACTCCTCTTTGCAGATCCTCTCCAAGTCATTAAGGTTTTCGAGGCTGGCGTTTGGTAACGCGAATCTTCAGTTCCCTCCACATATTTTCTATGGAATTAAGGTCTGGAGACTGGATAGGCCACTGCAGGATCTTAATGTTCTTATTCTCGAGGCACTCCTTTGTTGCCTTGGCCGTGTGTTTTGGGTCATTGTCATTCTGGAATACCCATCCATGACCCATTTTCAATGCCCTGGCTGAGGGAAGGAGGTGCTCACCCAAGATTTGACAGTACATGGCCCTGTCCATCGTCCTTTTGATGCGGGGAAGTTGTCCTATCCCCTTAGCAGAAAACACCCCCAAAGCATGTTTCCACCTTCATGTTTAAAGGTGGGGATAGTGTTCTTGGGGTCATAGGCAGCATTCCTCCTCCTCCAAACACAGCGAGTTGAGTTGATGCCAAAGAGCTTGATTTTGGTCTCATCTGACCACAACACTTTCAGCCAATTATCCTCTGAATTATTCAGATGTTTATTAGCAAACTTCAGAGGGGCCTGTAAATGTGCTTTCTTGAGCGGGGGGACCTTGCAAGTGCTGTAGGATTTCAGTCCTTCACAGTGTAGTGTGTTACCAATTGTTTTCTTGGTGACTATGAGCTGCCTTGAGATCATTGACAAGATTCTCCCATGTAGTTCTGGGCTGATTCCTCACCGGTCTCATGATCATTGAAACTCCATGAGGTGATATCTTGCATGGAGCCTCAGACCAAGGGAGATTGACAGCTATTTTGTGTTTGTTCTATTTGCGAATAATTGCACCAACTGTTGTCACCCTCTCACCAAGCTGCTTGGCGGTGGTCTTGTAGCCCATTCCAGCCATTTGTAGGTCTTCTTGTCCCTGACATCCTTGGATAGCTCTTTTGTCTTGGCCATTGTGGAGAGATTGGAATCCGATTGATTGCTTCTGTGGACAGGTGTCTTTTATACAGGTAACAAGGTGAGATTAGGAGCATTCCCTTTAGGAGAGTGCTCCTAATCTCAGTTCATTACCTGTATAGAAGACACCTGGGAGCCAGAAATCTTGCTGATTGATAGGGGATCAAATACCCATTTAACTCATTAAACTGCATGTTGTTATTC
The DNA here is from genome assembly GCA_037952925.1 of Lithobates clamitans. Classification (NCBI taxonomy): domain Eukaryota; kingdom Metazoa; phylum Chordata; class Amphibia; order Anura; family Ranidae; genus Lithobates; species Lithobates clamitans. The sequence goes on along the minus strand of JBBGZY010000052.1, from coordinate 1,363,826 downwards.
TGTCTCTCACTGTTAAAATAAACCTACCATTAAAATTATAGACTGAGAGGATTGGCAGTGCCTCAGCCGAGGCTGTACTTCATGGCTTCACAACTACAGCATTTCGTTGGTTGGGGAGAAATGAATTGGGCGGATCCTATACAGGCCTTGCTGCTAAGCCACGACTCCCATTATCTATTGGCGCAATTAGAATCGGGAGCTTTTGCTCATTGTCATAATGGTCCCATCCTAACACTTATGGATAAAGTTTGGCAAGAAATGAAACGTATAATGAAAAATGAAGGGGCCTCTGAATATACACCACTGTGGGGGAAAAAGGCAATATGCAGAGATTTGTAAGTTGGAGGGGTTTGAACGATGGAGCTCCTAGGGGATTCAATATGTAGCACAACTTTACACTCATAATATACTGAGATCCTTTCAGGACCTTAAGGAGACATTCCAACTCCCCCGCCATGATTTCTTTAAATATCTACAAATACGTCATGCATTGCAAGCTCAGGGTAGAAGTGTCAAATTAGATGTCAGTCATATGCCACTTCTAACCTCTTTGGCCAAAGTTTCTGAGAAGAAAGGTCTTATTTCATTTTTGTATGGCCAATTGATGGTCAAGGCCCAAGATACCTCCAAATGCTCAGGCAGACGCAGACGAGGGTGGGAGAAAGACCTAGGCGATATATCAGATGATGATTGGCAAACCATTCTAGCGGGAGTGCCTTCTGTATCCTTGCCATCTGCACAGTGTCTGACTCAATTGATCATCACACACAGAACGTATAGGACTCCAGAGAAGCTGTTTAAATGGGGTAGAGGGGACACTCCAGAGTGCCCTCGTTGCCAACAATCTCCTGCGGATCTGCTTCACATGCTATGCAAGTGTCCCAAGCTGGTCAGATACTGGCGTGAGCTGGTGAATACCAGCAATGGGGCTTTTTCCACTCACCTTGCCCTGGATCCCAAAGTATCCTTGTTGGGATGCGTGGATGAGGGGGCATATCCTCTGGAAATAGTAACACTCATTAACCGGTTCCCGACCGGCGCACGCCGATGTACGTCGGCAGAATGGCACGGCTGGGTAAATGGGTGTACGTCCCTTTGTATTTGCTGCCGTGCCATTGCGTGCGCGCCGCCCGGGAGCTCCGTGAGTCGGGTTGCGGGTCCCGCGGACTCGATCGTCGCGGGGATACCCGCGATCGCCTCACGGAGAGGACAAACGGGGAGATGCTAATGTAAACAGCATCTCCACGTTCTGCCTAGTAACAGTGTCACTGATCTCTGCTCCCTGTGATTGGGAGCAGAGATCAGTGACGTGTCACGAGATCAAAACTATCCACTATTTTGTAAACGCTATAACTTTTGTGCAAACCAATCAATAAACGTTTATTGCGATTTTTTTTTACCAAAAATATGTAGAAGAATACTTATCGGCCTAAACTGAGGAAAAAAAAATGTTTTTTTAAATATTTTTTGGGGATATTTATTATAGCAAAAAGTAAAAAATAATGCGTTTTTTTCAAAATTGTCGCTATTTTTTTTGTTTATAGCGCAAAAAATAAAAACCGCAGAGGTGATCAAATACCACCAAAAGAGAGCTCTATTTGTGTTCCCACAAAAAGGACGTCAATTTTGTTTGGGAGCCATGTCGCACGACCGCGCAATTGTCAGTTGAAGCGACGCAGTGCCGAATCGCAAAAAACGCACTGGTCAGGAAGGGGGTAAATTCTTCCGGGGCTGAAGCGGTTAACAGGCTATTGTTCATAGTGCGTAAACTTATCGCTACAAAATGGTTATCGCCGAGTCCACCATCATTTGAGGAATGGCGTACTCAGGTAAAACGACACTCTCCTGAAAGAACAAGTCTGCCGAAATAAGGGCACACCGAATACATTTTTCAAATTATGGGAACCATGGCTGGCAGTGCCTGGTCTGGCCCCATTTTCATTGGTGTCCCTCAGAATACTGCAAAGTAGCTAACATTGTTGCCGAGCCTGCACATATGCGGCTATATATTAATGTATAAGGACGAGGGTGTAATCTTTTACCCTGGTAGATATGTACACTCATGGTGATTATATACATTACAAGGAGTTTGCTCACAACTAAGAGCTGAGGCAAAATGTTTTAGAATTTTTAGATAGCAGGGCCGCTGCTTCTTGAGGCATTGTGTTTCTAGTATATCTGATGTGTAGATGCCTAAACAAGTATTATAGTGAACACCTACTTATATCTCTTCAGGTTAATGCACATTCGATTGAAAGTATAGATATGTGCATCAGTAGGGTTGGAAGCATATATGTGTGTACGTTGTAAGTAGCATGCAAATTGTTAACTGGTGTACTACTAACCACATTTCATTCTACCTCTTTTTCTTCTTTTTCTAAGTATGGTTGTATGTAAACCCCTTACTAAATACTATTAATTTTTTTTAAACAATTAAAGACTGATCTTTCTTTGTCAGTGGGCAAATGTACAAAATCAGCAGGGGGATCAAATACTTTAACCCCACTGTACGTTAATATGATGTGGACATACCTACTTATAGAGTTCTTTTACAGTTGAACGTTACACCAACACATTCTTGTTTTTGTTCTTCAATTTTTCTCTTGTATACCTGGTGCACAATTGTTGTACGATGTACAAAACGCAATAAAAATGTATTGGAAAAAAATAGCTGTAGGAGTCCACCACCACAGCCATTTTTCCACTTACTAGCTATCGTTAAAAGACATCCATGGTCCGAAACCTTGGTGAGCAGTTTTAGGTGGTCTCCATTTTTTTTTAACCAACCAGAAGACAGGGAATATTTGGCCATAGAAGCAACACAACTAACTGACCTTTCTATGGTAGGAACAGTTACCTAAAGAAAGCATACAACTCCAAATGAGAAGTGATTCCACAGTGACTGGTGGCCAAGGTGGGTGTTAAAGAGCATAGTTTATTGTAACACACCTTTTTACACATATGATACAAATAGTAGGTTATAAGGCAAGAATTGTAAACAAAAAGTTGTTTTTAGAGCCGAACATAACTGCTCCGCTGTGAAAAATGGAGTGTAGTTCCCGAAATAAAACACTAAATGAGGTTTGAATGGTGGAGTATCTCCACTCAAGGCCACCAGCCCAATGTATGTATATTATTTGTACTGACCCAAGGAGAGCAAATGCTTCCCTTCCTCCCAGTTTCCTTCAACCAACATTACTTGTGTTGGCCGGCACCAACCAACATATTACCTGTGCTACCATGACACATAAATGGGTTGTGGTACACAGGTTAGGAAATGTTCCAAAAAGGGTAATTCCCCCTCCATCCCAGCCCCTACAAGAGCATAAGGATGGGAATTAAAGCTAGAACATCGTAGTGTTCATCCAAGCTGCCCTTCCGTATTCAGTTCATAGGCATAAGCAGTGTGATGTAGGATAGAACCTAGAAGTTGGGTCCATATTGAGCTATCCAGTTTTCATCTTAAGAACATTTGTTTAGTTTTGAAATTGTCAGTGGTATCAAAATTGGTGTTCCTTTTTTTTTAATATAGCAACGAGAAAGCAAGATGGAAAATGTTCCTCAATGTAACTCAATTTTTTTTTGTTTTGTTTGCAAATTATTTTTTTTTTTATAAACTATGACAACTTGAGAGGTAACAATTATAGTACATAAATATATCGATTGATATATATGGATTTCCAAAGAACAATTTAGTTGTATAAAGTATCAAAAATACATAGAATTATGTTACTTCTCGATTTAAGAAACAGAAGAACAAAACAGGGTACAAGAATAAAGTTACATTCACATAATGTATTAAATAAGTATATCATAACAGTATCCTCTCCCTCATTTTCCTTTTAAAAGAAAAGAAGAAAAAAAATAAATCAATCAAGACGCAATGTTATAAAAACAGGCCTTGTAATCTAAATACCATTTGGAATTCTATAGAGAAACCAAGGGTCCTATTTAAGATTGAATGATCTCTTCCTATTATTAAAAGTGGAGCTCCACCCAAAAGGAGAAGCTCCACTTATTTGCATCCTCTCCCCATCAGCTGTCACATTTGGCATCTTTCGGGGGGTTTGACAGGTACCTGCTCTCACTTCCAGCTGATTTTGCTGGGGCAAACTCATCCAGGAGTTTGGCCCCTCTCCTCCTTCCTCTTCCGCCGGGCAAGTCACAAAACGCAGTGCGCTTCGTGCATGCGCAGTAGGGAACCAGTTGCAAAGCTTCACTGTCGGTTTCCCTTACCCGAGATGGCGGGCGGCAGCAACCAAGAGTCGATTGAAAAATCGGCTCGAGTGAAGACACCGCTGGATTTATGGACAGGTAAGTGTCCCTAATATTAAAAGTCAGCAGCTACAGTATTTGTAGCTGCTGACTTATTTTTTTCTGATGGAGCCTGGAACTCCGCCTTAAGTGTATGAAAGATTTTTTCCATAATCATAATTTCATCAATCCTAGAAATAATTTGAGGAAAGGGAACTACAGCAGTTTTCCAATGAAGTGCTGTTGCCCAGTGTGTTGCTACTCAATGTAATTTCTAACAGTAAATGTGTTTTTTTTTTTTCCTCTGGAAAGTCCATTTAAACCAAAATTGAAAGCTAAAAGCAAAATGTTTTTATAGAAGTACTTTCGAAAAACATTCATCAAGAAATCAAACGTACTGATGATAATATTTGTAGGAATGTTTGTTAGAAAAACTACTAGTGTATGGCCAGCTTTAGACCCAATGGCATTCCACCATAATGGCCTTTCTGAGTGTTCTGACAGGCTGGAAACGTCTTTTTTGATTACATAAAAGCAAGGACCCATACAGATTCTAAACAGGTAAGAAGTGCTTGGTGTCTTTACTGCTGAAAGCAAAACAGTTTTTAATACATATGATGTATTGGATACTATGTAACCAATGTAGGGTAGCATAGGCTCCTGCTATTAGTTTCTGGTGCAGTCCTAATTGAGACTGGTTGCTGTGGAAAGATGCTGATTAATGTTATTTGTAGTGACATAGTAATGAGTTTTATGAGAAAGAAGGCGGCCTTACCTGTGTTATAAACTGGATGCATTCCAGGAACATAAAATCCTTGTGATTTTCATTCACCACCCTCTCGTCCAAAAAATGCCTGGGTTCCAGTGTAGAATGGTCTGCAAAATATTGGCTATAGGTGAACTTGTGTTCCACAATCTGCCTTCTACCAGGCAGTCCTGAAAACAAACAATGTATGTGTGCGTGCCCCGCGCTTATAAAATAATGCATGGCAGATGCGTTTGCTAGGCCAAATATTAAAGGAACAAACAGAAACTGCGGTTAGTGGTCTGTACGGGGTTCTCCTACAAGAACTGTACTCAAGATTTTCAAACACAGGGCCTACAATCCCCACTGTGGCTACCATGTGAATGTATTAAAGTAGACCTCCAGCTAAACCACTAAATACACTATTGGTATGCACATGTAAGCTGTTTTACCCACCAAAAAATCTTGAATTCTATTAATTTTGTGATTCCCACACCCCTGCCACACTACACAGCAAGTGTTTGAAACTTATTCAAAATCTGCAGCTTTCTGTATCACTTGGGACGCTTACTGCACTATGAATCATAAGTTTTGCTTCCTGTCTAGGTTCCTACTTTAGTTAAGGGAATACTATATTGACAGAAAAGCCAGAGAATGCCATAGCTGATCTGCTTTTGATAATGTTACTTCATGCATATAGTTACTACTGCATATTTTTTACTGCAGATTTCCCTAAAACTGAACTCTGGTCAAAAACAATATTAGGACACGTATACTATAAAAATAAATTAGCGCTAATAAAAATGTATGCCGTGTTTGTAGTCTGTAGCGTTCTGTAAAACTGGTACTTTCCTTCATACAATATAGTAAGTGCTAAACATATAGCGCTGAGATTTACACCTTCAGATGGAGTACAGCTCCAATAGTGCATGGCACACTTGTCCATTCAGTAAATGTCTTGCATTATCCATTCAGTAAATGTCTTGCATCGTTTTCCCAGAATACAAGATATTTTGTGATTGGGGGGGGGGGGGGGATTGTGACGTTTATCCACACCTCCTCCATTTATATGGAGGAGGCTATCAGATCTGAAGTGTATGTCTCAATGCCAGAATGTTCATTTATTGCTATACTGTACAGGGCGAATGAAAGTAATGCCCCGTACACACGGTCGGATTTTCCAACGGAAAATGTTCGATGTGAGTTTGTTGTCAGAAATTCCGACCGTGTGTAGGCTCCATTGGACATTTTCCATCGGAATTTCCGTCACACAAAATTTGAGATCTGGATCTCAAATTTTCCAACAACAAAATCCGTTGTCTTAAATTCCGATCGTGTGTACACAATTCCGGCGCACAAAGTTTCACGCATGCTTGGAATCAAGCAGAAGAGCCGCACTGGCTATTGAACTTCATTTTTCTCGGCTCGTTGTACGTCACCGCGTTCTTGACGTTCGGAATTTCCAAAAAGATTTGTGTGACCGTGTGTATGCAAGACAAGTATGAGCCAACATCCGTCAGAAAAAAAACATGGATTTGTTGTCGGAAAATCCTCTCCTGTGTACAGGGCATAAGAGTTTTACAGAGATCTGCAGCCTATTCACATTGCACACACTTCATTAGTGCCAATTTACCTTTTTTAGTGTACATGTCCAAATTTTGTTTTCAGGCAGAGTTCTACTTTAAACCCAACCTCTTCCCCCCAACTTCTTTTATATATCCGAAGTTCCTCTTTAATAACTGCAACATGTAAAATACAGAAAACAACTGTCCTACAAATTCAGTTATTTTTACCTACAAGCTGAGCGCTGCCCCATATAAAAGGAAGAAACTGAAAGTCATCCAGGCCCCAGACCCCTTGGCTGCCTGCAGGCTCCATTCTATAGGTTTTCTGCAGCTTTCGCATGACTTCAAGGTAACTGAAAATATAAAGAAGAGCAGAGGGAGAGAAGACATCAAAGTAATGCACGGACAATGGTGACATTCACAAAGCAATTACTACAAGCTACCAAAGAAGGCTTTTTACTGAGCACTTTGGTGGTCAGGCACAGGACCCCAGTGAATGGGCCTAAATACTGGACCTCCAGATCATACCCTTAGAAGGTTCCCTAATATTCCAAATTCATATACAATGTGCACTAGCCAATCCCTACACTGACGGTAATAACGATTACCAAACTACCTCTACTCCATTAAGAGTGAAAAACACAAAACTTGTTTTTTTCTAATTCTACAGTCTGTCTTACCCCAGTACTTTCATTTTTTTCACAATCCATAAGGCGTAGTATTTTCAGGCATACGATTAAAGTGATTCTAAAAGTTTTTTATTTAATCACTCCAATAATGAGAACTTTTACCCCCCCCCCCCCCTGCCCAGGCCAATTTTCAGCTCTGTCGCATTTTGAATGACAATTGTATGGTCATGCAATGCTGTACCCAAACATAATCTTTATCATTTTTTGGAGACAGATAGAGCTTTTTTTTAATGGTATTTAATCACCACTGGGTTTTTCATGTTTTGCTAAACAGATAAAAAAGGACAAAAATTTAGAAAAAAAAAAGGCTTTTCTTAGTTTTTGTTACAGAATTTTGTAAATAAGTAATTTTTCTCCTTTACTGATGTCCGCTGATGAGGTTGCACTGATGGTCACTGATGAGGCGGCATTAATATGCAGCACTGATAGGTGGCACTTAGAGGCACTGACAGGCATCACAGATGGGCTCTGACTGGCATTACTGATAGGCACTGATTGGCACCACTGGTGGGCATCACTGGTGGGGCTGCACTGATAACCAATGTACTGATTATCAGCGCAGACCCCCTGTCAGGACAGCCGCTTATCAGCTCTCCTCTACTCACGTGCTGTCAGTGTGACTAGAGGAATGCTGATAACCGACACTTCCTATTTACACTGTGAGACAGCTGATCACACGGTGAAGAGCCTATATCATAGGCTCCTTATTGTGATCAGAGATACGGTGTGTCCGAGCGACACAATGCACCACCGATCGCCCGGTTGCGCATGAACGGCATGTTGTAAAGGAGGTCATATAACACAGAGTCACAACAATGAAACCCCCGTCTAACCGTCATTTTGCTATAGGCCGGGCAGGAAGGTGTTAAAAACAAACAATAAAATAACAAACATGTCATACTTACCTGCTCTGTGGAATGGTTTTGCACAGAGCAGCCCCGATCCTCTTTTTAGGTTCCCCCACTGGCAGTCCTGGCTTCCTCCCCTGCCGGGTGTCCCCAATACCTAGCCTCCCGAGCCGCGCTCCTGTGAATGGACATTGAGCCAACTAGGAAAGAGAGAGAGCCGCTGCTCTCATGCACATCGCTGGATCGAGATGGGGCTCAGGTAAGTATAAGGGGAGTTAGGGGGAAAGCTGCACCCTGAAGGCTTTTTACTTTCAGGCATATGCCTGAAGGTAAAAAAACGCCTGCCTTTAAAACCACTTAAAATTTACACACAAAGTTTATACCATATACCAAAAATAGGTTTACATAGTTACAGTTGGTCAGGTTGAATAAAGACACCAGTCCATCCAGCTCAGCGTGTGTAAGTGTCACTTCCACTTTCCACATCCCTGTACATTTTGTTAACTAATGCCGCGTACACACGAGCGGACTTTACGGCAGACTTTGCCCAGGGGACTTTTCGACGGACTTTATGAATGAACGGACATGCCTACACACAATCCACCAAAGTCCGTCGAATTCGTACGTGATGACGTACTACCTGACTAAAACAAGGAAGTTCATAGCCAGTAGCCAATAGCTGCTCTAACGTGGCTTTTTGTCCGTCGAACTAGCATACAGACGGCGGACTTTTCGGCCGGACTCGATTTCGACGGATTGATTGAAAGCATGTTTCAAATCTAAGTCCGTCAAACTTTTGAGAAAACAAAGTCCGCTGGAGCCCACACACGATCGAATTGTCTGACGAAATCCAGTCCGCCGGGCAAAGTCTGCCGTAAAGTCCGCTCGTGTGTACGCGGCATAAGAAACACATCTAACATTTTTTTTTTATTATTTATCTACACTCCCCACTGACACCACCAACTGCGGAAGGGAGTTCCACATACCATGGGAAAGTGTCCCCCAGTGGGGTTTTCTGCAGCAGGAATCAAAACATTAAATTGTTTAAAAGGATTTTATTAGAAATTGTAACAACGAATCATAAACACACAAACACTTAAAATATGATCTCCGGTCAAGAATGTGCGTGAATATTCAGTTTTACACTATTACAATCATGCAACAATATTAATCAGTATTTACAATGCAAATTCCCAACGCATTTTAACACGTGTGGTCAAAGTCTTCCTCAGGGGATTAATTTGCAATAGAGGGCACACACAGAAATTCTCCTGGCCGGAGTTCCCTTAAAAATCAGTCGGCGATCCCTTACCCCCCTGCGGTACACGCTCCAATGGGGGAGATCCACTCACATGTGGCTAACAAGAAGCCACATTAAAGGCAGCCAAAGGAGCGAACGGAGAAAGGAGGAAATTCCGAGTACCTTCTATATGAAACCCCAGCCGTCAATGTGTGTAGCATCTAAGGTAAATGCCAAACTGGCGGGAGAGTTCCCCATATGGCCATATTAGGCCTGAGGGCTGTAGGGCTTATCTGTATTGAATTTGGATAAATGTGTACGCTGACCTTCTCATCCGGGTGCTGGGGATCGACTGAGTTCCACATACTTACAGCTCTAACAGTAATATTTATGCAAGTAAGAAGATTGAAACACCTCTCATTCAACCTCACCGTGTGGCCGTGTGTCTTCTATAGGAGACCTCAGGTTGAAAGCTTTCTTCTCAACGCTGGAGTCACCATGTAAAGATTTCCATATTGCAGTCCAATCCCCTTTTAAAGCATCTCTTGCCCAGAGAGAATAACTTTATTGTTTATTAGTTGTTCGTCATAACTGAGGTCCTCCAGCCCCCTTTTTAGCTTTGCTGCCCTTCTCTTGACTCTCTCTAGTTCCAGCACATCCTTCCTGAGGACCAGTGACCAAAACTGGATGGCATAATTAAGATGTGGCCAACCCTGAATTTTGTAAAGTGGTAGGTTTATAGTTTTATTTCTTGAGTAAATAAACTTATTAATGCATGCTCGTGCCATGTACACACTGAGTTTTTTTTCATTCAGCTCAATGGGCTGAATGAAAAAAAAAACAAAAAAAAAAAACTGAGGAGCTCGGAAGGAGGTTGCTGTACTAACTATACAATTTTAGTACACTGATCACCTCGCTGAGCTATTGTGTTCTGATAAGGGGACTGTCTGACTGCCCCCCCCCCCCCCCACATTCCCATCTCAGAACACTCACGAATCAAGGTTTACCAGCGCTGATTGAATGCCAATTAGCAGATGTTTTTCTGGCATGCCCATTCTACAAAAGCAGGAATACGTATGTTTATCTGGCTTCTGTTAGAGAGGCTGCTGTACACAGAGGCCGAATGACAGCCAGTTTCTGTTGAACCACCTGATATTTGGCCCGTGTGTACCAGGGTTAAGAGTCTGCTAGCCTTGTTGGCTGCAGTCGGCATTTGCAAGCTATTTCAAATGCTTTTCCAAGTTTACAATTTTGAAAGATAAACAGGTATTTTCTGTACTTGCTGAAAATGTTCTTATCCTGAAAAAGAAAACTAAAGCAGCTCTCCCCTCTAAAGTTGACCATACACTGGTAGTTTTTTCCTTAAGCCAGAAGACTGAATAACAAAATAACCAATAGATTTCTCCATGCACACAAATGAGGTGGATGAAAAAAAGTCAGAATACAGATCAGCAGCCGCTGATCCTGAAAAGTTTTCCAACACTTCCCTAGGACAGCAGTTAATCAAATGATTGGCTACTGTTTAGTGTGGTCTGCCACACACTGTTTAGAATTTGGACAGTCCATGCTGCATTGGCTGAATTTCGATCAGTGTATTGCCAATGGACCGCCTGTCTGCTTTCATCCGATCCTATCCGATTCTCTAGATGGATGGAAAATAGGGTTTCCATTCGTCTGGATTTCACGGACAGGATCAGATATCAGCGGACATGTCACCGCTGAAATCCGCTGCTCCATAGGAGCGAATGGAGTGTTTGATCAGGTCTGCCTGAAAAACTGACAGGCGGACCTGATCTGAAAGCCCGTGTGAAAAGGGTTATAGGTGACCGTATTTATCAGCGTATAACGCGTACCCCAATTTAAGAGGGAAGTCTCAGGAAAAAAAAACTTTTTTAAAATAAACCACTTTTAAGCAAAATAATGATCAGCGAGCATCAATGCAGTCTGATTAGGGCCCATCTGCAGCCTAATCTGTGCCCCCCTGCAGCTTCAGTGCAGCCTGATCTATGCCCATCTCCCCCATCAATGCAGCTCACCATTTCTCCCCGCAGGAAATCATCTGTTTACTCGGCTCTCAGTCGGCAGTCACATACACAGTCCCGCCTCTGCCATCGGCATTGAACCAGCTCTTTGATAGACAGAACACTGGTCCAATGCCGGTGGCGGAGGCGGGACTGTGTGTGTGACGTGAGAGCCGAGTGAGAGCGAGTTAGAGCCCAGCGGAGAGCTGAGTGGAGAGGAGATGCTGGCTCTGTGATTTCCGACCGGCACTCGTCCCCCTCCTTCCCCTCCGAGGTACGCTGTCGGCGTATAACACACATCCGCGATTTTCCCCCTATTTTCAGGGGGAAAAAGTGCGTGTTATACGCCGATAAATACAGTAATTTTTTTTTTTTTTTAGTTTCCTCATAAAACACACACATACTTACAAATACAGTATACATTTTATGCAAGTAAAAGCAGAAATATAAAGGAGCAAACCAGCTACTATTTAGCATGGTTCATCCAAAAAAGAAGAATGTGATGAGTGGTGTTCAGCAATTACAAAAAAGTTCCTTACTATGGTCAACAGACTGAAATATTTTCTTTTAAACAAAAACACAGATGAAGGAACCTCATCCAGGACATTGTATTCTGACAGCAGGACCCAGAGCTTTCAGATTACACTGATCAGTGACTGCAGCCGCTGATGTTTTCCCAACATGTCCATTCTACAGAGGTCGATCGAACATTCAACTTCTGTCGAACAGGACGGCCACACACTGATCAAAATCTGGCCAGTTTAATTTTAGTCCATCTATGGCTATATTTAGACTTCAGTTGCTGGGTGGTTTACAGATAGCTAGAAGTAAAAGTGCTTGGCGGCTTCCTGCACCCTACGAGTATTCCAGTCTCCAGTTTGCCCAATATTTATGAGTGTTGCATCAATATTGATACTGATACTAAGAATTACAAGTACTTGTGCAAATGCTCCGATACTGAAACCGATACCTTTAGACTTGGTTCACATAGGTGCAGGCCGGTTTGCTGTGCGTTTTCAAAGCACGTTCCGGCGCAAATTCGTTCAGCGGTTCAGGTGCGATTCTAAAGCAAATTTTAGTGTATGAGTTTAGAAATCTCACCCGAAGCGGACTGAAATTGCGTAGGACTCTTTCAAAATCGCCCTGCGGCTGGCCTGCACATATGTGAACAGGCTGTAAAAACTCACTGAAACGTGCATAAAAACTGATGTGAAACTGATGTCTCTGCAAGTGAAATCTGTGTGGTTTTCCCATCAGTGTTCATTGCATGTATAGTGTGAACGAGCCCTAAAAATTAGGTATCAGTAATTGGTATCAGTGAGTATTTGAGAAAAAGTATCATCAGTATTCATACTCGGTCTTTAACCACTTCGCGAGCGATGAAGTACGTCGGCAGAATGGCACGGGTGCGCAAAAGGGCATACCTGTACGTCCCTTCATAATCCCGGGCTAGCGTGCCCGCAGACTCTATGTCCGTCGGTGGCCCACGATCGCGATGAGGAGAGGCAGAACGGGGGAAATGCCTATGTAAACAAGGAATTTCCGTGTTCTGCCTAGTGACATGACAAGGATCTACTGCTCCCTGTCATCGGGAACAGTGATCTCTGTCACGTGCCTGGTAGCCCATCCCCCCTACAGTTAGAATACGCTGAGGGAACACATTTATCACCTTGATCGCCCCCTAGTGTTTAACCCCTTCCCTGCCAGTGACATTTACACAGTAATCAGTGGTTATTTTTAGCTCTGATCTCTGTATAAATGTCAATGGTCCCAAAAGAGCGTTAAAAGTGTCAGACCTGTCCGCCGCAATGTCGCAGTTCCGATAAAAATCACAGACCACCGCCATTACTAATAATAAAAAAAAAAAATAATAATAAAAATGCCATAAATCTATCCCCTTATTTGTAGACACTATAACTTTTGCGCAAACCAATCAATATACACTTATGATTTTTTTTTTAACAAAAATATGTAGAATACATATCGGCCTAAACTGAGAAAAATTTGTTTTTTATATATTTTTTGAGGATATTTATTATAGCAAAAAAGTAAAAAATATTGCTTTTTTTTTTTCAAAATTGTGGCTCTTTTTTTGTTTATAGCGCAAAAAATAAAAACCGCAGAGGTGATCAAATACCACCAAAAGAAAGCTCTATTCGTGGGGAAAAAAGAGACATCAATTTTGTTTAGGTAAAATGTCACAACGTCAGTTAAAGTGACGCAGTACCGAATCGTAAAAAAATGCTCTGGTCAGGAAGGGGGGTAAAATCTTCCAGGGTTGAAGTGGTTAAAAACTGGTATCGGTGCATCCTTAGTATTAATAGTCTGAGGAGGTGAACATAGCAACTATTTTCTTTATAGCCACCAGTGCGTGTGCATGTCGAGCTGAACCAGGCAGGCCACATGGTAAGTGCTCTTGGGCTACACGCTCAAATGTAATAAGTAGAGACAGCATTTTGTGTTTAATGATATACTAGAGGCTGGTCAGGATGTGCCTGCATGACCCAGCACCTTTTAGGGCCCTTTCACACCAATACATTTTTTCTGCATTTTTACCTTGGAAGAAAATCCTAAAGGGACTCTTCACACCACTGCATTACAGGTGCAATGCGCTTTGACAAGACCTGCATGCTGCATCTTTGGTGCGGTTTTGAAAGCTGCACCAAAAACGCAGCTTCCCATTAAAATGAATGGAAATCGTGGTTAAAAACACACACAGAATGATTTGCGATATTGGTGCATTTTTTAAGTCACATGTCCATTTTTCACAGGTACAGGCAACCCAAAAATGTTCCAGAAATGCATCTGAAACACAGAAAAATCCTGGTAAAAACGCATATGAATTTTAACAGTGGTTTTGCTACAGAGCAGTGTGAAAGGGCCCTCAGTATTTAGACCAGCTTCTGGTCAGCCAGAAATTGATTTAAGTGGAACTTTAGTCATAAAATTCAGTCCTGCTAGATCACTTCAGGCTGGCCCCTTTTACAGGTATAGCTATGTAAAACACTTAAGGGTCTTTTCACACGGGACGGATCTGAGATGATCCGCCCCGTGAACATTCGCTTGCTCAGCGGGGATCGCTCCGTGGATCCCTGCTGAGTAGGCAGACGACAGGTCCATCGCTTCACACTGTGCAGCGACGGACCTGTCAGAGCGCCGCTCTCCGCTATGGGGGATCGGATGACGACAGACCGTAGCGTCCGTCATCACCCGATCCGATAACGGATGGAAAAGTAGGTTTTTCCTCCGTTACACTTTTTCGGATCGGAGCGGGTCATGTCACCGCTGACCTCCGACGCTCCATAGAGATCTATGGAGGGTCCGTTCAGGTCCACCTAAAAAACTGACAGGCGGACCTGAACGGATCGTTCATGTGAAAGAGGCCTTAGTGATATTAAAGCCTTGTTTGTTATTTTAAGAAAACAAAAACACAAGTTATACTTACCTGCCCTGTGCAGTGGTTTTTGCACAGATCCTCCTCTTCTCGTGTCCCCTGCCGGGGCTCCTGGCTCTTTCCTCCAGCCGGGTGCCCCCACAGAAAGCAGCCTGCTGTGGGGACACTCAAGGAGACGCGCTCCCGACCCACGGCTGTGTGTGTCTATTCACACATGGAGCCGCGGCTTGCCCCCCCCCCCCCCCGTCTCCTGATTGGCTCACTGGCTGTGATTGACAGCCCATGGCTCCTGCTGCTGCCAAAAGCAAATCAGGAGTGCAAGTCCTGGAGAGGCAAGGCTGGATCAAGATGGGGCTCGGGAAAGTATTGGGGGGGGGGGGTGGCTGGGAGGGCTGCTGCTTTTACAACCGCTTTAAAAATAAGTGCCTATACTATTTAAAATTCAATAATACACTGTCTCACCCTGCTCTGCACATGCTCAGTTGCTCTCTATTTTTAGTCACTGTCCCAAATACGTAGAGACAGATCTGTGGATACCCTAAAGATCTACTGCTGCTCAGGGGCTCTGGGTGGGTCTTAAACAGCAAGGGGTGTGGCCTTGACAAGAAGGGGTGGGTCATATTTAAATTAGAGGGTGCACGAGTTTAGTCAGGCCTAGGGCAGCACAAAACCTAAATACACTATTCATGGCAAGTATAACAGAAAAAATTAAGTTTAGCAGCTTTTCCATACAAGCATCCCGTTTATTTAATTCTTACCGATTGAAGACTTTGAAGACCATGGCGAGCTGATCGTCCCCCTGGAGAACACCGATTTTACACAAACAGAACAGGAAGGCGGCAAACGCAGCTTCATGTCCTACAAAGAAGGAGAAACGGTTGTGACCCAAGCTGATTATCACATTGACCCATTCGTGGTAAAAATACTTCTTATTACACACAGACTTTTTCAGCTAGATCTCATTCACATGAGTAGCTTTGGAGAGCCATTTTTCTTGCATGTCTATTCTGCGGCATACTCATTCTTCTTGACTAGCTGTGGTATGAGCGAACACCACGATTACCACCTTTATAAAATACATCTTTAAAAAAAAAAAAAGAAAAAAAAAAAAGGCCTTCGATAATCAATGATGCAAAGGACGTCCATGTAACTACAGCCGGCATCTTGCATTCTCTTATGCTGAAGATAGTTCCCAGCATCTGCTCCTCGTTTAGCGGGAAGAGACCTACAGACTGCTGAGAAGCTTGTGTGAACAAACCTTAAGCAGAACAAAAAAGCAACTTATTTCTATTGACATAGCGTCAGCATATTACACAGAGACCAATCACATCAGTCCTCGTCACCCAAGGAGCTTACAATTCAATGCCCCCACCGCAGTCATAAAGAAACATATTACGGCCATTTTAAAATTTTATGCTGCCTTTTATGTGTTTGAGTTGTGGGAGATTTCACACAGATATGTGGACTCTATGGAAACTGAGCCTATGATCCCAGCGCTGCCAAGCAAGCATGCTATCATACTACTCACTAATAAGAGTTTCAGATCACTGGAAGATGAAATCTGGTTTAGCTGGCCATACACTGGTAGATTTTTGCATGAATGTTTGTATGAAGAATCTCGTCAGTACATTCGAAAACGCCAACAGAAACTTGACAAATGTTGTTTGCAAGTACTACAAAATTTACCGGTAATTTGGAAAATTCATTCAATTACATTTTAAAAGCAAACGAAAACATACACTGCTAGAAATATGTTTGAAATTTTCCACACTGATCCTTATGCCCTGTATACACCATAAGATTTTCCGATAACAAAACCGTTGATTATTTTCCCGGCGGATTTTGGCTCAAACTTGTCTTGCATACACACGGTCACACAAATGTTGTTGGAAATTCCGAATGCCAAGAACGTGGTGACGTACAACACGTATGATGAGCTGAGAAAAATGAAGTTCAATAGCCAGTGCGGCTCTTCTGCTTGATTCTGGGCATGCGTGAAATTTTGTGCGTCGGACTTGTGTACACACGGTCGGAATTTCCGCCAACAAGTTTTGTTGTCAGAAAATGTGAGAACCTGCTTTTAAACATTTGTTGGCGGAAATTCCGCCAACAAATGTTGTATGGAGCATACACACGGTCAGACTTTCCGACAACAAGCTCACATCCAACATTTGTTGTCAGAAAATCCTATCGTGCGTACATAAGTCCGATGCACAAAGTTCCACGCAAGCTCGGAATCAAGAAGAAGAGTCGCACTGGCTATTGAACGTCATTTTTCTTGGCTCGTCGTACGTCACCGCGTTCTTGGCGTCCGGAATTTCTGACAACATTTGTGTGACCGTGTGTATGCAAGACAAGTTTAAGCCAACATCCTTCGGAAAAAAATCTTTAAAAAAACGACTATCGATTTGACCTCGCCAAGGATTGGAAAATCAAATGAAATTCTACTAGCATATGGTCGGCTTTACTGAAACTTATGCCATCGCTGCTTTCAGCATACTGAACCAGCCATGTGGTTCCAAAGTCTGTCTACAAAACAGAAATGATTTTGCTAAATATCCCATTTCACTGTCCATGGCAGCTGAGGGGCTAGGTCTTCAATGAACGCTGAGCATTTCTTTACAAGCTGCAGGATTTGAAGCTCAGCAGAACTAAAAGTCCCAGTGTGCCCTTGTCAGCCTCCATGGTTTGATTATTGCAGACTGCCCGGCAGCGTACCGGCTAATTTAATCTGTGGCAGCTTCATTATCATTCTAGTGGCATGCAACGCTCTCTGCCAGGGTGTATGTAAAACAGATGACTGCAGTATGGCTGCAATATACCCAGAATCCACTGCATGGACCCTGTCATCTACCACCTTTCCTGCCTACCCCAGCTTCCTTCCCATCTCTACTCCCACCCAGACTTCCTATTCCTGTACTTCAAATAGCCTCTAATGGCGGTTTAACTCCTTCTGCAAAAGCTTTCTTATAATGCCAAGAGTGAGGTTACCCCTCAGCCAGATAGAATCAGTCATAAAAACATATGCAAATACAGATTGCTCCTTTGTCCTATAATGGCTACGCACTTAACAATTTAATCTGTGATGTTGTGGGGGTTTTCGCTCAGTTGTAGGGCTCTCCAGTGAGTTTAGGCCGCTCTGTGAATGGCTATTTAAGGACTTGCTGGCCCAATTTTAATTTAAAAAAAGTTAACACAGAAAATCAGTTTCCCACACAGGGGTTTCCCCCATGAACACGAACATAAATGATGTTCAGCCTCCTGGCTCTCTTTGGCAGTGCGGCTGCTCAGGTCTTTTGCCTTGGTCCTCCAGACCATCTAACACAGCATCTCAGTGCTTCTGTACCTTGCTGCTCTGTCACCCACTGCATCTGCACTGTGCAGACATACACGCTCTGGTGTCCTCCTGACCCCTATGCAGAAAGCTCCTGTCTCTCGGGTGAAGCCCCAAACTATTGTCAGGTCCTAGATTATAAGGGCTGAGGATAGCTGCACAACCAGCCTGGTGGATTCTGGCAAGACCCAGACACAAGACAAGACTCGGACACACTAGAGAAAGATGAAAAACCACCTTTCTCCACTCAGAAATAACAATCTTTAGACCCTGTGCCTTTTCCCCCTATGTTTTTCACAGTGACAGGGGCCCTGCACTGCCACAGATCATATAACCTTTCATAGATTTACTGACAAATATCTAGTGCCATGGCCTACATAATCAGATATAAACTGAATGGGTGGTTTAGGTGCGCCTTCTTGGTAGAACTAAAGCTGGCTACACAAGTTACAATCTGAATATACAATTTCTGTGTATTCTCCTCTAGATTTACAGAACTATGTGTATTATAACCAGGAAGGCCCTTATACTACATAATTATTGTCCAATCATATTGTAATGTGCATGAAGAACTTTAAAGTGACCCTGTCCCTCAAATCCATGTGAAAACAAGACATCTAATACCTCTTGTGGTGCCTGCACCACCAATCTCTACTGTAGTCAAGAGAAAGTGAGGATTATAGGGGCTGCAGAGTCCAACACTTCAAGGCCCCTACATGACTATGGTGTCCTGTAGTGATGAGGAACCACAAAGAGGAGGATGAGGAATTTGTCATTTGCAAAAGTGTTGATTTCTGCAGCTTCTTCAACTGGTGCTTTTTCGTGACTACAACAGAGGTTGGTGGTTTTAGCACCAGGAAAGGTGTAAACATATCTGCTTTACATGAGGCTCTTTTGTTTCCACGTGGACTTTAGTCAGTCTGTTAAGGGGCTTGTATATATTGTATAGTTACATTGCAAGCTGTGTGGGCAGCTCAGAAATTTGCATGGTAGTGCTTTGTGCAACCATCAGAAGCCACCAAAAAAAGCTGACCATAGATGGCTCAAAAACTCAACCAGTCCAGCAGAGACCACTGAATTTCGATCCATCTATGGTCATTCCTGTTCGACAGAAGTCAATCTAATTATCTACTTTTGTTCAATGGGATGTTGGATGATTTTTCTTAATAAGCGGACTGCAGCGCTGATCAGTGTATTCTGACAGCAGGTAGCACACCTTGCTTGAGTGGATGGGCGAATGTCCTTTTTTTTTTTTTTTTTATTTCAATTAGCCCCACTGGCTTTCAAAAAAAGAATGATCTACGGCCAGCCTTACAAACAAAATGTATGCATGTATACTTTTTTCAGTACCTGAAAGTACTATTAAAATATTATCTTTAACGGTTGCATGAATATTGTGTAAATAAATTAAACTGCATTTTGCTGTACTATCAGATCTGAATGCAAACTGCAACCGTCTAAAGCAATCAAAGAGCCAAGTCAAACTGGAGATTTTCTCACTGGTAGCAAATCCCCAGCAAGAGAATCTATGAAACTGAACTTACCTTTACCCAACACCCAACACAGCAAGGCAATGCTCCACTGCTGCTCCCTCTCCAGCACTTGAGATTCTACAATATTTCATCCAACAAAGGAGCCACTTCTATGGAAAGTTGCATTTTGGTGAGCAAACTACCACTAGCCAATACAACATGGCCTTTTGTAAGGGCCCTTTTAGACTATGAGTGGCCTTCATTTTTGTGCACTGGGGTGCATTTTCAAGGTACATTGGGTTGTCAAATAAATGGCATTGACGCACCAATCTTTTTTCAGCCATTACTTTCCAGAGGGGTGTGAAACTCATTTGGGAAGTACAGGCAATTATCTGATAAATTAGGCCAAATATTACATCTTACTTTGGCACTGAACCTATAACCAGGTCACTTTAAAATCAAATCTAAGGGGTGTATTTATAAAACAGTCCATTGAAACTGCATGTAAATTTTGCCGAAACTGCATGTAAATTTTGCCGAAACTGCATGTAAATTCGTAAAATTCGTCCTGTGCGTATGGGAAAAACTAAATGTCCCCTGGTTATATTTCTCTGCAGTTTGAGGGTGTAAAAGATTGCATTATGGCCACTAGAGGCTTCTGACTATCACAGAAAATGATGGCCTAATGGCCATAATGCAATATTTCCCACATTCCACACATTCGAATTGTAGAGAAGACCATTCACATAAAACACATTTATGTGCAGTTTTGATGGATGAACAGCTATGCCATGTTTTTTTATATAAATTCACCCCTTGCTCGTTATTAGCTCCTGAATTGAGGGCTGCTTCTCTATGTTCTAAATTATCTTTACGGTTTATAACTATGCTCAGAAAAAAAAGGAGAAAAAAAAAAAATGGTCCAAGTAGTATATTTTTTAAAGGCAGACCTGTTAGAATCTTGTTCCAGAAACTGTGAGGTTTTCTAATACTCAAGTAATCTAAATCAGATGCAAAAACAGTTCCACTTGTGTGCGCCAGATCACAGGGAGTTAGGCTGGATTCACACCTATGCAGTTTTAGTGCTTTTTGCATTTTGCAGATTTGCACTAGAGTCCATTTAACATGTTTTCCTATGGAACACGTTCTGTAGTGGAAATCTGCAAAATGCAAAAAGCACTGAAAATGCATAGGTGTGAATCCAGCCTTAGAGGGACTCAAATCGGAGTGCATCATCCTGAATGACCATTTATAAAACTCTTATGGTCCCATGGAAGCTTTTCTTATCCTTCAGACCTGCTTAGACATGCTGAAGAAGGAGACCTGCCTAATACACAGGTCCAACGTTTTAAATTCTTTAACCTGTAGGTGTTTATTACATATTTTCCACAAAAAAAAAGTTGTTTTTGAAAACTGCACTAGGTAATGTGGTCAGTATCATCTAAATACCAAAGTGCTGGCAAGTAGGTGATGACTTTTACTTATATAAAGTTCAGGATAAATGGTAACTTCTTATCTTCAGTGCAATACGTAGTGTATACAGTATAAAGTGCTGGAAAAACTGACTCCCTGATGAAGTCACAAGACCATGGCGAACACGCGTCGGGACGTACAGGCACCGGAAGCGACGTTGGCGAGCCTGCTGCTCGTTTTGTTTTTACACTTACACGCATTTTTAATGTGAGTACCCTGATTGTGTTTATTGTTTCTTCATAAAATTTTTAAAAAAATACTACACTATCGAGCATCCCCCCCTTCTTCCTTTTATACTACCGCATGCCCACCTATGAAGCTTATTGAACCAGCCACGTTTGGCAGAGGGACATTGGTTGTATAGGCGGGCACAGACCAGCAGATCCGGAAACGTCTGACTAAGAGGTCGCTGGATACCCAAATCTATAGGGGACATACTTGTCACCCTCAATACACATTCACACGCTGTTACCTTACAGCAGTAAGGTAAGGGGACACCCATATATTACGTCTCGCACTGAAGAAAGGAAGTCACCATTCATCTGCACTTTATTTAAGAGAGCTATCACCAGTTTTTCCAGCACTTTATACTGTATACACTACGTATTGCACTGAAGATAAGAAGTCACCATTTATCCTGCACTTTATACAAGTAAAAATCATCACCTACTTGCCAGCACTTTAGTTTGCTTGTCTGCACTATATACAAAGACGACTTTGCATGCATACAGTCGTTTTTTTTGTGATCTTTTGAGATCTTTAATGCTTTTACCTAAGAGGAAAGAGGACATTATATGATATTGCACCTTACTGTATGCCATTAGACGTCCGCCAGCAATCAGGGGTGTTTGTTGTCGATTTGTTACAGGAACCTTTTTTAACTTATCATTATTGGCACCTTTGCAATTTGTCACTATATTTGGGATTCGTCTAGTTTATCACATTATATGCACTATTGCATTTTGTATATTGATTACAGCGCAGCACTATCTTCTATTTTAATTCACACTGGGGTTCTGATATCACCTTCAGTGTTTGTAGCAGTACACACTTAGTGGCGCGGGGATATTTTTTTATCTTATCATCTAAATACCACTTACCAAGCTGTAAGTAAGATTTACAGCGATCTGAGCAGGTCTATAGAGACTGGACATGTTCACCGGCAGAGTGGTGAAAATGCCATGTGTGAGCGGAAGTATTTGCTGAAGGCACATATACTAAACCTGTAATGGGTTGAAATGACAGTAAAACCTGTCTTGCACTGGTGTAACAGCATTCCCCAAAGGCCAGGAGACGTTGTTAACACTTTGCACATTTCTCAGCCTCTCAAATGTTGCTACACAGCACCAAGCCTAGTGAGGGATTCTTGTTAGAAGCTAGTGTAAGATATAATGGTGACCTTATCATAAGTGACGAGCGGTGGGCAGCTGAAAACATACCAGACCAATTTGTAATTTGTCTACAGTGTACCCCCAATGTCTGAAATAGTGGCCACGGCAGGAGGTGGGAATTGTGAAAAGAAAGATAAACTAAATGTAAATGAGAAAAATCTACTGGAAAATGTAAATCTGGGTGGATTTAGGCTTAACTGCTCAAGTTGACCTCTAGGCAGATTAAAAAGGCACATATGACTGTATCAATGCAAGCGGTGTGTGTACCTAAATTTGACCTGGTATCACCCTCCTGCAGTCCCTATACAGCAGATCTGGAATGTTAGAGAAAGAAGAAGTACAAGGAGTACAGGAGTCAATTCATGTGCTGACATAAAGCATGCTGATAGCAGGAGACATCAGAGTGACAAAGAAATTAGCTCATCACCCTCCAGTCACAGGCTGGGGGAGGGGCCAAGATGACCTGAGCTCAGAGGAAGTTTGGTTGAATGTTGCTGGCTATCAGACCAAGGACATCTAGTGGCAAGAATAAATACTGCAGGGGAAATCTCTGGATTAAAAGGGACTATAGTTGCAAAATCTTGTTTTGTTATATTAGCTTTTAATGGGTTATTGATTTTTATTTATTTTTTTTCCCCTTGTCTGGTGTTCTGCTTTAGGGGTAGAAAAAATAAAAAAAATATGTCTTGAGATGAATGCAGACAGCACTGCATATTTTATCAGGCACAGCCATAGGAGTTAAAAAAAAAAAAAACTACCTTTAGTCGGCAATCTGATGATCTGGGAACCCTTTAGGCCCCTTTCACACTTGTGCGACCTGAAAGTCACGCGACTTGAAGCAATGCCTGTGTAATCTTGAGGTCCATGGACCTCAAGTCCCATCAAAGTCGGACCGAAGTAGTGCAGAGACTACTTTGAAGTCGCACAGATATGAATGGTACTCATTGGAAATCATGGGTTAAGACTTGTCATGCGTCATGAAGTCGCACAAGTGTGAAAGGGGCCTTAATGCCACCCCCTTCCTCCCCAACGGTACATATCTTTTCTTTGCTTCCCCGCAATTATTCAAAAGGCAGTCCTGTGTAAGTTCTAAGTTGCTTTACACAGAGTTGAGCAGGTTCTCCCTACCCACCATGTGACAGCACTGAGCCATTCACCCACCATCAGTACTGTCACATGACCTGATGGGGAGCAAATCATGGAGTTCCAAACACCTGGAAGTCCTGGACATCTTTCTTTGTGCCAGCAGCTGTACAGAGCAGCAGGGGAACAAAGGAAAGGTGAGAGTGTTCTCTTCGGGAGGGGTGCAGTAGAGTCAACCTGTTGCACTGCTTTGAAGGTTCAAAGGAGTTGTAACCCAAAAAAAAATAAAAAATAATAATTTCACATGCATTTGCAGAAAAACATGTGCATTTATTTTTTGCAGAGGAGCCTGCAAAGCATTGCAACCACAGTGGATGGCGGGTGCAATGGCACAGGCTCCTGCAGGCTCTTCCTCCAGCTCCCTGTCCATACCGAGGCACAGGCTTTCAGTTAGAGAGCTGGAGTCAATGGTGAAGTGCGATAATCACCATCCTTGTCCTCCATTGAGAACAAGAAGTCCATCTGCTGCTGTGTGGAGCCCCACACCAATCAAATTTGACAGCTGCTGCGTGGGAGAACTCCTCCCATCATGTCGGGGGGGGGGGGGGGTTGCCCAGCACAATGTACACCCTAAATATGGGTGTATCATATTAAAGATGAACTTTGTCTTTAGGGTAAAACAAGTGAGTTAATGGAAAGCTGCACTGATGGCTGGATAGCATTAGTTCCCTGATTGATTTACTTTTTTTTCCCTTTGTTTTCACCTGGTATTTCTGCCAGTAATCCACTTCCTGTCCTTTGGTGACAACACTCACTCACCATACTATAGTAGGCCAATAGTTACAGAATAAAACTACAAAACACCCCCCCCCCCCCATTCTCTTCTCCAGAACAGAAGGACTGGGTTCCATAGTTCTCAAACCAGGAACAATAGTAATGATAACAGTCAGAAGAGGCAGAGAGCACAGGAATTTATCAGCATGGAAGATTTCTGGCAGGATCAACAGGTATTATTTTGCACGTACCAATCAGATAGAACACACTTTTAGCCCGGGTTCACACTGATGTGGTGCGAATTTAAAAGCGATTTTGAGTGCCAGTGCAGCGCGATTTAGCGGTGCGATTTCTGGCTTTTCAGGTGCGATTAAAGTCGCACCACTTCACACCAAACTCGCACAGTGCCCTTTTTTTTTTAACCGCACCACATCTACATGAATGCTGCTGCCAGACTTATCCACCTTATCAACCGCTCAGTGCCTGCCAACCCTCTCCTCCAATCCCTACACTGGCTCCCAATCACCCAGCGAATTCAATTCAAAATACTAACCACAACATACAAAGCCATTCACAACTCTGCCCGGAGCTACATCACCAATCTTGTCTCCGAATATCACCCAAATCGTCCTCTCCGCTCTTCTCAAGACCTCCAACTCTCAAGCTCTCTCATCTCCTCCTCCCATGCTCGTCTCCAGGATTTCTCCAGAGCCTCTCCCATCCTCTGGAACTCGCTACCTCCACCGGTTCGGCTATCCCCTATGCTTGCTACATTCTGGCGATCCCTGAAAACTCATCTCTTCAGGAAAGCCTATCACGTCTCCAACTAATCTCCTACCACTTCCACCAGCTCATTCCCCACAGTTACAACCTTTTGTACCACCTGCCCCACCCTCTTAGATTGTAAGCTCTTCTGAGCAGGGCCCTCTTGTATTTTTTTTTTGTATTATAACTGTATTGTCTCCCTTTTTACATTGTAAAGTGCTGCCTAAACTGTTGGCGCTATAAAAATCCTGTATAATAATAATAATAATAATAAATAATCTACAGTATGTGAACAGCCTTCATAGGAAGCAATGTTTTTGCACTTGATATGTGAATCTTTGCATTCTGGAAGGGATCAGAACCGCATCAGATTCATATAAGTGTGAACTGGGACTCAATGGTATACCTAAAAGACCAAAGGGGACCATAGAAGTTCAATGTTAACCTCTTGCTTACTAATGCATATGTGCGGCTTCAAAGAGGGTGGGCTTAATGCCCAGCCACAGCACATGTGTGTCCACAGCAGCCAGAGGTTGTGTACTGAAATTGTGCCTCACAGCACATTGACCAAGCTGTCACTTACAGATCTCGGTCAGGACTTCTGATTGGCAGTCAGTAAGGACAGACGTTCAATCATATGATCACCAATAGCAGCGGTCACATGATACATAATCTGCGCTGCCACCGAAGTGTTAACGTTGACATTCACTTTGCCATAATGCTGTTAATAGTTATGTTGGGTTTGATAAAGAGATAAGACAATAGCTGAAATACTTACTTTTCCTTTCTGTTCCAGGCTCCCCCTCCAGCACGGATCCTATACATGAAACCCTAGGCCAGTGATGGCCAGCCTTGGCACCCCAGATGTTTTGGAACTACGTTTCCCATGATGCTCATGCACTCTGCAGTGTAGTTGAGCATCATGGGAAATGTAGTTTCAAAACATCTGGAGTGCCAAGTTTCGCCATCACTGCCCTAGGCATTTAGTCATGTGCTCTCTGCTCACAGTTCCCATTGGCTGTTCTTTCCGTACAGCAGGGAATCATGTGACCAGATGCCTCGGCATTTGGCAATGGAGGGATCTTGCTTGAGCATTTCTCCCCAGGAAAGGTTAGTCTTTCAGCCAACCACTTCACTTTATTTAGCCATTCCGGCAAAACAACTTACATAGCTGTAACTCAAGATTAGAGTACAGGTCAGCTTTTCATGGTTTATAGGACTCTATGGGCAACCACTAATATAGTTCCATTGCAACTACACACCCCCTTGCTACCCCACCATGCTTTTGCAGCTACAAGTCTCAAGCTACCTTGCCAGCCACTGACTTGTTGAAAAAGTATAGCTCTTTATGTGCTATCCACATGGAATAATGGGATTTGTAGTTCCCCAGCAGTTTGCCAGAGAATACATTAGTATTTTACCATAGCCGACTTTTCTTTAACAGCTGCACGCAGCTTGCATGTATCTGCTAGAGATTATGCGAGGGTTAAAAAAAAAAAAAAAAAGAAAGATTTTCAGTATTTCTCCAGCGCAAAAAAAGAATTTACAAATCATTACGGGGTGACCTCAGCTGCTGGACTTCTTATTTGCTGTACCAGCGAGATGTGCGCCTGCTGCTGGAGGTATTAAGCGTATGCGAGATGTGCTCCATGCTGCTAGCACATCTCGCATGTCTAACAGCAGCCCCTCGAACACGTGTGACTGATGCTGTCACCCCATGGAGTTACAAGACACAAACCGTTTTAGAGTGACTAACAGAGAACAAGAAATGATGTAAGGGAGAGAGGAAAAAAATGACAGCACAGGAAGAAGTGGGCTGCAGCACAGAGAAAACCACTGCAGGCCTCAGTCACTGCTGCAACAACAGGGCCCCCTAGTGGTGAAACAAGGAAAATCAAGGAAGGTCCATTTGTCTACATTTTACCATTGTGTGTCAGTTGGTTTTAGAGCGCTAACCCTATCGAGGGCTTAAGTATAGCCACTCTACGCTAGAACCCTTCTTCCAAAGGAGCTTACATTCTAATGTTCCTGGAGAACTGATACAGGAATGCACAATCTAGGACTAATTTGAATTAAAGACTTTATTTTATATTTTTTGGAAGCTTACACAAGCTCAAGAACTTATGGGAAGAACATAGAAACAATATGCAGATTGTGTCCATGGCAGGAATTAAAATCTGTACCCCAGAACTGCAGGGTAACAGTGCACCATGAACCTATATGCAGTTCAGGCGCCTCTGTCAGTCTGTGTTGTAAGCAATGTGTGCTACACTAATAATAATAAATTCTTTAAAGTGGTTATAAACCTCAGACATGAAATATTAACAAAGAATTTTCCTCTATAGTGTGCGCTTGTCTCAATCCAGAGCACGAAGTGTCATTCCTGTCTGTTACTTCATTCCACTGCTACCAGCATGAATCACATCTGACAAGTTTTCCTGACACCAAGAGAAAAAAGGTGACAGAGGAGGGATCCAGCTGATTGACAGCCTGTTTTTGTGTGCTGTGTGAAGGGGATGTGTCCTTTCCCTCCAATCAGCTGTCAGAGCTCTCCTTGCAGTGTGTAATTTCAGCACTCCTCCCCCTTTTTTCTGACATCTCAGACAAGACATTTATAAATGATGGACTTTGAACGGATATAGACAAGAAAAGACTGCAGATAAACAGATACAACTTATGTAGTTATGTAGGAGGATTTGTTTAATTTCTTTGTATCACCAGTCACTTCACTGGGTATATGGAAGGGTTTACAATCACTTTAAAAATGGCACAGGTCACGGGTAGTTGGTTGACTAGGGAAAGTTGGCAAGCCTTGGGTTGGTGTAAAAATGTTGCTATAGAGCCATGTCACCGAAGCCAATTATTATGTCCCTTGTAGGAAATATTTTAGCTACATTTTGCAGAGCTCTGCAATGTATGTAAAAGAGTTCATAGCAACCCCTGACTCCAAGGAGCTTGCATTCTATCAGCTCCCATCTTCGCACACAGACCTGGGCCTGTTTGCTCACAAACTACCTGTATGTTTTAGGGTTGTGGGTGTTAACCAGAACAATTAGATAGCAGCACAAACTAAACTCAGGACCCCAGAAAGAATGAGCACCACTAAGTCACTGCCATCTGGTCATGGACCCCCTGCTGAAGAGTGCATGTAATGTACACAGTGCTGCACCCCAAGGGAACCAGTCAGAAATAAATAAACCATAATAGAGGGTCCAGCAACATACACCTATCTGAATTCTCTTTAGAGCGTTTTTTCTTAAAAGCAAGGATGGACAAACGTCTTCAGAGCTCAGGAGAGGGGTAGTCCTATCAAGTTGCTAGTAGGCACTTTTCTCAGCCTCTAATGAGCATCTGTACACATCAACATACTTCCTTTCCCAGCTTGCTACTAAGCCTGAAAATAGCCATGTATTTCTGGTGAATCACAGTCTGTATTTTATGTGGTCCCATTTTTACGTGGTCAGCGCATAAGACCATATTTAAAGGGTCAGTCCATTTAAAACGATTTTCTTTTTGTTTTTGGTAGATATTGCCGAGTTATCCCTCAAGGTCTTATGTTTATAGAGGGCTACAGAGGTTGGATCTCTGTTCATAAGTTCCTTGATCTGCATGCCTGCCTAAACTATTGTAGATGGGTTTCCTGACTGATTTCTAATGTATTGAACAAAATTAAGGCTGAACTGAAATAATCATAGAAATAGATACACAGCATTCATTTTCCTAGTCCCAATACTACTTTTCTGTTGAAGCAGATGTGCACGGTGTCTACATATGACTGTGCACTCCAATAGGCACCAGAATTTGACCTAGTGCACTCAGTAATCAGCACTTTGTAAGATGCCCGGTCAGACCCCCACCCCCTCTGCAATACAAGTCACTGTGAGTTGATGCAGTTTTTTTGAAAAGACTGGACAAAGCTATTTGCAGACATATTGGTGTTTAATAAAATATTTCTTGCACAAAGAAGGATTTGTATCCGGAACCTTTCTTACCAGCATTCATAAATGCCATTGACACAGAACATTCACTGTACCAGGGGTACTAAAATCTACAGTACATTTTAGTCAACTAAAACCGAATGGGTTTAGTTAAATTGTAATGCATTACTTAAGTATTTCTCTACAATTTCCAAACTCATTATATACTCCTGGATTTAAAAAAAAAAATGATTATGTTATTATTTACAATATTAAGGTTTGAACAAACTCACAGCCACAGATTTAGCTGCTGTGGATGGTGTGAGGAGGCCTATAATGAACACAGTGCTCTAAGGACAGTGGTCTAAGAGGCCTGTAACACTGCACAGTGATCTGGGATGGTAGTCTGAGGGTAGACCTGTAATGCATAGTGATCTGGGATGGTAGTCTGAGGGGGCCTGTAATGCTGCACAGTGCTCTGGATGGTTTCTGTAATGCTACACAGTGCTCTGGACGGTGGCTGTTATGCTACACAGTGCTCTGGACGGTGGCTGTTATGCTACACAGTGCTCTGGACGGTGGCTGTTATGCTACACAGTGCTCTGGACGGTGGCTGTTATGCTACACAGTGCTCTGGACGGTGGCTGTTATGCTACACAGTGCTCTGGACGGTGGCTGTTATGCTACACAGTGCTCTGGACGGTGGCTGTTATGCTACACAGTGCTCTGGACGGTGGCTGTAATGCTACACAGTGCTTTGGACGGTGGCTGTAATGCTACACAATGCTCTGGACGGTGGCTGTAATGCTACACAGTATCTGGACTGTGGCCTTAGGAGGCCTGTAATGTTGCACAGTGATCTGGACGGGGGTTTGAGGGACCTGTAATGCTGCACAGTGCTGGATGGTGGTCTCAGGTTTGAGGGGAGGCATGTAATTCACAGTGCTCTGGGATGGTGGTCTAAGAGGCCTGTAATGCTGCACAGTGCTCTGGACGGTGGTCTAAGGAGGCCTGTAATGCTGCACAGTGCTGGTTAGTGGTCTCAGGTCTGAGGGATGGCCCGTAATGCACAGTGCTTTGTATGCCGGTGGTCAAAGGAGGCCTGTAATACACACAGTGCTCTGGATGATGGTCTGAGGGAAGGCCTGTAATGTAAACAATCACACTGCTCTGCTCTAGATGGTCGTGATTCGGGAGTGGGATTCTCATTGGGAGGCCTGTAATGCACAGTGCTGCTCTGGATGGTCGTGTGAGGAGGCCTGTAATGCTGCACAGTGCTAACAATGCTTGCAGGGAGAGGAAGCACTCGTGCTCTACACAGGCAGAAACAAAATGAAGGAAAATGTCCCTCCCTCACATTTTTGTTTTGTTTGTGGACAAAAAACTAAAAACTAAAATTGATTTTCATCATAGCTTTCGTCAGTGGACGAAAACGTGGTATACCTTTCATAAAAGGCCGGTGACAAACAAATGTTATGAAAATGTTTTCATCAACAAAATTAACACTGTTGCACCATGAGGAACTCTATGTCTTGTCTCCCTTGTTTTCTCTTTTTCTATAATCTACACATTTCTTCTCATCCTCAATTTTTTTGTAACCCTGAGGACAATTGTGAGGACACTTTTGCCAGGGTTGCGTCTGTCTCTAATCTATGCCAGCACAGAGCACTGAAGTGGGGGGCAGGATGCAGTGTTATCACTAAGGGCTCTTTCTCACGGGGCGGATCAGTGATGATCCGCCCCGTGAACACCCGCTTGCTCAGCGGGGATCGCTCCGCCGATCCCCGCTGAGCAGGAAGATGACAGGTCCATCACTGCACGCTGTGCAGCTACGGACCTGTCAGAGCGCCGCTCTCCCCTATGGGGGGATCGGATGATGACGGACCGTGGTATCCGTCGTCACCCGATCCGATAACGGATGGAAAAGTAGGTTTTTTCTCCGTTACACTTTTCGGATCGGAGCGGGGTCGGATGTCAGCGGACATGTCACCGCTGACATCCGACGCTCCATAGGGATGATTGTATGTCCGTTTTTCATCCGAAAACGGAAGGATGAAAAACGTACATACGGATCCCTCGTGTGAAAGAGGCCTAAGAGAAAGAGTAATTTAGGATGTTTCCATGAAAAAAATGTTACAAATCCTAAATTTAGTGTATAGGACTATAAAAAGGTGAAAAAGGTGTGGGAGTTAGACACCTAAAAAAAGAACTGGGCGCCCCACAAGAAATATGGGAATGCACAAAATGCTCACCCTGCATAAGAAAGGACAAGGAGATTCTGTTGCTGAAATCCCACAGAAAGCCTGTAGGTGACTCAGCCAAGCAAGATCACTTTCGGGGAGACTAACCTGTTACCGTAAAACGAGACAGCCATTAAAAAGGCATGTAAGTCAGTTAGTGGTGCATTTGTAAAATGTATTGTGGGAAATGAAATTGCATGCTGAGAGCCAAGCTGTTCTTCCTTCAAATCAAACATGCCATTAGTGAAATTCAGAGACTGCTAATACTGATTTCCTCCTGAAAATGCGCTTTGCCTGGTGATCATGTAAACCACATTGGTTACTCCAGAGTCACTGACCTGGCACAAGCATTCAGGCAAGTCAGAACTCTCATCTGCATTTTTTTCACAATCAGTGACTCAAGAGCTGAAGCACAGGTTTAGCATACCAGCCATGCAACCAGCATTCTTCCTCATATTTCTCTTTTGACTCTTTAAAAGCAGGTTCCAAAGTTAGAAACAAAATACACAACTGAACTACATTTACGTGAGAGGCCATGGGACTACACTACCTAGGAGAGGCAACGAAAATGAGCGCACACATATCTGACAAACACATGTGATTAAATGTATTTACGTGTTTTTTTTTTTTAATTTACAAATCATCTGTCTCCTAGGATGTTCAGTAGATGCTCCATTTTCACCATTACCTGTGCCATAGTCAATCCGGGTGGAGTTGCCCACAGACTCCTTTAAATACACAGCCACCTCCGGCGCTGCCGCGCTTAGCTGAGAAGGGATCACCGTGGAAACGAGATTCTCGGCTTCCTGTGAACAAAACCCGGGTGTTAAGCATGTTTGTGGTTTTCTCTGCTGGAGCAATGAAGACTGCTGTGTATACGACAAGCGTGCATCTTTACAGCTACAGAATACTGAATTAGAACATTAAAGGGTCAGTCCACCTATAACTAAAATTCCAATCTTTCCTAAACCAACTAACAGTTTCTTACAGCTCTTGCTCTCCATGTTGGATTTTTCATTGATTTAATCTGAAAACGAGAAGAAAGACACCCCATTGTGACTGGGAATACCCAAAACTCTATGGTGTATAGATATGGCACCAGAAACCATGGCATGTGAATCCCACTGTAGGATCTCCCTAGAGGTATAAAAGACCAGTGGATTGCTCCAGTTACAATGGCAACATTACTTTTGTTCAAATCTCAACCAGTTCAGCAAGTACCAGCTGAGATTCAATCAGTCTATGGGCAAGCTGATTGTACCCGAGTCAAGTCGATCCATCCATTGACTTGGGTACAACCAGCATGTCTGATTTCTAGCAAGCGATTATTGCCAGCGGCTATAGCTGCTCTCAATATTCACTGTGTTCTCCCAGCAAGGACAGCTTCTGTGATCCCCCCCCCCCCCCGCCGGGAGAACACAATAGATCAGCAGGAGGAATCCCCCCATCAACACTGCCTGTGTAGATGAGGAAATCAAGCAATTTTCTTTCCTATAACCCGTGGTTGCAGGAAAGAAAAATCGCACAATCTATGGCCTGCTTCAGAGTAGTTCTTCATAAAAGGACTAAGGGCTTGTTTATACTATAGGCATTCTCTGAATAGCGATCCTCATTCGGATCGCTCCTCACAGAGCATTTGGCAAGCAATGAGGAGGCGTTGCATTGCCTCCTCATAGCCTGCTTTAACCCCTTAATCTCTGCACTAGCACACCGCAACTATGTGCATTGCACATGGTTGCTGGGCGGTTACAGAAGGGCCCCATTCAGTTGAATGGGTCGCGTTCGACAGACGCTATGCCCATCGAAAGTGCCAGGGGGTATAAATCTTGATACTTGAGCTTGTTTTTACCCCCCAGTTGCTACCTCTGCAGCTAAAGGGGATGGAGGTTCGGGGGGAGGGAGAGGCGCGGCTTAACTGCAGGATTGTACTTTTCCCTAAAGCCGGGGATTCAAACTGGCATCCCTCCAGCTGTTGCGAAACTACTAAGTCCCATGAGGCATTGCAAGGCTGACAGTTCCAAGCATGACTCCCACAGCCATGATGGGACTTATAGTTTCGCAACAGCTGGAAGGCCACCAGTTTGAGACCCCTGCCCTAAAGGCTCTTTCATATAAGCGGCAGTGCCCTCTGAAAAGTGATTAATGGTGGATCTTGCTTTTTTGTTTTAATTACAAGGGGGGTTTTGTATTAAATATTATACTAAAACCACAAACCTATTGTTTGGCTTAAAGTTGTAGTGCGCTACCATTGACTTTATTGGATGCATTTGACAGGCTGTACCACCTATCAAACCCTGCTAGCGGAGTTAAAATTGCCAAAGCCGCAAAGCATCGCAGCCACAGCATGTGTACAGCCCTGTCCAGCAGTAATGGCAGAATTTATGTGGGCGGTAAAACTGCGAGCCCAAATATTTAGTTCTAAGAAGAAAATGTATGTTTGTGAGGGGAAATATTTTACAATTGTAATTAAGTGAAGAAGACTGCAGTCAGCTCCCTCTCAGCCTGACAGCTACTAGGCTGAACCCTTACGGTGTTATTACATCACAGTGGGAAAGAAAGCAGGGGTTGCGATACATGTCGCTGTCTAGGTATGAAAGTGTGTTACTCACTCACTCCCCAGTCTGCACCCCCAGAGTGAGTCACTGCACCGGGACACATAGGAACCTTGAGCGGGACCCCTAGTTTTTTTGAGTGTGGCTTTGCAGTAAATACTATTGATGTTGTGTAGAAAACCAGTAAAAAACATGATCTGTGTCTGACATTACTCCTATATACTCTCTAGTCTCACTAGCGATTATGCAGACACATTCAGAGAATATATAAAAGGTAAAAACTTGGTGTTTAACAAGTCACACAATGTCTAGCCAGTTCTGGATGAATCCTACCTGATCTAGCTTTGCGTACCAAGAACGAAATGCCTTGTTCCCGAAACGCGATGGTTGGTCCACAGGGGGCGTTTCATCAATCCAGCGATCCAATGTGTCCAGCAAGGCCATCAATTTCTCAACTGCCTGTGGGCCAAAAGGATACTTAGTACTTTGCCATTAATACCAGCTAAGATACTTAGATATACAGAGTCGTAGAGTATCAAATAAAAAGTGTTTTTCAAAGCAAATATTTAGAGTTGAGATGTTAAATATTACTATGTGCTACAAATTTTTTTTTTAAATATCCAACTGACTGCTTTGGTAACCTTAGAAATGAATCTTTCACACATGCAATGGAGTAAGGTCTATGGTTACAATGATATATTTGGTTATATATAGCCAAAACCTTTTTTTATAATTGTTGATAGAGTAACGTTGGCCATACATGGCTTGCAACTCGAACTGTGATTGGCCCTGCTGGCATAACCCGGTTTGAGAAAATCTGATCTGAAAATGGAAGGAGAAGAGCGGAAAATTCTTGGGCGAACAGCAACTGCATCCAATCGGTCCAGCCTTAGAGGTCAATGCAGGAGAGTGTGCCAGAGTGCCAACCTAAAGCTTAAATCAAGGATTCACAAAGTAAATGTCTACTTTCTTCAGCCAGCTTTAAGGCGTTTTCCCTCCAGATGCAAGTTCATACATTTTTCTCAATTATCCTACATTTTTCAGTACAGAAAAACATGCAAGTTCCTGAAAATGTATTATTATTATTTTCAAAACAGCCTGTTCCAACCAACGCAAAACATCCCATATGCTGCACTTTGAGTGTGCTAAACTGTAGGTTGCCAATCAAGTCAGTTCAAGTCAGAGTCACAAAAATGAAATGCATGACCTCACGGCAGTCAAGCAAACTATAACCAAGGCCTAGAGAAAAACAAATCTATGTTTAGCTGAAACCAAAAAACAGGTTAACATACAAGCCATGATCAATGGGAAAATGGAGTCAAGATTGGTAGACTATGTTCCCAAATGTACCTGGATCTAGCAACCCTTGATTGATAAAAACTTAAAAATACTTGCCACAGGGCTTCCAAAGCACACTGTAAGAACCCTGATGACCATATTCCCCCAGCCCACACAAAAAAAGAAAAAAAAAAAACTAAGCTGAGACAGGCCCTCTGGCTACCCTCAACCTCCCAGGAGCCCCCTTCTCTCCATTAAAGTGGTTGAAAAACTCAAACAGGAAATATGAAAAGAGCATATCCCTCTAAAGCAGTGGTTCTCAACCTTTGCAGTGCCGCGACCCCTTGATAAAATTTCCCAAGTTGTGAGGACCCCTAACAGAAAAATTATTTTCATTGCGCGGGTTGTCAGCACCCAAGGCAAGACAAGTTTTTTGCGCCCCTAACCCACGGACATTTAGTGCTCCCCGAGTCCCTTCCACTCGTACAGTATTAAAACCCCTTATGGTACATTTTAGGATGTACCACTCTTTCTCTTTGTTCTCCTTGCTTTCCATTTTATCTCTCTCTATCCTAATTTATTGTTTTTTTGTCCCCATCCCTCTCTCTAGCTGTCTTTCTTGTTCTCTCTTATTCTTTCTCTCCGTTTTTCTTTGTTCCTCCCCTCCTTTCCTCTCTCTTCCATGTGTTCTGTATTTTTTATTCCTTCTCTTACTCCTTGGTGGGGGTGGGGGGGGGGTGGGGGAGTTGGGATGAGTAGCAGTGCTGGGGGGAGTTCTGATCTGCTCTTGATCAAGGTCATCTGCTGATCTGAGAATTGTAGTGGGGAATTTTAATGGCAACTATAATCACAGGTAGTGTTACTCACTGTGTCTCCGGCTTCACTGTGTCTCCGACTTTGTGGTGTCTCGTAGCAGTGACACCTATGCTGAGATCAGGGGATAGGGTCTCCTCCAGCCCCTCCCACTTCACATTCCTCACCAGCCAGCTGACCTCTAGTCTCTGCCCCCCAGCCATGCTGTGAACTGAATGGGCGGCTGTGAAGAGGCTGAATGGGCGGCCGCGGGCTCCAGGACCAGCCTAGCTGGGCGGCCACAGGCTCCAGGGACAGCCCTGCTGGGCGGCCGCAAAAAGGCTGGGAGAGAGGTGTGGGCTTCAGGAACAGCCCAGGATTCGGTGACCCCTGGCAAATCATCATTCGACCCCCAGGTTGAGAACCACTGCTCTAAAGTGTGTACTTGTCTCAATACAGAGCACTATGTGTCATTTCTGTTTGCTGCCTTGTCCCTCTGATATCTAAAAGGAGCAGATATACCCCAGATAAGTGATAAGGACTTTGAAGGCAACAAGGAAAAGGGGGTCTAAACAAAAATTGTATTAATACAGGGGCGTTCAAGGTGAGGCAGAATTACCATAGCATATTCTAAAATAGAATATGCTATGGTAATTCTGCCTCACCTTGAACGTCCCTGATGAAGGGACCCCACAAGTGTCCTGAAACGCGTCGGGCTTAATGTCTACAATTACCACGCACTAACGATACAGCTCTCGTATACTTGTTTTTAACTTATTCTATTTTTGATGATGTTTGCACCTGAATAATTTTATATTTTCTTCTACATATTAATAAATAAATAATACAATTTTTGTTTAGACCCCCTTTTCCTTGTTGCCTTCAAAGTCCTTATCACTTATCTGGAGGATATCTGCTCCTTTACATATTGAATTTGGGATTGGCAACCTCCAGCCCCCCTTTTGGTGGACCTTTATAGTTATCTATATGTCCCTCTGATATCAGTCATTTCTGACAAGTTTTCCTGACACCAAGAGAAAAAAGGTGACAGGGGAGGGATCTCTAACTGATTGACAGTCTCAGCTCTGTTCCTGTGTGCTGTGTGGAGAGGGGGACGTCCTTTCACTCCAATCAGCTTTCAGAGCTCTCC
Source organism: Lithobates clamitans (assembly GCA_037952925.1). Lineage (NCBI taxonomy): Eukaryota > Metazoa > Chordata > Amphibia > Anura > Ranidae > Lithobates > Lithobates clamitans. The sequence goes on along the minus strand of JBBGZY010000052.1, from coordinate 1,326,849 downwards.
TCACTGAGCTCTGCAGTGTGTAATTTCAGCTCTTCGCCCCCAGCAACCTAACCCCCCCCCCACACACACACACACACACAAAAAATCTCCTGGTTACAGAAGTTAATGTACAATCTGTATCCTCAGCAGGGAACTATATAGGTTTACAAAATAGAGAAATCACACATTTAGAAATGAAGAGTCTGCACACCCCGAAAAAAAACAGGGGTATCTATGTGGATGGCAATCTGTAATCTAATGTTTTGCTCCTCTGTATCAAAATCGCTATTTATGATGAAATGTGTTTTGTATTGTATAACCAGAGATCACATTTTAATTCATACATGCTATTGGAATCTCATATGGCAAAAAAAAGAATTTTACAAACAGTTACCTTTTTTTTTGATCAATTCAATCCCTTTTTCACTGCTAAAAAACCCCTTGCAACTTTTCCATTATGCTATATAGGTTTTTAATGACTCCTATTATGTTTTGCCAAATTGCCCCTCATAGTTCCCTACCATTGTATTATATAGTTACATAGTTAGTCAGGTTGAAAAAAAAAAAAGCACACGTCCATCTAGTTCAACCAATAAAAACACACACAAATTTAGCTGATCCAGCAAATATCTGATTGCCTCTTGGCTGCTCAGGAAGGAATTTTTTTTCCCCTGCTGGAGCAAATTGGATCATGCTTTGCTGGGTTTTTTGTTTTTTTTGGCTTCCTCTGGATCAACTGTGAGTATAGGATTGTGTATATAAAATGGTATGATTTTTTTTCTTTCCTTTTATTGGTTGAACTAGATGGACTTGTGTCTTTTTTCGACCAGACTAACTATATAACTAAGTGGAAAACCTCCATATATACTATCAAATACCCACAATTGATCTAGACTATGATATGACTGTACTGTTGTACTAATACACTACCTCAGAAACCAAATAAAAACGGTTAAAAACAAAATGAAGACGCATGGCAATGTATATTACAGGGGTTATAAACTCCGTTACACCTACAGGTAAGCCTATAATAAGGCTTACCTGTAGGTACTGTAAAGATCTCCTAAATTTGCACAGTTTAGGAGATATTCACTATACACGCTGCTGCCGACGTCATCGGCGCATGCGCACTGAAGAAACGACCCCCTGATGCCGTTTTTTCAGGACCCGTGCCGTGACCAGCGGCCCCCGTGCGCGGGAGCGATGTCATCGCAGCTCTAGCCAATCACAGCGCCGGAGCCCACGAACCCAGAAGTAACTCCGGTGAAAGATGTTGGCCGTGGGAGCAGAGTGCGGGCGGCACTGCAGGGCATCGCTCTAAGGTAAGCATTTCATAATAAGCTCATTATGCTTTTGTCTTGCAGGTTTTTTTTCGGAAGTTTACAACAACCTCTTTAATGCTTGTGCTGTAGTGAGAATTAGTAACACAGGGTAGAACTGCAGTTCTGTACAGATTGATGAGCTGATATAAACTAAAATCACAGAAAGTCCTATGTAATAGCACAATAGGATTTTCGTATCACAGATTTTTGGAAAATTCTTATGCCAGCCTGTTTTGAAGAACTGCAATAAATTGAGAAGTGAGAGACAGCAGAGGGTGTCCGTGTGAATCAAGACACAATCTTACACTTATGATCAGAGTTTCATGCTTATTCCGCTGTCATTCTGCCACGTTTGCTACACTGTGACCCTATGGGCTTTCTGGAAGCCTTCACTTGCAGTGTCTATGTCATCTTTCATGCTACTTAGAATCTCCTGGGTCTTATAAAAGCCAATACGATGTGTAAACAATAGTGTCAGTTAGGGGAAACGCTAGTTAACTGACTGAAGGCATAAAAAGTGTCTATCTGACCTTGCCTTGGCCATGAACATGAGTTATGGAGATAATTCGAAATTGGGAAAAAAATAACCCACCAAGCATAAACAGGCATGCTTGGATCATCTCAATGTGTGTGATGTCATTGTTCTGTAAAAGATCTTCTGGCTGACAGATTGTACACCCACAACTAACCATTATGTAATGTCCAGGGACACATTTAAAAACTTAATTGATTGATAGGATGTTGCACCTCCTCAAAGGACTCTTTCTACTTGCTTTTCTTGGTTTGGTATTTGAGTACCTATGGCGGCCTTTCTCAACCTTTTCAACGCAGAGAATCCCTTGAAGTAACTTTCCGGTTTCTGGGGCCCGTTGTTAAAAATGACTATCTACAACTCATGATACATTAGAGTGATGGTCAGTGGGAAGAATGCTCCTTACATTTGTGGTCGTTGTGAAAAAATACTCCCTTACCTATAGCTAAAAAGATCAATGGTGTCAGTGGGAACTTATCTGGGAGGTGCAGAAATTGCTCAAGAAACCCCTAGCAACCCCTGGAGGAACCCTAGTTGAGAAACCCTGACCTATGGAATGGCCACCAAACAGTCCAATACGAGCAATTGTGATTTCAATCATTACTACTATAATCAGATAAACTCTACCCTCCTAGGAGCCAATAATGAGAGCCTATTGGTTGGAAGCAGTCTTCACTGCTCAGGGAGATTTTATAACTTGATGGCAAGTCTTAATGAACAGAAGGTAGAAGAGTGAGGAGACATGGATCAACAGTACAGTAAGTACTGCAGAGTTTTACATCCCAACTATAGATATCTTCTTGTCTTCATTTTTAGGAGATATCAATAGCTACTTTTCATCAATACATAAGAGGCCACACCTTTGCTAATCAGCAGGGTAGGGGTACAGATACTTCAGAGAAACAACCAATTTTCTCAATCCCCAAACATTAAAGGCTAGCAATACACATTCTTTCCAGTGGAAAGACATTTACTGAGATAACAGCAGTCCACCTCATCACCAGACAGATGCAAAGCAAATCAGCATTCAATACACACATTACCCGAATTACCAAAAACACACACACTCTCCCACCATTAAGTTTCCTTGGGTATTTACTGTGATTTGTAATAATAGTGCATTGTTGACCTCCTTTATTAGGAAACAGTAACATCACAGGGGATGTGACAATGACATCACTAGAAAGGCATACGCTAAGTTATCACACCTAACCATATTGTGACTTTGCTGTAGGTAAACAGACCTTAAAAATCTAAAAACATGCCAACAGACATAAGAGTTTTGCTCAGTTTGGGCTGGTTACAAATGGATCAGTCAATGATATGTCCTCCAGACCCCCAGATGACATGCCCTGGCTGAACCTTCTTGGGAAACAAAGCAATCAGCCAGGTGGACTTTTCCTGACCAACTGATTTTTTCCCCCCGTCTCCTCTATAGGCCAAACTTGCACATTTATAGGATCCAAATGCATGTTTGTAGAATAAGCTTTTTGCATGAAAGACTGTGCATGCATAGTGGCCTCCATCTGTAGGGAGCTTCACCAATGACAATTCAATATTTCCCCCACACACGATGATTAAAGGGATACGGCTTAAGTATGTCAGTTTTTATTAAGTCCTTCCGGTCTCCAGTCAAATGAGGTGAGCTTATATATCCTTTGATGATGCAAAGGACTGAGTGAGGTCATTGCCTCCCCATCAACCCAAGCATGTATTATACACTATACTAAATTCCCTGTTGGAACTATATAGCTCCTTGGTAAACAATATGCATGATAGCACTACCACTACCATAAAGATATACAGTTAGGTTACAGTTATATATTTGGACACTGGCACAATTTTAGTTTTTTTTCAGGTCTTTACCAAAACATATTCAAGCTAAACTTCCAGAATAGATATGGGCTGAAAGTGCACACTCTCAGGTTTAATTTGAGGGTATGTACATCCAAATCAGAGGAAGGGTTTAGGAATTACAGTTCTTAAGATTAGCCACCCACCTTTTTCAAGGGACCAAAAGTAATTGGACAATTGAATCAAAACCTCTTTTATGGCCAGGTGTGGGTTACTCCATTATTTCTTCATCAATTAAGCAGATAAAAGGTCTGGAGTTGATTCTAGAGTGTGGTATTTGCATTTGGAATCTATTGTTGTAAACCTACATCATGCGTTCCAAGGAGCTGTCTATCCAAGTGAAACAGGTCATTGTAAGGCTTCAAAAACAAAAACAAATCCATCAGAGAGGTAGCAGCAACATTAGGAGTGGCCAAATTAGCAATTTGGCACATTCTGAGGAAAGAAGAATGCACTAGTGAGCTCAGCAACATAAAAAGGCCTGGACGTCCACGGAAGACAACAGGGGTGGATGTTTGCAGGATTCTCTCTATGGTAAAGAAAAACCCATTTACAACATCCAAGTGAAGGACACTCTCCAGGAGGTGGGCGTATCATTGTCAAAGTCTACAATCAAGAGAAGCCTTCACGAGAGCAAATACAGAGGGTTCACCACAAGGTGCAAACCATTCATAAGCATAAAGAATAGAAAAGCCAAATTAGACTTTGCCAAAAAAAATCCAAAAAAGCCAGACCAGTTCTAGAAAAGTATTCTTTGGACAGATGAAGCTAAGATTAATCTGTACCAGAACGACGGGAAGAAAAAAAAGTGTGGAGAAGGCTTGGAACAGCTCATGATCCCAAGCACAAAACATCTGTAAAACATGGTGGAGCTTGCAGTGAGATAGCATGGACATGCATGGCTTCCAGTGGCACTGGGTCATTGGTGTTTTTTGGTGATGTGACAGAAGCAACCGGATTAATTCTGCAGTTTTTAGAGATATACTGTGAGCCTAGATTCAGCCAAACGCAGCAAAGTTGATTGGATGGCGCTTCACAGTACAGATGGCAATGATCCAAAACACACTGCAAAAGCAACCCAGGAGCTTTTTGAGGGAAAAGAAGTGGAATATTTTGTAATGGCCAAACCAATCACCTGATCTCAACACAATTGAGCAGGCATTTCACTTGCTGAAGGCAAAACTAAAAAGGCAGAAAGACCCACAAACAACGAACAACTGAATACAGCTGCAGTTAGAGCCTGGCAAAGCATCAGAAAGGAGGAAACCCGGTCTTTGGTAATGTCCATGGGTTCTAGACTTCAGGCAGTCATTGCTAGTAAAGAATTCTCAACAAAATATTAAAAATTAACATTTTTATTATGATTATATTCAATTCTCCAATTACATTTGAGCCCCTGAAAATGGGGGCACTGTGTATAAAAATAGTTGCAGTTCCTAAAATTTGTACTTGATATTTATGTTCAACCCCTTGCATTAAAGCTGAAAGTCTGCACTTTTTTCAATTCTGGTGGCATACAGAGCCAAAAGAATGAAAATTGTTCCTGTGTCCAAATATATATGGAGTGGACCTAACTGTATATTTGGACACAGGCACAATTTATATACTTTTAGCTCTGTATGTGACCAGAACAAAATTAAAGAAAAAACAAAATTAAAATGAAACAATACATTTGAGGTGCAAACTTTCAGCTTTAATTCAAGGGGTTGAACATAGATATCAAGTACATATTTTAAGAACTGCAACCATTTTTATACACACAACCCCCCCCCCCCCATTTTCAGGGGCTAAACTGTGATTGGACAAATGAATATACAGTGGGTATAAATGTCAGGTTTCTGTAATGTAAAAAAAAAAAAAAGAAGAAGGAGACAAAGATACATAATTTCAGAACTTTTTCCAACTTTAATGTGACCTACAAACTGTACAACTCAATTGAACAACAAACTGAAATCTTTTAGGTGGAGGAAAGTAAAAATAAAAAAAATAAACTATTATGGTTGCATAAGTGTGCACACCACTTCAGCCCCGGAAGATTTGGCTGCTCAATGACCAGGCCATTTTTTCAGACGCTGTACCCAAACAAAATTTATGTCCATTTTTTTTCCCCACAAATAGTGCTTTCTTTTGGTGATATTTGATCACCTCTGCGGTTTTTATTTTTTTGCGCTATAAACAAAAAAAGAGCGACAATTTTGAAAAAAAAAAACCACAATGGGGGTTATTTACGAAAGGTAAATCCACTTTGCACTACAAGTGCACTTGGAAGTGCAGCCGCTGTAAATCTGAGGGGTAGATCTGAAATGAGGGGAAGCTCTGCTGATTTTATTATCCAATCATGTGCAAGCTAAAATGCTGCTTTTTATTTTCCTTGCATGTCCCCCTCGGATTTACAGCGACTGCACTTCCAAGTGCACTTTTAGTGCAAAGTGGATTTGCCTTTTGTAAATAACCCCCAATATTTTGTACTTTTTGCTACAATGACTATCCCCAATTTTTTCTTAAAAAAGCAAAATTTTTTTCTCAGTTTAGGCCAATATGTATTCTTCTACATTTTTTTTTTTCTTTTATTACCAAAAATATCGCAATAAGCAATAAGATTGGTTTGCGCAAAAAAGTTATAACGTCTACAAAATAGGGGATAGATTTATCGCATTTGTATTATTATTATTTTTTTTTTTTACTAGCAAAGTCGGCAATCTCTTGACTCGAGACTGCGACATTATGGCAGAGACATCAGACACATTTTTGGGTCGATTGACAATTATACAGCGATCAGTGCTATAAAAATGCAACGATTACTGTATAAATGTCACTGGTAGGGAAGGGGTTAACACTAGGGGGCGATGAAGGGGTTAACTGTGTTCGCTAGTGTGTGGAGGATGGGGCTGTCTATAGGAGATGACAGATTGTGGTTCCTAGTTATTAGGAACTCACGATCTGCATTTCCTGTCCTCACAGAACAGGGATTTGTGTGTTTATACACACGTCCTTGTTCTGCCTCTCGTGCCCGCAAACGCCGGTCACGTGCACCCCCCAGTACAGCTTAAAAGGAGCCGACATACAGCTATGTCGGTTCGTGGGATCATGCCAACCTGCCGCAGTATAATGACGGCGGCTGCTCGGCAAGTGGTTAAACTAATACTTTGTTGAAGCACCTTTGGTTTTTATTACAGCACTCAGTCTTTTTGGACATGAGTCTATCAGTATGGTACATCTTGACTTGGCAATATTTGCCCACTCTTTGAAAAAAAAAATCTAAATCTGTCAGATTGCGAGGGCATCTCCTGTGCACAGCCCTCGTCAGATCACACCCCAGATTTTCAATCGGATTTAGGTCTGGGCTCTGGCTGGCCATTCAAAAACTTTAATCTTCTTCTGGTGAAGCCATTCCTTTGTTGATTTGGATGTATGCTTTGGGTCGTTGTCATGCTGAAAAATTAAGTTACTCTTTATGATCAGCTTTCAAGCAGAAGCCAAATGTACAGGAGGCTTCCGCAAGCGCTCCTTAAAAGAGAGTCTTTCTCTGAGTCTGGAGTCAATGAGGATGGCAAACGTGATCAACTTCTCCAGCTCAGTGGGTATATCTCGAGCTGCTATCTTATCCTTGATGGAATCCGAGAGACCATAAGAAAAAGCAGCCACGAGGACCTCATTGTTCCAAACAACTTCTGCTGCCAGAGTACGGAATTCAATGGCGTAGTCGGCAACAGTTCTCGTTTGATGGACATGAGGCACTTGACAGGAGACCCCTACAGCCTGTAGCCATGTGACTCATGAGATGGTTCCATTGCACTTTGCCTTATGGGCACTTTTCTTGTCAAGTTTCAATACAGGGACATCAAATACCCTTTTAAAGAAGGCCACAAACTCAGGGTAACTCAAGACACAGGTTTTTGCGTCTCCCATAGAGGGTTTGCCCAGGCCAGGGCTTTTGTGCCAATATTGACTGGTGAATTGATTCAACTTTTTTTGCTCCTGGTGATATAACGGGGCTACACTATATTACCAAAAGTGTTGGGACCTGCCTTTACACGGCATCCCAGTAGGGTTCAATATTGAGTTTGCCCACCCTTTGCAGCAATCACAGCTTCAACTCTTCTGGGAAGGCTGTCCACAAGGTTTAGGAGTGTGTCTATGGGAATGTTTGACCATTCTTCCAAAAGCACATTTGTGAGGCCAGGCACTGATGTTGGACGAGAAGGCCTGGCTCACAGTCTCTGCTTTAATTCATCCCAAAGGTGTTTTATTGGGTTGAGGTCAGGACTCTGTGCAGGCCAGTCAAGTTCCTCCACCCCAAACTTGCTCATTCATGTCTTTATGCACCTTGCTTTGTGTACTGGTGCACAGTCATGTTGGAACAGGAAGGGGCTATCCCCAAACTGTTCCCACAATGTTGGGAACATGAAATTGTCCAAAATGTCTTGGTATGCTGACGCCTTAAGAATTCCCTTCACTGGAACTAAGGGACCAAGCCCAACCCTTGAAAAACAATCCCACACCATAAGCCACCAAATGATTTGAACCAGTGCATAAAGCAAGGTCCATAAAGACATGGATGAGCGAGTTTGGAGTGGAGGAACGTGACTGGCCTAAACAGTCCTCACCTCAACCTGCTAGAACACCTTTGGGATTAGTTAGAGCAGAGACTGCGAGCCAGGCCTTCTCATGCACATCAGTGCCTGACCTCACAAATGTGCTTCTGGAAGAATGGTCAAACATTCCCATAGACACTCTTATGCCGCGTACACACGATCGGACTTTACGGCATACTTGGTTCGGCGTACCGGATTTCGTCGGACAATTCGATCGTGTGTGGGCTCCAGCAGACTTTGTTTTATCAAAAGTTTGACGGACTTAGATTTGAAACATGTTTCAAATCTATCCGGCGGACTCGAGTCCAGTCGAAAAGTCCGCTCGTCTGTATGCTAGTCCGACGGACAAAAACCGAGGCTAGGGCAGCTATAGGCTACTAGCTATGAACTTCCTTGTTTTAGTCCGGTAGTACGTCATCACGTACAAATCCTTCGGACTTTGGTTGATCGTGTGTAGGCAAGTCCTTTCATTCGGAAAGCCCGTTGTAAAGTCCGTCGAAAAGTCCGCCGGGCAAAGTATGCCGTAAAGTCCGGTCGTGTGTACGCGGCATAAAACCTTGTGGACAGCCTTCCCAGAAGAGTTGAAGCTGATATAGCTGCAAAGGGTAGTACAGCCAAAAAAGCTTTGGCTATACGTCTCCTTTAAGACAGAAGTTTTATTTTGCTGGGAAAAACATTAAATGGAAAAGCACAGAATAGGGTGGGGGATAAGTAGAGTTCTGATGTACAGAAGGCAGGGTTGACAACTGATAAGGATTTCAGAGCAATAAAAGCACTGTTGTCAGCCTAAACAGGAAGTTAGGAATAATACTGTGTACACACGATCGCACATTCCGACAACAAAATCCATGGATTCTTTCCGACGGATGTTGGCTCAAACTTGTCTTGCATACACACGGTCACACAAATCTTGTCGGAAATTTTAATCGTCAAGAACGTGGCGACGTACAACACGTACAACGAGCCGAGAAAAATGAAGTTCAATAGCCAGTGCGGCTCTTCTGCTCGATTCCGAGCATGCGTGGAATTTTGTGCGTCGGAATTGTGTACACACGATCAGAATTTCCGACAACGGATTTTGCTGTCGGAAAACTTGAGATCCAGATCTCAAATTTTGTTTGTCGGAAATTCCGACGAAAAATGTCCGATGGAGCCTACACACGGTCGGAATTTCCAACAACAAGCTCACATCGAACATTTCCCGTCGGAAAATCTGACCGTATGTACGGGGCATTAGAGTAATTTGTTTGCACCTGTAGCTTTTTTAAAGGGATTAAAACATGCAAGTATTTAAGAGACATACTAAATATGCAAATTTCTTCTCACTGGCATACACTTTAAATGACACACAGGTAACCATCTGACCTCCATTTATTGTACAACTGTTCCAAGTTAGTGTCTAGGAAGGGAGGAAAGATCCTGACACCCCAACATTGGCCTCATTTTATTGTGACCGAGCATAAAAATAAAATTCAGTTTGGCTTATTGATTACTTCCAAAGAATGATCAGACAGGGCTGTCTACTGCTGTTTACGGATTTAGCTAAAATTAGCCAAATCCACAGGTCTAATAGTACCTTGAAGCATTGCAAGATACCAATTTAGAACTCCCCTTTTTACTTTAATTAAAAGACAACGCAACTTCTAATGAAAGAGAAATATGAAGAGAAGCAAGTAGGCTGCCATTGAGGTCCGCTCTTCTGTAAATACTAGAAGTCTGGCTTTCATGCTGACCAATCATTTCAATGCTTGCTGGGTCAAAACTATGCAGATAAAGATTTCGGAATTCACTGCCTCTATGTTTGCTCCAGATCTGTGACTCAGAAAGTACTGAAGGCAGCTATCATAATCTAAAGCCAGCCCAATCTCGGTCGGTTCAGCAGGAACTGGCCGAGATTCCAACCAGGTATGGGCAGGTTGAATGTACCCAAGTTGATCGATCAACTTGGGTACAACCAGCCTGTCGGATTTTACATGAGATTATTGCTAGAGGCAGGTAATTCCCCTGTCAACACTGTCTGTGTGATGGGGGAATCAAGCAAATTATTTTTACTGCAGCCAAATTCCTATGGCCGGCCTTAGAAAAGGTCTGCAACAGCAGCCCGCATGTAGAGCTGTAATAAGCACAGTGGCCAGCACTTCCACCTAGCAGCACTAGGGTCATCAGTTTGAATCTCAACCACAGCACTACCTGCCTGGAGTTTGCATGTTCTCCCTGTGCCTGAGTGGGTTTCCTCCGGGTCCCTTGGTTTCCTCCCACACTCCAAAGACATGTTGGTAGGTTAACTGGCTCCTGTCTAAACTGGCCCTTGTATATGCACTGTATGTATGAATGGGAGTTAGGGACCTTAGATTGTAAGCTCCTTAAAGTGATGGTAAGGGTTGGGCTTTTGTTTTTTTTTTTAAATAACAAACATATCTTTACCTCCACTGTGCGAATCGTTTTGCACAGAGTGGCCCTGATCCTCGTCTTCTGGGGTCCCCCGGCAGTTCTCGCGGCTCCTCCCCACATCAGATAACCCCCTAGGAGAAGCGCTCTCCTGAGGGTGTTACCTTGCGGGCGCGCTCCCGAGTCCAGCATTCGACATCCATAGCCGACGAATGTATGACTTGGCCCCGCCCCCGGCGTCATTGAATTTGATTGACAGCTGCGGGAGCCAATGGCTGCGCTGCTATCAATCTATCCAATCAAGAGCTGAGAACCCTGGGCAGAGAGACAGCTCGTCTCCGGCGGGTCAAGTTCCAGGGATCAGGTAAGTAAAATAGGGGGGGCCGGTCAACACCAGGTGTTTTTTCACCTTCATACATAGGATGCATGAAGGTGAAAAAAACACAAAGGTTTACAACCCCTTTAAGGGCAGAGACTTATGTGAATGTACAATATAGATGTGTGTAAAACGCTGCATAAATTGACCGCGCTATACAAGTACCTGTAATAAATTATTTAAAAAAATAAAATAAAGCAGTGGGGTAGATTTACTAAAACTGAAGCACTCGTAATCTGGTGCAGCCGTGCAAAGTAGCCAATCAGCTTCTAACTTTAGCTTGTAAAATTATAGGAGAAGTCCAGCCAAAGCTCGTTTGGCTGGACTTCTCCTATGGATCACAGGAGTGCAATTCGTTTGGCACTCCCGTGACCCGTTTTTAGCAGAGTCCGCTCTCTGCTGACGTCAGGGATATCAGTCCAGGCACCGCGTCACCCTGACAAATGGGAGTCTGGACCCGCCAGGTGCCTGGACTGACACCCCGCTCAGCCTCTCAGAGAGCCGCTGAGAACCTGAGACGGCCGCTCCTTACACAGCTCAGCGCTCAAATGAGCAAGGAGGGAGCAGAGCAGAGAGCTGTGACTGACAGTCTGCAGCTCTCTGCTCGGGGAACTGTCAGAACCGAGCGATCAGCGATGTTCGATCGACTGGTTCTCAGTGTAGAGGCGCTGGGGGACAGATGCAGCAATGGACCAATGCTGCATCCACCGAGGTAAGTATAATTCTTAAAAAAAACAAAGAAAAAAAACCCCCCATACTTCTCTTTTAAGCTTGGATAATAAAATCTAGAAGCTGATTGGTTATTATGCGCAGCTGTACCAGATTCTGTGTGCACCAGTTTTAGTAAATCTCCCCCAATATGTTTCAAAGCTATAACAGTAAAAGAGCACCTGTTCACAGCCCAAATCCCTCTTCTGACTGCCCAGCCTGGGTGGGGCTGGCACAGCGTCTGCATCCTTTAGCGTGTCTGAGATTGGACAAAGGGAGTTTCACAATGGGCAGATGGCAAACTATGAGAGCGAGGTCTGTGTTAGTCCTCCTGTATTCACTGCAAGCCAATTGACAGACAACAACCCCTTCGTCCGCTCACAGTATACTGCTTGCCCCCTTGCGTTTGCATCAGGAGCACCGCAAATAAAAGCACGGCACTCATCCCACACAGGTAGTTGTGCTATGAACGGTTCTAGTTTACGATTATAGTCTGCTGGCATATCAGCCCCCTACCACAGCCCTCCACTTTTCTTTTGAACAAATGCAGGCTTGTCTTTTAAAATTGTTCATTTTTTTCTTTAAACTTTACCCCAGAGAGATGAGCAGGTTCGACTTAAAACACTTGTTCGGCTTTATGTCACGTGTGTTCTACAGAAGGACCACGCAGTGGTCAGAATTAAGGGGCTCCCTAGCCATGCTAGTTATTAATTCACACCAATAACAATAACCAACCTATCCCAGTTCATGCCAAAAGATTCAGCTGTGGGTGCTACAGCTTCAAATTGTAATTAAGAATTAAAAGAAGGAATAGATGCTTGTGTTAAACAATACTGGTGATTTACATGGCCAGCAGCCTTCCAGCTATAGGCAGCTCATTACAGGCAAACTGGCTCTTCCATTCCTCTTACAGAGCAGAGGCTGGCTGAGTAATAGCTGCCAGGGGATGGCTGTACCTCTAGGCTCAGGCGATGGAGAGGAGGAGGAGGAGGAGGATGGGGGGGGGGGAGGGGAGGAACAGTCACGCATCCATTGCTCTCCACTGCTTTTTAAAGGGATTAAAAACAGCAGAGCCGTATCTAGCGAGCAGGCCCCAGCTGCCAGCCCAGGCAGCCTAATACATAATTAAAGAGACACACAGCATCGTTGGTGTCTGGGTCTCTTTGAAAAGCGATGTGTGGAAGCTCAAGCGGCATCCCTTTGTCCAGCTAAATTAATATTGCAACGGAAGCATCGGGCTGTATGTCCTGTGTAGCCGGGGTCACAGGCCGAGGGGGCCGCTCGCTCCGTCAGCACAATGTCCTACCTGACTAGATTGGCCACCTGAACACCGCAGCCCATTATGTACCAAGGCAATCAGGGGTTGGAGGAAGCTGAGGAGCAGGGCGATTGTTGTAAAGACTGGCGAAAGAGAATAATTGGTCATTGAAGATGCTAGCAGCTTAGCAGAAATACACGGAGGAGCCGTTACATAACGTATAACTCATCGACACATTAAAAGAAAAACGCACAAACTATTTTTATAGTTTCCTACTACTCTTTGAAAAATTTACCAATCAATCCAGTAAATTAAAACTGCACAGTACATGTAAAACCTCACGGAAGTTTTCAAATCGAGAACAGATCTGTATTATTATTATTATTATTATACACGATTTATATAGCGCCAACAGTTTGCGCAGCGCTACCAGAGTATTAACTCCCCTCAACCCCGATTGTCCTGCCTAGTACAAGGACAGATTTTACAAGATCTACTTAAAGCAAATTGTGCACGAAAATGTAACAAAAAACACAGGGGGGGGGGGGGGGGGGGCTAAATTGCGGAGGAGTTAATATACTTACCTGACCATGGCTTTAACCTTCAGCGCCCAAGTGGGAGTTGGAGTTACTGTCCTTCCAATGAGATCCTGGGAATGCCGATTAGCTCAAATTTCACAAGATAACTGCTTAGCATTCCCCAGGAACTTGCCAGAAGGATGGAGAAGTCACCCCTTGCCTTATGGAAGCCTAGGAGGTACCTTTTTAAACCCTACCATATAAATTATATTATATATATATACACACACACACACACAATAAATATATATATATATATATATAAATATATATATATATATATATATATATATATATATATATATACATACATACATACATACACACACATACATACATACATACACACACACACACACACACACACACACACACATATATATTTATATATTATAATATATATACATACACACACGGTATCTCACAAAAGTGGGTACAACCCTCACATTTTTGTAAATATTTTATTAGATCTTTTCATGTGACAACACTGAAGAAATGACACTTTGCTACAATGTAAAGTAGTGAGTGTACAGCTTATATAACAGTGTAAATTTGCTGTCCCCTCAAAATAACTCAACACACAGCCATTATTGTCTAAACCGCTGGCAACAAATGTGAGTACACCCCTAACTGAAAATTTCCAAATTGGGCCCAAAGTGTCAATATTTTGTGTGGCCGCCATTATTTTCCAGCACTGCCTTAACCCTCTTGGGCGTGGAGTTCACCAGAGCTTCACAGGTTGCCACTGGAGTCCTTTTCCACTCCTCCATGACGACATCACGGAGCTGGTGGATGTTAGAGACCTTGCGCTCCTCCACCTTCCATTTGAGGATGCCCCACAGATGCTCATGTCCTGAGACATTCTTGGCCAGTCCTTCACCTTTACCCTCAGCTTCTTTAGCAAGGCAGTGGTCGTCTTGTAGGTGAATTTGGGGTCGTTATGTTGGAATACTGCCCTGCGGCCCAGTCTCCGAAGGGAGGGGATCATGCTCTGCTTCAGTATGTCACAGTACATGTTGGCATTCATGGTTCCCTCAATAAACTGTAGCTCCCCAGTGCCGGCAGCACTCATGCATCCCCAGACCATGACACTCTCACCACCATGCTTGACTGTAGGCAAGACACACTTGTCTTTGTACTCCTCACCTGGTTGCTGCCACACACTCTTGACACCATCTGAACCAAATGAGTTTATCTTGGTCTCATCAGACCACAGGACATGGTTCCAGTAATCCATGTCCTTGGTCTGCTTGTCTTCAGCAAACTGTTTGCAGGCTTTCTTGTGCATCATCTTTAGAAGAGGCTTCCTTCTGGGACAACAGCCATGCAGACCAATTTGATGCAGTGTGCGGTGTATGGTCTGAGCACTGACAGGCTGACCCCCCACCCTTCAACCTCTGAAGCAATGCTGGCAGCACTCATTTGTCTATTTCCCAAAGACAACCTCTGGATATGACGCTGAGCACGTGCACTCAACTTGTTTGGTTTTGCTTTTGTGCACTGGTCCAAATCATTTGGTGGACGGGAGATTATGGTGTGGGGTTGTTTTTCAGGGGTTTGGCTTGGTGCGTTAGTTCTAGTAAAGGGAACTCTTAAGGCGTCAGCATACCAAGACATTTTGGACAATTTTATGCTCCCAACTTTGTGGGAAAATTTGGGGATGGTCCCTTCGTGTTCCAACATGACTGCGCACCAGTGCGCAAAGCAAGGTCCATAAAGACATGGATGAGCGTGTTTGGGGTGGAGGAACTTGGACTGGCCTGCACAGAGTCCGAACCTCAACTCGATAGAACACCTTTGGGATGATTTAGAGCAGATACTGTGAGTCATGCTTTCTCGTCCACATCAGTGCCTGACCTCAAATGCGCTTCTGGAAGAATGGTCAAACATTCCCATAGACACACTCCTAAACCTTGTGGACAGCCTTTCCAGAAGAGATGCGGTTATAGCTGCAAAAGGTAGCCGAATAAAAGTCAGGGGGGGACGTCCAAATAGTAACCAACGCGTTTCAATGCTCCAACGATGTCCCCTTCATCAGAGTTTTAAAACAATATGAATAGACTAGAAGTGAACTGGACCTTTGATGTTATTTCTTCCATACCGATTACAAGCACAGGTCTCAGCAGCTGCTTTTTTTCTCTTGTGGGATCTGACTGCTTAGCATTCCTTACGAACTTGCTGAAAGGATGGTGAGGTCACCCTTTGCAGTATGGAAGCCGGGGGTAAGGAACACATATGTACCTGTTTTTTAACCCTACAGAGATAGACTTTTTTTTTTTTTTGCTGTACTGCAACATTTTCACATGGGGGTGGGGGTGGCCTCAGAAAATAAGCAAACCTTGCTTGTAGTGCTCTAAATACTTAACTTTCCTAAATATACTACCACTCAGTCTCCAAAGACCATTCAGCTCATATCATGTGAACAACTAGGCATCCAGTAATGTGATCTCAGACAAAAGGGCTTAGAAAACCGATGAAGGGGTAGAGCCAGACACACACATTTGGACGTTGTGGTATGTACATCCAGTTTGGTTTTTTTTTGGTCCCCTCAACGCTACTTGACTAGTTATACGCTCTTGTTGCTGAACAAGCCACAGCATGCATTAAATAGCTTAAAGCGGGATGAAATAAATGTCTCCATAGTTGTAAGCCATCTATGCTACAAACAAGCAGTTTGCGGAGCACAGTTGGCACTTCAGATGTACTAAAATTATTTGTCTCCTCCTGTGCTCCTTAAATGAAGGATAAACTAGTTGCTTTTTGCCAATATGATGTGAGTAAAGAATAGGAAGAGAAGATCACTATACCTACAATTGTTTTGTGTATGTGTGTATAAGGGTAAAGCATTGAGCGAGCAGTGCAGCGATCCCTAGGGGTGTGCGCTGACATCTAAATAATTACAATGGTGTGAATATGACGTACATAGGTGTAAATACTTTCCGATTAAAACGAAAACAGCGATGGTTATTGTTTAGAGCACCCATTACATGAAGATTTTTTACAATGCTTTACATTCTGGATTGTCTAATAAAAGAAGGAAGAAGAAGGAAAAGGTAGACAGTCCCTTAAAGGAGAAGAAGGGGGCATGCCACTCTTCTGAGTCATTTAGATGACTTGAGGCCAGTTCCCAGCACAGAAATAAAAAATATCTGTACTAAGTACCACTTGCATTTCTGCTGTCCCCGAAATATACAGGACTAATTCTAGAACTGACAATACACATATATGTATTACACACACACACAGTTAGGTCCAAATATATTTGGACACAGGCACAATTTTCATACGGTTTGGCTCTGTATGCCACCAGAATAAAATTAAAACGAAACAATCCAAATGAATTTGAAGTTCAGACTTTCAGCTTGAATTCAAGGGGTTGAACATAAATTTCAAGTACAAATTTAAGGAACTGCAACCATTTTTATACACAGTCCCCCCATTTTCAGGGGCTCAATACAATTGGACAAATGAATATAATCATAAATAAAATGTTCATTTTTTATATTTTGTTGAGAATCCTTTACTGGTAATGGCTGCCTGAAGTCTGGATCCCATGGACATCACCAAAGACTGGGTTTCTTCCTTTCTCATGCTTTGCCAGGCTCTAACTGCAGCTGTCTTCAGTTGTTCTTTGTTTGTCGCTTTCTGCCTTTAGTTTTGCCTTCAGCAAGTAAAATTGGGTTGAAATCAGGCGATTGACTCGGCCATTGCAGAATTTTCCCTATCCTTTCCTTCAAAAGCTCCTGGGTTGCTTTTGCAGTGTGTTTTGGATCATTGTCCATCTGTACTGTGAAGCGCCGTCCAATCAACTTTGCTGCATTTGGCTGCATCTGGGCTGACAGTATATCTCTAAACTGGGGGTCAGCAACCCGTCGATCGCGGTCCACCTGCTACCGCCTGCAGGTGACAGGTGAACTGCGAACAGGTTCCTGCGCCGCTGACACCCGTCTTCTTGGTACTGGTCCTGGTCTTTCCTTCCAGCCTCCAGCCTTCTCCGTGCCTTCAATGTCCTGGTCTCTCTCTCTCCCTCCCGACTTCTCCACATTTTATGTTCCAGTCCTCTCTCCCTTCCATCTCCGCGACTGTTAGGGGGGGAGGGAAAGAGGAGCCAGCCAACTTTTTAGGTTAAACCACTGGCGATTGGTTGCTAGGACACAGGGTGGTCCTAATTAACCTATCACCAGCTTGCTAATATAAAAATGACTTCTGCCAGCTCCCGCCCTCTGTCCAGAACTGTGCTGCCTCCCGGTCTCCAGGTAAGACACCGCTATGGGAGGGAAGGGGGCCCCAGAGGTTACTGCTATAGGGGAAGGGAGGGGGGGCAGAAGACACAACTGTGTGTTTGTGTGTGTTGTGAAGGGGCAGAGGACACTGTTATGGGCAGGATCACCCCCATAGTAGTGTCCTCTACCACCCTTTGCATCACCTCCCACCCCCCTGATCCCCTGCACTCTAATATACTCCTTAACCCTGAACTCTGAGCGCAACGCACTCATGATCCCTGCATTCTGAGTGTAATACACTGGCGAACCCTGCATTCTCTGCATTACGTACGCCTAAACCCTGCACTCTTGTAATACTTATTTTTTTTTTTTGTTCTGATAAAAATAATTTTAAATTTAAAAAAAAAGGTCGGTCTTGCTTTTTTTTTTGGGGGGTGGGGCAGTGATCTTTGACTTCATAAGTGTTGTTCAAGTGCATCTGTAGCTCTCAAAGGTGCCTACCCTGTCTAACACTGCAGAATTCATCTGTCTTCTTCTGTCACATCATCAAAAAACCTTCATGACCCTGTGCCACTGGAAGCCATGCATGCCCATGCCATTAAACTGCCTCCACCATGTTTTACAGATGACGTTGTGTGCTTTGGATCATGAGCTGTTCCAAGTCTTCTCCACACTTTTTTCCCTGGAGAGTGTCCTTCACTTGTCTGGATATTGTGAATTGGATTTTCTTTACCATATAGAGGATCCTGTGATCAACCACCACTGTTATCTTCCATGGATGTCTAGGCCTTTTATGTTGCTAAGCTCACCAGTGTGTTCTTCTTCCTCAAATGTACCACACTGTTGATTTGGCTACTCCTAATGTTGCTGCTATCTCTCTGATCAGTTTGTTTCATTTTGAAGCCTTACAATGGCCTGTTTCACTTGCATGGACAGTTCCTTTGAATACATGATGTAGGTTCACAGCAATAGATTCCAAATGCAAATACCACCTTAGAATCAACTCCAGACCTTTTACCAGCTTAATTATATAATAAGAAATAATGGAGTAACCCACACCTGGCCATAAAAGAGGTTTTGATTCAATTGTCCAATTACTTTTTGGTCCCTTAAAAAAAGGGGAGATGGATATTCTTAAGAGCTGTAATTCTAAACCCTTCCTCTGATTTGATTGTACATACCCTCAAATTAAAGCTGAAAGTGCGCACTTCCAGCCCATATCCATTATATAACTATAGGTTGAATATGTTTTGGTAAATACCTGAAAAAAATCTAAAAAACTGTGCCTGTGTCCAAATATATATATGGACCTAACATACATTTTATATATATATATTATGTATGTTATTCTATATATATATATATATATTATATATATATATATATATATATATATATATATATATATATAATATATATATATATATATATATATATATATATATATATATAAAAATAAATATATATATATATATATATAATATATATATATATATATATATATATATATATATATATATATATATATATATATATATATATATATATATATATATATATATATATATATATATATATATTATATAGTTTTTAGCTGATAGTGATGGATGCATTTCCAGTGAGTCCACAGCAGTAAATTATTGGGTTTAAGGGTGTGGCAGCCCATTCTTATTAGAAGTAACAAAATAAAAAAGTTTGGCTTCTAGGCTTACTTTGCCTTGACTTGCAGTTTCTTGCTGTATTGGCCTACTCCTGGCGTTAACAGGATTCTACTGTCCCCAAGACTTCCTTCAGCCCCCTTTGACTTGCTAGCTGCCTCAGCTCTCCCAGCCTCCCAAACCCTCCTCTGACCTCCTAGGCCCTTGTAGCCGCCCCGACCTTCCCAGTATATCAGACAAGAAGTCCCCTCTCACCAGGGATGTAGTCTCACACTGGGAAGACAGTTTACTTGACAGTGGTCTGTCTTTAAACAGCAGCTGCTCACCTTCCACCTCCAACTGCTCTTACCAGCCCCTCGTTATAGGAGATGTGTGGACCTGGGCACACACCCTGCTGGCTGCCATAAACAACCCGGTACAGGGTTGGAGATCCCGTCCCACCAAAGACTCTTAGGAGTCTCCAAACTACAGAGCCCCATCCAGAGAAAGCTGCCAGAGAAGTTTTCTCCTCTCAAAACCTACGCTCTGCAGTCAGCAGACATGCAAACTCTGTGTCCAAACATTTAACAACCGTAAGCTAGAATTCTACATAGTTACATAGTTAGTAAGGTTGAATAAAGACACCAGTCCATCCAGTTCAACCTGAGTGAGTGTGGTTGCGTGCCTACAATTATCCCTATTTTATTAAAGGTACCCATATAGTACCGTCAATTCACACAGCGATCCACACATAGATCACACCCTATCCTCAAGGAGCCCACAATCTAAGGTCCCCAACTCACATTCATATACTAGGGCCAATTTTGGACAGAAGCCAATTAACCTACCAGCATGTCTTTGGAGTGTGGGAGGAAACCGGAGTACCTGGAGGAAACTTACGCAGGCACAGGGAGAACATGTAAACTCCAGGCAGGTAGTGTCGTGGTTGGGATTCAAACCAGCAACCCTTTTTACTGCTAGGCGAGAGTGCTACCGACTACACCACTGTGCTGCCTAATAAATCATAGGACAATAAATCTGGCACCTTTGGATCAGTGAGGGTAAATCCCCCATCTCTAAGGGATTGTCCTATTGTCTTCTGTCCCAAGATACCGGGACCCCAAGCTGAGGTATTTCATGGGGATCCTTGGGGGGAATCAGCCACCTGCCCCAGGAGTTGCCCAGTACACCCCCCCTTTGGGATCTCACTGTGGTTGTGCCTATCCCCTCCCAGGACCCGTGCCTTCCCCCCCCATCCCTAACTCTGTGGCAGGCTGACTATATTGCAAGCCCGGTCCGCCACAGTAACAAGCAATTTAGGGGTACAATCTAGGTAAACATTTATTTTATACTCCTGAATGGATCTTTTTTCTTGAAGAATTTTTGAGTGAAGACTTTTGATAGGGTGGGCCATCTGACCAATTAGATGTGAATCTCTAACAAGACAAGGAATTGGTCGCACACTGGAACTCCAAATTATCTCAATGTCATGTTTATTGTCAAAAAAGGGTCAGACAGATACAGGCAATGGTAGACGTTTCACAAGCGATAGCTTACTTGTTCACAACCCTTGTGAACAAGCAAGCCATCGCTTGTGAAACGTCTACCGTTGCCTGTATCTGTCTGACCCTTTTTTGACAATAAAGATGACATCGAGATAATTTGGAGTTCCAGTGTGCGACCAATTCCTTGTCTTGTTCGTCTTCCATGGTGGTGAGCCAAGGTCTGCACCTGAGATCCATCCTGCACCTGAGTTTGCCTGGAGCGGTGTGCTTCTCTTTGTTCTTAGATGTGAATCTCTGTTAGAATAGTTTAAGCCTAAAAACGACCTAACCTACTCCAGTCCCATAAAGGACAAAAACATTTCTAAAACCCTAATATTTTTATCATACTAGATAAATAAAAAACAGCAGTACATTCTGGGAAAATTCTAACCCGAGTCTATACATATCATTACCTATTATGAATGCACTGCTTTTTCATTTCATTATAATTCCTAACAAATGTTATTATGTAGTTAAATTGTCATGTCTGATACTGGAGTGAAGATGAATGGTTTGCATTGTTCTTGTATTTGAAAAAAAAAAATTATATTTTATATATATATATATATATATATATATATATATATATATATATATATATATATATATATATATATATATATATATATATATATACACATATACATATACACATATACACATATACATACACACACACATACTTATGTGCAGCTCTTCATTCTATCTAAATTTAGGATACCCAAATGTATGTATTGAAAATGGTCAAAAATTAACTAGTAAAAATAGGCTATCACTGTGTCTTGTAATACCTTAATTTGGCCACTGGGTGACACTGTTGTACCCACATGCATTACATGTATGTATTCAATAGGAAACAATATACTATACTTAAATACACACCTATCAACTTTTACAGACCCATGCTGATCATTAGAAAAGGATACAATACTACAGGAATCTAGTGACTAAAGCAGCTAGCTGTGTGAGACAGAGACTCACAACAGGCTGTCTGTATAATCTTCTATGGAATCTAAACATGCGTACTTTTTTTTATGTTCAGTTCTGAAAAATACATTTTTTATTAACAGCTTTTAAATGTATTCCATACATCAAATCTTGCATATAATGCTTCCTATTTACCACCTGAAGCCAGCAAGTGGATCTCTAACAAAACAACAGCAGTCTCAGACAAAAACATGATTGAGCTGATGTAGAGAGCCCCCCTCCTCCTAGATAAAAACAGGAACTGCTTTTAGCAGATAAGCATAAAAGGCAGTGCTGGGCTTTCTTTTCTAGAAATTCTAGCATGCTCTGCAAGCATCGTGTCAAGTATATATCCTGTAAAATGTTTATTTGAATAAAAAAAAAGTTACACAGTTGGTAAGCTTGACACCAGTCCATCCATTTCAACAGGAGTGTGGCCGTGTGTCATCGTTAGAGGCCTTAGGTTAAATAGTTTCCTCTCAATGCTAGAGTCACCATTTAAAGATTTGTATAGTACCCCTTCCTAAGCACCTCATAAAAGGGAGAGAAAGTTTAAATGTGAATCTAAAAGGCAGAAGATTTTTTTTACTTTAAGGCATTCTATGCATTAAGTTAAAAAACCTTCTGCAGTCATCTCCCCCCATCCTCCCCTAAATACTTACCTGAGCCTGATCTCGATCCAGCAATATGCACAAGAGCAGAGGCTCTCTCCCTCCTCATTGGCTGAGGGGTTGAGCCACACTCTGTGTTTTAAGGACACACAGAGCCAGTTCAGGAGCGAGCACACACACACACACAAGTGTACCCATGGCAAGCAGCATACTATGGGGGCATTTGGCAAAGGGGTAGGGGCCATAACCACCAGTGGAGGAGAAGAGCAAAATTGGGGCAGCTCCGTGCAAACCCATCGTACAGAGCAGGTACATATGAGATGTTTGCTATTTAAAAAAATGAAAATGGTACCTTTCTGCCCACTTTAATGATTGTAGTCATTCCTCATAACTGAGGTCCCCCTTATTATTGTTGCCCTTCTTTGTACTCTCTCCATTTCCAGCACATCCCTCTTGAGGACTGGAGACCACAACTGGTTGACATTCTTAAGATGTGGCTGAACCAGAATTTTGTAAAGTAGAAAAACTATAGTTTTTATCTCTAGGGTAATGGGGGGCTCTGATGTGAAAGGGGCAACTTCTGGTATGAAAATATTTCTTTGACTGTTTTTATTCACGTTCACATTTTAATGATTCATTTATAAAACTGATTTTTTTTTTTTTTGGATTGCAATTATTTGCTTTCTTCCTTGTCCCTCAGAGATTAGAGACCCCTGTTTTAGAGCTTGAGGGGACCCCACAGCTGGACTGCCAATAGGAAGAATCCACATCACCCGGATAGCGACATGAACACCCAAAAGGACTCTCCTGTCGGCAGCGAAGAAGATATAACCACCAACATCTGATGCAACCAACAATGGATTCAGATATGCAATAGGAGCATTTCACTTTTAGATTTTTTTTTTAGTTTTATTTTTAACCAACGTAGCAATTAGAGAGAGGGTAAAATCTGGTGATCGTGGTGGGATGGGAGAAAAGAGAGAGGGGGTGGTTAATTCCCGGAGTTCTGCTTTTAAATGGAAATGAAAAAAAACTAAAGCAGTCACAACTGCCGTGACTTCTTCATCACTATTATACACGCTTTCCGCTCTCTGGGATGGTCACAGCCAGGCAGCGTCTTACATGTCCTACTAGTCTACATGCAGACTGACAGACAAGAAGGTCCTCAGACAGGCTGTTATATGCAGGTTACATGTTAGCAGGTTATCTATGTGCTCTATTGTACATCATCTTGTCAGTGCCGATTTATGGGAAACCTCCATCTACTGGTCTGACAATTGCAAAAAAACATAAAAAACAGTGATGAGGAGAGGGAGGGAGGGATTCGGGGGTTCTATCTCTAGGCAGGCCATACACCTCACAATCTGACTGTACAATCTCTTTGAGACCTAACAATAACTAGTAATATATAAGTATAATCAATATTATAATTTAAAACACCAACATGATTGGGTATACATTAAAAGGATTGCTTAGATAGGGCCTCTTAATATATATTTTTGGCAGATTTGAGCTTCACTAACAAAACATTGTAATTGTAGTAAAACCCACTGCATGTGCCTCAGATGAGTGCTTTAAAGTTAGCTGGTTGCTTTGTTACCTTGCCCATAACGAAGAAAGTGACAGTGGATTTAAAAAGAGCACCCCCCCC
The DNA here is from genome assembly GCA_037952925.1 of Lithobates clamitans. Taxonomy (NCBI): domain Eukaryota; kingdom Metazoa; phylum Chordata; class Amphibia; order Anura; family Ranidae; genus Lithobates; species Lithobates clamitans. The sequence continues at coordinate 1,302,627 of JBBGZY010000052.1, read as the reverse complement.
CCCCAACCCCCTTATTACCTTACTAATATTGTTGCGCTGCGCCTCCCACAGCCACAGCTGGCTTTAGAATCATTGGCCTCAGGACTGTCACATGGGCCTCCGCACCTGAAAGTGGCAATGTCCGGGGCAACAGAGGAGAAAGCAATAGGAGAGTGATGGCAATGGGAGTAGAAGAGGGATGGGGAGCAGGGGGCCTCACTTTGAGCTGCGTGAGTAAAGTGACAAGAGTCTCTTTAGGCATATACCGAACTACTGTATGTACGGAAGATGCTGTGTGTGCATTCACCGATCCAAACCTACCTCCGACACCCGATAGTCACAGCTCAACTTCTTCCCCTTCACACTTTCATTTAAAGTGAGGATAAAACCCATGTAATCGGCATATGCCTGTGGGGAGAAACACAGATGGTTAGATGAGATCACATGACACTCCACATTCGTTCTCCAGTGATAAAAACAGAAGACACAGCTGGGAAGAAATCCATAAGGTCTGCTTTGTGGAAGATCTAAGAGCACCTGTTGCCTGTAAATACCAGAGGGGGCCATTTTGTAAAAAAAACGTGCACCCCGTTACAAAGTAGACACAAGACACAAAGTAATACTATCAGTTATATTTTAAAACAGATTTTTGAGTAAACTGGGGAATTCCCATTTGTCCAGGAACCCATTGTGTATCATTATAGAAATCCATCCACCACCCACACAGTCCCTGGGCAGGAATTAGGTCTTCCTGTGCCATCTACAGGTAAAAATCTGGTACTACAATCCAACAATAACACACAATGGTTCTTTGTGAGAACTGTTGTGTTAGTAGTTACTTGCACTGAGTCCTGAGCAGCCCAACTACTGCTTTATGGGGGTCCTTTATAGGTTGGAGCCCCTAAAATCAATGCGCTACAATGGTAAGAAAACAGTTCTGTATTCACCTGTACCTTATAAGGCAAACTAAACTTTCACAACAGAACTATATACTGTATGAGGGACCTTTTTTTTTTACCCACACACACCAATGGCACATTTCACAGCCAGTATTTACCATTGCAATACCACAGATTCCTTTCTGCGATCATAAAAAAAAGAAAGAAGAAGGTCTGCTACTACTGTGGGCATTAGAACAGTAAGCAGGCAGAATTTTACTGCTCATTTAAAAGTGTATTTAAAACTTTTGCCACCAATTTGGCATAGCCTCTACTTGAAGCAGAATTAAACTCAAAAGTAAAAAAATACTACTGACCGGTAGGATTTTTCTGATAGTAGAGACCGTGACGGTCAGTGTGTACTGTAAGTACACTGAGCCGAGCATGTGCAGCTCAGCATACCTTTATGGCCCTGCTTTGTGCCAGAATAATGTAACTCCCATGCGCATGCGTGGGAGTGATATAATTGTGGCCTGAGCAATCTAGCAGCCAACGAGTTTGAACCAGGAAAGAAGACTGAGAAAAGATGGAAGCGCAGGTGACACATGAGGGGAGGGGATAAGGGGATTGCTGCTGGGTGGGATATGTTGTACATACTAGTACATTATGGCATAAAGCTCCTGGGGGCCAATTGTTTGTTTTTTCTTTTTTTGCAGAGGTTTCATTCTGCTTTAATATTTATTACAAGTTCCCATCCACATAGCATAACTTAAAGTGATATTAAAGTACATTTGTTCATAATTCAGATACTAACTTAACTTACATGCATTTGCTGTTTTTATTATAAATTTCCTCCTCTGAGCTTCCTTTTGAAACTTTTCCCTGGCTGAGTTGCCACACTCCTATTAGATTTGTGCCCCCCTATTCCAGTGGTTCTCAACCTCAGTCCTCGAGTGCCCCCAACAGGCCATGTTTGCAGGTTTTCCTTTATCTTGCACAGGTGCTTTAAATCAATGGCTTGGTATTTTGGAGAGCTATTTTATCTGATTTAAAGCACCTGTGCAAGATAAAGGAAAACCTGCAAACATGGCCTGTTGGGGGTACATGAGGACTGAGGTTGACAACCACTGCCCTATGCTACCAGAACCTATGGAGTCCCCTCTATGTGGGTTCTCCGCCTTGGAACTACAGTGTCTTGCAAAAGTATTCACCCCCTTGGTATTTTTCGTGTTTTGTTGCCTCACAACCTGGAATTAACATGGATTGTTTGAGGATTTGCATCATTTAATTTACAGAACATACCCACAACTTTGAAGATTTTTTTTTTTTTATTGTGAAGGAAACAACAAATAGGGCAAAATAACAGAAAAGTCAATGTGCATAACTGTTCACCCCCCTAAAATCAATACTTTGTAGAGCCACCTTTTGCGGCTATCACAGCTCCAAGTCGCTTTGGATAAGTCTCTAGGAGCTTGCCACATCTTACCACTGGGATTTTTGCCCATTCCTCCTTGCAAAACTGCTCCAGCTCCTTCAAGTTGGATGGTTTGCTCTTGTGAACATCAATCTTTAATTCTGACCACAGATTTTCTATTGGATTGAGGTCTGGGCTTTGACTAGGCCAATCCAAAACATTTACATGTTTCCCTTTAAACCACTCAAGTGTTGCTTTAGCAGTGTGTTTGGGGTCATTGTCCTGCTGGAAGGTGAACCTCCATCCTAGCGTCAAATCACACACAGAGTGGTACAGGTTTTGCTCAAGAATATCCCTGTATTTAGCACCATCCATCTTTCCCTCAACCCTGACCAGTTTCCCAGTCCCGACTGCTGAAAAACATCCCCACAGCATGATGCTGCCACCACCATGTTTCACTGTGGGGATGGTGTTCTTTGGGTGATGTGATGTGTTGTGTTTGCGCCAGACATAGCGTTTTCTTTGATGGCCAAAAAGTTCAATTTTAGTCTCATCCGACCAGAGCACCTTCCTCTATACATTTTGGGAGTCTCCCACATGCCTTTTCGCAAACTCAAAACGTGCCATTTTGTTTTTTAACGAAAGTAATGGCTTTCTTCTGGCCACTCTACCATAAAGCCCAACTCAATGGAGCGTACGGCTTATTGTCATCTTATGTACAGATACTCCAGTCTCTGCTGTGGAACTCTGCAGCTCCTGCCTCTTTGATTAATGCCCTCCTTGCCCGGTCCCTGACTTTTGGTGTGCGGCCATCTCTTGGCAGGTTTGCTGTTGTGCCATATTCTTTCCATTTGGTTATGATAGATTTGATGGTGCTCCTAGGGATCATCAAAGATTTGGATATTTTTTTATAACCTAACTCTGACTTGTACTTCTCAACAACATTGTCCCTTACTTGTTTGGAGAGTTCCTTGGTCTTCATGGCAGTGTTTGGTTAGTGGTGCCTCTTGCTTAGGTGTTGCTGCCTCTGGGGCCTTTCAAAAAGGTATGTATATGTAATGACAGATCATGTGACACTTAAATTGCACACAGGTGGACATCATTTCACTAATTATGTGACTTCTGAAGGGAATTGGTTGCACCAGAAATGTTTATGGGCACTTGTAGTTCCATGTGGGAGTGCACACGTAGAGAAGACGCCTACAGGACTCCATAGGTCCAACAGCACAGGGGGCATAAATAGGAAGCTCAAAGGAGGAAAAAAAACAGCAAATACATGCTCCACAGAAGCCTGCAAAGCATTGTCCCCATCATTGGTAGCTCCTGCTGGCTCTTCCTCCATACAAGTGGTACAGGCTTCAGGTGGAGAGCTGGAGGAAGTGTCCATAGACTACAAGTGGGGTAATCACAGGACTGGTGTTCCATTGAGAACTGCAAGTCTGTCTGCTGTGGTGGCGCCATGGCCCCCCTAAATACTTATAATATGTAATATGGTGCAAAAGATGGAGCTAGCCTTTAACCTACCAGTATGTCTTTAAAGTGTGGGATAAAACCAGAGTTCCCGGAAGAAACCCACGTAGGCACAGGGAGAACAGACTCCATGCAGGGAGTGTCCTTACCGGGATTTAGACCAAGAACCCTAGGTGCTATAAAGCAGAAGTATCAACCACTAAGCCACTGTGCAATTTTATGGCATGATATTGAAACGATGCAGAAATAAAAAAAAGACACATGTAAACAGTAAATCATGTGCCTAACTATTCCTGAATGTTGTGTTTCCAATAGTGTCATCGTTTGGTAGTACTTTGTAGCTTCAAGTGCCAACGACACGCTCATAAGTAGCTGTGTGAAAAACGAAACCAGCAGTACAAATCTGTAAATATATCGCCCTGCGCCTCCAAAAAACAAAAATGTATTTTCAAAGCGCCAAATATCTCAGAATCTACTAATCTGCTTTATGCAAATGAGACATTTCAGTCATATAAAAAAGCATTACAAGGCCATACGCAGCGCACAGTCAAAGCAAAGGACTCTTATGTGGTAACGCAAAGCAGGCATCTCAAGGAGTTCAGGGCCAAGTGATGTGTCAGAAATTAATTCAAGGATATGCTTTTTATCTTCAACCAACTAGCTGGCTCTTGTAGCGCTTGAAGAGAACAACGCAAAAAATTGTGAACAGAGGGATTAGTGTACATCCTGCAGTTTGCAAAAACACCATTAGGGGGAGTCTAAAAAATCTCAAGGAACTGAGGAACATTGTTCTTATTAACCACTTCAACCCCAGAAAGTTTTACCCCCCCCTTTTTTTTTTTTTTGCGATACGGCACTGCATCGCTTTAACTGACAATTGCGCGGTCATGCAACGTTGTACCCAAACAAAATTGACGTCCTTTTTTTCCCACAAATAGAGTTTTCTTTTGCTGGTATTTGATCACCTCTGCAGTTTTTATTTTTTGCGCTCTAAGCAAAAAAACAACTGACAATTTTGAAAAAAAAAGCAATATTTTTTCACTATAATAAATATCCACATTATATATATATATATATATATATATATATATATATTCTTCCTCAGTTTAGGCCAATGTACTCTACATATTTTTGGTAAAAAATAAATTTATATATATATATATATATATATATATATATATATATATTTTGCAATAAGCGTATATTGATTTGCGCAAAAGTTACAGCTTCTACAAAATAGGGGATTTATGACATTTTTATTACTATTTTATTTTTTACTAGTAATGGCGGCTATCTGCGATTTTTATCAGGACTGCGACATTGCAGTGGACAAATCAGACACTTCTGACACTATTTTGGGATCACTGACATTTATACAGCTATCAAAGTTAAAAATAGCCATTGATTACTGTATAAATGTCACTGGAAGGGGTTAACACTAGGGGGCGATCAAGGGGTTAAGTGTGTTCCCTCAGTGTGTTTCTAACTGTGGGGGGAGTCCACAGTTGCATCCGGCCACACGCATTTGCTCCTACGTCACGCGCGCGACTCCTATACTCCCTTAAGCACCCGCCGTACAGCTATGGCGATTCGCGCAGGAGTGCCATACTCAGTCGGCAAGTGGTTAAAGTGTTACTAAACCCTGCATTCACTATATCTGGTCTCCCACATTACACAGAACATGGAAATGCAATTATTTTAGTGAATATAAGCTACTAAATACCTTTTCTCATCAGCAATTACAGCAGCCTTGTGACTTTTATCAGTGTCCAGCAGAGCACTGGTTAAAGCTTTTAGGAGGAATTTTTTTTTCTCCTTTGTTGTCCTATGAGGATGAAGGACCACTGGCCTTCTGTCTGGCCAGTGCTGATTGGCCCTGTGCTGATCACATGCACTCTCCCAAGGAAAAAAAAAAAACTTCTGTAGCAGTACACACCAAACTGAGCATATGCAGAGTGCCCCCAAGGCTCTGTACTATCAGGAGATGGATTAGGGACAGTGGAAGGGGAGGATCAGAGAAGACAGGATCAAACAAAAAGCAGCATGTCCCGGCTTTTTCTTTCTGTGGTGCGGCTAGGGATGTTCTCATATACACCATACCAGCACTGATTACGGTTATGCCGCGTACACACGAGCGAAATGTCCGACAGAAAAAGCCAGTCGGAAGCTTTTCATCGTCTATTCCGATCGTGTGTGGGCCTCATCTGACTTTTTTTTCGAAAATTCTGACAGACCTAGAAATGGAACATGTTCTAAATATTTCCGACGGAACCAATTCCTGTCAGGAAAACCGCTCGTCTGTATGCTATTCCGACGGACCAAAAACGGCGCATGCTCTGAAGCAAGTATGAGACGGAAGCTATTGGCTACTGGCTACTGCACTTCCTTTTTCTAGTCCCGTCGTACATGTTGTACATCACCGCGTTCTGGACGGTCAGACTTTTGGTGTGATCCTGTGTAGGCAAGACCGCTTGAGCAAAGGAGAAACCTTCGGAGTTTATTCCAACGGCAAAACCGGTCGTGTGTACAGGGCATTAGAAAGATCTCAAAGCTACAGCATGAGGAGGAATATTTCTAATACTGAATTACAGCAGAGTACAGTGTGTATAATTAGGAGATGTGTCTACAGCTCTGTATGGATTACATAAAGCAAGTAATGGCAAGATGTTGATGTCCTGCTGTGCCTGGAGGTGAGAGCACAGACATGCTTTGCATTGTAAGGCTGTAACCCATCTACCCTGCTGTGTGTTACTGAGCAGTATGACTTGCTGGCTGTAGAATTAAGGGTGTGATTTATGTTGTAGTGGGCAAGTTCACATTTACATGTACAGGCCTAGTGTACCCTCCCACATTCTCTCCAATCCCAAGGATTCATGGGAAATGTAGTTTTATTACTGTGTAGAGAGAGAGAGGGGAGGATATGATGTAATCACTGTTCTAACACTTCCTCTTCAGAATACATGATGCATTTTTTGAATCACAGAGCGGACATCCTGAAAATTCAATCAGACTTTTCTCTTTAACAGTAAAGAATTTCACAAATGTAATAACTGTTTAGTGTTTTGTGTTAGGGGGGTGTACTAATAGGGGATTTTTTGCAAATCCCGGAGTTCTGCTCTAAATACTGACAACATCGCTCAGTTTGTGTAATGTTTGCGATGGTCAACTTGTTTACATGATCCTGCCATGTGTGCCTCTTCCCATTTCAAGGCCACTTGCTGTTTGTTCCCCCGCACAATAAATAAGCAGTACTATTTATTTTAAGTCATGGTATTGGATTGTTTTATTAAACATCTCTTCTAGGATCGTTGTCTTAGAGATCTGTTAGCCGTTTTTATGTTAGAGATTCTTTTTGATGATGTACTCGGATGTTTCACGATACTGTCTATATTTGGCATGATTTTATATACAAAAAGGGGAATTACAAGAAAAAAAAAAAACAACCACACTAAGCAGGAGAGCACACCCTGGTCAGATCTCTAGCTATGCTGGGAACTCAGTGTCCAATGATCAGACTTGTCCCGACATGCCTCCCGCTGCACAGCCATTCACTAGGAAGCTTAGTGTGCTGCTGCTTCTCTCCCCCCCCCCCCCCCCCCCCGCAGCTCTTATGTAGCTGAGAACAGAGGGTATGTGATCACTTATTAAAAAAGGCAAAAAAGGTATTTAGAATATCTATACAAAAATGTTTTGCCTTTTTCTATTTTGAACTGAATGGGTTGTTTTACAAAGTGAACGTTTACAAATCACTTTAAGCTGTGCTATTTATTTTTTGTAAATGTTGTGCTTTTTACTAATATTGTACGTATGTTGAGCCGGGGTATGCCCAGAATGCTCCCTTTTGCAATGTGCTTTACTAAACAGCAAAAAACAAATAAATAAAAATGTATTTCTGTGTACATGGGAGCTGCCATATTTTTTATATATATATATATATATATATATATTTCAGGCTGATGTCAGACAGACGATTCGGCCATGAAACAAAGCGTAAAAGAGGCTGCCTCTATGGAGTTACTGCGCTCTGTTACTGGGCTCGAATGTCACTGAATCTTGATACTAATGATGGAGGCGACATCTCGCAGTCTCTGCGACAGAGGTAGTGTTTCCATAGGAACAACATTGGCAGCCTCTTAGCAAACCTGCCTTCGAAAAATTGCTAGCAGAGTTGCCCGTCTGACATCAGCCTCATTTCCTAGCTGTGCCTGGTTTATCTCATTTCAAGTCAACAGGTGTGTGTGCATCACTGTGCTTGATAGGCCAGCAAACTCGCCCGACCTAAACTCCATAGAGAATCTGTGGGGTATTGTCAAGAGGAAGATGAGAGACACCAGACCCAACAATGCAGATGAGCTGAAGGCCGCTATCAAAGCAACCTGGGCTTCCATAACACCTCAGCAGTACCACAGGCTGATCACCTCCATGTCATGCCACATTGATGCAGTAATTCATGCAAAAGGAGCCCCAAGTACTGAATGCATACTATACTGTACATGGACATACTTTTCAGTAAGCCAACATTTCCGTATTAAAAATACGTTACTTTTATTTTTTTATTGGTCTTATGTAATATTCTAATTTTCCAAGATACTGAATTTTGCGTTTTCACTAGCTGTAAGCCATAATTATCAAAAGAAAGAAATGTTTGAAATATACAGTGAGGGGAAAAAAGTATTTGATCCCCTGTTGATTTTGTACGTTTGACAAAGAAATGATCAGTCTCTAATTTTAATGGTAGGTTTATTTTAACAGTGAGAGACAGAACAAACAAAAATATCCAGAAAAATGCATTTCAAAAAAGTTAGAAATTGATTTGCATTTTAATGAGTGAAATAAGTATTTGATCACCTATCAATCAGCAAGATTTCTGGCTCCCAGGTGTCCTCAATACAGGTAACGAGCTGAGATAAGGTGCACTCTCCTAAGGCCAGGTTTACACTGGTGCGACAAACGCTCTGACATTGCGAGCTCATGTCGCATGCGTGTGAAAATCAATGTTTTTCTATGGGAGCCGTCTTAACTGGTCCGATACAAGTCGGTCCGACTTTGAAAATGCTCCCTGCACTACTTTGGTCCGACTTTGATCCTACTTCAGCCCATTGAATATCATTGAAGTCGGATCAAAGTCGGATCGTCGTCTTGCCTGATCCGACTTTGGCATGCGACTTGTGCTCTGATGATCTTGTGGGGGAACTCCACGACAAATTTTAAATAAAAAACCGGCATGGGTTCCCCCTCTAAGATCATACCAGGCCCTTCGGTCTGATATGGATTTTAAGGGGAACCCCCTACGCCAAAAAAACAGCGTGGGGGTCCCCCCAAAATCCATACCAGACCCTTATCCGAGCACACAGCATGGCCGGTCAGGAAAGGGGGTGGGGACGAGCGCCCCCCCTTCCCGAACCGTACCAGGCCGCATGCCCTCAACATGGGGGGGTGGGTGCTTTGGGGCAGGGGGGCGCACTGCGGCCCTCCACCCCAAAGCACCTTGTTCCCATGTTGATGAGGACAAGGGCCTCTTCCCGACAACCGGCCGTTGGTTGTCGGGGTCTGTGGGCGGGGGGCTTATTGGAATCCCTTTAATAAGGGGGCCCCAAATCCCGGCCCCCCACCCTATGTGAATGTATATGGGGTACCTGGGGGAAAAAAACTGTCAATAAAAAAAAACACACTAGAGCAATTTTTAAAGTAATATATTAGGCAGATCCGGGGGTCTCTTCCGACTTGGGGGGGTTTCTTCTGACTTCTCGACCCTCTCCGGCCTCTTCTCCCGGTCTCCGGTTCTTCTCCTGCTCTCCGGTGTCTTCTGCCAGGCTCCTCCGCTATCTTCTGCTCATTTGTCTGCTCTTTTGCTAGCGTTGGCCTGGTCTTCTCCGTCAGAGAGCGGGAGAAGAACCAAAGACCGGGAGAAGAACTGGAGACCGGGAGAAGAGGCCGGAGAGGGTGGAGAAGTCGGAAGAGACCCGAGAAGTCGGAAGAGACTCCCGGAGCTGCCTAATAAATTATTTTAAAAACCGGTCTAGTGTGTTTTTTTTATTGACACTTTTTTCCCCCCAGGTGAATGGGTAGGGGTACGATGTACCCCATACTCATTCACATAGGCTGGGGGGCTGGGATCTGGGGCCCCCTTATTAAAGGGGGCACCCGGATTCCTATAAGCCCCCCGCCTGCAGACCCCGACAACCAATGGCTAGAGTTGTCAGGAAGAGGCCCTTGTCCTTATCAACATGGGGACAAGGTGCTTTGGGGTGGGGGGGCTTCCAGGAGGAGGAGGACTGTCATGACTCATTGGCCACTGCTAAAGCCAATCACAGTCCTGCTAGCCCCGCCCACCATCTGGAGGAGGATGACTCGCTTGGTTGCCACGACCAATCTTAGAAAGAAGGGATTTCACTGTGATTGAGAAAACCAATCAGGTGACAGTTTGTGGAATTACTGTTGAGCTTCTGGGAACTTTGTTGAAATTTTTCCTGAACCTTTGTATCACTTACTACTGAACCCCGGCACTCTGTGTCCTTTTAAGCCAGAGCCAGTATTCAGTGCAATGAAAATCACACCCAACTTTTCCTGTGGCGCAGAGTGCCGCGTTTTTTCTCAGCTGCGGGGGCCTAACTTATCATCCTGCACACAGGCCCACTACTTTCAGAAAATGCCCCTGACCTGAGCTCATCATTGCGCATCCATTCCATATGCTTGTATGTGACATCACATACATCACATACATGAACGTGGGCTGGATGCGAGAGTTGGATCAGCAGGATGAGTGTGCCAGGACAGGTAGATGTGTCTGATCTCTGCTTCCTTTCACCACTCAGCATATCACAGATGAGGAGAGGGTACAGCTGTGGAGCAGATGAGCAGGAGGGTACAGCGGTGGGGAAAATAAGCAGGAGGGGTGCAGAGGTGGGGCAGATGTGCAGGGAGGTACAGTGGTGGAAGAGATGAGAAGGGGGTTCAGCAGTGAGACAAATGAGCAGGGGGGTACAGTGTTGGCCAGATGAGCAGGGGGGTTAGTGTTGGGGCAGATGAGAAATGGGTTCAGTGGTGGGACACAAAAGCAGGGGGGTAGATGTGAAAGGAGGTGTATTGGTGGGACAGATGAGCAGGGGGTTTCAGTGGTGGGGCAGGAGAGCAGGGGGGTACAGAGGTGAGATAGATGTGCAGATGAGAAAGTGGGTTACAGTGGTGGGGCAGATGAGCTGATTCAGTAGTGAGACAGAAGAGCATGGGGATATGGCGGTGGAGCAGATGTGCAGGGAGGTACAGTGGTGGGAGGGATGAGAAGGGGGTTCAGCGGTGGGACAGATGAGCAGGGGGTTACAGCGGTGGGGCAGAGGAGCAAGGAGGTACATCGGTGGAACACATGAGCAGGGGGTTAAAGTAGTGGGGCAGAAGAGCAAGGGGAACAGAGTTGGGACAGATGTGCAGGAGGTACAATGGTGGGACAGAAGAGCAGGGTGGTACAGAGGTGGGGCAGATGTGCATGGGGTTACAGTGGTGGGGCAGATGTGTATGGGGTTACAGTGGTGGGGCAGATGAGAAAGGAGGTGTACATTGGTGGGACAGATGAGAAAGGGGCTACATTGTTGGGGCAGATGAGAAAGGGGCTACATTGGTGGGGCAGATGAGAAAGGGGCTACATTGGTGGGGCAGATGAGAAAGGGGCTACATTGGTGGGGCAGATGAGAAAGGGGTTACATTGGTGGGGCAGATGAGAAAGGGGTTACATTGGTGGGGCAGATGTGCAGGGGGTTACAGTGGTGGGACAGATGTGTAGGGGGTACAGTGGTGGGACAGATGTGCAGGGGGTACAGGGATGGGACAGATGTGCAGGGGGTACAGGGATGGGACAGATGTGCAGGGGGTACAGGGATGGGATAGATGTGCAGAGAAGGTACAGTGGTGGGGCAGATTTGCAGGGGGGCAGTGATCTGAGGTGTGAAGGTGCAGGAATGGGGCCTGATCCGAGTGTAGGATGTTAATTTCTCACTACTAGTAGTTTGCAGCATTTACTTTAAAAAAAAAAATCATTTTCTTGATTGAGAGAGAGTGTGAAGTTGACATTTTTTTGTTATAAAATCGTCACACTCAATTTCTTTGAAAACATTTTTCAGCACACTGTGCTCAAAAGGTTGCCTGCCCCCCAGATCATCTGCATGAAGTCATCTGTATTAGCCCACAAATGGAGGGGAATTTCTTCTACCAGTGACATTAGTAAATGTTGTCTCTTTGAAGAAGCATAAAGAGAAGTAATTATACTTTGCTAGCGAGTCTCGCTGATGGATCACTGAAAGCTGTCATATGACTATTGCATGAGAGGTCGGCAGTCCACGACATGGCTCTGATAACCACTGAACTGCATTGATGTTGAGGAGTTTCTGTACCCAATCTGCTGTAATCACCATCATCTTCCACTGCAACTAAAATTAGAAGAAACAACACAAGGCTTAAACTGACTCTGCTTAAATCATTAAGTTGTGGTATGTGGTATGGGTATGGGGTTTGGTGTGAAGTCTCCGACTACAAAGCTGCAAGCAGGCAGACTCTTAATTGCAGAAAAGTCATGCAATGTGCAGCTCAATTTATGTTCCAGCACAGATCTGTGTGCCGGGATAACGGAACTCATGCGTGTGGCATCATCCTGTGCCAGCCAGTGCCGCAGCCCAGCACCTGTAAGTAACAGGTAGAGGATGTGGGCGCTAGTGAGGGACGTCAGACCATTAAAGGAGAGGTAAGTAATATGGTTTGCCCTCCCTCACCCCTACACCAAGAGAAGGCATTGTCCCAGGAGGATTTCCTGCATCAACACTGTCTGTGTTGATGAGGGAATTGAGCAAATTTCTTTTGTAGGAAAGAAATTTGCTCCGTGTATGGCCGGCCAATTGACACTTCACTGAAGTCTATGCTTTGACATGCAGTACGATGACTTGCTCAGTGAGAAAAAGTAACATGTACCCTTGCATCTATGTGTCCTTGCATTGAGTCTCATTGTTTTATACAGATCAACCCAACTCAATGCATATGGTGCGAATGAGCCAATAAACTGTAACTGCTGTACATCAGAATGCTCTCTAGATAAAAACACCAAGTATAAGGCCTACAAGCGTATGCCTGTGGGAAGGATGCCCAGATGTTCCATGCATTTCCGTGCAGGCAGTACCATTGATGTCAACTGGGACACAGTGGCTGCATGGACACAGCCGCTACTCCCAAATGGCCCTGAATGGACACAGTCTGTGTTCAGGGCTATGCACACACACCCACATGGATGTCAAAATTGGCAGCAGAAGCAGAGACAATACATTTACAATACAATTCAATACAAGAGGAATCTGCTCATTGGCACTTACAATCTAAAAGGAAGGGTCAAGTGATACAAAAAGGTAATAAAACTATGGGGGATGAGCTGATGGAGAAAGTAAAAGTTCAGTTAATTTGTTAGAAGCAGGAAAGGCTTCTATTAAAGTGGTTGTAAACTCTTTACAACCACTTTATACTACAGGCAAGCCAATAATTAGGCTTACCTGTAGCTACACTGGATATCTCCTAAACCTGCACAGTTTAGGAGATATCCCTGTATTTGCATGTACAGACGTCACCAGCACATGCGCACTTAAGCAAACTGAAGCAGCGGCACTTACTTACGTGCCGTTGCTTCAGTGTTGCTGTGCCGTTACTGGCGGCTCCCGTGCGCATCATGGAATGACATCATCGCGCTCCGGGCAATCACAGCGCCGGAGCCGCGATACCCGGAAGTAACCCCCGGGAGAGATGTTGACCGCCGGAACGGTGAACGAGGACCATTGCGGGGGCTTCGATTTCAGGTAAGTAATTTATAATGAGCTAATATGCTATGCATGCTAGCTCATTATGCCTTTGTCTAGCAGGTTGTTTTTTTTTGGGTGGGGAGAATTTTTTTTAAAGGGTTTACAACCACTTTAAGAGATGGGTTTCCATGGATCATCTAAAGGTTGCTAGAGCAGGAGTAAGTTGGACAGATTGGAGTAAGGCCGTAGGATAGGAAAAGCTCTGGAGAAGTCTTGGAGGGGGCATGAGAGGAGGTGACAAGGGAGCTAGAGAGCAGGAGGTCCTGGAAGATGTGGAATGGACAGCTCGATTGGTAATTTGAGGCAAGATAGGCAATGTAGGGGCAGAGTTGTGGATGTCTTTGCAAGTTAGTATTTTGAATTTTAATCACTGGGTGAGTGGAAGCCAGTGGAGGGATTGGCAGAGAGGGGTGGCAGACACTGAGCAGTTGGTAAGGTGGAGGAGTCTGGCAGCAGCCTTTATTATGAACCGAAGAGGCATTGCCTACAGAAAGGTAGGTCAAAAAGGAGGGCATTGCTATAGTCAAGGTTAGAGATAACTAGGGTGTGAATTAGATCCTTGGTGGTGGGGTTGGTTAAGCAGGGGACTATTTTGGAGATGTTCTGAAGGTTGAGGCAGAAACATTTGGACAGTGATTGGATGTGGGGGCCGAAAGGGAAATTCATCAGTCCATGATTACACCTAACAACCTGACATTAGGAAAGGAACTGATAGTTGGTGCCATTGATCTTGATGGAGGGGGCACAGGAGAAAGGAAAGATTATGAACTCAGTTTTGGAAAGATTGAGTTTGAAGAAATGGTGCGACAATTATACCGATATGTAATTAGTTATGTGCAAGGAGACTAATGGAGTGAGATAAGATGTACTGTAGATATCCCTCAAGTCTCTGTTCACTAGTGAGATTTGTTGTGTGTCTATCATTATGCTACTATGCACGACAGTAGAAATCACATTATTTTCTATGGTGCCCATTCCCATTAATGCAACATGGTTCAGTGCGTTTTTTGAAAATGTGAAGGTGCTATACAATGCATTTTTGGCCCCATATACTACAATCTGAGCACATGAAGAGCATTTACAGTACATATATTTACACACACACTAATATATATATATATATATTTTTTTTTTACATTTTTTTTTTTGTTGCAGCTTTGTGTTTAACATTAAGTTTCTTCCTTGTTTTCTTCCTTGTAGCAACAATGATGTCACAGTAAATATTGCTATTCATTGGCCAATACAAAAACGCATCAAAAACAAGCATAAACATTCTACAAAAAACGCACTAAAAGAAGAGTGACTATGCAGCAGCTTTCATTTCCCCAGTGGTGATACAGACTGAAAATAAAAACCTGACAAAGGTTTGATCCTCTCTCTACTCTGTTAAAAGCAAAAGTTAAAAAACTGTATTTGCTGGAGTTGGGTTTAAAACAAAAAATTAGCCAATAGCCATTATAGTTTTTCTTTCAAATAAACCCCCAAGACATCACTGCTGTCTATACCTGAGATTGTAAAGTGCAATAAACAATAATTTACCATGAAGGTCTACTTGTAATAAAACTGCTAGTAGTAGCTTGGCCGAGGGAGTGCCGAATGAAAGAGGGTGAAGGGTGACATTTAAGCCTTTGTGTGTGCCCTTTCTCGTCAATAAACAAGGCTGCAACCTCTCAGGGGTAAAATAAGCAGTCACTCATTCTTCTGCTTTATAGAACGGCTCTGTAATAACTGACAGCCATTGACCAATCTGCAGCTGAGGTCCCTGAGCTGTCATCACTGACTCAGTGGGCTTCACCTGCCCTGAGCACTGACCTCTAAGATAAGATCAACAAGGTTAGGCCTACAAGGGCACACATGTGCTGCCTGCGTTCACACACCAAGAGATGAAAGGGTCAGTCTGTGGATACCCAATAGCTCAGAGAGCGCTTCAAATTTTAAAGACAAAATTTAGGATTAGACATTATCTACTTTATATTTGCTACATGTTCACATAGCAAATAAAAAAGATTTAGCTCTGCCATTTGCAGCTCAAAAACGCCTAGGTGGGCATGAAGCCATAGACTAACATAGACAGGCGTTTTTAAGCTGCAAAAAACGCTCAAAAACGCGACTGTAAAAACGTCCATGTGCATGAGGCCTTAAGAGTCCATTCACACTTGTGCAATTTAAAAACCATGCGATTTACATTGCGCATTTACCCTATGACTGATGAGTGCAACTTTGTTACGACTTTGGCTTTGACGAATGCGATTGTTTTGTTTGTGCTGTACAAAGTCTTTAGACATGTGCATAATGGAAAGGTTTGTTTAATTTTCAGAACGATTTGAATTCGCAACAGTCGAAAATTGATCAACTGATTTGAATTTTGTGTGATGAATAGCTAGTTGTTAAGGAGCAGGCCAGTAAGCCGGCCACCACGTCCTTAACAACCGATGACTCAAAAAAGGAGGAAGGGGAATAAGGAATGACGGCAATGAAGAAAATAAAATGACAACCCCCCCCCCACCCCAATGCATACCAGGCCCACCTCCTGAACCATACCAAGCTACCTCCCCTCAACATGGGGGCAGCCCCGAAAGCACTTTGTCCTCATGTTGATGGGGACAAGGGCCTCTTCCCCACAACCCTGGCCATGGTTGTGGGGGTCTGCGTGTGCCCCCCATGTTAAGGGCATGTGGCCTGGTTTGGTTCAGAAAGGGGGGGGGGCGGTCGTTCGCCCCCCCCCCCTTTCCTGACCTGCATACTTGGATAAGGGTCTTGTATAGATGTTGGGGAGGACCCGATGCCGGGTTTTTTTTACATTTTGTAGTGGGACCCGAAGGGCCTGGTATGCATTGAGGGGGGGACCCCATGCTGTTTTTTTTTTCCATTGTTGCCATTCTTTTCACAAGTCGCACCCAAATTGCATGCATATCATGCAGGTGTGAACATGAAAGTTCGACCAAAGTAGTGCAGGAACTACTCTGTAGTCCCTGCGACTTTAATTCACACAGACATCAACGGTTATCATAGGGAAACATAGGGTGTAACTTGTCACGTGACTTTGGTGGCCAAAGTCGCACAACAAGTCACTCAAGTGTGAATGGGCCCTAAATGGGAACTCACCGTACCTAGAAAACACTAAGTTGCAGCACCAAAAGACTTCATATGCACACAATTGTTCAGTGGCTGTACAGAGTCCAGAGCCTGTGTAATGACATTCCTGGGACCCACTGCGTAAAGCATCCGCATGTGCACTGACGCATGCTCCACACATATACTATCTGCATTCGGTGCATTTGTCAGTGCACAGTGTGCATAACCCGTCTAATGATATTCCCAGAATCTCCTACCGCAGCGTACAACCTCACATTTAGATATATTAGAAAAGTCCTCTAAATGCAGCAAGTCCAGGGAACGTCATTACCCCGACTTTGCACACTGTACAGCCCCTGTACGGCCGTTGTGCACTGACAAATGCTCAGAACGCAGATAGTATGCATTCGGAACATAAGTAAGTGCAAATGTGGGTGCGTCACACAAACACTGGCACACAACCACTTCTTATAATTCATCTCAATAGGTATGCAGGGGCAGCAGGTCCCAGGAATGTCATAAGGCAGGCTCTGCATGCTCTATGGCCCCTGTACTGTCATGTGCATGAAGCCTAATGATGGCTCCGATGAAGAGGGGACTCTCCCCTTGAAACACATAAGCTGTATAGTTGTGGATGACAACTTCCCGTAATCAGAATATGTACAGCAGATCTGAAAGACTGGACGGTTTATGATCACGTTGAGATTGCGATATGCAGTACATCTATTTTACTAGTACAATAAAAAGGTTTAGAAAGGTTATGTGCTAGGCTGGTGCACCCTCTCTGTTCTTTCAGCATGAAGCCTAAATACCTGTCCTTGCTTTAAAATTAGAAAGAAAAACCATATACTTACTAGTCCATGAACTCCAACGCTGTCTTCCTCTCAGTCAAAGTTCTTCTAGCACCGCTCTGCTTCCACGCTGCCTTCTTAAAATAAGATCCTGTGCATGCGCAGACACACCACGAGAACTGCGGTATGTCTGGGCATATGAATTGCTGCCTCCTGGGATGTGTCCGGGGTATCTGAGGCCGAAGCCTCGTAACACACGATGAGAATATCACATGTATGATTGGCTGTTTTTTTTTTTTTTTTGCATGCTAGTCGCATATCCAATAGGTTACTAAAGTTCCAAAAATTCTTGTATGAAAGAATACGACTACAGAAGTAATGTATTGTATTGTATTGAGCATGCGTGGTCTTGGTCTTCCAATTTTTTTTTCCAGACAAATACTGTACTGATTAAATGAAAATCGCTCGTTCTGGTATGGTAGAAGAAAAATGTTTGCATTTGTTCCTTTGGATAATTTCACATGAACTGTCGTGATCGGCTCTCGAAAGC
The DNA here is from genome assembly GCA_037952925.1 of Lithobates clamitans. Classification (NCBI taxonomy): domain Eukaryota; kingdom Metazoa; phylum Chordata; class Amphibia; order Anura; family Ranidae; genus Lithobates; species Lithobates clamitans. The sequence continues at coordinate 1,284,643 of JBBGZY010000052.1, read as the reverse complement.
TGTGTACTAACGATCAGATTATCGTACGATCGCTTCGAAAGTGGTATTTTTCGTCTGATTTTCTCATTGGGTTTTATCGGTCATTACCGTGCCCAGAAACAGATTTATTCCAAGGCAAGATAAGGAAAACTTCCAGGAGGTTTGTTTTCTGGACATTTTTGATGACTTTGTTCATCTTACTCATCCTTTCTTTGTCGCAGACAATTCCCTCTCAGGCTCAGAAGACCATCCTTCCCAGTTAGAAAAGTAATAATCCTCTATTGTTGTCACAAGTAATACAGAAGACAAATCTGGACCTACCAAATGACAAAATTATCTGAGATCTTTTTAAAATGTGAGAGCAGTGGCTGTACTCGGTTATACATCTATGTTTCTCTCCACCCCTCCAGTGGGTCCATCATAGGTGTTTTTTTTCACGTTTTCGTGCCCGTTTACACTCCTGTATATTTGGTCTTGTACTATGCCTAAAGCCTTGTACGCACAACTTTCGTGCGACCCAGCGGTTTGAAAAAAAAACAAAAAAAAACAAAAACGGACAGCTCAGGTCAGAGCCATTGTACTAACAATCCCATGTTAGTGCAGTGATCTCCCCTGCTGTGCTATTGTGTTCGGACAGGCGGACGGCCCCACCGCTAGAGCACTTCGGTCAGCGCTGATGGGGAGACCTTTTTCGATCATGAGCCTTCGACAGAAGCTGGCCGAAAAGCCAACTTCTGTTGGATCGGCTGCCATACACACGGGCCGACTGTTGGCTGGTTTCTATTGAAATTTGGCCTGTGTGTACTAGGCTTAAAAGACAGAAGGATAGAGCATCGTATAGGTGTGCGTGTGGAATGCCATTGTTATGTTAAATTTAGTTATATTCTGTGTAGTCACTTTATTGGGACTGACAAAGGTAGCCGCGTTGGCTCTGGTTCTTGTACGTTGTAACAATGCAAAATGAAAATAAATACCTAAAATAGAAAAAAAAAAAAAATAGGGCAGACTTTCTTCGAGGGCCAGTTCACACAGATGCAGTTCTGTGCACTTTTGCACAGTGTTTTCCATGTATTCCAATGGCTCTAGTTCACACCAATGCAGTCATTTCCAGTCAGTTTCCGGTCAGTTTTTGCACCAGAAACTGACTGCACTGGTGTGAACTAGAGCCATTGGAACACATGGAAAACACTGTGCATGCATTTTTAGGGCCAGTTCACACCACAAAACTGCACTCATACGTACCGGATCAGTTTTTTCATTACAGTTCACACCACATGCAGTTCCAGTGTATTATTGATACAATTGGCTAGGTTCCAGTACAGTTCTGTGCAGAAAAAATGCAGCACGCTCTCCTTTTTTTCTGCACCAGAAACTGACTGCACTGGTGTGATCTAGAGCCATTGGAGTACATGGAAAAAACACTGCATGCATTTTTAGTACAGAAAAAAAAAAAGCACACAGAACTGCATCTGGTGGGAACTAGCATTGAAAGCAAATACATTTCAAGGGCTCAACATTCACCCTTCATCAGGGCTTGTATGCAGATAATGAGTTCACAGAGATCCTACTGATAGACACCAACGATGGAGCATTCTTCCTCCCACTAATACCAACAATGGGGCACCGTTCCTGCTACTGACATCAACGATGGGGCCACAGTTCCTCCTACTGACATCAACCATGGGGCACCGTTCCTCCTACTGACATCAACCATGGGGCACCGTTCCTCCTACTGACATCAACCATGGGGCACCGTTCCTCCTACTGACATCAACCATTGGGGCAATATTCCTTCTACTTACCACAGACATTATAAAATAGTTTTACTCCCACTGACCACAAAGCCTGAGGAAATATTTACTCCCACGAACACTGGGGCATTTGCTAATCCCACTGACCACAACCCGTCCCCCTGAAGTCTGAAGGACAGTAAACCAGCTCCTTGTTTAGAACGATACGCAGTTGAATGCCTGTTTGTCAGTGAAATGTAGTACATTTGAAAATTCATTTGACAATACTTTTTACACACTCCACTTATACAGACTGTGTCACTGCCCTGCCTACTCCTTGAGAACTAGTGTACAACACTACACTGAGGATGCCTGCCCTTAGTTGTAAGCTGCCTCTAAGCCTACATAAGCACCTCTTTCTCCCACTCGTCAACCTAGTCCAGGGACTCCCATTGCAAGCCTAATATTACCGGTATACATTTCAGGTGAAGTAGAAACACAAATATATATATATATCTTATAAATCTTCAATAAAACCCATTGAAAGTGATGTAAGTTGATGTACGGTAAGTGCACTGACAGAAGTTAAAAATGGTTTCATTACATATGAATATACATACGAGACTTAAAAGGGGACCTTCAGTCATTTTTTCATCTTTCCATCTATTAAATCTTCTGTTCCTTGTTTTAACTTTGGATAGTAAAACATTTTTTTTTGTGCCAGTAAATACCTTTTACAGCCCAATTCCTGTTTCTTGTTTGTTAAAAAGCCTAGACTTATGACATCATGCACAGCTCTCTCTCTCACTCTCGTGAGAGTTTGCCAGGATGGGAGGGGGGGGTGAGTCATAAGAGGGCCAGTGAGAGCTGCAGAGCTGGGAGGTGTGCCTCTGTGTAAATCCAGGAAGTGAACAGGTAGCAGCTTCAGCTGCCCACAGTTAAAATGGATACAGCCTGACTTGGTGGAGGGAGATTTCTGCAGCATATTTGGCAAGTACAGAATCACAGTATATATAAAATAATATGCAAAAAGTGGTTGGAGGGAAGCTTCAGAATGGCAAAGATGTTTTTATTACAAATTATGTGAGCAGACTGCAGTTCCTCTTTAATAAATGTTTTTAAGGGAAAGTATAGTCAACCCAGATCCGGGTACCATTCTGCTGAATGATAATGGTCGTAGGAATGGATCCAGATACCAACAAATCAGAGACTTTTGAAAGAACTACCAGAGAATCTGGCCTTGTTGTGCAGAGAATCGCACAGCAGTGACCATCACCTTCAGACACTGGCAAAAAACTGAAGACCTTCCTGAATAGGAGAGGACTTCCTGTCACCTGTAGGTGGCACATAACGAAGAAGAATTCATAGAGCTGCACGGTGTCCCGTGATGTACAATAAAAAAAAAATGCCTCGTTCACAACATGTTGCAGGGACGTCATCTTTTCTGCATGCATTCTGAAAGGGCTCAAAAAAAAAAAAAAAAAAAAAAACACAACACAATGTGCCCTGTCCACACCACACTGTGCAGATTTTTTTCTGCACAGAAATCTGCAACGTATAAGCAGTTTTCCGCACGGGAAAAAAACAACATGATATCAACATTGGTGTGAACAGGGCACATAACTGATGCACATGAAAACTGATGTCCACGTGCATGAAAACTGAGGTAAACTGATGTCTCTGCAAGTGAAATCTGCACGGTTTTCCCATTAGTTCCGATCAGTTTTTATGCACGTATGGTGTGAACGAGCCCTAAATAATTGTAAGAATTATTTTTTTAAATAAAAAATATGTTATACCTACATGCTATGTTCAATGGTTTTGCACAGAGCAGCCCTGATCCTCTTCTCAGGTCCCCCACCGATGCTCCCCAACCCCCCCCCCCGCTGAGTGCATCTACAGCAAGACGCTTGCTTTGGAGGCCCTCATGCATGCTCACTCCCGAGCCCTGCTCTGTTTGTCAATAAGACACAGAGCAGGGATAGGCCCCGCCCCCACTCCCTCGTCACTGGCTCTAAATGACAGCAGAGGGGGCCAATGGCTCCTGCTGCTGTATCAGAGCCAATAAGGGCGGAGAGAGCCTGAGAGAGCCTCGTGAACATCTCTGAACCAAGATCGGGCTCAGGTATGTATTTAGGGGAGGAGCAAGGGAGTTACATGGAAAATGTTTTTTACCTTACTATGTAAGGTAGAAAACCTTCTGCCTTTACAACTACTTTTTTTTTTTGTAAATTTTTTTTAATAATTTAAGAATAAGAGAAGGTTACAAAACAAAGCCTATTGGGCATACACAGGCTTAAGAAAACAAAGAAAAAAAAACAAAACAAGCACATAAATTAAGTATCGTAATTAGAAACCAATCTAAGGCAACCACACTCGAAACTGCTAAAGTGCTTCAAACATAAGTCAGGAGACAACTCCCCCACAGTATACCAGGCTAAAATTAGTAGAAGATAAAAAGGAGCAAGACAGAATTACATTATGGTGGCACTACTGTTGAGATGACAGTATCCCCGAACTCCATCCAGATGACCCATACCTTAGAAAACTTATTAGGACAACCTCTAGATTCATATGTGAATTTGTACAAAAGGTATACTCCTAGTTGAGTAGAAGGAGCTGTGAGCCCCGAGCGCGTAGCCTGTACAATCTTCATTCTGTGTCTGGATGTTTGCCGTGCAATGCTGACGTCACTTCCGCTTCCGTGTTTCAGGGTGGTTAGCATGGACCTTCCACACAATGGACACCGCGAAACAGTTTTCCAACCAGGATGAAACATCCCCAGAGCCGAAGGATTGCCAACGAAGCCTGCACCTCAGCACCAGCACATCCCAGGACATCTCAACCCTTGATGGCCACCGCCACCCTGTGAACCAGTAAGAGTATGTATTACACTAACATGTAATTATATGACGGTGTCATTAGAGTTGGCGCCTCCAACCCCCCTTCCTTCTTGTTACTTGCTATGGACACCCTCTGAGGATGGCTGCCTCCTCTTTTTTATAAAAATACTAATTGATCTAGATGTGCTACTAAAGCTATTATTGCACCATTCTACTAAGACATTACAAAATTCGGAGCGCCAGAATCCCTTGCTTCTTTGTCCAAAATATTTCCTGAGGTTTCACCCCAGGGCATGACAAAGTAATTTAATTTTAACGAGATTAACCCTGTCTATGAGGGAGAGAGGGAGGTGGGACCATGCCGAAAAGCGTTGCTTCGCCAGGTTCAATAGTGGCAATAAATTCAAAGAAGTATATTCCAATGCATTAGAGGAGATCATCACCCCTAAATACTTGGAGGTGTGCACACTATCAAGTTCATCTAATCGGTAGGTGATCTCCCAATCCTGGTCTCAACGATGCTCCTGCCTTTTGCCCTTTGCCCATGATGCGCATTATGTGTGTGTTCCCCCTTCTCCCCCCCCCCCCTTTTTTTTCAGTACTATTATCTTTCTATTTTTCTGTTTTACATTTTTAGAATATGCTATGGTAACTCTGCCTCACCTTGAACGCCCCTGAAGAAGGGACCCCAAGTGTCTTGAAACACGTTGGGCTGGATGTCTACAATTACCACGCATTGACGATACAGTTTTTGTATACTTGTTGTTTTTTTTAACCTACTTTTTTTTCGATGGTGTCTGCACCTGAATAATTTTATATTTTCTCCTATATATCAATAAAATTTTACTTTTATTTAATGTTTGCTTATACCCCCTTTTTCTTGTTGCCTGAAAAGTCCTATAATTTTTTGGGGGGGGGACATTTGCTCCTTTATATATTGTATTTGGGATTGGCAACCTCTAGCCCCCCCTTTTTCGGTGGATCTCTTTAATCATACTTGGCAGTGTGAGTCCATTGCAACGGCAAATCTGGGTCAGCCAGAACACCCACCTCTCGATCAATAGGTAAATTAAGGGACTTGATGAATAACAAGTTTCCGCGCTTAGGAGATGGGTGAACTAGAGCCTCCCTACGGGGGCCAGATTTATATAAGGTTGAGTAATGTGAGTAAAAACGGTCCAGAGGAAACTTGAATCTCCGAATTTTAGTTAAATCAAAAGTCTGAGTCCAAGAGACAAGGTCCATACTAGATGTTTTATGAGGATTGGATGAGTCTAAATCAACCTGCAATACAGAATTAAAATCCCCAGCACATATAACTAGTTAACTGTAGAGGCGCCAGTTTCTCCTGGATGGTATAAAGTATGCCAGGGGAAAATGGAATATACACATTGACAAAATGCATATTTCACAGCACCTAATTACAGAACTAAAATAAAATAGGCCTCCTGGATCAATGCTTACATATATTACCTTGTATTAAAAGGGATTTGTTGAGAAGTATGGCAACCCCCTGGAGTAGCTGGAATAAGTGGCATGAAAACCCTGTTGTAGCCACGCTCTGCAGAGGGATAGAATTTTAGAATTTTATTCCCTAAAACATCAGTTTCCTGTAGAAAAAGCATATGTGGATTGTGAGTATTGAGGAATTTAAACATTAGGGATCGTTTGAATTTGTTATTCAAGCCCCTTATATTCCAAGAAACTAGTTTCAATTCCATAGGGACACTAAGTTAGAAAGAAAATTAACAAAATGGGGACAGTGTTCCACGAAGGATAGGGGTTACAGAGCAACCAATCAAATGAAAAGAAAAAAATCATGCCCGCAGGGGGAATTGCCATTCCTCCAAAATTTAGCAGCACCGTGGGAAAGAATATTATCCAGATAGCACCAGGAGAAAAGGATAGGCATCATATGAGACAATTGGTTGCCATAAAACATAGTTAACATAGTAAACTCCCTACCGACTAGCGACCCCAACAACTATGCCAGTCAGTTTAATACCCCCAACTCTTATAATGTCTGTCTTGCTTGAAGTCTTTTCCAAAAAGTGTCAGTAGCAGAACATTTGATGTCACTACAAGAAGGCAAAAAATATGAGGGGTACGTGTGGAGAATAGTCAACAATGGTTGGGGGAAATCCAGTGAGGTAAGAATCAAGCTAAGGAAACAACGTATAGGACCATTGGGCCAACAGGCGCCTGGGGACACCATGGGGTAAGGCACCACAAGTAGGGTTACATAGTTACATAGTTATTTAGGTTGAAAAAAGACACAAGTCCATCCAGTTCAACCATAAAAAAAACAAAAAACAAAAAAACAAACAAAAAAAGAAACAAAATATCGTACAATCCAATATACCCAATACTATACCCACAGTTGATCCAGAGGAAGGCAAAAAACCCCAGCAGAGCATGTTCCAATTTGCTACAGCAGGGGGAAAAATTCCTTCCTGGTCCCCCAAGAGGCAATCAGGATTTTCCCTGGATCAACCTTACCTATAAATGTCAGTACCCAGTTATATTATGTACATTTAAGAAAGTATCCAGGCCTTTCTTAAAGCAATCTACTGAGCTGGCAAGAACCACCTCTGGAAGGAGTCTATTCCACATTTTCACAGCTCTTACTGTGAAGAAACCTTTCCGTATTTGGAGACGAAATCTCTTTTCCTCCAGTCGTAAAGAGTGCCCCCTTGTCCTCTGTGTTGACCGTAAAGAGAATAACTCAACACCAAGTTCACTATATGGACCCCTTATATATTTGAACATGTTGATCATATCCCCCCTTATTCTCCTCTTCTCAAGAGTGAACAAATTCAGTTCCTCTAATCTTTCCTCATAGCTGAGCTCCTCCATGCCTCTTATCAGTTTGGCTGCCCTTCTCTGCACTTTCTCCAGTTCCCCGATATCCTTTTTGAGAACTGGTGCCCAAAACTGAACTGCATATTCCAGATGAGGTCTTACTAATGATTTGAACAGGGGCAAAATGATATCTCTCTCTCTGGAGTCCATACCTCTCTTAATACAAGAAAGGGCTTTGCTCGCTTTGGAAACCGCAGCTTGGCATTGCATGCTATTATTGAGCTTATAATCTACCAAAACCCCCAGATCCTTCTCCACTACGGGTTATGTAATAAGAACAACTATAACAAAGATTCCATGAGAGCCCCGAGCAACCCTCTGGTGTTACACCAAATCTTGGCATAAAATGAAAATGAAGGATCTAAGGAGCCTTGGTGACCCCCAGTTCACTGAACAGAAATAATCATGAATCAGGAGCTGGATGTCGTGCTTACCGCAGGTTGCTCAGCCAGTCATCTGCATTAGCCAGAGAGTTGAAGAACCAGACTAACCCATCATATGGAACACGGAGATGGCTGGGATACAACATGCTATATTTAATATTTCTTTCATGAAGCCTCTTATGGACATCATTGAAAGTTTTCCTTTTACGTTGTAATTCGGCTGAGAAATCCGGGAATAGGAGGATAGATTCATTGCCATAAGGAAGCGCAAGATGTTTGCAGGCTTCTGAGAGGTTCGTGTCCCAATCGGGTTAGTGAAGGAAGCGGACCAAGAAAGGTTGGGGATTGGCTCCAGAGATAGTGCATGCTGTAGGTACACAATGCACTCGTTCAACAACATAGGTTGGAGAGATCTCAGTGAGAGGCCCAGCAGATTTTTTAAGAACCCTTCCGAAAACTCAGGTGGCTGATCACCCTCCTCAAGTCCAAGGACTAACAGTATTGCGCCTTAATCTATTTTCCGCGTCATCGGATTTAGCGACTAATGCATTCACTGTGCCTTTCAGATCTGCTATTGTGGTGGTGTCAGTAGCTGTAAGGTCTTCAGTAGCAGATATTCTGGATTCGGTTTCTGTCAGCCGACCTCTGATCTTATCAAGATTATTCCTTAGAAGATTGCATTCTTCTGTGAGGCACTCTAAGTGTGCAAGTAAGGAGGTCTTGCTGTGTTCGATGGCAGCTAGAATCACAGCTGTACTGTCCTGCGATGGTAGTCCGGAGGGGGGGGACTGCCGCAGGAGATTCTCCAGAGTCCCCAGAATCCATGTCCAATTCTGCCAGCAGGGCCTGCAGTTTCCCCACCAAGATGGCATCAGGCTTTGTGGATGGGGTAAGCGGTGGGTGGCTTGGCATGGATAGTTTAGCAGAACGGCTCTTAGAGGGCATCAGGACCCAATACCGGCAAGCAACACACAACCAGGCAGGAGGTTATATATGCTCTACACCAGAGACATCTGGACGGCCACCTGCACAGTCAAGAAGGGGGTAGGCCATGTGGTGTCACTACAGAGGGTGCCCCAGAGCATCAAGGCCACAAATAAAAAAAAAATCACAACACACACCCTCAGGCACATGAGCGCTGCTAGATGAGAGGAAGCACTCACAAACTCTCTCAGTCAAGGAGGTCATGGTGCTCTTCCAAGATGACGGCCGGCTGCAGGACTTCGAGTGATGGTGGACTGCTTGCAGGGACCACTGCACCAAACAATCCCAGGGCATGAGCACCTGGCTGGACTCCGGGGGCACTGCTGGATGTGAGGCACCATCCTACAGCAGACGGATGGGGCTGTGCATGCTGGCAAGATGGCGACGGATCACGGTGAGGCAAAGAATGGCGGGTTACCGCCCACATGCCGCTGATAGGGGGCCTTTCCAGGTCTGCAGATGGCAAAAGCAGGGAGTGGGGCAGCTCTGCTGGGCAGGATGGCAGGCTCCGAGTCCCGAGGCGCATGGTTGGCTCCGGATTCTTGTCAAAGAATCTGCGGCCTGCGGATGAGGCTGGTGGCCACCGAGCACAGGCCAGATAAAAAAGGAAAGCGGGAGGGAAGGAAGAGAAGGGTGCAGGAAGAGCTGAGCAGAAAAAAAAATGGTTTACAAGGCTAGCAGGCTCACATCTGGTCACGCCCCCCTTTACAACTACTTTAAGGGAAAGTATAAATAACTTTCAGTAGGCAAAAAGTCTACACTATAAGTGATATATACTCTTGTGCAACCAAAATAAAATAGTTACATAAATTGACCTTGTGTCTCTATATGCTGCTGCTGGATTAATACTGTGCCCACATCATACTTTCAAGCAAATAAAAATAGTGAATCCTGCGCTGCACCTAAATAAAATTCTGAAATAATACCACACATATAAATGTCCCATACACTAATTGATTGTCCATAAAAGAACATAGCTGTACACTTTGAATATAAATAAAGTTTAACAATCAGCGCTACCTGGTATCCTAAAAACACAAATAAGCTAAATCAATGACCTGTATACTAAAACATACATAAATCTAAATAATATTAATGAATAAGAATAATAAATATGAAATCTAAAAATATGAAATAGCTTCTGTACACCTATCAGTGATTCACAACACCAAACAAATAGAAAATTGCCTATATAAATGGTGCAGCGCTATTCTCATACAATCCGCTCCACTGTGCATACAATGTATCACACTAAATTAATCTGGGACTTGATAAAACAAATATTGAAAAGTGCAATAAAGTAAAACATAAAATCTAAGTCTTTATAATGTGTATTAATCCACCGCTGTGCTCCTTTAACAATTATCCCATTTGGACCCCTTTCACACTGGGGCCGCGGTCGCGTTAGCGCTGTTTAAGCGGTGCTTTTCGGCCGCTAGCGGGGCGCTTTTAACCCCGAAGGAATTAAAACCTCCTCGTGTTGCGGCGCTTCCAAAGCTCTTTTCAGGCGCTTTGGAATTGCAATAGGCAGGGGCATTTTGGGAGTGCTCCCAAACCACCCCAAAGATGCTGCTTGCAGGACTCTTCAGAACTTCACGCAAAGTGCACCGCCTGGGTGTGAAAGCACCCATTGTAATGAATGGAAGGCAGTTTTCAGGCGTTTTAGAGGTGCTATTTCTAGTGCTAAAACACCTGTAAACTGCCTCAGTGTGAAAGTGGTCATAAAGCAAGCGTTTCCATCACCAGGTGAATTGTGCTCTCATCTTACTCCTATTAGACCCCTTTCACACTGGAGGCATTTTTCAGGCGCTAAAGGGCTACAAATAGCGCCTGTAAAGCGCCTGAAAAATGCCTCACCTACACCCCAGTGTGAAAGCCCAAGTGCTTTCACACTGGTACGTTGTTTTATGGACAAATAATTAATTATTGTATGGGACATTATATTTGTGGTATTATTTCAATATTATTTTATTTTGGTGCAGCGCAAGGTTTACTATTTTTATTTGCTCAAATAGTCTATATTACTGTAATGCTCCTAAATCCAAAAGGTGATAGAACGAAACAAACAGTAAAATATAATGCAAGCAAAGTGCACTGGATAGTGCAGATAAACACATTTCAACTATAAAAATGTGGATTAAAATGCACTTGTACAGTGTAGACTTGACCAGATCATAAAACCAAGCAAACAACTCTCATCTGGTATCAGTTCACATGTACAGGCACAGAACTATCCCTTCGTGACAGGTGGCCGGCAGAGAAATAGAATATTTCTAGAATATAGATGTAGTATAACAGCTCTGAGCAAAGGAAGAACTGCACCACAACTCCTCTAGTAGTAGAAAAAAAAAAAAAACACTTTATGAGGACAGAGCAGGCAGCCTGGAAAAAAGGTTCCTTCACTGACATGTTTCAAGTTTCCCCCCTTAATCAGAGACTTGAATGATAGTGTACCGCAGGCATGTCCAAAGTCCGTCTGTGGGCCAATTGCGGCCCACGTTTCGGTTTAATGCGGCCCCACTGGTAATTTGGATAAAGATATATATATATCTATACAGATTATCACACACATATGAGAGAGATCTTTTGTGGTCCCTGGGCGCCGGGGATTCATTGGGGGGGGCCACAAAAGATATATACTGTATTTATCGTTCTGGCAGCCTTGGAGGGGACAGGGAGGGGGCGGGACGAGTCAGATTACATACAGGAGAATCTCCCATTTACTCGGCGCCCTCTGTAATAGCAAGTTCCGTCTCCTGGGCTGGCATTGGACAACTGTTCTATCTATCTAGGATGGAAAAGGACCTGGGGGTCCTAGTAGATGATAGGCTCAGCAATGGCATGCAATGCCAATCTGCTGCTAACAAAGCAAACAGAATATTGGCATGCATTAAAAAGGGGATCAACTACAGAGATAAAACGATAATTCTCCTACTCTACAAGACTCTGGTCCGGCCGCACCTGGAGTATGCTCTCCAGTTCTGGCAGCAAGGATGTACTGGAAATGGAGCGAGTACAAAGAAGGGCAACAAAGATAATAAAGAGTCTGGAGGATATTAGTTATGAGGAAAGGTTGCGAGCACTGAACTTATTCTCTCTGAAGAAGAGACGCTTGAGAGTGGTTATGATTTCAATATACAAATACCGTACTGGTGACCCCACAATAGGGATAAAACTTTTTTGCAGAAGGGAGTTTAACAAGACTCGTGGCCATTCATTAAAATTAGAAGAAAAGAGGTTTAACCTTAAACTACGTAGAGGGTTCTTTACTGTAAGAGCGGCAAGGATGTGAAATTCCCTTCCACAGGCGGTGGTCTCAATGGGGGGCATCGATAGTTTCAAGAAACTATTAGATAAGCACCTGAACGACCGCAACATACAGGGATATACAATGTAATACTGACATATAATCACACACATAGGTTGGACTTGATGGACGTGTGTCTTTTTTCAACCTCACCTATCATAGGAGGTGGGACTTTGTATTAAGGAGGCTGCCGATTAAACAGGAGATTCTTCTGTATGTAATCTGTTGGCGCTTGTCCCGCCCCCTCCCTGTCCCCTCCAAGGCTGCATTCATGGCAATGGTGAGGCTGCATATGGGCACTGATTAGGCTGCATTGATGGTCACTGATCCTTATTTTGCTTAACATTTCTCTATTTAAAATTTAGGTTTTTTTCCTGAAAATCCCCTTTTAAAGTGAAGGTGCGCGCCAATATATCCAAATAACACTCCTGAGCTCATCCTTACACTCTTCACCACGCAGAGCCACAAAAGGCAAGAGAATTCTTGTTGGGCAGTGCATTAGTTAATTTGCATTTAATTTTAATGGTTCAAAGAATGTCAGGCAAAATGGTCGGCCCTCACGCATGTTCACTTCATCAAATCTGGCCCTCTTTGAAAAACGTTTGGACACCACTGGTGTATGTATTCGTATATATTATATATATATATATATATATATATATATATATATATATATATATATATATATATATATATATATTTGAAATGACATTAACAAATTCAAACTTACATGAGATTTTAGTAATGTTACCATGTTTCATATTACACCCATATTTAAAGGTATAACATGAACTCTGGCAATCACTGCCTCCGTTTTGAACAACCGCTGCAAAAAAATTTCAGTCACCTAGTGCATGGTTTTCAATGCATGGTATGACTCAAAGTTTATTGTGACAAAGGCCAGTAAAGGACAACCTCTGTACCCTGTGAGGCCCCGCTCACATCTCCGCATTAGCACACAAAAAGCACACGCTTTGCCGCGCGTTTCGGAAATGCACTACAAAAGAACATCACACTTGCCTTACCATTAAATGATAAAGGCACCCCATGTGCAGATAGCGGATGGGCGTTTGCCCCATGTTTCCTCATGTGACAAACACGCTGCAAAGCACCCAAAATCACAATAAAAAAGAAAAAAACTATAGAGGCGCCATTGGATGGAAGGTCAATTAGCCACAGCTGAAAGAACCCCTTGCAACCTCTGGAGGAACCCCAGAGCTCCACAGAACCCTGGTTGAAAAAAAGCTGATTTATGAATTAGCATGCATACACAGAGTGGTAGTAACTGCTATTGCATACAGTACATCAAAATGTGCTAAATGCAGTATCACTCATGGCCACCAGGTGGCAGTGCAGACCACACAATCGTAGCTTTAGCTGAAGTCATTCCAAGCCAACATGCTATGACAAGAGTACCTTCATCTGCAGACTTAATAAGGCGGGCAAAAAGGGACACTTACCCTGGGCTTCCTTCATACAAAAATAGAGTAATCAAAAAAACGCTTTTTTTTTTTTTTTTTTTTTTTAAATGTACCTTGCGAATCAATATTTTTCCTACAACGTTCTCCTTGGGCTTGTGCACACCAGCAAACTGCGCTGATTGCACAGTCGCTGGTGTGCGCATTGAGGCACAGTTCCAATGTGCCGATCCTGCACTGTTTACTTTATTTTTTCACTGAACTTTTTTGAAATATGATAAGTAACTTTTCACCAGGGTTTCATTCCCTGCAATGATGTTTGCAACACAACATGCTTTGCTGAAAAGAAACACTGCATGCATGCAGTACTTATTTCAGCGCACACTACAGCACATCATAGGGAAAAAAATGGCATTATGACAGGTCTATATGTTGGGACTGCATTGGAGACACCGACACAGCCCCAACGCACTCGATGTGAGTAGGCACTAAAAGTTTTTACTCTGGTATATTGTATCAGGTTTAAAGTGGTTGGAAACCCTTCCATATACCAAGTGAAGTGACAGGCCTCAGATGATACACTGAGATTAAACAAATCCTTTTATATACGTTACATCTGTTTATCTACAGCATCCTAAAGCACATATTTTACATAGCATTCTTTAACTCCAAGAGGCAGGGGGTGGAGATCTGACATCACACACACTACAAAGCACAGAGCAGAGAGCTGAGTGTAATCTGAGACCTGAGCGGAGAGAATGGACACACCTACTCTCTACAAAGTCTCATAGGGAAACATGCACAGCTGAGGCTGTCAATCACCTTCTGTGTGATGGATTCTGTGGTGTTGGCATAATTTGTCAGAAGTGATTCATGCAGACAGCAGAGAGAAAAAAAAAAGAGGGCAGGTAGGAACCACACAAAGTGCTTTGAAGTGAGGCTAGCACACACTATAGAAGGATATGCTGTATTCATTTTTCGTTTCAGAGGCTTACAACTACTTTAAATGAATTTTGGCGGCTCACGCAAATCATGCATAAAGTGGCTAAGCCCTTAAAGTGGATCTCCAGGTTTTCTGGGACTTCAAATACTGTCAGAGGTAGCTTTGTATTCATTCACAGCATACAAAGCTGCCTATGAATGGCTGAGCACTACTCAGACCGACTCTGCATTGTTCCAAGCATGAGAGGGGAAGTCTGTCTCACAGCTGGAAACCAGCACTGTGTACTGTATGTAGCAGAAGCTACATGCCAGTGCAGCACTTAGTGAAGGGAATAGTTCGTTTGGACCAGCTTGGTTCAAACAAACTATTTAACGGATTGCGGACCGCCCACCGTACATATACTGCAGCAGGGTGGCCTGGCTGCACAGGGTGCGTGGCTGTGCTGATTTGACACAGCAGAAGCCAATCAGCATGTCCGATGGCTGCCGGGACCCACTGATCGTTCATAGGAGAGGCAGAATGGTGGTCTGCCTTTGCAAACAAGGCAGACCGTCGTTCTGTCACAGAGGGAGAGAGAGATCTTGTGTTCCTACTAATCAGGAACACAGATGTCTCTCGTCCTCCAATCAGTCCATTTACCCCCCTAGGAGCACACAAAACCCCTTCCCTGCCAGTGTCATTTATACAGTGACCATGCATTTTTTTTACCACTGATCACTGTATTGGTGTCACTGGTCCCCAAAAAGTGTCACTTAAGTGTCCAATTTGTCCGCCATAATGTTGCAGTCCCGAAAATAAATAAATCTCTGATCGCTGCCATTACTAGTAAAAATAAAAATGCCATAGAACTATCCCATAATTTGCAGACGCGATAACTTTTGCGCAAGCCAATCAATATTGGGATTTTTTTCAAAAATATGTTGCAGAATACATATTGGCATAAACTGATGAAGAAATTTGATTTTTTTTTACATTTTTTATTGTATATGTATTATAGCAAAAAGTAAAAGATATTGTTTTTTTTTGTTTTTTTCAAAATTGTCGCTCTTTTTTTGTTGATAGCACAAAAAATAAAAATCGCAGGAGGTGATCAAATACCACTAAAAAAAAGCTCTATTTGTGGGGAAAAAAAGGACATCAATTTTGTTTGGGTACAACGTCGCATGAATGCGCAATTGTCAGTTAAAATAACGCAGTGCCTGGTCATTAAGGGGGAAAAACTTTCCGGGGCTGAAGTGGTTAAAGTGACAGAAAACCTAGAGATCAGCTTTTAAAGTAAACCATGTGGGTAGTGGCTCAAGCAGAAGTGTGTCTATTTAGAGACAATGTTCATCATAAAAGTCCTTTGAGCTCTAGGCTCTGTGCGTTGGATGGAAGAGACACAGTCAATTACATCAGGGCCAGGGTTCTGTCGAGAAGTGTCCTCCTATCAGATAGTGTCCGCCCCGTACTGCGCAGGCGCAGCGCCTGCGCAGTACGGAGGAAAAGGAGAAGCCGAAAGTGTCCGAAGTTGATCAGCTGACCATCAGCTGTACACGGCGCTCGGGCACTTATTAGTGATGGCTGTGTAAGAGGGCCCCTCGCGGGCTCGCTTCGCTCGCCACGCTTCAGGCACGGCCTCGCTGCGCTCGGCATCTATTTATTCTCTATGTCCACTTGGATAGTAGGGAATGAACCTGGACACAGGGTAAGAATAAAAGCGCAGGCGCCGTGACGATCAGCTGTTGAACTTCAGAGACTTTCAGCTCTCGTTTGTCCTCTGTACTGCGCCTGCGCAGTACAAGGCGGACACTTTTGGATGGGGGACAGTATTCGACAAGACACCGGCCTTAGGGGGGAGTGGAAGAGGTCTGCAAAAAGATAAGAAGATACAGGCTCCTCTGGGTGTAGACTGACATTAATTATAGATATAAAGAGTAAGCCCTGGTTCACACTGATGCGATTTGGCATGTGATTTGACATGTCAGCGGCAATTGCTGGCAATGGCAGCGTCCGATTCCCAAAAGTAGTTTCTGTACTACTTTGGCGATTTTGGGGTGCAATTTCCATTGACATCTGTGCAGAAACTAGCACAGATGTCTCTGAAATCCCCTCGAAGTCGGGACTGACATGCAGGAATGAAATCGTGCGAGTTCAAGTAAACTCGCACAATTTCATTACCGTAGTCAGTGTGAACCTGGGCTAAAACTCACATGGGGGAGATGAGGTGGGGCACATATTACAGTCCGGTGGATGGAAGCTGCACAGGTCTGCGCTGGGAGCCGTCACCGCCGCTCATGGGGCTGTCCTGGCCAGCAGGATGTTGGCAAGATGGAGGAAAGCCAAGGGCGAGGGCTGGAACACAAGCTGGAATGCAGCGCCGACTGTGATGACGTCACTGGCGTGCTTGCAACGTGTTTCGGGCATGCACACTAAGGGCATGCGCTTCTTTCCCGCTGCGGTGTTTGCATGTGATTGTTTTATATGCAATTTTGCCTTCTTGTAAGTAGTTTTAACCTTCATTAAAAAGCCTGGATTTTTAATTTTCTACACTATAAGTTCAGCTTTTGTCTCTCTCTTTTGCTGAGCCCACTGTTGAACATCCTAGTTGTATGGTAACCCATATTGGAATCTTGGCTTCTAATATCCATCCATCCCATTTGGATGCTGGGATAAAGTGCAGCCAGACCCTTATCTTGGGGTCAGAGTAGCTGATAAGCGACTTGAGTGTGTTCTTTTGGGTGTAAAGATTTTGCTATCCACACTGAAATATGGATTATTGTTGATACACAAGTATAAAATAACTTTATGCACATCTCTTTTTTCTGATGGACTTTATACTGGATTATTTATGAATGTTTTTTTTAATGCATTCTTATTTACAGTTTTTGATATATATACATTTTTTACTTGAATAAATGTATGCACTTTATATTGATAGCGCAACAAGTTTTTCATTAATATATAAATATATATATATATATATATATATATATATATATATATATATATATATATATATATATATATATATATATATATATATATATATAAATATATATATGTTTGTGTGGACATTTTGCGAGTGCAGCTGTCACCAAAAAAAAAATCATTCTTTTTTACTATTTGGTGACACTCTTTGCGCAACTTTTTTTTTGGCTTCGGTTTTTTACTTTAATGCTGTCTGAGTCGCTGACCCAGAACAAGCATAGCAGTAATTAGCTCTGACACTACTTGTTTTAGGAATGTGACTGAAACATGCTTAAGTCAGACACTACCAGGCATCTAGAGCAGGGGTCTCTAAACTTTCTAAACAAAGGGCCAGTTTACGGTCCTTGAGATTTTAGGGAGGTCAAACTGTGGCCACTGGGGGTAGATATTGTCCCAGCATCAGTGGGAGTGGACAATATGTCAGACTAATGGTCAGTAGGAGGAGGAATAAAGCCCCATCATTGGTATTAGTGGAAGGAATGGAACCCCATCATTAGTTGTATTAGGAGTAATGGATCTCCATCATTAGTAGTATTGGGAGTAATGAATCAACATCATTAGTAGTATTGGGAGTAATGAATCCCCATCATTAGTAGTATTGGGAGTAATGAATCCCCATCATTAGTAGTATTGGGAGTAATGAATCCCCATCATTAGTAGTATTGGGAGTAATGAATCCCCATCATTAGTAGTATTGGGAGTAATGAATCCCCATCATTAGTAGTATTGGGAGTAATGAATCCCCATCATTAGTAGTATTGGGAGTAATGAATCCCCATCATTAGTAGTATTGGGAGTAATGAATCCCCATCGTTAGTAGTAGTGGGAGTAATGAATCCCCATCATTAGTAGTAGTGGGGGTAATGAATCCCCATCATTAGTAGTATTGGGAGTAATGAATCCCCATCATTAGTAGTATTGGGAGTAATGAATCCCCATCATTAGTAGTATTGGGAGTAATGAATCCCCATCATTAGTAGTATTGGGAGTAATGAATCCCCATCATTAGTAGTAGTGGGAGTAATGAATCCCCATCATTAGTAGTAGTGGGGGTAATGAATCCCCATCATTAGTAGTATTGGGAGTAATGAATCCCCATCATTAGTAGTATTGGGAGTAATGAATCCCCATCATTAGTAGTATTGGGAGTAATGAATCCCCATCATTAGTAGTATTGGGAGTAATGAATCCCCATCATTAGTAGTATTGGGAGTAATGGATCACCATCATTAGTAGTATTGGGAGTAATGGATCACCATCATTAGTAGTATTGGGAGTAATGAATCCCCATCATTAGTAGTATTGGGAGTAATGAATCCCCATCATTAGTAGTATTGGGAGTAATGAATCCCCATTAGTAGTATTGGGAGTAATGAATCCCCATCATTAGTAGTATTGGGAGTAATGAATCCCCATCATTAGTAGTATTGGGAGTAATGGATCCCCATCATTAGTAGTATTGGGAGTAATGAATCCCCATCATTAGTAGTATTGGGAGTAATGGATCCCTATCATTAGTAGTATTGGGAGTAATGGATCCCCATCATTAGAAGTATTGAAAGTAATGGATCCCCATCATTAGTAGTATTGGGAGTAATGAATCCCCATCATTAGTAGTATTGGGAGTAATGGATCCCCATCATTAGTAGTATTGGGAGTAATGGATCCCCATCATTAGTAGTATTGGGAGTAATGGATCCCCATCATTAGTAGTATTGGGAGTAATGGATCCCCATCATTAGTAGTATTTGGGGTAATAGAGCCCCATCATTAGTGTTAGTGGGAGGAACAGTGGCCCATCATTGCTGTCAGTGGAAGGAATGGTGCCTCATCGTTGGTGTAAGTAGGGAGAATAGTGCCTTGTATTAGTGGGAGAAATAGTGCTTTTTATCAATGGGATGAACAGTGCCCCAAGGGATGGATAAAGGCAAGCAAAGGGCCACATCTGGCCCATGGGCCGCAGTTTGAACACCACCGATCTAGCATTATCAGAAGAAAGTCGGCAATGGCAGCTCCCCCATACATCTCTCATGACAGTTACTTTAATCTCTACAGCAAAACTGAAAACAGACTGTACCTGAGAGCGTTTCCATTTGGCCATGTCCGGAACTATGTTGATCTCTTTCTTTGGAACAATATAGGTATGTCCTACAAGGGATGGAAGAACGTCATCCTCATGGTGGGAGCCTGTCGGACAGAAGAAAAACAATTACTACATGTAATGTATAAAATGGTTGTAATTGATTTGCATTCAACACAGTGAGGTGCTTTACCAATGTGCCTTTCCATTCTGCTTACTTCAGTGCTCTAAAGCGTACACACGATCGGACTTCTCGTCAGAAAAAGATATGACGGCTTTTCCGACGGGATTCCACTCAAGCTTGCCTTGCATACACACGGTCACACAAAAGTTCTCTTAACTTTCGACCGTCAAGAACGCGGTGACATACAACGCTACGACGAGCCGAGAAAATGAAGTTCAATGCTTCCGAGCATGCGTCGAATTGTTTCCGAGCATGCGTAGGAATTTTGCGCGTCGGAATTGCCACAGACGATCGCATTTTCGAATAGGAACTTTTTCAGACAATTAATAATATCATATGAGAATTATAGGGGATATGCATCCAACGATGCCACCTACAATATTAATCATGGTTATACTGTCTGATGTTGGGTTTTTCCAACCATTAACCATGATTAATATTGTAGGTGGCATCGTTGGATGCATATCCCCTATAATTCTCATATGATATTATTAATTGTCTGATCTGGTATCCAACCCATTGTGTCTCGTATCATGTAAACCGGAGCTCATGTTTTAAATCTTTGTACTGTATAATTTATGTCCAGAGTATTTTGTTAATAAAAACCTATTGTTATACAAAACTCTCTCTGATTTACAATTGCTGTTAAAAAAACCCCATGGAGAACCTTCAATCTCCTTTTTTTTGCAAGTATTTGTCTCGGGGTGTCCTTATCAGACTCTTTATAGGTGTCATCCTATGGTAAAGGGGTGGATAGTTTGCTGCGTTCGGAGGCAGCTAAAGACCCCTTACCACCTTTGGACGCAGCAACGGCCGCATACAAACTGCACTATTACCTTCATCCAACTCTGGGCAGGAAGGCTGAACCTGGGCTAGGGTTGCCATCTCATCCCTTTAAACCCGAACACATATGAATTACACAGGCTCTGTGGCCGATTAAGGTGGTAATTAAAGTGGAGTTCCACCCAAAAATGGAACTTCCACTGATCGGATCCCCCCCCCCCTCCGGAGTCACATTGGACTCCTTTCAAGGGGGAGGGGGAAGCAGATACCTGTCTAATCCAGGTATTTGCTCCCACTTCCGGGCATAGATCACCGCAGGCTCTGCGGTGATCTATGCCATGTCTGGCCCCTCCTTCCCCCCCCCCCCCCCTTCGCTGCCTTCTGGGAGACACACAGGTCCCAGAAGACAGCAGGGGCCAGTGAGGATACGCAGCGTGACTCGCGCATGCGCAGTAGGGGACCAGGCTGTGAAGCCGCAAGGCTTCACTTTCTGATTCTCTTACTGAAGATGGCGGCGCCTCCACCCGAGGGGCAGATCGGCTTCGGGTGCCAACATCACGGGTGCCCCGCACAGGTGAGTGTCCATATTTTAGTCAGCAGCTGCAGTATTTGTAGCTGCTGACTTTAAATTTTTTTTTGCCGGAACTCTGCTTTAAGCACTAAAGGGACATCTGCACTTTTTCTATGCTGACTTTAAAAAGAAAAAAAAAAATGTTGGTAGACCTCCGCTTTAAACTCACTGTGTGCCTTATCTGCACCAATCCTTAACTACTTCAATACCGGGCACTTACACCCCCTTCCTGCCCAAGACAATTTTCAGCTTTCTGCGCTGTCGCTGTTTAAATGACAATTGCGCGGTCATGCTACACTGTACCCAAACATGATTTTTATCATTTTGTTCCCACAAATAGAGCTTTCTTTTGGTGGTATTTGATCACCTCTGCGGTTTTTATGTTTTGCTAAACAAATAAAAAAAACACCTAAACTTTTGAAAAAAAAAAAAGTTTTTCTTTTGTTTCTGTTATAAAATTTTGTAAATAAGTAAGTTTTCTCCTTCACTGATGGGCACTGATAAGGCGGCACCAATGAGGTGGCACTGACGATAGGCAGCACTAATGGGCACTCATGGGTGGCACTGATAGGAGACACTGAAAGGCTGCACTGATGGGTACTTATGGGTGGCACTGATAGGAGACACTGAAAGGCTGCACTGATAGGCGGCACTGACGATGGGACTGGCAGGAATTGGGGATGGGCACTGATTGGTAGCTTCCTGGGCACACAGGCATTTCCCTGGTCGTCTATAGTGGCATCCCTGGTGGTCCTGGGTCGGCATCTGAGGGGGGCTGTACTGATAAACAATCAACGCAGACCCCCCCTGTCAGAAGAGCAGCCGATCGGCTCTCTTCTACTCGTGTCTGTCAGACGGGAGTGAGGAAAAGCCATTAATGGCTCTTCCTGTTTACATCGTGACCAGCTGTGATTGGACACGGCTGATCATGTGGTAAAGAGCCTCTGTCAGAGGCTCTTTACGAAGATTGGTGATGCGGTGTGTCAGACTGACACACCACACCACCGATGCAGCGGTCGTTCTGGAGGGCCGTGCCGCCCAGCCGTCATGTGACGATGGGCGGCAAGCAGTTAATCAGCCTAATCTGAACCTGTGTAATTCATATGTGTTTGGGTTTAAAAGGATGAGGTGGTAACCCTACCCTGGGCACACACGGTCTGTGTCCGGGGCCAGTCAGAGGCTCTAGTCACACGTAATTGCTCAGATGAGGGGCCTACATATGAACAGCCCACTATAGTTCACAGTACAGCAGGAGAGGGTTGGAACCTCTGTGAGGTATACTAACCGTTTAGTTGAAGTGACCCTCACTTCCTGTCCCTGAGAGATTCCACAGGAAACAAGAAGGAATCACCAATTGGTTGTCACCAGAACAGATCCCTCCAATGAGGAATCACCTCCTGTTCTGGTGACAAGTGTAAAACTTTGGACTTCCCCCGACGCTCTGTTTGGTGACATTGGAAGGAAACTCTCTGAAGTTTGGGGACTCAGATTTGTCAGTTGTCACCGATGCCAAGCGGAAGACACACCCCCTCCTGTTCAGGGGACAATGGTAACATTTTGGATCTCCCTTCACTTCCTGTCCGGTGACAACAGTGACCAGGACAGATGAAGGTGTACACCCCCCAGTGCAGACAGCAATACAGGGTGTCACCCTTCCCTACTCCCACCACCAATAGAAAGTTGGGTGGAGAGCCCCTTAAAGGAGCACAGGTATGAGGGCAGGAAGGGAGTCCAGGGAAGGAAGGATTTTCCTGAAGTACACCTCCAGCACCAGGAATGTCTGCTCATATAACATGCTGGGACTTCTAGTTCCACAGCAGCCATTGTACAAGCTGCACCCTCTGCCTCCCCCCAGGTTACCATAGTAACAAGGGCCCACCCTGGTAACAAGTAGGTGCCCCTAGTGACAGACCTGTCTGCTGCTCCCTCTCAGCCATCTTCCTGCAGCCGGGAACTTCTCACCTTTCACCTTTCACCCCTGTCCTCACACAGACACGCCCCCTTTTCCAGCTCACGTGTTCTAGCCAAAAAGAAACCCCCCTCCTCTGCCCCTCTCATAAACAGCCCGGCCTCATAACCCTCTCCCGAGTTCAATCACCCCTCTCCCCTCACAATCCCCTCTCCCCGCAATCAATGGCATTGCCAACATCAAACATGGCGCCTGTGCAAGCCGCCCACCATCATAGATAAGGGCAAACCCTTATGCCAATGCCGTGTAAAAAGTTATCTGGTAACTGTTAGTCAGTCCCTGAGTGATAAAATATTGCTGCTTTTTGAAATAGTAATAAACAAAACTAAATAAATTATACCAGTGCTACATTTGCCACTAGTAAAGATGGCGGCTGCTCGGGCGCCACCTTTGTTACTGGAAATATGTCGTAGTGTCATATTTGCAAACATTCCATGGTTCAGGTGGAATGTACATGATAGCGCCTCGAGTTAATGTTTAACCCTCCCCGGGTAGGAGAATCCTGGAAAGGGGCATGCCCAGTTTAAAAATGGCCGCTGCGCCCCACCCTGGTCACTATTGGCAATACCAGTCGTGTACTGGAGATCAGCAATGAAGTTTCCTCGTACCCTTGTCACCCTGCCCTTGTGAGTGACAGATCACACAGGGACTTTGTACCGGGACCGGAGCACGGCTCTCCGCTTCAATCATGTTGGCTTTTATAGCGAGGAATATGGTAAGTGACACCGTGTGTGTGTATGAGAGAGAGATCAATGGGCCCCCACATTAGGTCTGCACCCCATATATTCCATCTACACTATATATACTCCATATATCCTATATATATCCCATATACACTAAATACATTCTATATATACTCCATATACACTATTTATATTTCATATACACTATTATTTATTATATATATATCTCATACACACTAAATAAATTATATATATATATATATACTCCATATACACTATATATCTCATATACACTATATATATATTCTGTGTGTGTGTATATATATATATATATATATATATATATATATATACCAAATATACACTATATATACTCAATATACACTATATATCTCATATGCACTATATATACTCCATATACACTATATATATCTCATATACACTATTATATATTCTATATATATCCCATATATAAACCATATACACTATATATATCCCATACACACTAAATACATTCTATATATACTCCATATACACTATATATATTCTGTGTATATATATATCCCATATACACTATATATCTCATATATATATATATATATATATATATATATATATATATATATATATATATATATATATATATTCTTTTTATATCCCATATATAACACATATGCACTATGTATACTCCATATACAATTCGCAATGGTGTGCACCCAGCCTGACTTGAACTTGTTTTTGCATGGTTGCTGTGTGATGATTTGTGTGTACAGTGACATTGTGTAGCAATGTACATAGTAAAAGATTCAATGTGTGTCTTCTACGCTGTGGAATGTTTTTGGCCATAACTGGATGGAGTTCCCCGGCTTTTTGCTGGCAGTGGGTCTGTGCCCGCTCTGCACGGGTTAGCTGCTCATTATTTCTAGGTTGGGGATTGGAGAACAGAGATATATACAATGGGTATAGAAAAGAAAAGGTTTGTTGGGTGTTGAAGGAATATCTTCCTAATATAGAAATAATTCATTTTAAATAATGAGACTTTAGGGCTCCATACACACTGGACGTTATAAAAACGTCAGTAGCTTTGCAGTGAGTCTTTCAACATTTTTTAACGTTTTTGTGATAGAGTTTTTCCGCGTTAGCGTTATTTTATTTTATTTTTTTAAATGTATTTATTTTTATTTTAATGGATCAAAAACGTTTAAAATAACCGCTGGTGAGCCAAGTTTTTGAGCGTTTTTTGTGGTCAGAAAAACAACTCCTGAACGCGATTTTATGGCGTTCAGAAAACAGCCCATAAACTCCACTGCTCATAAACATCCAAAAACGTCCATGTGTGTGTGGACACATAGGATAACATAGAAGGGAGTTTATGGGCTGTTAAAAAAAAATGCCCAAACTCCCTAAAACGGCCGTTTTTTATAAGCTTCAGTGTGCATGGAGCCTAAAGGTACCAGCCAATCAACACATAAATTGCATAAAAGATACTTTATCACAATATATATCATTCAGTAAAACCTTATGACTTCCCTCATACACTAAGGCCCCTTTCACATGTGTGGATCCATATCCAGCCATCCGCTTGCTCAGCAGGGATTGCTCCGTTGCTCCTCGCTGAGCCGGCAGGTGACAAGTCCGTCTCTCCACACTGTGCAGGGATTGACCTGTCAGAGAGACCGCTCTCCTCTACTGGGGGATCGGATAATTAAGGACCGCCTGTCCGTTTTCATCTGATCCGCCAGACGGATGGAAAATAGGACATCCATCCGTCTGGATTTTGCAGATCGGATCGGGGCGGATCGGATGTCAGTGGACATGTCATCGCTGACATCCGTCGCTCCATAGAGCTGTATGGAGCGTCCGTTCAGGTCCACTGAAAAAAACTGACAGGCGGATCTCAACGGTCCGCACATGTGAAAGGGCCCTAAGTGTATAGATTAACCTGCTTCAGTTGACATAAACCACTGAATGTAGATAAGGAGTGTATAACAAGTAGCTTCTTTACCAATGAGCTTCTTCAGAAAAATATACTACTTGAAAAAGATATATTATGCCAACGTAGGGCAGTTTACACTGGAACGTGTGTGTTGTTGTGTATTCCTGCACACACGTTTTTGACAGTCCGTTCATTTCAGTGGGCTGCCAAATGCACAAAAAGTAAGGCAGGCGCAAATTTTACAAATCATGCCGCACAAAACCATAAGGCACTGCGCTACCTTGCAGTTTGGTGGCTGCAAACACTCCACATTTGCCAGAAGTGTTTTTGGGCCACATAATGGGACCCGCATGTGGCTAGCGAAGGCATTGCGTTCCCGTGTGGAGTGAGAAACGGGCACAGAAATGCGCCTTTCCCGCTCCATGTTCTGGTGTGAATGGGTCCTGAATGTGAACACATCACCTCAATGATCACAGGAGTGGAGCAGCGGCAACGGTTACCCAGGTGGGGGGCAGACGTGAACCACCGGAGCAGTAAACCAGGACCAGTGTACCCCCATTTTTAATATGAAACAAGTGAAAACCTAAGAATGGGATGCAGAGTACATTGCATAAAAGAGAGCTTATAGGAAACCACCAATGCATAGGAACATACAGTGGGTATAGAAAAGAATCACCCCCCCCCCCTTTTAAAATAATCACATTTTGTTGCTTTGCAGCCTGAAATGAAGACAGACACAGTTTTTGTTTTATCCAGCTGTATTTACTCAGTGCAACTTATAACATCCAAGTGAAAGATATAACACCAACATTCCAGAAAAAAAAAAAAATCAAAAACAGAATCACTGAGTTGGAAAAAGGATTACCCCCTCCTAAAAATAACTTGTAAACTCAATCAGGCCTTCTCAATTTTTATGCATCCCTATTGCAGTCTATGTGGCCAAAAACACCTCACCAAAAGAAGCTACTGCACCTTTGGACTTAAAGCGGAGTTCTGCCTGGGAAAAAAAAATAAAAGTCAGCAGCTACAAATACTGTAGCTGCTGACTTTTAATAGATGGACACTTACCTGTCCAGGGAGCCCGCCATGTCAGCACCCGAAGCTGATTTTTGGATCGACTCACGGGTGCTTCCGCCGCCATTCCTGGTAAGGGAACCAGGCAGTGAAAACTTTCGGGTTTGCTGATGGTTCCCTACTGTGCATGCACAAGTCATGTTGCGCGTTCTGAATGGGACCTGTGTGTCTCCCAGAAGACAGCGGGGGGAGTTGCCGGACACAGTGTAGTTCGCCACACAATGTGCGGCGCTCTTTCGCCAGAAGTGGGAGCAAATACCTGGATTTGACAGGTATCTGCTCCCCCCTCCCCCTGAAAGGTCTAACATGTGACATTGGAGGAGCATTAAACTGCGTACATATCTTTGGTAAAAATAACCCAAATTACTGTATATTATTTGGTCTTTGTGAAAGTTATATAGTCTACAAACTATGGTGCCAATCACTGAAAATTGATCACGTGATCAGGCCTTCAGTACATCAGGTGTATCTCATTTCTTGAGACACTAACAAGTCAGGAAAGTACAAATACCCCCCAAATGACCCCTTTTTAGAAAGTAGACATTCCAAGGTATTAAGTAAGTACAAAGGTGAGTTTTTTTAAGTTGTCATTTTTTCCCACAATTCTTTGCAAAATGAAGATTTTTTTTTTTTACAAAATTGTCATATTATCAGGTTATTTCTCACACACAGCATATGCATACAACAAATTACACCCCAAAATACATTCTGCTACTCTTCCCGAGCATGGCGATACCACATGTGTGAGACTTTTACACAGCCTGGCCACATACAGAGGCCCAACATTGCAGTAGCACCTTCAGGCGTTCTACGAGCATAAATGACACATCTCATTTCTCAACCACCTATTACACTTTTGAAGGCCCTGGAGCACCAGGACAATGGAAATGCCCACAAAATGACCCCAGTTTGGAAAGCAAATGCCCCAACGTATAATCTGTGAGGCATATTGAGTCATTTGAACGTTTTTAACGGTTATTTTTTTTCCAGAAGTTTTTTGAATAATGTGTTTAGAAAAAAAAAAAAAAATGAAACCACTTTTTTTTTTTTACACAAAGTTGTCAGTTCTTTAAGATAATTCTAACACATAGCATGTATATAGCAAAAATTACACCCCAAAATACATTCTGCTACGCTTTCCGAGTATGGCGATACCACATGTGTGAGACTTTTACACAGCTTGGCCACATACAGAGGCCCAACATTGAAGTAGTACCTTCAGGCGTTCTAGGAGCATAAATTAAACATCTTATTTCATCCCTACCTATCACACTTTTGAAAGTCCTTGAGCACCAGGACAGTGGAATTATCCACAAAATGAACCCATTTTGGAAAGCAAACACCCCAACGTATATTCTATGAGGCATGGGCTGCAGATAGGTACTCGGGTACTCTGATGGGCTGCAGACAGGTACTCGGGTACTCTGATGGGCTACAGACAGGCACTCGGGTACTCTGATGGGCTGCAGACAGGTATTCTGGTACTCTGATGGGCTGCAGACAGGTACTCGGGTACTCTGATGGGCTGCAGACAGGTACTTGGGTACACTGATGGACTGCAGATAGGCACTCGGGTATTCTGATGGGCTGCAGACAGGTACTCGAGTACTCTGATGGGCTACAGATAGGCACTCGGGGACTCTGGTGGGCTGGTGACTGGTATTCGGGTACTCCTGAAGGGCGGTGACAGGTACTCGGTACTCAGATGGACTGTGACAGGTACTCAGATGGACTGTGACAGGTACTCACATGAACTGTGACAGGTACTTGGGTACTCAGATGGATTGTGACAGGTACTCAGGTACACATATGGATTGTGACAGGTACTCAGGTACACATATGGATTGTGACAGGTACTCATATGGACTCTGACAGGTACTCGGGTACTCAGATGGACTGTAACAGCTACTCTGGTACTCATATGAACTGTGACAGGTACTCATATGGAATGTGACAGGTACTCTGGTACTCAGATGAACTGTGACAGGTACTCAGATACTCATATGGATGTGATGTTTTGGGGCTGTCTGTAATGTACCTGGTAGTTGAGCCTGACTGGTAGAAGGAGACCTCTCTTAAGCGCTGGTTCAGGAGCCGCTGGAAGTGGGAACAGTGGTCTCCTGAGCACAGTGGGTAGGAGGGCCTGATGCGGGTTCCAGCAGAAGCAGACACCGGAACTGGAATGAAGTCCCTCAGGGATGGCTGAGCTGAGGATGCAGGTAACTGGTGCAGGCCGGTAGGTAGGCTGGTAGCCGGATGCGTAGACAGCAGCTGGATGCAAACAGGCAGGCTGGAGCAGCGTGACAGGACACAGGCAAGCAAGGTCAGACAGTCCGTATTTGGCAGGAGATCAGGCAGGATATCAACAGGAGGGATGATCCAAGGGTAGTCAGACAGGCAGGAGTTCAGCAACGGGTAGCAGAAGAAACAAGGTCAGACAAGCCGGGTCGGATAGGAGACTGGAGAATGGTCAGACGTAGCCGGGTCAATATCAAACAACAAGCAGGCAGATTCAGGAACTTTCAGGTGCAGAGCTGCAGACGAACAGCAGCTAACATGAGCACCTGTCACTCTTTTAAAGGCCCTTTGGCGCCAAACGGCGCTAGCGCGCGCGCGAACGCGCGTACGGGCATTCGCGGGAGCGCTCCGGCGCCCCCTGGTGGGGATTTTGGCTGAATATGCTTGGAAATGATCCTTGAGGACCTACGTGCACGCAGATTCACCCGACGACTGCTGACATGCCCCTGACATTGCCCCCCCCAACGGGCAGCCTCCGGATGCCCAGATGCGCCTTTTTTTCAGGATGGGTAGAGAAGTATGCATGAATTAAACGTTTGGCATGAATATTACAGTCAGGTTCCCATGAGTTGTTCTCCGGACCATACCCTTTCCACTTAATTAAAAACTGTACTTGCCCAGACCTCTTCCTGCAGTCAAGGATGGATTCCACTTCATATTCTTCATTGCCGTCCACCAGAACTGGTTCAGGGACCCTGGTGCCCCTATCAGGAAAAGGATCATCTACAGCAGGCTTTAAGAGTGATACGTGAAATACAGGATGTATCTTAAGTGAATCAGGTAAGCATAATTCATACGATACTTCGTTAATTTTCCTTTTCACAGGGAAAGGTCCAATGAATTTTGGGGCAAGTTTCTTGGAAGGACATGACAATCTGATATTATTAGTGGACAGCCATACCTTGTCGCCAGGTTGGAGGTTTAGATCTCCCCTTCTTTTCTCATCAAAGAACCTCTTATTATCCGCTTGCGCTTTGGATACCGCCTCCTGCAAGATCCGATTATTACGACTGAAGAACTGCACTGTGTCCTGGACCGCTGGAACTGAAGATTCTGAAAAACAATCTGGTAAAAAAGATGCATGAAACCCATAATTGGCAAAGAAAGGAGATTGACCGGTGGCAGAGTGACTGGCGTTATTGTACGCAAATTCTGCAAGTGGCAGCAAGGATACCCAATCATCTTGCACAAAAGATGTAAAACACCTAATGTATTGCTCCAGAGTTTGATTTGTCCTTTCAGTTTGCCCATTTGTTTGGGGATGGTATGCTGAGGACAGGGCTAGTTCAATCTTCAAGCTTTCACAAAGGGCTCTCCAAAAACGTGAAGTAAACTGCACCCCCCTATCAGACACTATATTTGCGGGAATCCCGTGTAATCTAACGATTTCCTTAATGAACACACGGGCTGTCTCTACAGCAGAAGGTGTTCCTTTTAGGGGCACAAAGTGGGCCATTTTGGATAGCCGGTCAACGACCACAAAGATCGCCGAACACCCCTCCGAATGTGGCAGTTCGACTATAAAGTCCATTGCTATCATTCTCCAGGGCCTATCTGGTATAGGCAATGGTCTTAGTAGACCCCACGCTCTGTTCCTGGGGGTTTTGTTCTGGATGCAGACAGAGCAGGAGTTGACATATTTCTTGCAAAATTCCTTTAAGTTAGGCCACCAAAAGGTGCGCTGCACCAGCTCAAGGGTCTTACGGACCCCAAAATGTCCTGCAAGTGGATGGTCATGCAAAAGTGTCAGTACCTTGACTCTAACGTTCTCTGGCACGAAGATTTGACTTCCCCTCCATAATAGTCCATCTCGAGGTGTTAAGAAAGACTCCTGAAGACTTGAAGGTTCTGGGGATGCTTCTCTAATCATGGATAGCAAATCTGTCTGAAGGAGAAGAAAACTGTTTGCCGGCAAAATAGTGTCAGGGACAGAAGAGTCCTTAGGATTATCAAACATGCGTGACAAAGCGTCTGGTTTTGTATTCTTGGATCCCGGCCGGTAGGTGATGTGGAAGCAAAATCGTGTGAAAAATAGGGCCCAACGGGCCTGTCTGGGTTTTAGTCTTTTAGCAGATCTTAGATACTCCAGATTTTTGTGATCTGTATAAATCAGTACTGGATGGACTGCACCTTCAAGCAAGTATCTCCATTCTTCCAAGGCAGTCTTGATGGCAAGTAACTCCCGATCCCCCACATCATAGTTCCGCTCAGCTGGCGAAAGTTTTTTAGAGAAGTACCCAACAGGATGCATCAGATCTTTGTTGCCCTGACGTTGGGAAATAATAGCACCCACAGCTACTTCGGAAGCATCAACCTCTAGAATAAAAGGCAAAGATGGGTCTGGATGGCTAAGAATCGGAGCTGACGTGAAACGCCTTTTTAATTCTTCAAAGGCCTCCTGGGCCTCCTGGTTCCAGTGGAAACGAAGATTCTGCTTGGTTAGCTGTGTAATAGGGGAGATGATGGCAGAGAACCCCCTGATAAACTTCCTGTAAAAGTTTGCAAAGCCAACAAAGCGTTGTACACCTTTCTTGTCCATGGGTGCTGGCCATTCTAATACAGCAGACACTTTCTGGGGGTCCATTTTAATACCGGTTGGGGAGATGACCAACCCCAGAAACTGGATCTCTTCTTGTTCAAATTCGCACTTCTCCGCTTTGGCGTACAATCTGTGCAAGCGGAGTCGTGCTAGGACTTTACGGACATGTTCCCTGTGTTGCTCAAGTGAGCTGGAGAAGATAAGGATATCGTCCAGGTAAACAATTAAGAAGATGTCCAGGAAGTCTTTAAACACATCGTTGACCAGATGCTGAAATGTGGCAGGAGCATTGCAAAGGCCGAAGGGCATGACCAAATATTCGTAGTGCCCGAAACGGGTCCGGAAAGCCGTCTTCCATTCATCCCCGGCCCGAATGCGGACCAGGTTATAGGCCCCTCTCAGGTCTAATTTGGTGAAGATAATGGCGGTCCGTAATTTTTGAAACAGTTCTGGTATTAGGGGCAACGGATAACGGTTCTTGACCGTAACCTTGTTTAATTCCCGTCAATCCACGCAAGGGCGGAGCGTATGATCTTTCTTGGAGACAAAAAATATTCCCGCTCCTGCTGGTGAAGTGGACTGTCGAATGAAGCCTTTCTCTAGATTTTCATTGATGTAAACCTTGAGCGCCTCTTGTTCCTTTTCGGACAGAGGAAAGATGCGCCCAAAAGGGATCTCAGCTCCAGGAAGCAATTCAATTGGACAGTCATAGGGGCGATGGGGTGGCAGAGAATCTGCTCCCTTCTTGCTGAAAACATCTGCAAAGTCCTGATAGACCTCTGGTACGTTTTGAAGCAGATCTGGGTCAGTGTCCATACATAGTAGGGTAGTAGCAGGATCAACAGGTTCAGGTAGGCAATGTCTTTGACAGTAGGGTGACTGAAACTTGATCTCGCCCGTGGCCCAATTAACAAGAGGATTGTGGGCTTGAAGCCAGGGCATACCCAAAATGATTGGGAATAGAGGTGATGAGATGACGTCCAAGATTAAGATCTCTCGGTGCTGGGATGAACAGATAGCAGATAGTGGAAGGGTTTCTTGAGAGACCTGCCCGGACTTTATACGGGACCCATCGGCCAGAAAAATTGAAAGTCTATGTGTCTTGTTTTTTAGCGGAAGTTCTTGCTGTGTGGCAAAGGTGGCGTCAACAAAACAGCTACATGCCCCGGAATCAACAATGGCGTTGACTTGAATTGTTCTTCCCTGGAGCTGTAATGAGAGAGGGAGCACAAGTTGAGTGGCATTGGCTGTTAAAGCAGACAAACTGGTTGGAGCTGAAGAAAAACACTTACGGATCTTCACTGGGCAGTTGTTCACGTAGTGGCCCGTTCCGCCACAATAAAGGCAAAGGTTTAGTTGGCGCCTGCGTGCCCGTTCTTCAGGGGTCAGAGTGGTGCGCATAAGTCCAAGCTGCATGGGTTCAGGGGCATCCGTTGCCTGGTTGATTGGACTTGGCCCGGCAGAAGGTAGATACCGAGAGGCAGGCAGCGGGGCTCTGGCAGTCATCCACATAGGCCGAGTTTGTTGGGTAGATCGTTCAGAGCGGCGCTCACGAAGGCGTCGGTCAATCTGGATAGTGATGGTAATGAGCTCTTCTAAGGTGTCAGGCATTCCTACTCGGGCAAGCTCATCCTTAAGACCCTCAGATAACCCCATGCGGAACTGA
This sequence comes from Lithobates clamitans, assembly GCA_037952925.1. Classification (NCBI taxonomy): domain Eukaryota; kingdom Metazoa; phylum Chordata; class Amphibia; order Anura; family Ranidae; genus Lithobates; species Lithobates clamitans. The sequence continues at coordinate 1,251,441 of JBBGZY010000052.1, read as the reverse complement.
TGGCGTAAGGCTGCATTATTCCATTGAGTATCCGCGCTCCAGCGTCGAAAGTCCATGACATAGTCCTCGGCCGGTCTACGGCCTTGCTGGAGCGCGATCAAAGCTGCCTCAGCGGTGGCAGCCCGCTGAGGATCCTCATAAAGCTGGGCCATGGCTTCAAAAAAGGCAGGTAGGGTCTGAACCTGTATGGCGTTGGATTCAATCAAGCGATGGGCCCAGGTCTGGGGTTCCCCCTGCAGGAGGGATACAACAAACCCCACTTTGGTGGCTTCCAAAGAAAAAGTCCGTGGCTGTAGTCCAAAGTAAAGTTGACAAGCGCTGCGGAAGGCCACAAACTTAGTTCGGTCACCGGAAAACTTGTCAGGAACAGGTACTCTTGGTTCTGGTGGGAGCATGACCACTGAGGGTGATGCAGCAGCCTGTACTGGAGCAGCTGCGGGTGCAGCGGCCACACCACCGGAACCACTGAGGTTTAACACTTGCCCTTCCAGTCTGTTATAACTGTCTTGTAGAGTCTTTACTGCTTGGGTGAGGGCCGCCAAGTGTGTACAGATCTCCTGAATGGGAGAGGTCTCTCCTGCAGGCTCAGTCATGGCTGTTCGTACTGTAATGTACCTGGTAGTTGAGCCTGACTGGTAGAAGGAGACCTCTCTTAAGCGCTGGTTCAGGAGCCGCTGGAAGTGGGAACAGTGGTCTCCTGAGCACAGTGGGTAGGAGGGCCTGATGCGGGTTCCAGCAGAAGCAGACACCGGAACTGGAATGAAGTCCCTCAGGGATGGCTGAGCTGAGGATGCAGGTAACTGGTGCAGGCCGGTAGGTAGGCTGGTAGCCGGATGCGTAGACAGCAGCTGGATGCAAACAGGCAGGCTGGAGCAGCGTGACAGGACACAGGCAAGCAAGGTCAGACAGTCCGTATTTGGCAGGAGATCAGGCAGGATATCAACAGGAGGGATGATCCAAGGGTAGTCAGACAGGCAGGAGTTCAGCAACGGGTAGCAGAAGAAACAAGGTCAGACAAGCCGGGTCGGATAGGAGACTGGAGAATGGTCAGACGTAGCCGGGTCAATATCAAACAACAAGCAGGCAGATTCAGGAACTTTCAGGTGCAGAGCTGCAGACGAACAGCAGCTAACATGAGCACCTGTCACTCTTTTAAAGGCCCTTTGGCGCCAAACGGCGCTAGCGCGAACGGGCGCGCGCACGGGCGCGCGCGCGCACCCACGAACGCGCGAACGCGCGTACGGGCATTCGCGGGAGCGCTCCGGCGCCCCCTGGTGGGGATTTTGGCTGAATATGCTTGGAAATGATCCTTGAGGACCTACGTGCACGCAGATTCACCCGACGACTGCTGACATGCCCCTGACACTGTCGCTGGGCAACACGGACTTTCAACTCCCTCCAAAGGTTTTCTATGGGGTTGAGATGTGGAGACTGGCTAGGCCACTCCAGGACCTTGAAATGCTTCTTACGAAGCCACTCCTTCATTGCCCGAGTGGTGTGTTTGAGATCATTGTCATGCTGAAAGACCCAGCCACGTTTCATCTTCAATGCCCTTGCTGAGGTTTGCACTCAAAATCTCATGATACATGGCCCCATTCATTCTTTCATGTACACGGATCAGTCGTCCTGTTCCCTTTGCAGAGAAACAGCCCCAAAGCATGATGTTGCCACCCCCATGCTTCACAGTAGGTATGGTGTTCTTTGGTTGCAACTCAGCATTCTCTCTCCTCCAAACACGACGAGTTGTGTTTCTACCAAACAGTTCTACTTTGGTTTCATCTGACCATATGACATTCTCCCAATCCTCTTCTGGATCATCCAAATGCTCTCTAGAAAATCTCAGACGGGCCCGGACATGTACTGGCTTAAGCAGGGGGACACGTCTGGCACTGCAGGATCTGAGTCCCTGGTGGCGTAGTGTGTTACTGATGGTAGCCTTTGTTATGTTGGTCCCAGCTCTCTGCACATCATTCACTAGGTCCCCCTGTGTGGTTCTGGAATTTTTGCTCACCGTTCTTGTGATCATTTTGACCCCACGGGGTGAGACCTTGCGTGGAGCCCCAGATCGAGGAAGATTATCAGTGGTCTTGTATGTCTTCCATTTTCTAATTATTGCTTCCACGGTTGATTTCTTCACACCAGGCTGCTTGCCTATTGCAGATTCAGTCTTCCCAGCCTGGTGCAGGTCTACAATTTTGTTTCTGGTGTCCTTCGACAGCTCTTTGTTCTTCACCATAGTGGAGTTTGGAGTGTGACTGTTTGAGGTTGTGGACAGGGCAGTGGCGTAGCGGGGGTTGCCAGCACCCGGGGCAAGGCATATAATTTGTGCCCCCTAACCTGCGGACTTTTAGCACTCCCCTAGTCCCTTCAAATACAATAGTACTGACCTGAAGGAACATAGGAGCACGCCAGTCACATTAATGATTACAAGATTTTTTGAGCATGTTTGAAGGACTTTTTATTTCATGTATTTTCTATATGGGTATATGATGTAATAATATATATTGATGTAGAGATTTAAGTCTATGCACAAGGTTTAAGTTTATTTAAGATTATTAGAAAATAAGTATTACAGGTGGTGATTAAATACGGGAGTAGCGCATTCACACACACGAATTAAATAGTACTGACCTACCTGATTCCTATACTGACCACTACACTAACCTACTTGATTTCAACATTGACCAACCTGATTCCTTTACTGACCATTACACACTACACTGACCACTATACTATACCATCCACTACACTGAGAACTACACTGAGCACTACACTAGAAAGTCCACTACACTGACCACCATACTATACCGACCACCACACTATACCGACCACCACACTACACTGACCACTATACTGCACTGACCACCACACTACACTGTCCACCACACTACACTGTCCACCACACTACACTGTCCACCACACTACACTGACCACCACACTACACTGACCACCACACTACACTGACCACTATACTACACTGACCACCACACTACACTGACCACTATACTATACTGTCCACTATACTATACTGTCCACTACACTACACTGACCACTATACTACACTGACCACCACACTACACTGACCACCACACTACACTGACCACTATACTGCACTGACCACCATACTGCACTGACCACCACACTACACTGACCACCACACTACACTGACCACCACACTACACTGACCACCACACTACACTGACTACCACACTACACTGACTACTATACTACACTGACCACCACACTACACTGACCACTATACTATACTGTCCACTATACTATACTGTCCACTACACTACACTGACCACTATACTACACTGACCACCACACTACACTGACCACTATACTGCACTGACCACCATACTGCACTGACCACCATACTGCACTGACCACCATACTGCACTGACCACCACACTACACTGACCACCACACTACACTGACCACCACACTACACTGACCACCACACTACACTGACCACCACACTACACTGACCACCACACTACACTGACCACTATACTTCACTGACCACTATACTATACTGACCACTATACTATACTATACTGACCACTATACTACACTGACCACCACACTACACTGACCACCACACTACACTGACCACCACACTACACTGACCACCACACTACACTGACCACTATACTATACTGACCACTATACTACACTGACCACTATACTATACTGACCACTATACTATACTGACCACTATACTACACTGACCACTACACTACACTGACCACTATACTACACTGACCACTATACTACACTGACCACCACACTACACTGACCACCACACTACACTGACCACCACACTACACTGACCACCACACTACACTGACCACCACACTACACTGACCACCACACTACACTGACCACTATACTTCACTGACCACTATACTATACTGACCACTATACTATACTATACTGACCACTATACTACACTGACCACCACACTACACTGACCACCACACTACACTGACCACCACACTACACTGACCACCACACTACACTGACCACCACACTACACTGACCACCACACTACACTGACCACTATACTATACTGACCACTATACTACACTGACCACTATACTACACTGACCACTATACTACACTGACCACTATACTACACTGACCACTATACTACACTGACCACCACACCACACTACACTGACCACCACACTACACTGACCACCACACTACACTGACCACCACACTACACTGACCACCACACTACACTGACCACTATACTATACTGTCCACTATACTATACTGTCCACTACACTACACTGACCACTATACTATACTGTCAACTACACTACACTGACCACCACACTACACTAACCACTATACTATACTGTCCACTACACTACACTGACCACTATACTGTCTACTACACTACACTGACCACTATACTATACTGTCCACTACACTGACCCCTACACTGACCACTATACTGACCCCTACACTGTCTACTACACTGACCACTATACTGTCCACTACACTGACCACCATACTATACTGTCCACTACACTATATTGACCACCGTACTACACTACACTGACCGCTATACTGTCCACTATACTACACTGACCACCATACTACACTAACTGAACAACCATACTACACTAACTGAACCACCATACTACACTAACTGACCACTATACTACACTAACTGAACCACCATACTACACTATCTGACCGCCATACTACACTAACTGACCGCCATACTACACTAACTGACCGCCATACTACACTAACTGACCGCCATACTACACTAACTGACCGCCATACTACACTAACTGACCGCCATACTACACTAACTGACCGCCATACTACACTAACTGAACCACCATACTACACTAACTGACCACTACTTTACACTAACTGACCGCCATACTACACTAACTGAACCACCATACTACACTAACTGACCGCCATACTACACTAACTGACCGCCATACTACACTAACTGACCGCCATACTACACTAACTGACCGCCATACTACACTAACTGACCCACCATACTACACTAACTGACCCACCATACTACACTAACTGGCCCACCATACTACACTAACTGGCCCACCATACTACACTAACTGGCCCACCATACTACACTAACTGGCCCACCATACTACACTAACTGGCCCACCATACTACACTAACTGGCCCACCATACTACACTAACTGGCCCACCATACTACACTAACTGACCCACCATACTACACTAACTGACCCACCATACTACACTAACTGACCCACCATACTACACTAACTGACCCACCATACTACACTAACTGACCCACCATACTACACTAACTGACCACTATACTACACTAACTGACTTTCTCTCTCTACTCCCTAAATGATGACAATTACAGGCCTCTCTCATCTTTTTAAGTGGGAAAACTTGCACAATTGGTGGCTTACTAAATACTTTTTTGCCCCACTGTACCATGTGCTGCATTCCAAAAAGCAGCATGCATATTTTTTTGTGATGTGTTGGCAGCCCATTTATAATGAATGGGCTGCCTTAATCCAACATGCATTTAACATGGGTGCATAAGCGTGAATGGGTCCTTAAAGAGGTTCTTTGCCCTAGAAAAATAAATAATAGTCAGCAGTTACAAATACTGTAACTGCTGACTCTTATTCCTAGGGCACTTGCCTGTCCAGGGATTCAGTGTGTTCCTCGCCCGAGCCAACTTTTCGGCCATCTTTGTGTCCAGGCTCTGGCATGTTTACTTTGGGAAGCCAGCTCTGACTGCTTGCAGCTTCACAGCCAGCTTCCCACTGCACATGCGCGAGACCTATGACCCCAGAAGGCTGCGGGAAAACTTCCGCTCGGATCACCATGGCGATCTGACCAGAATTGGGAGCGGGTACCTGTCAATATCTTTATTAGGTACACCTTGCTAGTACCGGGTTGGACCCACTTTTACCTTCAGAATTGCTTAGTGGCAAAGATTCAACAAGGTGTTGGAAATATTCCTCAGAGATTTTGGTCCATATTGACATCATAGCATCACACAGTTGCTGGAGATTTGACGGCTGCAAATCCATGATGCAAATCCCACCACATCCAAAAAGGTGCTCTATTGGATGAGATCTGGTGACTGTGGAGGCCATTGGAGTACAGAGACCGCATTGTCCAGTGGTGAGATGATTTGAGCTTTGTGATATGGTGCATTATCCTGCTGGAAGGAGCCATCAGAAGATGGGTACTTTGTAGTCATAAAGGGATGGACATTGTCAGCAACAATACTCAGGTAGGCCGTTGCATTTAAACAATGCTCAATTGGTACTAAGGGGTCCAAAGTGTGCCAAAAAAAAAATCCCCCACATCATTATACCACCACCACTAGCTTGAACTGTGCATACAAGGCAGGATGAATCCATGCTTTCATGTCTATGCCAAATTCTGACCCTACCATCGGAATGTCTCGGGTGAAATCCAGACTCCTCAGACCAGGCAAAGTTTTTCCAATTTTCTATTGTCTAATTTTGGTGAGCCTGTGCAAATTGTAGCCTCCGTTTCCTGTTCTTAGCTTACAAGAGTGGCACCCAGTGTGGTCTTCTGCTGCTGTAGCCCATCTGCTTAAAGGTTTGATGTGTTGTGCATTCAGAGATGGTATTCTGCATACCTTAGTTGTAACGAGTGCTTATTTGCGTTACTGTTGCCTTTCTATCATCTCAAACCAGTCTGCCCATTCTCCTCTGACATCAGCAAAGCATTGCTCACTGGAAAAGTTCTTTTTTTTTTTTTTTTTTTTGACCAGTCTCTGTAAACCTGAAAGATGGTTGTGTGTGAAAATCCCAGTAGATCAGCAGTTTTTGAAATCCCCAGACGGGCCCGTCTGGCACCGACAACCATGTCACGTTCAAAGTCATTTAAATCCTCTTTCTTCTCCATTCTGATGGTCGGTTTGAACTTCAGCAAGATGTCTTCACCACGTCTAGATAAATGCATTGAGTTGCTGCCATGTGATCGGCTGATTACTAATTTATGTTGCCAAGAAATTTAACAGGTGAACCCAATAAAGTGTTCAGTGAGTGTATATCCTTTTGTGAGGAAAAAAAATCAAGGAAAATTTTGTGCTTGAAGTTACATAGTTACATAGTAGGTGAGGTTGAAAAAAGACGGAAGTCCATCCAGTCCAACCTATGTGTGTGATTATATGTCAGTATTACATTGTATATCCCTGTATGTTGTGGTCATTCAGGTTATTATCTAATAGTTTCTAGAAACTATCAATGCTCTCCACTGAGACCACCACCTGTGGAAGGGAATTCCACATCCTTGCCGCTCTTACAGTAAAGAACCCTCTACATAGTTTAAGGTTAAACCTCTTTTCTTCTAATTTTAATGAGTGGCCACGAGTCTTGTTAAACTGCCTTCCGCAAAAAAGTTTTATCCCTATTGTGGGGTCACCAGTACAGTATTTGTAAATTGAAATCATATCCTCTCTCAAGCGTCTCTTCTTCAGAGAGAATAAGTTCAGTGCTTGCAACCTTTCTTCATAACTAATATCCTCCAGACCCTTTATTAGCTTTGTAGCCCTTCTTTGTACTCGCTCCATTTCCAGTACATCCTTCCTGAGGACTGGTGCCCAGAACTGGACAGCATACTCCAGGTGCGGCCGGACCAGAGTCTTGTAGAACAGGAGAAATATTGTTTTATCTCTGGAGTTGATCCCCTTTTAATGCATGCCAATATTCTGTTTGCTTTATTAGCAGCAGCTTGGCATTGCATGCCATTGCTGAGCCTATCATCTACTAGGACCCCCAGGTCCTTTTCCATCCTAGATTCCCCCAGAGGTTCTCCCCCCAGTGTATAGATTGCATTCATATTTTTGCCAGCCAAATGCATTATTTTACATTTTTCTACATTGAACCTCATTTGCCATGTAGTTGCCCACCCCATTAATTTGTTCAGATCTTTTTGCAAGATTTCCACATCCTGCGGAGAAGTTATTGCCCTGCTTAGCTTAGTATCGTCTGCAAATACAGAGATTGAACTGTTTATCCCATCCTCCAGGTTGTTTATGAACAAATTAAATAGGATTGGTCCCAGCACAGAACCCTGGGGGACCCCACTACCCACCTCTGACCATTCTGAGTACTCCCCATTTATCACCACCCTCTGAACTCGCCCTTGTAGCCAGTTTTCAATCCATGTACTCACCCTATGGTCCATGCCAAAGGACCTTATTTTGTACAGTAAACGTTTATGGGGAACTGTGTCAAATCTGCTTTTGCAAAATCCAGATACTCCACGTGTAGGGTTGCCACTTTTTGTTCAAGCCAAACCCGAACACTTCCGAACACTTTAGCAGTGCACAGCAAAAAAAATATTTTTTTTTACCATACACTATAGGCATGGAACAGACCTGGGACACCTTATGGCACTCCAAAGAGAATAGTAATGCAGCGTGCATAGTGCCCTTTCACCCTCCTGTCAGGCCCTGTTCTGAGACACATTCCTGTCTGAATATTGTGTCCGGGTTTCAGGTGGACTGAAACCCGGACACATAATTCAAAACCCGAACTGTCCGGGTGAATCCTGGACAGGTGGCAACCCTAACCATGTCTACAGCCCTTCCTTTATTCAGCTATAACATGCATTGATCATCTGATTTGTGCAAATCTAGTAGACATAACATGTTCACTTTGCATTCTGATTTAAAACCCCCAAATGAATTTGTCATTTGGAACAATTACAATAAAATCGCTTCATTGTATTGCTCTGATGTGTCCTTCTGTTTCTGATGCAGAATGCTGAGTGTGATGAAGTTGGTGTCATTGAATAAGACGAGTCTGATGTCCTAGAACATGACCGCCGGGCACATATGTTCAGTCCTGTCACGGCTCTGTCTTGCCTGTGCAGAATAGCGGAGATGTTTCCAGTGTATTGTATTACAGATGGGCTGTGTGACTTGTAGAAGGCACAGGGGACACACTGTTCATCCTCTGTAAAACGGATACATTTGTCATTCTACAACACTGAGGCTGAATCCACATGTGAGCTGAGTGTCTTTGGTCATTTTCCAGGCTTTTTAATTTTTTTTAATTTTTTTTTGTAAAAAAAAACATTTTTCAGACTTTTTTTAATAGACATTTTTTTAACAATATTTCAATAGGTAAATAGTGCTGCGCTGTGCCTTTTGTGAATCACTTTTCAGTGGGTAGGTGAACGATACCGTTGGTGTGAAAGGAGCCTTATGCCGCGTACACACGAGCGGACTTTAGGGCAGACTTTGCCCGGCGAACTTTTCGACGGACTTTCTGAATGAACAGACTTGCCTACACACAATCCACCAAAGTCCGTTGAATTCATACATGATGACGTACGGCGGACTAAAACAAGGAAGTTCATAGCCAGTAGCCAATAGCTGCCCTAGCGTGGCTTTTTGTCCGTCGAACTAGCATACAGACGAGCGGACTTTTCGACCGGACTCGATTTCGACGGAAAGATTTAAAACATGTTTCAAATCTAAGTCTGTCCAAATTTTGAGCAAACAAAGTCCGCTGGAGCCCACACACGATCGAATTGTCTGACGAAATCCCGTCCGCCGGACCAAGTCTGCCGTAAAGTCCGCTCGTGTGTACGCGGCATTAGGGCCCTTTCACACTGGGGCGGTTTGCAGGCTAATAATAGCGCCTGCAAACCGACCCGAAAGTGCCGCTGCTTTGTCTCCAGTGTGAAAGCCCTGAGCGGTGCGCTAGCAGGACGGGAAAAAAAGTCCTGCTAGCAGCATCTTCGGAGCGGTGAAGGAGCGTAGTGTATACCGCTCCTTCACCGCTCCTGCCCATTGAAATCAATAGGACAGCGCGGCTATACCGCCGGCAAAGCGCCTCTGTAGAGGCGCTTTGCAGTGGTTTTTAACCCTTTCTCGGCCGCTAGCGGGGGGTAAAACCACCCCGCTAGCGGCCGAATACCGACGGTAAAGCGCCGCTTACCATAGTGGCACTGCTTTACCGCCAACGCCGCCCCCCGGTGTGAAAGGGCCCTTACGTTAAGGCTGCATTCATACCTGAGAAATTTGTAGCTTGAAGCTTCGTGGAGATGGTTCACATTTCCACTCCAAATCGCCTGAAGCTCAAACAAATTCTGGAGCTTTTTTGGTCGTTCAAATCGGGCAGATTTGGGCGTTTTATGGCACGTTTTTATTATTATAGAAATAAATGGAAACGTGCGTTTTTGCATGATTTTTTGCTCAAATGAAAAATGTAAAAAATAAAATAGTAATAATATATGAATATATAAATCTAAAATAAATACACCAATAACTAAAAATCCTCATAAATAAGTAAAATTAATTAATATGTAATAATGCATTCATAAATAATAATTAACCTCTAACCTTAAAAAAACAAAAAAACACATTATTATTATTAATACTAATAATAAAATAACAAAAAACACCCAAACTCAAAAAAAATACATTACTACTACTAATAATAATAATCTATTTTGTGTTAGGGTGTTTTAGTTATTATTATTTTTTTTTTTTTTAAGGGGTAAGGGTTAAAGTTAAGGGTTAATTTATTTATTGTTACTTAGTATTAATTGAATTCATTTATTTTTTTATTTGTTTTTTATTTGTGTATTTATTTTACATTTATTCATTTGTTGTTATTTTTCATATAATAAAAAATAAAATAATAACGCTAACCCCAACTCCTAACCCTAACCCTAAACTGAACTCGAACCCCTTACCCTAATGAAAAAACATTATAATAAATGAATAATAATAAAAGAAGAAATAAAAGCTAATGAAAAAGCTGAAATACCTAGCAACAAATGATGCAACAAATATTAGTTTTCTCTATTGGCTAAAGAAAACCCCCTAAAGTCCAAAAACGCTGCATAGAAACGTGCAAGTCGCTCTAAGACGCTACGCTCAGGTGTGAATGCAGCCTAATGCCGCGTACACACGGTCGGACTTTCTAGAAAGCTAGGTCCGATGTACTTGCCGCCAGACTTCCGGCGGACTACCGCCGGACTTTCTGAACGGCCGGACTTGCCTACACACGGCCGGACTTTCCGGAATCCGGTCTTCCCGACGGACTTCCGCTGGACTTTCAGAACGAACGGACTTTCCCACACACGGACAAGTCCGTTCATTTTGAACCTAACTTTGGTACGACGGGACTAGAAAAGGAATTCAATCTCGCCGCTTTTTTTGGCGAGATTGAAACCTTGCGAGCCCCGTCGCAGGCCCTTAGGTCTGGTATGGATTATAAAGGGGAACCCCTACGCCGAAAAAACGGCGTGGGGTCCCCCTAAAATCCATACCAGACCCCGATCCGAGCACGCAGCCTGGCCGGTCAGGAAAGGGGGGTGGGGACGAGCGAGCGCCCCCCCCCTCCTGAACCGTACCAGGCCGCGCCCCCTAAAACGTCACAGTCCCAGCATGCCCAGGGACTGTGACATCATATGGGGGCGGGGTCTCCACCTATATAAGTCACAACGCAGCCCTCAGAGACCAGTCCAGCCGGAGAGAGCGTCGTGTCAACATCTGGGGGAAGAGAAGAGAAGAGAACACAAGAAGCCAAGAAGCCCAGAAGTCCGGACCTCCGCTAGCAATAGAGCTACCTGAAGATAGCGGAGGGGCCGGCCGAAGACCTGGGACACCGGGAGAAGAGGCCGGAGAGCGGAGAAGAACCAACCAGACGCCGGGAGAAGATGAACCGGAGGGACCCCCGAAGACGGAAGAAGACCCCCCCCCGGAGCTGTTTAATAAATTATTTTAAAAACCTGTGTTGTGTTTTATTACTGACACTTTTTACCTAGGTAAATGGGTAGGGGTACCATGTACCCCATACTCATTTACATAGGGTGGGGGGCCGGGATCTGGGGGCCCCCTTATTAAAGGGGGCTCCCAGATTCCGATAAGCCCCCGCCCGCAGACCCCGACAACCAACGGCCAGGGTTGTCGGGAAGAGGCCCTTGTCCTCATCAACATGGGGACAAGGTGCTTTGGGGGGGGGGGCGCAGGGCGCCCCCCTCCCCCAAAGCACCCACCCCCCATGTTGAGGGCATGCGGCCTGGTACGGTTCAGGAGGGGGGGGCGCTCGCTCGTCCCCACCCCCCTTTCCTGACCGGCCAGGCTGCGTGCTCGGATCGGGGTCTGGTATGGATTTTAGGGGGACCCCACGCCGTTTTTTCGGCGTAGGGGTTCCCCTTTATAATCCATACCAGACCTAAGGGCCTGGTATGCCCCGCGCTCGCCGCAATAGGAAGATTTGTTTTTCCTATTGCAGCGAGCGCGAGATGCAGCAACCTGCTCCTCCGTCGTATCTGGTCCTTCGGACTAGCATACAGACGAACGGGCTTTCCGTCAGGAACTGAGTCCGGCGGAGGTACGACGTAAAGACTTGAAGCAGGCTTCAAATCTAAAGTACGTCGGATTTCCGCAAAAATCCGACCGAAACGGTCCGTCGGAAGTCCGATGGAGACCACACACGGTCGGACTTTCCGCCGGACTTTGTCCGGCGGCGTCCGTCGGACTTTTGCAGGTGAAAAGTCCGACCGTGTGTACGCGGCATATGGGTCTGGATGACAATTAATGGCTTCTATTGCACTTGCTGCACTTTACTCTGTCTCTGTATCTTGTGACCTTATCATCCGGCGGTTATGAGAGGTTAACCACCAGTGGAGGAATGTGCCAAGAAGAGGGAAATAAGTCCAACAGTCTAGGAGAGAACTGGGTCAAAGTTAAATTCTTTATTATTGTTTCTACACACAACAAACACATTGTATTGCAGTGGAGTTACAGGAACAGAACATGCCTTGTGTTAAGGGGAACGTATGCTTTTTTTTTTTTTTTTTTTATTCCCTCAACGAGTTTGAGATATATACACAATAAAGGGATCTGTTTGATCTCAATAATTTTATTAATATAAATATATTAATATAAATGAGTATGTATAATTTGTAAAGGGCAGGAGGCTGTCATTCCGGCACATGCAAGCAGGCAGGGGCATTTTATTGCAGAAGAAGCATTGCCTGAAATAAAAGCCTGCCTGTGTTCCGTCAGAATCGGCGACCCGATTAGGTAGCGGAAGTGAGGTTCCGTCCGCTGCGCATGCATACACCCGCTAGCAAGTTGCCTAATCTGACAGAACACTGTAGTCCGAAGAAGACAGCGGACATCTTACTACACCCAGCTACGTGTTTACTTTAACAGTCATTTTAGCAATAAAGTGAGCGTCTATCCATAAAAATAGTATGTTGACATCTGTGATGGTTATTTCATGTTAAATTTTGAAAGCCTAAAGATTTAGCGCTGAGCAGTGCAGGGTGTACCAACATGGTCTCCGCCACCTTCCTACTGCTTGCGTCCAGCTTCTTTCAAAATTTAAAGCAGCGTTCCATCCAAACATGGAACTTCTGCTTTAAGTGCAGGTGACCCCCTGACATGCCACATTTGGCCTGTCATTTTTTTGGGGGAGGAGCGGGTAGCCTGTTTTTACGGGCACCAAGCTCCTACTTCCTCCCCTGGCTCCGCAGTGCTGGAAGGAAGTTCACCTCTCCCCCCTTCCTTCCTGTAATCTTCTGGGACACATCACAGGTCCCAGAAGATTGCCCGGCCATTCACAGTGCGCCTCGTGCATGCGCAGTGCGCGCCTGGCTGCGAAGCCACAGCTGGGCGTCCAGAGTTAGAATGCCGGCGCCTCGGAGAGGAGGGGGAGAAGAGCGGGGCTTCATACGCCCGCACTGCTGGACCGTAGGACAGGTGAGTGTCCGATTATTAAAAGTCAGCAGCTACACTTTTTGTAGCTGCCGACTTTTAAATGGGTGGAACTCCGCTTTAACATCAAATAACCATCAGAGATCTCAATATACAATATTTATTTATACAATATACGCTCACTTTATTGCTAAAATTACTCTTAAATTCAATACATAGCTGGGTGTACTAAGATGTCCGCTGCCTCCTCCTTCTGACTACAGTGTTCTCTCAGATTAGCCACTTCAGCCCCGGAAGATTTTGCCCCTTTCCTGACCAGAGCACTTTTTGCGATTCGGCACTGCGTCGCTTTAACTGACAATTGCGTGGTTGTGCGACGTTGCACCCAAACAAAATTGACATCCTTTTTTTCCCAAAAATAGAGCTTTCTTTTGGTGGCATTTTATCACCTCTGCGGTTTTTATTTTTTGCAATAAACAAAAAAAAGTGACAATTTTGGAAAAAAAAGCAATTTATTTTTCCCCAGTTTAGACCGATCAGGATTCTTCTACATATTTTTGGTAAAAAAAAAAAAAAATCGCAATAAGCGTATATTGATTGGTTTGCACAAAAGTTATAGCATCTACAAAATAGGGGATAGTTTAATTATTATTATTATTTTTTTTTAGTAGTAATGGCGGTGATCTGTGATTTTTATTGTGACTGCGACATTATGGCGGACACATCGGACAATTTTGACACATTTTTGGGACCATTGTCATTTATACAGCAATCAGTGCTATAAAAATGCACTGATTACTATGTAAATGACACTGGCAGGGAAGGGGTTAACCACTAGGGGGCGATCAAGGGGTTAAGTGTGTCCTAGGGAGTGATTCTAACTGTGAGGGGATGGGCTTCCACTCACATGACGACGGTCACTGCTCCCGATGACAAGAAGCAGTGATCTCTGTCATGACACAAAGCAGAACGGAAAAATGCCTTGTTTACATAGGCACTTCCCCGTTCTGGGGCTCCGTGACACGATCCCTGGGAGACCGGCGGACATCGAGTCCCGCGGGCACGGTCGCGCACTAGCCCCATGTCAGGTCACCTTGAGGCTAGGTGACAGATGCATACCGTTGCACCCTACGGCTGACTGCTGCGGATGGAAGTCAAGGTGGTAAGGAAGACAGGGCCGCTGGAACACCAAGAAGGATCCCACCGGGGGTTAGAGCGTAAGATTCCCTGGGGCACGGAGTCTAAGAGCCAGCAGGTGTTCACCAGAGCCTCTAGTGGTGAGGATGAACTGGGCTGCAACTGGCTCCAGGTCCCGACCCCCAGGGTCCCCCAGCTCAACAGAAGGATAAGGATAGTAAGGGAATAAGCCAAGGTCGGGGCCACAAGCAGACAAGGACAACAGAGTTCACGCCAACAGTACAGGGTCACAGGCAAACAGGCATAGTCGGGGACACGCCAAAGGTCAGGGTCTTGAGCAGACAGGAATAGGTGAGAACACGCCAAGGTCGGTAACAGAAATAACCGTAGAGCACACGGCAAGCAGGAACAGAAAACCAAACACACAATGGTTGATCAGCACTGCTGGCTTGCAGTGCACAGGTTAATATAGGGTTCCCTGATAGGGCCTGGGGTGGGGCCATGCTTAGAGGAGAGGTTATAAAACCAGCCAGGTGAGAGTGGCTGACCTCTTAGTCTGAACACATGAGGAGAGGTAAGCAGACAGAGAAAGATTACTGCATAACCATGACACCCCACCAATTAAAGGGGACTCACAGGTACGCCCATTTGCCCACCGCTGCCATTGTGCCGACGTATATCGGCGTGCGGCGGTCGGCAAGTGGTTAGGCAACCTGCTAGCTGGTGTAGGCATGCGCAGGTAAGGGAACATCACTTCCGTTACATAATCTGATAGGTCGCCAAATCTGATTGAAAACCTGCTCAACTTCGGTTTTCACTTTAAGTCCTAGCTTGTGCAACTTAGATTACTTCCCATGGAGTAGAGATCATCCTGATCTTTACTCCTCCAATGGCAGAATGGATTGCATCCTGCAAACAGAATGCTAGATATTTACTGAATGGATGAACTTCAGAGCAAGTGACCCGCTATAGGAGCTGTACTCCAGCTGGAAGTGTAAAGCTGGCCATACACCATACAATTTTCTTATTCAATTTTCTTTAGATTTACCTTCAACTATGTAGTATAAGGGCCTGTCTGCATACAAATTGAAAGTGTTTAGGTTTGACCTCGTATTATAAGATTTTGGTAAATCTAAAGGAAAGTTGTACAAGAAAATTGTATAATGTATGGCCAGCCTATGTTTAGTGCTGGCTGATATGCTTAATTTATTGTACCGGGTGAATGAAAGTATGCACGGCACACACTTGGCACTAATTGAATTTCACAGTGTACATGTGCAAATATTGTTTTTGTTTTTGGCCAGAGTTCAGCCTTGAGGCTGGGTTCCCCACATCCAATTCTCCAAAGCAGGAGATTTTGACCGGCTCTCTATGGAGCCAGTTCACATATCTCTGCAGCGGGTCCGGTGCGATTTGCACAAAAACGTGAATCTTTTGGTCCATTTCATGTCTGAATTCAGCCCAAAATTTGAGCTGAAATCGGACCTTAAACGGTGAACGAGGACGAACCAGACCCCTGCTGGGAGCCGCATGCGGCTCATATGTGAACCCAGTCTAAGTGAATTTTTGCTTTGTTCTTTAACTGGTTGCCCACCGTCAAAAGATGATGGCGAGGCGGTGCGGCAGAAAGGCCACTCCCGTGCGCCCGGGGGGGGGGGGGCGGGCTGCACGGAGATCGCGGCCGCGCTGTGTTGCTAGGTCACGGCGCAACCCCCGATCTGTGGAAAGAGCTGCGGCCACGGCTCTTTAACCATGTGATCAGCTGTGTCCAATCACAGCCGGTCACATGTAAACAAGGAAGTGTCGGTAATCGGCGCTCCTCGCATCACACTGACAGAGTGTGTGGCGAGGAGAGCCGATCAGCGGCATCTCCTCACAGGGGGACATTTAGGAATGTAATCAAGGCACTGGTTATCAGTGCCCTGATTACAATATTGCAAAACAGTGTCACAAATCAGTACCCACCAATGCCAGCTATCAGTGCTCACCAGTGGCAGTAATCAGTGCCCACCACTGCCCATAAGTGCCACCAACGCTGTATCCTGGCCTAGGCCAACAAGGCCCAGGCCTAGGGCAGCACTTTGCAGGGGGGCAGCACGGAAAGAGTCCCCGCCGGCTTGTGCTACAATGTTAGTGTAGCGCCAGTCTTATGGGGCGGACTGGGCTGAGAGGCAAATTAGTCTAGTCTAGCGCCCCCCATAAAGTGGCCGCACTGCTTCTGGTATGTGGCCGGCTGGCATTCCGCAACTGTGGAATTTTGACTGTCCTATCATCCTGGACCACAAACCTTCCTTACTGTGCTATATGTTTTCTGCTGCACCATTGGCATGGTTATATCTTCTTAGTCCTCTCCATAAAATTATCAGAAATTTGTGCTTAAAGTAGAACTATAGGCAACACTTTTTTTAAAATTTTGGATAGAATAAGGGCCCTTTCACACTGGGGCGGTTTGCAGGCGCTATTGCGCTAATAATAGCGCCTGCAAACCGACCCGAAACAGCCCCGAGGGCTTTCACACTGGAGCGGTGCGCTAGCAGGACGGGAAAAAAAGTCCTGCTAGCAGCATCTTCGGAGCTGTGAAGGAGCGGAGTGTATATCGCTCCCTCACCGCTCCTGCCCATTGAAATCAATGGGATCGCGCGGCTATACCGCCGGCAAAGCGCCTCTGCAGAGGCGCTTTCCGGTGGTTTTTAACCCTTTCTCGGCCGCTAGCGGGGGTAAAACCGGCTCGCTAGCGGCCGAATAGCGATGCCGCCCCCACCCCAGTGTGAAAGGGCCCTAAGGGAGGGTTATAGCCCCTGTCAGTTTATTTTTTACCATCCCTGTTCCATTGCAGAGATTTCCCTTCACTTCCTGCCCCATAGCCAAACAGGAAGTGAGAGGAAATCTATGCAAATTAAGAGAATCCATTGCCCCCCCCCGGCCCTCAGAACAAGTGTCCCCACTCGAAAATTTCAGGGTGGGTGTGGCCTTGACAGGAAGGGGTGGGTCATATTTAAATTAGGGGTTGCACGAGTTTAGTCTGGCCTAGGGCAGCACAAAACCTAAATACACTACTAAGTGCCACCAATCAGTGCCCATTAGCAATGCCAGTCAGGCCTGGCAGTCAGTGCTGTCCATCACTGCTGTCAGTGCCCATCAGTGTCACCCATCAGTGCCACCCATCAGTAACGCCTATCCGTGCTGATTATCAGTGCTGCCTAACAGTGCTCATCAGTGTCACCTATCAGTGCCCATAAGTGTGGCATATAAGTGCCTCCTCATCAGTGCCACCTCATCAATGCCCACCAGTTCAGACTATCAGTGCTGCCTCATCAGCGCACATCAGTGAAGGGGAAAAATTACTTAGTTACAAAATTAACTGACAGAAAAAAAGTAGAAAACATTTTTTTTTTTTTATTATTTATTTATTTTTGTAAAAAAGAAAAAACCAGCAGTGATTAAATACCACCAAAAGAAAGCTCTATTTGTGTGAAGAAAATGATAAAAAATTTGTTTGGGTACAGTGTAGCATGACCGCGCAATTGTCATTCGAAGTGCGACAGCGTCGAAAGCTGAAAAATGGCCTGGGCAAGAAGGGGGTGTAAGTGCCTGGTAGGCAAGTGGTTAAAGTAAATGCTGCAATAATACCTTTTAATTTTGCACACACTAAAATACACCATCTGTATTATTAGTTACTAATGTTAGGAAGACCTGACAGGCTCACATTAGATACACCCTGCACATATTTCAGTGTGACTGACAGGTGTGTTGATGTTATTGCGGATTACATGATAAGCTCAGAAACAAGGAGTCTCTCTTGAGTATCTTTTCAAGAACGAACTTTGACTGGATTCCCGGACATATTTCTCCTATCTATGTTTAACATGGCTCCTAAAAAATGACCTAACATGGACAGGTGGGAACAAGGCCTAGAGAAGAACCTGGATCTGGAGAAATGGCACAAGCTAGCTTTTAGTGCATTATAAAGTATTATTGAAGTGGCACTGTGTATGGTTCCAACACGGTTTGCTTCCTTCGTCCCAGATGCCTCCCCACATTGCTTTTGAGGTTGTGGACAGGAGGGTCTAGCGTTCCACACATGGAATTAACCAAAGCAAATCCCCAATAGATACACTAATGAACCCACCGATCATGGAGACACCCATTCACACCAGGAATCTGATTGCTTTCAGCTTTATAGCAGTCACAGCTGCCATTGCAAGATCGTTGTCCATTACATTTGATCCAGTTACATCCAGTTGAACTCTTTTGGCTGATGATTAATGAAAAATTGGCAGCCCCAAATGATAGGATGTAGACCTTTTGAGAAGATCTGGGACCCCTGGATACAATGTATTTCGGGAGCTTTTAGGGATGGACCATGCCGTTCTTGGCCCTGCTACCCCCCCCCCCCCTTTTTTTTTTCTCTTTCCTTTTTTTTTTTTTTAATCACTGACCCATTTTTCCTTCCCCTTACTTCT
The DNA here is from genome assembly GCA_037952925.1 of Lithobates clamitans. Classification (NCBI taxonomy): domain Eukaryota; kingdom Metazoa; phylum Chordata; class Amphibia; order Anura; family Ranidae; genus Lithobates; species Lithobates clamitans. The sequence goes on along the minus strand of JBBGZY010000052.1, from coordinate 1,232,129 downwards.
AGTTAAAGCTCACTTACACAAAGATATTGATTCAGAGATGGGTTAAAAAAAATGGTGAAAGGTCTGGCGGATAAAATCTATCGAGAGCGACTTCAGGAACTTAATATGTACAGTCTGGAGGAAAGGGAAGACATGATAAAAACCTTTACATACAGTACATCAAGTGGGTGAATAAAGTGCAGTCTTTTCAATGTGAAACTTATTTGAGGTGTGTCAGGTCACCTGAGTCCAGGTGACAGATGCACCCCGTTGGGGTCAGATAGTGGACCCTAAGGCTGATTGCTGCGGATGGAACTCGGGTCCCCTGGAGCACCAACATGGATCCCACAGTGAGTTGGAGCATAAATTCCCCAGGGTGGGGAGTCTAAGAGCCAGCAGGTGTTCACCAGAGCCTCTAGTGGTGAGGATGGACTGGGCTGCAACTGGCTCCAGGTCCCAGCCCCCAGGGTCCCCCAGCTCACGGTAAGCTACAAGAGGATAGAGAGGAAACAGCAGCACAGGACAGCAAGGGATAGTAGGGAGGTAGCCAAATGTCAGGGCGACTAGCAGACAAGGATAACAGAGAACACGCCAAAGGTCAGGGTCACAGGCAAACAGGGATAGTCAAGAATGCGCCAAAGGTCAGGGTCACAATCAGACAGGGATAGTCGGGAACACGCCAAGATCGGTAACAGAGACAAACTTGGAGCACACGGCAAACAGGAAGCCAAACACACAATATTGCAAGGCAGGCTTGGAGAATACGGTGTTAAATAGTGGTTCCTGTTGAGGCTAGGGTGGAGCCACACTGAGGGAAGATTACTTAAGCATGCAGGTGTAAGAGTACAAGCCTCAAGGCTGATACACAGACCAGGTAAGAGAACAGACAGGTCATGAATGTATTACTGCAAGGTCATGACAAGGTGATTGTAGCTGTATTAGTGCAATTGCGACAGAGAAATCAAATATAAAATCAAGAACACGGGGACATGACCTCCAACTAACTGGAGGAAAGTTCAAAGCTAATATTATGCCCCGTACACATGATTGGATTTTCCGACAACAAATGTTGGATGTGAGCTTGTTGTCTGAAAGTCCGACCGTGTGTATGCTCCATCGAACGTTTGTTGTTGGACTTTCCGCCAACAAATGTTTGATAGCAGGTTCTCAAATTTTCCGCCAACAAAACTTTGTTGTCGGAATTTCCGATCGTGTGTACACAAGTCCGTCACACAAAAGTTCACGCATGCTCGGAATCAAGCAGAAGGAGCCGCACTGGCTATTGAACTTCCTTTTTCTCGGCTCGTCGTACGTCTTGTACGTCACCGTTTTCCCACGATCGTAATTGTTTGCCAACATTTGTGTGACCCTGTGTATGCAAGACAAGTTGGAGCCAACAACCTTCGAACAAAATTCCATGGTTTTGTTGTCGGAAAGTTTGATCGTGTGTACAGGGCATAAGGAAGTATTATTTTGCTGAAATGGTGAATGATGATTGGAATAAACTACCAACAGAGCTAGTGAGACAGTCAACAGTAAACAGTTTCAAACATGCTTGGGATAAACATAAATCTGTAGTCTGGCAACGAGGTTAATGGGGGAAAAAAAACCCAACCTCCCGCCCCCCTAAAAAAAAAAACTTCTCCAGTCTTTTACTGCCGCCACTTTTCTATGTTTCTAGCTTCACCGAAAAGGGTAAGTTCCGTTTTTAGGTCCTCCTTCCCCCTCCTCTGCCACATTCGGCAGGTAATTTTTTTTTTGGGGGGGGGGGGTTTGACACCTAGTTTTACCTAGTTTTGACAGGTATCCGCTCCTACTTCTGCTCAGATTGCCTAGGGGATCTCAGCAGAAGTTCCCCTCTCCTCCTCCCTCCCCACGGTTTTCTAGGACACATCACAGGTTTTTTAACTACTTTCTGACCAGCGGCAGGTTGGCTCTCCTGCACGAATCACCGTCATTGTATGTCCGGCACGTACACGACGATCTGTGGGCGCGCCTGCCCATTCGCTAACTGGGGAGCCAATCAGCGGCCATGGATGTCCCCTGGCCACCCTCGATTGCTTCACATAGAGGCAGAACGGGGACCTGCCAGTGTTAACAAACAGATCCCCGTTCTGTCAGAGGAGTAGAGTGAGATTCTCTGTTCCTAGTGATTAGGAACAGCGATCTCTCTCTCTGCTCCCTATCAGTCCACTCCCCCCACAGTTAGAAACACCTCCCTTGGGAACACTTATCCCCTTGATCGCCCCCTAGTGTTAACCCCTTCCCTGCCAGTTTCATTTATACAGTAATCATTGCATTTTTATAACACTGATCGCTGTATAAATGTCAATGGTCCCAAAAAAGTGTCAAGTGTGCAAACTGTCTGCCACAATGTCGCAGTCCCGCTAAAGATCGCTGTTCACCACCATTACTAGTAAAAAAAAATAATAATAATAAAAATGCCACAAGTATATTCCCTATTTTGTAGATGCTATAACTTTTGCGCAAATAAATCAATATAGTCTAATTGGGATTTTTTTTTTTACCATAAATATGTATTAGAATACATATTGGCCTAAACTGAGGAAGAAATTATATTTAAATTATATTTATTTAGATATTTATTATAGCAAAAAGTAAAAAATATTGTTTTTTGTTTTCAAAATTGTCACTATTTTTTTGTGTATAGCGCAAAAAATAGAAACCGAAGAGGTGATCAAATACCACCAAATGAAAGCTCTATTTGTGGGAAAAAAAGGACATCAATTTTGTTTGGGTACAGCGTCGCACGACCGCGCAATTGTCAGTTAAAGTGATGCAGTATCGTATCGCAAAAAATGGCCTATTCAGGAAGTGGGTAAATCCTTCCTGTCCTTAAATGGTTAAAGCGTGACATGTCAGCTATCTATTTACTCAGCGCTTTAGATTTTATATTACAAAAAAAATTGAGGTTTATATATTTTTTTGTTTTTGTTTTATAAAAAGCATTAAAGTGTATTTTTGCCCCAAAAAAATGTGTTTTTAAAACTGCTGTGCGGATACCATGTGACATAAAAAATGCAACGATTGCTATTTTATTCTATAGGGTCTCTGCTAAATATATAATATAATATAAATGTTTGAGGGTTGTAAGTAATGTAATTTTGGTGGCGGGAACGGCCGTCTCAGGCTCTCAGCAGCTCGCTGAGAGGCTGAGCTGGGTGCCTGTCCAGGCTTGTGAGCGGCTCCCGACCATATGGTCGCAACCTTTCCCCAGCCTGGACCAGCTCTGTGACGTCAGCCAACAGCGGGCTTCAGCCCGCTGTCTGCCGAAAAAGGGTCACAAGAGTGCAGAACAAACTGCACCTCCTGTGATCCACAGAAGAAGTAAAGCCAAACGAGCTTTGGCTGTACTTTTCCTTTTGAGGGTTAGAATAAGACCAAAAGTGGCATGACCTTGGTATTATATTTTCTGGCATGTGACACACTCTACAGTAGAATCTTACCGTTGTTTTTTTTCTTAAAGTGTATTTGTGATGTGAACCACAAAATGGAAGATGGTTCATAAAAACCCAATATGCCAATCTCTGCATTCAAAATTGTTAGACGAAAACATAAATACTGATGGTGAATATTTTTTCTGTACAGTAGTTGTATAAGTGTAGTAAGTTTCCTTATTTATCCTTCTATTAGGTATTGTAGATGACTATACTTTTATGACTTATGTTTTGTTTTCTTGACAGAGTAGACAGAGTTATGCCTAACGCTAAGCATTTTGAGGCTGCATGTTAATTAGGCAATATTGGCGTGCACAGGTTAAGCTTAGAGACAGGTACAGCGATGGATAAGAAGCTCCAATCAGAAGAGGTATAGTACAGCTCTAAGTGATTGTAACTCTTCTCTTGCTCCATCTTCTGTGCTCCGGTCCCTTGCCCTATCTATAACCCACCTTTCTCTGGATTATCTAACAGATTATAAAACGGCTGATTGAAAGTGACTTTCATGTATCTTTATCTGTCACTTTGCTAATTCGATCTCTATAAAGCAACTCTGTTCTTTAAAATGGCTGTACTTGCAAAGAAGCAAGGGAATACCTACCTGTACTGCTGTCTGCGCCACCAAACACCACTTCAATGCGGGTAAACCCCCCCACTAAAGTGTCTTATAAATTTGACACTTCTGGGAGTGTCAATATCCTATGTCCCCCATACCGTGTGATCGACACTCCTGGAAGTGTCACTATTGGGAGAAACTTAGGGCCAGGACTTAAGCTGGCCATATGCTGATTGAAATTTGGCCAGTTCAGCAGGGACCAGCTAAATTTCAATCAGTGTGTGGTCATACCCCTTAATAGAAGTTTAATCTTTTGATCAATTTATGTGAAAGGAACATTTAAAAATGTCCTTGATCAGCAGCTGCAGTCACTGATGTGTTTCCTGAAAACAATGTACTGACTGAGGGGGATTCCTCCATCCAGCTTACTTTGTGTGGATGGAAGATTCTGTTTTGGCTGAATGGAAAAAAAAACTTTGTATAGCCAGCTATACTCTGAATCAGAGCAGTGTTCTACGGTGCAGGCGAAGCAAGTATTTCTTTGCTTTTTTGCTTCTACAACCTTTTATAAGGAAAATTTGTGTAAGTGACAGAACCCCCTTTCTGAATCAATTTCTACTCCTCTATGCAGAAAATATTCCTCTACTCTATCCTTTGTCACAGCTTTCACAAAATACCCTGCATAAGCTTCATGTTGTATGGTTTTGAGGCTTACACAGAGTTGAGGATGTCACTTCCCTCCATCATGTGACAAGTTTCAGGCCTGGGAATTGGCTACCCAGGCCTAAGCACTGCATCATGGGAGGAGGTCCAATAAAAGTTGTATTTTGAAGCAGCTGTGATAAAGGGAGGAATGGTGGAGCATCACTGCAAAGGTGAGTACAAGTAGGTCCGGGGTAAGCTAGCAGGAGACTTTCTTATTTTGCCCTGTATAAACAAAGTGACAATTTTTTTGTATTTGCGGGTTGTAATTATAGATGCATATGGAGGCAGCTATATTTATATATTTCTGTTATGTTGGGAACTCACCCCAGCATCATTCACATTAAAGAGTTCCTGTCAACACCCTATCTAAAGAGTGACATAAAATGGCAAGGTGGCAATGCCTCCTGATAGCCCATCTCCCTAGCAAAGTGTACTCACCCATCCACGCTCTCTCACTGCCTCCCACCCCTTACCACTGCGTAAGTAGTGTCAGGATTTACCTTGCTGGTTGACATCACTGCCTCCATACCAGGTCACAGTATTCTGGCCTGGTGATTGGCTACTCGGGCACGAGCACTGTCACATAGGGAGGACATGAGGATGGTTGTGGGGTAGTGTGGATTGGTCAGTATACTTTGTTGAGATGGGGTGGACTATCAGGGGACACTGTTCCTTCTGGTTTATGTATTTCCAGGTATGGAACAATGTGTGACTTATTCCCATTCTACATAACAGAACTGGTACTTGGCAACTGGTTACTTAGGTTCTCAGTGCTGTCATATAGAAGCAAGGAAAAAGAGTCCTTAGTCGGGTGTAAGTTGCAAATTTTGACATACAGTAGGCTTTCCTCACTTCACCCTATAAATGTACCTGTTGCTTTGCCCTGCATGGGTCAAGTCAGGTCCACTTTTGGCTTTTTCCACACTTGCTATTGAACCCGACTGTGAGTGCTCAATAGTACTCGGCTAACCCTCTCCTATGGTGTCTCTCCCTTGCCAGCAATGAGGATTACTCAGCAGTGAGGAAGCAGTTGCAGCGGGTGTTCTCACTTCAGTGTTTCATGGTCTAGAGTAGAAGTTGCATAAGTCAAGTACTTTGTATCTAGGTAGGAGGTTATTGAGCAAACTCTCTAGTAAATGTCTATCTGAGTGTCCTGTGTATGCACTTGACAAGTGAATGTACCATACCTAAAGCTTATTGTTTTCCATTTCATTATGGCTGCAAAACCCTAAAAAAAAATTTTTTTCATTTTTTTGAGTTTGGCAGGAAGTCTGGGCATATGACAGGAAAAGAAACATGTCTCTGATAACATCTTGCGTCCGTGTACTTCTGCCTGGAATTAGTCATTCTACACAATAATGTAGCTTGATCCAACAATGGCCACTCCCCTATCCATACAAAGCTTATTGCGTGCTTGTTGAGAACTGATTTGGAACCTTCAGCCCAGGCACTTTTTCCAGCATGCTACTACATTTGATCCATCCGTCTGGATTTAGCGGATCGGATCGGGGCGGATCGGATGTCAGCGGACATGTCACCGCTGACATCCGTCGCTCCATAGAGCTGTATGTAGAGCTGTAGAGCGACCGTTAAAAACCGTCCGCACGTGTGAAAGGGCCCTTAGACAGGAGTAATCCTTTAAACTTGGTTTGCTTTATTTAAACTATTTTATTGCAAAGATAAATAATGTGCTTCGACCCTGCAAAGCAAGTCAGAGATTAGCTTTGAGCAGTTTAACGCAGTCAGACTAATAAAATCTGCTTGTTATTGATTGTTCTTTCTACTTATACCTTTTGGGTATAACAACAGTTCAGCTGATTAGCTTCAGACATCATCATTTTTTACACCATCTTATGCCTAAGTGGATAAACATGCTGAGGAAAGTTACTTGCATATCCATGAGCAAAGGAAGGTTTTATTTTTCAATTTTGCTCCTTTACCGTGCTGAAAGTATATTGAGCCAGTTTGCCTTATAGGTATGTAAACGCCATTATTCGGTATGTTTATATGGGAATGGGATAGAGACAGGGTCTCTCTTTAAAGCAGTACTCCACACAGTATTTTTTTCTTTAGTTTCTTTAATTTCCTTGGACTGGGGATAGGGTTCAAGTTCTCTGTTGATGTCTGATTTCTTTGGGTCCTGCTTTGACAGACGCCACTTGTCAGCAAGCTGAACTTCCCGGCTAGCGCTCAAGTGTGCAAATTACAATTATTCCTCTAAGTATCCACCAGGTGCCTAATGACTTCCCCATCATGGTGTCACTGGATAGCTGTTGGCCAGTCCGTAGTAATATATGGTTTACAGCCATAGCTAACAGAGCAGGAATAGTGGCGGTGGTAATTCTCACAATTGGGACTATTAACATCAATAAAATCTAGTCTGGAGTTCATGAACATTTATACTGGGTAGGCCATAAACTTAAATGCAATTCAGCCTAAAGCTTTGGGGCATGAGTTGTATGGAGAGGCCCTACTTAGGAAGGTCCCGCAGCAAAAGGTTGGGATAAAAATCAGACTATGTTTACCTTCAGGCTTTGGGTGGTAGGCTTTCTATTTTGTCTTGTTCCCATCTAAAGGGCCATATTTTGCATTAGATCGAGGGTTTCCAAACTTTATAAGATAAGGCCAGCTTACTGTCCTTCAGACTTAAGTGGGGCCGAACTGTGGCCATTGGAAGTAGAAAAGGTCCTGACATCAGTCGGAATAAACAATACCCCATCTTTGGTGTCATTGGGAGGAATTCTGCCCCTTCATTGATGTCACTGGGGGGAATTCTGACCTATTGTTGGTATCAGTGGATGAAAATAGTGCCCCAAGTGCCAGATAAAAGCAAACAAAGGGCGGCATCTAGCCCCCCCCCCCCCCCCCGGACACAGTTTGCAGACCACCGCACTAGACAATGTAGGAGTTTTTAAGGGGAGCTACATGGATCTCTATAGTTAAGAACACATGCAGCAATATACCAGTGTTGCCAACCTACCAGATTGAAATTTACTGACACGACAGCCAAAATTTACTGGCACAGCCACGTTTTTACTGGCATTTCCAAAAGTTACAAAATTATGGTTGTAAGTGCACATTTCAGTATTTAGGCTACAAATAAGTGCAATATGCAATTGGCAATTTGATTCAAGGTAGACATTAAGGCAAAAAACACATTTCTTATTTTATTTTAAATATACTAAGTAAGTGGCTCAGGGACAGGACTCAGGGGCAGGAAATTAGAATGGGCGGCACACACACATGAAATAGACTCTCACAGTGACACTGACAGTAGTGTGCAGCAGCATAAGATCACTGACACGTCCCATTCTGAGTCACAGTGACAATCTCTATCCATGCCAGGTGGTCCTCTCAGTCCCCTCCAGTCCAAATAGAATTGACAATCCCTGCTCCCGACTTGCCTTGCTCCCGTCCCACAGACCCACACACGAGGCTCTGGCCACTCTGCTCGGCTCCCTTGCACCATGACATCACACAACATGCTCAGGCACCGTCTCCGCCAGACTCGCCCCCCGCCAGTACCACCTGAACACACTGTAGCAGGTACTTGGACGGTCCTGGCTGGCTCTGTACCCAAGCTGCGCTTGCCCAGTTCCGAGCCAAGCGCCACGGCCATATTTTTTACTGGCAACCTTTTCCTCTTACTGGCATTTACTGGCAGGAGGAAAATGCCTGTTTTTTACTGGCTGCCAGTAAAAAATACTGACGGTTGGCAACACTGCAATATACCTTTGTTTTGTTTAATACGTAATACAGTTGACTGTTTTTCTGCATGTAAAGCAAACAGTATGCCGCCTCACAAAAGGCTATCATTATTTACCTGTGCCCAGGACAACCAAATGTTTACTGGCTGTCATTTCTTACCTCTGCTCAGTGTGGCAAATGTTTAAAAAGAGCCATGCCCTCCTGGCATAGGCAGAGGGGTCATTTCAGTTTAAAGTGTAAAAGGGCAGAGCTCTGAATGCTGGCTACACTCATTTGGTAGGCAATTTAAACCACTTTCAGATGCTTTCATTTGAAAAATTTACCATGGATGAATGCAACAAATTGCCACTGTTTATATGGACACCCTGAATGATGCAAAGTGGCAGTGATAGATTGCTTTGAACCATTTTGATTATTTTTTGTGAATTAATGCAGGATTAAAGTATTTATCCTGGATTAATGTGATTATCCTGGCTATATAATTCAAACTGTTCATGCTTTCCAACACAAATGTTTACTCCTTTCAAGTACAAAAATTTGTTTAAAAAAAAAAAATCTAAATTTTAACTTTTTAAGTTTGGTTGAATTGCTTTTAATTGATTTGCACCTGATATTTAATCATTTGCTTACAACCATTGTGGTTGACAGATGATTGAAGGCCTCAAATCTGCCTACTATGTGACTAGCATTTAGGTTCCTATTATATAAATAATTATAATAGGTGGCCCGTAGAGGTCCCTGGTCATTACAAGTTCCAAGAGGTCTATATTTATTGATCTCCACTGACCTTCTACAAGGTTTGTTTCTGGAAATTCTTGGTCGGTGGTCTCCACTGACATGCTGCATATTCATACTACTCATAGACCTTAGTCCATAGTAAGTGACCTCTACTGATGTTTTATAGGCTTATTCCAGGAGATCCATAATAAATGGTCTCCACTGACAGTCCTCTGTTGACATTATGGAGGAAAGAGAAAGGTGCCTCTCAGTGCAGTGGTTAAAAGATTTATTACAGGTAAAATAGGATTAAAAACACTTACAAGAGAGTAAGAGGTCATAGGCATATAATGATTTGTCCTCATGCGGATCGCTGTAATACTCATTTGTCTGGGAGAGAGAGAGCCGTCCTGCAGCTGTCAGAGTCCCTGGTGACGTGGATTGGCGAGAAGGTGAAGATGCGATGAGGCGGCCCGGGTTCTGGAATTAAGTTGGAACATACCCGGCCAATGTGACATCAGGTGAAGGTGGTGGGCGGTAACGCGTTTCGGAGCATGCACAGCTCCATAGATCTGACGAAGGAAGGAAGGAAATCCTGTGTGTACAAATTGTGTGCATTAGGTGGTCTGCCAATTAAGACTTTGAACTGTCAGTATTATGTAGTGTACCTAAAGTCACAATGTATTTCAGTTTTTTTTCCATTCTGATGAGTTCTCCAAATATGTTTTTACTCTTATAGGCCAAGCCGATCCGCTTCGTAAAGCCAGTGTCAGTGGTGAAACTGCCAGGCAGGTACCTGGCACATCAGGAGGCATTGCCACACCTACCCCTCCCTTCACTTCAGCAGACGCTGGATAAATATCTGTTGGCCTTGAAACCCTTGGTAAGTCAGGAGGAATGGAGCCACACCAACAAAATGGTGGATGAATTCCGGACTTCAGGAGTAGGCGAAAGGCTGCAGAAGGGCCTAGAGAGAAGAGCAAAGAAGACAGAAAACTGGGTAGGTAGACCATGCCATTTTACTAAAGATGCAACTTGGGACAAATTGTAAACTCACCCGTAGACATTCTAGTAATTGAAATTATATTGATGACTGTGTAAAGGAGTTTATATCTCAGCCTACATTAGTTTCTTTGAAAGCCAGAGCCCCTTATTTTAAAGCAAAGTGTCTTTGTCTTTTTTTGAGATGTTGGTGTCTCTGTGACCTCCATGAGCAAATGAATATGGAAAAAAGTACACAATGAAATACTTTGTCTGTTTTGCACTATATCAACAAACAATCAAGATCAGTGAATCTTTAAAAAGTAGATCAGTGGAAACTAGTAGAGCCTCCTACCCTGGCCTCGTGGAGAAGGTCGGTGAATACGGTACTCCCCTTGTATAGATTGATGTATGAAAGTAGGCAATGTCCAGGGAAGTTTGATAAAATCTGGTCTTCCTGGGTGGATGCCTCCTGGGACCCTGAACCCCCTACCCCATAATCAGGACGTGAAACACATTAGAGGACATCCTACATCTCATGTCTATTCTTCTTATGCCCGTTCCCCTTCATCCCCTCCCTTCCCCTCCCTCCCTTTCCCCCCTGAGGTGGGGGGAGCGCAACAAGTAAGGGTGCAAGTGTTCCACCTTCGGGTTCAGGGGACCAAACTCATATTACTGCTGTATTAGCCTCCCCTGAAAGACCTGGGCATCTGGCTAATCTGAGCCATTACGCCTGTCAGGCATTGTGGCCACTACCAATGTCTCTGCCTTGGCTTACGTTACTAAAGACGTTTTGGCGTCGGCCTTAGCTGGCCCTTAGGGCAAAATAGCTGGTATGATTGCCACAGTAGCGCAAGGAGGGAAGAAACATAATAGATCTCCCTCTCCTGAGTCTGGCCCCAGTGGGGATCCGCCAGAGCGCCAGGACTCTCATAGCCGGATAGGTCCTTCTCAGTTAGGACCAGATTGGGCAGAGGATATAGAGGAAGGGGCCATGAAGGACCGTGAGGAAGGGGAGGTCGAGGTTTCCTTTTTCAGAGCAATCTGGTTCGGAGGAGTGTTTTTCAGCCTCCCATTTTTAAAGGTTGTTCATCCAGTCTCTTGCTGAAATGGTGAGGGCTGGGTTTAAATTACCCCCAGTTCAGGTGCCAGAAGTCTCCTGTTCCCCATTAGGATCCTTGTGTCCTCAGCATGGTTCCCAGGCTTTCCCTTTGCATCGGTTGTTGGAGCAGGTGATTTATGCAGACTGGGAGCATCCTGACAGGGTATTCATGCTTCCAAAGAGGTTCTCTTCATTGTATCCTATTGAGGAAAAGTTCAGGAAGAAATGGCGCATGCCTTTGGTTGATGCTGCCATTTCTTCAGTGAATAAAAGTTTTTAACCTGTCCAGTTGATAATGCTCAGGTGTTTAAGGATCCAGCTGATAAAAAGCTAGAATCCTTGCTGAAAGCTTCTTTTGCGGTTGCAATCAATTCCTAAACATTCAATACTTCCGTATGGAGTCGATTCGTTCAGTGATAGCTTCCCTAAGAAGAGGAGAATATTTGGCGTCCATATATATCAAGAATGCAAACCTGCATGTACAGATCTTCGATCTGCATCAAAAATGTCTGTGTTTCGCATTGGAAGAGAGTCACTTTCAATTCATGGCTTTACCATTCAGTCTAGCCACGGCCCCCCGGGTGTTCACAAACATTCTGGCCCCTATGTTGGCATCCCTAAGGGCTCAAGGAATCTCGGTGGTAGGGTAATTGGACCATCTTCTACTAAAGGATCGATCTCACCAAGACCTGGCACAAAACGTAGCCAGGACGGTTCAGTTCTTGGAACTCCTAGGTTGGGTCCTAAATGTGGACAAATCAGCCCTTCACTAAGCTCAGGTTCTGGTATACCTGATCTTGGACACAACCCAGGCAAAAGGGTTTTTGCCTTCCACAAAGGCCAGGTCCATAGTGGAGCATGTCCGGATTATAAAGGGAAAAAAGAAGCCTTCTATTTGGCTATGCATGAGGTTAATGGGCAAGATGGTGTCGTCAACAATGTTCTGGAAGCCTAGAACAAGGTCATTCAGACTTTGGATTGTCCTATGTCTCTGTCCCCAATGGTGAGATAGAAACTCTCATGGTGGTCAAGGCCTAACAACTTGAGAAAGGGAAAATAATTTCCGCCTATAACCTGGAGGGTGGTGATCACGGACGCCAGCCTCTTTGGCTGGGGAGCAGTCCTGGAGGAAGCATCAGTCCAGGGGAAATGGCCCTGAGCAGAAAAAAGCCTGCCCATCAATCAAAGATTCGGGCAGCTTGGTTGGCTCTAGTTTCTGGACAACCAGGTTACAGGGTTTTCCTGTCCGGATCCAGTCCGACAACTCCACGGTGGTGGCATATATCAACCACCAAGGAGGGACCAGGAGCCAGGCGGCCCAGAGGGAAGTAAATCATATTCTAGCTTGGGCAGAGAAACATGTGCCATTTCTTTTGGCAGTATTTATACGGGGAGTGGACAATTGGCAGGCGGACTTTCTGACAGTTGTTGCCAGGGGAATGGTCCTTTCATCCCGAAGTGTTTCATCAGATCTGCCAACTTTGGGGTACCCCAGATGTAGATCTGTTGGTGTCCAGGTTCAACACCAAGCTGGACAGGTTTGTATGCAGAACCAGAGATCCATCTGCTGTCGGAACAGATGCATTGGTAGTTCCTTGGGATCAGTATTCCCTGATGGGTTTCCTCCAGTTCAGTTTCTGCCACGGCTGCTGCGCAGGATACAGAAGGAACGAATGCCAGTGATCCTGGTGGCTCCAGCTTGGCACAGGAGGGCTTGGTACACAGAGATTGTGAGATTGGCAGTGGTGTATCCTTTCTTCCATGCCGTTCGGACCTACTGTCCCAAGGACCCATATTCCATCCTACTTTATGGTCACTAAATTTGACGGCTTGGCTGTTGAAGCCAGAATCTTGAAATATTGCGGTATTTTGGGTTCAGTCTTGTCTACCCTGATAAATCCTAGAAAACCTGTCTCTAGAGGCATCTACTACAGAGTCTGGAGATCGTACATTTCCATGTGTAAAGCCAAAAAATGGCACCCTCGCAGATATGCGATTGGAAGGATTCTCGCCTTCCTACAAACAGGGATGGAGTTGAAAGGGACAATCCAAAGGCAGATCTTGGCCTTATCGTTTTTTTTTTTTTTCAGAGACCGATTGCATCTCATTCATTAGTGCAAACCTTTGTTAAAGGGGTGACGCGATTGATGCCACCGGTTAAGCTTTGATGTCCCTGGGATCTGAATCTGGTTCTGTCAGTTCTGCAGAAGTAACCTTTTGAGCCTATCGGGCATATTCCTTTGATCCTGTTGGCAAGGAAATTGGCCTTTCTGGTTGCTATGACCTCGGCAAAAAGGGTGTCCGAGTTGGCCGCCCTTTCTTGCAAAGAACCATTTTTGATTTTACATCAGGACAGAGTGGTAATGCGCCCTCGTCCAGATTTTTTGCCTAAGGTGGTTTCCAATTTTCATTCGAATCAGGATATAATTTTACCCTCCTTTTTTCCAAATCCTAGGACTATGGAGGAGAAGTCGCTGCACAGGCTTGATGATGTGCGGGCTATCAGAGTCTATTCAAGGATGTCAGCCCCGTTTCGGAAGACTGATTCCTTTTTTGTCCTGCCAGATGGCCCTAGGAAAGGGCAGGCAGCGACAAGTTCAACTATTTCTAGATGAATTCTGCAGATTATTATCCAGGCATATGAGTTAAAACGCAAGGTTCCGCCTTGTGATTTAAAGTCACATTTCACCAGAGGGGTTAGTGAGTCTTGGGCAGTGCGATATCAGGTGTCTATGGCTCAGGTTTGCAAAGCGGCCCCTTGGTCTTCAGTCCATACATTCACTAGGTTTTACCAGGTGGATGTTAGAGCTCAAAAGGAGGCTGTATTTGGCCCCAGATAGTCATTTCTATGGTGCTCTGTGTACCGTGATGTACGATAAAGAAAAATGGATTTTTATTACAGCTTACCTGTAAAATCCTTTTCTTGGAGTACATCACGGGACACAGAGGTCCCTCTCCTCTTTTCTGGGGTCTTCATTGCTTGCTACAAAAACTGAGGTACTTCCTGTATGGGAGGGGTTACATGGGGGGAACTTTCTTACTATTGGTTGCCAGTGTCCAATCACCTAAAGGTAGCGTATAACCCAGATAGTCATTATTATGGTGCTCTGTCCCATGGATTTTACAGGTAAGCTGTATTAAAATCCATTTTTCATTAGCATTATGTGACAATGTGGGGGCCCTTAGAAAATTTATTTGTAGCTGTTTTTAAATCAAACTGGAGTTTTCTTTTAAAATGATTTATATTTTGTTTAATTTTTTTTATCTTCTTCATTTCTTTTAAAACAGTTGTGATTTTCCTAAAGAAGCCGGTTATGTTTTTTTCTTTATTCTACTCCTCAGCTTTCAGACTGGTGGCTGCAGACAGCTTACCTCGAGTACCGCCTGCCAGTCGTAGTTCATTCGAGCCCTGGTGTGGTGCTACCAAAACAAGACTTTTTGGACAGACAAGGGCAACTTAGGTAAATTACCATTAATCTGTGATTTTTAGCATAATGTGACCTTTGCCTGTCTTGTGAAAGAACGTGGCTGATATCTGAAAGGTATAAAAGCTGGCCTTTGCTAGTAGTGACCTTTCCCACACTTACGGGTAACTATTTATTACTGTGTCCTGTGCTGCGCTCAAAATACAGACCAGTAATCTTTCAAAAAGAGAGATTGTCTGTTACGCCCCCCCCCCCACTCTTTACTCAGCACAGTTATAACTGACGGTGACCATTGCTTTACCACAGACATGTTTCTTTGTACATAGTATGCAATTAAAACATATTTACTGAGACCATAAATGGAGGCAATTGTTGCATAATCTTTGGAGTGTGACAAGGGATTTTTGAATCCTCAGCAAACATTAAGCAAACATTTTTTTAAGTACACTTACTAAAAGTTTTGCAGCTACCCCTTTGTAATAAAACTTTTTTTCTTTTATTTTATCATATCCGTCTTTACACACCTGCACAGTCCAATGTAGCAGCAAAACAATCAGTGATGACTACAGAACTGGAAAATTTTGGAAGATTTTCTTAAGGAGGAACGTCTCTTTTTAAAAATAAAAATTAAGAGTCTAAACTCCTAAAAATGAGAAACGTACCTGTCCCTGGAATCCAGTGCTGTCTTCCCACAACTGGTTCTTCTCTCCAATGTGGGTCTCCAGCACCGCTATCTTTAGATCTGGGGCTCTCCACTGCATATGCGCAAGATCAAGCACAACGAGGAGACTGGTCCTATAATCTCTGGGGATGTGTGACATGTACCAAGAGTCTACAGGCAGGGAGGAGGTGGACCAAGTGACATAATTCACACCTATGCGAGAAATGAGGATATGGGAGACAGTGCCTGTCAAAGAAAAACGTACCTGCTGCTTGTAAAAAGGGGTAGTGTTGGGAGGAGGATGGGTGTTGCTTTCACTTTTGAGTGAAGGCCCGCTTTAAATTTTAGACACTGTAGGTCTAATCTGATTTCCTAATGTGGAATGATCAGAAGCCTCAGTATATGGGTGTCCTATGAAAAAATATCAGAAATACAAAGTATTGCTGATCCCAGCGCTCAAATGGAAAAAAAGTTTGATGCACTCTAGCAACTATTATAACAAAATCAATACATAAAAGATGCTGTAATAAACAAATGAATCACAACATTAACAGAGCTACGAAAAAAATCACCAAAAGTATTTTAGCGCAATAAATGTTCCGCACACAAATATGTGTCAACAAGTCCCAAGCAAAGTCTTTAGGATAGAAAAGGTGCTCCGTGACCCCTCAATAGTATGAAGAAGCCTCAAAAGCCAGATGCCAACACTGAAAAGGAACCTTGTGCTCAAAAAGGTGATCCCCCGTTGTAATGCACTTACCAAAAACGGGCTATTATATGGCCTTATTATTTCCAAGGACACACTGCTCAAAAAAAGCCACTTCCCAAAACTGCTGATAACAGCCTATGTGTCCATGCACACATAGGCTGTTATCAGCAGTTTTGGGCAGTGGCGTTTTTGAGCAGTAACAAAAAAAACAAAAACTAGTGGGTTCTGAGAGCAGTTTTTCAGCTGTAAAAACGCTCTAACGTCGATAAACGCTCAAAAACATCGTTCACCAGCATTTTTTAACATTTTTGATCCATTGAAAAAAAAATAAAAAATTATTTTTTTCTTAAAAAAACAAAGCTAAAAAATGCTAATAAACGTAATTGCAAAAACGTTGAAAAACTCACTGCAAAATTACTGACGTTTTTATAACGTTATTTTAACGTCCAGTGTGCATGAGGCCTTACAGATGACACGCACCTTAACTTTAAGAGGGAAGTTTCAGGGGAAAAAAACTTTCCTGAGCCCCCTGCATGGTACACAGAGCCCCCTGCATAACACAGACCCCCTGCATAGTACACAGACCCCTTTCATTATAAAGCCCCCCCCCCCCTCCTCTGCACTCCCAGGAGACCCACAGTCTCCTAGGATGGCATTGCCAGCATGCTCTGGAGTATAGAGGGCATCACTGCCAGCCCCTTCTCGTGCGCCGCTCCTCCATTGGCGCCATGGACCCGGTCATTTGACTGCTCTCCTCTCTTTCATTCTCCTCCTCCAATCAAAAGCTACGTGGGAGGAGGAGAGCGGCCAGAACAAGCGGCGTCAGTGGAGGAATTGGAGGCTAGGATTTACACTGATAGAGGCACGGGGGAGCGGTGTGTGGGAGGGGGCTGGCAGTAATGTTTTCTGGAGTTTGGAGTGTGCTGGCAGTGCTGTCCCAGGGCCAGTAGAGGCAGGCAGCCTGCCTGACACCCTCCCAATGGGTGGCACCCAGGGCGGACCGCCCGATCCCCGCCCCCTCGTTGGTTAAAAAAAACAGATATCGGCGTAAAACACGCAGGCACGGTTTACCCTCTGTTTTCAGGGTAAAAAAAGTGTGTGTTATACGCCGATAAATACAGTAATTACAAGGAACAGCATCTGAGTGATTGGGAGTTCTTATGAGGATGGAGGAACAACAGATTGCTGGATTTATACCCCTGAGGGAAGGTGCCATTAGACCCTATGGTGGGTCTTCATGTGAGGTGAGTACATAGAGACAGGTGGAGGACACGGTGGTGTGCTTGATCACTTATTTTGGATTTGTCACTTATGAAGATATAGACAAGTGCAATGGCAATGAGAAGATTTTTTTTCTTTTGGATTTAATGTCTTGAATCTACTAGCAAATATATATATATATATATATATATATATATATATATATATATATATATATATATATATATATCTATATCTATATATATATATATATATATATATATACACTTTGCTACAATGTAAAGTAGACAGCTTGTATAACAGTGTAAATTTGCTGTCCCCTCAAAATAACTTAACACACAGCCATTAATGTCTAAACCGCTGGCAACAAAAGTGATCCCCTCCCTTCAGAGGACAGGGAGGGAAAATGGCTAATTGGCCCAATTTGAACATTTTCACTTAGGGGTGTACTCACTTTTGTTGCCAGCGGTTTAGACATTAATGGCTGTGTGTTGAGTTATTTTGAGGGGACAGCAAATTTAAACGGTTACAAAAGTTGTACACTTACTACTTTACATTGTAGCAAATTGTCATTTTTTCAGTGTTGTCACATGAAAAGATATAATAAAATAATTTTGGGCTGAATTCTGACCTAAAACAGACCAAAAGAATCACAGGGCGCCTGTGCAATTCACACTGGAGCCGCTGTGAAGATGTGTGAACTGGCTCCATAGGGAGCCTGTCACAATCTCCTATGCGAATTGGATGCGGGGAAACCCTCATCCAATTCACATAGGTGTGAACCCAGCCTCACAGTGCTGCTCAGAGGCCTCATACCAGCATCGGGTGCTGGAATGAGCATTTCAGCACCTGGCATCGCCAGTATATGCCTCTGGAATGGGTAGCAATGCCTAAAAAACTGTACTGGTCAAGCAATACACTATGTGCTAAAAGCCCTGCCGAGTTCCCCTTGAGTTCTGTAATCCTGAGACACTTCCTGTTATCAGGTGACAACACTGTTCCTACATAGATCCATTTCTGGCAGGATTACCAGTTGGAAGAAATAAAGGAAAATGAAAGAAAAAAATGAATACTGCATATAAAGTCTGGTAAGCTGCAAAATATTACATTTTTGTTCTTGGGTTCAGATACAACTTAATACCAACATTCCACTGAAACTGCCCTACTAAAACTCATCAATGACCTACTAACTGCTAAAACCAATGGCCATTACTCCCTACTCATACTCTTATGCCGCGTACACACGGTCAGACTTTTCGTCTACAGACTTTCGACAGACTTTTGTCGGACTTGCGGCAGACTTTCTTATGAGTGGACTTGCCTACATACGATCACACAAAAGTCAGACGGATTCTTACGTGATGACGTACACCGGACTAAAATAAGGACGTTGCTAAACAGTAGCCAATAGCTGCCCTAGCGTGGGTTTTTGCCTGTCGGACTAGCACACAGACGAGCGGATTTCTGGGTCTGGCGTAGTTACGACGTAAAGATTTGAAGCATGTTTCAAATCTAAAGTCCGTCAGTATGAGGCTGGAAAAGTCCGCTGAAAGTCCGGGGAAGCCCACACACGATCGGATTGTCAGCCAGCTTTAGTCCGTCGGCGTCCGTCAGACTTTTGTAGACGAAAAGTCCGACCATGTGTACGTGGCATTAGACCTCTCTGCTGCCTTCGAAACAGTTGACCACCTGCTCCTCCTCAGAAAACTACACTCCCTTGGCCTCTGTGATTTTGCTTTTATCCTGGTTCTCCTACCTATCTCAGCGCACTTTCAGTGTCACTTACAACTCCATCTCCTCCGCTCCTCTTCCTTTCTCTGTTGGGGTACCCCAAGGCTCTGTCCTTGGGCCCCTCCTATTCTTGCTCTATACCTGTTCCCTGGGCCAGTTGATAACCTCCCATGGCTTCCAATACCAACTCTATGCCAAAGACACCCAGATCTATCTCTCCACTCAACTCACCCCCTCGATCTCCTCACGGATCTCAAACTTGCTGAATGACATTTCGGTATGGATGTTACACACTTTCTCAAATTTAATCTTTCTAAAACTGAGCTTGTAATATTTCCTCCTTCCTGGTCCCCCCCCCCAATGACTTTACCATTAAGATCAACAGCACAACCATTGGTCCCTCCACACATGCCTGGGTGCTGGGTATAATCCTAGACTCTGACCTCTCTTTCAGCCCCCACATCCAATCACTGGCTAAATCCTGCTGCCCTAACCTCCGCAACATCTCCAGAATTCGACCCTTCCTGACTAATGACACCACAAAGCAAATTATTCACTCCTTGATTATTTCCCGCCTTGACTACTGCAACTCTCTTCTTAATGGCCTTACCTTACACAGGCTATCCCCACTTCAGTATATTATGAATGCTACTGCTAGACTAATACACCTCACTAACCAATCCGTGACTGCTGCCCCTCTCTGCCAATCCCTTCACTGGCTTCCCCTACCCCAACGTATAAAATTCAAAATGCTAACCACAACATACAAGGTCATCTACATCATCACCCACCTCATCTGCAGATATTGCCCAAATCGTCCCCTCCACTCCTCCCAGGACCTCCTGCTCTCTAGCTCCCTTGTTACCTCCTCTCATGCTCGTCTTCAGGACTTCTCCAGAGCTTCTCCCATCCTCTGGAATTCCCTGCCCCGGTATATCTGATCAGCCCCATAACCTGTCCACCTTTAGGAGATCCCTGAAAACTCACTTATTCAAGGAAGCCTATCCCACACCCACCTAACAATTGTCCCCGAGCCACCCTCCATCAAATCATTCCCTGCATCTATTACCTTTTGTACCACCACCCCCTCCCTTTTAGATTGTAAGCTCTATGAGCAGGGCCCTCCTGACCCTTCTGTTTTGAACTGTATTGTAATTGTGCTGTCCCCCCTCTACATTGTAAAGCGCTGCGTAAACTGTTGGCTCTATATAATACATATATAGGTGATTGGACTGTTTCCAGAAAACAGAGACAAGACTCCCGATCCCTGTGGTGAATAGGAAAATATAAAGAGGGAGACAAAGCTCACCCCGGAAAAATGGTGGGATTTTGAAGGGAGGTAATGTGTCTGTTTGAAGGTGAGCAATACCACAACAGTTAATATAAAAATATAATTTTTTATTGAAAACATATAAAATGTACACAAAGAAATAAGAGGATAGAAGCGGGGCTTTGCATGTGGCATGTGGGTGAGTATGTTGCACTGAATGGTATATGTTGTAGTGTAAATAATAAAAATGAATATTATATAATATAATCTCCACAGATAGTAGTGTAGGATAATCATGGTATAAAAGTTTTAATGGCATAGGTACTTGAGCCAAATACAATCATAAAAGTACACATCTTGGACCATAGTAAAACATGTTAACAACAGTATATTAACAGGCAAGGTTCATGTATTAGTTGTACAGTTGCAAGAAAACATATACATTGTACAATAAATAGGTGCATCAATAGATCTAAACTCAACGCGTTTCTTGGCTTGAAACCAATCATCAGGAGTCCGATGCAATTTGACTATATTGAAACAATAAGGTATCTATTAATGTATGAACAGATGTTTGTAGGAAAGATATACTGAAAATGTAAATTTCTATATACTCACAGGTTATGCATTAATTAATGATGATCTATGTGTTACGATACAGTATTGGTCTGGGTTCATAGAGTCTCCCCTGGGGTTGAGGCAGAAAGCACACCCCAATGGACCGTCAGCCACGGCAGCCCAAGTGACGCAAGCACCCAGGAAGACCGGCAGGCAGGGACATCTGGCGAGGCTAGAGAGTGTAGATGAACTGGGGAGAAATAAGGGAAGGTGTGTAAGCTAATATCTAAGTGGTGGTGAGGATTGAATAAGTGAAAACGGCATGGCATGGCTCTGAATGTATGGAAAGGAGCTGAGACATTTTGAGTGTGAGAGTAGTAGGTAGGATAGGGTGTAGGTACAACTGTGAAGCCATTACTGTGATGGATGAGCCAGAGTGACAGGATGTGAGGGAATTACCTGTGTGGTGAGTGCCAAGCCGAACCAGATGTCTCACATGCATGATGGAATCGCAAGGTGCCCGGCCAGAGACCGCCTTTTGTTGCTGCGGGTCAAAGGCGTGCTCCCGCCAATGTCGTGCGCGGGCGTGATGACGCGGTAAGGGGAGGGAAGGGATAGCCAATCAGTGCGGCCGCCCACCATCCCATACAGCGCCTGAGCCCGGAGATGGAGAACCACCGAGCGTCCCGTATGCGGCAGGGTGGACGCCGCGGACCAGATGTGGGGAGCATGACGCCGATGCGCCAAGGCCCGCCCATGTCATAGACAAGCGGGTGATGGGTCCTGGGCTGGGCGCGTCGCAACCCCGGGGAGTAGACAAGACGGATCCCAGCATCACAAGTGTATAGAAAATAGACCAATGACAGATGTATGGACTGGGAAAAAGAGAAAGAAAACCAAAGCAACTCAAAAGTGAGTTCCACTGGGTTTGCATTTGGGGTTCCTAGCACCAAGTGGCCCTGAGATACGGGGCCCCAAAGTCGGTTCGGAAAATGAAATTTTTTGCTGCAGAAAAGTGCTTGACTCGAGTATAAGTCGAGGGGGGCACTTTCAGCACAAAAAAATGTGCTGAAAAACTCGATTTATACTCGAGTATATACGGTAATAATAATGATAATAATAATACTAATTATAGTAATAATAAATGATAAAGCAAAGAGAAATTCCTTTAGCAGAATTCCCTTGCTTTAGCATAATAGTATAGCCGATATTGACCTAGATTAAGGTCAACCTCAGGTACCTATAAGGGCAACAATAATGGAAATAATACAAATAAAAAATAATAGTAATGAAAATAATAATAATAAATGCTGTGGCATTAGACACAGCATTTATTATTATTTTCATTACTATTATTTTGTTTTATTATTATTTCCATTATTGTTGTCCTTATAGGTACCTGAGGTTGACCTTTAATCTAGGTCAATATTGGCTATACTATTATGCTAAGGCAAGGGGATTCTGCTAAAGGATTTTTTATTTGCTTTATCGTTTATTATTACTATAATTAGTATTGTTATTATTTATACTATTATCATTATATTTTTTTCAATATTGCCAGATTATCATTTACCGTGAACACAGTCCAGTTCCCCTACTGGCGTGGCCCATTTGGACCTGGCATCCATAGGTTAACTAGCACCAGGTGGTTCATAAAGAGACACTTGGCTGTTAATGATGCGTATTCAGTGGCCCTCTTGTCTGTAATAGACCAGGTGAGCTTAGTCATTATACTCTGTACCTATTTATTCTTTACCTACACAATGAAATGTTGTCTCTCAAATTTATCTGACATGTATGATCACATTAATCATTTATATTTTTATATAATTTACATGAAATCTGTGATGCTTGTAATGCTCTGATGAAGCAAATATGCGAAACATGTTGGCTGATTACAACTGACTTCATAGAAAAAGTTTCTGTACGGTCGTATTATGTTACTTGATTGATCTTTTACTGTACATTTTATATGTTTTCAATAAAAATTTATATTTTTATATTAACTGTTGTGGTATTGCTCACCTTCAAACAGACACATTACCTCCCTTCAAAATCCCACCATTTTTCCGGAGTGAGCTTTGTCTCCCTCTTTATATTTTCCTGTTGGCTCTATATAAATCGTGTATAATAATAATAATAATTATGCTCTTTTGTCTTTGCAGATTTGCTGCTAAGCTGATTGAAGGTGTTCTCGACTTTAAATCTATGATAGACAAGTAAGTAAAAAAAATTAACCTGATGCATTCTTTGTCTGATTTTGTCCATTTGTCTGATTTTGTTTTTTTATCTTGCAATTAGTCAGACCTTGCCTGTAGAATATCTTGGTGGTAAACCGCTCTGTATGAACCAATACTACCAAATATTATCTTCCTGCCGCATTCCGGGTCCAAAGAGAGACTCGGTTGTCAACTATAGCCAAGCCAAGAAGCCCCCCACTCACATTACAGTGGTCCATAACTTTCAGGTGAGGCTCTTTCTCTGTTTCTTCAGTGATAGGTGCTTGGTACACAGCCAGTAGCCGGATTCAGAAAAGCCTGAATTCTTAGTGGTATAGATTCAACTAGTTGCTGTAAACATTCCTAAGGGTTTCTGGTCTCGTAGCATCACATAGTTTCGGCAGATTTACTGCCCACAGACTCATGTTGCAAGTCTTTTGTTCAACCTCATCCCAAAATATTCATGTCACGTACTCCAAATTCTGACCTTACCATGTGCACATCACATGGGTAATTGTATTTATCAGAGAAGGGACCATTTTTGCAGGATTTGTCTACTTTTGGTGGTCTTATGCCCACTGTAGTCTTGTATTCTCCCTTCATACTGACAGGAATGGGATCCATGATAATTGTCTGTGGCTGCAACTCTTCCTTCAAGATCTGATGTTTTTTTGTATTCACAAATTTCTTTCTGCACACCGCTATTATAACCCTTTTATGCCTAAGCCTATTTCTGACATTTGGTGTTTACAAGTTAAAATCCATATTTTTTGCTAGAAAATTACTTAGAACCCCCAAACATTATGTATTTTTTTTTAGCAGAGAATCTAGAGAATAAAATGGCGATTGTTGCAATATTTTATGTCACATGGTATTTGTGCAGCGGTGTTTTAAACACAACTTTTTGGGAAAAGGGACACATGAATTTTTTTTAAAAAAATGAAACAATAAAGTTAGCCCAATTTTTTTGTATAATGTGAAAGATGATGTAAAGTCGAGTCAATAGATACCAAACATGTCATGCTTTATAATTGCATGCACTCGTGGAATGGCGACAAACTACGGTACCTAAAAATCTCTATAGGCAACACTTTAATTTTTTTATTTATTTTTTTTTTTTTTTTTACGGTTACCAGGTTAGACTTACAGAGGAGGTCCAGTGCTAGAATTATTGCTTTCACTCTGACGATACCTCACATTTGTGATTTGAACATCATTTACATATGCGAGCACGTCTTCCATATGCGTTTTCTTTGCTGCACAAGCTCGCGGGGACGGAGGCGCTTTCAAATTATTTTTATTTTTTTATTATTATTAAATTATTATTATTTCTTACATTTTTTTAAATTTAATAATATAAAAATAAATATCAATTTTATTGCTGTCACAAGGAATGTAAACATCCCTTGTGACAGTAATAGGTGGTGACAGGTACTCTTTATGGAGGGATCGGGGGTCTAAAAGACCTCCAATCCCTCCTTTGCACTTCAAAGTATTCAGATCGCCGAAAACGGCGATTCTAAATACTGTATATTTTTTTAAATTCTGCGCCATTGGCAGCCGAGTAAGCAGGAAGTGACGTTGCTTCCGTGTTTACATTCAGGAGACTGGAACAAAGCCATTTACGGCTTCATTCCAGTCTGTGGCTAGACGCCGGAAGTGTCAGATTACAGAACGGGTCTCCCGGTGTGACGGGAGGCCCGGTCAGAGCGGCAGGAGGGGGTGATGTGTCCTCCCGCTCCTCCGGGATAACAATCGAGCGGCTTTTAGCTGCATCAGTTGTTGTCCTGGAAAGCCGATCGCCCGCTCTAAAAAACGGTACCGGGATGATGCCTGCTTCATCCCGGTACAACCCCCGAAAGCCGCAGCTGCATATATGTGTACGCTTGCTCAAACCTGGTAATTTTCCTCTAGTTTCTCTCGTTAATGAAGTATTTTTACCCACAGAACTTGTTCTGTTTTTTTTTTTTTTCATTTTTTGGAAACTGTATGGAGTAAAATGTGTGAAAATCCCAGGAGGTTAGCTCTTTTTTTTTTAAATTCTTTTTCTTTTGGATGTTGCATCTGCTGTGTTTGACACTGACCAAATTTCATGGTCAAAATCTGTTAACATCTTCCTGAATCCAATATTTATTTAAGCACCTGAGCATTATGACCATGTCTTCATGATTTACATAAGGAGTTGCAACTACCTGATGTGCTGTTTTGCTTTGTGTTAACAACCAAGTGTACTGTTTTTTTTTTTTTTTTGCAATCACATGCTTCTAGTGTCTTTTGCTTTCTATCTTCTTTGGATTTGTCTACTTTTCTTTCATTTTCTGTTCTTAGCATTTTGTTCACTGCTATTTTACTTTCTGAATGTCCCTGTCATTTTTATATTTTGCAATTTCAGCAACCCTAATGTCTATGGTAAACTGATACCTCTCGCTTATTTTTTATGTCTATTATATTTACATTTCCTTTTTTCCATCCTTTTTGTTTGTCCCCTTTTCACTTTCTATCTTTTCTGTTTTTTGCCCACCTCTTTCTGCCCTCTTCTCTTTTGCTTTCTGTCTGCTTCTTTTTTTTTACTATCCGTCCTCTTTGCTTTCTGTTGATTTCTCTTTCTTTCCTCTAATTATCTCACACTACGTTCTGTTCTCTGTTTTTTCTCATCTTATCCTCCTTTCTCATCCTATCTGCTTCTCTCTTCCTTCTCTGCTTCGTTGTTTTTCATGTGCTCTATAAAGCAGGCCTAAACTGTAGAATTACACCTACATTAGACTTACATGGACTGTAGGGAGACAGGCTAGGGGCAGTAAAGTTTTCCCATATGTGTCTAGGAGCCAGACATGGTTGGTCACAAATCACACAAGTTCTAGGTTACTAAGGTTGCCACCGTGGTGTCAAAGGCTGCACTGGGTTTAGAATGTCAGCAGAGACTTTAAAAAAAAAAATGAACAAGGTCGTTGCTGACAGTATCTACACAGATTATGTGAGTTTTGTGACCTTGAATGCTGACTTCACTACACATGACCCAGAGGTGCCATGTTTTTTACAGTTCAGAAGTTAGCGTTTAATAATACTGCTTCTAGTATGCTTCCCTCCAGCCAAAGCAATCTAAAAAAGCAAACCTAATCCTACAGTCAACAGCTGCATTAAAGCTGAACTCCAGACACAAAGACTTTAATTAAAATATGTTCCTCAATAGCCACAAAGTATATAAATCCGCTGTGTGGGTTTAAATGCCTTTTATAAACCCAGCTTTTACTTTGTAAAGTAGTGGTGATCTCCTCACTATGCTGCACATAGATTATGCAAAGAATAGAGCTGCGGGAGAGACCTAGCAGGTCTACCCACTACACGCATTGGTGCTCAACCTGTGGCCCTCCAGCTGTTGCAGAACTACAAATCCCATCATGCCTCTGTCCTTGGAAGTCAGGCTTGTAACTGTCAGCCTTGCAATGACTTATGGGATTTGTAGTTCCGCAACAGCTGGAGGGCCACAGGATGAGCAGCTGCCTGCAGAAAACTACAGGGGGGGTGGAGACAAGACCATTCCCCCTGCACAAGGAGAGAACAGCAGTGACTGGTCTTTATTACAGGATGCTCCTGTACAGAAGGAAAGTCTCACACTGGATTACTGCACAGATCTGGAAGAAATACACTAAACACACCAAGATTCACAGAAGAATACATATGGCTCTTGTGTTTAGACAATATTTGATTATCAAAGAGTTCAGCTTTAATCTTACTGTTCACTCTATTCTCTTGATCCACTAATTTCTCTGTTTATTTTTTTTTTCTCTCTTTATCTTCTTGTCATTTTGTGTACTATCCCACTGTTGGCACGCCTCTTCATGTGTGTCTGAGCATGGTTCAGTTCACAAAACCCCTAACTGAGTGTGAGATGGAGAAATATATACTCTGCATACTACTCATTCCCTTCTGCTGAAAGAGTGCTTTAATCCGTTCACAGTTCTTTGAGCTAGATGTGTATCACAGTGATGGAACGCCGCTCACCGCAGATCAGATTTTCATTCAACTGGAGAAGATCTTGGGAACCTCACTTCAGTCTAATAAGGAGCCCATTGGCATCCTAACCACAAATCACAGGAACAGCTGGGCCAAGGCCTACAACAATCTCATCAAAGGTGAGCCGAAAAATAGCAGGTCTTGCCTAAGACCAGACACCATAAGATGCTTCCCATTAAGTTAATAAAAGTGGAACTTGAGTCAAAAAAATAAATCCTGCTAGATAACTTCAGGCTGGCCTCTTTTACAGGTATGGCTATGAAAAACATTAAAAATAAGTGTATATACTGTTTAAAATCCAGTAATACACTATCTCACCCTGCTCTGCTGTCAGAAACCAAGAAATCAGACCGAGACAGAAGTATAGTTAAATCACACTTGTTTAATAATAAAAGTAAAAAGAACAAAGGTAGTCAAAACATAGCCAGAGTACAGCAACCAGAACGGATAGTCAGCCAAGCCAGAAGTTAGGGATCAAAGTAGTGGAACGGCAAGCATGATCTTGAGCCAGAAGGGATTCAGCAAAGCCAGTCTTTAAACAGGAACCCAGGAGATGTTTCTTGTGATGTTGACCAAGGCAAAGGCAGAGACCCTCTGGACTGGACGGCTTAAGTAGGCAGGACTGACGAGCAGTATATGAACAACAGCTGAGTAACTGTGGAGAGATAGGAGCTGGCAATTGGCTGACAGCTGAGCGGCCAGCTCAGAGAAGGAAGGGCTGAGCCCAGCCCTGACATCTGCACATGCTCAGTTGCCCTCTTTTTTTAGGCACTGTACCAAATTTGTAGTGGCCGATCTGTTCACAGCCCAAAGATTTACTGCTGTCATGAGCTCTGGGCTTCAGCAAAATGACAGCCTCCAGCAAGAAGATACACAAACGATTCTGGAGGCAATTTATAGCACACACTAAATTTGGTATCATAATTAAAAATGTGGAATGTAGGTTCCTTGCTAAAGAACATTATTTTTATCGAGTTGTTATGGGTAAAGTTCCACTTTAACAAAAAAAGCCTCCTCTATACTAATCTCTCATTCGTTTTTTATATTTGTCAGTGACGCCTTTTAATCCATAACTTCATGGCTAGGTGCGGAAGGATGAGTTGAATGTACTATGTTTGTTGCACCCAGTTCTGTACCCCAGGCTATCTAGACTGCAACTTCAGCCCAGAAATGTTTCCAGCAGCTGCCACTCAATCTACCCCTCAATAATTTCTGGGGTGCATAGATGTCTAAAACTGACAATACACTAATAGATTTCTTTCATTCAGCATGTGGGCTGAACAAAAAAAATCGGATGCCTCCATCCACTTTAACCGCTTTGATAGACGAATCTTCCCTGCTGGGATATTTGTATTCTGACAGTCATTAGCACCGGTTCAGAATGCCTGAACAGTATCTGCAGCTGATTGGCTGCAGGCACTGTTTGACAATGTTCGGACCGGCTACCTATATTTATCTGGCAGGGCCACCCACTGTTAGAATTTTGTCTGATTCCTCCTCGAGAATCCCCAACAGCCAGAACTATTAAAATGGAGCATTAAAGGATCAAGGTCAGAGTCTGATTAACATTTATTTAGATTGCAAGTTCCATGAGTGCTGCTCTTCCATTCCTTCTGTATTGAACTGTATTGTAATTGTACTGTCCCCCTATACAGTATATTGTAAAGTGCTGCACAAACAGTTGGTACTATATAAATCCTGTATTGTAATAATAATTATAATGTAACTACCTAAGTCCTCTTTTTTTTTTTCTTCTTAAAAGTGGTTGAAAAGTCAGAAAGGGTTTTTTTTTTTATCTTAATGCATTAAGATAAAAAGCTTTCTGTATGCAGCAGTCCCCCTCAGCCCCCCCTAAAGTTACCTGAGGTCCATCTAGCTCCAGCAGTGTTGCATGAGAGACTCAGCTTGGACTCCCCTCCTCATTGGCTGAAACAGCAGTGCGGTGCCGTTGGCTCCAGCTGCTGTCAATCAGTCAGTCAGCCAATGAGGAGAGAAAGGGGGCAGGGCCAGGCCACCGCTTCATGTCTGAATGGACACAGGAAGCTGTGGCTCGGGTGCCCCCATAGCCAGCTGCTTGGTGTGAGGGCACTCAACAGGAGGGAGGAGCCAGGAGCACCGAAGAGTGACCCGAGAAGAGGAGAATCCGGGCTGCTCTGTGCAAAACCACTGCACAGAAAAGGTAAGTATAACAAGACTTTACAATCACTTTTTAGGTTTTTTTAAAGTCCAGTTGAACTGACAAAAGTAGATATTTGTTCAGATAGTCATTGCACTCACAAAGAAGGGTATACACGGCTTTTTGGTCCGTGTGTAGTGCAGTCCGCTCAAAAGAAAGCGGTCTAATGACCAGCTTCTGTCAAAACAAACGGCCCTAGTGGAAAACCAGCATTCAATCAGCACTTGTAGCCACAGGCTGCAAACGCTGATCTGTGTATTCTGGGGAGGGCGAGGTCAGAATACAATAGTTCGGCAGGGGAGATCCCTGTATCGCATATTCTTTGGTGAATAAGAAAAATGAAAAGAAACAGAACGTGTATACGCTGCTTTACTTTCACTTTACTGTTCAGCAGTTTATCTATGGCTCCACAGTCCAGAAGGCACCAGAGTCTAACCACACTGCCCAGTGCACAAACCTAGTCAGCCATGACTCCAGTTTTCATACGAACTACAGGTCTTTCTATGGACATTTATAATAAGGGGTGTGGGTTTACAAAGCACTGGATGTAGGCAGAAATTGCATTTTCACGAAGAGAAATATTTTGAGGAATTTCCATGTAAAACTTAGATGAAAGCATAGCATACAATGGGTCAGGACTATAAGAGAATGGAATTGGCATTAGAGGATTACTGATTGTTAAACTAGGCACGTTCCCACCACTGATGAAAATATATTTTCTCTCTAGATAAGATCAACAAAGAGTCTGTGCGTATAATCCAGAAGAGTATCTTTACAGTGTGCCTGGATGCCCCAATGCCAGCTGTCTCGGATGATCTGTACAAGAGTCGGGTGGCGGCCCAAATGTTACATGGTGGAGGCAGCCACCTGAACAGTGGGAATAGATGGTTCGACAAAACCCTGCAGGTATGTAAGGAAAACTACTAATGACACTTCACGGATGTTGCCTTAAAACAGCTAATTTGCATGTTTGTTGTCAAAAAGTCCGATCGTGTGTACGGGCCTTTATACATACCTGTCTCCAATCCTGTGAGACAGTCTAGCCGCCACATGGATTAGGATTGATTTACACAAGGCTAGTCATTCCAGGGGGTGAAGTAGTAAATGGGAGGTAATTCTAAGCAGCTGCATGTGCCAGCATTAAAGTAAATCTGTTTTACATTTTCTTTCCCCAGTTTATAGTAGCAGAAGATGGTTCTTGTGGGCTAGTGTATGAACATGCTCCAGCAGAAGGACCTCCAATTGTAGCCTTGGTTGACCATGTTGTTGAGTACACGTAAGTTGCTTTTTGTTTTTTTGTTTTTTAAATCAAAATTGTAAAATGCTTAGATTTAAAACCACCTGCAAGGCAAGGCTGAAGTGAATTTGCCCCTTATGTCAGTTGGGCTTCTTTAGAAGAGGGCCCACCCATGACCCAACGGCTGTTTTCAAGGAGAAGAAATGTCAAGTGACAGGATATAGCTGCTTAGCATTTATCTTTGCTGCATTATTACCCATAATTCCCTGTCACTGGAAACCTGCTGCTGTGTAATGTCGTGCTTATCCTGTAGGACAGAGCCTTCCAAACTGTTTAATACATTGTATAATTTACAAATTATTGTAGGCGAAACGGGAATCTGTTTTAGGCCTAATGTACACGGGACGTTTTTACAACCTTTCCTGAACGATTTAGCTTGACAGATAGTAACCCACGTTTAAAACGTCTGTTTTGCCGCGTTTGCGTTTAGAAGCGTTTGGAAAAAATTTTTTTTTCCCAAAATAGCCAAAAATGAAAAATGCTAGTAAATGAAACACGGCTAAATGCGAGTTACCACGTTTACAAGCGTTTGGCTCTTGAAATGCCTCTAAACTCAGCGTCTGTACTACCGTATTTATCGGCGTATAAAACACATGCCCCAATTTAAGAGGAAAGTTTCTGGAAATTTTTTTTTTTAATAAACCACTTTGAAGCAAAATAATGGTTAATGAGCATCAATGCAGCCTGATCTGTGCCCATCTGCAGCTTCAGTGCAGCCTGATCTGTGCCCATCTGCGGCATTGCTCCTCACTGTAGCCTGATCAGTGCCCATCTGCAGCCTTGCTCCTCACTGCAGCCTGATCAGTGCCCATCTGCAGCCTTGCTCCTCACTGCAGCCTGATCAGTGCCCATCTGCAGCATTCCTCCTCACTGCAGCCTGATCATTGCCCATCTGCAGCATTCCTCCTCACTGCAGCCTGATCATTGCCCATCTGCAGCATTCCTCCTCACTGCAGCCTGATCAGTGTCCATCTGCAGCATTCCTCCTCACTGCAGCCTGATCAGTGTCCATCTGCAGCATTCCTCCTTACTGCAGCCTGATCAGTGTCCATCTGCAGCCTTGCCGAAATAGACAGAGCCGAATCTCCTGTGTACTCGGCTCGGCGTCACGCCCAGTTCCACCCATTGGCCCAGATCCTATGATGGACATAACGCTGGTCCAATGCCAGGACATCAATGCTAGGAGCCGTCCAGGGGCGGGACTGAGCGCGACTGCGAGCAGAGTTGAGTACACAGGAGATCCGGCTCTGTCTATTTTGGCGGCGCTCGTCCCCACCTTCCCTTGGTGGCAGCCTATATCGGCGTATAACACGCACACGCGATTTCCCCCTATTTTAAGGGGGAAAGTGCGTGTTATACGCTAATAAATATGGTAATTTTTTTGCTTTCCAAAAAAGACCTCTAAACTCAACTGCCTAGAAATGACTGTAAATGACCCTGTGTACATGTACTGATGAGATAACATAGAGGAGAGTTCAGGAGCAGTTCAAAAAAAATGCCCAACTGCTCCTAAATGTCTGTTTAGCAGCAGCAGTGTACATGAGGCCTTATAAATGAATGAATAAACAACACTCCAATAAATAATTTTCTATCAGAAGCCTCCTATCAAATCAGAGCCCCCCAAAACCCCCCCCCCCCCCCGAAATTAAGAGTGCCCCTTTCACATCAGAACCCCCCTATCCTATCACAGTCCAGTTTCACAAAAGTCCCCTTTTCACATCAGAAGCCCCCCTATCACAAGTCCCCCCTTCACATCAGAGTTCCCCTTTCAGGTCAGAAGTCCTCCTTACTTCAGGGTCACTACCAGAAGCAAAGACCAACTGATCTGAATCCTGAGTCTGTATGCCACGTCTACCCGTGTCCCGCTGTCCCTAATTGTGGGCCAGAATGCAGTGAAACAGCAAAGTGATTGCTACAGAAATTGCTTAGTACCAGAGGCGTTGCTAGGGGGATGCGGGAGGTGCGGTCCGCACCCGGGTGACACCCTCCAGAGGGTGACACCAGGCTCAGACAAGCATCGGTACCGCGGCTCTCTCCTTTCCTTCTGGAATCTCTTCAGCTGCACGCGATGTGCAGTTAGAGTGGGGAGGAGGGGGTGAGGCAGAGAGACAAAGTGCCCGGGATCCCACCGTCCCGCACGCTACAGTCATTTCTCTCCGCTGGCTGCACTCATTGCAGACTGGACTACAGCTGTCTCCTCCTTACAAGTACACAGACCGGGAGGAGGAGGGACACTGCTCTACAGCATCTGCCTTGGGGCTAAGGTACTGTGAGTAACAGGAATATTGCAGGGGAGGGTAACATGTTGATTGGGAGGTGGGGCATCGATAGGTAACATCTATGCTGCTAGGAGTGATTTTAGGGAGGGGGTGGGGGTTAGAGGATATGTGCTAGGGGGCTTTGATCTGGGTTAGAACTCATGCTAGAAGTAGGAGGGGGCAGATTTGAAGTTTGACCCCCCAGTACAATTCCTCTTCCTTCCCAAAGCACCCCTAGTACATATCCTCTAATCCCATCCCTGTTCCATCAACTTCCCCCGATCCCATCCCGGCTCCATCCACCCCCTCCGATCCCATCCCGGCTCCATCCACCTCCTCCGATCCCATCCCGGCTCCATCCACCTCCTCCGATCCCATCCCGGCTCCATCCACCCCCTCCGATCCCATCCCGGCTCCATCCATCCCCTCCGATCCCATCCTGGCTCCATCCATCCCCTCCGATCCCATCCCCTCCGATCGCATCCCGGCTCCATCCATCCCCTCCGATCGCATCCCGGCTCCATCCATCCCCTCCGATCCCATCCCGGCTCCATCCATCCCCTCCGATCCCATCCCGGCTCCATCCATCCCCTCCGATCCCATCCCGGCTCCATCCACCCCCTCTGATCCCATCCTGGCTCCATCCATTCCCCTTCGATCCCATTCCGGCTCCATCTATCCCCCGATCCCTCACATCCCAGTTCCATCCATTGTGGCAGGTTAAGGGGGGAGAGCCACATTGATGCACTAGCCTGGCTTAATGCTGGAGGGGGGGTGACACCACTTTTTACCACACCAGGTGACACCAACCCTAGTGACGCCACTGCTTAGTACACACTTTTTACTAGACCTCTCGAGTCTGCTAATTGTGGAGTACTAATAGGGTCTCTTTCACTAAAATAAATTATTTATATATTTGTACAAGGTGTAGTGCTTCTCCTTTAGTTGACCAGTATCCTGCTGAAATGTACTTATATCCCAATTTTATTTTTCAATAGAAAAAAGCCAGATTTAATCAGGTCACCGATGATCCCTTTACCGTTGCCTAAGAAATTGCGCTTTAACATCACCCCGGAAGTTAAGAATGACATTGAGAAAGCCAAGCAAAACCTAAATATGTGAGTGCAAACTTAACAGGGTGATGATAAATCATTTACTTTGAATTTAATTTAATTCTTAAACTGTTTCTTTTCCTTTTCTTTATGACCTGTAGAATGGTTCACGATCTGGATGTCAAAGTCTTTGTTTTTAATGCGTTTGGGAAAAACTTCCCCAAGTCAGAGAAGCTAAGTCCAGATGCCTTCATCCAGGTGGCTCTTCAGCTGGCTTATTATCGGTGCGTAAAGGAAAGGGTTGGTTTTACTGCTAATACCGGCATCGTTCAGTCCTTTTATAATGGTGTTTGAAATCTATTTTAGAAAAATACAAGAAATTTAAAAGGGGAGAGCAGTTCTTGAAAGACACCTCTGACATCTCTTTAGATGTGTTTCTTCTATCTTTGCATCCCAATGCTAAATGTACCAGATTTCACAGGCCGGCACCAGTCTTGTTCCTGGAAATGTCTTATAAATGGTTATAAAGTAGCGGTATGCCCTTACTGCTGTTAAAAAATGGGACATGCATATACACATTACCTAAATACACATATGCACATTACCTAAATAGACACATTCAGGATGAAATTACAGCATTTCTGCAAAGCTAAAATCTAATCTTTCATCTATAGCTACCACTCAGTGCGTCAGGTATGGGAAAGCATGTAGCCTTGTCCCATAGTGCTATGCTCATTTATGTCTACAGGACAGAAAAAGCAGTTTTACTTACTCGATTCTGCACTTTCTCAGCAGACGGTTCTCCCCTACGCTCCAGCCATGGACTATGGGCCCTGCATTGGTCTTGAAGACCTTACAGAGTATCTTACTGCTGGAGTGCAGGGAAGAAAAGGCTGTGGGGACCAACCTTGCACCATGAAGGATCTGGTAAGTAAAACTGCTTTCCCCAGTCCCGTAGGATTAAATAAGCATTTAGCCCTTGCAGTGGAGAGGCAGCTCCACTGCAAGGGAGAATTTTTCCAGGAAATCAACTTTAGTTTGCTTTTGCAGCTGCTGCTTGGTATTGAGTGGGTCTACCCAGCTCTCTCATAACTGGTAATTCCAAGTCCTTCCTTCTATCTGGTTTCCCCAATTGTATTCTATTTGATGGCTAGAACAAGTCAATCACTTACTGTAGGTACCTAATCATTAATTTATCATTCTGTTCTATGTCTCATATAACGCCCTCTGCATCTGAAACACCACTAAATTATTTGTTCTGGATCCACAGCTTCTCAGTGGGTATATACTTTTAAATACTTGGGAGTGTTGATCTCTCGTCAAGCTTCTGATTTCCTTCCTCTCAACTTACTCCCAGTTGTACAGGAGGTAAAGGCATGGGAGGGTTTACCATTGTCTTTATTGGGACGCATTAATCTGATAAAAATGAAGTTTGTAGCTAAATTCACATATTCAGATATACCTCTCTGTTATAAACTGAGCACCCTAATGCGTCCAATTACACAGTGGGGACTGGTCTTCCCCGATTGTCACAAATATTTTATAGCTGCTCAGTTCGTGACAGCTGCCTGGTGGCTAAACATTTATCTATTCAATTCATCCACCATTCTGGAAGCCGCAGTAGTCAAATGCCTAGAAGTCCTTACATTTCTTGTTTTCAGAGGACAACAGCCTCCTTATGAGCTGTTAAAACTGGCCTTTCAATAAAATAGGATTGAACTAATCCTAATCCTTGAACTAAAAGTACTTTATTTCTGGCATCCTAGGCAAAAATGAGCATTTAAAGCAGACTAACCCCCCCCCCCCCAAAAAAAAAAACAAAAAAACAGATATGCAATTTTAGTGTGAAAAGCACTAAACTTTGTAAAAGTGACTTGCCTGCGTGGGTTTCCTCTCACACTCCAAAGATATGCTGGGAGGTTAATTGGCTCCTGTCTAAATTGGCCATAGTATGTGCATGAGTTAGGAACCTTCAATTATACATTTTTGTTTATTTTAAAATCTTGCAAAAATACAGCTTGTTATTAAAAACATATATACAAAAAATTAATAAAAATGAATATTTACAGTGCCTTGCAAAAGTATTCAACCCCCTTGGCATTTTTCGTGTTTTGTTGCCTCACAACCTGGAATTAACATGGATTGTTTGAGGATTTGCATAAATAAACTTGCAAAACTGCTCCAGCTCCTTCGATTTGGATGGTTTGCGCATGTAAACAGCAATCTTTAAGTCTGACCATAGATTTTCTATTGGATTGAGGTCTGGGCTATGACTAGGCCATTCCAACTCATTTACATGTTTCCCCTTAACCACTCAAGTGTTGCTTTAGCAGTGTGTTTTGGGTCATTGTCCTGCTGGAAGGTGAACCTATGTCCTAGCCTCAAATCGCACACAGTGGTACAGGTTTTGCTCAAGAAAATTCCCTGTATTTAGCACCATCCATCTTTCTGTCAACCCTGACCAGTTTCCTAGTCCCCACTGCTGAAACACATCCCCACAGCATGATGCTGCCACCACCATGTTTCACTGTGGGGATGGTGTTCTTTGGGTGATGTGATGTGTTGTGTTGGGTTTGCGCCAGACATAGCGTTTTCTTTGATGGCCAAAAAGTTTAATTTTAGTCTCATCAGACCAGAGCACCTTCCTCCATACATTTTGTGAGTCTCCTCTTTTTGCAAACTTAAAACGTGCCATTTTGTTTTTTGATGAAAGTAATGGCTTTCTTCTGGCCACTCTGCCATAAAGCCCAACTCTATGGAGCTTATTGTCGTCCTATGTACAGTTACTCCAGACTCTGCTGTGGAACTCTACAGCTCCTCCAGGGTTACCTTAGGTCTCTGTGCTGCCTCTCTGATTAATGTCCTCCTTGCCTTGTCCGTGAGTTTTGGTGTGCTGCCGTCTCTTGGCAGCTTTGCTGTTGTGCCATGTTCTTTCCATTTGGTTATGATAGATTTGATGGTGCTCCTAGGGATCATCAAAGATTTGGATATTTTTTTTATAACCTAACCCTGACTTGTACTTCTCAACAACATTGTCCCTTACTTGTTTGGAGAGTTCCTTGGTCTTCATGGCAGTGTTTGGTTAGTGGTGCCTCTTGCTTAGGTGTTGCAGCCTCTGGGGCCTTTCAAAAAGGTGTGTCTATGTAATGACAGATCATGTGACACTTAGATTGCACACAGGTGGACATCATTTCACTAATTATGTGACTTCTGAAGGTGATTGGTTGCACCAGAGCTTTTTATGGGCTTCATAACAAAGGGGGTGAATACATACGCACATGCCAATTATCAGCTTTTTATTTCTGAAAAATTGTTTTATTTTAATTTTTTTCTAATTTTACTTCACCAACTTAGACTATTGTGTTCTGATCCATCACATATAATTCAGATTAAAAAAACATTGAACTAAAGGCTGTAATGTAACAAAATAGGTAAAAAGCCAACACTTTTGCAATTCACTGTACATAAATTAACAAAAACAAACAAGCTTACATCAGCAAATAACAGAAAAGAAAACAACTTTTTTTCCAAAAATAACATAAATAGAGCTATATTTAAAGAAACATAATTTTATTATCAGTAAACTACTAAATTATGCAAAACACAACCCTACCTCAAGCGAAACACACCCTCAGGCTAAGAAACGATTAAACATTGAACCCATGCATGCAGCCTTTTTTCAAAAATTTGGGGGCTGTGAAAGGACAAAGCTGTGTACCCAGAGACTGACTGACAGCAGCTAGGGGGACCTGACATTCCTCCACGAATTTGTCCAGGCCTTCTACCACTACCTGTCCTTCTCAAGACCCTGAATCTTCCCAGCCTCACCATTGTGCCCCACCACCTCGACAGGAAGGACTTTTTTCTAAATGGCACTGAGGCACTGACACCGTGCATTCCAAGTGTAGTAACAGGCTACTACGCTAGCTAAAAAAAGTGTCTAAAAATCCCAGTGAGTTTGAAAGGCCCCGTCTGACCACTCCAGGTAACTCAAGCGGGACAGGAAAGGGATAGCCAGAGCCCCACCCACTTATAGACTTCTATAATAAAGGGGCACTGAAGCAAGAAATGGTCCATTGTCTCCTCTTCCTCTACCCCAACACATTCCACTCTTAGACAACCACGGTTCTCCACAGAGCGATGCTTCAGGTTGCCTTCACATAGAGTCTGCCATGGAACGAGTGCTAGGCCAAATCCCAACACTTTAAAGGGATCCTCTCCAGATTAATCAAAAGCAGACCCTCCTTCATAAACTGGGCCTAAGCAATCGCTCAAGCCCGGTTGCTCACTAAAGGCAGATTCAACAACCCTCCTCTCCAGGGTCACTCACCACTGCCAAACCATTTTCAGGCACGGGCAAACATATGCCAGGAGCTTACTATGTG
Source organism: Lithobates clamitans (assembly GCA_037952925.1). Taxonomy (NCBI): domain Eukaryota; kingdom Metazoa; phylum Chordata; class Amphibia; order Anura; family Ranidae; genus Lithobates; species Lithobates clamitans. The sequence continues at coordinate 1,193,947 of JBBGZY010000052.1, read as the reverse complement.
GAACCCTCAGGCTTTCACTGGCCCACCATTCTCCTAACTTTGCAGAAAAGGCCTAAACCAGGACTGAGAAATACTGTAGCAACCCACCCAGGCGGTTCCTCCGCCAGCATTTTACCAAATTGTATCTAAAGTGGCCCTAGTATGTGTATGTATGCATGTGAGTTCGGGAGGGAAGGGACTGATGTGAATGTACAATATGCAAAGTGCTGTGTAAATTGTCAATGCTTTATAAATACCTGCAATTATTATAACATAGACTATGTGCTTGCTGAGAATACACTATACTTTCTCTTTAAGGATGTATGGGATGGCCTGTGCCACCTATGAGAGTGCATCTCTTCGCATGTTCCGCTTGGGGAGGACAGATACCATCCGTTCTGCTTCGGTTCAGTCTCTAGAATTTGTCCAAGGCATGGAAGATTCTGGGAAACAGGTGATATCATAAGTCCATAAGGTTGAACTCCTGGCATATGTTTACAATTTTGTGTAATTCAGTTATGCTTTAATTAAATTTGATGTGTCTTAATCAGTCTTTTTGAGCCTCCTGTACTCCCCTGCACAGCAGCACTCAGACAGGGAGAGGGAGGGATAGCATTCTAAACCAATCAGGGCTAAGCTTTAAAGTGGTATTAACCCCAAATGCAAATGTTTATTATATTGCAGCTTACCAATTCTTAGATGTGATAGCTGCATTAGTTTTCTTTTTTAGGCTTTTTTTTCCTTTTAGTTTCACCTAGTGATCCTGCCAGTTGTTTTTCAAGAGAACACGTTGTCCTGCAGATTTAGCAGTCAGAGGGTTGAGACACATTTATCTCAGCATTGTATTGCTCTGGAAAATGTAATGATTGTAAAGTCTGTTTTAAAAAAAAAAAAAATAACAAACATGTTATACTTACCTGCTCTGTTGTAGTGGATTTGCGCAGAGCAACCCAGATCCTCATCTTCCCGGGTCCCTCTTTGCTGCTCCTGGCCCCTCCCTCCTGCTGAGTGCCCCCAAAGCAAGCAGCTTGCTATGGGGGCACCCGAGCCGAGCTGCAGCTCCGTGTATCCATTCAGACACGGAGCTGCCATTCGGCCCTGTCCCTCTCTCTCCATATTGGCCAACTGACTTTGATTGACAGCCTTGGGAGCCAATGGCATCGCTGCTGTGTCTCCGCCAATTAGGAGGAGAGTCCCGGACGGCCGAAGGACTCGTGGACATCGCTGGAGAGAGATGGGGCTCAGGGAAGTATTAGGGAGTGCTGGGGGGAGGCTGCTATACACAGAAGGCTTTTTATCTTAATGCATAGAATGCATTAAGATGTAAAACCTTCTGCCTTTACAACTCCTTTAAAGCGGTTTAAAACCCAAAGCAAACATTTATTATATTGCAGCTTAGATGTGATTGCTGCATTTGTTTTCTTTTTTTTAGGCTTTCTTTCTTCTATTTTCATTTGGTGATCCATTCAGTAAGAACAAGCTCTCCAGCAGAATATATCGGTTACAGAGATAAGACAAACCATTTACAACTGACAGGGGTTCTTGCAATGATCAGCTTTTATTTATATATGTAAAACCTTTATTCCAAAAGAAAAGAAAACTGCTGTGACAGCTTATAAAGTTTTAGCTGGAGTTTGGCTTCATTTTTAGTGTATTTATATCTGCTAGTGAATCTAACACCCCCCTCCCCCAGACTGACAATGCTGCTGTCCAAAGGTTGTCCCCCCGTTCAGAGTGTACACACTCTAATACAGGAGGTGTGTTATTGGACAGGTCACCAGGTGAAAACAGAAGGGAAAAGCCTAAAAAAGAAAACTAATGCAGCCACCACATCTTATGATTGGTAAGCTGCCATATATCACATTTTTTGGGGGGTTTAATACCATTTTAAGTAGCACCTGCCAGCCTAATACTGAACATGTTTGAAGGAGAGAAGAGAGCAGGGATAATTTCATTATTATGTAACAGCCTTTTAATTGTCCAATCAGCATTCTAAAATAGTAGATTTTTTTTTTTACTATAGTCTCTTATCCAATCAGTCTCATTGTCATACGTTTGGCGTATGACATACATTCAGTGTATAACTTGTTTGTTTGATTATGACTTTTTGCCTGGTGTTCCTTTTTTTAAAACTAATGGTCACAGTAAATAGAAAAATTCTTCAATTTCATTTGTTTTTCCTGGAGTCTTGTGAGTGGTTAGTTATTCAGTTTGTGTTTTATTTCTCATTACTTAGAACCAAGAAAAAGTGGATCTGCTGAGGAAAGCAGTGCAAGCTCATCGAGTCTACACAGACATGGTAAGATTATATGATCACATACAAAGTGAGATCACATTGCTGTAGAGTAAACAGGGCTGGTACAAGGTTTTTCGACACCCTGAGGGAAATCTCATTTTGCTGCCCCCATTGGCTCTGCCCCTGACTCCACCACCTTTGCCCTGCCCTTGTAACACATGTGACCTACCTGACCGCATACACTGACCCACCTGACCACATACACTGACCCACCTGACCGCTACACTGACCCACCTGACCGCTACACTGACCCACCTGACCACATACACTGACCCACCTGACCGCTACACTGACCCACCTGACCGCTACACTGACCCACCTGACCGCTACACTGACCCACCTGACCGCTACACTGACCCACCTGACCGCTACACTGACCCACCTGACCGCTACACTGACCCACCTGACCGCTACACTGACCCACCTGACCGCTACACTGACCGCTACACTGACCCACCTGACCACATACACTGAACCACCTGACCGCTACACTGACCGCTACACTGACCCACCTGACCACATACACTGAACCACCTGACCGCTACACTGAACCACCTGACCGCTACACTGACCCACCTGACCGCTACACTGACCCACCTGACCGCATACACTGACCCACCTGACCACATACACTGACCCACCTGACCACATACACTGACCCACCTGACTGCTACACTGACCCACCTGACTGCTACACTGACGCACCTGACTGCTACACTGACGCACCTGACCGCTACACTGACCCACCTGACCGCTACACTGACCCACCTGACCGCTACACTGACCCACCTGACCACATACACTGAACCACCTGACCACTACACTGACCCACCTAACCACATACACTGACCCACCTAACCACATACACTGACCACATACATTGACCCACCTGACCGCTACACTGACCCACCTGACCGCTACACTGACCCACCTGACCACATACACTGACCCACCTGACTGCTACGCTGACGCACCTGACCGCTACACTGACGCACCTGACCGCTACACTGACGCACCTGACCGCTACACTGACCCACCTGACCGCTACACTGACCCACCTGACCACATACACTGAACCACCTGACCACTACACTGACCCACCTAACCACATACACTGACCCACCTAACCACATACACTGACCACATACATTGACCCACCTGACCGCTACACTGACCCACCTGACCGCTACACTGACCCACCTGACCACATACACTGACCCACCTGACTGCTACACTGACCCACCTGACTGCTACACTGACCCACCTGACTGCTACACTGACCCACCTGACTGCTACACTGACCCACCTGACTGCTACACTGACCCACCTGACTGCTACACTGACCCACCTGACTGCTACACTGACCCACCTGACCACATACACTGACCCACCTGACCACATACACTGACCCACCTGACCACATACACTGACCCACCTGACCACATACACTGACCCACCTGACCACATACACTGACCCACCTGACCACTACACTGACCCATCTGACTCCTACTTCCTGCACTACTCACACCCCGCCCACACACACACACAACTCTTCCTTACCTCTCCATGGCCTCATCGTCCATCACATCTCTCCTGAGGGCTCTCTCCAGCACTGGGCGGGCAGTATTGCTTAGGATTCCCCGCCAGTGCCATCCAGCCGCTCTGTGGTGTCCCCCGCCGGTCGGGAGGTTAGCTCAACTAACAGCCGCTGCACCTCTCTCAATGCTCTCATCATCTCTACCGAGGCCCGCCTCCTGCGCTGTACTCACACAAACCGCACCAGAGGGACAGGCTGGAGCAAAGGAGTCCCGGGGCGGCAGTGAGGAGGGACACATCGTGGGATGGCGGCACGGCACCTGCGGCGGATGTGTTCCCAGGACAGCCGGCTCTGAATGGGGGCGAGTGATCAGGAGAGCCGAGCTCACATACACCTGGAGCTTCACCGCACTGTGACAGAGGCCGTGGCTGCGCCCTAGGTGGTAGTGCGCCCTAGGCGGCTACCTAGTTTGCCTAGTGGTAGCACCGGCCCTGAAAGTAAATTCTAATCATATTAAAATCTACTGAGGCAAACGCATAGGCTATGATTGCTGGTAACCTCCTAAAATACTGGTTGCCAGGCTGTCATGTTGATTCTTTGTTTTCAGTCACTGACCCAGAGCAAGCACGTATACAAATCAGGAATACTGACTTTATTCTGCCTTCACTGGCTGCTTACTTGTCCCAAGTCTGTGACCTAGAGTGTAATAAAGCAAGAGACAGGCAAATAGCATTTTTAACCACTTCAACACCGGGCACTTTCATCCCCTTTCTGCCCAGGCCAGTTTTCAGCTTTCAGCGCTGTCACACTTTGAATGACAATTGCGCGGTCATGCAACACAATAACCAAATGAAATTTTTATCTTTTTCTTTCAGATAAATAGAGCTTTCTTTTGGTGGTATTTAATCACCACTTTTATTTTTTTGCTAAACTAACAAAAAAAGACCAAATATTTTGAAAAAAAACCCCACGTTTTTCTTCGTTTCTGTTATTTTTTGCAAATAATTGCTAATTTTGCAAATAAGTAATCGCTCTTCATAAATTTAGGTCTAAATGTATACTGCTGCATTTCTTTGGTGAAAATAACCCAAATCAGTGTTTTTTTAGTCTATAGTAGGGATACACCGATATAGGTGCCGATACCAAGCATTTGTGCGAGTATCTGTACTCGCTCAAATGTTCCCGAAACCGGGTGCGATTCGCGTCAATACAAAATGAATGGGTGCACTGCAAAGAATCGCATGTGATTTGAACAGGAATGTGGTACGGTTCCTGTGCGAATCGCATGCAATTTCCCCCAGTGCGTGTGTAAAGGGATTAAAGTGCCATGTAGTGGGCAGTTTAAAAAAATGTTGGAACTCACAGTACATACAGTGAGGGGAAAAAAGTATTTGATCCCCTGCTAATTTTGTACGTTTTCCCACTGACAAAGAAATGATTAGTCTATCATTTTAATGGTAGGTTTATTTTAACAGTGAGAGACATAATAACATAAAATCCAGAAAAATGCATTTCAAAAAAGTTATAAATTGATTTGCATTTTAATGAGTTAAATACGTTTTTGACCCCTTCGCAAAACATGACTTAGTATTTGGTGGCAAAATCCTTATTGGCAATCACAGAGGTCAGACATTTCTTGTAGTTGGCCACCAGGTTTTCACAAATCTCAGGAGGGATTTTGTCCCACTCCTCTTTGCAGATCCTCTCCAAGTCATTAAGGTTTTGAGGCTGACGTTTTTGTCTCCCTCCACATATTTTCTATGGGATTAAGGTCTGGAGACTGGCTAGACCACTCCAGGACCTTAATGTGCTTCTTCTTGAGCCACTCCTTTGTTGCCTTGGCTGTGTGTTTTGGGTCATTGTCATGCTGGAATACCCATCCACAACCCATTTTCACCCAAGATTTGACGGTACATGGTTCATCATCCTTTTGATGCAGTGAAGTTGTCCTGTCCCCTTAGCAAAAAAACACCCACTGAATCATAATGTTTCTACCTGCATGTTTGATGGTGGGGATGGCAGTCTTGGGGTCATAGGCAGCATTCCTCCTCCTCCAAACACGGCGAGTTGGGTTGATGCCAAAAATCGTGATTTTGGTCACATCTGACCACAACACTTTCACCCAGTTCTCATCTGAATCATTCAGATGTTCATTAGCAAACTTCAGAAGGGCCTGTACATGTGCTTTCTTGAGCAGGGGGACCTTGCGGGCGCTGCAGGATTTCAGTACTTCACGGCGTAGTTTGTGACTTTGGTCCCAGCTGCCTTGAGACCATTGACAAGATTCTCCCGTGTAGTTTGGGCTGATTCCTCGCTGTTCTCATGATCATTGAAACTCCAGGAGGTGACCTTCTGCATGGAGCCCCAGACCAAGGGAGATTGACAGATATTTTGTGTTTCTTCCATTTACAAATAATCGAATTGTTGTCACCCTCTCACCAAGCTGCTTGGTGATGGTCTTGTAGCCCACTCCAGCCTAGTGTAAGTCTACAATCTTGTGCCTGACATCCTTGGACAGCTCTTTGGTCTTGGCTATAGGGGAGAGATTGGAATCTTATTGATTGCTTCTGTATACAGATGACAAGCTGAGATTAGGAGCACTCCCTTTAAGAGAGTGCTCCTAATCTCAGCTCGTTACCTGCATAGAAGATACCTGGGAGCAAGAAATCATGCTGATTGATAGGGGATCAAATACTTATTTCACTCATTGAGCCTAGGTTCATGTTGGAGCGTTTTGACATGTCCTGGGCTAAAATACAAATCAATTTATAACTTTGGATACTAAAACATTTTTTTTTCTGCCAGTAAATACCTTATTCAACCCACTTTCTGTTTCTTATCTGGTCATTAGCCTAGGCTTATGACATCATGCAGAGTGCTCTCTCACTCTCCTGAGAGCTTGCCAGGAAGGGAGGAGGGGTAAGTCATAAGAGGGCCAATGAGAGCTGCAGAGCTAGAGGTTTGCCTCTGTGTAAATCCAGGAAGTAAACAGGCAGCAGCTTCAGCTGCCCAAAGTTAAAATGGTTCCCGCCAGACTTAGTAGAGGGAGATTTCTGCATCATATTTGGCAAGTACAGAATCACAATATATATAAAATAATATGCAAAGTGGCTGGAGGGAAGCTTCAGAATGGCAAAGATGTTTTTATTACAAACTATGTGAGCAGACTGCAGTTCCTCTTTAAATAACAACAATTTATTTATAAAAAACTGTGCCTTTTATACATAAAAAATTGTCCTGGAGCTCCTGAAAGTGGGACAGGGACTTGTCAAAAATGGTTCCTTGCCCCCCTCCCCCGAAAGGTGCCAAATGTTGCACCGGAGGGGGGGAGGAAGCAAATAAGTGGATGTTCCACTTTTGGGTGGAGAAGCCCTGCAGAAAGAATGAGGGAGAATAACAGAGATTTTAAATCCCTGGACTGCTACACTGGCTGCATAGGGACTGACACCTCATCACCCAGAGAGGGTCAGCTCATTTTTTTTAAATAAGTTTGTGCTCTTTTCTCTTCTTCCCCCTACAGGCCATCACTGGTAAAGCCATAGACCGCCATTTACTGGGACTGAAACTTCAAGCTATTGAAGATTTGGTTAGCATTCCTGAAATCTTCATGGACACATCGTACGCCATTGCAATGCATTTTAATCTCTCTACTAGCCAGGTATAAAAAAAAAATCTGAAACTTCTATAGTATTGTATATGTATTTCCTTAATAAGCCATATAAATAATTTTTGATCTTGCACATAGGTGCCTGCTAAGACGGACTGTGTCATGTGCTTTGGCCCGGTGGTCCCGGATGGATATGGCGTTTGCTACAACCCCATGGAAGACCATATCAACTTTTCAGTGTCTGCCTATAACAGCTGTGCAGAAACCAATGCAGCCAGGATGGCTCACTACTTGGAGAAGGCTCTGTTAGATATTCAGCAGCTGATCCAGTATACTCCTAAATCCAAGCTGTAACCAGCTGAGGCAGGCCTTACACTGAGCAAGAGACTCTAAATGGATTTTATGGAGCATTAACTATATATGTGCAGGCTTGGGCTCTCCTTACTGGCTTTTGGACCACCAGTACCTATGTGGACTACAGCCAGTGCTATGTCTGTCCTACTCTGGATGGCTCACACAACCATGGAAGTATCAGAAAGATCAATTAAAGATCCCCTAACAACATTTAATCATGAAAATGAAAACAATCACGCAGATCTATTTTGTAAAAAAAAAAAAAAAAATCAGTTTGGACTTTAATGGTCATTTATATAAAATGCCAACACCTCGAAGGCAAGCTAAACTAAGGTCTGATTCAGTTTGTTTACCCAGATCTAATGGTACAAAAATTGTTTACTTGCACTAAAATATATAGTGTGTTAACAGCACATAACGATTACCAGCTTGCTGGCTGTTTAATAGGGCAAAACAGTTGGCAAACTAAAGAAACCTACATTGGCCAATCAGAATTTATTGGATTTCATGAAACGAAGATCTGACTGGTTACTACACTTAAGTCCATATAAAGCTAAAACTGTAGCCTGTTCGCTTAAACTCTGGCAATATTTGTATGGATTCAAATGTTTAAAGATACGCTTTCACTTTGCCCATTCATGTCTAAGTAACAGTGGCCGTGGAAAGGGGCCCTCGACCCCTGATACACGCCTTGCCAGTGCGTTGTTGCATGTTATCACCACCTATAGAATAGTTCTTGGGTCTAGCAACTAATCATTAGACCCCAACACTATCATGACAGAAGCAACATCACTTGGCGTCTGTCTCTGGTCACCACTGGTTTTGGCTGCAACGGCGGAAAGAGCGGCAAGGAAACACTACTGAGTTGATGAATAGGTTGGGGGTCCCCTTTACACAGACACTGTCACTTTGCCCTAAATAGTTAAAACGACAGTGTCTGTTAACTTTTCAATACCGTGATCAAATCTAGCGACTATTAACAATTTTGTATTATGTTTTCAAACTCTTTTGACTAATTTTGCCAGTTTAAAGCTGAGAGAAGAGATGCTTAGGAAATTCCTTTTTTTTTTTTTTTTTTCAAGCTGATTATGCTGTATATGGAGCACGCCATTTGGGTCTAAAATGATCACTTTTGATTTTGGTTTATTTTTCCGCTAAGCTTCTGGCGCTGAGTGGTGAGACTGATGCAGGCAAATGTATTGTTTGTGTTGTGTCAAAAAATTGATTTTGACACCTGATGGAAGAAAAAATTGGAACAAATTGTCAACCGCATAAAAAATCAACACGGCCAGCTTTATGTGACCTGTTAAATCAACTTATGACTTTATATAAATTAGTTTGCAGCAAATTTTATTTTGGCACCTAGTCAGGTTAAAGCTTTCATTTTTGTATGGCTAAGTAAGAATATGAAGCATTTTCATGAGTTGCTGAGGGCAAAACTGCATCAAAGTCCTTTAGTTGTTTCACCAACTGCGAGGGATACAGACAGCAAGGTTTTTTGTTTTTTTTTAGGCAGATTAATTAGAAGTGTGCATTGGGCAGCAGATCTAATCATGTAAAACCACCAGAAGTCGTTTTGTGATCACTGCTACTTAGTGAAATGTGCCTTTTAAATTGAACAAAATCTCTTCACTTTCAGTTTTTAAATCACATGTGATCATGTATAGAAAAATCACAAGTCGCACTCAGATTCCAAAAGATTGCTTGAGAATAATTCACTAAAGTGGTGGTATTATTTTTTTTTTTTTTTTTTTTTTTTCTTTTTTGCTACTTCAGCTTTTGTCGTTTTGAGGTACTTTAATCAACTTTTCCGTTCATTTATTTCCCTCACAATTACATCATAGTAGCGCTTTTTTCCCTTTTTTTTTTTTTTTTTTTCTGCTGCAGTCTTCCCTTTCCCCTTTCTATATACCTGTCAGTGGTCTATATCATCAGTTAGCACCTTCATTTTCCCAACCCACCTTACCGCGTATCCCTCCCACCCCACCCCGCCCCGCCCCCCCCCCCCCCAACCCCATCTCCCCCATCTACCAGTCGCTTTTCTGGGCCTTTCTCTCGGTTACTCCTCCGTCTTCTGGTTGGGTTGTCCTCTAGTTTTCCTCCTCTTCCCTGATGCCTATGTTCTCCTGCTCCCTAAGCTCCCACAACTTCAGCGTATCTCAACGTTTGTTTAAATTTCTCCCATTCTTGCCATTTTTCCCTATAAGCGTCCAAGCCCTCCCCGTCACTATACCTCAAGTACTCTAAGTTTTGAATCTCATTAACTTTATTACACCAACTCCTCATTGTGGGTCTCGTGGGTTTCTTCCAGTGTCGGGGGATAAGACTTTTGGCTGCGTTTAACATTGGCGGCAATAAGCTTTTCAAATATTGTTTATTCGGGATATTTATCCCGTGGAACAAGCAACTCCATGGGTCGTCTAGTAGCCTTAGATTAGTTATTTCTCCTATTATTTGCCTAATTTCCTCCCAGTACCTTCCAGCTTCCGGGCATTGCCACCATACATGGGCAGTTGTTCCGATCTCTTTACACCCTCGCCAGCAGTATTGTGATTTTTCTTTTTGAATTTTATGCGCTTTGTCGGGGGTAATATGCCATCTCATCAGGCATTTATAATTCATCTCCCTCATGTTGCTGTTTACTGTGGTAGTGTGTACCCTACGCAATATTCGACTAATCTCTTCCTTCTTCAGTCTAGTTCCTAGTTCGTTTTCCCACTTAGTAATATGCGGTGGAATGTCTGGACCAGACCTATCTATGAGTATACTATAGATTTTTGAGATCACCCTCTTTTTTCCCTTGTCCTCACATATTTTTTCTAAGGGGAGCAAGTTTGCTTCCGATCTTATTGGCTGGGGCAAATACTCTGTAAAGTGTTTTAATTGATTATACTGCCATTCGTCGATCAATCTCCACTCCCTTTTGCTCTTTAGTTCTAGATACGTGCAAATGTTGCCTTGGTCCATAATATCTTTCAATTGTGCGTTTTCTTTTGTTATCCATTTTCCAAACAAGACTTCTATTCCCGGTATAAAGTATTCTGTGTTTGTTAAAGGTATTAGTGGTGAGTTGAATTCCCATTTTTCCTGTCTGTGAATGTGGTCCCAAATTTTTAGTGCATGTTTAGTGATATTGTTTGTGCCTTTTATCTAATTTTCTATATTGTGGAGGAATCCAGATTATTTTACCTAAGTTGACAGTGCTTATTGTGCCCTCCATCTTCACCCATCTCTTTTCTCTGTTTTCCCTGGCCCATTCTACCACCCGTGACAGTATCACCGCGTTTTAGTAACTTCTAATATCCGGTGCACCCCAACCCCCTCTTGCTCTATCTTTGGTTAACTGTGCCATACTTATTCTTACTTTTTTCCTTTTCCAGATAAAGTTTGTGAAAAGCTTTTGAATTGTTTTAAAAAAGGCGTCCGGGAGTGGGATCGGTAACATCTGCATTTTATATATGATTTTAGGGAAATGGATCATTTTGATGACATTTATTCTGCCCCCCCACGAGATATTTCCTGTTGTTATTCTATTTAATTCAATTCTGATCTCGTCTAGTAGTGAGAGGAAGTTTGTTTGGTATAGATTTTCGTTGGTTTTGGTCAGCTTAACCCCTAAATAGTTTATTTCTTTTTTACCCCAAACAAATGGGAAACTCTTTTGAAGTAAGAGTTCCTCTTTCTTTGGGATATTAAACGTGAGGGTTTCGGATTTCGCTGGGTTTAACTTAAAATTCGAGATCTCCCCATACTCTTTTAACGTTTTCATTATATTTGGGAGAGATACCTTTGGGCTGGATACGTAGAACAGAATATCGTCCGCGTACGCGGCTAGCTTGTGAGTTTCCTCCCCCACTTTTACCCCCCCTATGTCAGGATTCTGTCTTATCCTAGCCAGAAGTGGTTCCAGTGCCAGCACGAAAAGCAAGGGGGATAGTGGGCACCCCTGTCTTGTTCCGTTGAACATTTCGAATGGGTCCGACACTATCCCATTTACCCTGACCCTAGCTGTAGGTCTAGTGTATAGGGCCTTTATGCGTTTTATCGTTTTCTCGCCTAATCCGATTTCTTCCCATGTGGCTTGCATGAGGCCCCAGTCTACCCTGTCGAATGCTTTCTCGGCATCTATCGACAGGAGTAGACTTGGGGCCCCCTTCCCTTTCATCTCCTGTATTGTTAGCAGAGTCCTGATACCATTATCTTTCCCTTCCCTCCCTGTGATAAAGCCGACTTGGTCTGGGTGTATTATTTTTTGCATAACTTTTTTCAGCCTATCCGCGAGGATTTTAGCATAAATTTTGGTATCCAGGTTAAGGAGGGAGATCGGTCTGTAACTTGAGCAAAGCGTTCCGTCCTTCCCTTCCTTAGGGATAACAGTAATGGTGGCTTCTAAGGCTTCTTGACGTATTTCCTCTGAATCCCCTATCCTGTTCATGAGGTAACACATTTTTGGGATCAGGATGTCTTCAAACTTTCTGTAGTAGAGAATTGTTAGACCATCCGGCCCCGGGCTTTTCCCCATCGGTGTTTCTCTTATGGTTTTTGTTATTTCTTCTTCTGTGATGGGTGTTTCTAGCTGGCAGATTTGTTCCTCTGTGATTTTCTTTAGGCCGCTCTCTCTTAGATAAATTTTTATTTTAGCCCTCTTTTGATTGATCTCATTTTTGGTTCCTATATGATATAGACTCGCATAGTAATCCTTAAAAATCTTGGCGATTTCCACTGATTTATATGCGAATTCCCCGTGACCTGTTTGTATTTTATCTATGTAATTTGCTGATTTTTTTTTTGCTAAAATCTGCGCTAGATGTTTCCCCGGTTTATTCCCATATAGGTACCTTTCTTTCTTTACTCTGTTATACATCATTCTCGTTTCATGCTCTATGAGTTCTCTCATCTCCTCCCTTTTTCTGCTGAGTTTTAGCAAAGTTTCGTTGTCGTTCTTGTTCTTGTGCAGCTGTTCTAATGTGTTAATTTCTTCCCTCAGGGCCCTGCTCTTCTCTCTGGTGGATCTTCTTTTCTCTGCCTCTTCTTTTATCATAATACCTCTTATATAGGCCTTATGCGCCTCCCACACCGTCATTTTAGATACCCCTTCTGTGTTGTTTTCTTTGAAGTAGGCCTCTAATTCTTTTTTCATTCGTTCTTCTATTGATTTATCGTGTAAGAGTTCCTCCTTTAATCTCCAACTTTTGTTCCTTACATTTGCCTCTCCTATCTTTAGATGTAACATTACCGGGGCGTGGTCAGAGAACGTTGTTATGCCAATATTTGTATGGGTGGCCACCTGTGCTCTATTAAAAAATAATCAAGTCTGGAGTATGACGAGTGGACATGGGAGTGGAACGTGAAGTCTCTTGTTTTAGGGTGTTGTGACCTCCATACGTCTACCAGTTGATATTGGTGCAATTTCTGTTTTAGCTTATTCCTCCATTTCATCCCAGTCCCCTGTGCACTCGACGTACTATCCTCCTTTGGTTCCGGACAGAAATTGAAGTCACCTCCTATTATGAGGCCCCCCTTCTTAAATTCCTCTAGGTCAGTTAGCCTCCTAAGAAGGTAGCCGATGGAATTTTTATTTGGGCCATAAATGTTTGCCAGGGTGCACTCTACTCCATTTAGTTTTCCTTTTAAGAACAGGTATCGCCCATCGGGGTCCACTCGTCTCTCATCTAGCTCAAATTTTACACCTCTGGCAAACCCTATGGCTACTCCTTTTGCTCGTCTAAGTAGGGAATCGCCATAATACCATGTGGGGAAATCTTTTGAGCTTATCTTATTCTTATTTGTTATTGCGAAGTGGGTTTCCTGAAGTAGGACCACGTCCGCTGCCAGGGACCTCAGCTCGCACATAATATTCGCTCTTTTCCTGGGAGCATTTATACCACGTACATTGTAGGATATAATCTTAAGAGCCTCTATTGTTATGTTTGGACGCACCGCATTATGGGACCGAGGGCCTCAACCTTACTCTTTCCTAATCTTACTGGTAGATTTCCTATCCCTCCCTCCTCCCTACACCCCGCCATCACCTCCCTCACAGCCCCCTCCCCCCCCAACCCCCCCCACCCCCCAAGTCCCCCCTCCAACCCCACTGGTATTTTCTGTGACTGTAAGGACTTGTATAGAAGTTTTGCTTTGGGAGTGCACGTAGAAGGCCTTTTTTAAAAGGGAAATGTATTATCAGTAAGCACATATTTTTTAATTACTATTGCACTGTTTACCTTCAACATATGCCTCACATTTTTACATGCTTCATAGACCATATTTTGATCATTGTATTGAATATATAGATTTGTTGACTCTTCCTCTGGTGGCAATCTCTATATTACCGCAGTTTTTGTAGCCTGCCTTCTCAACAACTGCTGAGATAAAGACTCAAGCAAATAATCTATTGTTTTAAATCCATCAGACTTGACTGGTAACACACCTATTGAGAGCAGCAGCAAGGCTGGCTATACATTATACAAATTTCTTGTACAACTTTCTTTTAGATTTACCAAAACCATATAATATGAGGTGAAACCTCTACAATTTCAATTTGTAGTCAATCAGGAAGGCCCTTGCACTACATAGTTGAAGGTAAAACTAAAGGAAAGTGAATAAGATAATTGTATAATGTATGGCCAGCTTAAGACACAGATATTGTGCAGTGCTAGTTAGAGGGGGCAGATCCTTCATTTGTATTGTATAAATATGACTGCCTCCATGTAAAACAATACATTGAAGAAAGGTTTTTAAATCATGAATACGGATTAATAATATGTACATTTAACTCGACTTGCCTTAAATCTAAAATAGGCGCAGTTCTGAAGTGTGGGGACTTTTTGGTGCTAGCAAGTACATATGTTTGTCTTCAAATCAATTTTTGTCTCTGTCGGGGCTCTTGAATCTTAGACCCAGGCTGTACAAGGAGATGTATCTTCTGCTTGATACAGGATTTAGCTGCAACCCTTCCTGACAGTAAGCCCCATCGTCAGTTTCTAAAGCCTATTCTGTCATTTTACTATTGGGGGGGTGGGTGTATGTACCACTTGATGTCCTAACTCCAGCACAGTTAAACAATTCTAGGTAATTCCCCACACAGCACCAATCTAGGTCTATCAGACCTTTTTTGCTTTTCACACCTGGAACATGCTCACAGGAGGAAAGAGTAAAGTGCTGTACTTCTCAATATGCTGCTTATACTTTATTGTCTAATCATATGCCAGGTTCAGGTTGTGACCATGCTGACTTGCTTAAGTGTAGTAAAGGAAAATCAAGCCACTATCCTAGCTTTGCTCTCTGGCACAACACTATCTCAGCACAGATCTGTGGCAGGTAGAACAATTCTCCTATGTATATAGAAGTTTGCCTGGAGTTTAGTTTTAGGTAAGAATTGTCACTAGATTGTAAAAATAATTGTTGAATGCTCCAGGGGAGTAGCAGTCCTGTTCTAATCTGTGGCTGCGCTGTGCAATTAAACACATATTTATGTATGTCTGAATGTCCTCACTTTCAGCTCCACCCCAGGCTGAAGCCCAATTTATGATGGTTTGTGTTGATGTGAATGAAGCTGCCCATCCACAGTGTGAACCATCATTCACAATACAAGCTGACAGCTAGTATTCTAGTCTCTGCCCAGGACAGCTTGCATGCTGGTCTGGGCTCAGTTGTCTGTCTTTGGGTGTAAAAGGAAGAAACTGGGCTGAAACATGGCAGGGCTGCAAATGTTGTTAGAGGAGGAGATTCTGGCTGGCAAGCTGGCTCTGTTCAAGAGTGCTGGTAGAAATTTGCACAGTCATTTACAACTAATTATGTGTTCATCTCCTTGAGCAACGTGGTCAAACAGCGGTAGGGGGGAGCTAGGCAAGCTGTTGACTGCAATATCTCGGCAATCGCAGCATGAATCATAACAGGGGTGAAAGCTATAGGCACTTGGCCCCCTGGGGGATTCAACAAAATGCTCAGTTTGTGGTTATAATGCTTTGAATGCAGCAATAAAGATAACCAAATGGGTATTTCAATGTGCACTTATATATGAAATCTTGGTTCTTAAAAAAAAAAAATGGACGGATGAGAAGTGTCTTGCTTAAAGCAAGCAGGTTCCCTTCATGGTTCAGACATTGTCCGGGCACACAGACACTACTTTTCTCCAGTGTGTATTTAAAAAGGCTTTTGATGATATATTGTAAGATATCTAATTTTTGTCATTTATGGTAACAGAATGTTGTGTCACTCTTCATGTATATATGAAGTGAGGAATAAGTAATGCAGTGCGTGCATATTCAAATATAACCTATATGTACTGAGGACATTTATAACGCATACGCAGGCCAAAATCTGTACTTTCTGCGCCCCTACCGATAAACATAGCAGATCTTATAATGTACCGGCCACAATTATAAAAGATCAACATGTGTGCTTTATCAATATTCACATTGGAAAAGTAAGATAAGCAATATGCAGCATTCATTTGGCTTTAAGACTAGGCTTCTGGAAAGTTTCTGAAAGTAAAACTGTATATGATGCCCATGGCAACAAGTTTCTCCGTTCTAAGCTCCAGTCAACCAAGGGATCTGATTATCATGGCCAACACTTTATTGATATAAGGCTCTATTATGGAAAAACTTTTCTTGTTCACAAGATCCTCCCGTTTACTCCTCCATACTGTACTGATTATTGTTGGCCTTGGTTTCCCAGGCCAAGCTGCACCTGCATTACCATTACCAACTGTGGTACCCAAAGAATGTCCAGTGGCATTGGTAAGCTCTGGTAACCTCAGAGTTGTTTGGCCATGCTTAATTGATCATCTGGAATTGAGTGGGATAGACTTTGTGATTAGCAGCAAAGGGTGCTAGTGCCTCTCTCTGAAAGTAGAACACCTCTGTAACCTAAAAACTGATATGAGAATCACAAATGGAACGTAGTGTTTTTTTACACGTGTCTATATATACAGTTGTGCTCAAAAGTTTATGTACCATGGCAGAATTTGTGATTTCTTTGCCATTTTTCAGAGAATATGAAATGCACAAAAACTTTTCTTTCACTCACGATTAGTTTTTGGCTGAATCCATTTATTATCAATGAACTGTGTTTACTCTTTTTAAATCATAATCACAACAGAAACTACCCAAATGATCCTGATCAAAAGTTTACATACCCCAGTTTCTAATACCGTGTATTACCCCCTTTAACATCAATGACAGCTTGAAGTCTTTTGTGGTATTTGTGGATGAGGCTCTTTATCTTCTCAGATGGTAAAGCTGTCCATTCCTCTTGGCAAAAAGCCTCCAGTTTCTGTAAATTCTTGGGCTGTCTTGCATGAACTGCACGTTTGAGATCTCCCCAGAGTGGCTCAATGATATTGAGGTCAGGAGACTGAGATGGCCACTCCAGAACCTTCACTTTATTCTGCTGTAGCCAATGACAGGTCGACTTGGCCTTGTGTTTTGGATCATTTTCATGTTGGAATGTCCAAGTACATCCCATGTGCAGCTTCCTGGCTGAATGCAAATGTTCCTCCAGTATTTTTTGATAAAATACTGCATTCATTTTGCCAACAATTTTGACCAAATTTCCTGTGCCTTTGTAGCTCACACATCCCCAAAACATCAGCGATCCACCTCCGTGTTTCACAGTAGGAATGGTGTACCTTTCATCATAGGCCTTGTTGACTCCTCTCCAAATGTAGTGTTTATTGTTGTGGCCAAAAAGCTCAATTTTGGTCTCATCACTCCAAATGACTGTGCCAGAAGGTTTGAGGCTTGTCTCTGTGCTGTTTGGCGTATTGTAAGCGGGATACTTTGTGGCATTTGTGTAGTAATGACTATCTTCTGGCGACTTGACCATGCAGCCCATCTTTCTTTTGAGTGCCTTCTTATTGTGCATCTTGAAACAACCATACCACATGTTATTTCACCTGAAGTTATTTGTGGGTTTTTCTTTGCATCCCGATCAATTTTCCTGGCAGTGGCTGAAATTTTAGTTGGTGTACCTGACTGTGGTTTGGTTTAAACAGAACCCTTCGTTTTCCACTTTGTGATTAGAGTTTGAACACTGCAGATTGACATTCTCAATTCCTTGGATATCTTTTTATATCCCTTTCCTGTTTTATACAGTTCAGTTACCTTTTCCCACAGATCATTTGACAATTCTTTTACTTTCCCCATAACTCAGAATCCAGAAACGTCAGTGCAGCACTGGATGAAGGATAAAAGCGTTTGTCAGGAGTCCAGAAACTCACTGACCTTTTATACACACACACTAATTACAAGCAAACAGATCACAGGTGAGGATGGTTCCCTTTAATAGCCATTCAAACCCCTTTGTGTCAACTTGTGTGCATGTTATCAGGCCAAAATCACCAGGGTATGTAAACTTTTGATCAAGGTCATTTGGGTAGTTTCTGTTGTGATTATGATTTAAAAAAAAGTAAACATAGTTTATTGATAATAAATGGCTTGAGCCAAACACTAACCATCAGTGAACGTAAAGTTTGTGTTATCAATCATATTCTCTGACAAATGGCTAAGAAATCAAATTATGCCAGGGTAATGTAAACTTATAAGTACAACATATATACACACAGTCATGGTCAGAACTACAAAAAAAAAAGCATTTTAAAGATAGCTGGTTTTAGTCTTGTAAATATTGCATATTAATAGATGGTGGCATGCTATCTGGCCAGTAGGTGGCGCCCTTATGTCTTTTTCAAACAATCAGCTTTGCTGAAAGAAGCCCTTTGTTTACAGAACATAACCGAATCATCAGCCACAGTAGTGATTAATGGCTCGTACACACAAGAAAATTTGAGCAAACATTTCCGTCCAAAGAAGTTTAATACGATTTTCATATAGTGTGTACACAACTTTCGACAGCCGATTCTGATTCTTCGTATGAAGATTCCCGAAGGGACAAACTCCAAAATGTTTCTCGTATGGGTACAGAACGAACAATTTTCGTTTTAATGTGTACCATTTTCATACAAGAAAATTCAGAAAAGAAAGACTGCGCATGATCAGAAACAATAAACAACAAAGAAAAATCCTTTGTCGTACGAGAATTTTCGTACGAATTTTCTTTCATCGGTTGTGATTGGTTTGAAACGAGGAAAATCAGACGCCCATTCGCCCGATTTTTCTTATAGTGTGTACCCCACTTTAAAGAGCCCAGTAGGAGGTTTCAATCAGATACAGGAAGCTACAAAGCTGTTTCTTTAGCTGACTCTAGTACTTTGGGAATTACGTTATTATTTTAAAACCAAGATTATTTAACTTTTTTTTTTTTTTTTATTCTCTATATACAAACATTTAACCTAAACCGAATATAGTTTTCCTTTAACAACACACCAGCTGCCTTTGAGTTATTTTTTGCCAACTCACTGTCCAATTATGCTCATTAGGGCATTAAGTAAGGCCCTATCACACGGGGCAGATCCGCTGGATGGACTTCGTTAGCACGGCGGGGGATCGCTCCCTTGATGCCTGCTGAGAAGGCGGGTGACAGGTCAGTCTTTGCTCACTGTGCAGGGACTGACCTGTCAGAGCCGCGCTGTTCTCTATGGGGAGATCAGATTAAAACGGACCGCCTGTCCGTTTTCATCCGATCTACTGGATGGATGGCGAACGCATCACCACCCGTCTGTTCTGAGCGGATCTTGTCGGATTGGATGGCAGTCGCGCGTCAGCAGGCATCTCCGCTGACATCCACCTGCCCATAGAAGTCAATGGGTGGCTTGCTTGGATCCACCTAAAAAAGGGACAGGCAGATCCGAGCAGGCCGCTTGTGTGAAAGGGGCCTTAGAAGGGACTTTTTAGCGCTTTTTCCACTTCAGCACTGTTGTTGATTTTTTTTTTTTAAATAAGCCCCTCTCACAAACTTAAGAAAAAATTGCAGGTTAGAGCACAGAAAAAAAAACAAGTATTTAAAATGTTTTACTGTTTTTCTTTCCATAGATGATTTTTTTTCCACTTGCAATGTGCCTTTGAACTTGCTAGAAAATGATACTACTTCAGGAGAATCAATTGCTTAGCACAGTGCCCTTCCCTCCTTGCATGCCCTAGCCCTTCTAGGAGTGTCTAACTACTCTCTGTGCTGGCCCAGCTCCTCTGACCCTTACCTTCCTACATAACCTTTCATCTAGCAGCCAGGGGAGGAGCAAAGGAGAATATTATTATAGCCTTTCTCTTGAAGCTGCTGACATCGCGAGATGGCGATCCCAGCACAAGTGTCCGGGCTTTAAGATGTTTATATATAATACATGCATTAAATGCACATCTAATCTTATGGGAAGATTTTTGTTGCAATGTATGGTCGAATGACCTGGTCTTTTTAGGAAAAGCATTAACTTTGAACACACAAAGACTATCTCTACAGACTGTTCACCAAGTGATGCATGGTTATGGACACACATGTGCCCCATTGTGTTTTATTTAAATGTGTTTTAATTATTTCTGAATGTACCACGTCTCTAACAAAAAAAAATCAAGTTATCAATAACTGCAGTGTAACGATTAATCCATCTAGACTTCAATGCACCCAAATATGATTTTTAAATACCTACAAATGTCTTGCCAGTCTAATTGTGAGTTCTTAATTTGTCAATGATGATGTTTACTTCTATAACTGTGACTAATGGACTTTTTCCAACATTTGCTAACCATATTTCTAATAAACCTGTATGGATAAGCATTGATTCCCAGATGTTGTGGAGTATTCTGAGGACAAGCACAAGTTGTGTATTATAAATTCCTGGCTCTAACATTGTTTTAGAGCAGTGGAGTTTGTCACTGGGGATTAGATGTGGTAGTGTTTGTCACCGGGCTGCTGACCACTCTGATCCTTATGCTTCCGTTTCTGTCCCACTGGAACAAGGCAAATGCCAACTAATACCTGGTTGGAGCTTACACAGATCCAAGGGCTTTCTTCCTGTGACCAGCCTTGGGCCTAGGAATTAGCTGCTGAGGCACTCAGCACTGCCTTGTGGGAGAAAATGAAGCTCCACCATATCCAGAAGTGCCAGGTATTTCACTAAGCTGTCAGGCAAATTGATATACATAGTTGTTCCTGGTCAAAGTTAAAAATCTTATGGGTCATAGCACTGAACACAGCTTTATGATAATTAGGCAACCTTGTGGCCAAATTGCAATCCTATGGGCTAGTAATATCAAGGAGGGGGGAAGTCTTTGTAAGGGCTCTTAACCCGTCGTCATTATACAGCGGTATTTTGAAGTGGAATAGCGTTCTTATGGCAGCAGCTAGCTGCCATAACCCCGGTATCCACTTATTCAGCAGGCGGTCCGCTTTCAAATTAAAGTGGTCTCTGTGGCAGATTCCCCTCAAGATCACTTTTATCAGTGGCGGGAGAGGGCCACCCCCCTCCCTCCCTCCACTCTTCGGAGCCACCGGCAGCGGCGGAGGCAATCGTATCGTCTAACGTGTTAGGTATGGAGCTGAGTGAGGGGAAGATGGCCCCCGCTGGGCTCCATACAAAAAACGATGTCAAAAACGTCACTTCCGCCCATAGCTTTTAAAAGGGCCTTTTTTTTTTTAATTGTATTTTAGTGTAAATATGAGATCTGAGGTCTTTTTTGACCCCAGATCTCATATTTAAGAGGTCCTGTCATGCTTTTTTTTTTTTTTCTATTATAAGGGATGTTTATATTCCTTGACATATGAATAAAAGTGACAATTTTTTTTTTAAAGAACAGTAATTAAAAAAAAAAAATCTTATTTATATTACATTGTTCTTTAAAAAAAAAATAAAAAAAATTCTTATTTATAAACGAGCCCCTTCCAGCCGAGCTTTCTCACAGAAGCAAACACATATGTGAGTAGTGACTGCATATGAAAACTAAGAGAGCAATAATTCTAGCCCTAGAACTCCTCCAACTTAAAACATGCAACCTGTAGAATTTTTTTAAACGTTGCATATGGAGATTTTTAAGGATAAACGTTTGTCTCCATTGCACAAACGGGCGCAATTCTGAAGCGTGACTTGTTAGGTATCAATTTACTCGGCGTAACATCATCTTTAACAAAGTTTTAAAAATTGGGCTAACTTTACTGTTGTCTTATTTTTTTAATTCAAAAAAGTGCATTTTTTCCAAAAAAAGTGCGCTTGTAAGACCGCTGCGCAAATACGGTGTGATAAAGTATTGCAACGACTGCCGTTTTATTCTCTAGGGTGTTAGAAAAAAAAAAAAAAATATATATATATATAGATTCTAAGTAATTTTCTAGCAAAAAAAGATTTTGACTTATGACTAAGCCACTTTAGCCCGGACCATTATGCTGCATAAGGACCAGAGGACTTTTTCCAATTTGGCACTGCGTCGCTTTTACTGCTAATTGCGCGGTCATGCAATGCTGTACCCAAACTAAATTTGCGTCCTTTTCTTCCCACAAATAGAGCTTTCTTTTGATGGTATTTGATCACCTCTGCCGTTTTTATTTTTTGCGCTATAAACAGAAAAAGACCGAAAATTTTGAAAAAAAAAAAAAGATATTTTCTACTTTTTGTTATAAAAAAAATCCAATAAACTCAATTTTAGTCATACATTTAGGCCAAAATGTATTTGGCCACATGTCTTTGGTAAAAAAAAGTCAATAAGCGTATATTTATTGTTTTGCGCAAAAGTTATAGCGTCTACAAACTAGGGTACATTTTCTGGAATTTACACAGCTTTTAGTTTATGACTGCCTATGTCATTTCTTGAGGTGCTAAAATGGCAGGGCAATACAACCCCCCCCCCCCCCAAATGACCCCATATTGGAAAGTAGAGACCCCAAGGAAATTGCTGAGAGGCATGTTGAGCCCATTGAATTTTTATTTTTTGTTCCAAGTGATTGAATAATGACAAAAAAAAAAAAAAAAAAAATTTACAAAAAGTTGTCACTAAATGATATGTTGCTCACACAGGCCATGGGCATATGTGGAATTGCACCCCAAAATATATTTAGCTGCTTCTGAGTATGGGGATACCACATGTGTAGGACTTTTTGGGAGCCTAGCCGCATACGGGGCCCCAAAAACCAATCACCGCCTTCAGGATTTCTAAGGGTGTAAATTTTTGATTTCACTCTTCACTGCCTATCACAGTTTCGAAGGCCATGGAATGCCCAGGTGGCACAAACCCCCCCCCCCCAAAATGACCCCATTTTGGAAAGTAGACACCCCAAGCTATTTGCTGAGAGGCATGATGAGTATTTTGCAGCTCTCATTTGTTTTTGAAAATGAAGAAAGACCAGAAAAAAAAATTTTTTTTTCTTTTTTCAATTTTCAAAACTTTGTGACAAAAAGTGAGGTCTGCAAAATACTCACTATACCTCTCAGCACATAGCTTGGGGTGTCTACTTTCTAAAATGGGGTCATTTGGGGGGGGGGTTTGTGCCACCTGGGCATTACATGGCCTCTGAAACTGTGATAGGCAGTGAAGAGTGAAATCAAAAATTTACGCCCTTAGAAATCCTGAAGGCAGTGCTTGGTTTTCGGGGTCCCGTACGCGGCTAGGCTCCCAAAAAGTCTCACACATGTGGTATCCCCGTACTCAGGAGAAGCAACAGAATGTATTTTGGGGTGTAATTTCACATATTCCCATGGCATGTTTGAGCAATATATCATTTAGTGACAACTTTGTGCAAAAAAAAAAAAAAAAAAAAAATTGTCTCTTTCCCACAACTTGTGTCGCAATATAAAATATTCCATGGACTCAACATGACTCTCAGCAAATAGCTTGGGGTGTCTACTTTCCAAACTGGGGTCATTTGGGGGGGGGGGGTGTTGAACTGTCCTGGCATTTTATGCACAACATTTAGAAGCTTATGTCACACATCACCCACTCTTCTAACCACTTGAAGACAAAGCCCTTTCTGACACTTTTTGTTTACATGGAAAAATTAATTTTTTTTTGCAAGAAAATAACTTTGAACCCCCAAACATTATATTTTTAAAGCAAATGCCCTACAGATTAAAATGGTGGGGTTTCATTTTTTTTTTTCCACACAGTATTTGCGCAGCGATTTTTCAAACGCATTTTTTGGGGAAAAAGCACACTTTTTTAAATTTTAATGCACTAAAACACACTATATTGCCCAAATGTTTGATGAGATAAAAAAGATGATCTTAGGCCGAGCACAAGGATACCAAACATGACATGCTTTAAAATTGCGCACAAACGTGCAGTGGTGACAAACTAAATACCGTTTTAAAAGCCTTTACAGGTTACCACTTTAGATTTACAGAGGAGGTCTACTGCTAAAATTACTGCCCTCGATCTGACGTTCGCGGTGACACCTCACATGCATGGTGCAAATGCTGTTTACGTTTGACGCCAGACCGACGCTTGCGTTCGCCTTTTGCACGAGAGCAGAGGGGGACAGGGGTGCTTTTTTTTTTTTTTTTTTTGCTTTTTTATCTTATTTTTAAACTGTTCCTTTCATTTTTTTTTTATTTTTTTTTAATCATTTTTATTGTTGTTATCTCAGGAAATGTAAATATCCCCTATGATCGCAATAGGTAGTGACAGATACTCTTTTTTGAAAAAATTGGGGTCTATTAGACCCTAGATCTCTCCTCTGCCCTCAAAGCATCTGACCACACCAAGATCGGTGTGATAAAATGCTTTCCCAATGGCGCTGTTTACATCCGGCGAAATCTAAGTCATGAAATGCTCGTAGCTTCTGGTTTCTTAGGCCATAGAGATGTTTGGAGCCACTCTGGTCTCTGATCAGCTCTATGGCCATCTGGCTGAATCACCGGCTGCATTCTCAGGTTCACTGTTGAGACAGGAGAGCCAGAGAAAAACACGGAAGACGGTGGGGGGGGGGGGAGGCATTCCCTCCCACTGCTTGTAAAAGCAGGCTAGAGGCTAATTAGCCGCTAGGATTGCTTTTACATGAAAGCCGACCGCTGGCTGAAAAGAATGATACCAAGATGATACCTAAACCTGCAGGCATCATTCTGGTATAACAACTCAAAGTCATGAATGGCGTACCTGAAGACAAAAAAATGGTTAACAATAAAACACAGTAAACGGTAAAGTATAAAAAAATTGCATACCTGAAAAGCAAACGTGATAAAACATAACAATAAAACATTGAAGAATAGAATACAGTAAAAAAATATATATATATTTTTTTTTTTTTACACTTTTTTTTGTAACTAACTTTTATAACTGTAACTGGTTCCAGGTTCGGGTCTCTCAAAATGCGATGGCATCTTGGGAGACCCTGTGAAAGTGTGCCTAGTCTGTGCAATGCTGTACCCTACGCTAATACTCAACTAGTGAATGGTAGCGTTCAAAACATTCACCAATGCAAAGACCAGGATTGTCAGGACAGGAGGGACAATAATAGCGGTTGTCAAGCCTATATCCGCACTTGCTGCAGACACAACATCTTTTTTTGGGGGGGGGTTCGCTGGGTAGGGGTACTCGGGAGAACATAAAGAAAATGCCTCTCATGCAGCCAACTGCATTTGGTTGGGGATGTGAATGGGGGAAGTACGGGCGCTGCAGAAGTGGTGGGTTCCCAATTAGGATTGGCGAATGCAGCAGGAAGGGCATAATGGGCACGACGGGCCTGTGTTTGTCTTCTTCTTGGTGGCAGCGGGACACTACTTGTGCTTGCCACCTCACCAGCTTGAACTGCACTTATGGGACTCGCCACGTCACCAAGTGTTACTGCAGTGCTGGTTTGACTACGACCGGGGTGTACTAGGCCGCTGGTGCTTGCCAATTCACCAAAACGTTACCAAAAAAACTGTTAGCAATCGCAGGGATCAGGCCTGACTCTGCGAACGCTGCAGTTATGCGTTTAGTGTTTTGTAAGTGACAGTGATCGATCGATACTGCACTTGGGTGGGCTGGTCTGGGCCGGGCGGAGGGGCAAAACGCATGTGCTAGCAGGTATCTGGGCTGATCCTGCTAACACTGCATTTTTGGGAACCCTAAACTGCTGGGGACGCTAGTATAGATCTGATCGGATCAGATATTGATCCGATCAGATACTATACCACTAAGGGAGGCGTATGCTGCGTGCGTGGGTGTTAGCGGTACTGGCGCTAATCTGACGCTGCCTGGGGCGACGCATATCACCGCCGGGCGATCAGGGGGCTAAACCTTTATTCGGTAATAAACGGCGGGTGCCCTGACACTATAAAAAAATAAACGAACTAACCAGCGTCACCCGTAACAGTTATACGGTGATCAGTGGTGAAAGGGTTAACTAGGGGGCAATCAAGGGGTTAAAACATTTATTAGGTAGTATATGGGGGTCCCTGTCGCTATAAAACGCTGACGGCGAACCTAAATAAAAGTAACTATCGTCACCAGTGACACTAATACAGCGATCAGAAAAATTATCGCTTAGCGACACTGGCGACGGGGGGTGATCAAGGGGTTAAAACTTTTTTAGGGGGGGGGTTACCCTAGACCTAAAGGGGGCTAATACTAACTGCCCTACCACAGTAACTGTCACAAACTGACACCATGCAGTAATCAGAAAAAAAACCAAAAAAACTGCTTTGTGTCAGTGTAACGGGGGGTGTTTTGTGTGCCTGGCATGTTCTACTGTATGTATGTATGTATGTATGTATGTATGTATGTGTGTATGTGTGTGTAGTGTTGTGCACTCACATTTCAGTCTTCTCTCCTCGGCGCCGGAACGGAAAATACCGAGCCGAGGAGAAATTACATCATTTCCTTTGCTGCTGTTTACCATACAGCAGCATAGGAATGATCTGATTGACGGGTGGCGATCGCGAGGGGGGCAGGAACAAATGTTCTCCCCCTCATCTCCGATCGCCGCTGGACAAAAGGGGACCGCCTCGGGCACCAGAGCGGGAGGCAGATCATGTACATATACGTGAATCTGCCTGCCCGTGCCATTCTGCTGACGTACATCGGCGTGAGGCGGTCCTTAAGTGGTTAAACAAGGGGCTGAGCTGCTGTTTTGCCATCCACATGAATTCTAACACTGCAGCCTGACAGGATTATACACACACACACACCACCGATGTAGAATTTTAAACTTGGGCTGCAGAGTTTGACAGGTAGCAATGCATACATGAAAACATAGGAACTGGGGTGCAGAAAAATGGCAGCAGGTGCTCTGGACTGATGAGTCAAAATGTGAAATATCTGGCTGTATCAGGAAGCAATTTGTTGGCAAAGGGCTGGAGAGCGGTACAATAATGTGTGTCTGCAGGCAACAGGGAAGCATGGTGGAGGTTCCTTGCAAGTTTGGGGCTGCATTTCTGCAAATGGAGTTAGAGATTTGGTCAGGATGAATGGTGTCCTGAATGCAAAGAAATACAGGCACATACTTATCCATCATACCATACTATCAGCCAGACAACAACCCCAAACATGCAGCCAATGTCATTAAAAGGGCAGTTCTGCCCAAAAATGGAACTTCCGCTTTAAGGGAAGGTGACCCCCTGACATGCCACAATTGGCATGTCATTTTTTTTTTGGGGGGGGGGGGGAGCAGAAACGCTCTTTTTAGAGGGTTCCAGCTCCAATTTCCTCCCGGGACACCGGAAGGAGGTTTACCTCTCCCCCTCCCTCTCGGCAATCATCTGGGACACGTCCCAGGATGATTGCCCGGGCAGTTACAGCGCGGCTCGCGCAGTGTATGCACGGCTGTGAAGCCACAGCCGGGCGCTCACAGTGACAATGCCGGCGCCGCAAAGAGGAGGGGGAGACGAGTGGGGCTTTGTTCCCCCCTGCATTGCTGGACCCTGAGACAGGTGAGTGTCCGATTATTAAAAGGCAGCAGCTGCCATAGTTGTAGCTGCTGACTTTTCTTTTTTTTTTTCGGCGAAACTCCACTTTAAGAACTATCTTCAGTGTAAAGAAGAACAAAGAGTCCTGGAACTGATTAGTTTTTTAGAGCCTCAATCTCAACATCATCGAGTCTATCTGGGATTACATGAACAGACAGAAGGATTTCAGGCAAAATACATCCATGTAAATCTATGGTTGGTTCTCCAAGTAGAATGAACAAACAGGTTCCCATTTGCAAAAGTAGGTGCACAACCTTATGCAGAAGACTAAGCAGATGATACAGAGGGCTTCCGAATTTGAGATTTGCGGGGGGGGGGGGGGGGTGTAAACTGTAGTCGCCTACCAGGTACTACTGCAGTAGCAGGGGAAGGTTGGGGTTCCTCTGTCCTATCCACAGATCTCTTACACAGAGGCAGGAGCACAGTGTGACCACCAGTAGCATTCAGAGCAGACCTAAAGCAACACGTTCCTTGAAAAGGCAAGGCAATTCTATGTTCCGTGAGTATATTCTTGATGTACCAGGCATGTAGCCAAAGTGCCCTATGCATATGAGCAGACATCCACCCCCACGTGAGAAACAAGCTTAGATGCTTGTAAGAGGCCATCACAGCCGAAACACAGGACTCCAGACATTTGTTCCAAAAGCTCCAGAACAGAAGAATTTGTCTTTGTGATGGGAAGTCCAAATTAGGGATTTGATACATAGTGACATGATTTCATAAAGTCACTGGCAACAGAAGATGAAGATCAACTCCAGGGAATTTTAAACCGAGACCAAAGTAAGGAGTTCAACCGTCTGTCAGTGCAAGAACAAAATCAACTTGTTTGGTGGAATGCATGTTAAGGTGTATGATTAGAGTTTCTACAGTAGACTTCAAATTCTCGGAGGAATGTTTTAAATAACAAAAGTACCAAAAAGGTCTCTGCAGTCATAAAAGCTTTAAAAGACACAAGGCCTAGATCAGGATGATCCCTTAAATGCAAGGTAAAACATATTGCATTAACCAGGTTAGAAACAACTCCTTGTAAATCTAAGTCATATGACATTTGCTTAAACACAGTACCTTCAGGAGAAGACTCTGAATCTGAATTAGAGATAGGAATAGGAGCCTCAGGCACATTTAAAGATGGAGGCACAGTAGGGTCAAAATTAGAATCTACTGTGGGTGGTGCTGGAGCATACTTAGAATCTCTGCAATTAAATTGCTTGATTAATTGTACACAAACCAACAAAAATCGGAAGTGTACAAAAGGGAAGATCTCATCCCAAAAAGCCCCTAGAAGCAGTTGAGGAGTATGGGTTGAGATTATACGTTAAAGCGGGGTGGTCCTCATGTGTGTCCTCAGATTGGGCCATGCGCCAACACAGTCTACAAGGGTCTGAAAAGCAACACAATGTAGAGACCAGTGCCCAAAAGGTCATATTCTAACCCAACAATCTTCAGTCCAGCAGGGTGTAGGTATAGCCTTCAAGGCTTTTGCTGAGGATATTCAGATACAGATAACTACCATGTACAGACCAGATTAAGCAATGTTTTTGTTTTTTAAAATCTTGACTAAAGTCACCAAAGAAAAAAAAAAAGTAATAAAATATTAAAAAGAATAAAGGCAAGCAAATATTCTAAGTTTTTCTCAGAGCCGAGGACTGTTTAAGAACTGCTAACATTCCTGAGTCTCTCAATCAAAGATAAAGCAATATACATTAAAAATAAATTTATGATTAGAAGCAATGGAGCATTTTTCTCATGCAACAGTATCTAAGCTTTTCAAGTTGTTTCTAAGCATATCCTGTCCAGTCCCGCTCTTGTGTACATTATTCTAGGGGGCAAAGCCTAGACCTGCCCCATAGATACATTGAGGGTTGTTTACTAAAGGCAAATCCACTTTGCACTACAAGTGCAGGCGCTGTAGATCTGAGGGGGACATGCAAGAAAAAAAAAAAAAGAAAAAAAAAAAACGCATTTTTGCTTGCACATGATTAGATGATAAAATCAGCAGAGCTTCCCCCTAGATCTACAGCAACTGCACTTTCAGTGCAGAGTGGATTTGCCTTTAGTAAATCAACCCCATTGTACAATGGATGAAAAAGAGGTCCTGGGTTAAAAAGCAGTACCTACTATAAGTGGTATATTATTCACAACTGACTTGCCTTGCACTGTTTAAAAAGGATAAGATTTTTTTAATTTATATTTTTTAATACTTACTGCCTGCAGCCATCAGGGCACAATGGCGTTCATCAAGTTAACTTAGGCCCCTTGCACATGGGCATTCCAATTAGGTCCACCTGCCCATTTTTTTCAGGTAGACCTATCGGAAGCTATATGCAGCCCTATGGACAGGTGGGTTTAAAGGAACTTGTGTCTGTTTATACCCACCTACCTTCAAATCTGTCCTGGTCCAGAAAAAAAAAAACGGAAAAAGACTGCATCCTTTTTTGTTTTTTCCAGACCTAAGCGTGAAGGATCCGAGATAGCCTAATGTAAACTGACAGTGAAGACACATCACACTTTCTACAACAATCTTTATTGCTGGCACCCATTGAGCGCTGCATGTTTGTTCAGTTTACATCAGGCTGCCCATAAAGCTGTCACATGACCACCGGGCATGGATGTCAAAACTCACACGCACACGACATCCAACCCGTTTAGTTCCCACTGAGCAGGTGATCTGCTCATGGATCCCCTACTGTTCTGAGCAAAATCCGCTCAATGTAAAAGGAGCCCTAGGGTCTATGTTGTCAGGCTTTGCGCTCATGTCAGTGGGCAAATACAGCTTACTTTCAGTTGGTTGCATCCCGCTTCCATTTGAGATAATTTCAAGGCCATTCGGGGATCGTTAAGAGTTCAGTGATGGGTACATCTGACCTGCAGTTTACCTCCCAAGCTGCATCAACCTGCTTCAAGATACTTTTGCATTCCCACAAAATGTCCATTGATACAGGCCCTTTCTGCTGTGCTAATAAATAACCCGTGTTGTTAACAGATGAGGGACACACCCCTCTTTGATAGCAGATAGGACCACTATGGTTTTTAATTAAAGTCATTCTATAGGTACTTTTTTCTTTTTTATAATAAACATACTTGTCGGCTCTGTGCAATGGTATCTTACAAAGCGGCGGCCCCCTGATGGCATATCTGGCTCCTCCTTCCAGTTGCCTGAAGAGGCTTAGTATCATGCCAATGGCTACTTGGTCCAAAGCAACAGGTCCTCTGGCCTGCTCAGAACCCAAAACCATGACAACAGAAAAGGGGGCTGGGAAAAAATAGGAGAGCAGAATGCCACCGTGAAGGGGGGTTCCCCTAAAGTCCTACATAAATGCAAGAGAAGGGGTTAAACCCCTTTCTGATGAGAGTTAATACATGAGATGGAGCTAGGTGGGTACCCAAGGAGACTGAGGAAGGTGTATTTTTCTGCTCAGTAATACAGGGGCACCTACAACAGAAGTAGACAAAGTATAAGGGTGGAAGTCAGCCATCCTCTACCTAGGCTTCCTACATTGAGGCAGGAGTATGTCCTGGCTTCCTGTGGAAACCCTAATCACATTATCAAATGTAGGCTAGAGACAGCAGGCTGATCCTCCAAATGCAGGCTAGTACACACTGCGCATCAATAAGGTCTGAAACAACCCCTTGGTATTCTCAGGTGATGGCAGGAGACTGCAATGCCCCATCAGTCTCTTCAGATATAGACTGTTGGGATACTGAATCGGAGCCAGAAATGGTCATTGAACATTTGCTCAGCCTTTTCTTGGGCCCTGGGAAGGCGACTGATAGACTCTGCAGGAGATTGCACTGGAGAGCGATCAGAGCCTCAGTTTTCGCAATACTTTCCTTTAATACTTTCAGTCACAAACCTGGAACAAGAATGCAGCAAGTGCAATCAGGACTCCTGCATACTTGTTTCAGATAACTGACTCAAGGCTTTAAAGCCAACAGGAAAACATGACAGCCAGGGAACCAGCATTTTAAAAGCCTCCTTATTTCTATTATTGCCAGTTTGCTTATTGACAGCTTCCTTTTAAAATGTATTTGGTTGATGTTTTTTCCTTTGTCTAAGCAGCTTCTATACATCTCAGGATGCTGGTATGTGATTTACCAGCAGTGACACATCTGCATAGACTGACTAGTAGCCTGGCCTCACACGGGGACGGTGCGGGAAACCGCATAAGATCCAGAGAGGAATCGCACTGCATTTCTATTCAAATCACATGCAGTTATTTACAGTCCAATTAAGCCCATTTATTTTGTATAGACTCAATTTGCACCGCACAAAAAGGGTGCAGACATCATTTTTTAATTTTTCTTCTGCCGCTCCGGAATCAGATCACATGGGTGTTAACACCCATGCATCCCGATTCTTGCAATCACACTGCGTTTTGCAACCTAATAGTCATTATTTTAACATTGACACCAGTGGCAGATCGCATGAACAGAGTTTGATTTCAGTGTGGTGTAGGAAACGCTCAGGTCTCGCTGCGTTTTCAGCACCACATATGTGCAAACTGGGGCTTATGGAGCAGCTGTTCTACCTGACTAGTCTTTTGGTCATGACAGGCAGGTAAGCAGACCAACAAATCACTCATTTGGATGTTAAATATTGGCTTTACCGAGGAAAATGTGAACCATGCAGGAGGCTAAAGAGCAGAAGTCTCCAACCACTGTCAGAATGGACATAAACAAGTCATGGTGAACTAAAACAAACAGAGCACTCCACAAAAACCTATATTTAGAATCAAGTTGAACGGTTTAATGAATTATGTAAATCAGGCAAACTCCTCTTGGTTTCATGCTTACGGGAAATGTATAATGCAGTGGATATTTAGATGTGCGGGAACTTAGCATCCAATCAGACGCTGCTGCCAGCAACATCAAAAGGCAGCCGAGAGCCCCATGTGACTTACAAGCCACTGGATGGGGACCACTGCTCTAGAGCTTTGTCAGTTCACCAGAAACTACAGATATCATCCTTAAAGAGTAACCGCTCCAACAAACACTTATACTTTTCTCTTATTTTTTTCACACAAACAATAATAAAAAAAACAAAGATCACTAGTGTTAAAAGGGTTATTTGTAGTCCTTAATTGAAATCTTGTTCAAAGTGCAACAGGAATTGCTTCAAGCCCTCCAGCTGTCATCTTTCTGTAGGCACCGTGGCGAGCATAGCTGCAGTAAAGTGTGAGATCCTGCCAAGCACGCCAGTTGTTAAAGCACAGGTTCTTGAGTGCTTCACCATCCATGTTCAACAGGGTGATGGCAAGTCCAAAAAAAAAAAAAAAAAAAAAAAGAAAAAAAAAAAAAAAAAAGCGCAGCAGTATCCAAAAAAAAAAAAAAAAAATTTTAAAAAGTTGCCAGAATTCACAGCATTATCCACCCCATACTTATTAGGTTTAATTTATATTTTTTTAAAATAAATAAAAATAAAAAGGTGGGTATTCATGCAATAAAAATGGTTCAGTTCTTTCAGTATTTTTTTCCATTCAAGAAAATGGAAATAAGGGGGAATTAATAAAAGAAAAAAAAAAAAATAACAAAAAGCTTATAGCTTTTATAATATTCCATCAGTCTGTCTTCCATCAATTGACTGATCATTGAACAGCGTGCATTTGAGTGCGTTGGCCCCAGTCCTGACATGCAGAGGAGGGCCACTGGCAAGACAGGCATTGTAAACCCAGTGAAGGCCTCTTTCTTTATCTTTTGGTCCGTCAGTTTAAATGTTCCTCGGTGCGCCATGGGCTGTACTGGCTTCAGTTCCTTCCGACCGCCATGATATTGTGGACGCTACCGTCATACCCCACCCTGTCAGTTTGCTCGTTGTTGTCTCACTGAAGCTTTGTACCGAGTTTACGTTGTCTGTTTCTGAAGGGGTAGTGATAGAAATGAAAACAAATAAATAAGTAACTGTGTTGATCCTACCAAAAAACCTATATAGCCAAAAGCTTGTAGCTACCTGACCATCAAACTTATATGGACTTGTTAGACATACCATTGAAAAACCATGGACATTTACTGTATATGGTGAATCCCGCCACCCCTCTCCGTGGCTTTAACAATCTCAACTCCTTAGATTTTGGGCGTATGAGGAAATGTGTGCCCACTCAGCCAAAAAGCATTTGTTGGATGAGGTACTGATAGTGGACAAGAAGATGTGGCTTAGTCAGTGTTCAAATTCATACCCAAGGCATTCACTAAGGTTGAGGTTAGGGGTCTGGCCTTGCAAATTCCTCCACACCCAACTGGTCAAACCATGTCTTTATGGACCTGGCTTTGTGCACAGCTGGAAGACAAAAGACCTTCCCTATACTGTTGTTACAAGGTTTGTAGCCCACAATAGTCCAAAAATGTCCTTGTATGCTGTAGCATTACCAGTACTCTTCATTGAAAAACATTAATAACTTGGAGAAGTATCCACATACTTTTTGGATATATTGTTTATTACTGATTATCTTTCAGCCCTGGTTCACACCAGTGCGATTTGACCATTCAAAAATCACATGACAAGTCACACCCCATTGCCGGCAATGGAACTGTTCAAGTTGCAGCGACTTCGAAAGTTTCCTGCACTACTTTTTTTGCAATTTCATTGTGTCCTGTATTGACTTTTGTTAGATGGAGTTGCAAGCCGAAATGAAATGGCACATCAAAATTGCACTGATCGGCGGCTTTAAAATCGTGCTAAAGTAGCATGATTTCAAAGCCGCACTGGTGGGAACCAGGGCTCAATCTGTACTGCAAAATGACAGCGGAAGCCTGACTTGTTTCTACAGGCAACTAAGACATGCATACATGTCATTGTTTTACAATCTTCCTTAAAAATACCAATAACGATACAGTGTAAGGGAATACTCAATGTTGAAGAACACAGCACTGATTATAACATGTGTGGCCAGGTGTAGGCCAAATGGATCTTTATAATATTCCTGGTTGTTTTCTACATGGTCTTTAATGAAAAATATATAATACAAGATTGGATAGGAGCTTTCATTTTGGATACAATAACAAAGCATGTACAGTGCCTTGAAAAAGTATTCATTGCCCATTGACATTTTGTCATGTTAAAAACAAAAAAACGTAAATGTATTTTATTGGAATTATATGTGATAGACACTAAGTGGAACATAATTGTGAAGTGAAAGGAAAATGATTTTCAACATTTTTTAGAAATAAAGATTTAAAAAGTGCGGCGTGCATTTGTATTCAGCTCCCTTTACTTTGATACCCCTAACTAAAATCTAGTGGAACCAATTGCCTTCAGAAGTCACCTAATTAGTAAATAGTGTCCACCTGTGTGTAATATTTATTTATTTTAACAAAAAGGTTTTTATTAGTTTGTCCATATTGCATACATGTTATGACATACTGATCCGGGTAGAATACATGTTCTGAGAATATGCAAATAATTGAATTCCTAGTATATATTTGCCTTAGCATGTACTTTACAAATACAGAATAAAGAGTTGTGCATAAGTGTGATTGTGTTTTGTTCATATATCCTGTAATATTGGCCATCTATAACTCCACATCTATCCGTTATGCATTATATAGGTTGTATTATGAACAGGTATCTGAGTCTTGTAACCATCTATCCCAAATTTTGTTATATTTCATGGGACATCCTCTATTGGTATATATGAATTTTTTGTATGGTAGGGTATCATTTATTTCCGCCATCCACTCAGAGAATCTCGGAGGCAAGGGTCTCATCCATTTTCTGGCTATCACTTTTCGCACTGAGAACATAGTTTCGTGTAAAAACGTCTTAGTATATTTGTCAATAGAGTCGGGTAGTATCCCAAGGAGACACGATTTGGGGTCTAGTGTTGCTGGAGAGCCCATATTATTGTTTAAGAACATCACCACCTGTGCCCATAGTCCCCGTTTTTTGGGGCATGACCACAATAGGTGAATAAATGTGCCAGTCTCTTTCCCACACATCGGACATTGGGAACTTCTATATCTGGCCAAGCTAAGAGGAGTGAGGTATGCTTGATGAAGTATATACATTTGTATCAATCTATCAGAAAGTTTGGGTGAAACTACCTTGGAGGATTCCATGGCCTCCTCCCAATCCTCATCTTCTAAAGATCCTATTGCTCCTTCCCAGCGGGGCTTTAATCCGTATGCAAGTTTAGAGGCCATGGGGGTGATAAGGATGTTGTAAAATGATGAGATTAATTTTCGGGGGTCCGTATCCTTTACCATTTCCATAATGACGTTTGGAGTGGGTTAGGGAAGGGATACTGGGAATTGCGTTTGAACCGCATGTTTAACTTGCAGATATCTATACAACATATAATCAGGGAGTGAGAATTCTTCTGCAAGATTATTGAAGGGTTTGAGAGTACCATTTGTAACCAGATGATGGAAGTAGAGGATACCATGAGTGGTCCACAGATCTACATCCGGCAGCTGCATGAGTTCGGGCATGTTCTTATTATGCCATAGTGGGGTGTAATCATTATACTGAGGGGTCCCCAATTTCCGCTATAATGGTATAATAGAGTTTTCGTTTGACTGTGTGGTTCTGTACTGCTGGAGTCCACCAATATCGCGTATATTGGGTCATTGGTTCGTCTAGTTCGTTTGGGACGAAGTAGTTGAAGAAACCTTTCTCTATCGGTCTTGTCTACATGGTAAAGTTGGAACAGTTGGTACGCTACATAATAGAGGTTAAAGTCAGGTAATGCAGTGCCGCTGAGGTCAGTTGGGTTTTTGAGTGCCTGCCATGCCAATTTATGTCTACTGGACCCCCAGACAAACGGTTTGAGGAGGGCCTTAATGATTTTGAAGTATTTTAGGGGTAACTATATATTGGGGTATGCCAGATTATGTATAATATTTTAGGTAGAAGAATCATTTTGATTAGATTTATACGGCCCCATATCCCTAGTGGGAGGCAAGCCCAGATCTTAAGTTTGGACTTCACATGAGATATTAGAGGTTCTATATTTAACTGGATATAGTCAGCTGGTGATCTAGATACATGTACCCCTAGGTATTTTATTGTGCTGACACGGAGTGGCAGATTGGTCTGTAACTGTCTGCGGGAAACTATCTATTGACAAGATTTGGGTTTTTTTCCAGTTAATTTCTAAACCAGAAAAGGTTCCAAAATGTTCAATGGTTTGCAGTGCCGCCTGTAGGGAAGGGCCCGAGTCCGCTAAGTATAGTAGTGCATCGTCCGCGTACATACTAATTTTTTCTGTAAGGGTACCCGATTCCAAACCCCGTATTCCCGGGTCCGCCCGGATGGAAATGGCCAAAGGTTCTGCGGCCAAGGCATATAGAAGAGGTGACAGGGGGCAGTCCTGCCTTGTGCCTCCACTGAGGTTAACTACAAGCCGTTAGCTACAACCCTGGCCGTGGGTGACTGGTATAGCAGTTGTACCCATTTCATGAATTTTGGTCCAAAGCCATATCCCTCCAGGCAGCTCCACAAATACTCCCACTCCACTGAATCAAAACGCCTTGACCGTGTCTAGGGTCACTATCACTCTTGAACCAACCTCTGCATATTTGGCTTGTAAATTGATATATAATTTACGGAGGTTAACCACTTGCTTACAGGGCACTTAAACCCCCCTCCTATCCAGACCAATTTTCAGCTTTCAGCGCTGACGCACTTTGAATGACAACTGCACAGTCATACAACACTGTACCCATATGAAATTTTTATCATTTTTTCACCACAAATAGAGCTTTCTTTTGGTGGTATTTGATCACCTCTGCAGTTTTTACTTTTTGTTAAGAAAATGTAAAAAACTGAATTTTTTTTTTTTTTATAAAAAATTTAAGACAGGTAATTTTTCTCCTTCATTGATGTACGCTGATGAGGCGGCAGTGATGGGCACAGATAGGCGGCAGAGATGGGCACTGATCAGTTACACTGATAGGTGGCACTGATTGGCACTACTGGTGGGCATTGATAGGTGGCACTTGTGGGCACTGATAGGTGGCACCGATGAGGCAGATGTGAATCTTCCACTTTGGGACCGATGTCCCTCACATCTGAGCCGGTGATCCGCTGACGGCATGAGTAGAAAAAAAAGTCGGAGTAGAAAAAAAAAACTATTACTGATCTTTTGTTTACATCATGTGATCAGCCGATCACATGGTAGGGGTCCGGGACCGACCCCTTCCTTAGATCAATGATCACCCGAGTCTCAGTTACTCAATGATCACAGCGCGCTCGGCGCGTGCAGAGCGCATGCACAGGGGAGGCCGTCATATGACGGCCTCCTGGAAATTCAGGTCCGCGCTGTGGCCATCATTTGGCCATAGCGTGGATGCCAAGTGGTTAAAAGATGTATTGCGGCCTGGCATAAAACCCACCTGTCTGCATGTATCAGAGAAAGTATAACCTGATTTAGTCTTAAAGATAGTATCTTGGCCAGGATTTTTATATCGACTTGGAGTAAAGAGATAGGTCGATAAGACTCTGGGTAGCCTGGATCTTTCCCCGGTTTAGGGAGGAGAACTATCGTGGCCTCTCTCATGGACGGTGCAAGAGTGAATGTCTCAAATAAGTGGTTGTACAGCGTGAGTAGCTTTGGGGTAATTAGTTCACTAATTTGGGAATAAAACTCGATTGGAAGACCATCCAAGCCTGGGGATTTGGATCTGGCAAAACTCGCCATAGCGGTAGCTATTTCATCTATATTTAGAGGTGCTTCTAGGAGATCAATTTGTTCGCTTGTCAATTGAGGGAGGGTTATTTTGTGGAAGAACTCCTTTCTCAGCAGCGTGGAGTCTGTCGTTTTCGTCTTATATAGGTCCGCAAAGAAATCCCTAAACTTAGTTGTTACCCTATGTGGATCCGTAATCTGTTGGCCCTCTGGTCCATGCAAAGTGATAACCAAGGGGGGGTCTGTCCTCACTGTGTACCAGGTACGCCAGAAGCTTGCCTGCTTTTTCCCCATGCTCAAATAGTTTTTGTTTGGTAAAGAATAGTTTTTGTCTAGCTTTTGAGAATTGAAGTTGAGTCACTATTCTAGATTGTAGTTTAAGGCGAGCAGCTGTTTCTGGAGTGGGATTGGAGGCATATTCCCGTTCTGTGGAATTTAGTTCCGTAATCGCCCTATTAAAAGTGCCAGCTGAGTCTGGCTTAATCTTATTTA
The DNA here is from genome assembly GCA_037952925.1 of Lithobates clamitans. Lineage (NCBI taxonomy): Eukaryota > Metazoa > Chordata > Amphibia > Anura > Ranidae > Lithobates > Lithobates clamitans. The sequence goes on along the minus strand of JBBGZY010000052.1, from coordinate 1,155,291 downwards.
TCAGTGAAGACAGAGTCGCGCGGGCATATATCCTAAATGAGTCCCAAATTGCTGAAATAGAAGCTGTTTGACCATTTTCTATAAAATATCGTTCCCATAGGTTGTGGAGCTCATTATCTTCCGGCAGTAGAGACAGCCAGAACGGGTTCAGATGCCAGGGCCTCATAGGTTTATCTATAGGAATACTTAAGGTAGTCCAATATGGACTGTGGTCAGATAATAGTCTGGGACAAAAAGCGGTTTCTAGAATACGTGGTGTTAGGGTACGTGACAGAAGAATAAAACCTGTGCGTAATTTAATCTCAGTATGACTACAGCTGTTCTGTGAAGCCCTCAGAGATTTGTTAGAGAACCTTTGTGAACAAACAGCATCATGAAGGCCAAGGAACACACCAGACAGCTCAGGGATAAAGTTGTGATGAAGTTTAAAGGGGGGTTAGGTTATAAACAAATATCCCAAGCTTTGAACATCTCAGGGAGCACTGTTCAATCCATCATCCAAAAAAGGAAAGAGTATGGCACAACTCCAAACCTATCAAGACATGACCGTCCACCTAAACTGACAGACCAGGCAAGGAGAGCATTAATCAGAGAATCAGCCAAGAGGCCCATGGTAACTCTGGAGGAGCTGCAGAGATCCACAGCTCAGGTGGGAGAATCTGTCCACAGGACAACTATTGGTCGTGCACTCCACATTGCTGAAAGAAAGTCATAAGTCATTCCGTTTGCGAAAGGCATGTGGGGGACACAGCAAACATGTGGAAGAAGGTGCTCTGGTCAGATGAGACCAAAATGAACTTTTTGGTCCAAAAGCAAAACGCTATGTGTGGCGGAAAACACCATCCCCACTGTGAAACATGGCGGGGCAGCATCTTGTTGTAGGGATTCTTTTCTTCAGCAGGGACAGGGAAGCTGGTCAGAGTTGATGGGAAACTTGATGGAGCCAAATACAGGGCAATCTTAGAAGAAAACCTGCAAAAGACTTGACTGGGGCAGAGGTTCACCTTCCAGCAGGACAACGACCCTAAACATACAGCCACAGCTACGCCACACTTTTTAGATATTTGTAAACAACGTTGAAAACCATTTATCATTTTCCTTCCACTTCACAATTATGTGCCACTTTGTGTTAGTCTATTATATAAAATACATTTACGGAATGTGGAAAAATTTCAAGGGGTGTGAATACTTTTTCAAGGCACTGTAACTCTTTACAACAGGGACAACAGGGACAAAAAAGGCAATAAAACCAGCTGATTGGAGAAAAGCCAATGTAGCACCAATATTTAAAAAAGGTCCTAGATACATCCCTGGGAATTACAGACCAGTTAGCCTAACATCAATACAGTGGAACCTCGGTTTGCGAGTAACGCGGTTAACTAGCGCTTTGCAAACCGAGCACTGTATTTCTAAAAATCGTAACTCGGTTTGCGAGTGTTGTCTCGCAAAACGAGCAAGATTCCGGCCAAAAGCAGTGTGCAGTACCGCTTTTGGCCTGAGGTGGGGGGGGTGCGCCGGAGCCGAGCCAAAAGTTGCCATTTGGAAATGCACGGAAAGGCCCGAGGACAGTTCGACTGACCTCGGAAAGGCTCGTGAACTGAGTCTTTCCGAGGTTTGCCGCAGTGGCCCTCGGGCCTTTTCAGCCGTTTCCGAGGCTCTCAGGCGCACCCCGCCTCTGGCCGCAAGCGGTATTGCATCCCATTGAAGTCAATGCGTATCTAATTATTTTCGTTTCCATTGACTTTAATGGTCAAACTCACTTTGATATGCGAGTACATTGGATTAAGAGCATACTCCTGGAACGGATTATGCTCGTAATCCGAGGTTCCACTGTAGTATGCAAGCTCTTGGGGGGGATGATAAGGGACTATATACAAGATTTTAGTAATGACAACGGAATCATTAGCAGTAATCAGCATGGATTCATGAAGAATCGTTCTTGCCAAACCAATCTATTAACCTTCTATGAGGAGATGAGCTGCCATCTAGATAAAGGAAGGCCCGTAGGCGTGGTGTATCTGGATTTTGCAAAAGCATTAGACACAGTTCCCCATAAACGTTTACTGTACAAAGTAAGGTCCGTTGGCATGGACCATAGGGTGAGTACATGGATTGAAAACTGGCTACAGAGGCGAGTTCAGAGGGTAGTGATAAATGGGGAATACTCGTAATGGTCCGGAGTGGAAAGTGGGGTCCCCCAGGGTTCTGTCCTGGGACCAATCCTATTTAATTTATTAATGAACGACCTGGAGGATGGGGTAACAGCTCAATCTCTGTATTTGCGGACGATACTAAGCTAAGCAGGGCAATAACTTCTCCGCAGGATGTGAAAACCTTGCAAGAAGATCTTAACAAATTAATGGGGTGGGCAATTACATGGCAAATGTGGTTTAATGTAGAATAATTTAAAATAATGCATTTGGGTGGCAAAAATATGAATGTAATCTACTCACGGGGGGGGGGGGGGGGCTTGGAAAGAACCTCTGGGGGAATCTAGGATGGAAAAGGATTTGGGGGTCCTAGTAGATGATAGGCTCAGTAATGACATGCAATGCCAAGCCAACAAAATATTGGCATGCAATAAAAAGGGGATTAACTCCAGCGATAAAATGAAAATTCTCCCGCTCTATAAGACTCTGGTCCGGCCGCACCTGGAGTATGCCGTCCAGTTCTGGGCACCAGTCCTCAGGAGGGATGTACTGGAACTGGAGAGAATCCAGAGAAGGGCAACAAAACTAATAAAGGTTCTGGAGGATATTAGTTATGAGGAAAGGTTGCAAGCACTGAACTTATTCTCTCTGGAGAAGAGACGCTTGAGAGGGGATATGATTTCAATGTACAAGTACATACTGGTGACCCCACAATAGGGATAAAACGTTTCCGTTAAAGGGAATTCAATAAGACCTGCGCCCATTCACTAAAATTAGAAGAAAATCGGTTTAACCCTAAACTGCGTAGAGGGTTCTTTACTGTAATGCCCCGTACACACGGTCGGACTTTGTTCGGACATTCCGACAACAAAATCCTAGGATTTTTTCCGACGGATGTTGGCTCAAACTTGTCTTGCATACACACGGTCACACAAAGTTGTCGGAAAATCCGATCATTCTGAACGCGGTGACGTAAAACATGTACGTTGGGACTATAAACGGGGCAGTGGCCAATAGCTTTCATCTCTTTATTTATTCTGAGCATGCGTGGCACTTTGTCCGTCGGATTTGTGTACACACGATCGGAATTTCCGACAACGGATTTTGTTGTCGGAAAATTTTATATCCTGCTCTTAAAGTTTGTGTCGGAAAATCCGATGGAAAATGTGTGATGGAGCCTACACACGGTCGGAATTTCCGACAACAAGGTCCTATCACACATTTTCCGTCGGAAAATCCGACCGTGTGTACGGGGAATAAGAGTAGTAAGAATGTGTAATTCTCTTCCACAGGCAGTTGTTTCAGTGGGGACCATCAATAATTAAAAAAAAAAACTATTAGATAAGCACCTGAACGATCAAAACATACAGGGATATACAATGTAATACTGACAGAAAATCACACACAAAAGTTGGACTTGATGGACTTCTGTCAGGTTACATAGTAGGTTGAAAAAAGACACAAGTCCCAAATCTTCCCCTCTATTGAAAGTTAAAAAAAAAAAAAAAATTGGATGTGATCTAATGAAAATCAAACCATCAAAAGACTAATGTTCATTTAGGGTAGTTCACTTTTTCTTGTTACGTGTCAGTCCTGAAATGAAAACTTTACATGTGGTTGTACACTCTTTTTCTGTAAGCATGCTTATCCCATAAGATTAGAAAAAAAAAATAATCTTTATGAAGACAAGTGTACATGATTACATGTAGTGATCTATTTTGCAAATGTTATTACTGTGTACAAGGGACTAAGAAAAAAAAAAAGAAACCTATTTACCTGGCTTCTGATCGAGTGACTGTGTACTCAAACCACAAGATGTTGGGGATCAAACTGGTGTCACGGATAAGGAAGAATTCTGAGATCGGCCTGCGGAGAACAAAATACATATATAAATATATTTCTGCATGTAACGGATTTAGGGTGAATCCATGCTTTGCCTATGCAGAGCAAAGCAACAAGTTCACTTTAACCAGGGCCCTGCCAGCAGTACACGCTAACCTTATCTGTGCTCCCCACTTGGACAAAGTTCACTGGTACTTTCAAGTATGGGAGAACATGTGACTCGCCCTCCTCCCTCCCATGTGACAAATATGGTGTGCTGGTGGGACCAGCATTAATGAGAACCTTTTACTTTGGTCTGCAAAAGGTAAAGCACAACCACTTTAACCACCTCTGGACCACCCACCTTACATATACTGCGGCAGGGCGGCCCGGCTGCGCAAAATCATGTACCTGTACGCGCCGATGGAGCGATGGCCACCGTGACCCGCCGATCATTCTGTGAAGAGATGGATCAGCGGTGTGCCCATGTAAACAAGGCAAACTGCTGATCTGTCATGGAGGAAAGGAGAGATCTTTGTGTTTCAGTTAAGCTCTCTCTTTTCCTCCAGTCTGTCTCTCTCCAATACCCCAAGTACATATAGTTTACTTCTGGTGAGTGGCCAACATATAAGGTGGTGGTACCGTCACAAATTGGTGGAACACAGATGTGCTGAGTCACGGATGAAAGGTTGACTTCACAAATCTACAGTTGAACTGCACTGAAGAGATTCACTGGGACTATTATACATTTAAACCTCTCTCTTTTAAATTTTGGACTCTTTCCAAATTATTTGTTGTTTTTTTTGTTGTGTTTTTTGATCTGCTTGGTGATTTATTAGGACACATGCTGTGTTTGGTATTGTATCACTGAACAAGCACATAGGGAACCGTTTGATGGTGGTTGTTTTAAGGGTATCAACATTTAAAGTTGCACATTAATAATTGCACATTTATTGCTGAATTAGTAATGTTTAATATAAATGAAAGTTAGCGCAGTTATCACTTTTTTCTCAATTTCTTAAAGAGGATGTTACCCCTCACATATACCCAGTGAAATGAACAGCCTCAGATGATACAGATATAAAACAAACCCTCCTTTGTAAAAGTTGTACTTGTTTATCTGCAAGCTTTTCTTCCCTACACCTCTTCAAAAGGGCAAAATCATGTTAAAACCTGTCAGGAACACAGAGGAGGTGGAGAGAGCGCAGTTAGTGTGTGAGAGCTGATTGAAGGAAAGGAACAATCCCCCCCCCACAGCAGAAGAACTGTGTTCTGAATAGACAAGCTGTGTGCTGAGCCCCCCCCCCCAACACAAATGTATCTCATGTGTTGGGAAAACTTCTTAGAAGTGACTCATGCTGATAACAGAGAAAGGAAGCACCAGAAAGAAAGGATACTTGGAGCTTTGGAGATAGACAAGTAAACACTACAGATATACAGTATGTGCTTTGCTCAGATTCCATGACTGAGGTTTACAACCACTTTAAATGTACAGAAGGGCAATACTAATAACCTCCCTAACAATATTGGCAGTCTTCAGTGGAGGGAAAAAAAAAAAAAAAGGATTCAGAATAACGTCTAAAGCAGACTGCATGTGTTTATTAAACCCACACCATTTAGGAATGTTTCAATACAGAATCCAGGTATGGACAGTTTGAGTCTCTACTATTAAACATAGCTTACCAGGCTGCGATTCTTGGGAACAGCGGTGTTAGGATCTCCTGCGTGAAAACAAACCAGGCTATAGCCAAGATGCTTCCAGCCACAGCTCCATATGCAACTTGACTCCAGCTGTGATACATGAGATACACTCTGCCAGGAAAGCACAGTTGTTAGACAGAATGCAGCACAATGTGCTTGATAGTACACATGAGAGCCTGTGTGCGCTATTGTGCTTACCTACTATACGACACAAGACACGCCGCTGTCAGGAGACACAAGGACAGTACATGGCGCCAGAGCAGGTCCAAGAACCGAGCGTTGTTGGTCTGGTGCATTCTGATAAGACAGGAACATGAGATGAAGTTCAGAAATACCAAGCCAATTCAAAGCTGATCTTAAAAATGTATACTAGAGCTGGCCATAGATGGATTCAATCAGAACTAATAAAGTGATTGCTGATTTTTTTTAATGTATACCAGGCATTCTCTGATTGGACGAGTGGTGACAGTGATGTCACAGCCGCTCCTCTCCAATCAGAGTATGTGAGAAGGTGTTCTGTCAATGGCAGCAATGTCAAACGAACGAACCCCTGTAATCAGGGTGCAGTGGAGCAGCCACTCTGCACAGGCCCTGGAAAATTGCAGCGATCACTGTAATAGTGATGACTGCCAGCTTCCACAGCGGCCCCTCACATATGAAATATGCATACTTACATTGGTCCAAGCCAGACCAATTTAAGTATACAATTAAGATCATACCTAGTTCAACTTCAAAGTGTCTGTAAACCCAGATAACAAAAAGGTAAACTGAACCTTTTAGCTAAATCAGCAGAACTCATTTGTGCACAGTCTTACAGGGATATGATCAGCTTGTCATCTGTAATCCTCCCCGCTTTGCTACTGGGATTAAAAAAAAATAAATAAATAATATCGGACACATGAAAAAAATATGTGTCGCCATGCCCCCTCTCCTTTGACTGACTGACATGCAGAGGAGTGAAGGGTGTGCGTCTCTTGCTGCCCCAGCCGGAGTGAAAAAATGTTTCTTTTTAAGTGCTTGTACAGTGCATCTGGAAAGTATTTACATCACTTCACTTTTTCCACATTTTGTCATGTTACAGCCTTATTCCAAAATGGATTATTTTCCTCTACAAACAATACACCATAATGACAATGTGAAAGAAGTTTGTTTGAAATCTTTGCAAATGTAATTATATATATATCATTTTTTTTCACACATGTACATAAGTATACACAGCCTTTGCTCAGTACTCTGTTGAAGCACCTTTGGCACCAATTACAGCCTCAAGTCATTTTGAGTATGATGCTACAAGCTTGGCACACCTATGTTTGGGCAGTTTCTCCCATTCTTCTTTGCAGGACCTCTCAAGCTCCATCAGGTTGGATGGGGAGCGTCGGTGCACAGCCGTTTTCAGATCTATCCAGAGATGTTCAATCGGGTTCAAGTCTGGGCTCTGGCTGGGCCACTCAAGGACATTCACAGAGTTGTCTCGTAGCCACTCCTTTGTTATCTTGGCTGTGTGCTTGGGGGCGTTGTCCTGTTGGAATTTGAACCTTCGTCCCAGAGCATTGTGGAGCAGGTTTTCATTGCTGCATTTTTTTTTCCTTCAATCCGGACTAGTTTTTCAGTTCCTGATACTGAAAAACATCCCCACAGCATGTTGCTGGCACCAACATGCTTCACTGTAGAGATGGCATTGGCCAGGTGATAAGCGGTGCCTGGTTTACTCCAGACATGATGCTTGCCATTCAGGCCAAAGAGTTCAATCTTTGTTTCCGACCAGAGAATTTTGTTTCTCATGGTCTGCGAGTCCTTCAGGTACCTTTTGGCAAACATTAGGTGGGCTGTCATGTGCCATTTACTGAGGAGTGGCTTCTGTCTGGCCACTCTACCATACAGGCCTGATTGGTGGAGTGCTGCAGAGATGGTTGTTCTTCTGGAAGGTTCTCCTCTCTCCACAGAGAAACGCTGGAGCTCTGTCAGAGCGACCATCAGGTTCTTGGTCACCTCCCTGACCAAGACCTTCTCCCCCAATCGCTCAGTTTGGCTGGGCAACCCGCTCTAGGAAGAGTCCTGATGGTTCCAAACTTCTTCCATTTACAGATTGAGGCAACTGTGCTCATTGAGACCTTCAATACTGCAGTAATCTTTATGTACCCTTCCCCAGATCTGTGCCTCTATACAATCCTGTCTCGGAGGTCTACAGTCAATTCTACAGACTTCATGGCTTGGTTTGTGCTCTGACATGGTGGGACCTTATATAGACAGGTGTGTGCCTTTCCAAATCATGTCCAATCAACTGAATTTCCCACAGGTGGACTCCAATCCAGTTGTAGAAACATCTCAAGGATGAATAGTGAAAGCAGGATGCACATGAGCTCAGTTTTAAGTGTCATGGCAAAGGCTGTGATTTTTTTTCGTTTTTTATTTTAAATAAATTTGCAAAGATTTCAAACTTCTTTCAAATTGAATTTAATCCATTTTGGAATAAGGCTGTGTAACATAACAAAATGTGGAAAAAGTGAAGCACTGTGAATACTTTCCAGATGCACTGTGAACCTCATATACATTATTTCTCCAATACATGCACCATTTTATAGTTCGTTATGTAAAAATCCAAACCGCTGTATTATTACCTCTGTATTTTCATCTCTACGCCTATCACAGCTTTCTGGAAAACTCCGGTCTGTGGGTGGTGGAGTCGTGACATCACTGGCCCCACCTCCCAGCTTAATAACCCACCTCCCAGCAGGGAGTGACGTTCACGCACACTTCCAGCACTGTGCACGCTGCTAAGCCGGCGCTAATGTGTGAGAGTACAGCAGGGATGTGGGGCCAGTGATGTCATTACTCCGCCTCCTGGGCTCCTGTCCATAGACACGCCCATAGACCGGAGATTTTCAGAGAGCTGTGACAGGCTTAAGCTCTGTTCACATGTTGCGTATGGGGGCGACAATCACGGTAAAAAACACGCAAGTAGAATCGTGGGACGTCCGACGCCCAAAAGAAGCTCCTGTATTTTCTTTGGGTGACAGGCGTCGCGGGAAAATCACGCCACGTTTGGGGTGCTATTGGAATCGATGGGCAATGCACCGGGAACATACGGGAGCCCCACGATTTGCCGTTATTGCGAATCGCAGCGATTCGGAACGCGGAGATGTGAACGGAGCCTTAGAGATGAGAATAGAGGTAATAATACAGCGGTTTGGATTTTTACATGACATACTTTAAAATGGTACATGTATTGGAGAAATGATGTATATGAGGATTACAACCACCTTAAGGGCCCTTTTACACTGGGGCGGCTTTACCGTCGGTATTCGGCCGCTAGCGGGGCGGTTTTACCCCCTGCTAGCGGCCGAGAAAGGGTTAAATACCACCGCAAAGAGCCTCTGCAGAGGCGCTTTGCTGGCAGTATAGCCGCGCTGTCCCATTGATTTCAATGGGCAGGAGCGGTGAAGGAGCGGTATACACTCCGCTCCTTCACTGCTCCGAAGATGCTGCTAGCAGGACTTTTTTTCCCGTCCTGCTAGCGCACCGCTCCAGTGTGAAAGCCCTCGGGTCTTTTACACTGGAGGCAAAGCAGCGGCACTTTCGGGTCGGTTTGCAGGCGCTATTATTAGCGCAATAGCGCCTGCAAACCGCCTCAGTGTGAAAGGACCCCAAGTCAGTTTTTTTTTCCTTTTATATGAACACCTGCTATTGTTTATGAATGTAAAGATGTATGTATATGTAACTTTGCCCAGGTTTTATAGTTCTGTTGCCTCATAGCTGTACATCTGCAATGTGAGATCTCTAAAGGCACTGATGTCTCTGATTTCTATTATTACGAGATTTGATTAGGTCACTGTCGTGCTGCTAACTGTTCTCCTTGCTGGAGAGAAAGCCGTACCTAAGGAACTGCAGCGCAGGAATATCCCTGCCTTTGCTTTATTTAGTCTAGGACTATGTGCTTCCTCCAGTGAGTGAAGGGAAGGGAACCTAAAGCACTAAAAAAGGTGCCTGCTTTACACCAGGAAGGGCTATTTTTCTTTTAAATATTGTATTTTTTAGCATCAATTACACACACTACATTTACCCTTAACGACAATATACTACCTTTTATTTATGGTAGAGTTAACTTTTAACAATCCAACTCACCTTAAATAAAGGAAGAGGAATGAATATACAGAGAAAAACCACATGAACTGAGAATGACTGGAGGGTAACCCATACTCTGTTGTGACTGTTGTGTGTGTCCCTGTCAAATTAAGGGGAAGAGATTACCAAGTGAAAAATCCGCATCTTCTACAAATCTAATTCAACAAGCCTTTTCCACACAGGTGAACCTGGGGCAGTGAGCCTTCGTCACACAATAACTCACCTTCACAAGGACGTGGCTCCCTCACTATATTCTTTATTAACCAGTTTACACCTTCATTCGTTACCAAGCCCCCCAGAAAGGAAATCTGCAAACAGGAAGAAACAATAAGACGTCATGATCTGGGACAACAAGAGGAACAAAAAAAAAAAAAAAAGAAGGATGACCAGTAATGATATGTGAACTGACCGTGTGAAGTTCTCTCTTGAATATGATTAGCGTCACAAAACTGACGAGAATGAAGATTGGAGAGAGGCTAAGGTAGGCCAACAGCTGCCCATAGACTTCCCCTGTAGGATAAACAGAGAGCAGAAGATAGAGGTCATTAGAAACAACATCATTATCCAACACAGTTGGCTTATTTTTTTTATTTTTATTTTTTACAGTATTGAGCAGTCCCCTCCCCCCTCTAAACACCTATGCTGACTTACCTGTGTAAAAAAAAAAAAAGATGTTTACTTACCTATTCTCAGCCCTGTCACATGATCCAGCTCCTTTGTCAGCCAGTAGTGGCTGCAGGGGAGAGGAGGGAACGCTGGCAATGGCTGGGATAGGGGAGCCTATCGGTGACATCACCCCTCCATGCTTTACCAGCTGCTGTTAAGTTCTCTCTCCTCTCCCCTGCAGCCGCTGCTGGCTGACACAGGAGATCACATGACTGGACCATAGCAGACTGAAAATAGGTAAGTGTGTGTTAGCAAGAGGGAAGGCACATTTTTAAAGTAAGTTAGTTTTAAGCCGAAACCCTACTTTAACAATCACCTGTATAGATAAATAAGTAAAGGGAACCTAAAACTGATTTGTGCTGTAATCCCCTACACAGCCCAGCGTTGTCAAACACTGGGGGCCTGCTTATATGAGAAAGGGAAAATCATGATCTCAGTGTGCGGATGGATGCTGTTCACCAGCCAATTGGCAGAATTGAGGTGGATCAGTAACCAAGCTATCTTGCCTGCAGTTGGAGCAAGCGGTTATCGACCTAGCTTTGCAGTCTGGCAGGGCTCTGTACATAACAGGATTTGCTGGACATAATCACAAATCCTTTAGCAGCTAAACAGTTCCGATGCAATTTTTTAAGTTTTAATCATTTAGTTGTCTGCCAAGAGACAACAATGCAGAAAAGAGTGTGTCATTTTCTGGACTGTATGCTGGTTTGCAAGTAAGCAATGGTATATTTTAATTCCAAAATGTAAAGTGGTTTTCCAAATCTATAATGTGGCTCCGCTACAAACTCTAATGGTACTTAGTAGTGTTCTTTATTAACCACTTCAGCCCCAGACCATTTGGCTGCCCAAAGACCAGAGCACTTTTTGCGATTCAGCACTGCGTCGCTTTAACTGACAATTGCGCGGTCGTACTACGCGGCTCACAAACAAAATTGACGTTCTTTTTTTCCCCACAAATAGAGCTTTCTTTTGGTGGTATTTGATCACCCTTGCGGTTTATATCTTTTGCGCTATAAACAAAAAAAAACGACAATTTTGAAAAAAAAAAAAAAAAAAAAATTAAAATAAAAATAAATATCCCCAAAAAATATATAAACAAAAACATTCTTATACATATTTTTGGTAAAAAAAAAAAAAAAAAGAAAACGCAAAATTTATGGCGTCTACAAACTAGGGGATAGTTTTATGGCATTTTTAAATTTTTTTTTTTTTTACTAGTAATGGCGGCAATTTTTATCGTGACTGCAACATTATGGCGGACAGATCGGACACTTTTGGCGTGATTTTGGGACGATTCACATTTATACAGTGATCAGTGCAATTAAAAATGCATTGATTACTGTGTAAATGTGACTGGCAGTGAAGGGGTTAACCACTAGGTGGCGCTGTAGGGGTTAAGTGTGTCCTAGGGAATGATTCTAACTGTGGGGGGGAGGGGCTATGTGTGACACGACACTGATCTCCGCTCCCGATTACAGGGAGCTGTGATCAGTGTCACTAGGCAGAACGGGGAAATGCTTGTTTACATCAGCATTTCCCCGTTCTTCCTCTTCGTGAGACGATCGCGGGTATCCCTGCAGACATAGAGTCCACGGGACCCGCGATTACACTCACGGAGGTTGGGGCGGGCTCGCTTGCAAACCACTTCTTAAAGGGCAATGTACAGGTACGTTAATCTGCCTGTACGCGCTCTTCTGCCGACATATATCAGCGTGAGCTGGTCGGCAAGCGGTTAAAATTAGCGCAAAAGCAACAACAGAAGACACTACAGAACCCAAAGTGGCCAGACTTCCCTGTACTTCTCTTTGGGGGGTATTTACTGAAACTGGAGCACACAAAATCTGGTGCAGATGTGCATAGTAACCAAGAGAAAGAACTTACAATTTATTCAGAAACGCAATCATTAGCGTATTCAGTATAGAGATAAAGTGGGGGTTATTAAAACTGCATGGTGCAAAATCTGGTGCAGCTCTTCATACCAATCAGCTTCCAGGATTTAGCCCTCGTTCACACCGAGCACGGCTTTGAAATCATGCGATTTCAAAGCCGCATTTCAGTCTGACTTTGGGGGGACTTGAAAGACATCTGTAGTGGGTTCATGCACAGTTGTCTATTGAAATCGCCCCCCGAAGTCACTAAAAGTAGTGTAGGAATTACTTTTCGAAATCGCTGTGGCGCTGCAAAGTCAGCGTCACACCGATTGGGACTCTCCGATTGCCGGCAATAGGTTTTGATTCGACATGTGATTTGACCTGTCAAATCGCACTGATGTGAACTGGGGGGCTTATTGCCAAAGCTTAATTGAACAAGCTGAAGTTGAAAGCTGATTGGCTACCATGCACAGCCGCAGCAGATTCCGAGTGCATCAGTTTTAGTAAATCTCCTCCAGTGAAGGTATACTCACAGACATGCTCTGCTTTCAAGTTGCAGATGTTCACCCTTGATAAGCTCCAGTGTTTGTGGTGTAATGTCACTAACCACCCTCAACCCCCCCCCCCCCCCCCCCCCCCAAGAGTGCTCAGGCCATAGCAACGTCGCATGCCCCCCCATACCTGGAAGGCCCGGAGTTAGGAAGAAGTGACAGAGAGAGAATACTGTGCTGAGGAGGTAGACTGTCAGGATGCACTGTCACTTTGCCTTAAAGTAGAACTCCGGGATAAAGCTAACTAATCTGAAAAAATGCTTCCCCCCTCCTAACACCTATGCTGACTAACCTGTGTAAGAAAGATCTGTATACTTACCTATTTTCAGGCTACTCTGATCTGGTTACATGATCTCTCCTGTGTCGGCCAGCACTGGCTGCAGGGGAGAGGAGACAGTGTGCAACAAAAGCTGGGAGCATGAGGTCACCCATGGGCTTACCATGGCCCATCCATTGTCGGTGCTCCCTCCTCTATGCAGCAAATGCCAATGGTTGACACAGGGAAACCGGATCACATTACCAGACTGGAGTGGCCTGAAATTAAGAAAGTATACAGATCCTTCTTAAAGAGGAAGTAAACCCTGATGGGTTTTACAACCTCTTTATTTCCCTGCAAAGGTAAAGCATAATGGGCTAGTATGCATAACATTGTAGCCCATTATGTGTCACTTACCTGAAACCGAAGCCTGCGATGTCACCGCTGTCCCCACTAGCAGGGAGCATCCATCTTCACCCCTCTTCCTTCCGGAGGCCATAAACTCCGGCTCTGTGACTGGCTGGAGTCGCGGGAGCCGTCAGTCACAGCATGACCCCCTTTAGAACAGCACGATCTGCCCTTTCTAAAGTGCGCATGCGCCGTAGACATCGGCATGTGACTTAAGTGTAAATATCTCCTAAACCATGGAGGTTTAGGAGATATTTCCAGCACCTAAAGGTAAGCCTTAATATAGGCTTACCTGTAGATAAAAGTGGTTGTACTGGGTGTACAACCACTTTAAGCCAGACATAGATTCGCTTCATCTATGGGCAGGCTGAATGTACCCAAGTTAATTGATTAACTTGGGTACAACCAGCCTGTCAGATTTTACATATGATTATTGCTAGTGGCTGTTATAGCTGCTAGCAATAATCACTGTGCTTTCCCGGGAGGGGTGGCTTCCCCCACCAGGACACGATGGCTCCGTGGCAAGGATTCCCCTGTCAGCACTGTCTGTATTGATGGGGGAAATCAAGCAAATTTGCTCCCTCTATGACCGGCCTTACACAAGTTATTCAGCATAGGTGTTAGGAGGGGGGAGGGAGAATTGTTAAGATTAGTTAGGTTTATCTTGGATTTCTATTTTAAATGGAGGGGGGGGGGAGACATAATATAAAACCAGATTTTAGGCTGCCAAACTTCTATAAAAAAAAACAAAAAAAAAACCCATATTGAATGATTTTAACAAACTCAAGACTAAAACAACGCCTTTTACATTTGCCTGCAGTCATGCTTTAAATAAAGCTGAATACATACTGATATCTTCATAACTCCCATCCCACGCAGTCATAAAGAGCCACAATTTAAGGCAGCTGACTGATAAGATACTGTCCATCCACAACCGTCTCTTTCCTGCATCTACTAGAATATATTCAGCATCAGAGCAAAAACATTTTACAAGCTCTATCTGAAAAGAACGTACTAATACAAAGGCTGCCAGCTTCCTTGGCCATAGTGCTGACCCAATGGCTTCACTAATTTTGATTTAATAAACATTTTAATTAGAAATTTTTGCCATATAAATATATTTTTGTATCAGTTGGATACAGTCTGCATCATTTAAATGTTTTTATTTTATTTTCGGCCTCTTTCACACGAGGGATCCGTATGTCCGTTTTTCATCCTTCCGTTTTCGGATGAAAAACGGACATACAGTCATCCCTATGGAGCGTCGGATGTCAGCGGTGACATGTCCGCTGACATCCGACCCCGCTCCGATCCGAAAAATGTAACGGAGGAAAAACCTACTTTTCCCTCCGTTTTCGGATCGGATCGGATGACGACGGACACTACGGACCGTCATCATCCGATCCCCCCATAGGGGAGAGCGGCGCTCTGACAGGTCTGTCGCTGCACAGTGTGCAGCGATGGACCTGTCATCTTCCTGCTCAGCGGGGATCGGCGGAGCGATCCCCGCTGAGCAAGCGGGTGTTCACGGGGCGGATCATCACTGATCTGCCCCGTGTGAAAGAGGCCTTAGATGTAAACAAAGTATCAGCCCGGATTCACACTATAATGCGCTGCGGACCGCACAGGAGCACTGTGCGTCCCTGTTCACCGTTTCAGGGACGAATCAGGGCCAATTCTATGCCTGAATTCGGCCCTGAAACGCAGCCAAAGACGCACAGCGTTTTTGTGCAGTGCGCACCGCAGCCGCCCCGGAGATATGTGAACCGGCTCCATAGGGAGCCAGTCACATTCTCCTGCTATGCGAATTAGAGGTGCGGAAACGCACCTCTAATTCGCATAGGTGTGAACCCGGGCTTAATTTAGATCCATATAATGGAAATAGGATGGAACACATTCTGTATCCTCTTAGGACTCGCACACACTGCAGCTCAAAGAAGCGGCTCCTACAAGCTTTTGAGCTCTTATTTTTACTGTCTGGAAACTCCCCTCCATGATAGCCAATGTGTCCATGCACACTATGGCTTTTTCAGGCCAGGTTCACACCATTGCGAATTGGATGCGGAAGCTCCGCATTAAATTCGCAACAGCAGGAGATTTTGACCAGCTCTCTATGGAGCCGGTTCACATATCTCCACAGCGGGTCCGGTGCGTTTTCCACAAAAAACTCTGTGCGTCTTTTGGTCCGTTTCAGGTCCTAATTCAGCCCAGCTCACTATCTAGGGGTTAGAACAGGCAGTGAGGAGGTGATACAACCTCTCCTCATGGCCTATCAAATGCTCTCTGCAGAGCAATGCAAACACATATCGCTCTTCAGAGACCGACACAAGTGTGAACGAGCCCTTAACCACTTGCCGACCGCCTACCGCATATATACTGCGGCAGAATGGCACGGGCAGGCAGAATCACGTACCCGTACGTGATCTGCCTCCCGCGGGCGGGGGGTCCGATTGGACCCCCCCCGGTGCCATCGGCGGTCGGCATTTGACTGGGAGCGTCGGGAGGCGAGGGGGAGACCATCCGATCGTGGCCCCCCCCTCGCGATCGCTCCCAGCCAATGGGAATCCTCCTCTGCCTGTGTGTCGTTTCACACAGGCAGAGGATGTGATGTCATCTCTCCTCGGTCTGGCAGCGCCGAGGAGAGAAGACAAGTGAGTGCACACAACACACACACACACACACACACACAGTAGAACATGCCAGGCATACTTTACACCCCCGATCCCCCCCCAATCACCCCCCCCCCCCCCCTGTCACAAACTGACATTAGCAGTATTTTTTTTTTTTTTTTTTCTGATTACTGCATAGTGTCAGTTTGTGACAGTTACAGTGTTAGGGCAGTGAGTATTACCCCCCTTTAGGTCTAGGATACCCCCCTAACCCCCCCTAATAAAGTTTTAACCCCTTGATCACCCCCTGTCACCAGTGTCGCTAAGCGATCATTTTTTTGATCGCTGTATTAGTGTCGCTGGTGACGCTAGTTAGGAACGTAAATATTTAGGTTCGCCGTCAGCGTTTTATAGCGACAGGGACCCCCATATACTATCTAATAAATGTTTTAACCCCTTGATTGCCCCCTAGTTAACCCTTTCACCACTGATCACCGTATAACTGTTACGGGTGACGCTGGTTAGTTCGTTTATTTTTTATAGTGTCAGGGCACCCGCCGTTTATTACCGAATAAAGGTTTAGCCCCCTGATCGCCCGGCGGTGATATGCGTCGCCCCAGGCAGCGTCAGATTAGCGCCAGTACCGCTAACACCCACGCACGCAGCATATGCCTCCCTTAGTGGTATAGTATCTGATCGGATCAATATCTGATCCGATCAGATCTATACTAGCGTCCCCAGCAGTTTAGGGTTCCCGAAAACGCAGTGTTAGCGGGATCAGCCCAGATACCCGCTAGCACCTGCGTTTTGCCCCTCCGCCCAGCCCACCCAAGTGCAGTATCGATCGATCACTGTCACTTACAAGGCACTAAACGCATAACTGCAGCGTTCGCAGAGTCAGGCCTGATCCCTGTGATCGCTAACAGTTTTTTTGGTAGCGTTTTGGTGAACTGGCAAGCACCAGCCCCAGGCAGCGTCAGGTTAGCGCCAGTACCGCTAACACCCACGCACGCACCGTACACCTCCCTTAGTGGTATAGTATCTGATCGGATCAATATCTGATCCGATCAGATCTATACTAGTGTCCCCAGCAGTTTAGGGTTCCCAAAAACGCAGTGTTAGCGGGATCAGCCCAGATACCTGCTAGCACCTGCGTTTTGCCCCTCCGCCCGGCCCAGCCCAGCCCAGCCCACCCAAGTGCAGTATCGATCGATCACTGTCACTTACAAAACACTAAACGCATAACTGCAGCATTCGCAGAGTCAGGCCGGATCCCTGTGATCGCTAACAGGTTTTTTTGTAGCGTTTTGGTGAACTGGCAAGCACCAGCGGCGTAGTACACCCCGGTCGTAGTCAAACCAGCACTGCAGTAACACTTGGTGACGTGGCGAGTCCCATAAGTGCAGTTCAAGCTGGTGAGGTGGCAAGCACAAGTAGTGTCCCGCTGCCACCAAAAAGACAAACACAGGCCCGTCGTGCCCATAGTGCCCTTCCTGCTGCATTCGCCAATCCTAATTGGGAACCCACCGCTTCTGCAGCGCCCATACTTCCCCCATTCACATCCCCAACCAAATGCAGTCGGCTGCATGAGAGGCATTTTCTTTATGTCCTCCCGAGTACCCCTACCCAACGAACCCCCCAAAAAAGATGTTGTGTCTGCAGCTAGCGCGGATATAGGCGTGACACCCGCTATTATTGTCCCTCCTGTCCTGACAATCCTGGTCTTTGCATTGGTGAATGTTTTGAATGCTGCCATTCACTAGTTGAGTATTAGCGTAGGGTACAGCATTGCACATACTAGGCACACTTTCACAGGGTCTCCCAAGATGCCATCGCATTTTGAGAGACCCGAACCTGGAACCGGTTACAGTTATAAAAGTTAGTTACAAAAAAAAAAAAAAAAAAAAAAAAAAAAAAAAAAAAAAAACACAAACAAAAATATTAAATAAAAATAGTTGTCGTTTTATTGTTCTCTCTCTCTCTATTCTCTCTCTATTGTTCTGCTCTTTTTTACTGTATTCTATTCTGCAATGTTTTATTGTTATTATGTTTTATCATGTTTGCTTTTCAGGTATGCAATTTTTTTATACCTTACCGTTTACTGTGCTTTATTGTTAACCATTTTT
Source organism: Lithobates clamitans (assembly GCA_037952925.1). Lineage (NCBI taxonomy): Eukaryota > Metazoa > Chordata > Amphibia > Anura > Ranidae > Lithobates > Lithobates clamitans. The sequence continues at coordinate 1,137,010 of JBBGZY010000052.1, read as the reverse complement.
TTGTCTTCAGGTACGCCATTCACGACTTTGAGTGGTTATACCAGAATGATGCCTGCAGGTTTAGGTATCATCTTGGTATCATTCTTTTCAGCCAGCGGTCAGCTTTCATGTAAAAGCAATCCTAGTGGCTAATTAGCCTCTAGACTGCTTTTACAAGCAGTGGGAGGGAATGCCCCCCCCCCCCCCCCCCCAACGTCTTCCGTGTTTTTCTCTGGCTCTCCTGTCTCAACAGGGAACCTGAAAATGCAGCCGGTGATTCAGCCAGCTGACCATAGAGCTGATCAGAGACCAGAGTGGCTCCAAACATCTCTATGACCTAAGAAACCGGAAGCTACGAGCATTTTATGACTTAGATTTCGCCGGATGTAAACAGCGCCATTGGGAAATTGGGAAAGCATTTTATCACACCGATCTTGGTGTGGTCAGATGCTTTGAGGGCAGAGGAGAAATCTAGGGTCTAATAGACCCCAATTTTTGCAAAAAAGAGTACCTGTCACTACCTATTGCTATCATAGGGGATATTTACATTCCCTGAGATAACAATAAAAATGATTTAAAAAAAAAAAAATGAAAGGAACAGTTTAAAAATAAGATAAAAAAATAATAATAATAATAAAGAAAAAAAAAAAAAAAAAAAGCACCCCTGTCCCCCCTGCTCTCGCGCTAAGGTGAACGCAAGCGTTGGTCTGGCGTCAAATGTAAACAGCAATTGCACCATGCATGTGAGGTATCGCCGCGAAGGTCAGATCGAGGGCAGTAATTTTTCCAGTAGACCTCCTCTGTAAATCTAAAGTGGTAACCTGTAAAGGCTTTTAAAGGCTTTTAAAAATGTATTTAGTTTGTCGCCACTGCACGTTTGTGCGCAATTTTAAAGCATGTCATGTTTGGTATCCATGTACTCGGCCTAAGATCATCTTTTTTATTTCACCAAACATTTGGGCAATATAGTGTGTTTTAGTGCATTAAAATGTAAAAAAGTGTGTTTTTTCCCCAAAAAATGCGTTTGAAAAATCGCTGCGCAAATACTGTGTGAAAAAAAAAAATGAAACACCCACCATTTTAATCTGTAGGGCATTTGCTTTAAAAAAAATATATAATGTTTGGGGGTTCAAAGTAATTTTCTTGCAAAAAAAAATTATTTTTTTATGTAAACAATAAGTGTCAGAAAGGGCTTTGTCTTCAAGTGGTTAGAAGAATGGGTGATGTGTGACATAAGCTTCTAGATGTTGTGCATAAGATGCCAGGACAGTTCAAAACCCCCCCAAATGACCCCATTTTGGAAAGTAGACACCCCAAGCTATTTGCTGAGAGTCATGTTGAGTCCATGGAATAATTTATATTGTGACACAAGTTGCGGGAAAGAGACATTTTTTTATTTTTTTTTGCGCAAAGTTGTCACTAAATGATATATTGCTCAAACATGCCATGGGAATATGTGAAATTACACCCCAAAATACATTCTGTTGCTTCTCCTGAGTACGGGGATACCACATGTGTGGGACTTTTTGGGAGCCTAGCCGCGTACGGGACCCCGAAAACCAAGCACCGCCTTCAGGCTTTCTAAGGCCGTAAATTTTTGATTTCACTCTTCACTGCCTATCACAGTTTCGGAGGCCATGGAATGCCCAGGTGGCACAAAACCCCCCCAAATGACCCCATTTTGGAAAGTAGACACCCCAAGCTATTTGATGAGAGGTATAGTGAGTATTTTGCAGACCTCACTTTTTGTCACAAAGTTTTGAAAATTGAAAAAAAAAAAATTTTTTTCTCGTCTTTCTTTATTTTCAAAAACAAATGAGAGCTGCAAAATACTCACCATGCCTCTCAGCAAATAGCTTGGGGTGTCTACTTTCCGAAATGGGGTCATTTGGGGGGGGGGGGTTTGTGCCACCTGGGCATTCCATGGCCTCCGAAACTGTGATAGGCAGTGAGGAGTAAAATCAAAAATGTACGCCCTTAGAAATCCTGAAGGCGGTGCTTGGTTTTCGGGGTCCCGTACGCGGCTAGGCTCCCAAAAAGTCCCACACATGTGGTATCCCCGTACTCAGGAGAAGCAGCTAAATGTATTTTGGGGTGCAATTCCACATATGCCCATGGCCTGTGTGAGCAATATATCATTTAGTGACAACTTTTTGTAATTTTTTTTTTTTTTGTCATTATTCAATCACTTGGGACAAAAAAAATGAATATTCAATGGGCTCAACATGCCTCTCAGCAAATTCCTTGGGGTGTCTACTTTCCAAAATGGGGTCATTTGTGGGGGTTTTGTACTGCCCTGCCATTTTAGCACCTCAAGAAACGACATAGGCAGTCATAAATTAAAGGCTGTGTAAATTCCAGAAAATGTACCCTAGTTTGTAGACGCTATAACTTTTGCGCAAACCAATAAATATACACTTATTGACATTTTTTTACCAAAGACATGTGGCCGAATACATTTTGGCCTAAATGTATGACTAAAATTGAGTTTATTGGATTTTTTTTAGAACAAAAAGTAGAAAATATCATTTTTTTTCAAAATTTTCGGTCTTTTTCCGTGTATAGCGCAAAAAATAAAAACGGCAGAGGTGATCAAATACCATCAAAAGAAAGCTCTATTTGTGGGAAGAAAAGGACGCAAATTTCGTTTGGGTACAGCATTGCATGACCGCGCAATTAGCAGTTAAAGCGACGCAGTGCCGAATTGTAAAAAGTGCTCTGGTCAGGAAGGGGGTAAAACCTTCCGGGGCTGAAGTGGTTAAAGCACCGTCCTGAAAAGCTTCACCTCTCCGTCTCCTGTGTCCTTTCCGTTGCATTCTGCTGCCCAGCTGGATACAGACACCGCACAGGAGAGCGGAGAGAGAACAGAGCGGAGGGAGGATCCGCCCATTGCCCCGCCCACCTAGGCACTGATGATCGACCAGAGCCCCGGATCCAGGGTCCTGCTGTCACCTCAGGCCTGGAGATTGTGGTGTTCTGGGGTGCCTTGTGTTGAAGCCAGGACCTGACAGGAGGAGAGGCCTCGGGAGGCAGCAGATCAGGCCACCAGCTGACTGCCAGGGGGAGAGGTAAGTGAGCCATCACACTGAGGCTGAGTGAGATTTGTGAAGAGGGAGTATTAGTGGAGTGTTGGCAGGGGTTATTTGAGAAGTGTGGGGCATATTCATGAAGTGGAGGGGGTAATGCTGGGGTTCAATAATGCGTCCGCTGACACCAGAGCTGGGGTTTAATAATGCGTCCGCTAACACCAGTGCTGGGGTTTAGAATGCGTCTGCTGACCCCAGAGCTGGGGTTTAATAATGCGTCCGCTAACACCAGTGCTGGGTTCAATAGTGCGTCCACTGACACCAGAGCTGGGGGTTAATAAAGCGTCCACTGACACCAGTGCTGGGGGTTAATAAAGCGTCCACTGACACCAGTGCTGGGGTTTAATAATGCATCCGCTGACACCAGTACTGTTGTTTTTGAAGTTTGAAAGTTTGCATGTGGCGCCCATGGGATATGAAAACTTGTCTTGTGGCACTCAGGTAATTTGAGTTTAAGACCCCTGCCTTAAAGTGTAAGAAGAGACTGATGTGAAGCAGCCTTTAGTGTTAATGCACATTTTTGATGCATGACACAGGTATTTTCCCTGCAGGTTTCTTTTAAATGGGCTGCGGTGTCTACACAAATGCTCCTGCATGGACCCACTACTGCGCAAACCTAGCCTAAACGCCACAGATGCGTTAGCGGTGCGTTTCAATTAAAGTCAATAAAGGTGGTTTTTAAGGCCTCATTCACACTTGGTGTACTATGTGTTCTGTGCAGGCAGTCCTATTATAATTTTTATACAGGATTCATATAGCGCAAACAATTTGCACAGCACTTTACAATATAAAGGGAGACAACACAGCAACAATACAATTCAATACAAGAGGGTTAGGAGGGCCCTGCTCCTAGGAGCTTACACTCTAAGAGGGAGGGGCTGGTGAAACAAAATGTAGTAACGATGAGGGATGAACTAATGAGAGAAATAGAAGATATGGTTATTAGCTGAAGGCAGGATAGGCTTCCCTAAAGAGATGAGTCTTCAGGGATCACCTAAAAGTGGACAGTGGAGATAGCCGGACAGATTAGGGTAGGGAGTTCCAGAGGATGGGAGAGGCCCTGGAGATGAGCATGGGAGGAGGAGATAAGGGGAGATAAAGCAGGAGGTCTTGAGAGGAGCGGAGAGGACGGATTGGGCGATATGGTTGGTGATGTAGCTCGGGGCAGAGTTGTAGATGGCTTTGTAAGTTATTGGTAGTATTTTTAATTTTATACATTGGGAAGCCAGTGGAGGGATTGGTAGAGAGGGGTGGCGGACACTGAATGGTTGGTAAGGTGGAGGAATCTGGCAGCAGCATTCATGATAGACTGATTGGGGAATAGTTTGCGGAGAAGTAGACCTATGAGAAGAAGTAGCCTGGTTAAAAGGGGCATATTACGGAGGTGACGTCTACAAGATTTGGAGAGTGATTGGATTTGAGGCTGAAAGGAGATGTCAGAGTCCAGAACTACACTTAACACCCTGGCATGAGGGGAGGGACTGAAGGCTGTATTATTGATGAAGAATTCAGGGGCCGGGGGGGGAATATTACCAGCTCAGTTTTAGAAAGATTGAGTTTGAGGAAATGGTAGGACATCCATACTGATATGTAGGTTAGTAATGCGAGAGGAGACTGAAGGAGCGAGGTGAGGAGTAGACAGATAGATTTGTGTGCCGTCAGCATAGAGATGGTACTGGAAGCCATGGCAGTTTAGATCAATACAGAGTAGAGTTGCCACCTCATCCCTTTAAACCTAAACAGATATGAATTACACAGGTTCTGAGGCTAATTGAATGCAGTAAGGCACTAAGTGAATTTAACCACTTGCCACCCGCGTTTAGCAAAATGACGGCGGCAAAGTGGTTGTGTTACCCTGACCGGACGTCACATGACGTGATTAGGACAACAGAGCCAGCACAGGGGCACTCAGCACGGCAATCGGAGGTGCTGTGTGTCAGTTTGACACACCGCAACTCCGATTGTGGTATGAAGCAGCTGATCATCGCGTGAACCAGGAAGTGCCGGTAAACAGCTTTCCTCGATTCGCGCTGACAGGGAGAGCTGATTGGCAGCTCTCCCTGTCAGGGGGGGTCTGTGTTGATAATCAGCACATTGATTATTAGCACAGCCCCCATCAAAAGGTGCCCATCAGCTGCCAATCAGTGCCCATCACCTGCCAGCCTGTCCCCCTTTATAAAACGCCTGTTAGTGCCCATAACAGTGCCAGCCAGTGCCCACAACAGTGCCCAAAAAGAGCCATCAGTAATGTCTGTCAGAGCCCCAACAAAGTGCCAATCAGTAATGCCTGTCAGTAGCTCCTCATCAATGCTGCCTATCCAGTGCCACCTATCAGTGCCTATCAGTTTTTTTTTTTTTCAAAATTGTTGGTCTTTTTTCGTTTATAGCGTAAAAATTAAAAACCGCAGCGGTGATCAAATACCATCAAAAGAAAGCTCTATTTATGGGAAGAAAATGGTAAAAAAATCTAGTTGGGTACAGCATTGCATGACCGCGTAATTGTCATTCAAAGTGCGACAGCGCTGAAAGCTGAAAATTTGTCTGGGCAGGAAGGGGGGAAAGGGCCTGGTATTGAAGTGGTTAATTACCACCATAATCAGCCACAGAACCTGTGTAATTAATGTGTTTAGGTTAAAAGGGATGAGGTGGCAACCCTAATACAAATGCAACTGCTGTATCCCAATATGAAATGTGGGTGCGTTTGGGGACACATATCCGCACTGATGTCATATTGGGATGCAGCGGCTGTGTCCCAGTTGACATGAATAGGACTGCCGATACTGGGGGGGATGTACGGAATACCTGCCATGCTCACGGTATAATAAACCCCATGTGAATGAGGCCTAAGCGTCAGCAGGACTCTGCAGACAGAGATATTTTTGTCTCACGGCAACGCAAGACACCGCTAACACCATGTGCACACCTCCATCCACTTCCTGGTTTAACTTCCTCCTAGACTGTAAGCTCTAATGAGCAGGACCTTCCGATTCCTCCTGAATAAGGATGAGCTCAGACGTGTTCACAACCTTCGCCTGCCAGGAAGTCGGCACTGCACAGCGCTAATCACAGGCACTGAGACATTTCCCCGATCCACGGCTGCAGAGATTGAGAAATGTCTCACGGCCTGTGATTAGCGCTGTGCCGACTTCCTGGTGGGCGCGGGCACGTGCGGGTTGCGAACACATCTGAGCTCATCCTTACTCCTGAATAGAATTGTATTGGAAATGCACTGTCTGCCCCCATGTTGTAAAGTGCTGTGCAACCTGTTGACGCTATATAAATCCTGAATAATAATAACTAATAAAAACAATATGGATAGGAAGTCAGGAAGTGGTAAAAACACAGCTTAACCCCCTATTTTTACCACCTGTCTGATAGAGGCCTAATAAATGTATTGGCGATGGGTACCTCCTATGAGAGGTCAGTACCCCCTATGAGGAGGTCAGGGTGCCCCGCTATGAGGTCAGGGTGCCCCCCTGTGAGAGGCCAGGGTGCCCCCCTGTGAGAGGCCAGGGTGCCCCCCTGTGAGAGGTCAGGTTACCTCCTATGAGAGGTCAGGGTACCTCCTATGAGAGGTCAGTGTGCCCCCCTGTGAGAGGTCAGGGTGCCCCCCTGTGAGAGGTCAGGGTGCCCCCCTGTGAGAGGTCAGGGTGCCCCCTATGAGAGGTCAGGGTGCCCAGGAATGCTGAAGTAGGATGGAAATTCCTGATATTAGAGGACATGTATGTAACTCCAGCACAGTCCCTCCTCACGTCCACTAGGTGGCGCAGTATGCAGGTAGAGGAGGCGGCCAGACAAAGGCTTTTCCAGTGCTCAAGCCATCACACAGGCCAGCTAAGCACACTGAAGTCCTGCCGCGCATGCGCAGACTTAGCAGCCCGACCATCATACCACGCATGCGCAGAACCCAGACAGTCCCATAAAGGGATCGCAGTTTGGCAGATAAACCCTTCCCCGTGAGTCCAACTCAGCCAGCGCCGGCCGAGAGACTGAAACTATAAACCCATCTTTACCTGCAGGATATTCAACGTGCGTGAGGGAAACAGGGCGCCATTGAGCTGAGAGCGAGCACTGTTCTACTGCCGCCATCTTACCCGGATACCGGGCGTTTGGAAACAACCAATGGCGAAGCAGGGAAAGGCACCGGCCAATGGGAGGAAAAAGACAGCGGACGCGTCGGTAGCAGCCAATGGCAAAGCAGAACAGGTAGAGGCTGCGCCCAATGGCGACGCCATCAGGGAGACAGCGAGGGAGCTGGCGCGCATACGCCAATGTGTCGGCCAATCCGAGGGAAGAACTTCACTGCACTAGCCAATCGGCTAGGGCAGAACTTCTTTCAGCGGACGGCCGACGCTGAGGTAGACTGGCTTTTAGGGTAGCTCCTATGCGGTAGAGGAGTCGTGGTGACGTGAGGTCACGTGTGCTGGCTCCATACTGGCTTGTGTGGAGTGTGTGCGACCTCCTGAAGGAATGCCACAGGAATGTGAGCGCGAGAATTCGAACGGCAAACCGTGTCCTTGTGACCAATGGTGGCCTGTCCTATGAGGGGCTCCGAGCTCAGACGTGGGCCAGTGTGAGGGGCCGAGAACGTGTCACTAAACCCACCGCATAAAATAACTATAGGTGTGAGGAATCATCTACAATCCTTTATGGGTTCTCTGCTTAACCACTTCATTACCGGGCACTTTTACCCCCTTCCTGCCCAGGCCAGCTCTCAGCGCTGTCACACTTTGAATGACAATTGCGCGGTCATGCAACACTGTACATGTTTATCATTCTTTTGTAGACGGAGCTTTCTTTTGGTGGTATTTAATCACCTCTGGGGTTTTTATTTTTTGCTAAACAAACGAAAAAGAAAATTTTGAAAAAAAAAACAAAACTTTTTTCTTTGTTTCTGTTATTAAATTTTGTAAATGAGTAATTATTCTCCTTCACTGATGTGCGCTCGTGAGGCGGCATTGGTTAGCAGACACTGATGAAGTCTTTAACCACATGCCGACCAGCGCACAACGATGTACGCCGGCACAATGGCACGGCTGGGCATATGGGCGTACAGGTACATCCCATTTATATCGCAGCATTGCGGGCGCGCCTACTCCGTTCATGCCCACGGGTCCTGCGAACTCGATGTCTGCCAGGGGCCCGCGATCGTGTCACAGAGCGGAAGAACGGGGAGATGCCTATGTAAACAAGGCCTTTCCCTGTTCTGCCTAGCAACATGACAAAGATCTACTGCTTCCTGTCATCGGGAGTGGTGATCGCTGTCATGTTGTAGTGAGCCCATCCCCCCCTACAGTTAGAATCACTCCCTAGGATACATATAACCCCTTGATCGCCCCCTAGTGGTTAACACCTTCCCTGCCAGTGTCATTTACACTAATCAGTGCATGGTCCCAAAATAGTGTCCGATGTGTCCGCCATAATGTCGCAGTCACGATAAAAAATCGCAGATTCCTGCTATTACTAATAAAAAAAATAAATAAAAAAAGCCATAAAACTATCCCCTATTTTGTAGACGCTATAACTTTTGCGCAAACCAATCAAGATACGCTTATTGCGATTTTTTTTTTTACCAAAAATATGTAGAAGAATACATATCGGCCTAAATTGAAAAAGAAGTTATTTTTTGAAAATATTTTTTGGGGATATTTATTATAGCAAAAACGAAAAATTATTGCTTTTTTTCTTCAAAATTGTCGCTTTGTTTTTTTATAGAGCAAAAAATAAAAACCGCAGGAGGTGATCAAATGCCACCAAAAGAAAGCTCTATTTGTAGGGGGGGAAGGACGTTAATTTTATTTGGGTGCAACGTCGCGCGGCCGCGCAATTGTCAGTTAAAGCGACGCAGTGCCGTATCGCAAAAAGTGCTCTGGTCAGGAAGGGGGTAAATCTTTCCAGGGCTGAAGTGGTTAGGGTGGGGGCAAAGGGATGGCTGCCCTGGGCCCTGTCATTGTTGTAAGGGAAAGGGAAGCGGTCAGCGGCGGTGTCCATGCCCGACAGCAGAGCTGGCCGAGTGGAGAGACACACTGACAAGCAGTGGCCGGAGGGGTGGAGGAGAATCGAAGTGAGGAGGCAATGCCATTCCTAAGGTGGCATGGATGAGCAGAAAGCCGGTGGGCAGCAGGAGCGACAATCTGAATGAGAACATGTGCTTGGCTATTTATCACCTTTCTCTGCTTCCTATTAACATTATCAGCACTGCCGGTCAGCACAGCACGGATGAGCGGACAGCTAGTATGTTGTGTGATTAACAATCTGAATGAGCTTATTTGCCCTGCTGAATTGAACTTCCACTGCTTTAGCCACTAAACTATCACTTTTCTCTGCTGCTCTGCTTGCTATGCTCATTAACAGTACTGTTTTAAATGTAATCCTGGTCGGCTTCATTAACCCCATCTTTTCTACCACAATTTAAATTCTGTTGCGAGAGAATACTTCTACTCTGGCCTGACTTCAACCAATCAGTTAGCAGTAATGATGTGCATTAAACTCTAGCAACCAATCAGTTAGCAGTGATATTGTGCAGTAACCTCTAGCAACCAGTTAGCAGTAATGATGTGCAGTAACCTCTAGCAACCAATCAGTAAGCAGTAATATTGTGCAGTAACCAGTAATATTGTGCAGTAATGATGTGCAGTAACCTCTAGCAACCAATCAGTAAGCAGTAATATTGTGCAGTAACCTCTAGCAACCCGTTTACAGTAATGATGTGCTGTAACCTCTCCAATATTAATTGATTAGCATTTAATCAGTATGAAAGACGGGCCTGATGAGGTGGCACTGATGGGCGGTACTGATAGGCATCACTGATGGGGTTGCACTGATTATTAGTGCAGATGTCCCCACTGAGGAAAGCCTCTTATCGGCTCTCCTCTCCTCACACACTATCAGAGTAGAGGATTGCCGATAACCGGTACCTCCTGTTTACGCTGTGATTGGACACAGCTAATAACATGGTACAGAGCCTATGTCATAGGCTCTTTACCGTGATCAGAGATGCAGTGTGTCCCATAGACACACTGCACCGTTGATCGCCGTGCACAAATGGCTTGTTCTGAAGGACATCATATGATGTCCACTCAGAACAATGAAACCCCTGCCTGGCCGTCATTCTGCTATAAGCCAAGCAGGAAGTGGTTAAAAAAGAAATATGGAATTTTTTTTTTTTTTTTTAATCATACTTGACTAGGTGGATGCAGTATCTGTCACCCGCCAGCTCTAAGGCTGAGACCCGAGCGATCAAAGACTGCTGGTCACTCAGAGCTCTGTGAGCAGAGAGCTGGTGACTGTAAAGTCTGACCACAGGTTTTCTTTTTTGGAATACTTTTTCTTTATTTCTGGTGACTGTCAGTCACAGGCTCTCTGCTCTCTGCTCAGAATCAATGCTCACCAAACACGACATTAGCAGAAGGTGCCCAAAGGGTGGCGCTCAAGCTGAAATTCCATGTAGTACATCACTATGTTTGTGTTTGTTGGCCGACAATTGTGTACCGTTTTGTATGCAAAACAAGTTCACAGCACACGCCCTTCGGACAAAAGTCTGACGCTCTGTTGGCCAACTTATGCCGCGTACACAAGACTGGACTTTATGGCAGACTTTGCCCGGCGGACTTTTCAACGGACTTTCCGAATGAACAGACTTGCCAACACACGATCAACCAAAGTCCGACGGATTCGTACGTGATGACGTACGACCGGACTAAAACAAGGGAGTTCATAGCCAGTAGCCAATAGCTGCCCTAGCGTCGGTTTTTGTCCGATGGACTAACATACAGACGAGCGGACTTTTTGACCGGACTCGAGTCCGTCGGATAGATTTGAAACATGTTTCAAATCTAAGTCCGTCAAACTTTTGAGAAAACAAAGTCCGCTGGAGCCCACACACGATCGAATTGTCCGATGAAATCCGGTACGCCGGACCAAGTACGCCGTAAAGTCCGATCGTGTGTACGCAGCATTACAGTATGGGGCATTTGAGGAATTGCTGTGTTGGAGAGAAGGTAGAAAATGCTTGGTAGGATATGGTTTGGTGAGTGAGAGACTATGGGGGGGGGGGGTTATGGTTGTATGCAGTGCATGGTCTAAGTATGATGGGAGTGTTTAGGGGGACTCTGGGGACCCTGATTTCATGCGGGGAGACTCTGGAGACCCTGATGTAAATGTGGGGGACTCTGGGAACCCTGATATAAGGGGGAGAAACTTTAGGGAACCTGATGTAAAGGGAAGGGTTTAGGGAACCTTGATTTAATGTGGGGTCAATCTGGGGACCCTGATGTAAGTGTGTGGGGTCCTTGGGGACCCTGATTTAATTGGGAAACGCTTGGAACCTTGATGTAAGTTGGGGGAACTTTGGGGACCCCATTGTAAGGGGGGGCTCTGGTGACTGATGTAAGTGTGGGGAGCCTCTGGGGACCCTGATGTAAGGTGAAGGGAACACTGGGGACCACAGTGTAAGGGGATGGGGAACTCTTGGGACCCAGAAGTAAGGGGAGAAACTCTGGGGACCCTGATGTAAAGAGAGGGATTCTGATATAAGAAGGAGGGGGGCCTCTAGGTACCCTGATGTAAAAAGGATGGGGGGCTCTGATGTAAGGGGTTTGGGGCTTTGGGAACCCTGATGTAAGTGTTTATTCATTGTTTTCTAAAAGTAGTAGTAAAGGTGCAGGAATTGGGGTGATCTGAGGTGTGAAGGTGCAGGAATTGGGGTGATCTGAGGTTAAAAGGTGCAGGAATTGAGGTGATCTGAGACGTGAAGGTGCAGGAATTGGGGCTGATCTGGGATCAGATGGTGCAGGAATTGGGGCTTATTTGGTTTCTAAAGGTGCATGCTTTGGGGCTGATTTGAGATCTGAAAGTACAGAAATTGGGGTGATCTGAGGTATAAAGATGCAGGAACTAGGGCTGATCTAAGGTGTAATGATGCAGGAATTGGGGTGATTTGAGGGGTGAAGGTGTAGGAATTGGGGTTATCCAAGGTGTGAAGGTGCAGGAATTGGAATGGATTTGAGGTGTTAAGGTGCAGGAATTGGGGCTGATTTAAGGTGTGATGGTGCAGGAATTGGGGTGATCTGAGGTGTGAGGGTGCAGGAATTGAGAAGGATCCAAGGTGTGAAGGTGCAGGAATTGGGGTGATCTGAGGTGTAGGAATTGAAATGGAGCTGAGGTGCAGGATCCAAGGTGTGAAGGTGCAGGAATTGGGGTAATCTGAGGTGTGAAGATGCAAGAATTTGGGTGATCTGATGTGTGAAGGTCTAGGAATTAGGGTGATCTGAGGTGTACAGGTCCAGGAATTGGGGTGAAGGTGCAGGAACTGGGGTGTTTTGACATGTGCAGAAGCAGGAATTGGGGTAATTTCTTACTAAAGTGATTTTCCCTTTTTGTTATCAAGTGTGAAGTTGACTTTTTTTAAAAAAAATTAACTGGTACTCTCAATTGCAATTAAAAGATTTCTCGCCACACTGTGCTAGAAAGGTTGCCTACCCCCTGCCCTAGACTGATCATTGAAGACAAGGAGCAGAAATGTGTGTGCATCTGGCTGTGTGAATCTACCTTGTGTCTGCATGCAGAGCAAAAGTGGGGAAGACCTGGGCAAAATTCCAGCAGCTCATGTGGGGGTAGCTCTACAAAACTATCAGTAAATGCTGAATTACATGCTGCTTATACTCATTCAGTCACTATGAGATTCATTTTCTGTATTTTGCAAAAACCCTGGTTGATCCTGCTGCTCTCTATCTCCACCTTCTGTCCATGTCCCCAATTCAGCTGGGGACTTTACAGAACTGTGGTGGCAACTCTGCACATGCTCAGTTTTTAGTGAGTGTCTATGCTGAGCATTTCCTCCTTATCACATCTGAGCAGCCCATGTGATTATAGAGTCACACAGTTGGGCGTATACACAGTAGTAAATGACAGCCAACTCCCTGGCATTTCTGAACTGCATACTTGTCCCGAGTCAGAGATTTAGACACTACTGAAGCTAAAGGAGGATCAGCATAATGCCCATGTAAGTAGCATTTTATTAAGCTGGTCAAAAATGGCAGCCCCTATCTGGTCAACCACTTTCTAACAGTTAGTATCGGCTTGTAACTATCTAACTTAAATTAAAATCTTACACTAGGCATTAGAGGTGCACCAAATCGAAATTTTGGTACTGAAAATGCAGGATGTACTTGGCCGAAAACCAAAACTGTTTTAAAACAATATTTATTTTTATATGTAATTATTATAATTACATATAAAAATATGTAATTAACTCAACTCAACTCACTCCATCAGTCTCCTCACGCATCACTAACTTGCTAACAGACATATCTGTATAGATATCACACCACTTCCTCAAACTCAACTTGTCCAAAACCAAATTTATAATATTTCCTCCCTCACGTGCCTCTTCCCCTGACTTATCTGTCAAGAGCAATGGCACAACCATCCATCCATCCCCACATGTCAGGGTGCTAGGTGTTATCCTGGACTCTGAACTCTCCTTTCGGCCCCACATCCAATCACTTTCCAAAGCTTGCCACCTCAACATCTCTAAACTACGTCCCTTTGTAACAAATGAAACCACAAAGCTCCTAATTTACTCCCTGGTTATCTCTTGCCTCGACTACTGCAACTCCCTCCTCTTTGGCTTACCTTTAAATAGCCTATCCCCCCTTCAGTCCATCATGAATGCTGCTGCCAGACTCATCCACCTTACAAACCGCACAGTGTCTGCTACCCCTCTCTGCCAATCCCTCCATTGGCTGCCACTTACCCAACAAATTAAATTAAAAATACTAACAATAAGTTAGAAAGCCATCCACAACTCTGCCCCCCAGCTACATCACTAGCCTAGTCTCAAAATACCAACCTAAACCTCTTTGTTCCTCCCAAGACCTCCTGCTCTCTAGCTCCCTCATCACCTCCTCCCATATCTGCCTCCAGGTCTACTTTTAGGCGATCCCCGAAAACTTTCCTCTTCAGAGAAGCCTATCCTGCCTCCATCTAACAACTGCACTACTTTCTCCATTAGCTCATCCCCCACAGCTATTACCCTTTTGTATAACTCGACCCTCCCTCCTAAATTTTAAGCTCTAACGAGCAGGGCCCTCTGATTACCCCCTGTATTGAATTGTATTGTAATTGTACTGTCTGCCGTAATGTTGTAAAGCGCTGCGTAAACTGTCGGCGCTATATAAACTCTGTATAATAATAATTAATATAATCAATTTAAATGAATATGAATTTATTATTGGCACATTTTTAATGCAAGAAAAATGCAGTCTGCAGTCTCTGACCATCTCTCTTATCATGGCCTCAGTCTCTAACCATCTCTTGTATCATGTCTGCAATCTCTTACTTAATAGTATTAGCAAAATTTCCATTTGGTGCACCTCTAGCAGACATGATACAGGAGATGGTCAGAGACTGCAGACATGATACAGAGATCAATGCAGCCTCGCCAGTGCCCGTCAGATTCAGCCTCGCCAGTGCCCGGATCACACAGAGCGGCCATCTCTCGCTGTGTCACGGAGCTGGATTTAAATTGCCCGGGCCGGGTGGCAGCAGTGATATGTGTTGTTGCGCTGCTCCCATATTCCCTTGATTCACTGATGGTTGCAGGACTTTGATTAGGTGGGCAACACATTGCTAACTTTCTCTAGGTTTGTGGGATCACATTACCCTTCTTTGTTATATTGTGAAGGTGTCAAAGAGATGCATGCATTGAATTTTACTTCCCTTCCATTTGACAAGACACCTAGAAGGATATGAGTTATGCAGCTCACCCCTCTATTGGGGTGAAGACCTCCTCCTTTTACATTCACCTAATCTGCATAGAACATAATTTTTCTTTTGCTGTGTGCTTTTACACTGTATATCTGGGTGTGGATTGTGCACCAAACTGTTGGATTGTAATTCTGTTTAAATTTGCCAAACTTCAATAAACAGATTAAAAAAAATAGGATGACAACCCCTTTCATACCAGCTCCCCTTTTAATTTGCAGCTTCAAACTTGGACCTATCTCCTTTCTTGTCCTCTCACTGTAAAGGGCGGCCACAGCAACCAAAATGTAGGTGGTGGAAGAAGGAACAGACAGACCAGCTTATCAACTTTATTGTGAGAAGTCAGGTTTTGCGCCCTCAGTGTCATTTAATGATATATTGTTCCAGGTAAGGTGCCTCTTAAGAATCGCAAGTGATTTATGTATCCAGTTGAGTCGTTTTTTTCATTAGTGACAGCTATACCATAATTTACTGAATAAGGTGGACCATTTTTGCCTTCTGTTTCAGTTATTACTATTGTAGAACTATACGGACTACCATATATTATAAGTACATCAGTTTGCTGTAAGAAGAATGCTTCAAATTGATCAAAGCTATTAAAATTAGCTTGATGCATGAGTGAGCTGCAAGAAAGAAAGAGAGAGTCCCGAAAAGTTTCATCTGAGGGTCCACAGACTGGGGGAACTGCAGTTCAATCATACAAAAAAACATTGCATTTTGATTGTTTTTTGTTTCCTACGACAGGATCAAAGTCAATCTGCTGCAGGAATAAAGTGTAAGCACCTAGAATTAGTACTTCTGTCGAGCTTCATATGCTGTCTATGTGACACCAGGACAAACAATGGAAATATTCGGGGACCAGATGAGGTATGCAGCAATAACAACCAGTTACCTTTCTAACTATACTAATTAGAGGAATTTTAACTTACCTGTAAATGCCATATCTTTGTGTACAGAGCAGGACACAAGCATTGTATTAATAGACTCTGGGTTATAGGCTCACACCTTCAGGTGATTGGACGCTGGCAAAGCACTTGAGGAAACCTCCCCACCCCCCTCACCCCCCCTTACCTCCCTATAACCCTGCCCCACTCAATGGGTCCTCAGTTTTGTAGCAAGCAGAGCAACCAAGGAAAAGAAGAGTGTCCTGTACTGTATTCCAAGATATAACATTTTTACAGGTAACTTAAAATGATTTTCTTACATACAGCATGGGACACAGGCACAATATTCATAGACAGTGGGAGGTCCCCAAGCATTGAATGTGAAGTGTGGACAGCAACAGGCAAAACAGGACTGTTCCAACAGGCCCATCCCACACAAGGGCCAAAAACACCAAAGCTGCAGGGCAATGGTTGGCTTACTCCTGGTGTGCAGTGTGTGACAGGGTATGGTGGGGCCCCCCTTCCTTTGGGACCCATGTGCTTTGTGCACATGATGATACACCAATGACTTCTTTGTAGGCAAGCATATGAGGGTTTCTTTTACAGGCCATTTTTGCTGTCCACGCTTTCACTCAGAAAATTCTATGCATGCGAATGGAAATCAAAGCCATTCTAGAAATGTGTGTTGACTAATTCTAGTAAATCCACACAATGGTGAAAGGGCAGGGGATATAGTGTTGCAATTTTTTCTTTAAAAGTAGGGTCCTGGAATACAGGATTGCGATGGTAGTCCTGCAACTGCAAAGAGAGCTGTTGTGAGCATCTTAAACTTCCTGTCTGCAAAAACATTTTCTATTGAAACAGTGAGATGCTTCTTTAAAGCGGGGGTCCACCTATCTATCGTTTTTTTTTTTTTTTTTTTTTTGAGTTCATTCACAAACTTTTCTTCTCAGCATTACATACTCACATATTGTGTGTAATATGTCCACCTGTGTCCGATTTCGTTGGAAAGAATAACTTATATTATTCACTGCCGGCGGTTTCCATCTTCATTGTGGGCATTTGAAGCCCACAAGCATTTATTTCCTGGATGTGGTGAATGCTGTGCTCCCAGCATTCACCGCTCGTTCCCGCACATGCTCAGTGGCATCCTGGGAAGCCTGAGACTAGCTCCCAGGAGTCTGGGAGAGGCTAGAAACACGCCTACTCCCACGGGAGGAGAACCAGGAAGTGCAAAGAAGAATAGAAAAATAAAAGGTAATTACGGCGATTTAAATTTTTTTGAACGGCATGTCAGCATCTAGGCAAGGAAGAGAATACATACAGATATTGTTCAAAATTTGGGTGGAACCCCGCTTTAAGACTGAAAAGGCAGGACCTAATACGAAACCCACCTTTTAGCCCAGGTTCACTCTGAGCTGTGGGAATGAAGCTGTGCGAGTTCAGCTGAACTTGCAGGATTTCACTCCCACATGTCAGTCCCTATTTCAGCAGCGATTTCACAGACATCTGTGTGGATTTCTGCACAGATGTCAATGGAAATCGCAACATGAAATTGCAAAAAGTAGTACAGAAACTATAACCATTGCCAGCAATTGCCACCGATTTGACTTGTCAAATCGCACCAGTGTGAACCAGGGCTCGCTGAACTTTTTGCCACTGGATAGAGTTTGGCAATGGTTTCTGAGGAGTGAATATCCTTCCTGATTGACCCAGTCATCATAAATCGCCCCTCTCATTTGTTCCTGAATGGAGTGCCCTTGTGGACTTAACAAGTCTCTTAGGACCCAGAGGGGCATAGCGCTTTGGAGAAGATTTAAATGCGACAATGCCAAGGCCTTCACACACCGCAGAAGTGAGCCAATCAATATCGGCCAGCATACTGTGTGAAGCCATGACATTAGGTGCCTATGAGTCTGGGGGAGATATTTTCCTTGACCTCCTCTAAATCTGTCTCTAGGTCCTCTTTTTTGCTTCTTTTATGTCTGCCTCTTTAGGTGCTGGTATAATGGCATCCATCTCTAGTAGAGGCAGAGGGAATGCGGAAGGAGCCTAGTATTTCTGAGCTTTTGACATTGATGGCTGCATTAAAGGCCATTCGTTTTCTGAGGAATTGTGACATAGCTGCAGAGAATTCTGCCTTGGTCAGAAAATCCATCCTCACCCTCCTCCAATATATTACAGGCTGTCCCCACAATGTAGGGTCCAGCCCAGAAGGTTTTACCGATGTTGCATTGATTCAGATGCACTGCTTCTATGGTTGCATTAGAAGACAGTGAATGAGTTGACTGAGGAATCCAAAGATTTAATAATAAATGAGTAGGGGGCGTGGTCTGGACATGGCAGAGTAGAGACGCGTGTCTTATGAGCTCCTGACCTTCTATCCACCCCAGCTTATTTTGCTTGACTTTTAAGGGTATTATCAGGGACTTACTGTGGCAAGACAGAGGTGGGTGCGTGCGCACACAGGTGTCAGTCCAATGAACTGATCAGCAGCATGTGTTTGTGTGCATGCGCAAGGGCACGTGTGTGTGTGTGTGCGCTAGACGGTGCTTGGCGCCAATGGGCCTTTAAAACAACAGAAGCTGCACAAGTGCAGTGCTGTTTGATCTGCAGCTTGTGTGTCCTAAAAACCTGTACCTGCCATCTGATCACCTGTATTGACCCGGCTCTGTTGACTTACCTGATATCTCCAATCCTGACTTCGGCTTGCCCTGACCCTGCTAAAGACTTCCTTGCTTGATATCCTGTTGCCAACCTCTGCCTGTTCGTCTGACCCTGCTCCAGCTTACAGCCCTACTCTGCCTGACTACCTGTGTTTGACCCGGCTTGTCTCACCTGCTTGAGCCTGCTGTTCTGCTCTGTTTGATTACCTGTGTTTGACCCGGCTTGTCTCACCCTGCTCCAGCTTGCTGCTACTCCTGTGCATTCCAGCTCACTGGGTC
The DNA here is from genome assembly GCA_037952925.1 of Lithobates clamitans. Classification (NCBI taxonomy): domain Eukaryota; kingdom Metazoa; phylum Chordata; class Amphibia; order Anura; family Ranidae; genus Lithobates; species Lithobates clamitans. The sequence continues at coordinate 1,118,350 of JBBGZY010000052.1, read as the reverse complement.
GCTGACCTGCATCTGCCTCTGCTGACACCAGCATCCCAGATCTGGTGGCTCATCAACCATCCATCTGTGCCAACTATCACAGATCTCACAGGCACTCCTACCTCACTGTGCTCTCGAGGCCACTGTTCCCACTCCAGTGGCTCCTGAGCCAGGGCTGTAAGAGAGGTCTCCTCCTACAAGTCAGACTCTACTACAAGGTACGCAACAGGTATGCTCCTAACAAAGAGGCGGAAAGCGAGGAGCAATACCAAGGCAACCCGTGCAGTTAAATCCCGAGGGGAAATACAACGGTTCTTCCCGAATTCCCAGATGGCCTCCCCCGATCTCAAGATGGCAGAGGCATGCGGCTCACTACACAAGGCCTTAGATCCACAAGATCCTCCCACTTCACCCGCTAGCTCCTCGGCTTTAGAAGCCTACTTAGATACTCCCGCAGCTTTCCGCTTATATCAGCCTGGCTCCTCTCAACATCCTCCAGCTTCTGACCCTGTGAGCGGATGATGAACTGCGATCACTCCTCCAAGCCCTCCTAAGGCTGACATAGAGGCTCTCATCAGACGCTTAGAGGAAATCCTCACCGACAGGAGTCCCAGAAGGTCAAAAAAGATGTATAGTCCCCAACAGACAGGCTAACATCAGGAGAGTCCTCGCTGGCAACCCTGAAATGGCGAATGTCTGCCCTGGAGTCTCTGCAAAACTCCCATGTTGATGCTGGGGTGGCTCTGCAATTACACATGGAAGATCTGGAGGACTGGAGCAAGCATAATAACTTGTGGCTCCAGGGGCCTGTTGGAGACGGCGGTCGCAATCTTCCGAAGAATCACGGCGACTCCCTGAAGTTTGACTGGATTCCGAGGGCCCTGGGTCCCCACTCCACAGACCCTAATAGGCCTCGAGATGTTGTCTCTCGGCTGCACCACTATACCCACAAAGACTATTCTACGTAAAGCATGGGAGTCTGGAGATATGGACTTGGATGAAGTGTCCGTCAAGATTCTTCCCGACCTCTCCAGAGCAACTTTACAATGCCAAGCCCTACTTCGCTCTGTCTTGGATCTAGCCCATCAGTTGGGTCTTACCTACAGATGGGGTTTCCCCCTCATCTACGTTCCGTAAGGGCCAACAGTCAGTCATTCACCCTTCGCACACCTGGGGATCTTCCAGCTCTCTTTACTTTCATTAAGACTTGAACCCATACCGGTTTAAAACTGGTTGCAGTTTCTCCCGCGGCTGGCTGTCTGAGCGCATCGGCATGCTGGCAGCAATCCTGTTCTCTTTACTGCTTACATTTTCCTTGACCTACTTGCCTAAATGCCTTATCACCTCCTTGCAGCTATATGGCAGTTATCCATTCCGACTATCTACATTCTTCCTCATTTGCATGACCAAATTACCCTGGAGTTACTGTGCATTCTTGGGCATTTACTTTAAAGTGCTTTTTTACTTTTTGTTTTTCTTTCCCTTTAGGAAGGTGCATGGATTAACGGTCTGCTTTTTGTGAGGAGAGAATTACTACTGCCTATTCCCACGCATCATCCACTTACTGTGAGATAGACATGCCTTATGTTACTCTAAAGATCCTCGTGATGGATGGGTTACTCCTCTGTCTCCTCCATCTTCCTGGATATTGGAGGGGGGGGGGACGAACCAGAGCCATGCAAAAATTGCTCTGGATGCTAACCTCAGCGCGAGAGTTGCATGCCCTCTCTTAATGCTGGAGGACTCTACTCCCTGGGTCCTTTTTGTGTGACGCTCTTATTGCCCTGAAGCATCTCTTTGCTTGCCGTTCTGATAACAGTGCCCAAGATATGGCTCATTGGTGATGGGAGCGGTGTGCGAGAAGCTCCTGCCGGATACTCTTGCAAATTGGTTTATGCTGAGTTATATAGTTGTTATGTCTACTGTACTCAGTTATATACATGTATTTTATACATATATTGTTTCAGTATAGAATACTCCTTAACAAAGGCTCTTGTGTAATATAAGGTGTCGGGTTCATTCATTCACTTTGAAACAGCATGATGTCCTTCTCACACTGCTGGGGGGGTCCTCTCCCTTTTCTCTCATGGTGGTGGGACATAGACATCACTAAATATTGTTTGTGTGATATATTGCAATGCATACTTTTTATTATTCATCTTCTTTGCCTTTGTAAATTTCTGATGGGGTGGGTAGGATGGGTTAGCGCTGCTCTCTCTAGGCTTGGTCTAAACTTTCCCACGCATGCCTCTCCGAATGTAGTCGGCAACGCTTCTGCAAATTTTCTTTGCCAAATGTAGGTTCCAAGGTAGTGTTTGGCTGTTGAATTGATTAGTCCTTCACGCTCTTCTTTTTTTTTTTTCTTTTTTTCCCTCCCAAATTTCCGATGGCAATGAATAACAAAGATAATATCACTAAATACAAAAGGCCTTAACATAACCGAGAAGAGACGTATGCTTTTAAATGATCTGAGATGCTGATGTAGCATTTATCCAAGAGACTCACTTCAGAGATTACAAACTTCCTACTCTTAAAAACAGATTTTATCCTTCAACATATCATTAATAAATGTGAAAAGTATTCCAAGACCTGGGGGCTTTGGAATCGATCTGTACTTTTGTGAAGCAGGGACAGCTCTTTTCTAATCGTAAATTCTTTGATAGGCCATATTGATTGACTACCTTTATTATTATGAACATCGCCATCTCAAACTTCTCCCCCTCCCCTCCTCCTTTTTTTTATTTTCGCTTTGCTTCTCTTCCTTTCTTGACCCATCTACTTTTTCTTTACTCCTGTTCTCCGGAAAACGGAATGGGCAGCCCCATACCTTTCTCAGTAGTTAAAGTGGTTGTTAAGCCACTCTAACCGGTATACACCAACAGCACTGCCTCCTATTGTAGTATCCCCCTCTGTGTGTGATTTATAAAAATAAATGCTGCAAATGCCTCATTTCCTTGCCAAGATTGTGATCCCATGACTGACCAGCTGTCTCCTCTGAGGGATGCAGCGTGCGGGGCTGAGATTCCTCTGCTGTTATCAGTCTGGAGGGGAGGAGTATACACTGGACGGGGGAGGGGCGCCCCACACTCAGACAGAGAGGGGAGAACAACATAGGAGCAGAGAGGATAGCAGGCTGCTGATGACCGAGGCATGTAAACTGACCACGGTGTCTGGTCTCAGCAGCCATCATACTCCGTGGTCAGTTTACAGAGGGGTGGGGAGAAACTGGCAGGATCAGCCAGGTTTTTTTTTTTTAGGTGTTACAGAAAGCCAAATGACACAGGACAAGCAAGCACTATATGTCATATAACATGCTTTAAAGGAGCAGGATCCATTTTTTTATTTTGGGGTTAACAAACGCTTTAATCCTATATGTTTTGTGACAAACAACAATAAAAGAAGGGAAATGTCTGACAAACTTTCTACCGATACTTACCTGAGATTTATGTACCTCCAAAAAATTGTTTGTTTATTTGTTGGATATGTTATAAGTTATGTGACTGGAGTTATCAATGTTTGCACATTATTGATGTAATGACCTGGCTCTGCCCTTTCTGGGATTCAATAAAAATTATAGTTGAAAAAAAATAATAGAGTTACGCTAAGAGCGATCTCTCTGCATGAGACATTAGGTCCATCACCACAGAATACTAGCAAAAAAATTGGGAACTCACCGAGTGTGGCAGGATTAAAGGGAAGGTGCCCAAGGGACTTTGCCAGTGTCCAATCCCCTGAACGTACAAGCCTATAACCCAAAGTCTAATGCCGCGTACACACAAGCGGACTTTCCGGCAGAAAAGGTCCGACGGAACGAATCCGCCAGACATTCTGATCATATGTGGGCTTCATCGGACCTTTTCTGTTGAAAAATCTGACAGACCTTAGAAATAGAACATGTTTCAAATCTTTCCGACGGACTCTATACCCATCGAAAAAAAACGTTCATCTGTATGCTAGTCCGATGGACCGAAAACGACGCAAGGGTAGCTATTGGCTACTAGCTATTGAACTTCCTTTTCTAGTCTGGTCGTATGTCATCACGTTCAAAACAATCAGACTTTGGTGGGATCATGTGTAGGCAAGTCTGTGTCGTTGGAACTCCGTTGAAAAGTCTTTCGGAGTTCAGTGCGACGAGAAGTCCGCTCATGTGTATGCGGCCTAAGAATACTAAGCCTGTGTCCTGTACTGTACATTTTAGATAAAGTGTTTTTGTTGCTGTCCCTGTCCATGTTGAAGACTTCCCCTCCTCTGAGCAGGCCATACATTGTTCAGCCAGCAGGCTGAACAGGGATAAAAAAAAAAATACATTCTTCCATCCACAAAACAAGGTGGATGGCAGAATCCTTCTCCCTCTCCAGAGACATTGTATTCTGACAACGGCATCCATTCGTATCAGAATACGCTTCTCATTTGCCAAAGAGATTTACAATGTCCATATACTTTGTTCTTCTTGGCCTGGTGGGCGTTATTAGAATCACCAGACTGCTCTCCACCTTAGTCATGTGCAACAGTCAAGGAAGGACCTGTAGTGACGCTCAGGGAAAACTGATCCCAAAGAGTCACCATGGTATCTACTGCAAATGCCTGAGGATCCTTGGTGTGGGACAGAACTCTGTCCAGTCTGCTGTTGAATCTAGACACCAAAAGGTCTACTTCTAGCATCCCCCATGGCAGTCAAATCTATACAAACCCTTTTGGTTGAGGGGCCTATTCTCCCACCAGCTAATCCACCTGCCAATTTCACACCAAGAATGTGTGTGGTGGAGAGGGCTGATGTGAAGTTTTGCCCAAGACAAGCATGGCTTTCTGTATGCCACAGTTATGGAATTGTCCAAGTGCACCATAACGGGAAGCCCTGTAGGTAGACAGACCAATGTAGGAGAGCTAACCAAAAGCCTGACATTCTAGGATGTTGAGTGGCAACTCCCACTCTCGACAACTACATTCCTGGAACTGAAATTGGAATTTTCTCCAGAACACCTCCCCAGCCTGACATACTGCTATCTGATAAAGACCTTCCACTTCCATGGAAGGAAGGATTTTCTGGAATCCTGCATCTGAATGCATATCCACCATTCCAGAGTCGGCATTGTCTTGGAAGTCAGGTGCAGATCCAAGGATTCCTGATGTTTATTCTATAGAAATAGGGAGCTGCAGCGCTCTGAAGTGAAACTGGGCACAGGATACCAAAAGGTGGCTACCATTTTTTTTCTGCTCCTGTATGCAAGGACGAATCGAGGGACTTTCCAAAATCCCCAGGAACTCTTCCACCTGGGCTTGTAGAGACAGGCAATTTTCCTGTAAAAGCAGTACCTTTGCGTGTGCCTTGTTGAGTACTAAGATACTAAATTGATTGCATTTCCCTAAGGTGGCAAACACCTGAATACAAATGTGCCACATCCTACGTAAACTGTTAAGGCTAAATATTTCCTTGTTGAGTACTAAGCCCAAGGCTAACTTCTAAAAATTCAGCACTCAGCTGAACTTCTTCAAGATTTGTACCAGCAGGACTCCATCTTGAATTATATTACTTTTAGGATCTTGTTTGTCCAGAATAGGCCAGGCTTGGGAACAGGATGGAATAGAAACTGTGAGAACAAACTTGGATTGTGAATGTGTCACTGGTTTCTAACCTGTCCTGACCGATTTTTTTTTTTTTTTTTTTGGAGGTAAGGGTTTACTTTTTCCCACCATCACCTTCTGGATGAAGGCATCTAAGGATGATGCAAGCAAGCATTCATCCTCAAAGGGTAGCCTCTCCCTTTGCTTCTGGCAGGGAAGTTTCACCAACCGACACTTGAGCCATAGGATCCTTACCATGTGGACTACTGACCTAGTGTCCACCCGTGAAGGCTGTATTATGGAGTCTTCCATCGAAGAACTCAAGGCTCTCAAAGTCTTCCAGGAGCTAGCAAATGGCAGGATTTTGCAGATCTCATTCTCTGAAACTGAGCATATGCTTCAACCAGACTTAAAGAGAAGTTCCACCCAGGCGGGCCATTAAAAAAAAAAAAAATTAAAAGTCAGCAGCTACAAATACTGCAGCTGCTGACTTTTAATTGGACACTTACCTGTCCCTGGGTCCAGCGATGCGGGGGTTTGAAGCCCCGCTCGTCCCCCCTCCGCTCGTCGGCGCCGGCATTTCAACTGTGGGCGCCGGGCTGTGGCTTCACAGCCTGGCACCCACTGCGCATGCGCGAGCGGCGCCGCGATTGGCCGCTCAATCACCTGGGACCTGTAATGGGTCCCAGATGATTGACAGGAGGGAGGAAGAAGAGCCGAGCCCTTCCTGTGCCAGGGGGAAGTGATGTCACCAGCCCAGGCAGAGGAAGGGGCAGACTACGAGGGACCACCTAGCAACAGGCATTTAGAGGTAAGTAAAAAAAAAAAATATCCAAATGTTTTTTTGGTTTTTTTTTTAGAATTTTTTAGATATGTTTGTTTTTTTGGGTGGAACCCCACTTTAAAGAGCTTGGCAAACTCCCACAGTAGCCACCTCAGGTTGCAGAGCCACTCTGTTAAGAGAAAAGAGGTCAAAGGGAGGTTCTCCAACCTCTTATCCATGGTGTCTTTAAAGACCCAGGATTTCATCCAATGGGATCAAAATTCTTTTTCCAAGAGTAAAATAACTGGGTCAGCTGGAGAAAATAGGATTTTTATAACAGCTTACCTGTAAAATCCTTTTCTTGGACTACATTATGGGACACAGAGCCTTAAGTAATTACTTAATGGGTTATAGGCCACCTTTAGGTGATGGACACTGCTATACCCAATCCAGGAAGTTTACTCCCTATATAACCCCTCCACCTTCCAGGAGCACATCAGTTTTTGTAGCAAAGCAATATACTTAAATCCCAAAAAAGAGGGGAGGGACCTCTGTGTCCCATGATGTACTCCAAGAAAAGGATTTTACAGGTAAGCAGTTATAAAAATCCTATTTTCTTTATCGTACATCATGGGACACAGAGCCTTAAGTAATTACTTAATGGGACGTCCCATAGCAAAGCTACTTGAGGGGAGGGAGACGCAACCTGGAGGGTACCCCAAGACTTGAGGACCTATACTGATGCCTGCAGCACACTGCGCCCAAAAGGCGATATCCTCATACCTCCTTACATCCAGCTGATAAAATTTTGTGAATGTATGCACTGAAGACCAAGTTGCGGCCTTACAGATCTGAGCCATGGAGGCCTGATGACGCACTGCCCAAGAAGCACTAACCGCCCTGGTAGAGTGCACCTTAACTTGAAAAGGGGGAATCTTACCCCTTAAAATTATAAGTTTGAATTATAACTTGCCGAATCCACTTAGCGACAGTGGATTTTGATGCTGCCTGTCCTTTCTTAGGACCCTCTGGTAGAATAAATAAGACACCAGTCTTACGAATCTGAGCTGTTGCCTTTAAATATATTTTCATTGCTCTTACCACATCAAGACAATGTAGTGACATTTCTTCCCTGGAACATGGTTTTGGAAAAAACAATGGCAGCACAATATCTTGGTTCAGATGAAAACCTGAAACCACTTTTGGCAAAAAGTCTGGACGAGGGCGTAACAACACTCTGTCCTCATGAAAAATCAAATATGGCTCTTTACAAGATAGAGCAGCCAATTCTGAAACCCTCCTTGCTTAGGATATAGCAACCAAAAATACCAACTTCCTTGTCAGAAGGACGAAGGGAATATGATGTATCGGTTCAAATGGCTGTTTTTGTAAAGCCGCGTACACACGGGCGGACTTTTCGACCGGACTGGTCCAACGGACTTTCGACAGACTTTTTAACGAACGGAATTGCCTACACACGATCACACCAAAGTCCGACGCATTCGTACGTGATGACGTACACTGGACTAAAATAAGGAAGTTGATAGCCAATAGCTGCCCTAGCGTCGGTTTTTGTCCGTCGGACTAGCATACAGACGAGTGGATTTCTGGGTCCGGCGGAGTTACGACGTAAAGATTTGAAGCATGTTCCAAATCTAAAATCCATCAGATTTTCGACTGGAAAAGTCCACTGAAGGTCCGATGAAGCCCACACACGATCGGATTGTCCGTGGGACCAGTCCGGTCAAAGTCTGACCGTGTGTATGCTGCATAACACAGACAAAACTAAGTTCAAGTCCAAAGGGTTCAAGGGAGGTTTGACTGGCGGATTAAGCCACATCACCCCTTGCATAAAACCCCCGATTAAAGAATATGTAGCAAGTAGTCTTTGAAATTAGACCAATAAAGCTGAGACTTGGCCTTTAATAGTACTCAGGCCAATTTCATTTCTACCCCTAATTGTAGAAAGGCAAGAATTCTGCCTATGATATATCTCCAAGGGTGCCAACCCTTACATTCACACCAAGAAACATAAGCCCTCCAGACCCTATAATATATAGATCTGGAAGCTGGCTTCCTTGCATAAATCAGGGTAGAGATAACTGACCCAGAAACCCCACGTTTCTTCAGAATGTGGGTTTCAATAGCCAAGCCGCTAAATTTAGAGACCGTAAGGTAGGATGGAATATCGGTCCCTGTGAGACCAGATCTGGCCCAGTGGGAGGGACCATGGGCCCTCCACTGCCATCTTTACGATTTCTACCATGGTTCCTAGCAACCTCATGCAAAGGCAAATGGAGGGATCGCCTTTTGACCTGACCATCCGCACCAGCTTTCTTATGGAATTGATCTTTGCCTGAGGCAAGAACACCTTTTCCTGGGCTGTGTCTATGATCAGACCCAAGTACGCCAGTCTTTTTAGCGGTATTAAGGAAGATTTCTCTAGGTTGAGAATCCAACCCAAACTTTCCAGGTAACTGGTTGTAATGCGTACGGTTTTCTCCAAACTAGCCACCGACTGGTCTATTAGCAATAGATAGTCTAGGTACACTACGACTGTTATGCCCTGTGCCCTTAACCTGGCCAGAGGTGGGGCCAGCACTTTTGTGAACACCCGGGGCGCTGTGGCTAGCCCGAAGGGCAGGACTACAAACTGGAAATGCTGCTGTTCTAACTCAAACCGCAGAAACTTTTGGTGAGCAGGAAATATAAGAACATGCAGATATGCATCCCTGATGTCGATAGATGCCAGAAGTTCTCCTCCTAGAAGGATAAACTACTGACCTGATCGTCTCTATGCGAAAAGAGTGGATCTTCAGGAACTCATTTCGATTTTTTAGATCTAGAATGGGTCTGACATCTCCATTTGTTTTTGGTACCATAAAAAGATTTGAATAAAACCCCAAACCTTGCTCTTTTGTGCGAATCTGTATGATCACTCCTTGAGATATTAATCGGTCTAGTGCCTGAAACAGAGATAGTCTTTTCTCTGGATCTTTGGGAACGCTTGACCTCGGGAAACGAGGCTGTGGAAAGTCCCAAAATTCCAGCTTGTACCCCAGCGTTACCATGGAGATGACCCATCTGTCCTGAATTTCCTCTTGCCAGACTTCTGAAAACTGCAGAAGTCCCCCCCCCCCCCACCTTGGTGAGCAGGTTTGCCTCTTCATGATGAGGCTTTAGGATTCTACTTTGCAGGTTTCCAACCCCAGGACTTCTTTTGAGCCTGGGTCTGATCCTGGAGGTTTTTTTCTAGAGTCTGACAGCGGAGGCCTTCGCCACTGCCTAGAGATGGAAGCCCCTGGCGCAGGGGAAAGAGCCCGTCAAAATGAAGGGCATTTATACTTTCTTTTGACTGGCAAAAGAGTACTTTTCCCGCTAGAAATTGTTTGGATATATTTGTCCAAATCTTCTCCAAAAAGCCGCTCCCCATGAAAAGGGAACCCAGTTAGGAGGTTTTCACATGGTGCTTCGGCTGACCAATTTTTTAACCACAGGATACTACGCATATGTACAAGCATAAGTGTAAGGCGGGACACCTGGTGAATAGAATCTTTAATGGCATCTATGGCAAAGCATAATGCCTATGGTAGTTCAGCCAATTCCCGGGCTTGTTGTGCAGGAACATCTTTAAGGGCCTGTCTAAATTGGTCCTTTAGGGATTAACCGACACCTATTGCAGCGACTGCAGGCTGAGTAACGGCACCTGCCATGGAAAAAGTAGATCTTGACAGGGATTTCCAACTTTTTATCTTTTTGGATCCTTAAAGTGGAGTTCCACCCACTTTTACAACTCTTCAGCATCCCTCACTAAACTGTGCACTGTAAACAAATTGGATATTTTTTTATTTTTTTTCTCAGAACTTACTGTATATCTGCTGTATTCATTTTTCACTTCCTCCTCCCTGGCCGCGGCCCATCACATCATTTCCTGTTTGCAATGCCTTCTGGGAAGGGGCAGTAACTTCCTCTGACACTGCCGTTGCCATGGAAACCTGACCTGAAACCTATTACACTGCTTGTGCTGCACTGAGCATGTGCGAGATCTGCAAGGATGAGATCCAGGAAGAATTACAGTCTGGCTTCCGATGCCCACACTTAAGATGGCCACGGCCTGCTGTAAGTTTATAAAATAACAAACTACTGCTATAAACTAACAAAACAGACCTTAGTTTACAGACTAACTTTACTAGAATACATTAAGCTTGTGTATTATAGGGGTATTTTTATTTAAAAAAGTATCATTTCGGCCGGAACACCACTTTAAGCATTTGTGCATTGTCTACAGGACACGTTAGGCTTTTATTCACACTGGAAATCGCAGCGTTAACTGCTGGTACTTTCCATTTTCTGGAAAATGCTTATCCGGGTGATCCCATTCAGCAAAAATAAGCTGTTCTAGTAATGCATGGACAGGAAACGCATGCAAAAGCTGAGAAGGTTTTAAGGAACCCAAGGAAGAAACCAAGCTTTCAGCAGACTCCATTAGGGGTAGCATGACAGTTGAACGAACCATCTCTGTAACTGATTGTATCAGCAATTTCTCAGATTGTGAGGCTGAAAAAGGTTCATCTACCGTGGTTTCCTCCACAGAAGAATCATTGGTTTGTTTTTCCTCCTAATCCTCCTTTTCCAATCTGAGGGTAACACCTCATCCTGCACCCACTGTTCCCCTTGCAAGTAGTCTGAAGTGGGGGATCTAGCACGCTTCCTATCCATTTGAATGGAGGATGCGATTAAAACCGCTAATCTTCCTTCCAGACCCTGCAGGGTGGAGGAAAGGACATCTTCAGTCACGTATACAGGGGCTGAGATGTGAGAAGCTGTTGCACCATCAATTTGTTCCAATGGCTCACCCTGACTTGCCATAATTGGTAATTCAGGCGAGGATGACAGCGTGGAAATGCGACTCGAAATCCTAGCACCTGGGGGTGAAACCTTTAGTACCTTTTTGGTCTCTGCGGTGTCTTTTTAGCAGGCATAGTCCTAAGCATAAAAACAGAGGCACTATACAATTGCACTTAATTGCTGAATATAGTCATGACAGTAAAAGCCGCTATAAAGTTCAGCCTAGTGCTGGGAAAAAAAAAAGTGTCTTTCCTGTATCAGGAATGCCAGTTTGCAACTCTTATGTGTCCTACAGCTCCTGTGTCCCTGTGTGCAGACTGTTTGTTTCCTCCTTGTCAGCTGAGGAGAGCCTGTTCCAGCTGCTGTTTTAATGTCTTTGCCTGCTATGCGTCCTCATGGACGTTCACGGTGCTGCGCTTAGGCCCCGCCCCCGTTTCATTTTTAAAATGTTCCCGCGCGGCTTTCGGGTTTTACAGACCCAACATGAGGGGAGGGGGGAGAGGCAGAACCCTGTCAGCAGCAGACATAGAAAAAACAATATAGCAGTAACAGAAAACAGTAATCGCGGGACCTCCACACCTCCCGGGGAGGGGGGTACACCGCTGATGCTTCCCTAACCCTCCGGTCATTTCGGGGGGGGAGAAAGAAAGCATTTGGCAGATTTCTTTACCTGAGAAAAATTCCCCTGCACACACTGCTGTGGCCACACAGACTGACTGAGCTTTACAGTGAAGACAACAGATTAAGGTATGTGCATAGACTCCCTCTAGTGGAGAATTAAGGCATGACAACATTTTTTCCCTAATAGAAGAATACATAGGTGTTTTTAGTACCCAAGTTTCTTCTCTTACCTTATCCCAGCCGCAGGATTTGCTGAATTACCAGACAATCCAACCTTCACCCATCACGGTGGGCTGCGTTTAGCAAACCTTTAAGGACCGTGTCCCTTTTAATATCGGGGTTCCATTGCCTTGGACCTGTAAAAGCACCCGACCAGGAAAGCTTTAGGTAATGTAGCAAGACCTAAGCCCTGGGTCCTGGGGTCCAGTCCTACAAAGAGTGGCGTTACAGGCAAAAACCTTGTGCTTCAGATACAAGGCCCCAGGTACCATCCACTTAGGCCTCAGTGGCACTTTGGATGGATCTGGTCTATGGAGGCTATTTAAATCCAGCATGGATCCCTCCTGGTGCTCCTCAGAGCACATCTTCACTCGTGACCAACACCTTAGACAGTGGCGAAAAAACTGATGAGCTCCTGGAAGGAGGAGGGGTTATATAGGGAGTGAACTTCCTGGATTGGGTATACTAGTGTCCACCTGAAGGTGGCCTATAACCCATTAAGTAATTACTTAAGGCTCTGTGTCCCACGATGTACGATAAAGAAACCTATTTTTTTGTAAAATTCTTCCTCCATGGGGTACTAGTGAGCAAATGGTTAGTGGTGAAAACACTGGGAAGGACTTTTGGTAACCACCATACCCCAAAATCAGTGAATTTTGAATGAAGAGGAATCCCGTAGTAGTAACTTCAATTGATTCTAAAGGAAGAAGGTTTTTTTTATCTTAATGCATTCTATGCATTAAGATTAAAAAAAAAAAGTGTGCAGCAGCCCACCTCATACTTACCTGAGCTCCCTTCTCGATCCAGCAATGTTGCATGAGAGCCATGAAGTCTGGGGCCTCTCTCCTGATTGGCTAAGACACAGCAGCGGGCACCATTGGCTCCCGCTGCTGTCAATTAAAGTCAGTGAGCCCATGAGGAGCCAGTTAAAGCAGGCTTTCTCCCTCTTTACACACTTTGCATATCCTCCTTCCCCCACCTCCTGTTACAAAACCATAAACCAAAATCTCCCCCCCAAAATACCTCTTTGAGGGACTCGGGCCACCTCATCTCACCCAGGCAAGAATGGCATATCCTCCCTCCCTAAAGTTAGTCATACACATCATCCATCCCTAGAGGTTTAAGGGCAATCTCACACTGTGTACACGGTACATGTGCAGCAGTGTATCATCAAGGGGCCATCAATATAGAACGTAAAGGGTGGTGACAGAGGGAAATGTTGCAGCAGACAATGCTGGATTTGCTGGCTATATGATTTTTGAGGATAACCGATGGTACAGGTAAAAGCACGAAAAAAAAAATGTAAAAGGGAGTAAAGTTTTTCTTTTAGGCTAATGTGTACCACATCTTCCAGGAAAACCACCAAGTTCTTCTGTGTCTAAGACAACCTTGGACGCTGAATTTCCTCCAACACCTCATCCTCCTGTAAAAGGAGAGGAGGGGAAAGGAAAGTGCCCACATTTGCATCCCAAACCAGAAAGAAACCCTGTGAGCTGATCATGCAGCCCAGATATGGCTGAAGAAAATTCCCCCTTTGGAACAAAGGAAGTGGAGGACTGTGCCCCTGAAACACTGGAATAACCAGATAAGGACAAAGATTAAGCTGACCCTATGGGGAGCCATTGCAGGCCAACTGTTTAAGGGGTCATTAGCTTACTGAGAGATTTGGGAGCCCATTCCATCGTCTTCCCCCCCTACCTCTCTGCCTGCGAAGCCATGACATGCTGAGGTTGAAGTAGGCCTGTGACCCTCAAATTTAAGCAGCCACCCACTGAGAGTCATGTTAGCCTAAGCCAAACACCTATATGTGTGTCACCTCCAGTAGCCTGACAAGTGTCACAATACTTGCAGTGCCTGTAATATGCGATAAAAAAAAAAATTAAATTAAGTTGTTGCCGTTTTGATACATAGTTACATAGTAGGTGAGGTTGAAAAAAGACACAAGTCCAACCTATGTGTGTGATTATAGGTCAGTATTACATTGTATATATGTTGCAGTGGTTCAGGTGCTTATCTAATCTACTTATGCCTTGAAGTTAATCGTTTTTCACATACGTGGGACCTGCTTTTTGGTTATAGGTGCTACTCCCCTATTTCACACACCCATAGCACCCTGAAATGATTTTGCAAACAGTAACTTTATAAAAAGTCAGAACACAGGCATGCCTCTACTCTGCATCCCACAATGCAATTGTCATAAAGCGCCAGTAATACCTTCATGCCCTTTCTGTCTTCTTACCTCTGGTCTGTGTATCAGCCTTGGGCCTGCACTCTCACACCTGCATGGTCAGCATGGCTCCACCCTAGCCTCTACAGTTTACACTAGTTGACTGTGCTGTCCAAGCCTGCCTTGCCCGAGCAATATTGTGTGTTTGGTTTCCTGTCTCCTGCTTGCCGTGTGCTCTACGTCTGTTTCTGTTACAGACCTTGGCTCGTTCAATCAGAGGAAAGGTTTTGAGGCTGGAGCTCAAAATGGATGGTGCACTAAGGAACCCCCTGCAGGCCTTAGAGTCACCAGAGAAACAAGAAGGACCTGGTAGATGCAATAAATTTGTTGTAGGGACCATAAGCTGAGTAGGTACAACCGCTGGGTGCGATTGAGGTTGTTGAACATGGGATCCAAAGGAGGCCTGAAGCTGTTCAAAGCGGGAGGCGAAACCTTGCAGGAATTGATTCACTTGGGTCTGATTAGACTCCTGTGTCTCGAGTCTGCGAACTATGCCCTGAAGCTGGTCAATGGCAGGTAGGGGCACATCAGCCAGGTCCATGTCCCGAGCAAACTGTCAGGTCACCTGAGGCCAGGTGACAGATGCACACTATTGGGGTCAGGAGATAAGCCAAAGGTCGGGGCAACTAGATAGACAGAGAACACGCCAAAGGTCAGGATAACAAACAGGCAGGAATAGTCAATGAACAAGCCAAGATCAGTTACAGAAACAGACGTAGAGCAGATGGCAAGCAGGAGACAGGAATACCAAACACAGAATATTGCTTGGGCAAGGCAGGCTTGGGACAGCACAGTGTTAAATAGTGTATCCTGTAGAGGCAAGGGTGGAGCCACGCTGAGGGAAGATTACTTAACCATGTAGGTATGAGAGTGCAGGCCCAAGGCTGATACACAGACCAGAAGTAAGAAGACAGACAGGGCATGAAGGTATTACTGGTGATTCATGACAGTACCCCCCACCTTAAGAGGCCTCCCCCTCCCCCGCTTGGGACCAGGCTTGGAGGGGAACGTCAAAATGGAACTTCCTCAGAAGACGAGACGTGAAGATTTCAGATGCAGGAATCCAGGACCTCCCTCAAGACCAAAACCTTTCCAATCCACGAGATATTGAAGAACACCTTTACAGAAGCGAGAATCCTAAATTTGACTAACCTCCTACTCCAAATCATCCTCAGAGACTGGAGCCAAGGTAGGGAGAGGACAGGAGAACTTATTGAGAACTAAAGGTTTCAGAAGGGATGCATGAAAGGAGTTTGAGATCCTGAGGCTTTTAGGGATCTGGAGTTTAAAAAAAAACAGAATTCAGCTTTGAAATTATATTGTAAGGACCAATGAATCTCGGGGCAAATTTCAGAGAAGGTACCCGGAGAATCTGAAGGTGTCATATAATTTAAATTGCTGCTGTTCACATTTTACTAGTTTAAGAGTTAACATGTCTGAGCTATTTATCAACACACACACACCTTAGCACAGTTTTTCTTCCTTTTTTCTCTGTCTACCCGGAGTCTGTTTCTGGTGGAAAGTCAGACTCTGTCTCCTGACTGTAGAGGAGACGGTTTACGCCTGCGATGGTCAGCAAAACCCTTGAATTTGTTGACAGCTGTCTGGAGGGAATCATGAACAGGTCATAGGAAAAAGGAGCAGAGGATGTCTTCCATAAAACAGTGACAAAGGGTGTCTTCTGAGAACTGACGTTGACATGATTATTGTGAGAGAACTCAGCCCTTGGGAGTAGTGATGCCCAATCATCGTAATGAGCCAAGACCAAGGTACGGCGAAATACCTCTAACTCCTGATTAACCCTCTCAGTCTGACCATTGGATTGAGGATGGTAAGAAGAGGTAAAATCCAAAGTAATGAAAATCAATTATTCCGCGCTTAGGACAGAAAAAAGGAACTGCAGCCCCCCCCAACACAGAAAATCACCTAGGTGAAATTCAAAATAACCAAGATACTCGAATAGGGGAATTGGCGCTGTTCAAAAAACGTACAAATGTGTATTAAATCATGAGTATTAAATGAAGGATATGTATGCGTGAAAATACACCAAAATATAATGCTATACTATAAAGTGCTAGAAAATGTGTATATCAATGAAATACAGTACACAAAAAATCATAACAGTGAAATAAAACATCAGGTGACATATGATAAAAACTTATACTCTCAACCACTGTGAAAAATTGACAAAAATACCAAAATAGTGGTAATCAGTGTAAGAAGTGTTAAAAAATGTGTATTAATAAAAAGTAAAAAATGAAAAAATACTTTTACAGTGTCCTAAAAAATATATAAAAAAGCTGTAATATATCAATCCAAAAAATCCAACCTACATGCCTATTACCCCTGCAGGGGTTAGGCGCTCTGGTGAATGAGGGCACGACTGGGGGTGCAACAGAAGACGGGGAGCACTTGTCACAGCACTACATCAAGATTTTTAATTGGATTTTTTGGATTGATATATTACAGCCTTTTTTCAGACTTTTTATATATTTTTTAGGACACTGTAAAAGTATTTTTTCATTTTTTACTTTTTATTAATACACATTTTTTAACACTTTTTACACTGATTACCACTATTTTGGTATTTTTGTCATTTTTTCACAGTGGTTGAGAGTATAAGTTTTTATCATATGTCATCTGATGTTTTATTTCACTGTTATTATGATTTTTTGTGTAATGTATTTCATTGATATACACATTTTCTAGCACCTAGCACTTTATAGTATAGCATTATATTTTGGTGGATTTTCACGCATACATATCCTTCATTTAATACTCATGATTTAATACACATTTGTACATTTTTGAACAGCGCCAATTCCCCTATTAGAAAATCCAAAGTAATGTTGAGGGATTTGCAAAAGGCTCTCCAAAAGTGAGAAGTAAACTGAACACCCCTGTCCAAAACAACATGGGAAGGGACTCCATGAAGGCGGAAAATCTCTCGACCAAAAATAGGAACCAAAGCAGGAGCAGAAGGGAGACCAGGAAGAGGAACAAAATGGGCCTTTTTGGAGAATTGATCAATTACCACCCAAAATGATCGTATTCTCAGAAGGGGAATGATTGGTAATGAAGTCGATGGCAATGTGATACAAAGGCTTCTTATGAATGGGCAAAGGCATAAGAAGACCAGCAGGAGCTTGTGTGTAGGACTTAGACTGGGCACAGACATGACAAGCCTTAACGTAGTATTTAACATCAGAACAAAGAGTAGGCCACCAGTAGTGGCAGCTGATGAGGAAGAAAGATCGGAGAGCCCCAGCATGACCTGCAACCTTGGAATCATGACCCCCAAAGAAGGATCTTAGTTGTTAACTTGGTTGGAACACATGAAGTAGGAGCAAGAACACATGAAGTAGGAATGATCGATTCAGGTTCGGAGGTGGGCTCCTCATCCTGAATGTCAAAAGACATACAGAGTGCATCAGCCCGACTGTTGTAGGAACCAGGTTTGTACTGCAGATTTTTTATAGTCAGTGAAAATTGTTATGAAGTGCAGGGAACCCTCCAAGAGATGATGCCACTCCTTAAGTGCCAATTTAAATCGCAAGAAGTTCCCGATCACCAATAGTGTCATTTTTTTGGAGAAGAAAAACGCACATGGTTGACGTTTGCGCTTAAAGGATTGAAGAAGCACAGCTTCAACCCCAGTCGAAGAAACGTCAACTTCAATAAAAAGAAAATGGATCCCCAGGGTTGGGTTGCCTCAACAACGGTCCAGAAACAAAGGCCTGTTTCAAGTCATGAAACGCAGAGACAGCTTCAGGGGGCCACTCCTTCGCATTAACACCCTACTTGGTCAAGGCGATAATAGGCGCAGCAATGAAAGAGTAATTCCTCATGAACTGCCTCTAATAATTTGTGAACCCAAGAAAGCGCTGTGTGGCCTTGAGGCTTGCGGGAAGAGGCCAGTTGGTAATGGCCGAGACCTTTTCAGGATCCATAGGAAGACCCAAGCTAGAGACAAAAAGCATCCCAAAAACAGAACCTCGGAACATTCGAAAGAGCATTTCTCCAGCTTGGCGTACAGATTGTTTTGTCTAAGGCGCTGAAGTACAATCCGGACATAGTTTCTGTGAACAAGCAGATTTTCCAAAAATATGAGAATGTCATCCAGATAGATGACAACTGATGAAGCAGATCCCTGAAGATCTCGTTGACAAAGTTTTGGAACACAGCTGGGGCATAACCAAGTATTCATAATACCCATCTCTAGTGTTAAATGCCGTTTTCCATTCATCACCCCTCTGTATCCGGATCAGATTGTACGCACCCCTGAGATCCAACTTAGTGAAAATGGAGGCGCCTTTCAATCTGTCGAACAATTCCGACATTAAGGGTAACGGGTATCGGTTTTTGATTGTCAGAGCGTTTAAGCCTCAATAGTAAATGCAGGGTCTTAAGGTCCCATCTTTCTTGGCTACAAAAAAGAACCCTGCACCCGCAGGGGATGAGGATTTCCGAATAAACCTAAATGATTCTTTGCAACATACTCAGACATGGCCTGGGTCTCCGGTATGGACAAGGGATAAGTCCGGCAGAGGGGCAGGGTTGCACCGGGAACAAGGTCAATGGCACAGTCAAAAGGAGTGTGGGGAGGAACTACCTCAGCCAACATTTTGCAGAATACATCCCGGAACTCACTATGTGCAGCATGAGATACTGATGTGGTGGCCACAGGAATTCTCTCCTTTGGGGTAACCTTGAATAGGCAGGATGAAAAACAAGAGGGACCCCAAGCCAGGATCTGCCCAATAGTCCAATCAATGTGTGGAGAATGGAGCTGTAACCAAGGAAGGGCCCAGTGCAATGGAGGTTGAGGCTTTAGGTAGCACGAGAAAGGATATCCACTCCTAGCGGTGTACCCCTATAGACATCTTGACAGGGAGGGTCTGGAAGCGGATGGGCCCCCCAGGAAGAACAGTACCATCAATTGCCGAGACCACCAGCGGAGTGGTGAGAGGTGAAAGAGGAATTTTCATGGAAGACGCAATTCCCCAGTACATGAAATTTCCAGCGGCTCCAGAATCCATGTAGGCCGTGATTGCATGAGAGAAAGCGTTGACATGGAGGAGCACAGAAAGGAGACAGGATGATGAAGGTGATTTTCCTGGGTCCACCACATCAGTATCTCCTGCTCTTCCTGCTGCATATAGTGAGTTCCAGGATGTATTCTGCAAAAAATCGGCTGATGTACTTCCTCCTCACAGGCCTTTTGACTGTCCCATTGACCTTGTACCCGGCCCAACCCTACCCAGGGGCCGGACCTATCCCTTGTCCATTCTGGAGACCCAGGCCATGTCTGAGTATGTTGGAGAATCTAAAGAGGGTTCATTCGGAAATCCGAATGTGGGAGCAAGGTTCTTTTTTGTAGCCAAGAAGGATGGGACTTTAACGCCCTGCATTGGCTAGCGAGGCTTAAAGTGGTTTTAAACCCTTACAGACCACTTTTTGCTACAGGGTAAGCCTATAATGAGGCTTACCTGTAGCTATCCCGGATATTTCCTAAACTTGCAAGGTCTAGAAGATATCCCCTGCATCCGCATGTACCGACGTCATCGGCAGATGCACATTGTGCCGTTGCTTCAGCTAGTGTGCCGCTACTGGCGGCTCCCACGCGCATGCGCGGGAGTGACATCGCGGCTCCAGCCAATCATAGCGCCTGAGCTCGCTATACCCGGAAGGTGTACAGGGACCGCAATGGTGGTTTCGTTCTAAGGTGAGTATTTCATAATGAGCTAGTATGCTAAGCTGCATTTTGAGAAACCAGCAGCACACATTGATAACTGCTATAAGATTAATTTATTAAGTTTAGAGTTTTTACAGTTTTACTTTAGAATAAATATTACAATAATTACGCAAAACCTGTGCTCACTAGAAATATACTTTAGTCAGCCTTTATTTCTTTTGAAATGTTGTAGTTTTATTCACTCTTCACTCCACTTACAGGCTTTTTCTTCTAGTAGCCATTTCAAAAATGGACCTCAGTTTTTGTCCCAATGGCTACAGACTACAACATATTGTATGGCAGGAAAGACAAGGCAAAAAAGACTTATTCTGTGCTTTAGATCTCCATTTCTACTTTTAGAAAAATGAGGATTAAACCTGAACTCAATGCAGATATTAAAAACATAATTTAATACAACAGTGTATTCAATATAAAACATTAAATGCATTTTTAAAAGCAGTTAGTTGAAATAACTGAATTATACTGTGTTTTAACCTCTTATAATCAAGACCTTTGATTGGGAAAGAGAGGCCAGCACTAACCAATTAAGTGTGCTGCTGTGCTCATGTTCTGGCAACAAACATGTTGACAAGGTAAGGGAGAGGAAAAAGTTCAGCCTACTGCACTGCTACTCACTCAATGTCCAATCACAGCCTGGGGGCAAGGGAAATTACCTAGCTGAACTGTAGTAGAGAAAACTGGTCACTAACCAGGCTGTGCAGGCTGGGTAATGGATGGACAGAAATACAAATCCTTTGGCAATTAAAATACCTCCCATACATGCAGCCCAGCTATGTATTTCGTTTTAATTACCTAAAAATCTGTAGTTAGGTTTCTATGAATTTGGTTACAAATCCATGCGCTAATGCGCCTACAATAGACACACAAGTTGTGTTAAAGTGGGAGTCTGGCGACCAATTTTTTTTTTTTTTTACAGGTCATTGAGACACTTTGCTAACCCCAAAATAATACTCACAGTTTGGGTGTAATTTTTCCGCCTCTGTCTTTTTTCGTACTGAATAATAACTTTAAAAATGTGATGCTGGCTGTTTCCATCTTGCTGGTGGGCATGTGAAGCCCACAAGCATTGATTTCCTGGATGGGTGTTCATTCACAGCTTGTTCACACGCATGATCATCGTTTCCGCACTGAATCTTGGAAAGCCTGACACTAAGCTCCCTGGAGACAGTGCGGCACCGGGGAAAGGCAATAAACACGCCTACTCCCATGGGAGGAGAGACAGGAAGTGCCACAATAAAGTACAATATAAAGGTAATTACAGCGATAAAAAAATTTTCGTGCGGCATTTGAACATCTATGCAATTAACTGAAGGGGGTAAGATTATGTTAAAAATTTGAGTGGAACCCCGCTTTAAGATGTCAGCCCAGCTTCAAAATGAAACATAAATGGTTGGACTGACTGATAATTCATGGTTATGATATGGAATAGAAAAAGAGGCATGAGCAGTTAAAGTGGTAGTAGTATTTTTTTTTTAAAGGTGTACCTACATGTAAGCCTATAATTAAGGCTTACCTGTAGGTACAGTGAATATCTTCTAAACTTGCCGTGTTTAGGAGATATTCTCACTGGATGCAGCCGGTGACGTCACTGGTGCATGCGCTCTGAAGGTCCAGCATACTGTGCTGGATCTTCAGAGCTCCGTGCCGCAGCCAAGGGCTCCCGCGTGTGTGCGTGACGTCATCGCGGCCCGGGTCTCTTATACAGTCGGAGGCCACAAACCCAGAAGGAAGACTGGGGGAAGATGGAAGCCCTGTCAACTGTCACAGCGTGCTGCTGGAGGGCTTTGTTCTAAGGTTAGTATTTCATAATATGCTAGTATACGATGTATACTAGCACATTAAGCCATTGTCTTATAGGGTTTTTTTTTTGTTTTTTTATTACTGCTGTGGTCTACTACCACTTTAACGTGGGCCAGCTTATTTTAAGAAAGAATAACAGTAATGAAAATGCTTTCTAATCCAAATGCTATATGCCCTGAGCATTATCAGCTGGCAGTTTCTACTTGTATCAATATACTAAGTTTTTGTCCAGTCTAGCCTAAATCTTCTAGACCATCATCTTGTGCTTACAGACAGCAATAAAGTGCCCATAGACATAGGAGGGCAGCCAGCCATACAGATATGAACTAACTTTTGGCACTTCTGCCAGCTGGCTTTAACAAAAATTGGAACCCTTGGCTCTGCTGGCTATTCACACATTCATTAATAAGGAGAGGGTAAGAAGGAAAATAAGACAAGAATCACTCACTGCCTTTACAGAAAGAGAACAATTGCTACCACAATAGATTTCTAACTCTGTCTGATGGATATTCCCCCCCCCCCCCCCCCCCCATCTCCACCAACAGCTTATATATTTACCTCATTCAGAAAAATGCAACCTAACTATAGGCAGCTTTGTGGAGAAGTATACAACTTGACTGGTTGCCTTGGGCAACAGTCCTATAAAATTTTAATAAATGTCCTTTTATTTCTTCATTGCCCTGACTGCACGGTAATAACAGTTACTCTTGGGTAAAAATATTACACATATTTACATATAAATATTATAGTTGATATGATCAAACAAAAAGGACGGCATATACATTTAGATACATTAGATAGCAGTGCAATGTCTTATTTAAAGGGCCAGTAAAGTTAAAGAAGTTACTCATAACAAATCACAAATATCCATGTAAACGTTCTCCTAACAATGGAAATGAGATAATTGTCATTTAAACATGTTTTCTGTCTATCATTCTACATTACATACCATTTTGATCTAAACAAAGTTTAAAAAAAAAAAAAAAGAGACATATGTCTGTATTCATAGGTCTACAGAACAGGAAGTCCGCTGAGAGAATAAAGGTGAAAAGCCGTCAACTCCTTCCAATAAAAGATAAAATTACTTTGTTGATAAATAGTAGTGTGCAGGTTACAGCAGCTTATGCATTTTGGAAAAAAAAAAAAACCTTATTCCTAGCCATGGCTAGGAATAAGGTTTTTTTTTTACTGAAACGCGTAAGCTGCTGTAACTTGCACACTTTTAGCGGGAGGACGAATTGCCGGCTCTTCACCTTATACTCTCATGTGCCAGGAAGACACCGTGAGCTTTGGAGCACAGTTGGTCTACGTCAAGAGGGGATTTAACCTATGCGTAGGTCTGTTAGAGGAAGCTGGCTGGGACTTGGAAATTTTAACTTCACATTAAAGCGGATCTCCTGGCAGTTGTTAAATCCAAAAAAATGCATCTCCATTATAGAGCCAATAAAGGATTTCATTTTAGTTTTGTCAAAGGATTGTGTAAAACTTTACTGCGTGGTCCCGTGGCAGCCGGTGCTGGAGCACCGCTACGTCATCACATACAATGCGGGACCAGAGTTGAATGCTGGTTCTGCATTGAACGCGAGTAGGTCAGTGAAAGGGGTGGTGACGAGACTGGTCACAGAACAGCAAGACGAGAGACTTTGGGGGACCAATTATCACAAACAGAACAGACATGCAGAACCATGGAAATATTTTTTTTTATTCTGTAATAAATCATCACCTTGACAAAACCAAGCAACAAACCCTTTATGAGCTGGGGTGGGGAGCGGAATGTTTAATAACTGCCCAGATTTGAGCTTTAAATCTGTATTCTTGATTACAAATATCCATCGTCTGGAATGTTTACATATTTTTTCGTGAATGTTATTCAAAATTCTTTTCATACAATAAAAATTGTAGCTTATATTTAATGGCCCTTTAACGTTATCTATTCAGTCCATTCACATTTAGGTGCATTTGCAATCGAAAAAAAAAAAAAAAAGAAAGAAAGAATATACTGTGCATGTGTACATGTTAGTAAACAAAAATGATAAAATCAAAAAAAAAAAGACAGTTTTTTTTTTCCTTCCATTTCTTGTTTAAAACTGTTATAGAAACAGATTGTTTAAAATGCAGATATAAGATACCTATCAATGTCCAAAAAATGACCAAAGTAGATGATTAATGATGCTGTGATCAACGCTTGTAAGCCAGAACACGTGAGCCCCTGTATCTTTTTACTCACTTTTTTATGCACCAATAAAGAAGCAACAAGGACTTTTGGCTTTGCCGACTCTATTCTTTGTATTTATGTCTGTATCAGTGTGGGAGAGAGCATCAGAGCTAGTGCACCCCCTGTGGATTTTATCACAAGCCTGCAAAGGACTTACACAGATTCTGAGCATTGCATTATCTGCTTTTACCAGATGATTAATGATAGTGCAAGGAGTCACATTAAAGAGACACTTTACCCAGTCAAAAAAAAAAAAAAAAGAAGAAGTAAATTCCAAATGACTAGTTACTACAATTTCCAGGAATCTCCCACGAGAACACTTCATACATGTTCATAGTCTCCAAGGATTGGGAATTACCACATTTTTTTTAGTGTTCCAAGGTTTGTAAATTTCCTCTGGCATCCTGAAAAAAAGGCTTGGCGCTAGATCCATTTTCTGGTCGGTCGTGTCACATAGTTGCCAAGTAAGTGCTCTGTGAATGGGCCTTACAAGAGGTCTATATGTTCTAGATGTAAGCTGCATACAAATACGATGTGGCATTTTCATCCTGCCCAACCCAACGAAGCAGATGCCTGTTTCCATAGCATGAAATAATGAAACTAAAGAGTGCTGGGAACTGGAAGCTGGGTTGCATATTCCTGAGGTACTGTAATTTTCTGTGAGATGTCAGCAACTAGCCAAAGTGATGCAGGCTCCTGGTTTTCAGTAAAGTGTCCCTTAAAAATATAAGGGAAATAGGAACTGATGTCTACATTCTGGTAGCCAGTAGTTTCTTTGTCATCAGAGGTGAAGCTCTGATGGTCTGTTTGGTGCTGGCAGGTCTCCATTCATTGCCCGTAGACTGTCTACACCCAGATATCCCAGCAGGATCTCACTCCGTCTGCGGGAAAGGTGCAAGATGTCCTCTGCCAGTGACTGGATTGTAGTGTACCTTACTTTATCCAAGTCAAACATGTCCTTTAAATACTGCACAATTTGATGCTGTTTTGTGAAACAAAGACAGATATGTTATCATTGCTGGCAAATTCAATCTATGTAAAAGCAACAAGCAAGAAGAAAAGCCTCAATTTGGGACTGGAGGATACAGATCAGTCCCAATCCTCCCCACTGTTACAGGAAACTCCGTCTTAATGCAATATATAAAGGCTGAGCTTCTTCTGAAAATGTCTGGCTGGCATACAGATTCTCTGGTTTCAATATTTTAGGAGTCACTGCAGAGACAGCACACTTGTGATTTGCATAATTGTTAGGTCAGGGACCCAGAATTTATTGAGGCTATTTATCAAGAGATCAGGAGAGAGATATAGACAAAATTGAGAGAAAGGTAAATAAAGCTGACCATACATCAGCTGAATTTCATTCATAAGCTCCTAGTGGAGTACTGATAATTTTCATCATTGTCCTCCCCAGGCCTTAAAGTGGTTCTAAAGGCTGAAGGTTTTTTTATCTTCATGCATTTTATGCATGCGGTAAAAAAACCTTCTGTGAGCAGCCCCCCCCCCCCCCCCCAATCCTAACCTGATCCAGCGATGTTCAAGATGGCCTCGGCTGTATGGGGTCTCTTATGGAGGCATAGCGTAATGGCTCAGGAGCGAGCACGCAGCCATGCACCCAGGGCAAGCAGCTTTCTCTGGGGGCACTGCTCGAGGAGGAGGAGCCAGGAGTGTCCTCAGAGGACCCGAAAAGAGGAGGATCAGTGCTGCTCCATGCAAAACCACTGCACAGAGCAGGTAAGTATACTTTTTTTTTTTAAACCGAAGCTTTAATATCACTTTAAGCTGGCCATAACCTCTGCAAAGTTCATCCAGTTCCTGATGGACTGGTTGAAATTCGCTTTGTGGGTGATCCTGTTGGCCTTCTCCTGCCCAGGCAGGAACTTCTGGGCAAACAGCGGCTGCAGCCAATCAGATGCAGCCGCTGTTTGGGTATTCTGACAGCGGCCAGAATACAATAGCTTAGCAGAGGGATTCATTCATCAATGGTTGTATAACATGGGAGGAGGGATCTGTTCAATTTTTTTGTTAAGTCCGCAGGCATGACCAGCCTTAGGTTGACTTCAAGCAATCTATGGGAGGAGCAATAAAGACATCCTTGGGGAGCAGCATTGTCAACTTGTGGAGAAGGTGGTGTTAGATACACTAGCAAATTTAGATGGAATTGTCCAACAAAATTAAAGCTGAACAGGAGGTGGGGATAAATCAAATATTGGCAAGAAAAGCGTGTCTGCTGCCATAAGCCCCGTACACACAATCACAATCATAGCAAACTGCTCGATATGCGGGCTCAATCCCGAGCAGGGATGTGTGCGTACATAGATACACACAATGCGGCCCCGCCCCCACCTCACAGCTTTTCACTGACAGCAGCCAGTGGCTCCCGCTGTTGCCTTAGTCCCTGTGAGTAGAGGGAGAGAGGAGAGAAGAGATGCAGCCAGGCACAGCACTGGATTGAGGACTCAGGTAAGTATTTAGGTGGGGGAGCATAGCAAGTTGTAAAGCATTTGTTACCTTAATGCAGGCAATGCATTAGGGTTAAAAACATTTTCGCTTTAGAACCACTATAATGTGTATCTGAAATCTATACTCTGTACACAATGAGCTATTTTGTTCTCTAAATTAATTTAGTTCGTATTCTCCGGAATACAAATATGTACACATGTCCAGGTACATCATAGAAGACTGATACGGGTAATAAATTACCTTAAAGAAAGTACAAATTTCTGTTAAATTCTCTTTTGGACCAAGAAATCCATATGCCAATATGGGGCTGACATGCTCCGATACGGAGTAGAAGTGAGATATAAAGCCATCTGGAACCTAAAAAATATAAAGAAAGAAAAAACATAATAATCAATGTTGCATATACAACCCAGTAGGGCCGAAACAACTAATCAATTAATCGACAACTAATCAATTCTGAAAATAGTCAACTATTTTCATTATCGATTAATTGGCCAGCCGATTAGTTGGCCTGCATACAGAATGCATTATTTTTTTTACATATCAGGAAATGCAGTGCAGAACACATACAGGCTCAGTACATCATCCATACATGTCAGTAAGTGCCTGAGAACTTGTGAATATGTGAGGAGCAATGCCTCCTGGAACATGTAGTCCTGGGCAGGAAGGGAGTGGTTTTAAAGGCAGAAGTTTTTTTTTTTACCTTGTTATAGGGCCACTCTAAACTATAATATGTAGCTTGCTATTGGGGCCCTCTAAAGGCAGGAGGACGACCCCAGAAAAGGAGAATTAGGGCTGCTCTGTGAAACGTTCTCAAAATGAATTTTTTTTTGAAGGAAGACATTTGTTTTTGTATGGCCAGCATAAGTGACAGCAGGCACAGGTAGCTTTTATCAAGACACCCGCCTATGACAAGGGAGTCTGTCATACATAATCTATATTATGTTTCTGTCTAAAAATCAACAAAACTGTCTTTACTTTTTTTTTTTTCTTTAAATAAAAAATTTGCTCTCTGAGTCTGATGATATTTACCAGATTCAACCTTTAATAGTATATACAGTATATCTCTTCTCTCTGTTATCTATATGTAGTATTAAATATAAATATTTAAGAAGAAATTGCCTTTTTTTTTTGAACTTTACATATTAAATTATACACCACACTTTTTTTAAGGTTATTATCTGATTAATCGATTAAATCGAAACAATAATCGGCCAACTAATCGATTATGAAAATAATTGTTAGTTGCAGCCCTACAACCCAGCTCAACATGCACTCCAGAACAGTCTACTCAAGGGGCCGGGGGCTGAGAGAAGTCATCAGCACCATGGCTGCCTATAGTTTGAACCAATGAGTTTTGCGGTTTTCAAAGCACAGGTTAAGGGTTTGCGGTCTGACTGGGTTTCTGGGAATGCACAGGTAGCATCTATTTAACTAGGCACATTTACAGAATTACTGTAGGTTCTTGTTCTCCGCAGCAAGTGATTCAAGTTGTCAGAAATGTAAAAATGGTATGGACTCTAGAGAGAGTGAGAAAAAGATATAATTTTGCCCCTGTACAAATCATTAGTAAGACCTCATCTGAAAAATATGCAGTTCAGTTTTGGGCACCAGTTCTCTAAAAGGATAACGGGGAACTGGAGAAAGTACAGAGAAGGGCAACCAAACTGATAAGAGCCATGGAGGAGCTCAGCTATGAGGAAAGATTAGAGGAACTGAATCTATTCTCTCTTGAGAAGAGGAGATTGGGGGGGGGGGGGGGAGATATGAGCAACATGTATAATTTCATAAGTAGCCCATATAGTGAACTTGGTGTAGAATTATTCAATTTAAGGTCATCACAGAGGACAAGGGGGCACTCTTTATGGCTGGAGGAAAAGAGATTTTATCTCCAAATACTAAAAGTTTTCTTCACAGTAAGAGCTGTGAAAATGTGGAAAAGACTCCTTCAAAAGCTGGTTCTGTCTGTTTTTTTTTGTTTGTTTTTTATCGTTTTATTTAGTGGTATGCGACATACAGTAATAAGGTAACTTCACAGAATATGTGGTACAAACAATGTAGGATATATATGATTATTAGCATCTGTACAAGAGGTAAGTACTCTACTCTAGGGGTAATTACGAGAGAATATATATCTGTAGGTGTGCAGGGTACCCAGATACCCAGGAAGTGTAAGACTAGGGCTTAACATTGACGGGTAATATAATCCCTTGTAATTCGGTAGGGGTTATCCCCGGTAACCTTGAAGAATTCAGGTATCAGTACGTGGGGGAAAAGTAGTGCGGGGTGTCCAACTGGGGTCAAAACATACTAGTTTTTGAATTAGATAGGAGAAAGTGAATATAGGGGAGGACAAAAAGAAAAAAGGAAGAGAAAAAGTGAGAGAGAAAGGGAGGAAAAGGGAGAGAAAGATAAAAATATAGTGGGAAAGAAAGAGGGGGGGGGGGGGGAGGAGGGAGAGTTTATGGGTAAGGGAGGGGCAAGGTCCCACCTAGGGGGTAAGGACTGCCCGCAGTTCGTTAAGCCGTCTGATGGCCAAGGCTTATAACTAGAGCTTCTGGCAATCCTTAAGGCCAGACTATGTATCGCGGAGGTATTCCCCTGAGAAGCGATAGAGGGTCCACTGAAACCACCTGGTCTTATGTTCCTCAGATTTATCCCGGATTGTGGCAGTCAGTTCTTCCATCCGTTCAATATCATTAACCCTTGCGAACCATTGGGCCAATGTGCTCAAGTAGCACTAAGATGTTTAAGTAGAGATTTTTTTTTTCTCCCCGCTAGAGAAAATTGGATCACGCTTTACTGGGTTTTTTTGCCTTCCTCTGGAATGGATCAACTGTATGTATAGGATAGTGTATATAGAGGCCTTCTATATTTTTCTCTGTTGGTTGAACTGGATGGATTTGTGTCTTTTTTCAACCAGATTAACTACCGTATTTATCGGCGTATAACACGCACTTTTTCCCCCTGAAAATCATGGGGAAATCGTGGGTGCGTGTTATACGCCGATTGTGAGCTTTGCGGCCGCTCTCAGCGGCTTTTGGCTTTTCTCGGTGGCTTTGAAAATGGCGCCGCCGTTCTCGGCCGCTTTCGGCCATTCTCGGCCGCTTTCGGCAATTCTCGGCGGCTCTCGGCCATTCTCAGCGCCTCTCGCAGTCCCGCGGGAGCCGCCAAAAGCCGAGTGCGTCTGAGAGCCGCAGAGAATGGCCGAAAGCGGCCGAGAACGGCGGCGCCATTTTCAAAGATGCAAACGACACAGGCTACAGAGGGACACTGACAAGACTGCAATCGGGTACAAGACTATAGATGGACATGGACAAGGCTGCAATGGGGGACAAGGCTGCAATGGGGGACAAGGCTGCAATGGGGGACAAGGCTGCAATGGGGGACAAGGCTGCAATCAGGGACAACACTACAGATGGACACTGACAAGGCTGCAGATGGACACTGATGAGGCTGCATTGATGGGCATTTAAATGTAAGTTTTTTCCTTAAAATTCCCTCCTAAACTTGGGGTGTGTGTTATACGCCGGCGCGTGTTATACGCCGATAAATCCGGTATGTAATAATTAGAACTTTGTCCGTGTCCCTGTCTTTCTGTCCTGGTGAAAAGCATGTGCATTTTCCTACACAAAAAAGAATGTAATAAGGAAGCAAGACAACCACTATAAAAAGTACACATTACTAAAAGCTCAAAAATATAAACAGAACCAAAGTGAAATTCTTTATACAGTAAAAGATGACTAAAACCAGAAAAAGCCACATGTACATTTTTCCTTCATGTCGAAGTATTCCTGGGTTTTGCCCCTGTACATACTGCCTACCAACATACCTTCTGCATTTTTATCCTGAAAAAACGGCTCCCTATCATATTTTCTGCGCTTTAATCTTGAAGATGTTGCCCACCATCATACTCTGTTTTCTTCTCATGCATATACTGCCTGCCATCATACCCTTGGCATTCCCCTTGCTGCACATGCTGCCTGACATCATACGCGCTGCACGCCCCTCTTGCCACCATCATACCCCACAAACTGTTCTTCTGTACAGATTGTTATAACTAAAAGTACGCTAAATTAAAAAATCTCTTCAAAGAGACCAAGTGGAGGTGAAACAAACAAAATAAATCAATCGAATAATACAAACATATGCAATAAATAAATTGAATATTGAAAATAAGTGTCCATATGCATCAATAGTGCATTGTGAAATATAAAAATATGAAAATAAAATGAATGTCCATATACACCAATAGTGCAAAAAAAAGTGTCCTTTAAAAATGTGTACACAAATGATAAGTGTGTGGAGGAATGGGTAAATTTGGGCAATGAGGACCACAACAGGTAGGGATTCCGGATGACATGCTCACTCACAGTGCTGGGTGTCCATGTAGTGGAGTGAAGGGATCCGTGACACGAGGCGTCCATGAGATTGTGAACATCCCTCTGATGAGTGTATCATCGCATTTTGGCGAATTCCCCACCAACCATCTGAGGCAATCGAAGGATCGGAGACATTGGAGGATCCACGTGTCCCTGCAGAGTGCTTAATCTGTCTGATTTTATGACCCTGCTCTTTAGGGGGTCCACCAGCTCTGGTAAGGGATCTCATATATAGAGCTTCACTTCCACGTTGAGACCCCTTTTTGTTAGTTGTGGCATTAAAGGGCGAAGGCAGTCAACCCGGAATCCCTACCTGTTGTGGTCCTCATTGCCCAAATTTACCCATTGCTCCACACACTTATCAATTGTGTACACATTTTTAAAGGACACTATTTCTTGCACTATTGGTGTATATGGACATTCATTTTATTTTCATATTTTTATTTTTATATTTCACAATGCACTATTGATGCATATTTATTTTTAATATTCAATTTATTGCATATGTTTGTATTATTTGATTGATTTATTTAGTTTGTTTCACCTCCACTTGGTCTCTTTAAAGAGATTTTTTAATTTAGCGCAACTTTATTTATAACTGTACACTAGCACCATTAGATGGTTTTTGTTGCTGCTTTACTTTATTCTAAGCGTGGTATTCTCTTATTTTTTTATGTACAGATTGTCTGCCAGCAAACAATGCACACTCCTCTCCTGCACACATTGTCCACTATGCTGCTCTCCTGCATATGCTGTTTGCTATCATATCTTCTGTGCTCACCTCTGGCACATACTACCTACCATCATAAACTCTACAATTCTATCCTTCATATGCTGCCAGCCAAATCAGTTATTCAAGGTAGTCTGAAATATTCCTAACCTTGCCTGTTCTGAAACAGGTACACTTTTGCAAGTCAACAAAATTTCTATTTTCAAAGGAGGACAACATTTACCATGAGAAGTCTTCGTTTAGCTTTTAAAACCGACCAGCATGCAGTTGCCAATGCCTGTAACATTGAAAAAGTTTTTTGAATTAGGAACAAACATTTAGACAAAACAAGGAAGAGGCTTAATACACAATATAAAGCCAGACTGCAAACTGGCAGCCTAATACAGAGTTGAAATACATAAATATTATATTTTCTAGCATTTTTCTAGTTTTTAAATAGACCTTTAATGAGAAAAATATGGGCGGTTGCCATTGCTGACTTCTGTAAATAATAGATGCCTGGCTTTCTCCAATAATCAAGTCACTGATTCAGGAAAAGTATGCAGAACTGGAAAGAGAAGTCAGAACTCCTGGTCTGTATACAGGTTTCTACTGATGATTCAGAAAGGACTAAAGCTGCTAGATCGATACATCAGTCAGGGTTCCCAGATTACTGACAACATTGGGGGTGGGTGTTACTGGTGCCTACAGCCATGCCAAAAAAAGAAAATGAAGCTCTGACCGGTAAGCAGATTTTTCTCTCTTTGTATTTCAAACTTTCAAATATTAACCTCTTGGCGTCCGCGCTATAGCCGAATGATGCCCACAGCGCGGACCTGAATTTCCGGGCGATCCTGGCCCCTTACCACGTCATCAGCTGTCAGCCAATGACAGCTGATTACATGATGTAAACAAAAGCTTGGTAATCTTTTTTTTTTTTTTCTTCTCACGCTGACACCGCGATGATAAAAAAAAGACGATCACCGGCTTATGTGCATGGGGACATCAATGAAAGAGAAAAATTACCTGTTTGCAAAATTTTATAACAAAATAAATAAAAAATTAAATTTAAAAAGACCGAATTTTTAAACAAAAAATAAAAACCGCAGAGGTGATCAAATACCACCAAAAGAAAGCTCTATTTATGGGAAAAAATTATAATTTCATTTGGGTACAGTGTTGTATGACCGCGCAATTGTCATTCAAAGTGCATCAGCGCTGAAAGCTGAAAATTGGTCTGGACAGGAGGGGGGTTTAAGTGCCCAGTAAGCAAGTAGTTAAGCTATAGCTTTCTGTTTTTATTTTGGATCAATTAGGGAAACCCCTATAATGTTTTGTTTTGTTTTTTGCCACCCCACCCTTTGGGGAGACTTCCCTTCTTTTACTGTCCTATAGACAGAACAGGAAGTTAGGAAATCTCTCCAAAGTGAAGGAAATCCCCTCTTAAAATAGTCAACGCTGGAACTATTGTTCCCACTGGAATATCTACCCTCAATTCCTGTTCTACTCAAAACATTCAATCCCCCACCCCCCTAATTTTTATTCCAGTGACAATAGTCACCAAGACAAATAGAGAATAAATCTCCCTAGATGGGATACATGGACAGCAATATAAACAAAAGGTTCTAACTCGGCTGCTAAATTGTTCACCCAATGTTAACAACAGAGGGTCATGCATATTTACTCACAGTTTCTTTGAAGCTATCAGACAGCCAGCGGTTCCGCAAGACGGCAATTACTGAGGTCGGTGGATTTTCCAAGTCCTCAAAGGCATCCATTAATATAAAATCCAGTGCTATGTCAAAGAAATTCATACAAACAACCTAGATAGGAGAAAAAAACATTTCCATACAGGTATAACAGCTGGAGGAGGGGACAAAGTAACCAATATTAGGGAAAGGAAACAAAGCAACATAACCTATAAAACCTGGAGGGACAGAGTATCTCACATGAGAACGGTGATCTGGCGCTGTACAGATTATCACCTCTCTAAATGGATTACATGGACTTACGCACTCGTAAAACCTCAGCGATACGATTAGTTGTAATCCAATATTTTTTAACTCCGTCCCCAGCTCTCCTGTAATTTTGGCAACATTGTGCCTACATATTTAGCATGCTTGCAGCACTAAATTCTTGGGTTCAGTTTCCAACTAAGACATAGAGAGCATAGAGTTTTTAAGTGTGGGTTTCCTCCCACAACCAAAAACCTAGTGAAATAGCCTAGTAGCCTAGTAGCAGACTTTCATCCAGACTTTCCCTTTTCTGAGTTGTGGCAGATTATTATTATTACTGTATCAGTTTGCTATCAGGGACTATTGGGAACAAGAAGTGCATGCCGACTGTAAGACTTACGCTGATCAAACTCAGAATATTAGCTCTGCACGACTAGAATGCTGAACACTTAGAGCCCTTTCACACTCACAGCGCAGCCGCCCATTGAAATGAATGGGCACCGCTGCCAGAGCGATTCGGCAGCAGTGCTTTACAGTCGCATTGAACCCCTTTCTCGACTGCTAGCAGCCGGAAAGCACCGCTAAAGCAACGGTAAAGTGCCTCTAAAACTAGCGGCCGAAGGGTTAAATGCGCCCGAAAAGTGCCGCTGGTGGACCTTTGGCAGCGGTACCCAATCATTTCAATGGGCAGGGGTGGTGGAGGAGTGGTGTATACACCGCTGCTAAACTGCTCCAAAGATGCTGCTTGCAGGACTTTTTCTTAGTCACATCAACCCTCATCAGATGCTGCTCAGTAAAGCAAGAGAATTTACCATATACATGCGGCAATTATCTGCAGACAGATTAGACCTAGCACAGCCTATTGTGGTCATAGAGGTCAATACATGAACCCCTTTACAGCACATTTTCTCCTTACCCCGCGTCCTTCTAGTTCTCTCTGAGTAGTGGGCCATGTATCTTCCTTCAGTGCATACTGCACCATTTCTTCATAGTTCTCTATGAAACCCTTAGGATTCTGAAACAATTATATATATTTAGCGAAAATAAAACCAGGTCAGTCAATACAATAGTCTTTCAGGTGACCCCTGTTATCCCATCTGACAGCGCCTATGCAGACAGGCTGTTGTAAGCTCTTCATTGCTTCCTCTGTGCTGTCATAGCTCTCTAGCAATCAATAGCAGCTGTGAAACTGTGTGAAAACTGACTCTCATAGCATAGCACAGTGAGCTGTCAGCCAAAGGAAAAAAAAGTATACTTTCACAATCTAGGAAAAGGAGTGATAGACTTCTTAAAGCAGAACTACACTGCATCTGAGCACCAAAAACGCTATATACTGCATTTACAACATTTAAAGCGAATTTGCCAACTAATCCGTGTCTTGGTGCTTTTTGCTGAGAAAACACTTTGAACCCCCTCCCTCTCCTCCTAGCATTTCTGGGTGTGGTCATCTTGAGTAACTGCAGATGATTGCTGTAGCTTTTACTGCCTAGAATCCATCTGCCATTAGCTCAGGCATGCAGGCAGGAGGGTGTGCTTAGCTGAGAAAACCCCTCCTCCTCTACCGAAGACCTCTGGGATGTAGGACATCATTTGCCTATAGAGATGTGACTGGAGAAAGGGTACAACACAAAGCTTGCAACAGCCTCTATGCCCAGGAACTGTCAAGATAAACCAATTTAGATGAACTATCAAAAGACAAGGCAAGGGTCAAATTAAGCATCAATGCATTAGGGATAACCGATAAAACATTGCAGCTGGGGCACTTTCTAGAACCACCAAATCTTTATACAATACCTTCTCAGCTCTAACAATCAGTCCTGTCACCATCTGTTTCCCAACTTCACCAAAGAACAACTGGTTGCCTTCATCCTGAAGTAGTTGCTGCAATCAGAAAATAAGTTATTTTTTTGCTGCTAAAGCTGATCACAAAAGGTATATGTAGGCAAAACTCTCAAGCATCTGTCCCTGCACAGTCAATCATTTACATTTAAAGCCAAACTGTGGGCTTGGACACTACCCCACCTTCCCTACAGGTCACCCAAGCCGTATGTAATGCAATTGTGTATACATATCTATTCTGAAGTCCTAAAGTATAACTAAAGGCAAAAACTTTGTTCGGATAGAGTGGAGAGGGATTAGAACATCTACTGTATTAGGTTTTTATTGCTGTCTGTGCCCCTGTTAGGGAGATGCACCCTCTCCATTTGTCCTGTTTACTTTTCTCATCAAAACTGAAAGCAAAAGAAAATCTAAAATGTTGGGTTCAATATGCCTCAGAATACAGCACTCATTACCTTGAATCCCATAAACTAAAATAAAGTGCTACAGTGCATTAATTGCAAAACACCATTCAAATACCATACAAAATACACATTTACCATACTGTGATAATGCTATCCAATTATATAAATCACATCACCTAAAACAAAGTGCTCCGATGTAGAAATTACAATACATAATTAAATAGACTACAAAATACATTCTCCTTACTCCATTAACATTATTCAATCATAACAATGCATCAATAAATGTCCAACTGATGTGAGAAAGTAAAGCGGATGCCCTGGATGTCATAACCCCTTGGGGGGGGGAAGCGCATTGAGACCTTACTTTTAAATGAGAGGTCATCTGGACAGTTGTCCTGTGTGGTGGTGATTCACAATGGTGGATTGAAGCATGGAAGGAATCATTTATTTTTTTGCACAAAAATCACTGAGTGCTTTACAGAATGGAGTTCATATATCACCTTGATACAGACTTTTTTGGGACTTAATATATAATAGAATATTTGATTTTTTTTTTTTTTTTTTTTTTTTTTTTTTTAGGTGTAGTGCAGGTGTTATTGGTTTATATAAAATTCTGGGTTGTCCCCAGAAAAGTAATAGAGGGGAAATTGTCCAACGGGGACATAAGTTCTGATGACCAAGGGGGCCCCAATAGATTCCCTTGTTGCCTATAGTTCTACTTTAAGGTTGGTCATATGATCCCACAAGGTTCTCCTGGGTTGTCCTCAGTGCTGCACCATGCACTGCCTACCTACTGTAACCTGATTGCCTTATCTGTGCACCATCAATGCATTATTAACGGAATTACAAAAAGAAAGTACTATGGGGGACAGCTCCAAATTGAAGGAGAGTATTGCAACCCAAGCATTTGCATATATTATAATATATATATATTATTATATTATACTTTAAATTGGGGCCTCAACACAATATATATATATATATATATTATATATATTATATATATTATATATATATATATATATATATATATATATATATATATATATATATATATATATATATATATATATTTATATTTATATATTGTGTTGAGGCCCCAATTTAAAGTAAAATAGCTCAGATTTTGGCCTTAAGCCTATGAAGTGAGGCAGGAAAGACAAGCTACAGACACTTGTACTGGCTTACTGGGAGGAAGAATAGCAAAAACCACATAGATTATTACTTTGCCACCCAATTCAGCAAAAAAAAAAAAAAACTGAATTTAGAGACTGAAAGGCAATGCCTATTGCCACCTATTAAAGTGTTACTAAATACACAACAGTAAAAATCAGTCTGTATATGCAGTTAAGCATGCTGGTTATATGCACTGAGGTGTTAATCCTGCACATTTTGTATAAAGGCTGTTTGAACCTGTCTCTGATCCTCCTCTTCTTCCACTATCTCCAAAAAATAACCTGATATTTACAGAGACAGGGGACGGGCTGCACATGCTCAGTTTGGTGTGTATTGCTAGAAAGTTGTTTTTTTTTTTCTTGGGAGTGTGCATGTGATCAGCACAGGGCCAATCAGCACTGTCTAGACAGAGGATCAGGGGAGAATGAAAACTCCTCTTACAAGCTTTACTAGGAACTGATAGCAGTCACAAATGCTATATACCGCTGATGAAAAAAGGTTTTTATCTGTTTATTTTTACTAAAATAATTGCATTTCCATGTTCTGTGTACTGTGGGAGACCAGATGTAGTGAATGCGGGTTCTGGGTTTAGTAACACTCAAAGTATACAGGTCTGTAAATTAAAGAATGTCTAGATCAGGGGTCTCAAACTGGCGACCCTTCAGCTGTTGCGAAACTACAAGTCCCATCATGCCTCTGCCTGTGGCAGTCATGTTTGTAACTGTCAGCCTTGCAATGCCTCATGGGACTTGTAGTTTCACAACAGCTGGAGGGCCGCCAGTTTGAGACCCCTGGTCTAGATCCTTAAAAATGCTAAATCTTTATGAAGTCAAAGAGTCATACAGTATCTATATGGCTTCATTCTGCACTACAACACCGATCTTGAAAGAATAACCAAGAAAACATTTTGTTTCAGTTACCTGGAAAGCCTGACGGACACAGTGCAATTTCGCCAAAAAGTCCTGGTCATTATAACAACCCAGCAGCTCCGTTCTTTAAAGAAAAAAAAACAAAAAACATACATACATACATACATACATGAAGGCTTTAAATATCGAAAAATACTAAAACATCTCAGTACCATTTTTAACCCTTTCACTGCCAAGACCTACAGAAGTGCCTGCAGGTGGCCAAGTCAGTACGGCGTACGGACCTCATTTCTCCCTCTCCTTTAAGCTTATAGTCACTTCAATGACCATAAGCTTATATCAGAATTGTTCAGCAGACTCTGCTGAACAATTCTATAACTCTATAAACACAGTAGTATAAAAAGCAAACAGTCAGATCACTGAATCATTAGAATACTAAAAACAGCGCTGAAATAAAAATATCAAAACATGTAGCCAGAACCACAATTGAGCAGCGAGCTCGTATACCTCTAACAGCATGTAAAGCCTGTCCCATCCCTACGCGTGACGTCACACCACACGTGACTTCATCAGGGGATCACTTGTGGTGTGACGTCACGCGTAGGGACGGGACAGGCTTTACATGCTGTTAGAGATATACAAGCTCGCCGCTCATTGGAGATAGGCAATCTTTTATTGTTGTTTATGTGAGTACCCTTTATTTTACTTAATAAAAGCTGCTGTTTAAACGTTATTACGCTATTGGAATCCTCCCTGTTTTTGTCATTTTCTACACTCCCCCCTAAACATCTGAGGGAATCATCCCCTGGGACTAGGACCGTGAGGCTAGCGCTTGCATCTATAGGAGGATGCCCCTAAAGTTTTTGGTCACATGCATTTGCCCTATTACCCTAAGGTAAGGGGCCACTACCCACCTTTGTGTCTAAACACGAAGATGTGCACTATGTGATTTATTTTGAGCACTATACTGCAACTGATGCATGTCAGGACATTGCTGTCACATTATAAAAGAAAGATTTTATGTTGAAGCACCTTGTATTTTTTGGACATTTTACCGCTGAAAATTTAGCTGCACATTGTCACTTTATGTGTTGCATGTTTGTTACACATTATGATTCACCTTGTATTGCAACATGCACTTTATTAATAATCGACACTTTCACATTATCGTTATTTATTCCTATGTATATGGTGAGATATATTTTATTGATTGTTGTCGCTACAGATGATTACTTTTTTACTATTAAGATTTGTTGCCGTATGAGTGTGTAGTCCTACACGGCTGATGTCATTAACCCCCAAAGTGTAATTTACACTCCCTGATGCACATTTTAATGCATGTCACACGAATATAAACCAATTTTAGCTAATTTACTCAGGATTAGCGCAGCACCACCTATTTATACTATTATTGATCCACAGGGTTTGGTTTGTACCCGATTCGGTGCAGGCAGCTTTTCCCATTAGTCCAGTTTGTTATACACTTGATAGCGTGGGAATAATTACATATCTCAAGTGTCAGAAATAGGCTTAGGCTTGAAAGGGTTAAACGTCATCACAGAAGACAAGAGGGCACTCTTTACGTCTGGAGGAAAAGATTTAATCTCCAAATACGAAAAGCTTTCTTTACATCAAGAGCTGTGAAAATGACTCCCGCCAGAGATGGTGCTGGCCAGCTCGGTAGATTGCTTTAAAAAAGGCCTGGATACTTTCCTAAACAAAATATAACTGGGTTCTAACATTTATAGGTAAAGTCAGGAAGGAATTTTTTTCCCCTACTGGAGAAAATTAGATCATGCTTTGCTGTGTTTTTTTTTTGCCTTCCTCTGGATCAACGGTGTATATAGGATTAAAAAAAAAATCCCCCCCCCGTCTATTGGTTGAACTAGATGGACTTGTGTCTTTTTTCAACCAGACTATGTAACATTAGTTGGAGCTGTAGGCCACTTTTACACTGGAGGCGTTTTACCGGTAAAAATAGCGCCTCTTATGCAGCCCCAGTGTGAAAGCCCGAGTGCTTTCACACTGGAGCGGTGCTCTTGCAGGACGGGAAAAAAAAGTCCTGCAAGCAGTATCTTTGGGGCAGTGCGGGAGCACTGTATACACCGCTCCTTAACTGTCCCCGCCATTGAAATCAATGGCCAGCGCTGCGGCGCTTTTAACCCTTTTTTGGCCGCTAGCAGGGGTTAAAAGCGCCCTGCTAGAGGCCGAAAAAATGCCGCTAAAACTAGCAGCGCTTTACCGTTAACCCGGCCAGCGCCTCAGTGTGAAAGTGGCCTTAATGTGCCAGTCAAGTCCATCTAACTGCGTCTGACACTACCTTCTCCTCAGACTGAGACACTAACACAGGAGATGTGTTACTGACTGGATCAGTAGGTGAAAATAAAGGGGGTAAAAAACCCTAAAGAATAAAATGAATGCAGCCACCACATTTTAAGGTTTTATACCACATTACGGCATGTTTGTTTGCTCATGTAAATCTAGCATAGACATAACAGAACTGGCAGCTCTGTAACAACTGTATTATGGTCAATTAGTATGCAGCTGGTAGAGAAATGTCCTTACCTCATTGTCCTGCAAGTCACTTCTTCTGCATGCACCAACTTCAGGGCCTCTTCATATGCTGCAGCAGGCTTTTGAGGAATAAAGGGTCCCTCGTTCAGTTGTAAAGTGTCAAACAGCTGAAAGTCAAATCACATGCATTAATACCAGCTCGAGGAGCTAAAAGGGTTGCAAGGTTGAGGTTTGAAATTGAGATTGAGGACGTGGATTTTCGACCAGCACATTGCATGTGGAAAACTATACAGGCATTTCAAAAGGCCAGCGAGCTCAGGCAGCAGAGTATTCTTTATTGTCAATATAACATAACAATGTTCTCACCTCAGCAGCTGAGAAAAAGGACTCATCGGATATGGTGCTAATCTCATCATCCATCTGCAACATCCTCTTGCCTTCCAGATGAGGAAACATCAATGCTCCTTCTACATAAAGAAATGGAAGGATGTAAATAATGTAAAGCGCATGAGGTGACCAAAGGGGAATAATTACTCTTTAAGGCTCGCTTAACACCGATGCGATTTTGGCATGATTTTCAGGGTCATTATGTAGTGCAACATTCATGCGACTTGGTTATGTTTTTGCATATTCTATGGGAACAAGTCACACCAAAGTAACACAGGAACCTTTTCTAAAATTGCATTAATGTAAACAGGCACAATGGATAATAATGTAATTCCCCTTGTCATGAGATTCTGTGCGACTTAAGTCACATCAGAAATCGCATTAGTGTCCCATGTTCCTCCCTGAAGAGGAAGCTGTACCCGAGGACCTGCAGTGCAAGGATATCCTTGCTTTTGCTTCATTAATTCTGTGTAGATCTGTGCTTCCTCCACCTCTCCTGTTTTTGGATCATTATCTCATCAACTATCATTAAGGGGGCCGCTGTAAAATTGAGGGAGCAAAGCCCTGCTTCTCTACCAAGCTGGCCATCCCATCACACACTTCAGATCCTCATTTAATTAATATGTAATAATTCCTGATTCACTACCAGAAAGTACAGGTGCCCAGTGGCGTAGTGTGCAGTCGCCCTGGGCGCAACATTTAGAGGGGTGCAAACAGGGCCGGCACCATCAAAAGGCAGCCGCCTTAGGGCGGCAGCATGGGGGACGGGGTTGCGGGGCAGTAAAATCCAAATCCTCAGCCACTTGCTGGGGATTTGGATTTTTAAAATACCTGTCCCCCCAGCAGGCAAACTTAAACCTCCACGCTGCTCCCGGTAAGAGAGAGGGTGCAGCGTGAGGGTTTTAGTTTATCTGCTGTTACCGAGAATGCAGGAAGAATGGATCCAAGCATGCAGAGGAGGGCGGAGTGGTGGGCAGATCCTGATTCCGAGTGTGTGCAGGTAGTGAGTGCCACACGGCGGGCGGGGTAGGTGATCAGGCTGGGGGTGCTGGCAGAAGAGGAGGTTCAGGGTAGAGGAGGCAGCAGCTGCTACTGCTCCCCGGAAATCCTGCTGCAGACATTCTCCTGCTGCGCGGGACACATCTAACCCTCCTGACCCTGATGCTGTAGGATTGGTGAGATGTGGGGGGGGGGGTGGGGGGGGGGGGGATCTAAAAGCCCACAGGTTAGAAGGCGCAAATTACTTGCCTTGCCCCGGGTGCTGACAACCCACGCTACGCCACTGCAGGTGCTACAACTATGTACTGCAAATTGACATGAACATCGTTTTATAAAGAAAAAAAAAAAGAAGCCCTAAATTCTCAATCTCACTCCTCTGACTCAATCAGCTGTCTGTCTTATTAGCTTTAGCTATGAAGTTCCATAGGTACTTTTTTCAGCGATGCAAGTATGATAAGCCTGGTAACCATGTAGGCTAAAGCTTCACTTACTGATTAAAAGTATTTTAATATAGTCATAGTTATATCCGGTTTTTTTTTTTTTTTTGTTTCAGTCCTGAATGCAATATATTTGGATATGCCATACATTACTGTTGGGGCCCTGTGCATTATCCACAAAATCCAGGTAAGACCTGATCTCCTTCCTTCCATGATGTAGTGCATGGGGCCCAAGTGGCAAATATTCAGGCCCGACCATTGTCACCTGGGGGTAGGTTGAAGGCAATTACCTCCTGCATAAACGATGACACAGACCAATACTGATATTACACACAGTAAAGCATCAGCAGGTGAAAGGGGCACAGCAGCAGAGTTTTAAATCTTTAATTGCTTAGAAAACAACACTGATGTTTTAAAGAGGGACATAACACATTCAGATCACTCATTAGTTACCCAGATCCATCAACAGGTTATCTTGGGGCATGCTGGTGCCGAACTCTTCCTGCAGATTATACGCACGGCTCAACAAGGCTTCTAACCTGCCCGACAAATCTTTGCTCTGCGAATAAAAACAAGAACATTAAAATATCCTTATAACAACATTTATGATGATAATGTCTATTAAAACAAATGTTACTATCAGCTGTTAATGCTGGAATCAGACGTTTTGTAGCTAGAGACAAACTTTTCAGACAATAGGATACTACTAGTTCCTTGCAAGTGTTGTAGCCATTTGTGAAACGACAGCCTACGTTTTCAGCTTTGACGCTAGTTTCTGGTCCAATGAGTTTCAGTCACAAAATTATGAGCAGAATTCTCAGTGTTGTTACTTGCTCATCATGGCATAGTTTGTTCACATCTGTTTATGTGTTACTTCTATGCTAAACTCTTTATACTGACCATACTCTTCATCTGCCACAATTCTTGGCGTTATATAACAGTAATACATATTTTAACATGCAATGTTCTTATGTCACTGACCCTACAACTTTTTTTTCTGGTCAAGACTTCTTAAAGTGGTTGTAAACCCTCAAGGTTTTTCATCTTAATGCATTCTATGCATTAAGGTGAAAAACCTCCTGTAGTGCAGCCCCCCCCCCCCCCCTCCCCCCTTTTACTTACCTGAACCCGGTCTTTCCAGCGATGGGAACAAGCGCATCAGCTCCAGCCGGTGTCTCCGGCCCCGATTGAATAGATTGATAGCAGCATAGCCATTGGCTCCCGCTGCTGTCAATCAAATCCAATGATGTGAGAGTCGGGGGGCGGGGCTGAGTCCTGCTGTCTGTGTCAATAGAGGAGGAAGATCAAGGCCACTCTGTGCAAAATCAACTGCACAGAGGAGGAAAGTATGACATGTTTGTTTAAAAAAAAAAAAAAACCCTGAACCTTTAGTTATCCTTTAATTCCCATTTTTGTTATTTCATATACCTGCATTGCCAAAGTTACCACCACCCTAACAGGATTTAATTTATTCCATAAGTACAGTTTTGTATACTCACGCAGTAAGGGGGGGCTAAAAAGGAATTCTTACTAGCCAAGGAAACCTACTTTCCTAGTTTCTCTACAATGTATGGATGCTGGCCGAAAAACAGCTGTATGGCATATAGAATATATAGTTCTACAATAGTAAGCTGTATCTGTGCACATAGCAGTGGTTATGATTACACAAGGAAAAAAGGAGGCAAAAAAAAAATAATGATTTGCCTGAAATGGTGAATACACACCCTACTTTTCTAAATTTGCAGGTACCTTCTGCTTCAACCTATTAGATAAATCATTTAGCTTGTTTAAATATCCCAACCACCATCACCCAAAATGGGGAGCCCCAAAATACATTTGCTGGCAATAGCATCCTAGTGAATATGAATCTAGTGGTGGCATCTCTAATATGAATCTAGTGGTGGTATCTCTATATGACCAGCACCTTTATCTTCTCCTGTGACTGACTCTACGTGTTCAGACCAGTTCCCTATGATGCTGGCCTAAATAAGGTGGCACGATGTCCATCTGTTGTTGACACCCAGATATGAACCAGTGCAAAACAAAAGTAATTTAAGCCACGTTCAGGGAAAAATATGGGGCTGCGGTTGCAGTCCCCTAAAAGACATCTACAGTACCACTTTTCAAAGTGCAAAGAGTTTGAAACAAAGCTTTATTACTCCACCTCCCCCATTCACTTGTGAACAATTGTAAAGATAATAAAACTTTGAATCCCACAAAACAATTGACCCGCATATATCCAACCTTAAAAAAAAATG
The DNA here is from genome assembly GCA_037952925.1 of Lithobates clamitans. NCBI lineage: Eukaryota > Metazoa > Chordata > Amphibia > Anura > Ranidae > Lithobates > Lithobates clamitans. The sequence continues at coordinate 1,073,969 of JBBGZY010000052.1, read as the reverse complement.
GCTACATTTTATTTGAATTAATTTTAGCAAAGTGTATTATTTTCTGGGAACTCACCTCCTGCAAGCTTTCCGACATGCTGCCTCCATAGGGTTCAGTGCATGGAGCTGTAAGGGTGCTGGAGCTGCATCGCTGGCCTATGTTCAGAGCCTGCTGCCACTTATGTAAAGCCTCTTCGAAAAGCTCCATTCCTAGCCACCAACACAACAAACAGGAACATCCAAATATATAATTGTGTCACTATGAACCTCAGAATACTATACAAACAAACGGATATTAAACGGCAAGTATACTTTCACACAAAACGTACCCACCTGCCTAGGAGGTCAGAGCGGAGGTTAAACCCTTACCGGGTTCTTTCAGCCGTGAACCATCATTATGTTTACCTTCTGCCAGCCCAAATCTTCTTCATGCTGTCCACATCTGTGCAGTCAATCCCACAGACATAGGACATTTTTCTCAAAGCAGGAGACCCTTGGATAATGGGAAACAGATTCAGGCCAGCAGGAGGTAAAACTGCACTGGGCCACAGCTGAAAGAACCAGGAAAGTATTCAGCTCTGGAGGGGAAAGCAGACTGGAGGGTGTGGGGGGATATTCTAAAGGCAGGAAAAACTAAACCAGGAACCAAAACCTGTCTGGAAGCTGCGGATTCAGGTTCTGTACTTGGAGATGCTTTACAGCCCTTTGGCACAGTAATTCTGATCAGGTCTGCCTGTCAGTTTTTTTAGGCAGACCTGATTGGAAGGTCCATGAAGCCCTATGGACAGGTGGATGTAAATGAACTTGTACCCTACCCGAGTTCGTCCAGGTTTAGCAAAAAAACAGAAATGGACTACATCCTCTTCTGTTTTTGCAGACCAGATCAGAGGTAGCCTGATGTAAGCAGACAGTGGAGTCTATTTATCTTCGGCTGCCAATAGAACTGACAAGGGTCCAGCCACCTGTGGCAAAATTGAATAGGCATGGATGTGACACCCATCTTGTTTGGCTCAAATCAGCAGGGAAGCTGTTCACAGATCCCCTTTTGATTGTAGCGTACGCCGCTCCACGTGGTAGGAGCCTTAAGCCAGGTACACATTGGCCGAATGTTGGGAGACATTGGCCAGTTTAAAAAAAAAAAGTCGACATTCGGCCCGCGTGTATGTCGGTCTGTCTGACCAACCGGCTTCTGTCGGACGAGCATGCTGCAACCAGCAGCCGACCGACTCCCGATCAGCGATCTCAGCCAATGGCAAAGAGCACTGATTCGAGTGTTCTGACGGGGGGGGGGGGGCGTCCCCTTGTCAGAACAAAACAGCTCAGCGTGGGAGATAGCTTGTACTAATGTCGGATGGTTAGTACAGCGGCTCCGACCAGAGCAGCCAATTTTTTTTTTTGTGCAACCTAGTGTGTACCAGGCTTTAGGGTCTATGAAGGTCTAGCAACAAGCTCCTGGCAGAAGTAAAAGGAAATGGTCATGAGTAAGGATGAGCTCAGGCGTGTTCGCACAGCCCACGTGCAGAGCCCACCAGGAAGTCAGGAAACTGTGCTGTGCTAATCACAGGCAGTAAGACATTGTCCCGGTGCGCGCCTGCAAAGATCGGGAAATGTCTCACTGCCTGTGATTAGCGCAGCGCCAACTTCCTGGCGGGCTCCGCACGTTGGCTGTGCAAACACGCCTGAGCTCATCCTTAGTCATGAGGAAGACATGGAGGCCATCACTGCTGGCCTCTCAATCTGAAAATGTCAGTTGCCTGGCTGTGTCAATTCAGTAAAACCGAGTCCCCCAAAGTGGGCAATAGTGACCATCAAGATTTGAGGAGACTAACCAGGCAGTTGATAAATGGCTGGGGATCAAAAGGGAGTCAGCAAATGTCTTGGGTTAATAGGCAGTCCAAAAATAATAGAAGGGTGAAATTGATCAATTAATCTTTTGGGGCCTCTGAGTTTCATGCCAAGCTTTAGTCCTGAAGGTTAGGTGGCTAGTGACAAGACAGTGTTGCCAAGGATTAGATGGTTAGCCTCTTTTAACAGCATGCTTTGTGTTGGGTGTTTGACCTTCTACTCTTTTTCAAGGGAAGGAATATACACATGTGTAGAACTCCTACTCCCCCACCTCAAACTCTGCTGGAGCACCAGTATATTTTCAACACCCATATTTTTTAAATATTGCCTATTTTTATGAAACCACTATTATAATTTTTGGTAATTATTGTAATTAAAGTAGTATCTGTTAAAATTTTTATATAGTAAATGTTTGGGGGTCGAATAATAATCTGAAACTTCACAAAGGGGCCAAAGAGCCTACTGTAAAATCAGTCACCTAGAACCAGTATATAGAAAGGTTTTTTGAGATTTTTCTGACTTCCCTGATCTGCCAACTCATTCTTGGTCTGTGACTAGGACCACTGAAGCTAGTGGGTCATCATAACAGTCAAATAGCAGTTTTAAGAGGGTCAGCAAAGGCAGCACCCATGTTGTTATCAAGACAAGTTTATGATAAAACAGCTGAAAGCTTTTAGCCATTTTGACATGCACCAATTGGATGTTTTGACAGGTACCCGCTCCCACTTCCGCTCGGATCTCCTAGGCAATCCAGGCAGAAGTTCTTCTCTCCCCCTCACTCCCCGCAAGTCTTCTGGGACATGTCACAGTTCCTAGAAGACTGCAGGACCATTCACAAAGCGAATCGTGGCTCGTGCATGCGCAGCTGGCTGTAAAGCCGCAAGCAGAACAGCTGGCTGCCCACAGTTAAGATGGCGGCGCTGGGAACCCAAAGGCACTATGACTAGCCCGGGTGAGGACGACGCTGGATCCCTGGACAGGTCGATGTTCTGTAGTTCCTTTTTTTTCCCCCCCAGAGTGGAGAACCACTTTCAGTTTTTTAAAATCTATACACTGATATATGTTATCAGCTTCATCAGATTTGTGATAGCTTGTAGGGTTGCACCGATAGTGTTTTGTTTTTGTTTTTTTAAATCTGTGAATATGAGTATCGATACTTGTGCTCAAGTACTCGCCAAAACCAATCATCTATACCTTTGTGGTGCGATTTGAGCCCATACAAAATGAATGGGCTCAAATAGCACTGCAAAGAATCACCTGATTTGAAAAGGAATGTGGTGCAATTCCTGCCTTAATCGCATGCGGTTTACTCTACCCCTCCTGCGTGAACCCAGGATGAAGTCACTATGACAAGCCTGGGTTCACACACGAGTGGTGGGGGAAACAGCATGCGATTCGGACAGGAATCGCACCACAATACTGTTCAAATCGCATGTGATTCTTTGCACCGCACCGTATCCGTTTCAGGTATCAGAGCATTTGCTAGAGTATGAATACTTATGCAAATGCTTAGTGTTGGCACCGATAACGGTATCCGAGCAACCCTAATAGCATTTACTAAAAGAAGGGTTCCACACACAGTGTAGCTTATGAGCATCACAGCCAATCTGGTCACAGCACTGAACTAAACTGATAAATACAGCATAAATACATAAGTGAGCCATACAGTGAACCTGGTGTAGAGTTAATAGTTAATCACTTTAAAGTCATTACAGAGGACAAAGGGGCACTCTTGACATCTTGAGTTAAAGAGATTTAACCTCCACATATGGAAAGGCTTCTCTGCAGTAAGAGCTGTAAACTGTAGAATACACCTGCTAAACTGTCCAGAACTAGTTTTTGAGCAATTTTTTTTTTTTTTTTAAAAAGGAGCTGAATGCATTCCTAAATGCACAAAATATATTAAAATTTATAGGAAACTACACTAGGGGTAGTTGATCCAGGGTATATGTGATCGCCTCCCCAAGGATCAAGAAGGAATTAATACCCCCACCCAGATTGGATCATGTTTTGTTTTTTTGCCTTCCTCTGGATCAGCTGTGGGTAGAGGATTGTGTGCTTGGAAACATTCTATTTGTTTATTCTTTTTTTCCTACTGGTTGAATTAGATTGACTTAGTTTTTCAACCTATGTCATGGGCAATCACTTTATTTCCCTAACCTTAAATTACATGGGAGTCATTTTAACTACCCCTAACACAGCAGATAAAAAGAAAATACCTTGAGTATACAGGTTTTCTGCATTAGAGTCATCGGCGGACAACTGTTCATCCATCTCTCGGGACCCCCATGGTTCCAGGGATGGGGCATTTGCACTGGAGGAGTTAACTGCTATTACCTACCAGAGAAAACAAGAAAAAAAGACAGCATATAAGATGAGCTCTAAGAAAAAGAAACCAAAATACACAGATGAAATATATATTTGAGAACAGTTTTACCTGCCAAAGGATTTTTATCCCTGTCCAACCAGTCCTGAGAATTACACAGCTCTGACAACAAACACAGCCAGTTATGAAAAGAGCCTGGTCACCTCATTGCCCCGGCCTGGACAGTGTATGAACAGCAGCACAACTTTCACCTCCTGTTAGATAGTTCCTTGTGAATACATACACTGCAGCACATGACTGGCCCCAGGTACTGCCCCTCCCTCTCCCAGCATGAGTTCTGTTGTATCTATGAGAAAACAGGAGGCTGATATCAAGATAAAATGTAGGCACTTACACTGTTGCAAGTAAAAATAGTTTTTTTGTTTCTTTTTATATCCGCTTGGAGTTCACCTTAAAACTATCCCTGGTGCAGAAGACAGAATTACAAAGGGCAAAACTCTGATTGCTCATCAATAAAGAGACCGTGTAATCAACTTTTAAGGCTAGTTAGGTGTAAGCAGGAATTCCACCTTTTAAAAAGCAATTTTTTTTTTTTTAAATTAAAAGAATAAAACAGGTTATACGTACCTGCTCTTTGCAATGGTTTTGCAGACAGTGGCCCCGAACCGCCTCTCCTGGAGGTCCCCCGGCAGCGATCTTGGCTTCTTCTATTCAACATGTACCCCCATAGCAAGCTGCTTGCTGTTGGGACACACAGTGCATACTGACTCCCGAGCTGTGTGTCTATAGAGCCGCGCTCCATAGACACACACATCGCGGCTTGATCCCGCCCCCCCCCAATTCCCCCATTTAAAGCATTTGATTGGCAACAAAAGGAGCCAATAGCTCCTGCTGCTGCCCAAGTCCCTGTAAGAAGAGGAAGAGAAGGGAGAGAAGAAATGCAACTGTGCACATCGCTGGATTGATTGAGGACTCAGATAAGTATTTAGGGAGGTGAAGAAGGACAAAAAGCGAAAACATTTTTTTACCCTAATGCAGGGAATACATTAAGGTAAAAAAATTGTGCCTTTAAAACTGCCCCCCGCACAAACACACACACTAACCTGTGAAAGAAAGATGTACAGTTTGTACTTACCTATTTTCAGGCTGTTCTAGTCCCACGGCTGCAGGGGAGAGGAGAGAACACTCAGACAACAGCTAGTAAAGCTTAGAGCAGTGACATCTATATGCTTCAATAGCTCTTTCATTGACAGTGCTCCCCCTTCTTCCCTGCAGCAGCGCTGGTTGACACGGGGGGGGGCAATTCACATGACTGGACCAAAGCAGCCTGAAAATAGGCAAGTATATTAAGTATATATACAGTGGATATAAAAAGTCTACACACCCCTGTTAAAATGTCAGGTTTCTGTGATGTAAAAAAAAAAATGAGACAAAGATAAATCATTTCAGAACGTTCTCTATCTTTAATGTGCCCTATAAACTGTACAACTCAATTGAAAAACAAACTGAAATCTGTTGGGGGGGGTAAAAACTAAAATAATGCATTGCATAAGTGTGCACGCCCTTATATAACTGGGGATATAGCTGTGTTCAGAATTAAGCAATCACATTCAAACTCATGTTAAATAGGAGTCTCAGTGCACACCTGCCATTATTTAAAGTGCCTTTGATTAACCCCAAATAAAGTTCAGCTGTTTTTGTAGGTCTTTCCTGATATTTTCTCTTAGACCTCTTTCACACTGAGCCTCCCCAGGCGTCAGCGGTAAAGCGGCGCCATTTTTAGTGCCGCTTTACCAGCGTTTTAGCGGCGCTTTTCGGCCGATAGCGGGGCGGTTTTAACCCTCACTAGCGACCGAAAAAGGGGTTAAATCCGCCCGCAAACGCCGCTTTTCCGGCAGTATAGCAGCGCTGCCCCATTGTTTTCAATGGGGAGGAGCGGTGTATTCACCGCTGCACAGAAGCTGCTGGCAGGACTTTTCGTGACGTCCCGCCAACGCAGCGCCCCAGTGAGAAAGCACTCGTGGTTTGCAGCTGAGGCTTTTTACAGGCGCTTTACAGGCGCTATTTTTAGCGCTGTAGCCCCTAAAAAATGCCTCAGTGTGAAAAGGGTCTTAGTTGCATCCTACAGCAAAAGTCATGGTCCACAGAGAGCTCCCAAAGCATCAGAGGGATCTCATTGTTAAAAGCTATCAGTCAGGAGAAGGGTACAAAACATTTTCCAAGGCATTAGAACACAGTGAAGACAGTCATCATCAAGTGGAGAAAATATGGCATAACAGCGACATTACCAAGAACTGAACATCCCTCCAAAATTGATGAAAAGACAAAAAGAAAAAACAGTCAGGGAGGCAACATTAAAAGGAGCTGCAGGAATATCTGGAAAGTACTGACTGTGTGGTACATGTGACAAAAAATCTCCCGTATTCTTCTTATGTCTGGGCTATGGCGTAGAGTGGCAGGACTGAATACTTTTCTTACAAAAGAAAAACATCCAAGCCCGGCTAAATTTTGCAAAAACACATCTGAAGTCTCTCAAAATCATGTGGGAAAATGGGTTATGGTCTGATGAAACCAAGGTTGAACTTTTTGGCCATAATTCGGTTTGGCACAAAAATAGCACTGCACATCACAGCAACAAGTATTCTCTCCCCTCTTCTACATCATAACTCTTTCCTCTTCTGGGAGTATCTAATTACTTCTGTGCTGGCCCAGCTCTTGAACCCTTCACCTCCCTACATAACCTTTTAAGTAGCTGCCAGGGGAGGAGCGAAGGGGAATACAATACTATACTTGTGTGACAGCTCTAAATCTGCTGGGGCTGCTGATATCACATCCAAGATGGTGGTGTCCGAGGGGTCTCAGGTCTTTCGGATGTCTACGCAAGGGAGGCTTTTACAAGTATGGAACATGAAAAAAAGTACAATGAATTCATACATAATGTTTTGGCAAGATTGATGTTGAAATGAATGATCTGTTGATGAGCTCTCTTAACAATCTGGTTGTCTACAGCCAAAACTTAGGCTTCATGTACACTAGCAGTGCTTAGGAGTTTAGGAGCTTTTGGTGTTTTTTTTTTTTGCTCTCCTCCCACTGCTATAATACTTGTATCCCCTCTGGATTGTGCAGTTATTAACCATGGTGTGTGTGTTTTTTTTTTTTTTTTTTTTAATGAAAAGGCTAAATGCCTTTTTCCACATTGCGGTCACGTTACTTCCCTCTGCTGGCCGGTGATGTCACAATTTCAGCCCCTCCCACTGCTATTCATAGACTGAGAAAGAAGTTTGGAGGGGGATCACGTGACCGCACAGCTGCAGTATTTAGCCTTTTCATTAAAAAAAAAAAAAGGAAAAAAGGAGGGGGGAGGGGGGGGGGAGGGGGGAAATACTACAAACACTTTACCCTATTTGCTGACCGGCCGCAGTACATATACAGCGGCAGGTCGGCTCTATTGCACGAAACAACGTATCTGTACGTCATTTCGTACAGTAGCCAGCGGGGGGCAGGCGCGCGCCGATTGGCCAGAGGGGGATTCAATCAGTGGGTCAGGTGGACGCGATGTTCGCCGGCCACCCACGATTGCTCCCCAGAGAGATAGAACAGCGGTCTGACGATGTAAACAAGGTAGACCGCCGTTCTGTCAGAGATGAACACCGTGATCTTGTGTTTCTGCTAATCAGGAACGCGGATCACTGCGTTCATCTAGCGAGTCCATCCCCCATACAGTTAGGAAGCTCTCCCTAGGGACACACTTAAAAGCGATTGTTATTTTATTTATTTTTTAAAGTGAGACTTTACAAACATGTTATACTTACCTGCTCTGTGCAGTTGGTTTTGCACAGAGCAGCCCCGATCCTCAACATAAATACATTTTTATTTTATTAAAAAGATGCGTCTATACCGCCATCAATTTTACATAGTGCTTTACATATATAGGCGGTCCCTGGGTTACAAACAAGATAGGGTCTGTAGGTTTGTTAAGTTGAATTTGTTTGTAAGTCGGAACAGGTACTTTTGTTAAAGTGTAGCTCCAGCCAAAAAAATAGTTTTTATGTTTTTTGGATAGCATAGGGAAGGGTACCCCTGTAATGTTTATTTTGCTGTCTGAGCGGTTTAGAGGATTTCACCTCACTTTCTGTCCCTATGACATGTGGATTTTGAAAATTTGGGGTTTTTGTGGAAACAAGGATTGGCGATAAAGCATCAGTGGAGACATCTTTTTCCCATAATAACTCCTGTAGGAGAGAATTTCCCTTCCTAGGGGTAGATTTCCTCTCACTTCCTGTTGTCTCCATCCGTCTGTAAGTAGGAGTCATTTGTAAGTCAAATGTTTGTAACCGGGGGCCGCCTTTATATTGTGCATTCACATCAGTCCCTGCCCTCCTGGAGCTTACAATCTAAAAGGTCCCTAACTCACACTCATACATACACATACTGAGGCCAATTTAGATACAAAAGCCAAAATAACCTCCCAGCATGTCTAAGACTTGCAGCTCTATGGTGCTCTGAAGACAGGTTTCATTGAAAGTTGACAGATTATGTTTGCACAAAACCACCAAAGCCTAGGGGCAGATTTGGCAAAAAAAAATATCTGCTGACAGATATGATAAGTACCAGCCAGAATATTTTAGGACACAGTTGGACAAATAAGACACCTCAAGACAGCTCCATGTTGGCACAACTAAAGGCAAAACTCTATTTTAGATTTGGATAGAATGGAGAGGCATCAGAACCCCTATCAGGCTTTTTTTGCTGTCTGTGCTCCTCTTAGGGAGGTTCATCCTCTCCATTTGTCCTGTTTACCATTAATAAGGGTTTACTGGCTTCCTGTTCTTGTTACTGACCCAGAAGTGACAAGTAAAATGGTATGGCTGGGGAATAAGCTAATGGAACGCAATCTGTGTTCCATCAGCTTCACTGGAGGATAGGCGACACATTAGGGTTCTTTTAGACCCCTGGAGCCTCAAAGAGAACCTGTCACCCAAAAATGAATCACATAGGGGATTTTTGTCCTATTCGTTAAAAATAGTTTGGTAAAAAAAAATAAAGTTCCACCAAAGCACCTAAAATTCCCAAAAATGTTGATTGCACTACACGTTACATAGTGTCACACATCCGACTGTGAGAGCCATTGTTTATGGTTAATTCTAACCTGATGACCTGTAGGGGCATTTAAAGGGTCGCCTATAGAAAATATAGGGTGTGTCGCCATTTCACGGGTACACACAATTTTATGCTTTGATGAAGGCTTCTTAGCCGTAACGCGTCAGCATAGCCTGTACCCATGTAACCAAATAAAGGACTTTTATTCAAGAGCATCCAAGTCGCCAGCCCTTTTCTGATTCAAGTCCTGCCTTTTGGGGCCTGAACGTCCTGGCTAGAGCACCGGTTCACAGTTCATAGATCATCATATTGGCAGTGGAGCTGGGGTATCATTCTGCTTCTCTACACACAATTTTAAAGTGGATATAAACCCAATGTCATCCTTTCTAAACTACTGCCATAGGGGTTATCTATAAGGATATACATGCCTCCTGCATGTATCTTTACCTGTCAAATGTCTCCCCTCTGTCTGTTATTAGACCTGAAAAACTGCAGATTCTGTGGGTGGGTCTGTTGTCTGGAGCTCGGTGGGTGGAGTCATGATGTCAGTAGACTCCCCGCCCACCTCTACACTCCCCTTGTCAATATGCATTTTCTCCTGTGTATTTCTTACACTGAACTTCTGCTATGATCTCTAACATCCAGTGAAAAGACAGGAAAGTAACCACATGACTTCAGCATGCCAAATCATGCTGAGGTGTGGAACAGCCAATCCTTGCAGAGCTGCTGAAGAAAGGAGTGGGGGAGGGAATTAAAAAATACTGCATGTCTTAGGCTAGTGCACGAGATATGTAAATCACCTGTCACTCACAGCAAGGGGGAGGATTTGACAAAGTTTTTCTCTGTTTGTCAAGTTTTATCTCACTGAACAATAAAAGAGGATTGCTCAGAGCTGGATTAACTCTTAGTGGCAAGACTGGGCTCAAATGATAGGAAAGCTTATACTCTACATTATGACATCAAAAAAAAAAAAAAAATTGTCGTGTTTACATCCACTTTAAGGCTTGACATGTTGGGTGTCTATTTACTCGGCACAACCTCATCTTTTATACTTTACCAAAAAAAAAAAAGTGTTTGTGTGACCTAAAAGTTAGTGTATCTTTTACTGAAATTTGGTGTTTCCTAAACCGCTGCACCAATGTCGTGTGACATAAAAAGAATAACCTTTATTTTACTCTCTAAAAGAATGTCTGCTTTAAAATAATAAATAAAAAGGTTTTCCAAGTTTTATGTAATCTTTAGGCCTAAAATGATTTTTTTTAAATACATAAACCTATGCCAGCATAAAAATGGGAAAAAAAAATTATATATATACACATACACACACACGCAGTTGTGCTCATAAGTTTATATACCCTGGCAGAATTTATGATTTCTTGGCCATTCTTCAGAGAATATGAATGATAACACAAAAACCTCTCTTTGCTCTGAAGCCATTTATTATCAATCAACTGTGTTTACTCTTTTTAAATCATAATGGCAATAGAAACTACCCAAATGACCTTGATCAAAAGTTTACATACCCCCAGTTCTTAATACCGTGTATTGCCCCCTTTAACATCAATGACAGCTTGAAGTCTTTTGTGGTATTTGTGGATAAGGCTCTTTATCTTCTCAGATGGTAAAGCTGCCCATTCCTCTTGGCAAAAAGTTCCTGTAAATTTTTGGGCTGTCTTGCATGAACTGCACGTTTGAGATCTCCCCAGAGTGGCTCAACGATATTGGAGGTCAGGAGACCGAGATGGTTACTCCAGAACCTTCACTTTATTCTGCTGTAGCCAATGACAGGTTGACTTGGCCTTGTGTTTTGGATCATTGTCATGTTGGAATGTCCAAGTACGTCCCATGCACAGCTTCTTGCCTAATTAATGCAAATGTTCCTCCAGTATTTTTTTATAACATACTGCATTCATCTTGCCAACAATTTTGACCAAATTTCCTGTGCCTTTGTAGCTCACACATCCCCAAAACATCAGCGATCCACCTCCGTACCTTTTCATCATAGGCCTTTTCCTTTATGGTTGTGGCCAAAAAGCTAAATTTTGGTCCCATCACTACAAATGACTTTGTGCCAGAAGGTTTGAGGCTGGTCTCTGTGCTGTTTGGCGTATTGTAAGCGGGACACTTTGTGGCATTTGCGTAGTAATTACTATCTTCTGGAGACTCGACCATGCAGCCCATCTTTCTTCAAGTGCCTCCTTATTGTGCACAGCCACACCACATGTTTTCAGATAGTCTTGTATTTCACCTGAAGTTATTTGTGGGTTTTTCTTTGCATCCCGAACAATTTTCCTGGCAGCTGTGGCTGAAATTTTAGTTGGTCTACCCGACCATGGTTTGGTTTCAACTGAACCCCTTATTTTCCAATTCTTGATTAGACTTTGAACACTGCTGATTGGTATTCTCAATTCTTTGGATATCTTTTTATATCCCTTTCCGGTTTTGTACAGTTTAACTACCTTTTCCCACAAATCTTTTGACAATTCTTTTTCCTTTCCCCATGACTCAGAATCCAGAATTGTCAGTGCATCACTGGATGAAAGATGCAAGGGTCTGTCACACACACTAATTACAAGCAAACAGATCACAGGTGAGGATGGGTACCTTTAATAGCCATTCAAACCCCTTTGTGTCAACTTGTGTGCATGTTATCAGGCCAAAATCAGGGTATGTAAACTTTTGATCAATTGGGTAGTTTCTGTTGTCATTATGATTTAAAAGAGTAAACGCAGTTGATTGATAATAAATTGCTTCACCCAAACACTAACCATGTTTTTGTGTCATCATTCATATTCTCTGAAAAATGGCCAAGAAATCATAAATTCTGCCAGGGTGTGTAAACTTATGAGCACAAATGTGTGAAACAAAAATAAATATTATAATTTACATACACACACACACACACACACACTATTTAAAAAAAGTGAGTACACATAGTATTTTTTTGTAAATATTTTATTATATCTTTTCACGTGACAACACCAAAGAAATTACACTTTACAAAGTAGTGAGTGTATACCAGTGTAAATTTGCTGTTCCCTCAAAATAACTCAACACACAGCCATTAATGTCTAAACCGCTGGCAACAAAAGTGAGTACACCTCTAAGTGAAAATGTCCAAATTGAGCCCAATTAGCCATTTTCCCTCCCCGGTGTCATATGACTCGTTGGTGTTACAAGGTCTCCAGTGTGAATGGGGAGCAGGTGTGTTAAATTTGGTATTATCACTCTCTCATACTGGTCACTGGAAGTTCAACATGGCACCTCATGGCAAAGAAGTCTCTGAGGTTCTGAAAAAAGAATTGTTGCTCTACATAAAGATGGCCTAGGCTATAAGAAGATTGGCAAGACCCTGAAACTGAGCTGCAGCACGGTGGCCAAGACCATACAGTGGTTTAACAGGACAGGTTCCACTCAGAACAAGCCTTGCCATGGTCGACCAAAGAAGTTGAGTGCACATGCTCCAGAGGTTGTCTTTGGGAAATAGATTTATGAGTGCTGCCAGCATTGCTGCAGAGGTTCAAAAGGGTGGGGGGGTCAGCCTGTCAGTGCTCAGACCATACGCCGCACACTGCATCAAATTAGTCTGCATGGCTGTCGTCCCAAAAAGGAAGCCTCTTCTAAAGGAAATGCACAAGAAAGCCCGCAAACAGTTGCAGACTAAGGACATGGATTAGTGGAACCATGTCCTGTGGTCTGATGAGACCAAGGTAAACTTATTTGGTGCAGATGGTGTTAAGCGTGTGTCGTGGCAACCAGGTGAGAAGTACAAAGACAAGTGTGTCTTACCTACAGTCAAGCATGGTTGTGGGAGTGTCATGGTCTGGGGCTGCATAAGTGCTGCCGGCACTGGGGAGCTACAGATCATTGAGGGAACCATGAATGCCAACATGTACTGTGACATACTGAAGCAGAGCATGATCCCCTCCCTTCGGAGACTGGGCCACAGGGCAGTATTCCAACATGATAATGACTCCAAAAACACCTTCAAGACCACCACTGACTTGCTAAAGAAGCTGAGGGTAAAAGGTGAAGGACTGGCCAAGCATGTCTCCAGACCTAAACCCTATTGAGCATCTGTGGGGCATATTCAAACTGAATGTGGAGAAGCGCAAGGTCTCTAACATCCACCAGCTCCGTGATGTCATCATGGAGGAGTGGAAGAGGACTCCAGTGGCAACCTGTGAAACTCTGGTGAATTCAATGCCCAAGAGGGTTAAGGCAGTCCTGGAAAATAATGGTGGCCACACAAAATATTGACACTTTGGCCCCAATTTGGACATTTTCACTTAGGGGTGTACTCACTTTTGTTGCCAGCGGTTTAGACATTAATGGCTCTGTGTTGAGTTATTTTGAGGGGACAGAAAATTTACAGTGTTGTACACTCACTACTTTACATTGTAGCAAAGTGTCATTTCTTCAGTGTTGTCACATTAAATTATATAATAAAATATTTCCAAAAATGTGAGGGGTGTACTCACTTTTGCGAGATACTGTATATCCTGCTAGGATACATCAAAAAGACTTACCGAAGCCAGGCTGTGAGTGGAACTTGAGTGCTTGCTTGAATGCTTGCTTGGCTCTATAGAGGAAATACCACTGAGAGTGTCATTACTTTTGCTGCTTGGACTCTGCACTCTGCGGGAGTATCCTGAAAGGTCAAAGAATAGACAGCAAGAGATATAAGGGCTGTAAATAAAAAGACCCTCGGAATTTTAGAACTGGTATCCGGTTAAGTATTGGTATTTCAATCAAATCACAGCAAGTAAATACTTCTACAAAAGATAAATAGAAATGTCCATTATTAGCTAGACGTTGGTCTGTCCAATTTAAAAAGTATTACCTGCCCCCTCTCTGTGTTAACTGGGATTGTGCAGCAAGTCTCTGGCCTTAAAGATAATCCAGCTTATTGGAGAGAAGTGCTCATTGTAAATTTAAGCCATGGAGGTGAGCAATGCATTGGTCTGGCTTGTGTTAACGGAGTTTCTCATGCCAAAGGGAAACTCTGTCTTTTTAATACTCTATTAGATATACACATGAATGTATGCAGCTAAATAGACAATATATCTAATGTGTTTTTTTCTAAAAAAAAAAAAAAAAAAAAAGAAGTTTCTAGGCACAGAAAGGTCAGCCGAAGGGCTCATTCACACTATCGTGTTGAGGTAATGCATGCATTACTGCAATGCCTGTTGGTGCACCGTGTTAGTGCGTTGTGGTGCCATTCATTGTTAATGATACTTCAACTCACGCCATGTCCAGAGTGCAGCTGCGTTACAGGGAACTGCACAATGTGGGTGGTGCAGCAGGGACTTATTGCGTTTATGTTCCTTTACAGCTCATTCATTTTGAATGGAATGCCTGAGCACAGCACAGGTGCAGCTCTAATTTGAAAAACACACTTTTTTTTTTTCTCTTTTTAGAATGTTTATGTTTAGTTTAGAAAGTTGAATCTAAAGCCCCATACACACTATTAGATTTTCTGCAGATTTTTGTCTTCAGATTTACCAAAACCATGTCATGCAAGGGCCTGCCTGATTGCAAGCAAATCAAAACTCTTAAACTTAGTTCCACCCAAAAGTAGAACGTCCGCTCATTTGTCTCCTCTCCCCCTTCCGTGCCACAATTGGCATCTTTCGGGGGGGGGGGAGGGGGGGGGGGTTAGGACACCTGTTCCCACTTCCGGGAGTCCGGGCCGCGGACTGTGAAATCACAGCAGGGGTCCCTCCTCCTGCCTCCTCTGTTGCCGGGCCAGTAGAAGAGATGAGCGGGGCCTCGCACATGCACAGTAGGCGTAAGCCGTAAGGCTACACTGCCAGGTACCCTTACCTGCAATAGCGGCAGCAGCACCCGACAGCCGATGAAAACATCCGCTGCGGTGCCGACATTGCTGGACTCCAGGACAGGCAAGTGTCCTATTGTTTAAAGCCAGCAGCTGCAGTATGTGTAGCTGCTGGCTTTTAATCTTTTTTCTTGGGCGGAACACCGCTTTAAGGTTTGGCCTCATATTATATGGTTTTGGTAAATCTGAAGAAAAAAAATCTGCAGAAAATCTAATAGTGTGTATGGGGCTTTAGTAAAGCTGGACCCCCCCCCCCCCCATCCTATCTCCCCCACCAACTTTATCAATATTTTCCGCTATTTTGAACCACTTAGCCTTGACAGGAATATCATTAAGCACAGTCTCGGACCATCCTGAGATATAACTCGGAGTTAACATACTTAATGGAAGCTCTGTTGCCTGACCCTTATGAGAAGATATATTACATATTGATTATTATTGTAATCTGTAACACTTGATATGCATACCATGTAACTAATTGAATATTTCAATAAAAAAAAATCCTTTTAAAAAAAAAAAAAAAAAAAAAAAAAAAAGTAAAGCTGGACCTAACTTTAAACCATGGCTTATGTTGAGACAGCTCAACGTAACTCCACAGCATACATCGATCATGTCCCTGAAATATAAAGCTTTACACAATATTATTCTTACATTTTTTTGCCAATAAAGATGACAGCTATAATCTCACCGATTCCTAAGGCTAATGTCTTCTTTTTACAAAGCGATGCTTTATATATTAGGTCCCATTTATAACTGGGTGCAAATCCCAGTGGCAAGAATCTACTAATTCTTTCTGCTGGGTTTGACAGCTGTGAGCTACCAAGTTCGTACACTGCAACGACAGGCTGTCGGCAGCCGCAGCTATTGGTGGTTATTCACATTGCCATCTGTGATTGGAGCTGGATGCCACTATCTCTTCAAAGCTGTCAAACCCAGGAGCAGGAATCAATAGATCTCTGCCACTAGAATTTGCACTGTGGCTTAACACCCATGTGAATGCTGCCAGTGCTTTAAAAAAGTGGAAGAGGTTCCCTCTAAAAGTCATCCACCACATTTCAGAGCGGCAATCGGCGCTCATATGACTCGCCGCCTTTCTCGGCCTGACAGCTGCAGCGGGCGGGGCAAAGGATCCTCCGCTGACATCAGTCAGGAGGACAGGAGAGAGGCGGTGGGTCATGTGAGCTCCGATCTAAAAAGAGGTATATTGCTGCATTATTTTTATAGTGCACAGACACAGGGCAGACTACATGAACAGAGAGGATGGTGTAAAAAAAACAAAAAAAAACAAAACAGTAATTTGAGCAGCAGGAACGGAGGGGGCGGGCACGGACACAGAGTTGACAGGCAGGGAGGGAGAGGACAGAGGAGAGAGCAGCTGACAGAGGCACATAAACTGACCACGGTGTTAGGGCTCAGCAGCCATGATACACCGTGGTCAGTTTACAGGGGGGAGGGCAGAACCAGGCAAGATCAGCCAGACATTTCCAGTGATATAGGGGGCCAAATGACACAGCACAAACACTGTGCTGTATAACATGCTTTAAAGGAACAGGATATTTATTTGTTATTTTTTTAGGTTAACAAACACTTTAACGGTTATGTTCAACTCTCATCAGGCGTCACTGGAAAAAACAAAAACACACACTTCATGTACACAGGGTATAAAGAGGTAGAAGCGGAGCTGATCCGTGAGGAGCTATATGAAGCTGTGAGCACAGATGACTACTGGTATGACTAATGACAGGGCTACTTTAAACTACTTGTAAACAAGATATTTGTAAAATTGTTGTAAAACATGTCCTACTTGCCTGCTCTGTGCCCCATCCTTCTCTTTTGGGGTCCCCCACCAAGCAACTTGCTGTGGGGGCACTATGGAGGCACTTGTGAGATCCCAAGTTGAGCTCTGTGTGTCCATTGACACACACAGCGCAGATCAACCCTGCCCCCGCTCTCTCCTCACAGGCTGTCATTCAAAGCAGCAGGAGCCAATGGCTCCAGCTGCTGCCTCTATGTCCAGTAAGAAGGGAGAGAGGGGAAAGAAGACAGCATTGGATCAAGATCGGGCTCAGGTACTATAAAAAGAGGGTGGTGGTGGGGGGGAGGTTTATTACAGAAGGGTTTTTTTTTGGTTTTTCTGTATTTTGCAAAAAAAAACTGGCTGATCCTGGTGCTCTCTATCTCCCCCTTCTGTTTATGCCCCCAATTCTGCTAGGGATTTTGCATATGTGGTGGCAACTCTGCACATGCTCAGTTTTCAGCAAGTTTCTATGCTGAGCATTTCCTCCCTATCTGAGTAGCCAATGTGACTATAGAGTCACACATGTGGGCGTACACACAGAGGTAAATGACAGCCCACTTCTCCCATCTCCTCCATGCAAATTATTGGAGGCTTCACCTCCCTCTTATTCTAAGACACAGGCTGGAGGGACGTGACAGCCTGTGACCGGCGGAAATCGGCCCACACCACGTTATTACCAAAAAAATAAGATTTGATTTGAAATATATATTTGTTTGACAATTTAAAACAGTTTATTGATATTATTTATTTATTTTTACACTGTTATCCAAAGGCTGTTTTTTTTATTTGTTTTTTAATGTGACCAAGCAGGGGAGGACTAGAAGCTCCTCCTTTTAGGTTTCCCTGCAGTCAGGCTGGAAAAGAGCTGGGTCATGTGACAGCTGTATATCCATTAGGAAAAAGGTACTTCAATGTTTTTTATTAAAATAATTAGTGCCATCATCCATATACAAAAATAGAAGGGATAATGTAAATTAACAGTGTGTGTTTAGTATCACTTTATTGCATTAAATGTTTTAAAAAAGGTAAAAACTTTGTCCTTAGAATCACTTTAAGACATGTTTCTGTAAGTGTTCTAGGACAGTAACGTCTGTGAGTACCACTGATGGTGTTGGCTTATGCTGTAGATTTCAGTTTTCCCAGTGGTTTGTCATTTCAAATCCTGGCCAAACTCGAGCACTACTTTGGACTGAGCTCAGGTTTAGATGACTAGAATGTCTCTGGAGGTGGAAAGTGGTGTTGGAAGGAGACTGCTTGCACACACAGACAAATCTAATCAATATCTTTGTTGCTAGATGAGAGGTTTTCATTTTCATGCTGTTTAGAGAATTTAAGTTTCTACACAAAAGCATCTAGAATGAAGTAGTATGGTCCCGTTTGTGTATTGCTAAAGTGTCCCTGTGTTTAAACAAGTTTAAAAAAAAAGCTCTGCGATTACTAAACTGCTGGTACAGGTAAATGAACAGAAGTGATGAAGGACTTTTCCTGAAGACAATGCTGCTCTTTGTTCCATCCAATGCAGTTCACACATAGTTGATTAGGCATTCAGTCACATGATCTTTATTAAAAGGGAGGAGCCAGGGGTCTGATTTCACCAATTCTTCCCTTTCACGGTGATCATTTGGTCATGTGGCCAGTAGAAGAAAGAGTTTGAAGCATCACTTTCTCGAGGAAAGGTATTTTACTTCACCATGATGTCCTTTTTGGGAAGGTTTAAAGTGGTTGTGAAGCCACTGTATAATAAACATACCATCCTTCATGTTAGCCGCAGCTCTCCTCTGTCCTCTCCCCCCTTCCCTCCCTGCCTGTCAGTTAGTCTATGCCACTGTGCTCCCTGCCCCTTCCATAATATCGGTATAATAAACATACCATCCCCTCTGTTAGCCAACAATATGTGTCCCAGTGTCTGTGCTAAAAAAAAAAAAAACTATCTACCTTATATCAGAGCTTCTCCCCCCCGCTCCAGCGACTCCTCGCCCCTCTCTTTCCCTGCCTATACCGGGCTGAGAACTCCCACTGACGTCAGCCGGGAGGAGGAGAGAGGCGAGGAGTCACGTGATCGCTGGGAGATGCTCTGATATAAAGTATAAACCGGCATGTTTTTTTTTTTTTTTCAGCACAGACACTGGGACACATATTGTTAGCCAACAGAGGGGATGGTAGGTTTTTCTTGTTCAATATTTTATTTATTTTAAGTAGATAGATAATAACAAATATGGCATGAGAGACAATGACAACATAGAACAATGAGCCTCTGTCTTCGTACATGTTAACCAGATGATAACATTACAACAACATTAATAAAAGAAGCGTAGGGAAGAATAAACTCCCATCTGACACACATGGCACAGGCAGGTATGGTACAAATATTTACAAAGGAGAGTACCGATGGTAGAAGGGGCCTTAGAGAAGTATCCCAGGAGGCCCCGACCACATATCCTCAGGTAACATCAAAGGAGAGAGATGAGAGACATCTAGAAGGAAAAAAGGTAAGAAGAGAAAAAATAGAGAAAGAGAAAGAAGAGTGTAAGGGAAACAGCAAAGGGGGAGGGGGGGAGAGGCGTCTGTTCCGCTACGGGGCAAGGGACTAACTAAAGTGGAAGATTAGGCTCGCCACTTTAAGGTTCCAGGAGCTTGGGGTTGAATTGTGGAGGGAGGAAATGATCGACCCACGGTTGAGGATGGTATGTTTTTATTATACAGATATTATAGCAGCAGGAAGGGAAGGGGCGAGGAGCACAGACTAGCTGACAGGCAGGGAGGGGGGGGCGAGGACAGAGGAGAGCTGCAGCTGATGGAGGCATGTAAACTGACCACGGTATCTGGGCTCAGCAGCCATGAAGAACCGTGGTCAGTTTACAGGGGAAAGAGCAGACCCAGGCAGGATCAACCATGTTTTTTTAGGTTAAACAAGGGGCCAAATTACACAGCACAAGCACTGCGCTGTCATACATGCTTTAAGGGAACTGGATCTATTTTCTTTTTGGGCAGGTTGCAAACACTTTAATACCTGTCCATATTACTGATGCAACCTTAGACAGGAAGTAATATTATCTTTTCCACTTCAAACGTGCCTCTTTCCCTGCATCTCCAGCTCCCATCAGGTGCACACTCAGAAGCACATGCCTGCTCAGATGGTTCACTTGTCATGTAGAAATGGGTCGCACTCTGATGCTGCCACTTAAACTGGCACAGGAAGTGTCAAAGTACAAGGTCTCCATGCCTGCCAGCCATATTATACATGCATCAGCACAGCATTATGTTGTGGAACTAAAAAAAAAAAAAAAAAAAAAAAAAAATTATATATATATATAATTTGCTAAATCCACTTGTTTTTGCAATTTATCATGCTTATAATTCCCATCAGCGCTGCCTCTACCAGAGTTTAAAAACTTATGTGAAGGGCGGGATTGTTTGGGCTGTCCCTGTTGTATACTGAAGTGCTACAGAGTCACCAAAAAAAAAAAAAAAAAAAAGACAGCTTCCAGAAATCTTTGCCATTTCTCCCTGCATCAGGACTTCTTTTGATGGCATGGCCTTTGCAGCCCTATGGGCATGATATGTGCAGTGGAGTAACTTGCTGGGCATGAGTAGGAGTGACTGGGTGGTATTGGTGACAAGATGACTGATGTGTAAGTCACTATTAGAATGTACCACATGGAAGGATGCCATCAAGTCATGCTCTGGTCCAAGCTCACACACCAAGCGCAAATAATGACAACAGGGATTCGGGACGGGGTTGAAAGCATTGTCACCACTGCACAGGGTGGATGAAAAAAAAAAAAAAAAAAGTTTAAAAACACGCAAATATATACAGTATCTCACAAAAGTGAGCACACCCCTCACATTTTTGTAAATATTTTATTATATCTTTTCATGCGACAACCCTGAAGAAATGACACTTTGCTACAATGTAAAGTAGTGAGTGTACAACTTGTATAACAGTGTAGATTTGCTGTCCCCTCAAAATAACTCAACACACAGCCATTAATATCTAAACCTCTGGCAACAAAAGTAAATACACCCCTACGTGAAAATGTCCAGATTGGGTCCAAGGTGTCAATATTTTGTGTAGCCACCATTATTTTCCAGCACTGCCTTAACCCTCTTGGGCACGGAGTTCACCAGAGTGCCACTGGAGTCCTCTTCCACACTTCCATGACAACATCCGGAGCTGGTGGATGTTAGAGACCTTGCGCTCCTCCACCTTCCGTTTTGAGGATGCTCAACAGGGTTTAGGTCTGAAGACATGCTTGGCCAGTTCATCACCTTTATCCTCAGCTTCTTTAGCAAGGCAGTGGTAATCTTGGAGGTGTGTTTGGGGTCGTTATGTTGGAATATTGCGGCCCAGTCTCCGAAGGGAGGGGATCATGCTCTGCTTCAGTATGTCACAGTACATGTTGCCATTCATGGTTCCCTCAATGAACTGTAGCTCCCCAGTGCAAGCAGCACTCATGGGGCCCCAGACCACGACACTCCCACCACCATGCTTGACTGTAGGCAATACACACTTGTCTTTGTACTCCTCACCTGGTTGCCACCACACACGCTTGACACCTTCTGAACCAAATATGTTTATCTTGGTCTCATCAGACAACAGAACATGGTTCCAGTAATCCATGTCCTTAGTCTGCTTGTCTTCAGCAAACTGTTGGCTTTCTTGTGCATCATCTTTAGAAGAGGCTTCCTTCTGGGCCGACATCCATGCAGACCAATTTGATGCCGTGTGCGGCGTATGGTCTGAGCACTGACAGGCTGACCCCCACTCCTTCAACCTCTGCAGCAACGCTGGCAGCACTCATACATTTATTTCCCAAAGACAACCTCTGGATATGACGCTGAATATGTGCACTCAACTTCTTTGGTGAACCATGGTGAGGCCTGTTCTGAGTGGAACCTGTCCGGTTAAACCGCTGTATGGTCTTGGCCACCATGCTGCAGCTCAGTTTCATGGCAATCTTCTTATAGCCTAGGCCAACTTTATGTAGAGAAACAATTCTGTTTTTCAGATCTTCAGAGGGTTCTTTGCCATGAGGTGCCATGTTGAATTTCCAGTGACCAGTATGAGAGAGTGAGAGCAATAACACCAAATTTAACACACCTGCTCTCTATTCAAACCTGAGACCTTGTAACACTGAGTTACATGACACCAGGGAGGGAAAATGGTTAATTGGGGCCCAATTTGTAAATTTTCACTTAGGGGTGTACTCACTTTTGTTACCAGCGGTTTAGACATTCATGGCTGTGTGTTGAGTTATTTTGAGGGGACAGCAAATTTAGACTTTTATACAAGCTGTACTCTCACTACTTTACATTGTAGCAAAGTATAATTTCTTCAGTGTTGTCTCATGAAAAGATATAATAAAATATTTACAAAAATGTGAGGGGTGTACTCACTTTTGTGAGATACTGTACATTCCTATTCATTTACTAATGTGATCAGCATGAGGATTAGAAATAATGTTGATTGGGAGAGTGACATTCCATTTCTTTAAATGAACAAAATTATTATTAAGCATCTAATGCTGCTGTTGCATCTTCTCTTTTTCTCTACTTTAAAGACTCTCAAAACAGCAATAAAGTCAAGATGGAAGTTTCCATTCCTTTCTACTTTATCCAAAGCTAAAAAAATAAAAAAATTTCCCTTTAAAGGGCCAGTCCATCCAATATATTATGGATTTACGAGCAGGACTCTGATTCCTCCTGTATTGTAACTGTACTGTCTGCCCTCATGTTGTAAAGCGCTGCACAAACTGTTGGCTTTATATAAATCCGATATAATAATAATGTACAATGATTATTACTGTTTAATGAATTCACATAAAATTATGATAGTTTTTTAAAGAGGATCTTCACCCTAGAAAAAAAAAAAAAAAAATGTAAAAAGTCAGCGGCTACAGATCCTGTAGCTGCTGACTTAACCACTTCCGGACCAGCCAACACAGTTTTACTGTGGCAGGTTGGCTCAGCTGGGCAAATCGACGTTACCTTATGTCGCTTCGCCTTTTGGCCACTAGGGGTGCGTGCTTGCCTGCGTGTGCCCGGAGCCGATGCGAGTGCCCGGCGGGCGCGATGACCGCCAGGCATCCGTGATCGCTTGTGACAGAGCGAGAACCGGGATCTGTGTGTGTAAACACACAAATTCCTGTTCTTTCAGGGAGTAGAGACAGATCGTAAGTTCATACTAAGTATGAAAATCGATCTCTCTCTCTCTTCCTAGACAGTCCCATCCTCCCACAGTTCGAACACACACTAGGGAACCCAGTTAACCCCTTCCCTGCCAGTGATATTTATACAGTAATTAGTGCATTTTTATAGCACTGATCACTGTATAATTGTCAACGGTTCCAAAAATGTGTCAAAAGTGTCCAATTTGTCTGCCGCAATATCGCAGTCCCGATAAAAATATCGCAGATCGCCGCCATTACTAGTAAAAAAAAATAATAAAAGTGCCATAAATCTATCCCCTATTTTGTAGACGCTATAACTTTTGCACAAACCAATCAATATACGCTTTTTGAGATTTTTTTGTTTACCAAAAATATGTAGAAGAATACATATCGGCCTAAACTGAGGAAAATATATTTTTTTTTGAAAAAAAAAAACATGGGATATTTAGCAAAAAGTAAAAGATATTGTGCTTTTTTCAAAATTGTCGCCCTTTTGTTTATAGCGCAAAAAATAAAAACCGCAAAAGGTGATCAAATACCACCAAAAGAAAGCTCCATTTGTGGAAAAAAAGGACGTCAATTTTGTTTGGGTACAGCGTTGCGCGACCGCGCAATTGTCAGTTAAAGCGATGCAGTGCCGTATCGCAAAAAACGGTCTGCTCACTGAGCAGCCAAATCTTGCGGGGCTGAAGTGGTTAATAAAAAGGACTCACTTACCTGTCCGGGGATTCACTGCCATCCTGACCTGGCCCATCGCCAGTCTTCGGGTCCCCGGCGTTCGCATGTTTACTAAGGGAAGAAACTCCTTGCAGCTTCCCACTGCACTTTGTGAATGGTACCGTAGTCTTCTGGGACCTGTGACATGTCCCAGAAGGCTGCAGGTAAGGGGGGCAACTTCCGCTTGGATAGCCAAGGCGATTTGAGAATAAGTGAGAGCAAGTCCTTATCAAAATTAGGTACCCACTCCCAAAAAGCATTTTTTTGTGCCAAATGTGGTTGGGGCGACATATAGTGTGACTTCCCCTTCAGGGTGAAGGTCCACTTTAGACCACAGAGCAAGCAAAATGACAACACAAATTTAACAGGCCCTTTATCTTAGAAATAGCACAGAGAGTAGTAGTCTAGACAAAAACAATCCATATATTCTTCAATAAAAGGTGCTGGCCAGAGACTTGCCTTTCTTTACAGAAGAGGTGCGTCTGACAGGTAAGACAGCTGTAGGTACCCCGCCTGGTTTCAGGCCTCCACTCTCCGCTGTTATTTGCTTCTTCTTATGTTTTCGTCTTTTCAGCTGGTGGGCTGCCAGAGCCAAAGCTACTGTGCCGAGAGCAGTTGCAAACAGGACTTTCCGGAGGCCGGGGGAAAGCTTTAACTGTGAGAATGTGGTCTGTAAAAGCAAAACGTACCCAATATAAGCAATTACTGCAGTGTACACACACATCTATGCTTTTAGGCATTATTAGTGGCAATTGTGTTGCACAGGGGGGTGCAAGGTGAACAGTGTCTTTTTAAAAGGGGGTCTTTCTGCATATCCAATTGGTGAAATGTTCTAACATGTCAGGAGGAAGATTTGCTAAATATAAAACTGGCCACATACATCTTAAAATAGCTTAAGGCTCCATTTACACTTGTGCAACTTGTCATGCAACTTTGAAGATTAAAGTCGCATGACAAGTCATTCCCCATTATTTCCAATGATAACCATTCACATATGTGCAACTTGAAGGTCGCAGCAACTTTTAAGTAGTTCATGCACTACTTTGGTCCGACTTTCATGCAACTTGAGGGCTATAGACTTCAAAAGTTAACCCTCAAAAGTTTCATGAAAATCGTACCTGAATGTTATACAATGCAACAGTTGTCCATTATCACTGGTCAAAGCCAAAATCATATCCAAGTTGCACTCATCCAAAATTGCGTCAAAGTTGCACTCCAAAGTCAGCACAACACAAAGTGTGAATGGAGCCTTAAAGTGCACAGTGAGGGGAAAAAGTATTTGATCCCCTGCTGATTTTGTATGTTTGCCCAATGACAAAGAAATGATCAATATATAATTTTAATGGTAGGTTAATTTTAAGAGTGAGAGACAGAATAGAAAAAAATATCCAGAAAAACGCATTTCAAAAAAAATTATCAGTGAAAGGAGTTGTAGAGGCATGAGGGTTTTTATCTTAATGCATTCCATGCTTTAAATTGTGCTATTTACCCAATTTAAATCCATACCTTTTCAATTCACTAAAAACATTATGGTAAGCATCAGATGACTTTAGTGCATGCCTGCCTTTCTTTGTTTTTAGGTATTTGGACTGTAAAAGCCAATAAAAAAAATACTGCTCATGTTTTTTGGATCATTAAAAAGGAAAGTTTTTTGTTGTGTTGGGGTTTTTTTGATGGTTTTATATAGGTTTCTACTAAATTATATTTCATATATAATTAAGGTTTAAGAAATGATAAAGAATTTCAAGAGCAATATGGGTGATCTAAAAAGATGACAGCAGAGCTCCTTGTTTGAGGCACAATTTTTCTGATTAAAACTTCAGCCTGAGACCTTTGAAAAAGGAGTAGGCACTGTTATGAGCCATTAAGCCGTGAAAGCAGCTTAATCAAAGAAGCAAACTAAATCATTTTTCTCTAACAACAAAAATGCTACAGCTGAAATCAGGCCACTTCGGACCGTTACAGTGCATTGCCATAAGTGTGTTAACACATTATTGTGCACATTAGGGTGTGTTGTGGTTAGGCAGCCCCGTTCACTTTAAAAAGGAGCTACGAACACATGGAAACTGACTGGAAAATGTTCATGACCCTTTTTTCAAAGCAGCGTACTGGCATTGTGGTGCTCTGTAGTGGGGGTGCATTGCCCACTACTGTTTTACTGCCTTGGGGTGCCATTTAAAGTGAATGGCACCAGTAATGCACAGCCTCAAAGCCATACAATAAAGGTACGAGTCACCTTGATATAGATATTAATAAAATGCCACCTTGATCCATTACGGTCAGGAAACAAAGGCTATAAAACATATAAGAGAAAAACAGACAAGCAGCAGAGAGCTCCACCTACAAGCTGAAAAAATACAAATGAAAGCGATATTAAAGTGATTGTTAAGTCTCTTTAAAAAAAACAAAAAAAAAACCAAACATGTTATACTTACCTTCTGTGTGCAGTTGGTTTTGCACAGAGCAGCCCCAATCCTCTTCTCGGGTCCCTCTCTGCTGCTCCTAGCCCCTCCCTCCTGTCGAGTGACCCCACAGTCAGCAGCTTGCTATGGGGGCACCAGAGCTGAACTGCAGCTTCGTGTGTCTATTCAGACATGGAGCTGCCGTTCGGCCCTGCCCCCCATCTCTCCCGATTGGCTAACTGACTTTGATTGACAGCCACGGGAGCCAATGGTGCTGCTGCTGTCTCTCAGCCAATCAGGAGTGTCCCGCATGGCCGAGGGACATCGCTGGACAGAGATGGGGCTCAGGTAATTATTAGGGGGTGCTGGGGAGGTTGCGACACACAGGATTTTTATCTTAATGCATACAATGCTTTAAAGTGGTTGTACACCCAGCACAACCACTTTTACCTACAGGTAAGCCTATATTAAGGCTTACCTGTAGGTGATGGAAATATCTCCTAAACCTCCACTACGGTGCATGTGCCGATGTCTACGGCACCTGCGCACTTTAGAAAGAGCAGATCCTGCCGTTTCTAAAAGGGGTCATGTAGTGACTGGCGGCTCCCGCACGCATGCACGCATGCGCAGGAGTGATGTCACGTGACTCCGGCCAGTCACAGAGCCGGAGTTCACAGCCCCGGAAGGAAGAGGGGTGAAGATGGATGCTAGTAGGGACAGCGGTGACATCGCAGGCTTCGGTTTCAGGTAAGTGACACATAATGGGCTACAATGCCATGCATAGTAGCCCATTATGCTTTACCTTTGCAGGGAAATAAAGAGGACCTAAAATCCACCAGGGTTTACTTCCTCTTTAAGATAAAAAAAACCTTCTGCCTTTACAACGCTGATTTAACCACTTACTGAACATGCAGCTTATTTATCTCGTAATCCTTCTCTATGTTTTAGTTTAAGATGGTGTCGTGATCCCTGCCCTGGGTTTCTTGTTTCAGGGGGACTCCTTTCTCTTGCAGTATCCTATGGAGCCACCCTAGTATGTAGGGGCTAGAGCTGTGCCTCCCTACATTGTGTGTGTCAATAGGAACACATAGCCTAGGATGTCAAGGCACTCCCCTGCTCCTCCCTTCTCCAATATAAAAGACTGACTGGGAGGAGACTACACTGTTAACTCTTTTCTTTGAATACTGGATGTTCAGGGAAGCAGCACAGAGAAAGCAGAAGCCAGAACCATTGAAAGTTGTAAACTGCAAGGGCTGGGGTAAGAATCTTAAATAGTTTCCTAGGGAATGTTTATTTTATTGTGCTCAAAAGGTTAAACTAATCCAAAAAAAAAAAGCTGAGTGTTTAATACTACTATAAAATAAAATATGTACAAAACATTCTCTTAACAGCAAGCTATAAGCATGGGTACTTACATAGATATAATAAAAGTAGGCCATACTCATGTTTTGATATTTCAAGTGTTGTATATCAGTTGTCATTGAATAACTGGTGCTGTTATATGATTCCATGCACCATCCATCCATGCCTTTTTCTATTTAAAGCGGTCCTCGTATGCTAGATTATTCTAAGCTGTAATGATCTGATGAAACCCAGTGTGAAAGAAATGTCTTTGTAATTGCACACCTTGCAGATCATAAGGATGGCAAGCTTCTGCTAATTAACATGTTTATAACCGCAAGCGCAGACATATGCTAAAGTATATTTACATGTGGCAACTTGTTGGATCAGATGCATTAAAGGGTTAGAGGCATTGAAAGTGTCCAGCTAACCGAATAATGTAGTCTTTTGAAGTAAAAAACAGAAAAAAAAAACCAAATGAATAAAAAAAAAAAAAACCACCACACACACACACACACACACACCTCTGTATTCCAGGACTAAAATAGTTAAAGGTAAAGTGCACTTATCCTTTTAACATCCTCACCCCCAAATATGAACACATGCCCCCCTTCTATGGGGCTGTTTGATCCTTCTATAGAACTCTATAGGAAGTTTCTGCATAGGAAAGCCCGGGCACAGAAGCAGTGTAAACACACAGTTTAATAACCAAGGCCAAGGGACACAGGCGAGTGAGTATACATCTGGGAAAAGAGAGGGTGTGGTAGTGTAGCTCAGGAGAGGCGAGGTGCACTCATCTTTTCAAGTTAAAATCTTGCAGGTATTTGTTAAAGAGCTATTAAACCCAGTCACAAAAAATGTATTATATAGCAGCTTTATCATTTGTAGATGTGGTGGCTGCATTTTCTTTTTCCCTTCATTTTCACCTGTTGATCCAGCCAGTAAGTCTGTTATTTTCCAGCTTCCTTTACCAGACCAAGCTGTCCAGCAAAAGTGGCAGCACAAACCACTTAAAGTGGTTATAAAGGCTAAAGGTTCTTTACCTTAATGCCAATGCCATTGGCTCCTGCAACTATCAATCCAACCCTGTAACAAGAGAGCGAGGGGTGGGGCTGAGCCACACTGTGTGTGTCAATAGATGCACAAACTGCAGCTCAAGATCCAGCCCAAACAAGTGCCCCCATAGCAAGCGTACACCTGTGCAACGGCCATGTTTGCCTACACAGGATGCAGAGGTGTTTTATTTCTTATTCAGATCTATTGGGATGAAGATGCTGCACTGACACAGCTGCTGGTCCCAATCTGACATCTGTGCCAATTCAGGTGCGTGTTGTGGGAGCGTGTCCCTGAACCCACACCAAGAGCGTGTTGTGGGAGCGTGTCCCTGAACCCACACCAAGAGCGTGTTGTGGGAGCGTGTCCCTGAACCCACACCAAGTGCGTGTTGTGGGAGCGTGTCCCTGAACCCACACCAAGAGCGTGTTGTGGGAGCGTGTCCCTGAACCCACACCAAGAGCGTGTTGTGGGAGCGTGTCCCTGAACCCACACCAAGAGCGTGTTGTGGGAGCGTGTCCCTGAACCCACACCAAGAGCGTGTTGTGGGAGCGTGTCCCTGAATCCACACCAAGAGCGTGTTGTGGGAGCGTGTCCCTGAACCCACACCAAGTGCGTGTTGTGGGAGCGTGTCCCTGAACCCACACCAAGAGCGTGTTGTGGGAGCGTGTCCCTGAACCCACACCAAGAGCGTGTTGTGGGAGCATGTCCCTGAACCCACACCAAGAGCGTGTTGTGGGAGCGTGTCCCTGAATCCACACCAAGAGCGTGTTGTGGGAGCGTGTCCCTGAATCCACACCAAGAGCGTGTTGTGGGAGCGTGTCCCTGAACCCACACCAAGAGCGTGTTGTGGGAGCGTTTCCCTGAATCCACACCAAGTGCGTGTTGTGGGAGCAGTGGCTGTGACAGTGCAACCACTGTGTCCCAACAGATATGACTGGGAATGTCTGCATGCAGATGTACGGAACACTTTTGCACCGTGTGGGCTAATATGGCCCTTGTACACTTTAATACTCCCATGTTAACAAGGCCTTTGGGTTCTTTCACAGAGGCGTCATTAGTTTTATACACGTCTTTTGCTAAGAAACTGAATACTGATTCATGTTACATCAGCTTACATCAGGGTGCACATCTGCCTTAAAGCAGAGTTCCACCCAAAAGTGGAACTTGCGCTCATTTCTCTCCTGTCTTTGACAGGTATCCTGTCCCCACTTCCGAGAGTCCTTGCCGCGACGCATTACATCAGCGGCTCGGCTCCCTCCTTCTTCCCCCACCACAGGGCCAGTAGGAGAGTGCAGCGGTGCCTCGCGCATGTGCAGTAGGGACCCGGCGTGAAGCTGTAATGCTTTACTACCGGGTTTCCTTACCGGCAATGGTGGCAGCACCCGACAGCTGACGGAAACATCAGCTGCGGTGACGAAATCGCTGGACTCCAGGACCGGTAAGTATCCTATTATTAAAAGTCAGCAGTTGCAGTATGTGTAGCTGCTGGCTTTTCATTTTAGCAGGGGTGGGCGGACCTTCTCTTTAAGTTCAGTTCCGTTTACATCAGTTTGCATAGGTGACAAAAGTATTAAAAAAAAAAAAGTTTGTTGCTTAAGGCCCCTTTCACATGCGGGACTCTGATTCCCTGCTGATCTGAGCAGAGTGGGAGGACGATGGTCCGTGTCTGATCAGTTTATGCGGAGACAAAGACAAAGCTGCTCTATGGGAGGCCAAGTGTAAATGGACTCTGTTGTCCGTTTACACCTGACTGCCCTCTGACCCGATCCACCTACACGGAGGAGATTGGATCCCCTTCCATTTGTTTTTAGAAAAAAAAAAAAAAAATTAAAAAAACGGATATAGGCAGATGTAAAAGGATTGATCATCTGCTAAACCTGAAAGCCTGTAGGAAGGAATTTCAGTCTATTTTTCATCTAAAAACAGGCAAATGGAAGATCTGTGTGGAAGGACTCTTATACTGCTCTTGTATAGTGTGCCATATCAAGAATACATGGAGACATATACAGCTAATGATTTTTTTCACTTTAAAGTGATTGTAAAGGCAGAAGGTAGAATGCAAGATAAAAAGCCTTCTGTGTGCAGAAGCCCTCCTAATACTTCCCTGAGCCCCATCTGGATCCAGCGATGTCCACGAGTGCCTCGGCCATCCGAGATTCTCCCTCCCGATTGACTGAGACACAGCAGCGGTGCCATTGGCTCCCGCTGCTGTCAAAGTCAGTTAGCCAATCAGAAAAGGAGGGGATGGGGCCGAACCACTGCTCCGTGTCTAAATGGATACACGGAGCTGCAGCTCGGCTGCCCCCAAAGCAAGCGGCTTGTTGTGGGGGCAGAAAGGAGGAGCTAGGAGCTCTGGCCAGTGACCCGAGAAGAGGAAGATCGGGGCTGCTCTGTGTAAAACCACTGTACAGAGCAGGCAAGTATAACATTTTGTTGTTTTTTTTTTTAAATAACAATGAGACTTTAATATGACTTTAATGTACCTACAGACACGAGACACAGTGAACTTTACAAGGTAGGGAGGAAGGCTGAGGTTATACAAACATCATTTTATCTCTAAACAAACAGCAAAACTCAGTAGAAACAAAAGGCGTTTACCTGTCCAAAGGTTGTGTACAAGAACACAGGGATCTCTGCTACGGTCATAGCCAAGGCTTGGATAATGGACATGCCCTCTGCTCTCTGGAATGCCATATTGGTCAGTTAGGCAGTATGTGAACACAAGGATAATATTTAATCAAGTTCAGGCATTAATTCCCCTATTTCTTGATCAGATAGTTGGCACAGATTAGGTGCATGTAAAGATCCCATTTTTCAAACAAACCCTAAAAAGAAAAAGGAAAAAAAAAACAAAAAACATAATAGAACAAATGTAAACCCAAACTGAATCACAGGATTGCAAGTTTATTGAGGAATGTAAAATAAGTAAAGTGCTTCTTACATTTTTGCTGCTACATAAATGTCTAATAAATAAATCAAATTATTTACATTTTATTAAAAAAAAAATACACCTCCATTTTATTTCTTCATATTTTGCTGCTTCCCAGTACTGCCAATCCCCTGTAGACACACTGCAGTCAGTCCCAGTTCTTAGGGTGTGTTCCCTGATGGGGACAACAATGTACTTTGCTTGCCTAATATGTATTGCAACAGGCACTTGCACTCTCCATCACAAGCCCAGTGATAACACACAGAGGCAGGGAGAGTGCTGTCACCCTATAACAGGAAGGACATTTATGGCAGAATCAAAGGTATTATTTTTAATAAAAGCTGCAGATTTAAAGATACTGAAAATAACTTTTGAAAATACAGTAACATGTCAAAGCCTAAATGTCTAATACTCCAAACAACACATTGCAAGCTGGACTGCGATGGCAGTTACATTTTCAGTGTATACTAATAAGGGGTAAATACATTACTGAAGAACACAGGCGTCTTGTGCTTGCATAGATAACAAATGTTTAGGATCTGTAAAGCACAACATCATTAGAGCCGGTTCACACTGGGACGACTTGTCAGGCGACCTAGTCGGCTGACAAGTCGCCTCCCGTTCTGTACAATGGAACCGTTCTAATCGGAGTGACGCAAATCGCTCCGACTTAGAAAAAGGTTCCTGTACTTCTTTTGGGGCGACTTGCATAGACTTCTATACAGAAGTCGGTTTGCAAGTCGCCGTGGCAGTCGTGTGCAAGTCGTGCCGCCCCTGTGTGAACCGGCACTTAGGGTTTTACATTTTGTTTGTAAATAGATATAAATGAATTTGAATAGGTAGTCAATGTGCTCTTTAATGTTAGATCACAAGTGCACTGTGTAGTTCACAAGTTGTGGTCATGATCTGTACTGGGGTCCCAAAGCCCATTTATTTTTAAAATTATAATCTGCACATTTTGCAGGTAAAAAAGAAAACGTGCATTTATAATTTTTTGTTGCAGAAGCCTGTAAAGCATTGCACCAGTGATCACCAGATTGCTGATGCCATGCAGGTGTCCTGCAGACCTGTCAGTGCATAGGCTTGCTTGTACCCCGTACGAGGAAGCCGATACATGCTGACAAGAGAAATGAACTACCACAGCGCTCACAGTGCCGTGGGAGGTCATAGAAAAATATAAGCCAACAGTTTTCCCATTCACAAAGCGCTGTGAATGAGTGACTGGGCCGGGTGGGCAGAGCCCTGCC
Source organism: Lithobates clamitans (assembly GCA_037952925.1). Lineage (NCBI taxonomy): Eukaryota > Metazoa > Chordata > Amphibia > Anura > Ranidae > Lithobates > Lithobates clamitans. Next base: position 1,041,220 of record JBBGZY010000052.1, on the reverse strand, counting down.
AGCCACGTTTTTTTTTTTCATTTTGAAAGCTAGCGGGTGGAGAGGAACCCACGCAAGTTGGCACAGCAGGATTCGGGGAGGAGCGGGGGCTGGTGCATTCTTAACATGCTGCATCCCGAATATGGGTGTAACATGTTATGAAAGGTGAACTTATCCTTTAATGTGACAAATAAACCGTAAATGTTACTATCCAATAGTACAATCTCTGTCAGATCCTCCTACAAATGTGAGGCACTGGCTTGCAGGATTATGGACGGTGGGTATGTGTCACCTACTCATGCTGAGGGGCTCAAGGGTTTGTGTCTGATGTGAAAAAAATAAACGTTTTGTTTTCTCTTTCTCTCTTAAGTCCTCCTCTGGGTCCTGGAACCCAGAGACTTTGTACAGTTTTTGGTGGGATAAAGTCTCCATTCCTGGGTCCACATCTTACCTGGTAACCAGATTATTAGTCTCAGCTATGCACAGGTCTTTATAGATGTTAACTGACTGATGCTCAGGATTTACTCTCTGTCTCTGCGGTGGAAGCTTGCTGCGGTGTGAAAAGGCTGAGCGCTAAAAGAACACTAAGTAGGAACATGTGCCGTTTGCTTTGAAGAACCTATCAGGGGCACCCTGCTAGTCAGGAACTGGTGCAAGTTTAGTAAGTGGCTCAGACATGTAGATATCTTAGTTACATAGTTATCTTGTTTGTTTTATGCTATGGACTTGCTGTAGAAAGCCTCCACCAGTGCAACTGCTCCCATGAAGCTTCCTCTCTAATGCCCTGTACACACGATCGGACTTTCCGACGGAAAATGCGCGATCGGAGCTTGTTGTCGGAAATTCCGACCGTGTGTAGGCACCATTGGACTTTTTCCATCGGAATTTCTGACACACAAAGTTTGAGAGCTGGATCTAAAATTTTCCAACAACAAAATCCGTTGTCGGAAATTCCGATCGTGTGTAGACAATTCCGACGCACAAAGTGCCACGCATGCTCGGAATCAAGCAGAAGAGCAGCACTGTCTATTTAAACTTCATTTTTCTCTGGTCATCGTACATGTTGTACGTCACTGCGTTCTTGACGTTCGGAAATTCCGAAAACTTTGTGCGACCGTGTGTATACAATACAAGTTTGAGCCAACATCCGTCGGAAAAAATCTGATGGATTTTGTTGTCGGAATGTCCGATCGTATGTACAGGGCATAAGGCTACTTTCACACTGAGGCAGTTTTCAGGCGCTTTAGTGCTAGAAATAGCCTCTGAAAACCGCCTCCCATTCATTGCAGCATGTCTTTTCACATTGGGGCGGTGTGCTTGCAGGATGTTACGAAAAGTCCTCCAAGCAGCATATTCGGGGCAGTTTGGGAGTGCTGTAAATAGCGTTCTCAAATGCCCTGCCTATTACAATGAATGGATAACGCTTCCAAAGTGCTTGAAAAGCATTTTAAAAGCGCTGCAAAATGGGACTTTTTACTTTTTTTTTTTTTTGCTAAAAGCGCCCCGCTAGCCTCCGAAAAGTGCCACTAAAGCACCACAAAAACGAGCATTGCTTTAGTGCTAATGGCCGGGCGCTGCCAGTGTAAAAGGGGTCTAAGGTGTTCCAGGTCCTTGTTGCACACTTGCCTCCCCCAAGTACAATACAGAAAGAATAGTCCCGCATTGTATGTGATGACACTGAAGGATCACCCACAGCCCAGAGCGGAGAAGAGGGCAGTGGTTGGATCAGAGGGTAAAGTACGGTAATCAACACCTCTTCAGCTGCACCCAGACCTTACAAGCATTAATCGTAACAGATGGGGGGGGTCCTTGTTTTTTTTTACCCTCCATCCTGGAGTTGGGCTTTAAATGTATTATGTCGGCCCTCAAACTACATAGTTTAGGTAAATTTAAACGCTTGCGGACCAGCTCACACCAATATACGTCGGCAGAAGGACACGTACAGACATAATAACGCACCTGTACATTGCCCTTTAAGAAGCGTTTTGCGCGTGCCCGCCGCGACCTCCGTGAGTGTGATCGCGGGTCCCGCGGACTCGATGTCCGCGGAGATACCCCCGATCATCTCACAGAGTGGAAGAACGGGGAAATGCTGATGTAAACAAGCATTTCCCCGTTCTGCCTAGTGACAGGACACTGATCACAGCTCCCTGTAATCGGGAACCCATCCCCCCCCCTCCCCCAGTTATAATCACTCCCTAGGACACACTTAACCCCTACAGCGCCCCCTAGGTGGTTAACCCCTTCACTGCCAGTCACATTTACACAGTAATCAATGCATTTTTAATCGCACTGATCACTGTATAAATGTGAATGGTCCCAAAATAGCGCCATAAGTGTCTGATCTGTCCGCCATAATGTCACAGTCATGATAAAAATCGCTGATCGCCGCCATTAAAAAAATTATCAATAAAAATGCCTTAAAAAACTTTTCCCTATTTTGTAGACGCTATAACTTTTGCACAAACCAAACACTTATTGCGATTTTTTTACCAAAAATACGTATTAGAATACGTATCGGCCTAAACTGAGGAAAAACAACATTTTTAAAATATTTTTTGGGGATATTTATTTTTAGCAAAAAATAATGCGTTTATTTCAAAATTGTCGCTATTTTTTTGTTTATAGCGCAAAAAATAAAAAAAAACGCAGAGGTAATCAAATACCACCAAAAGAAAACTCTATTTGTGGGGAAAAAAAGGACGTCAATTTTGTTTGGGAACAACGTCGCACGACCGCGCAATTGTCAGTTAAAGTGACGCAGTGCTGAATCGCAAAAAGTGCTCTGGTCTTTTGCCAGCCAAATGGTCGGGAGCTGAAGTGGTTAAATGAGGTTATACAATCAGATTGCAACCTGTATGGCTGACTTTAGGCTAGCATACACCACAATTGACTTGAATATCAAAATGCAGAATGTTTCTTTGCAACACCATGATGTAAACTGGCCCTGTGTGCTTTTTTTTTCTTAGTGAACTGTAAAAAAGCAGAAAATAGGGCCTAAAAGGTGACATGCCATCTATAACAAGCAATTATTTTCATGCTCTCCTTTCCCAACCTGTGCAAGGAAGCTGAGAGTAGAAAGTCGATTGGTTGCAAGCAAATGTAAATGGAGCTCCACATATTACTGGCCTTGGGGAAGCAAACGGCAGCTCTCCTATCTGTAGAGATCAAGGACTTTCCAATCCAGTGAATCCTCTGCAGCAGCAAAACTATTACCCCATAATGTGGCAAGCTCAGATATGGTCAGACTGGCCTATGTCTTCATCAGTATTATTATATCAGTCAACCACTGCCTGAAAAACTTCCTGTATTGGGATGATGTTCAGAAGCATACACGGCATGTTCTATAACATTGAATGTAAACGAACATGATATAAGGAGGCCTCAAATTCAGCATCTGGCATTGCCAAAGTGCAGCAAATATTTTTTGTGAATATTATGCTACAGGAAGCTGTCAGAAACTACAGATGTGTAGCCGTAGCTGTACCTCAGCCCTTTAAACAGCTATAGCGGGCGCACGGCGGGGGACCTAATGTGCGTGGCCTGCAGGTGCGATATCCACCAGCCACAGGCGATCGCAGGCACGAGAGCCAGACGGGTCGGATGTATGTGTGTGTAAACACACACATCCCCATTCTGTCATGAGAGGAGAGACAGATCATCTTGCTCCTATTAGTAGCGATCTGGCTTCTCCTCTAATCAGTCCTATCCCCATACAGTTAGAAACACTCAGAAGGGAACACATTTAACCCCTTGATCTCCCCCTAGTGTTAACCCCTTTCCTGCCAGTGCCATTTACACAGTCATCAGTGCATTTTTATAGCACTGATCGCTGTATAAATGTCAATGGTCCCAAAAGTGTCCGATCTGTCCACTGCAATGTCGCAGTTCCGCTAAAAATCGCAGATTGCCACCATTACTAGTAAAAAATAATAATAATAATAATAATAATAATAAATGCCATAAATCTATTCCCTATTTTGTAGATGCTATAACTTTGGTGCAAACCAATCAATATACGCTTATTGTGATTTTTTTTTAACCAAAAATATGTAGAAGAATATTGGCCTAAACTGAGGAAGAAATTTGTTTTTTTATAGGGGATATTTATTATAGCAAAAAGTAAAAATATTGCTTTTTTTTCTAAATTGTCACTCTGTTTATAGCACAAAAAATAAAAACCGCAGAGGTGATCAAATACCACCAAAAGAAAGCTCTATTTGTGGGGGGGGGGGGGGGGGGGGAACATCCATTCTGTTTGGGTACAATCTTGCACGACCGCGCAATTACCAGTTAAAGCAATGCTGTGCCGAATCGCAAATAATAACCTGGTCATTAAGGGGGCAAATCCTTCAGGTGACGAAGTGGTTAAAATAAATAAAAAAGTGGATGGACAGCATGGAAAAAGTATTGTGAAAGAATAAACCAAACCCTTTACCTACTAGAAATCAGTCTAAGACCCCTTTCACACTGAGGCAGTTTTCAGGCGTTTTAGCACTACAAAAAGCGCAAGAAAACTGCCTCCTATTCACTTGAATGGGTGCTTTCACACGGGGGCGGTGAACTTGCGGGGCGGTAGAAAAAGTCCTACAAGCAGCATCTTTGGGGCGTTTGGAGTGCTGTAAAAAGAACTCCAAAAATGCCCCTGCCTATTGAAATAAACAGCCACAAAACTGTTTGTTTTTTTTTTGGTTTTTTTTTAAGGTCACCGCACAGCAAAAATGACCGGCGCTTTAGCGGCTGTTTTAGCAGGGCTTCAGTGTGAAAGGGGTCTCAAGAATAATTTTCCTTCCCTGTCATGATATCTTATAGGCATTGACCACTTTTTTTTTCAAAACATATAGATAAAGAAAGAACAAACCGACAAAAAAAAAAAAAAAAAAACATTTATTAGTCTGGAAAAAAGACTACAAGTGCAGTGAGTTCCTCTGCTGCGGTGGCTGATGGGACATTTGGTATTCCTTTGGGGTAGGCAAGGGGGGCAGTGTACAGGTTACACCCTAAATACAGGTGTAATATTAAAGAGATATTAAACCCAAAAGCAAACATTTATTTTATTACAGCTTACCAATTTTCTTTTTTATGCTTTCTACCCTTTATTTTCACCTGGTCATCCAGCCAGTAAGTTGGATGATTTTCAACAGAACAAGCTGTCCTGTAAATGCAGCAGTTTAGAGACAACTATTTACCACTGACAGGGGGGCTTACAATGATCATTTTTTTTTTGTTTTGTTTTTTAAAGTGGATATAAAACCCCAAAACATTTTTTTCATTATGACTCATATCTGTTACAGCAGAGGATGTCATTTCATCTGTGCCCAGTCTTGCCACAAAGAGTTAATCCAGCTCTGAGCAATCCTCTTATCTTTCTTCAGTAGGATAAAAACAGAGACACAGAGAAATAGGAGTCAGTTCTCCCCCCTTGCTGTGAGTGACAAGTGATTTCCTTATCTCATGCACCAGTGTGAGAGAGGCATTCTGTGTACTTCACATCCCTCCTCCTTTCTTCTCCAGCTCTCCCAGGATTGGCTGCTCCACGTCTCAGCATGATTGCGGATGCTGAAGTCATGTGGTGACTTTCCTGGGTTTTGACTAGATGTTGGTGACCATGGGGCATAATCCACGAGACCAGAAGTTCAGTGTAAGAAATATCGATGCCTGGCCAAGGGGAGTGTGGAGGTGGGCGGGGAGTCTACTGACATCACGACTCCGCCCACCGACCTCCGGACAACAGACCTGCCCACAGAATCCAGAGTATTGCAGGGCTCCTAACAGCTAAAAGGGCAGATATTCGACAGGTAAGGATACATGCAGGAGGCACGTATATCCTTATAGATCAGCACTATGGAAGGAATTTAGAAATGATGAGTGGGGGTTTACATCCACTATGATGTAAAACCTTTATCCCAAAAGGAAGAAAACGGCCCACCAGATAGTTCTACTGAACAGCAGACCAGTGGGTGGCTCTAAGCATACCCAGAAAAGTATCTACTTGATATTGTTGGGTGCTCACTAGCACACTACTGCCCGGGCTTGGAAGCAGCCATCCATTTCTTTTGCTGCAGTAAAATGTAAAATATCTTGGATAATGGTCCAAGAAAGGGCAGTGAGCATTTTTCAAGATAATGTCTACACCTTTGACTCAATCTGGGAACCCTGGATTGAGTACATTCAATTGCCCCTGTGATCCACAACAGGTTCCTAAACTTTCTCATGACCCCCCGATGTCTGCAATTTCTCTGATCTGCCCGACTCCCTCTCCTTTCCTGATCTTACATCTCTTTTTTTCCCCTTGACAAGGAAGGTTTCTTTAACCTATGGATGTCATAGACTTAAACTTTTTGTATTATGACAGACTGTTTCCCCCCATGTTAGATAATGATACGTCTCCACTGTATGTGCTTTATTTAAAAAAAAGCCTCTGTATTCCTTATTTCCGAGGGCTGCTTGGCACTCTCATAACCACAAGCCGCTCCCCTACTCTCAACTGACGCCAGCGGGGGATTCTCGGTTCCCTCCCGCTGTAGCTGTCAGATCGGGAGAGTAAACAGCAGGTGGTCACGTGAGCGGTGCTCGGAAAGAAGGTATACAGAGGCATTTTTTTTTTAATAAAAAGCACATACAGTGGACACATAGCATTAGCTAACATGGGGATTGCCTGAAAGTGATAACGTTGGTTTAATATGTTCCTAGTAGGCCCTAACATTTTAGTTTAAGTCTGAAGGCCTCCATGTAATATGCTTTCTTACTCTTTGTGATTTGAGTGACAAATGTTCCTCCCCTATCACATGCCCTCACTGTCCTTTTGGACGATTTGTATATTGCTTCTGTTGTTTTCTGTCTGTACTTAATGTTTTTGACCATTTTAAATAAAAAAATAATTGAAAGAAAAATGTCATTTGGGTACAGCGTTGCATGACCACGCAATTGTCATTCAAAGTCAGACAGCGCTGAAAGCTGAAGATTGGCTTGGGCAGGAAAGGGGGTAGAAGACGTGTTCGGTATTGAAGCGGTTAAATTGTCAAACAAATATATATATTTGAAATCAAATTTTCATTATTTTTTGACAATAACATGGTGTGGGTAATTTCTGCCAGTCACAGGCCCCTCCTGCCTGTGTCTTAGAATAAGAGGGAGGTGAAGCCATCATTAATCCACATGTAATATCCTGCCCCCCCCCCCCCCATTGTATTTAGCTGTTTAGTGAGCATATAGGAAGGAGGGAGTGGGCTGTCATTTACCATTGTGTATATGTCCACATGTGTGACTCTATAGTCACATGGGCTGCTCAGATGTGATAGGGAGGAAATGCATAGCAACTCACTGAAAACTGAGCATGTGCAGAGCTGCCAACACTGCTATGTAAAATCCCTATCTGATTCGGGGACATGGACAGACGGGAGAGATAGAGAACAGCAGAATCAACCTGTTTTTTGTTTTTTTTACAGAATACAGAAAATGAATCTCTTAGTGACTGAGTGAGTATAAACAGCATGTTTATACTCACAGCATTTACTGACAATTACTGATAGTTTTTTATGGTGTGAGTTTTGTGGCGCTTTATACTATGGAATGCCACCAGCATATTTTGTAAAAGCTGAGTGACAGTTAAAGCAGAACTAAACCCGTCATTCTAAAAAACAGTTATGTTTCTGACATGCCAGGAATGCTAACTGTCACATTTACTTTTGCCCCCCAGGCTAGAAAACACTGATCAGTGCCGATTGAATGCAGGTTTTCCAGCAAGACCTGTTGAACAGACAGCGGTACACATAGGACTGAACGTTGTCCGATATCTGCTGAACCAGCTGACTTTTGGTACGTGTATAGAGGGCTTTCGTTTGCCCGGTGTAGTCTAAACAATTGCCAGTGTGACAACACAGGAGAACAATTAGGAAAGCATTGTCCGGACACTTCCTGTTATAAGGTGTTATAAGGACCCCTTATTGGCATGATCAACAGGTGTTACTTTCAAGAAGTGAATACAGAAAAATGACTTCTAAAATGACAATTACAAGGTGAATCCTATAGGAGAGTTCAGTGATTGGGTTTATATCAGGGAAGCAGTTCAAGTGGTTGTAAACCCCAAAATTAAAAAAGGAGTTGTAAAGCCTCAGAGCTTTTCTGCATTAACCACTTGCCGACCAGCTCACGCAGATATACTGCGGCAGGTTGGCAGCGATGCGCAAATCGCCATACCTGTATGGCGGCTCGGGCAGGGGCATGCCACTGGCAGCGCTCTCGCGCCTGCTGCACAATGCCCGCCGGCTACCCGCGATTGCGGTGAGGAGAGGCAGAACGGGGAACTGCCTATGTAAACAAGGCGATTCCCCATACTGCCAGATCTTCTGTTCCCAGTTGATCTGTCGTGTCCCTGGCTGCCCATCCTCCCTACAGTTAGAACACACCCAGGGAACACAGTTAACCCCTTCATCGCCCCCTAGTGTTAACCTCTTCCCTGCCAGTGTCATGTTTACATTGATCAGTGCATTTTTAAAAGACTGATCAATGTAATAATGTCACTGGTCCCCAAAAAGTGTTATTTGGGGTCAGATTTGTCTGCTGCAATGTCGCAGTCCCACTAAAAGTCTCAGATCGCCGCCATTACTAGTAAAAACAATTAAAATAAATAAATAAACGTCCCTAAATCTAGCCCATAGTTTGTAGATGCGATAACTTTTGCGCAAACCAATCAATATAAGCTTATTGTGATATTTTTTTTTTACCAAAATATGTAGAAGAATATATATCGGCCTTACCAGGCACTTAAACCCCCCTTCGTGCCCAGACCAATTTTCAGCGCTGTCACCCTTTGAATGACAATTGCGCGGTCGTGCAACACTGTACCCAAATTAAATTTTTATCATTTTTTTTTTCACACAAATAGAGCTTTCTTTTGGTGGTATTTAATCACCACTGGGGTTTTTATTTTGTGCTAGACAAAAAAAAAAAAAAAAGACGGAAAATTTTGAAAAGAAAAAATTATGTTTCATAGTTTGTTATAAAATTTTGCGCTGATGAGGCGGCACTGAGGGGGACAGATAAGGCGGCACTGATGGGCAGCACTGTAGATGAGGCACTGATTGGTGACATTAATAGGTGGCACTGATAGGTGGAGCTGGTGGGCACTGATAGGCAGCACTGGCAGGCGGGCACAGACGAGCTGGCGGCTGCTCTCCTTGATCGGCTCCGATGTCCCTCTGACAGCCGCCGGTGATCGGCTTTTCTTTTTTTTTTTTTTCTCCTCACGCTATCAGCCGATTACTGGCTCTGTTTACATCACATGATCAGCTGTCATTGGCTGACAGCTGATCACATGGTAAGGGGTCGGGATACGATCTGTGATCCGGCGAGTCTCATGGACTCGCTGATCACAGAGCGCGCCCTGCACGAGGTACGCAGGCTGCATGAGGCACGAGAGGACGTCTATTGGCAAAGTAGGTCTGCGCTGTAGCTGTCATTCGGCTATACTGCAGATCTGAAGCGGTTAATATATTGCAGCTTTTCAATCATTAGATGTAATGGCTGCATTAGTTTTCTTTTCCCCACCTGGTGATCTGGCCAGTACCACACCTCCTGTATTAGAGTGCCCCCCCCCCCACTCTGGATGAAGGAAAACAGGAGCCACAGCTGCATTGTCGGTTTGGGGGAGGGGCAGTGTTAGATGCACTAGCAGATTTAAATACACTAACAAACTGAAGCCAAACTCCAGCTCACACTTTATAAATCGGTTACAGCAAACATTTTTTTTTTCCCCATTTGAAATAAACATTTTACACTATTAATAAATAAAAGCTGATCACTGTAAGCACCAGTGTCAGGGGTAAATGGTTTATCCCAGCTCTCTAACTGATACATTCTGCTGGAGAGTTTGTGCTGTGAAAAAAAAAATACAGATTTGCTGGCTGGATCACCAGATAAAAAAATAGAAGAAAGAATGTGCAAAAAACGAATGCAGCCATCACATCTAAGAACTGGCAAACTGCAATATAATAAATATATTTAGTTTAGGCTTTATTACTGATTTCAGGTACACTAAGAAAGCAGCAGACACAATGCAGAGCTCTGCTGATCACTATTATTATCCATATACTGTCATGTATGGGAATAGAATGTACACAGGAAATGTACTCAGCATGCATACCACTGGAGACAACATGGATCAGCAGGAGCCTGCTCCTCGATCTCCTCTGCAGGACTGAGAGTCGGGAGTCATGCTGCTCCTCATCCCGAGGATAACCATGACAGTCCGCCTTCCCGTCCCCGAACCATCCCCAGCTATCATGCACTCACCGCTTCTCCCCTCCAGAAGGGCAGCGTCTCCTCCAGCCTAGCGCACCCGAACCCTGAGACCTGAATGACACCGGTCACCACCAATAGCTAGCGAGGATTTCACATTCCACGACCGCAGCAGCCAATCCGCGCACCCGCTTGGGCCTCACGTGTGCGGTTGCATTAAAAAAGTGCCGTAGACGCTTCCTGGTCGGCGGAGTCCCTGATTGGTGGATAGGATGTGAGAGGACCAAGGAAGGGGGGCGTGGTATGTTTAAAGACACAGCATGGGAGAAGATGGATGGTTTCTGAGGTGGGTGGTGGTGCTCTGAGGGAATGGTTCTCTGTGGGTGGGGTTTGTGTTAATGATTATAGAATGGGGTCATAGTTTGGTGTGTGAGCCTTTACTCATATTCCACTTACAATGATGTTAAAGGAGTTGTAAAGTCTCTGCATTTTATGCATTAAGGTGAAAAACCTGCGCTTCAGCTGCCCCCCCTTTCTCTTACCTGAAACCGATCGTTCCAGCGACAAGAACGAGCCCAGCAGCTCCAGCCGCTGCCTCAGGTCCTCATTGGATAGATTGATAGCAGCAGGAGCCATTGGCTTCCGCTGCTGTCAATCAAATCCAGTGACACGGGGCCGAGTCCTGCTGTCTTTGTCAATGGACGCAGCAACAGGACTTGGAAGCGCGTCCGCACGGAGAACGATCAAGCAGCTGTTCCGCCGATTGATCGTTCTTACGGGCGGCGAGAGGGGGACGCCCTCCCTCCAACCTCTGGTGCTTCTACCGACTCACCGCTTCCATCGGTGAGTCGGACACAGGTTCTGCTGGCCCCGGATGGTGAAGATAGAGATTTCCGGCAGACCTGATGGTCGCCAGAGTTTCTATGATCGCTCGAAGGCCGGGCGCGATGTTATGACGTCACGCCCGGCCTTTGCATTCAAACGAATGGCGCCGCCTCAGCTGGGAAGCCAAGATCGTTTTATTTATTTTTTTATTTCTGGCTTCCCAGCCTAGAGGTGAGATGTGGGGTCTTATTGACCTCATATCGCACTGTAAAGAGGACCGTTCGTGCCACAAGGAATGTTTACAATTTATTAAGTGATCATTTTTTTTTTTAAAGTGTCAAACTAAAAAAAAGAAAAGTAAAATTAACAATAAAAAAAAAAATTAAAGCGCTCCTGTCCCCGCAGAAGTGAGCACATACATAAGTCCCGCCCACATATGAAAACAGGATTCAAATCACACATGTGAGGTATCGCCGTGAACGTTGGAGCGAGAGCAATAATTCTAGCCCTAGACCTTCTCTGTAACTCAAAACATGTAACCAGTAAAAAAAATTTAAAGCGTCACCTACGGGGATTTTTAAGTACCGAAGTTTGACGCCATTCCATGAGCATGTGCAATTTTGAAGTGTGACATATTAGGTATCTATTTACTCAGCGTAACTTCATCTTTCACATTATGCAAAAAAATAGGGCTAACTTTATTGGTTTTTTTTGTTTTTTTTTTAAAGCAAAAAAAGTGTTCGAAAAATTGCTGAGCAAATACCGTGTGAGATAAAAAGTTGCAACGACCGCCATTGTATTCTCTAGGGTCTTTGGTAAAAAAAATATATAATGTTTGGGTGTTCTGGATGTAATTTTCTAGCAAAAAAATTATGAATTTTACATTTAGGAGAGAAATGTCAGAATTGGCCTGGATGGGAAGTGGTTAAAAGTCCTCAGCTACAAAAACTACTACTAATAAACAGTCACTCACCTGTCCCACGATCCAGCGGTGTACTCACCGCAGCCATGTTCTCCCCGTGTCCCCCCTCAGCGGCGCCGACATCTCTACTATGGGCGCCCGGCTGTGACAGCTTGCGGCTTCACAGCCGGGTGCCCACTGCACATGCGTGAGCGGCGCTGCACTCTGTGACTGGTCCCGAAGTCTTCTAGGATCTGTCATGTGTCCCAGAAGACTTTGGGAAGGAGAACTTCCGCTTCCGTGCGCCTAAGGCAACTGGAAGGGAAGTGGGAGCAGGTACCTGTCAAAATCAGGTACCTGCTCCCCCCCCCCCCCAGTTTCACAAACAGGAGCTGGGGAGGAGGCTTCTCTATAGAGAGCCGGTCAAAATCTCCTGCTATTGCTAATTGGATGAGGGGAACCCGCATCCAATTCGCAATGGTGTGAACCCATCCTAAAGTGTTAGCTCATATTTACCAAACAACTGCCTATGCACGTAGGGGCCTCTGTAGATAAAAACAAACTATGCAGCTCTGACTGAAGATGAATAATAACTTTTTTTTACCAAAAATATGTAGCAGAATACAAATTGCCCTAAATTTATGAAGAAATTATTTATTTTTTATTATTGGATATGTTTTATAGCAGAAAGTAAAAAATATTGTTTTTTTCTCGAAATTGTCTGTCTTTTTTTGTTTATAGCGCAAAAAATAAAAACCACAGAGGTGATCATATAGCACCAAAAGAAAGCTCTATTTGTGGGAAAAAAAGGACATCAATGTTATTTGGGTACAGCGTCGCATGTCCGCGCAATTGTTAGTTAAAGCAATGCAGTGCCGTATCGCAAAGAATGGCCTGGTCAGGAAGGGGGTAAAACCTGCCGGAGCTGAAGGGGTTAAAAGATCATCTGATGGTGCAGCAGCTCCCGTATGCTCTCGTATGTTCCACAAACACAGTACTCTGTCATCTGACTCCTCCCACGCGTATTGCCATGATCACGTGACTTCCTCAGGGATAGTGTCAGATTGGCCGGCTTCTGTCGGACCTGCTGCCATACACACGGGCCAAGTTTCATCCGATTTCTATTTAATTGGTTGATACCGCCCAGTATACGGTCCATGTATACAGCCCTTTGCATCTCTATGGCATCATACATTGGAAATAACTGCCACAGACTAGGTGGGGAAATAGTTACCACAAACTGTGTGGGCCACAACAATTGTAATACTTTTTAGAAGCAGCAGAAACTTTAGTCCCATACAACAGAGGGCCTCTAAAGTGAGTGACCTGGAAGTCCGTCTCCGGCGGAACAACCTCTGTTTCATTTGGTTTCCTGAGGGCAGAGAACCGGAACGCTTTGTGGAACAATAGATCCAGAGGGCGTGGCCGGTATGTAAGACCGAGAGGACGCACATTGTCTGAGCTCCGTTCCTCCATTTATCCTGCCAGCTATCTGGGCTCTTTTTCTCACATCCTGCAGTGGACTAATTGATACCCTGGGTTCCAAGAAGTAGCAGGACACCCCGCGGGCTCCTCCGCTTTCTACGGTAAAGCTACGATCCTCCAAAAACCCCGCCAACACACAGTGCCTCTCCTCTCCAGCGGCGGCCATCTTGACCACGCAGATGCCTGTGTCCACCATGTCGGCAGCTGCACAGAAGCCCTCCGCAGATATCCTGGAAGCCAATAAGTCCTGCAATGATGCTATCAAAACGTGCAAAGACCCCCCTACAGTTAAAATTGACTATCTGGCCACGGACATCAGCTTGATACGCCACAATCTGGATAAATTCAGAGGACAGAAAGCCGCATCTCTCAGCTGGAGAGTTTCACTAGTGCCGATTCCAGGGAACTGCATGCCTTGCAGATACAGGTAAAGGCGCTCCAGGAAAAGTCTATTGATACAGAGAACAGGCTTAGCAGAAACAATATCCGCATCCTGGGCCTGCCTGAGCAGGCAGAGGACCCCAGGCCGGTCTAGTTTGCAGAATCATCATCGCCAAGCTGCTTGATTTCCCTGCTATGCCAGCTACCTATGTGGAGGAGAGGGCCCATAAAGTCCCCCCACCCCTCCTATCCCGGGGACCCCCCGCTGACTTTTTTCCTCAAGCTACCCAGTTACAGGGACAGAAATCGAATAGTGGCAGCTGCCAGGCAGAAGCAAAATTTGAGGTAAGAGGGCTCCAAGATCCTTCTCTTTCCCAACTACTCGCCTGAGATCCAACAAAGACCTGGCTCCTATACTGAGGTCCGTAAGAACAGGGCCTCAAGTTTAGCCTTCTCTATCTCAGCAAGCTGAGAGTGGTAGATGGAGATCGAACCAAGTTCTTCAAGACTCCTGAGGTGGCGGGGTTCTGGCTGGATGGCCGCTAGCATGGCTGCTGACCGATCCCTCGTTTGATGAGCGCTTTGGATATCACAACCTTGCAAGTATATGGGCCTGGGTCCTTATGATTTTTGTGATTTTTCTCTTTTTTTCCTTCTACATCACTATGTTACTGTTCGAGTTCCTTACCTTGATTCACAGCTCATGTGTTATACTTCTGCTACTGTTATCCTCTCCTAAATGCCAAGGTACTCTGCTATTCTCTTCCTGAACCGAACTTCCAGCTTCAGAATATGAGGGAGCCAGTTGTATGGCAGATGGAACACCTGGAGAATCCTTTTGTGACTACCTGCCACCCTTTCCACAGTGAGTCATCTACCTGGGTTTATCTTTATCCCCCAGACCAGCGGAGCTTCCCCAGTTCCCCCCCCCTGGTCTCACTTGGAACGCCTTTAAGGTGTTCACTAGGGGTCATTATATCTCTGCAATTAAGGCGGTTAAAACACATCAAGAAGCCAATACGCTACTGTTGGAAAAGGAGATTGAGAGGTCCTCTGACCGATATGGGTCTGATTCATCTGATTCGTCTGATTCATCTGATTCCCCTTCTGGCCTCCCTGTACACTCATTGCCTGGAGTTTGGTGCTCTGCCACCCACTATGGCAAATGCACATAAAATTTTGATGCCGAAACCCAACAAAAATCCCAAATTATGTGCCTGCTATAGACCTATCGCACTCCTTAACATAGATTTCAAGATTTTATCTAAACTTATCACTGTTAGATTTAACCCCCTTCTACCCTCCATTATAGACCTGGATCAGACTGGGTTTATGGCCCATAAATCCACAGACATTAACCTTCGCAAGGGCTTTTCACGAATCTACATGAACACCATGAGAATGTGGGCACCAGAGTGGTTGCCTCTCTTAAAATCAAGAAGGCATTCAACTCGATTGAATGGCTTTTCTTGTGGAAGATCCTTCGGAGGATGGGTTTCCCTCTGGTATTTATCCAGTGGCTGCAAACCCTATATCAGTCACCACAGGCTGCCATTCGATTGGAGGGTAGAGTGTCTTCCTCTTTTTCTCTATCTAGGGATACTAGGCAGGACTGCCCTCTCCCCCCGGCACTATTTGCCTTAGGCATGGAACCAGTGGCAGAAGCATTACGTGTCTCACCACATATTAAGGGACTTAAACTGGCATGGCTGGAGGAGAGGGTAGCCCTGTATGCAGATGACCTCTTGCTTTTTTTGAACAAAGTAAACTCCTCCTTGCAGGAGGCTTTACAGGTTCTGACTGAACTCTCAAAAGTAACAGGGCTGAAGGTGAACTGGTCCAAGTCACAGTTACTGGCCGTCAATCTGGACGCCAAACGGTTGGTCCTGCCGGATCTGCAGCTCAAGTGGGTGGAGGATTTTACATACCTGGGTGTGCGAGTCTTGAGAGATGCAACAGGATTTATCCCACTAAATTTGGACCCAGTTGTTCAGAGCGTTAAGGCCAAGCTGAAAGCATAGGCAAACCCCCCTCTATCCCTGATAGGCCGAGTGAATCTTCTTAAAATGAAGATACTCCCCAAATTTACTTACTTGTTTCAGAACTTCCCACAATGGATTCCCAGCTCTTTCTTTGTGCAATCTTCTCATTCCTTTGGGGACAGAACCCGCTCTAGCCTGTGTTGCAGGGGGGATTGGCATTTCCGGACTGTCAGAAATATTTCCTTGCCGCCCAGCTGGTCACTGCGGTTTGGTGGCTGATACCAGATGTGTCCAACCCCGCTGCGGTCCTGGAGGCGGCATTGGTCCGCTCCATGGAGGCTCTGTCAAACCTACCCTTGCGGGGCCCTAAAGCTTCATACGATTTGACTCCTTCCATGCGCACGACCCTCTGGGCCTGGAACGCAGGACTGGGTCTTGAAAAATACCTACGATTTGCGGTTTCTCCAAATGCTCCCCTGTGGAGAAACCACACTCTGCCCCACTTTTACGCACTACCTGAACCCAAAATATGGGCCAAGCACAAGATTAAATTAATTTTTGATATTACCTCTGATAATTTGATATACTCGTTTGACCATCTAATGTCTCATAATAGTGTTCCGTCCTCGTACCTATTTTGGTATTTGCAGTTATCCCATGTTTTCAAGAGCCAAATACGTTCTAATGACGTGCAAGTGGTACAACCTGTTCTGGAAAGGATCATGTGTTATGAATGTACAACAAAACCTACATCTGTCCTCTATGCACACCTTCTCCGGGTTTCCTCCCCTGAACTGATATTCCAGGGCTGGACTCTGAAGATTGTGAAGACATGTGGGACTTCCCATTCAAAATTCTTGTCTCTTTACAGGACCGCCTCATACAATATAAAATTGCCCATAGGGCATACATTACCGTTTATAGCTTGCATAAAATGAAAACGTCTTTATCCTCGGAGTGCTGGCGATGTACCCAAGCTCCAGATAACTTCATACATATCTTCTGGTCCTGCCCCGCAATCAGTGTATACTGGACATAAATAATTTATCCAATTCAGGAAATACTGGATATTGACATAACCCCAACGCCACAGGCGTGTTTATTGGGGTTGGTGGAGGAATTAGCCCCCAGGGTGGCGGAGAGAACTTTGATCAGACGTCTTTTTTATGCTAGGAAAATTCTTACACTTGTTGGAAAAAACGGCCCCACCTTCCCTCTTTCTGGAAAACACATGTCAATAATGTATTACCTCTATACAAAGACACGTATCACCATAGAGGTTGCCCTAAAAAATATGACAGAGTATGGGCCAAATGGTTGGCTGATCCGTCTACCGCAGTGGTTCTCAACTCCAGTCCTCAGGGCCCACCAACAGGCCAGGTTTGCAAGATAGCTGAAATACATCACAGGTGATATAATTTGCTGCTCAGTGATTGCAGTATTCCAGTCTGCAACTCCCCAAGGTAATACTTAAAATCTGGCCTGTTGGTGGGTCCCGAGGACTGGAGTTGAGAACCACTGGTCTACCGCATCATCTGCTTGAGTAGTATAGTAGTTAAGTGTGTATCCCCCCGCATGATGAGGCTATTTATAGTTCCTCTTGACATTCCTCTCTGTTGCAGGTCACGATATTGACGTCCTTACATTTTTCTGTGTTGTACATACGAATTTGGGACTGAGACACTACCTCACCCCTTCTCACGTTAGCTCTCAATATCTGTTACATTATGGTGGAGCTACTGTGATAAGGGTATGCATTATTATATATACATTTATATATTCATTTTTTTGACTGATTATATACATTTTGGAATCATATCTTTAGATTCTGGACTTTTCTTTAGGGTCACTCTCTCTCCCAGTTTATTACTCCTCTGTCCACCATGGAATAACATCAGGGCATTACTTGGGAACATACCATGCATGGGTACCAAACCAAGTACGGGGATACCAGTGGGACATCCATTGATGTCCTAGGTTTCTTTTTTTAGACTTGATCTGGAAGCGCAATATGTTTCTGATCCTTCTGATTCTACATATCAACAATGGAAACATGCTGAAAGATCATATGCCATACAACAGAAGGAAGTGCAGCCAAATCTTTGCAGTATTAAAACAGGAGCGTGTTTGGGGAAGACCAGAACATGGAAATTGTGGTGTGAACAAGACCTGAGCCAGAATGTTAGACCTGTGATCAGTGAGTGACTATGGACTAGCCTGTTCAGGAGCTGATGATCCATGGGAACAGGAACAAAGCTAGCCTGTGAGTTGCCCAAGGTGAGATTGAGGTGTTGATTACTACTACTGGTCACCACTACCTGAGCTCTGTGGAATCATGGGATGAACTTTGACACCCTGACATTCTCGGGACATTGCCTGGCTGTACCAAGTTCTGCACTGGCATGCTGAACATCTTGGGTAGGAAGGACCCCTCACTGTTGTCCAAGGCTGTATCAGCCAAGGTATACTCTGGTCACATAGATACACATTTTGCTCTGATTGGACTGTGCCAATTTCATGATCAGGTGATCAGAGCAACTTTGTGAGTCCACCACCACATACCCTGTTTCCCCGAAAATCAGACCTAGTGTGATTGTCGGTGATGGCTGCAATATAAGCCCTACCCCCCAAATAAGCCCTAGTTAAAGTCCTTGTAGGTCTTATTTTCAGGGTAGGGCTTATTTTCGGGGAAACAGGGTAGGGCTTATTTGGGGGGTAGGGCTTATATTGCAGCCATCACTGACAATCACGCTAGGTCTTATTTCCGGGGAAACAGGGTACTTGTGTTCCTGGGGCGAGTAACAGACATTTGATGTTTCAAGGATCTACTGAACCACTGCTGGAGAGACCCCTGTTATAAGGATTGAACATGCCATTGAGCCCTTTTGATCATAGGGATTGTAGCATAGACTGTGCCAATGATCTTAAGACACTTTGTCACAAAGAGAGCGTGAGCAGAGAGGGATTCTTGCAGACCTAACTACCAATACCTATTCTTTTGGAAGAGAAATTTTTGCATATGTACTGGAACAGGCTGCATTGTTTTCTCTTGTTTTGGAATATTTGTGCAGATAAGGATTCTTTTGGAATTGGTCGGCTCAGATCAGTTGTGGCCCTGACTTACTGGCAAGAGTCACGCACCTGTCTGTTTTATTTATTTATTTTTTTTAAACAAAAGTTTTTATTAAACAATTATACATACAGCATAGACTTGTGTGTTAGGTGTACAATACATCCAGTACATGAGGAACAACATATGTAGTACTGATACAGTACAAGTTTCAAGTTGCATTATAGTATTAAAAATTCTTTCAGGGTACAGGTATTAAGCTCTTAATGGAGGATATATAACATAATTATACTTCATAGGGTACCTTTCTGAGGAATCAGACTATTATCATGTGCAGGTTTCCGATTCTTGTAGCCAGCGGTCCCAAATTTTATTGTACTTCGCTGGGCATCCCCTGTTAATATATTGTGGGGTAGTGTTTACTTCTACCTTCCAATCAATAAAGCTGGGAGGTAGAGGTCTCATCCATTGCCTAGCGATAGCCTTCCTGGCCGAGAATAGTGTTTCATGTAGGAATATCTTCGTGTATTTGTCAATAGAATCGGGAAATATCCCAAGCAGGCACTGTTTCGGGTCCAGGCAAAGAGGGGATCCCATAGTGTCATGTAGAAAAGCCACAATCTGTGTACATAGGCCCTGTATTTTGGGGCAGGCTCAAATTGGATGGAAGAACGTACCTATCAGGGAAGAATTGGGCTGTCCACGCTTCTATCTAGCTACTCTCATGGGGGTGAGATATGCTCGGTGTAATATATAGATTTGGGATAGTTTATCTGAGAGTTTAGGGGATACAGCCTTGCAGGAATCCAAAGCATCACTCCTTCCTCATCCTCCGTTGGTCCCACCTCCCTCTCCCAGTGGGGTTTGAGATCATACACTAGTTTGGTAGAAGAAGGGGTAGAAGCATGCTATAGAAGGTCTATATCAACTTTTGGGGGTCCGTACCTTTAACTACTGCCATAATGACGATGGGGATGGGTTGTGGAAGGGAGTGTGGAAACTGAGTGGATAGCATGTCGGACCTGTAAAAATCTAAAAACGTGATTCGGGAGCATGAATTTGTTGCAAAGGGCGTCAAATGTCCTTAGATTTCCAGCTGAGAGCGAGTGGTGTAAATAGTATATCCCCTGCATACCCCAGGTCTCTACAGGTATTTGGAGGAGTTCAGTAAGGAGTTTGTTATGCCATAATGGGGTGTAGTCATTATGCAATGGTATCTCCAGTTTGTCAGTAGCGAGGTCCCATATACGTCTATAGTAGTATAGTAAGGTCTTTTTGACACCCTCCGAGTTGGAACCCCCGGAACCTACCGCTATTGTACAAAATGGATCCTGGGTCCGCTGCGCCCAAAGTGGACACAAAATAATACTGAATCTGTCTCTGTCGGTTTTACCTAGGTCAGTGGAGTTCTTGAGGGTTCGCCAGGCTAGTTTATGTCTGTCAGTCCCCCAGACAAAAGGCTTGAGCAGAGCTTCCAGAGATTTGAAGTATTTCAGAGGTGTGTAGACCATGGTATGCCATATAATATATAGTATTTTAGGCATCAGGACCATTTGTATTAGGTTAATAGCGCCCCATACACCTAACGGTATGTTTTGGATTTAATAAGGGAGAAAAGAGGCTCGATGTTAAGAGAACTATAATCAGCTGGGTATCTGGATACAAGTATCCCTAAGTATTTAATGGTGTTAACACGTTGCAGTGAAAGTTGGGACTTTGACTCAGAAGGTGGGAAGCTATCGATAGGCAAGAGTCCAGAGAACGACCCAAATTGTTCTATCGTCTGGAGTGCGGTTTGGAGAGAGGGACCTGAGTCAGCCAAGTATAACAATGTATGGTCTGCATACATACAAATTTTTTCGGTTAGGGATCCTAAGCACAGCCCTCGGATCTCTGGATTTTCTCAGATATGGCAAGGAGCTCAGCAGCCAGGGCATATAGCAGTTGGGAAAATGGGCAGCCCTGTCTCGTGCCTCTAGTGAGGTCAAACACCGGAGACGGCCATCTATTAGCCACCACTTTGGCTGTTGGAGTCTGGTACAATAGTTGAATCCATTTGATAAACTTGGGCCCAAAGCCATATCCCTCTAAGCATCTCTAAAGCTATTACCACTCTACCAAATCAAATGCTTTTGCCGTATCCAAAGTTACCACAACCCGTGTGCTGACGCCAGCGCGTGTAGCCTGTAAATTGATGTATAGTTTCCTCAGATTGAATGAGGTATTACGACTGGGCATGAAGCCTGCTTGATCCGTATGTATCAAGGTCAGAATAACCTGGTTAAGACGCATGGCCAGTACCTTGGCTACTATTTTAATATCCACTTGTAGTAGAGAGATAGGTTGATGGGATTCGGGGGTAACCTGGGTCCTTTCCTGGCTTAGGTATAAGAACTATTATTGATTCTTTCATGGAAGGAGGCAGTGCAAAGATCTTGAAGAGGTGATTGTATAAAGCCAACAGTTTGGGGGTAAGTATCTCACTGTATTGTGAATAGAATTCAACCTTCCGAACCCGGGGATTTGGACCTAGCAAAGCTAGCTATCGCAGTAGCTATTTCGTCGGTGGTGAGATGTGACTCCAGGAGGGTCATTTGGTCATCTGTTTACTGTGCAAAAGTAATATCCGCCAGGAAGCGGTTCATCGGTTCTACGTCTATAGATACTGTTGATGTGTACAACCCTGCAAAAAAAAATCTCTGAACATCGAGGTCACACTGGATGGGTCCGTAATCTGTCAAACCTTGGGATCATGTAGGGAAATAAAAACTGGGGGTCTGTCCTTGCTATGTACCAAGTATGCCAATAGTTTGCCAGCTCTTTCCCCATGTTCAAACAACTTCTGCCTGGAGAAAAATATTTTTTGTCTGGCCCTCTCAAACTAATTGGTTCACCACTCTAGTCTGTAGTTTTAGTAGGTCAGCATTGGCAGGAGATTAATATGATGCATATTCTTTTTTTGTGGAGGACAACTCCACCACCGCCTTATCAAAGGCACCAGCAGAGTCAGCCTTTAATGTGTGAGATCAGGGATGCGCGGGCATACAGTTTAAAAGGAGTCCCAGACTGCTGATGGGGAGGCAGACTGATCATTCTCTGTAGAAGCTTGTCATCTTCTGGCAGTAGAGAGTAGGGGTGCAATGGATCGTCACCGATCCATGATCCGAACGGGTCAACCTGTTTGGATCGGCAAACACGCGATCCACGGACCACTCCACTGCCTCGGCCTTAGGAAAGGCCGCGGCTTCGGCCTAGCTCCGGAGCGGCGGCCATCTTGGTACACCCGGCGGCGGCGGTGAGCGCTGACGTCATTACCCCTCAACTCGTGGATCTGATCTGGCTGGCTTGGCGGCTTCTATTCTGTAAGGTAAGACTAAACACCACTAGTCTTCCTATACTCATACTGTATACAGTGGGGAGTCTGTGGATATTACAGCAGTGGGGGAGACTGTGGATATTACAGCAGTGGGGGAGACTGTGGATATTACAGCAGTGGGGGAGACTGTGGATATTACAGCAGTGGGGGAGATCCGTGACTCTGATCCGAGGAACGATCAGAACCGTGAGTTTTTTGATCCGTTGCACCCCTAGTAGAGAGAGACAAAAATGGGTTTAAATGCCAGGTGCGGGGCAGTATGTCAATGGGAATGCTTAAGGTAATCCAGTAAGGGCTATGGTCTGATAGAAGCCTGGGGCAGAAAGCCGCTTCCTTTAATCTGGGCGCGAGTGTGCGGGATAGTAAGATGAAATCAATGCGGGACATGGTATTGTGGGTGGACGAGAGGCAGGAGTAGGCCTGGGTATGTAGGAACTTGCATCTCCATGTGTCTACTAAATTAAAGGTGGAGATGAGTCTCGAGAATCTGGTGCTACTAGTAGTCCCCGTAGTGGGCAGTGATGGTTGGAGCCTGTCTAGGGTGAGAATAAGTGTGGTATTGAAATCACCCAGCCAAATTGCTTGTGTTGTGGGGTGGCGAGTCATGAATGAGAATCCCTCCGTGATAACAGAGGCAGAGAATGGGGGGGGACATAAAAGGCCAGCAAGAGGAAAGGCTCTCCATACTGTTTGGTAGATAGAAATACATAGTGCCCCTGGGGGTCAGTGGAGACATAACATAATTCGAAGTGTACTGATTTAGGAATAAGAACTGGAACTCCCCGAGCATGGGATGTGTGGGTAGAAGGGAAGGCCCACCAAACCCATGTGCACCGGAGAGCCAGTTGCAGTCTCCCCTCCACATGTGTCTCAACTAGCACAAATATATCCGCTCGCTGCTTTTTAAGGAATGTGAGGGCTCCCGAAGATTTGTCACGCATGCCTCTCAAATTCCAAGTGAGACATTTTATAGATGCCATAATCTAGACTTTACATTAGGGAGGTGGAACAGTAATACCCAATAGCCATTTCCCTACAGACAGGTCAGTAGGATCTGCATAACCCAGACATTGTATTAATAAAAGTAAGCTTGAAAGAACATAGAAGGAACAAATAATGAAAAAACATCTTTGAATCACTTGTACCTGGAGCATGTCATATGTATTGTTACGCATTAAAAGAACAATCCCCTCCCCCCACCCTACCCTACACCTTGGAAGGAAGATATTGGGTCATTGCCCTGAGCAAAAAGTCACCTGTGATAGTGAACCAGTCCCAGCAGCCTTTCCAGCCTGTATAGCTGTATTTCCTAGTGGTAGGTGGGGCAAAGTTTTGCTGCACTTTACATGCGTTCTGTAGGACTACAATGTCCCCGGAGCCATAGTGTCAAACATAATGCAAAAAAAAAACTTAAAAAAGGGGGAGTAATAAACCACAGGAACTGGACTCATGTGGACAAAAGTAGTAGGACTCCTGGAGGTCTCTTGCATGTGTAGTCAGCAAACCTCTAGACACATAAGAAAAGGCCCCCGAGATAGAAAAGTAAAAAGAATTGTGAAAACGTACTTAGCCAGGATGTAGGTCACAAGTGACTCCGCAGCGAGTGTTAGTCAGAGGGAGCTAACTGAACTTAGGATGTGGCGCCGTAGTTTAAAGGCTGCACGACATCCTGGTGAGGTGTTGCAATAGACTACTTGTGGATGTGAGTAGGCCGGAGGTCAAGATTTGCATTGTAAACAGTTATTACGCTCTCTCAGGGACTCCTCGACGTTCCAGCCAGGTGATAGCTTCCTCGTGGTTTTCGAAAAAGAGGACTTGGCCGTCACCCTCTACCCTGAGACGTGCAGGGAACAGCATGGAATACTTGAGGTGACGGTTTCTCAGTCGGCGTTTAGCTTCCATGAAGCCCTGGTGGCGACGCTGGACTTCCGCTGAGAAATCAGGACAGATGGCCACTTTGACATTTCCGAAGGGAATGTTGCCCTTCTCTCTGGCGAGTCTCAAGGCTGCATCCCAATCCTTATGATTCAGGAATTTAGCTATGAATGTGCAGCGGGGAAGTTCCCTGGGGGGGAGGTCTTGCTCCCTCTCAATCGCCAACATGGGGGAGAAGGCCACTCTGCCTTAGGAGGTGACAAGTAACTGTTCTATGAACGTGGTCGGGTCTTTACCTTCTGCGCCCTCAGGGAGCCCGATAAAGCGTAAGTTACACCTCCGGAGCCTGTTCTCCATGTTGTCCATGTCACCTTCACGGAGCCCAGCCAGGTCTCCGCAGACTTGACCTGGTCGCAGAGTTTCTGGAAGTCCTGCCTAATTAGTGAGAAATCCACTTTGACCTCTTCTATTTGTGCGGTTAGTGAGGTCCGGCAGAATGTTATTGCTTCCAACAGTCAGTGTCAGTGTCCCCTCCCGCCTGTTCCTGCCCGTCCTTCACAGAGCCGCCATCTTCCTCTGGGTCCTCTCTGTCTTGTCGGTGGAATTGTTCTAGTTAAACTGCGGCGGCTTTCTGAGCTTTTTAGGGGGACATGATGGAAGGAGTCTAGGGTACTTCTCCAGGTAAGTCAGTGTCGGAAAGGAGGTCCGTGAGTCGCAAGATTTGCTGGGTCCAGGATCAATGGACGGAGCTCCATGTAAATGCGTCCTACTCCATGCTATGACAGGCCACGCCCCTACCTGTGCACGTGGAATGTGACTACACGTGGACTGCGACTACACGTGGGCTGCGACTACACGTGTATTGTTGAGTATTAGTGTCAGGAAGCTACTTGGTAGGTAATTTGGACAGGGCAAAATCCCCAATCCTCATTAAATTAGTAGGTACAATGCCCAGCGGGTGTGGAGATGCGACTCGGTGTACATCTTGCGGCATATATGCGCTCTTGATCATCTAATGGAGGGCGAATACTGCTGTGCAAAATGTAAGCACATTGTTTCCCTGGAAGCCCAGGTTCTGAATCTAGGGATACAACTGTCAGCACTGAGGAGACCCTCCATACTAAAGGAGAGCCAGGAACGTACCCGGCAGGTTTCGGCAGGGGCCAGCACAGAAGCGCGTGGAGACAAAGAGGTGCAGGCACTAGAAAAAAAAAAAAAAGAGTAGATGGGTGACAGTCAGGAAGGATAGAGAGGAAAGTGCCAGGGAGGCCAATACTGGGCTGGAACATCCCAATAAGTACGCCTCATTGAGTGACATTCTTGAAACCAGTCAGGGACCAGCACTGCTGGAGCTGAGGGACTCCCCTAGCTGCCAGGGGAAGAACTCCTCCAGTGAGAGTGGGGGAGAAGCGAAGGAAAAGGCAAAACAGATTCTGGTGGTAGGGGACTCAATTTTTAGAAGGACAGAGAGGGCAATCTGTAACAAAGACCTGAAGCGCCGAACTGTATCCTATCTACTAGGAGCTTGGGTTCTGCACATCATGGATCTGGTGGACAGATTACTGGGAGGGGCTGGGGAAGACCTGGCTGTCATGGTGCACGCAAGTATGCAAGCTCTTAGAGGGGATGATAAGGGACTATATACAAGATTTTAATAATGAAAACGGTATCATTAGCAGTAATCAGCATTATTCATGAAGAATCGTTCTTGCCAAACTAATCTATTACCTTCTATGAGGAGGTGAGCTGGCATCTAGATAAAGGAAAGCCCGTAGACGTGGTGTATCTGGATCTTGCAAAAGCATTTGACACAGTTCCCCATAAACATTTACTGTACAAAGTAAGGTCCGTTGGCATGGACCATAGGGTGAGTATATGGATTAAAAACTGGCTACAAGGGCGAGTTCAGAGGGTGGTGATAAATGGGGAGTACTCGGAATGGTCAGGGGTGGGTAGTGGGGTCCCCCAGGGTTCTGTGCTGGGACCAATCCTATTTAATTTGTTCATAAGCAACCTGGAGGATCGGGTAAACAGTTCAATCCCTGTATTTGCAGACAATACTAAGCTAAGCAGGGCAATAACTTCGCAGGATGTGGAAACCTTGCAAGAAGATCTGAACAAATTAATGGGGTGGGCAACTATATGGCAAATAAGTTTTAATGTGGAAAAATGTAAAATAATGCATTTGGGTTGCAAAAATATGAATGCAATCTACTCACTGGGGGGAGAATCTCTGGGGGAATCAAGGATAGAAAAGGACCTGGGGGTCCTAGCAGATGATAGGCTCAGCAATGGCATGCACTGCCAAGCTGCTGCTAACAAAGCAAACTGAATATTGGCATGCATTAAAAAGGGGATTAACTCAAGAGATAAAAAGATAATTCTCCCGATTTACAAGACTCTGGTCCGGCCGCACCTGAAGTATGCTATCCACTTCTGGGCACCAGTTCTCAGGAAGGATGTACTGGAAGTGGAGCGAGTACAGAGAAGGGCAACAAAGCTAATAAAGAGACTGGAGGATATTAGTTATGAAGAAAGGTTGCAAGCACTGAACTTATTCTCTTTGGAGAAGAGATGCTTGAGAGGGGATATAATTTCAATTTACAAATACCGTACTGGTGACCCCACAATAGGGATAAAACTTTTCCACGGAAGGGAGTTTAATAAGACTCGTGGCCATTCATTAAAATTAGAAGAAAAGAGGTTTAACCTTAAACTGCGTAGAGGGTTCTTTACTGTAACAGTGGCAAGGATGTGGCATTCCCTTCCACAGGCGGTGGTTTCAGCGGGGAGCATCGATAGTTTCAAAAAACTATTAGATAAGCACCTGAATGACCACAACGTACAGAGGTATACAATGTAATACTGACATATAAAATCACACACATAGGATGGACTTGTGTCTTTTTTCAACCTCACCTACTACTATGTAACATGATCCTGCTTTCTCTTCCTGTGTTGAAGTCCTCTTTGCTGCCATGGAGATAGGAAACTGCAATCCACACCAGAAGTTTCTGATCTCTCTGCCTGGGCTGGTCTGTATGCAAGACTGGAATCTTCACTGCTTGAGAAGTTGCCAGTCCTAGGATATATGCCCTGACTTCCAGTCGTTCACCTTTAAAATAGCTTTGTTTAGTTTATCACCAAACATTGTCTGACCTTCATATGGTATTCTGCACCACCCCCGCTTGGGTGAAGGATCAGCCACCCAGGGCACAAAGCCCTCTTCACCGTTACTGCGTATAACATGGATCTAACAGAGGTTACTGTTGCTGCCTTGCTGATGTAGTCAATGGAGAGCTTCTATTCCCTCAGAGTTAATTTCATGCGCTCCTTGTCTCGTCAATTCGCATTGGGTCTTCAATGCTCCCCACCCATATATTGAAAGCCTTCATCAGTGCTGTCAGAGCTATTGTTGGATCTTCTTTCAATCCATGTCAGTGTTTATATCTAGCATATCTCTGAATGACACACTGCATCATCATGTCTGCATGTCAGCATGCCCCAGGACTCTGATGTCATAAGGGGGCATGGTCACCGGATGACATCACCCGGTGACCACGCCCCATGCCTATATAAGTCATCGCGAGGCGCTCACACAGCATTACAGCGGGAGAGAGCGTCGTGTCAACATCGGAAGAAGAGGGAAGAAGTCGTCGAAAAAGACCGGGCCACCGCTAGCAAGAGAGCGGAAAAAGAGCAGAAGATAGCGGAGGAGCCCGGCAGAAGAACTGGACACTGGGAGAAGAGGCCGGAGAGAGCGGAGAAGAACCGGACATCGGGAGAAGAGGCTGGAGAGACCCCCGAAGTCGAAAAAAGACCCCCGGAGCTGCCTAATAAATTACTTCAAAAACCTGTCTAGTGTGTTTTTTTGATTGACACTTTTTTCCCTAGGTGAATGGGTAGGGGTACTATGTACCCCATACTCATTCACAAAGGGTGGGGGGCCAGGATCTGGGGGCCCCGTATTAAAGGGGGCTCCCGGATTCCAATAAGCCCCTTGCCTGCAGACACCGACAACCAACGGCCAGGGTTGTCGGGAAGAGGCTCTTGTCCTCATCAACATGGGCACAAGGTGCTTTGGGGGAGGGGGGGCACAGGGCGCCCCCCTCCCCCAAAGCACCCACCCCCCATGTTGAGGGCATGCGGCCTGATACGGTTCAGGAGGGGGGCGCTCGCTCATCCCTACCCCCTTTCCTGACCGGCCGGGCTGCGTGCTCGGATAAGGGTCCGGTTTGGATTTTGGTGGGGACCCCCACGACGTTTTTTCGGCATAGGGGGTTCCCCTTAAAATCCATACCAGACCTAAGGGCCTGGTATGCCCCTGGAGGGGAACCCATGCCGGTTTTTTATTTAAAATTTGGCGTGGAGTACCCCCTCATGATTCTTACCAAACAGAGTGCCTGGCATTGGCGGGGATCTAAGTCGGATCCCCGCACCAGTGTGAACCCGGCTCGCAAGCTGTCAATCTCGCCGATGAAAGCGGCGAGATTGACACAATATCAGACAATACAGAAGTTGACCAAAGGGTGGTGGTAAAGAGCTGAAAAACCACGTGATTTGGTGAAAGTTGGAAGAAAAAGTTCTGCTGTGTGTATGCAATACAAACTTATGGCCAATACCCTTTGTACAAAAATCCAAGGGAAAGTTTGTACAAAGTCCTATTGTGTGTATGAGGCTTTAGAGAGATTTCCCCTCACTTTCTGTCCTGCTGACATTTGATCAGACAGGAAGTGAGGGGACAGAAAGTCTGGAAAATTCTCTAACAGAGCCCTGGATAGCAGTAAAAAAACAGGCAGCAGTTCAAATTCTTCCCCACTCTATCCAAAACTAAAAAATATAAACTTTTGGCTTGACATGCACTTTAAATAAGAGGCCATGGTTTTGGACCACAGGGGAGGAAATAGATTTTTACCTAAATGAGGAGGATCAGATTCATTTGATACTTTTGTTTTTGTTACTTTTTTCATTTTCACTTGGGAAATATGTAAATTGCCTGACCCAACCTGATGTATATCAAATAATGAATCGGTTTGCTTTTTCTGTAGTGGCAACCCTAATGCCGCGTACACACGAGCGGACTTTATGACAGACTTTGCCCGGCGGACTGGATTTAGTCAGACAATTCGATCGTGTGTGGGCTCCAGCAGACTTTGTTTTCTCAATAGTTGGACGGACTTAGATTTGAAACATGTTTTAAATCAATCCGTCGAAATTGAGTCCGGTCGAAAAGTCCGCTCGTCTGTATGCTAGTTCAACGGACAAAAAGCCACGCTAGGGCAGCTATTGGCTACTGGCTATGAACTTCCTTGTTTTAGTCCGGTCGTACGTCATCACGTACGAATTCGACGGACTTTGGTGGATTGTGTGTAGGCAAGTCCGTTCATTCAGAAAGTCCGTCGAAAAGTCCGACCGTGTGTACGCGGCATAATATGTTCCCCTGATCCAAGTCTGACAGACAGCTAGGTAAGGTGTGCTTACCTTATTAAACTGCAGTGTAATAATGAAATAGTTATTCCTCGTTGTTACCACTAGATGTCACTAGTTTTCTAATTAGTATTCTGTGTCTTCTTTTTCAGTAAAGTAGTACAAAAGGACAGTCATAAAGAGCAGTAACCCATGTTAGTCGCTCAGAAATCATCATTAAACTAAATAAACATACCATATACAGTGCATCAGTCAGGACTAATGTATACAGCATATACAAAAGCTGCAAAGGTCAAGTCTATTTAATGTACAACATATCCTGTATACTGCAAGAGTCAAGTACGCATCGTGTCATTGGTCATTAGAGGAAAATGTCCCTGCACTAGTATAAATGGTACCAAACACAGCCCTGTCCTTGATGTGAATGGAAACAATGGATGGCAGTCAATGCGTTGGTGGAAGAATGTCCTTGTGTCAGTGGAGAGCCCTAAGGTAGTCAGTAGGGTGCTAATCCTGCCCCAGAGCTGGTGACTTGTGATAAAGAAGCCTCCCAGCGTTGGTGGTCAGTGACACCCCCCCCCCCCCCCCGCATAGGTGGTCATTGGGGTATAAGTGGTTCTAAAATACTCCCTCCTCCTGCAGCATTGCTGGTCAGTTGGTTTCAATTAAATTAAGGCCTCATTCATACAGGCATACTTATGAGTACCCTTGTGCGAAGGGCTGTCTTCTCCCGTATGGGATGCACAGGTGTTCCATGCATTCCATCCCATTCATGTATATTGAGACACAGCGGGCCCCAATTTAATAGCTGTGGGTGTGTGTTCCTAAGCAAACACTGTCTGTGCGCCCACATGGCAATCAGATTGGGACCAGCACCTGTGTCAGTGCAACCACTGCGTCTCAGTAGACATGAATTGGACTGCCTGTATGCAGGTGCACAGAACACCTGTGCATCCTTTGCAGGTGAAGGCAGCCCCTCACACAGATGTAAGCATAGGTACGCATGTGGGAATGAGGCCTAAGAGCTTCACATCACATGGAGCATCATCTCACCATCTTCTTTTGAGAGATCACTGCCAGCACTATATCTGCATTGTTGGGGCTGGTGACCATGCAGGTGACCAATACAGGGTTATTGAAATCCTTGGCAAGGCGTGTCAATCCATACATAGA
This sequence comes from Lithobates clamitans, assembly GCA_037952925.1. Classification (NCBI taxonomy): domain Eukaryota; kingdom Metazoa; phylum Chordata; class Amphibia; order Anura; family Ranidae; genus Lithobates; species Lithobates clamitans. Next base: position 1,010,507 of record JBBGZY010000052.1, on the reverse strand, counting down.
TTAGTTTGACAACCCAGGCATTTTTAAATTTAAATATTCAAACAAGACCTAAATTTGCATTGAGTTCAGGGTCTAATGCTAGCTGTACACTTCTAGATATTTAATCCAAATCCTAAAGAATGTTAATCAAGGTATTACATCTTTAGCGCTGCCCTCTTGAGGGTCGTAAGATAAATCAATATACCTCTGGTTGCCCTGACCCTGTGAGTCCTCTGACACCCTGGGTTCAAACATGTTTCTCTTAAATACCAGCAGCAATAAGGTAATACACCAGAATTAGTTAAATCAGGAATAGTTTACTCAATGAGATGAATTGGAAAAGAATCAAAGAACAAACCTGAGTTTAACCCTAAAAAGGTTGTCTTACAAAGGATATTATTGGTAGCAAAATAACTATCACCTTTATGATTCAAACATTCAACAGTTTACACTATATTCCCTATACTCAAATAAGTGCATATAATGTCTATGTGAGTGGGCTACAGGAGAGCAGAGGAATGACTCTTAGGAGTGTCAGACCCCTATCTACTGCTCCTTCACATATGAATAGGAAAACAACAGATAAACAAGTACAACTTCAGCAAACAGTAACTGTAATACAATTCAACCTGCTCTTGCAGAGAGTTCTTGGTGAAATGCAGCTTTTCAAGCTTCAACAAAATAATTCCCTGAAGTGGGGAGGGAAGTGAAAGTAGTCCAGTGTTGCTGTGTGGCAATCCGGTTAATCTTCAGCTAGCTCTCAGGTGTTTAATTGCATGCAAAGAATAGTGATTGGGAAGGCAGAATAGCTGATCCAATCGGATCAGGGATATGCAATTAGCGGCCCTCCAGCTGTTGCAGAACTGCAAGACTCTGACAGCCACAAGCATGACACTCAGAGGCAGAGGCATGATGGGACTTGTAGTTTTGCAACAGCTGGAGGTCCACTAATTGCATATCTCTGCAATAGATATGTAAAAACCAGGAGACAATATTCATGTGCAAATCAGAACTGTAATTGAATTCACAATGATCACTGACTTAACCACTTCAGCCCCGGAAGGATTTACCCCCTTCCTGACCAGAGCACTTTTTACAATTCGGCACTGCGTCGCTTTAACTGCTAATTGCGCGGTCATGCAATGCTCTACCCAAACGAAATTTGCGTCCTTTTCTTCCCACAAATAGAGCTTTCTTTTGATGGTATTTGATCACCTCTGCCGTTTTTATTTTTTGCGCTATAAACGGAAAAAGACTGAAAATTTTGAAAAAAAATTATATTTTCTACTTTTTGTTATAAAAAAAATCCAATAAACTAAATTTTAGTCATACATTTAGGCCAAAATGTATTCGGCCACATGTCTTTGGTAAAAAAATTGTCAATAAGCGTATATTTATTGGTTTGCGCAAAAGTTATAGCATCTACAAACTAGGGTACATTTTCTGGAATTTACACAGCTTTTAGTTTATGACTGCCTATGTCATTTCTTGAGGTGCTAAAATGGCAGGGCAGTACAAACCCCCCCAAATGACCCCATTTTGGAAAGTAGACACCCCAAGGAAATTGCTGAGAGGCATGTTGAGCCCATTGAATATTTATTTTTTTTGTCCCAAGTGATTGAATAATGACAAAAAAAAAAATTTACAAAAAGTTGTCACTAAATGATATATTGCTCAGACAGGCCATGGGCATATGTGGAATTGCACCCCAAAATACATTCAGCTGCTTCTCCTGAGTACGGGGATACCACATGTGTGGCACTTTTTGGGAGCCTAGCCGCGTACGGGGCCCCGAAAACCCAGCACCACCTTCAGGATTTCTAAGGGCATACATTTTTGATTTCACTCCTCACTACCTATCACAGTTTTGAAGGCCATAAAATGCCAAGATGGCACAAACCCCCCCCCAAATGACCCCATTTTGGAAAGTAGACACCCCAAGCTATTTGCTGAGAGGCATGGTGAGTATTTTGCAGCTCTCATTTGTTTTTGAAAATGAAGAAAGACCAGAAAAAATTTTTTTTTTTCTTTTTTCAATTTTCAAAACTTTGTAACAAAAAGTGAGGTCTGCAAAATACTCACTATACCTCTCAGCAAATAGCTTGGGGTGTCTACTTTACATAATGGGGTAATTTGGGGGGGTTTTGTGCCACCTGGGCATTCCATGGCCTCCGAAACTGTGATAGGCAGTGAAGAGTGAAATCAAAAATTTACGGCCTTAGAAAGCCTGAAGGCGGTGCTTGGTTTTCGGGGTCCCGTGCGTGGCTAGGCTCCCAAAAAGTCCCACACATGTGGTATCCCCGAACTCAGGAGAAGCAACAGAATTTATTTTGGGGTGTAATTCCACATATGCCCATGGCATGTTTGAGCAATATAACATTTAGTGACAACTTTGTGCAAAAAAAAAAAAAAAAAAATTTGTCTCTTTCCCGCAACTTGTGTCACAATATAAAATATTCCATGGACTCGACATGCCTCTCAGCAAATAGCTTGGGGTGTCTACTTTCCAAAATGGGGTCATTTGGGGGGGTTTGAACTGTCCTGGAATTTTATGCACAACATTTAGAAGCTTATGTCACACATCACCCACTCTTCTAACCACTTGAAGACAAAGCCCTTTCTGACACTTTTTGATTACATGAAAAAATTATTTTTTTTTGCAAGAAAATTACTTTGAACCCCCAAACATTATATATTATTTTAAAGCAAATGCCCTACAGATTAAAATGGTGGGTGTTTCATTTTTTTTTTTTCACACAGTATTTGCGCAGCGATTTTCAAACGCATTTTTTGTGGAAAAAACACACTTTTTTAAATTTTAATGCACTAAAACACACTATATTGCCCAAATGTTTGATGAAATAAAAAAGATGATCTTAGGCCGAGTACATGGATACCAAACATGACATGCTTTAAAATTGCGCACAAACGTGCAGTGGCAACAAAATTAATACATTTTTAAAAGCCTTTAAAAGCCTTTACAGGTTACCACTTTAGATTTACAGAGGAGGTCTACTGCTAAAATTACTGCCCTCGATCTGACCTTCGCGGTGATACCTCACATGCATGGTGCAATTGCTGTTTACATTTGACGCCAGACCGACGCTTGCGTTCGCCTTAGCGCGAGAGCAGGGGGGACAGGGGTGCTTTTTATTTATTTATTTTTTTTCTTTATTATTTTTTTGCTTTTTTATCTTATTTTTAAACTGTTCCTTTCATTTTTTTTTTTTTAAATCATTTTTATTGTTATCTCAGGGAATGTAAATATCCCCTATGATAGCAATAGGTAGTGACAGGTACTCTTTTTTGAAAAAATTGGGGTCTGTTAGACCCTAGATCTCTCCTCTGCCCTCAAAGCATCTGACCACACCAAGATCGGTGTGATAAAATGCTTCCCCAATTTCCCAATGGCGCTGTTTACATCCGGCGAAATCTAAGTCATAAAATGCTCGTAGCTTCCGGTTTCTTAGGCCATAGAGATGTTTGGAGCCACTCTGGTCTCTGATCAGCTCTATGGTCAGCTGGCTGAATCACCGGCTGCACTCTCAGGTTCCCTGTTGAGACAGGAGAGCCAGAGAAAAACACGGAAGACGGTGGGGGGGCATTCCCCTAAAAAATTGCATACCTGAAAAGCAAACATGATAAAACATAATAACAATAAAACATTGCAGAATAGAATACAGTAAAAAAGAGCAGAACAATAGAGAGAGAATAGAGAGAGAGAGAACAATAAAACGACAACTATTTTTTTTTTATTTTTGTTTGTGTTTTTTTTTTTTTTACACTTTTTTTTTGTAACTGTAACTTTTATAACTGTAACCGGTTCCAGGTTCGGGTCTCTCAAAATGCGATGGCATCTTGGGAGACCCTGTGAAAGTGTGCCTAGTCTGTGCAATGCTGTACCCTACGCTAATACTCAACTAGTGAATGGTAGCGTTCAAAACATTCACCAATGCAAAGACCAGGATTGTCAGGACAGGGGGGACAATAATAGCGGGTGTCACGCCTATATCCGCGCTTGCTGCAGACACAACATCTTTTTTGGGGGGGTTCGTTGGGTAGAGGTACTCGGGAGGATATATAAATGCCTCTCATGCAGCCGACTGCATTTGGTTGGGGATGTGAATGGGGGAAGTATGGGCGCTGCAGAAGCGGTGGGTTCCCAATTAGGATTGGCGAATGCAGCAGGAAGGGCACTATGGGCCCGACGGGCCTGTGTTTGTCTTTTTGGTGGCAGCGGGACACTACTTGTGCTTGCCACCTCACCAGCTTGAACTGCACTTATGGGACTCGCCACGTCACCAAGTGTTACTGCAGTGCTGGTATGACTACGACCGGGATGTACTAGGCCGCTGGTGCTTGCCAGTTCACCAAAACGCTACAAAAAAAAGTGACAGTGATCGATCGATACTGCACTTGGGTGGGCTGGGCTGGGCCGGGCGGAGGGGCAAAACGCAGGTGCTAGCAGGTATCTGGGCTGATCCCGCTAACACTGCGTTTTTGGGAACCCTAAACTGCTGGGGACGCTAGTATAGATCTGATCGGATCAGATATTGATCCGTTCAGATACTATACCACTAAGGGAGGCGTATGCTGCGTGCGTGGGTGTTAGCGGTACTGGCGCTAATCTGCCGCTGCCTGGGGCTGGTGCTTGCCAGTTCACCAAAATGCTACCAAAAAAACTGTTAGCGATCGCAGGGATCAGGCCTGACTCTGCGAACGCTGCAGTTATGCGTTTAGTGTTTTGTGACAGTGATCGATCGATACTGCACTTGGGTGGGCTGGGCTGGGCCGGGCGGAGGGGAAAAACGCAGGTGCTAGCAGGTATCTGGGCTGATCCCGCTAACACTGCGTTTTTGGGAACCCTAAACTGCTGGGGACGCTAGTATAGATCTGATCGGATCAGATATTGATGCGTTCAGATACTATACCACTAAGGGAGGTGTACGGTGCGTGTACGGTGCGTGCGTGGGTGTTCGTGGTACTGGCGCTAATCTGACGCTGCCTGGGGCGACGCATATCACCGCCGGGCGATTAGGGTGCTAAACCTTTATTCGGTAATAAACGGCGGGTGCCCTGACACTATAAAAAATAAACGAACTAACCAGCGTCACCCGTAACGGTTATACGGTGATCAGTGGTGAAAGGGTTAACTAGGGGGCAATCAAGGGGTTAAAACATTTATTAGATAGTATATGGGGGTCCCTGTCGCTATAAAACACTGACGGCGAACCTAAATTTTTACGTCCCTAACTAGCGTCACCAGCGACACTAATACAGCGATCAGAAAAATGATCGCTTAGCGACACTGGCGACAGGGGGTGATCAAGGGGTTAAAACTTTATTAGGGGGGGTAAGGGGGGTACCCTAGACCTACAGGGGGGTAACACTCACTGTCCTACCACTGCTAACTGTCACAAACTGACACTATGCAGTAATCATGAAAAAAAAAAAACCTGCTTGGTGTCAGTTTGTGACAGGGGGGGGGTGATTGGGGGGGGATCGGGGGGGGATCGGGGGTGTAAGGTATGCCTGGCATGTTCTACTGTGTGTGTTGGTGCACTTACATGTCATCTCTCCTCGGCGCTGGAACGGAAACTGGCCAGCCGAGGAGAGATGACATCACATCCTCTGCCTCTGTGTACTATACAGAGGCAGGGGATGTTTCTCATTGGCTGGGAGCGATCGCGAGGGGGGGGCCACGATCGGATGGCCTCCCCCTCGTCTCTCAACTCTCCCAGCCAAATGCCGACCGCAGCTGGCACCGGGGGGGGTCCGATCGGACCCCCCGCCCGCGGGAAGGCAATCACGTACCAGGTACGTGATTTTGCCTGCCCGTGCCGCTCTGCTCACGTATATAGGCGTGAGGCGGTCGGCAAGTGGTTAAAGATGTTAAACTCTGTGGAGCTACAAGCAACAGCAGAACAATGGATGGCATAGATGTCTGTGTATAGTGTCTATGATATGCTGGAAGAGATCTTTGAACTAAAGATGATAATGCGTGCAGGAAACAATGATGTCTATATTGTCTATATGTATGTATGTGTATATATATATATATATATATATCTATATATATATCTATACACAGTGTCTATCAGACTGGGATATCGCCCGCTCACCACACTGGAACAGAAGAGAATGATGATGATGATAAGGATGATGATGATTATCTCTTAGGAATGTGGCTCAAGGGATGACCTCCAGCCTCCGCTGTGCCACGCCGCACCACGGCTCACACAAATCCAATATCCCTGCAGGGTGGATGGAACAGGAGCAGCCTCCAGGCTGCTGCCGGACAATGAAGGGGAACTGTCCGCAGTTGTCCTTCCAGATATCCACAGGGTAAATCCGCCAGAGCAGGCTGCAAAACAACTGCAGCTTACCCTGTAACAGATTCCCTGCATGCAGATCCATGCAGATCCCAAGAGAGCGCGCCAGGCTCCAAGCCTGTTCCTTTATAGTCCCTCCCAGCGGTCTGCTCTTCTCCATCAGCCAGCTGGTAGTTGTAGTTTCACATAATTCAGCCAGAGGGTGATTCCTACCTGTATGGACTACATGTCCCAAGATGCTTTGCTCTGTCTTGTCTCTGATTTAGAAAGTAACAGGACATCCCACACTGGAATACTAGAGGGAAACCGCTTCCTCTGAAACAATGCCACACAGTGTCTTCTGATTGCAGGAATAAACAGATATCCAGCTCCTGGCCACACATCATTGACTCAACAAGTTCCTATAAATATATTTGTTTGACTGCCATGCCAATGTTAAAGAAATGAAGGAATGCAAAGTAGATTTAAACGTACAGTCTAAGTACATAAGTCGAGGATGTTATAGTGGATATACAGAATACATTGCAATATACTAGATTATACTTATAATTTGGAACATACTCTATACTTCTAAATTGACCAAAACTTTCATTTGCATTGTTCTTCCATGCATTCACTTTTTTTCCAGACTAATAACCACATTAGGGGCTCATTCATGCGATTTGCAGTGATTTGTGTTTTCCGCACTGGATAAACGCAAGTCCTTGCTAAGGAACATAGACAACAAGTGTTTTCCAAGTACCCCGTTTGCACTGCAATGCTGGTTGTGATGTGTGTTGCGGAAAAATGCAGCATATATGCATCTTTCTATGCTGGGCTGGATGGCACTACAGCGCAATGCACTGCACCACTGTGCAGGGACACAAATGAAGTGTCACTATGAAAAAAAAAAAAAAGAACAAAACAAATTAAAAAAAAACAGTGCAATGCGCAACACAACATTATGCTGCGTTGTGTGAACCAAGCCTTACTAGAAGAATTTTGTTAGTTCAGTTAGGATATGATAAACATTTTGCATTCTTATTCTTCTTTGATTTTTTTTAGGCTCGCTACGGTTAAAAAAGATCATTTATTCGGAATCATTCACATGGGAATATACATACCTCCCAACTTTTTGAGATGGCAATGAGGGACACCTATCAGCAAAAGTATGCAGGCATAGGACCAGTGCTGTGTCTTGGCCCAGGCCTAGGGCGGCACTGTGCGGGGGGGCGGCAATAAGCCGCCCCCCCCCCCCCGAAAATGGCAGCGGCGCCCTCTTCTCGCACAGCAGGGCCACCATCTAGGGAGTACAGCTTAGCAGTGCGGGTGCGGAGGGGGCTAGAAAGTAGTTAAAGTAAGAACTGTCAAGCCGCCCCTCCGTAAAGCTGTAAATCTGTCTCTGATTGGCCCTCTGCTGTGGCCAATCATGGGGAGGAAAGCAGCGGTCAAGAAGCTGGGCAGCGGCACGGCGAAACCAATTAGAGCCGCTCTCTCTCTCTTCTCCCTTCAGCTGACAGAAAGGGGAGGGGGGGCGAGCGGGGGAGTTCTCTGGCAAATGGATCAGCAGCGCTGTGACAGGGAGAGGAGAGATGCGGGTTGTCTGTGTATCTCCCCCGCTCGCCCCCCTATCCTTTCTGTCAGCTGAAGGGAGAAGAGAGAGAGAGCGGCTCTAATTGGTTTCGCCGTGCCGCCGCCCAGCTTCCTGACCGCTGTTTTCCTCCCCATGATTGGCCACAGCAGAGGGCCAATCAGAAGACTCTGGGGGCATCATGGGAAAAGTAGTCCCTGAAGAATGGCGGCCCTGTGTGTCAACAGACATGCTACAGCCCCCAGCATGCATGCACTCTGCTGAGGGGGGGGGTGTTAGAGGAGAAAAAGAGGGAGCCACGCTGTACCCGCACCACCAGAGAGCCACGCTGTACCCGCACCACCAGAGAGCCACGCTGTACCCGCACCACCAGAGAGAGCCACGCTGTACCCGCACCACCAGAGAGAGCCACGCTGTACCCGCACCACCAGAGAGAGCCACGCTGTACCCGCACCTCCAGAGAGAGCCACGCTGTACCCGTACCACCAGATAGCCACGCTGTACCCGCACCACCAGAGAGCCACGCTGTACCCGCACCACCAGAGAGCCACGCTGTACCCGCACCACCAGAGAGCCACACTGTACCCGCACCACCAGAGAGCCACGCTGTACCCGCACCACCAGAGAGCCACGCTGTACCCGCACCACCAGAGAGCCACGCTGTACCCGCACCACCAGAGAGCCACGCTGTACCCGCACCAGCAGAGAGCCACGCTGTACCTGCACCACCAGAGAGCCAGCCACACTGTTCCCGCACCACCAAAGAGAGAGCCACGCTGTACCCACACCACCAGAGGGGGAGAAAGATAAAGCCACTGCCAGGGTACAGACATGCTACACTACTGACCAGAGTCTGCCTGGGCAACCCAGAGTGAGCGAACGTCCAGCTGGAGGGATCACTGTTGCGGTTTCATTGGGTCTGGTAAGAGAGCCTGTTGGCCATTATCCATTACTGTTCCCAGGGACTGAGCCATTAGGAAGTGCCTAACCTGATATCCTCTAGGCCTTGTTGACCGCCACAATGAGCTCCAACGCTGGGCCTCCAGTCCAAAAGTTAAGGGGGGGACACAATTTTTACAGCTCCAGGTGACACCAAACCTAGTGACGCCACTGTCCCGGAGCCCACAATAAGTTCCGGCACTGAGCTTCGGTAACTGGCAGCCAGAGTGCGCTAGCGTGGGCACCCAGGACATCTGCCACCTGGGGTCCCACAAGCGGCGATCGGCTTTCCGTAGCAGCCGCCACCTCTCTCCCCACTGTCAGCCACACACACTCCTCGGCTCCTCCTCCTTCTCGGCTCCAATGTTCTAGTGTACACAGCCAGGAGGAGAAGGAGCCACAGAGGAGGGACACGACTTCAGTGCAAGAGCCGCGCTGCCGGTCTGAGGTCTGTGTATAGTTTACAGTGGAGGGGGACACAGTGACCGGGAAGGGGGGCAGATAACAGATGCACACATGGATGAGGGGAAGGGGGGGAAGGGGGTATGTGCTGGGTGCTGGGTGCTTTGGGAGGGGAGAGGATATGTGCTAGTGGGGGGGGTCTGATCCTCCCCTCCCAAAGCAACTAGCACATATGCCCTTACCCCCCAAATGAAAAGATGCCGCATGCCTCTCTGTCCTCTTCCCGCGGCGTCCCTCTGTCCTCCTCCAATGAAGATGACAGGGCGGATCTTTAAAAGAAAGGGGTGTGGCCTTGACAGGAAGGGGTGGGGCATATTTAAATTAGGGGGTGCGCAAGCTCAGTCAGGCCTAGGGCAGCACAAAACCTAAATACACCACTGCATAGGACACACCCCTTACCACGCCCACTTAAAGAATTGTACAAAAAAACAAGATTAGTTAAACCCACAAGTGCTTTTTTTTTACCACTACTATTCCTTTATTTTGGCTTTTGGAATTTACAAATGCAGCAATTTAGAAATCAGATGAAAGGTTTAGCACTGGGAAACACTTTTTGATAGATAAAAAGTGCATTTTATATACAGCTATATAGATCAGACCAAAATGAGGGACAAATGTGGAGGAATGAGGGACAGAGGGACATTGCTCCAAATCAGGGACAGTCCCTCAAAATCAGGGGCAGTTGGGAGCAATGGAATATATGTAGTTTCTTCATGAAATGCAGAACTAGCAGAAAATTGTGTGTAAAATAGTTGCGCTTAGGTGCGTTTAGACATGTACAATTCTTCTTTCATTCCAATGAATGACTACACTTTTATCTGCATTTGTGCCTGCAGATGCAGCGGTGTGTATGGGCTCATTGGCTACTATTGTGTTGCATTAAATTGCACACATAACTATACGCTGTGTGCATCTAAATGCCACTTTTTTTTTTTTTTGCTCGTGTGAATGAGCTCTTAGAATATTGAACAAACATTTTGAAAATTCATGTTTTTAAATGAAAATCTAACGTTGTATGTATTTGTCCACTTTTTTTGCTTTTCTAACCTAAACGGAATATTGACTCAAATGAATGCTTCTCCTTTAACAGGTTGAGCAGTCGATGCTGGATAAAGTGGATGGAGTAAGCTGGATGATGTGTGGGATGGATTGAGCTTCCCTGGCCTGTAGCAGTGGGTGGGAAGATCTGGGAGTAGAGGCAGCTGATGCATAACACACAGGACATTGGCAAGCTGCAGCTGTCACCATGGATTTCAATGTGAAGAAGCTAGCCTCTGATGCCGGGATATTCTTCACCAGGGCAGTGCAGGTAAGATCCAAGCACAAGGATGCAGGGATGGAGGGGGGGTGATGATGATTAGAAGAGGGTTCTGGGATCTGCCCCCCACACCCCTCCCTTCTGCAGCATCCTCTGACAGCTGATGCTTCTTATCCCTCCATCTTTGCTGCACTCTGTGCTTCTCCCATTATACAGCCCACCACCTGCTGCCATGAGCCAGGATCTCCCCTGCCAGTCTGCCAACTGCTTCCAACTGTAGGCAGGGCTGCCCACCACACCCGCCACTATTCTCATAGGGAGTAGTGGGCAGCTGCAGAACATCTAGCTGCATCAGCAGGCTTATTCACCAGGGTAGCGATGATGTGCAAAGCACCCTAAGCCACAGAAACCAAACTGATATCAGTTTACTGTAATCTGATCCCTGAAAGAGGAATTCTAATGAATTGCTTTGGGCCTCTGCACATTGAATAAGCCCAATGGATTATTATGATAACTGGAGGAGGGAGATCAAAGTGACACTTGTGTTTAAGCACATAGTGATTATGTACATAGTAGTTCTGCAACAGAGGCACTCCTTATGTGTACCTATCACCTGTTATCCCTGATGGTAAGGATTTACTGGATGGGCTAAACCAGACTTCATGGTGTGGGGGATCTGTGTTTTTTTTTTTTTCTTTCTTTCTTTTGTTGCCCCTACAGCAGTGTTTAATAATAAACAGTTGCAAACTGTTTAAGAAGATAAACTACAAAGTATATTAATCAATGCATCTTTTAAACTGTCATTGTAACATTTTAACTGAAAATACTTCATGATGGGACTTTCATATGTTTATGCAATGTTCCATATCCTGTTTACTGCATAGATATCAATGTTTCCTTCCTTCTAAAAATGCTTGTAACCTGGCAGTCTCTGGCTCCAAGCTGAATTCCAACTAAGGCAATGTTACACTGGTCCAGCTTGGATCAATGTAAATATGTATGTGCCATACCTGTGGGATCCCCTTGGTACCTGGAAATCACAGTAGTAGCCAACGCTACTACAGTGATTTCCGCCAACTCCCGGGTTCTGTTCTGAGCAGCTGCACTGCAGGTTATCTAACACAGGAGGTTGCATGGGTGCCATTCTGAGAAAAATGTTCATATTCTCAATGCATGCAAAGTATTTTGTAATTGGATGAGCTAGACATTGGGATATCACCACCTCGTCCAATCAGGGAATGCTTTGTATTCATTGAGAATGTCGATTGTTCCTGAATGCTGCCAGTGCCCAGCAAGTGACCTCCTGTGTTCACCGTGCACCAGAGCAGCTGCTCGGCATGGGACCCAGATACTAGTGTTGAGATCACTTAGTAGCAGTGCCTACTACTAAGGATCAGCTCAGGCGTGTAAGCAAGCCGCAAGTGCAGAGCCCGCCAGGAAGTCAGCACAGCGCTAATCACAGACAGTGAGACATTGTCCTGATGCGCGGCTACAGAGATCAGGAAATGTCTCACTGCCTGTGATTAGCGCCGTGCAGTACCGACTTCCTGGCGGGCTCTGCACGTGCGGCTTGCGAACATGCCTGAGCTCATCCTTACCTACTACCAGTGATTTCCAGCTTCCACGGGGATCCCACAGGTGTGTGTGTGTGTGTGTGTGTGTGTGTATACACACACACACACATACATACATACATACATACATACATACATACATACATACATATATATAAAACAAATGAAATTGGAACTGCTGACCCGCCTGCTTGTTTCAGGTCCTTTTATATTAAATAGATCCCATCACCAATTTCAACTCCAATCCAGATTATAGCACAGAAAAAAAGTATTTTAAATACTTACTTGCAGCTTTTTTTCTTTCCATAAACAATTTTTATTGACTTGCACTGTGCCTCTAAACTTTCTCCCCCTCTCCTTGCAAGTTATAGCACTCTCCTTTTCTCCTAACCACTGTCTGTGCTGGCCCAGCTCACCCACCCCTCCCCCACATCCTTTATATGTAGTAGCTAGAGGAGGAGCTAAAGGAAATACTAGACTAGAGTGCCAGCTTTGAATCTGCATGGGCTGCTGACATCACATTGTAAGATGGTAGTACCCAGTAGCTGTCTCAAGGCTTTATGATTTCTACACAAGGGGCACATTTACAGGTAAATAATATGTATAAAATGCACATATATGATCATATGAGAAGAATGTTGTTGAAATGAATGCTATGGTGACAGGGCCTCTTTAAAGCCATTGGGTCAGCATGAAAGCTGGGCTGCTAGATTTTTAGGCCCCATTCACATGAGAAGCTCGGGGCGGGAAGTTTGCTGCTTTCAGACGCAGCTAAATGCTGCCTCTGGACAAAGCTATACTCTGTGCTATGGTCACATGCAGACTGGACGATTGGCTGCAGCCAGTTTAGCATGCTCTGTGAGCGTTTTACTGCTCAGATGGGTACAATTGAACAGTGACAGTGGTCATTTCTTTGTACAGAGTACAAATCTGACAGCTGCCACTGCTGGCTAATACTGTTTGCACACTGTGCGTGTCCGCTACCTCCTGTCAGCCATCCCTGTAAATGTGGCCTTAGATTATGATCAGTGGTGGCAGCCCCAATACTTTTCTTATGAGGGGTTCATCTTTGTCTAAAAAATAATAAACATGTTTTTGCAAGTAAAAAAAAATGTGCATTTTTACTTTTTTTTCTCAGCAACCATCAGAGCTATTTTGGATTGTGGGTGCAATGTCAGGCTCTTGCAGGCGCTTCATACAGCTCACTGCCTATGCCTTTGTATGAGCAGACTATTGCTGAGCTGCAATAAGCGCCAATAGACTATGTGGGCGCTGATGATCACCCTCCAAATTTATTGAGAACTACAAGTATGTCTGCCCTGGTGGGATTTGTCGTTTTTTCATTCAAAGACCGCTGTGAAAGAATGACATGGCTGTATAGGCGGAGTCCTGCACAGCTACTCTGATTTTTAATGTGACAGAGGCTGTGGGGGAGAAGAATCCCTGTCCACTGTGAGGGGGGGATCAGGGGGTGATGGACTGACGATTAGCAACAGGTTACACCACAAATACGTCTGTAACATGTTGTTAAAGCTGAACTTGGCACAATGTAATTACTCTAAAAATATTGTGACTATAGATTATTTTGTTGAGAACACAGTAATATACAGTGGGGACGGAAAGTATTCAGACCCCCTTAAATTTTTCACTCTTTGTTATATTGCAGCCATTTGCTAAAATCATTTTAAGTTCATTTTTCTTCCTCATTAATGTACACACAGCACCCCATATTGACAGAAAAACACAGAATTGTTGACATTTTTGCAGATTTATTAAAAAAGAAAAACTGAAATATCACATTGTCCTAAGTATTCAGACCCTTTGCTGTGACACCTTGAGATGGTTCTACACCTTCATTTGAGTCCAGCTGTGTTTGATTATACTGATTGGACTTGATTAGGAAAGCCACACACCTGTCTATATAAGACCTTACAGCTCACAGTGCATGTCAGAGCAAATGAGAATCATGAGGTCAAAGGAACTGCCTGAAGAGCTCAGAGACAGAATTGTGGCAAGGCACAGATCTGGCCAAAACATTTCTGCTGCACTTAAGGTTCCTAAGAGCACAGTGGCCTCCATAATCCTTAAATGGAAGACGTTTGGGACGACCAGAACCCTTCCTAGAGCTGGCCTTCCGGCCAAACTGAGCTATCGGGGGAGAAGAGCCTTGGTGAGAGAGGTAAAGAAGAACAAAAAGATCACTGTGGCTGAGCTCCAGAGATGCAGTCGGGAGATGGGAGAAAGTTGTAGAAAGTCAACCATCACTGCAGCCCTCCACCAGTCGGGACTTTATGGCAGAGTGGCCTGACGGAAGCCTCTCCTTAGTGCAAAACACATGAAAGCCCGCATGGAGTTTGCTAAAAAAACACCTGAAGGACTCCAAGATGGTGAGAAATAAGATTCTTTGGTCTGATGAGACCAAGATAGAACTTTTTGGCCTTAATTCTAAGCGGTATGTGTGGAGAAAACCAGGCACTGCTCATTACCTGTCCAAAACAGTCCCAACAGTGAAGCATGGTGGTAGTAACATCATGCTGTGGAGGTGTTTTTCAGCTGCAGGGACAGGACGACTGGTTGCAATCAAGGGAAAGATGAATGCGGCCAAGTACAGGGATATCCTGGACGAAAACCTTCTCCAGAGTGCTCAGGACCTCAGACTGGGCTGAAGGTTTACCTTCCGACAAGACAATGACCCTAAGCACACAGCTAAAATAATGAAGGAGTGGCTTCACAACAACTCAGTGACTGTTCTTGAATGGCCCAGCCAGAGCCCTGACTTAAACCTAATTGAGCATCTCTGGAGAGATCTAAAAATGGCTGTCCACCAACGTTTACCATCCAACCTGACAGAACTGGAGAGAACCTGCAAGGAGGAATGGCAGAAGATCCCCAAATCCAGGTGTGAAAAACTTGTTGCATCTTTCCCAAAAAGACTCATGGCTGTATTAGATCAAAAGGGTGCTTCTACTAAATACTGAGCAAAGGGTCTGAATACTTAGGACCATGTGATATTTCATATATTCATATATTCTGTGTTTTTCTGTCAATATGGGGTGCTGTGTGTACATTAATGAGGAAAAAAATGAACTTAAGTGATTTTAGCAAATGGCTGCAATATAGCAAAGAGTGAAAAATTTAAGGGGGTCTGAATACTTTCCGTCCCCACTGTATGTCACTTACTCTGACTAGGTACAGCAGTATATAGAATAGATAGATAGATAGATAGATAGATAGATATTTAGTTGTATATCAGTACCTTTTTCCTAATTGTAGATACTACACAATGGGGTTGATTTAATAAAACTGGAGAGTGCAAAATCTGGTGCACCTCTACATGGTAGCCAATCAGCTTCTAACTTCAGCTTGTTCACTTAAACTTTGAGAAAAAAAAAAACTGGAAGCTAATTGGTTACCATGCACAGCTGCACCAGATTTTGCACTCTCCAGTTTTAGTAAATCCGCCCCACTATGTCCCAGCCCTGATGAAGGGGTCCTCTAGAACAGTGGTTCTCAACCCTGTCCTCAAGTACCCCCCAACAGGCCATGTTTGCAGGTTTTTTCCTTTATCTTGCACAGGTGCTTTAAATCTGAGTGAATGGCTTGGTATTTTGGACAGATATTTTATCTAATTGAAATTCCCAAAACATGGCCTGTTGGGGGTACTGCCACTGCTCTAGAACCCACCGAAGAATGGTTTGACTACTGTATGGATTCTTCCATTTGCCTACTGTATATCTGTGCTGTTCTCTTTTCTTCATACTCAAGTTGTTTCAAGAGCTCCTGGGGTCTCCGGTATGTCAGAGAGAAGCCTGGTATCAATCCCTTGAAATTAGAAGGCACAGTTTAGCAGGACACCACATCCTTCCAGGGAGCCCAGCACTCCGAAATCACTCTTCATTAGATTTTCATTGAAGAGGAAGTTTAGTATACATTTTCCTGTATTTGGATACAACATTATACGCACTAGTTATGTGTAATAATGTGTATCTCATTATTTGCAGGTAACTGCTTGTACTAAAAATTTCCACCTCTGCCATCTCACAGCCACCAGATATTGTCCTCAGCGACTGTCTTTCCGGCACCGTAACGCTGGGAATGTATAAAATGATCCCCTGCAGTGGGGTTGCAGGCCTGCACTGAAAGTGTTAATAGCTTGTTTTAGTCTAGGGATGGGGGTCTCCAAACTTTCTAAATAAAGGGCAAGATTACTGTCCTTCAAACTTCAAACTTTATTGGGGCCGGACTGTGGCCAGTGGGAGTAGAAAATGTCTTGCTGTCACTGGGGAGAGGTGAAACAGTTTTACTTGCCCAATCGTCCGCTCCCATGGCAGAAGGTGTTCCCCCATGCTCCGTTGGTGGACTGTTCCTCAATGTCATTGGGTCCAATGAAGGGCTGTGCACAGTGGCGGCCGCTTCATTGGGGGGGGGAGCTGCCCCCCCCCCCCCCAATTCATGCACCCGGCCTCTAATCTACATGCAGGGCGCCGGACGCATGGATTTCAATGTTTTTTTTGGTTTTTTTTGAAGCACGTGATTGGAGCCTGAGGCTCTAATTGGCTTAAAAAAAGGGTATGCTTGGGGCGCAGAGCACTGCGCCCTGAGCTCACCCAGTTGTGTGACAATAGCGAAATAATTTTCTCTTTCTCTCTTTCTCTCTTTCTCTCTTTCTCTCTTTCTCTCTTTCTCTCTTTCTCTCTTTCTCTCTTTCTCTCTTTCTCTCTTTCTCTCTTTCTTCTATCTAGCTATCGCATTGGCCGGGAGCAAGGGGGGAGGCGCCGAGGAGGAGACACAGGGGGAAGCCACCGAAGCTGCCCGCGGCCTGGATAGGGTGCGATGGGGGGGTAGGCGGAGATTTTTACAGACCGACCGAATGAATGAACGGGGGGGGGGGCAGCCACTACTGGATGTGGATCCTGCTTTGGTCTTTACATCAGGACCCTATACAAGTGGAGCATGGGTGAGAAGAAGCCACAGGGAGAAGCAGAGGATCAAGTAAATATTCTTTTTTCCTTCTCCTAGACCAAAACGAGCAGTTATTTAATTTTTAGTTGCCCAGAGTTGAGCTTTAACTGCAGCCTTGGCTACACAGAAAAGTTAAGCCACCTGCCCCTTTCTGCTCTCTTGGCCATTCACAGAGCTGTTCTTACTACAATCCCCCAATATATTGCATTCTGTAATGGTTCAATGAAGAAGTTTTTTTTTTTTAAATCAAAATTGTTTATTGAGAAGAAACACATCTGGACAAACACACATACGATCAATAGGAATATACATCTGACGTTACATACACAATATCTTTCCGTTCTAGTATCTTAAACATTCACTATTATGTAGTTAAACCAGGTTGCTTTGGGCCTGAGGGCCACGTTTAACATAATGTAGCATGTCATCAAATTATAAAACAAAGGTATATAACCTGGATATTATATGCATCTGTGATCTATCAGTAGGTCAATATTGTTGTGTGACCAGAAAAAAAAAAAAAAAAAGAGAGAGCAAAACAGATATGTTAACCAACTATTCAAAATATAAGTTATGTCCACCCCTACCATACTTTTCCTGCAGCACATTGCAAGACTACGGTGCAGCTCGTAAGTTAATTCACCCATGTACCCTGTGTGTACTGTACATTTGTAGGAGTCTGTCTTTTACTAGTTGAGTTGGGCCTAGTCCCGGAGTATCTAACCAAGATTGCCACATTGAATAAAACTTTTTCAGGGTGTTACGATGTTGATAGGTAATCTTTTCGCGTATAAGCAAGTTATTTACCAATTTCACCCATTGTTAGCCTGTAGGTACCCTCGAGGTGATCCACAGCCTTGCAATTGCTTTACGAGCTATATACAGTAGACGTAATACAGCAGTGTGACCATTGGGCGAGAGTGAGGGCACCTCCAGGGCACCAAGCAGGCATAACACTGGATCCTTTATAATCGGAAATTGGAATACCTGTGAAATGGTATTGAGAACAAAAAAGTTTTGGGCATTTCCACATCATGTGTAATAAATCACCATTATGGGTGCCGCATTTTGGGCATAGTGGAGTATCTCTAAGTCCTCATTTGTGCAGACAAACCGGGGTTCTGTATACTCTATGTAGTAGATAGAGATCGGATAATCTCTGTGATGCCGATACCAAAACAAGTGGAGCAGAAGTTAGACATAACTCCGAGGGGTCTCCGTCCATAGGACCCAGATCTCGTTCCCATCCCTTTCTGCAGGACAATATATTAGCATTATGTGTGGAGTTAGGCAACCTGATATATACTCTTGAAATCATACCCTTTCTCTTTGACAATACATCATTCATTAATGGATGCACCATCACCCCTAGCGCAGACACCCTGCCCTGACTATGAATAGCATGCCTCAGCTGGAAGTATCTATAAAACTGTGTTCTAGGAAGGCAAAATTCCTCACTAAGTTCCGTAAAGGATTTGAGTGTGGTTCCAGAAAACAACTAGGCAATATAATGAATGCCTGCAGCTTCCCAGGAGCGGAAATCCTCTAGTTTGAGAAGCTCTTTATACATTCCTCCATATAGGAGTCCAAGAGCACCCCCCCTTAAGATGGAGAAGAGATCTAACATACTTCCAGAGAGTATTTAGTAGAGTGATGGTGGGAAGCGAATTTGACAAATGTGTGAATCCTGCTTCCAGATGAGCCAGTTCCGGGAGACTGGACCCATCCGGAAGCAAGAGGGATCTAATAGGGTCCGAAGGGTCCACTTCCCCACAGTTTTTGCAACTGGGAGGCTACAAAGTAGTACCTGGCGTGTGGGACTGCCATACCTCCTTGGTCCTTAGCAAGTTGTAATGAATGCAAACTAATACGTGCCTGTTGGGTACCCCAAATTAGGTCCCTGAACTGAGCGTCTATACGTGTAAACCACTTGTGAGTTATCCATATTGGGGAGTTGTGGAATATGTAAAGAAGTTGGGGGGGCCCCATACCATTTTAATTAAGTTTACTCTCCCTGTCACAGATAGGGGCAACTTTTTCCATGCGACACATTTCACTTTACATTTTTGGAATAGTAGGGGACATGTTCAGGTCTAAGTACTGAGTAGGATCTGGTGAAATTTGTATGCCTAGATAACGGAACTCCTCAGTTACCACAATATCTTTTGCACACGCAGGCAGAGGCTTTGGTAGTGGCTCCAGGGGCATTAACACTGACTTCCAATTGATGCTAAAACCCCATAGCTTCCCAAAGTCAACAATCAGGTTCATTACGTTTTGCAATGAGCTATCAGTATCTCCCAGGTATATTAAGGTATCATCTGCGTATAAGGATACTTTATCGTGATTAGAGCCCCACCGAAACCCTACAGTATCCTGCGAGGTCCTGATATGTATAGCCAGAGGCTCCAAGGCTAGGGCAAACAGCAGGGGGGATAAAGGACACCCCTGCCATGTGCCTCTGTGGAGTTGAAATGGAGATGATATATCTCCATTGATACGCATTCTTGCAGACGGGAAACTATATAACAGTTGAACCCATCTCAAGAAAGAGCTACCCACCCCAAATCTGGTAAGTACCTCCCGTAGATAGGGCCATTCAACGCTATTGAACGCTTTAGCAGCGTCTAGAGAGAGAATAGCTCTATTACCCGGATTATCAGCAGGAATCTGTATATTAAGAAATAGTCTGCGTAAGTTTTGGGATGTGGATCTTGTTGGTATGAAACCTGATTGGTCCCTATGGATTATTTTCTGTATACACTTGGCTAGCCTATTCGCCAGAACCCTGGCCAACAGCTTGACGTCAAACGTAAGTAATGAAATAGGTCTGTACAAATCCAGCGAAGTGGGATCCTTACTGGGCTTTAACAGCACCACTATAAGGGCTTCATTCATAGAGGCAGGTAAAGTACCGGTCTCAAATGCCAATTTATAAACTTTTAGTAGTATGGGGATCAATTGCGTCGAGTATCGCTTGTATACTTCCGCCGGGAGACCATCAGCTCCAGGTGCCTGACTGTTTTGTGTATGTGCCAAAGCCTCCAACAACTCCTCCTCAGTAAGGGGAGCATTCAGCAGGGACGCATCCGAGGATGATAAGCAGGGCAAGGGGTATTTATCTAAAAACAAACAGATATCTTCATATGAGGGTTGGACTTTGGACATATAAACCTCTTGAAAAAAACCCTAAAAAAACTTCCATAATATCTTTGGTGGAATGGTGTAATGTTCCTTGCTTATCAGTCACTCTACCTTTGTGTGAGGATGGATTCTGCGATTTAGCCAATATTGCTAGCATGTGACCTGTATTTTCCCCTACCTCAAAATAAGTCTGCTGTAGGAAAAAACGTTTATTCTCTGCAAACTGTAATGAAAGATCCTTAAGCATGGATTGGGCAGCTAAGCATGATCTTTTGGTGTCATCAGTGGGGTCAGCTATATATTTTGCTTCTGACTGCTGTGCCATGTCTAGAACTGAATTCTCCCATTCTTTAGTAGATGTTTTAATGTGGGATATCACTCTAATGAATTGACCACGTAAAAATGCTTTTACCGTCTCCCAGACTATATCTATAGTGGTTGAGCCTATATTCTGTTTAAAAAAGTTTATGAGAAGTTCTGGGATTAGGTCAGGTTCTGGAATAAGAGACAACCATAGGAGATTGAGTTTCCAAAGTGTGTTGCTTTTGGTCACCCCTACCCGGATATCTACCGAAAGTGGGGAGTGGTCACATACTTGTCTAGGGTGGTATTGGTATTGCGAGGACTCTAACGGTGGTAAGAAAAGGTCATATCCTAAGTCAATTCTAGATGGACCTCCTATCGAGGCTGACTGGCATGAATATACCTTAGCATCTGGATTGCATGTCCTCCAAACATCAACTAGGCCCATCTCTGAGATAAGATGAGCAAACGGGGTAAGCCCATGACGTCTCTGGGCGCCATCTCCTGTCCGAGCATGTAACTTATCCCTTTTGTGATCGACATCATTATTAATATCTCCCACGACTAGGATCGGCACAGCCGGACAGCGAGACAAAGTCTGCCAGAATTTTCATTATACCAGCAGAGAATGGTGGGGGAATGTAAATTCCCGCCAATATACATTGTATCCCATATAATGAACACAAGAGAAAAATATATCGACCATCTGGATCAATTTTAACCTCTATAGCAGAAAACTGTACTCCCCTTTTCACTAGGAGACTCACCCCCCTCGAATACACTGAGTAAGTAGCATGATATTGATGACAAAACTGCCGTGTAGCAAATTGAGGAGTAGTGGTTGAGGGGAAGTGAGTCTCCTGCAAACAAATGACATCTGCGTTCAAATGCCTGATCGTGCGAAGCACTGCCAGGCGCTTGACAGCGTTATTCAGGCCCCGAACATTCCAGGACAAAATTCTAGTTATCTTGGGCACTGTTGTAAAACAACCATGTCAAAAAGGATGACATTAAATAATATATCCTGAAAAAGAGACCATAAATCAAAATCATTGAGGAAGTCCCAATTGTGTGGTATGAGGGGAAAAAAAGTAGCCCAAAAGAAAGGTAGCATTTGATATAACGGGGAGGTAGCATGCTATTGAAAGGAGCCACAAGTTGACCAGGAACGTAGCAAGGTCCGTTTGCTGCAAGAAGGGTGGTATTACACAAGGGTTCATGATGGGGTGGACAACAGAACTGAAAAATAATATATAACCGGCCAACATGGCCAAACTGATTTGCCAATTTGGGGGCAACAGTGGAAGCACACTGTAGTGTCTTAAAAACTTCTCTGCAGCAAGAACAATAAGCCCTGTTAGTCATGGTAGTCTGTGAATCAACAGCCTTCTTCGCCTTGGCAACAAATCCTGGAAAGCACTAAAGAACCTATTGGCGCAGTACTTTACCCTTCAGGAGAAACGGGGCGTCGGTTGCGATTTTCCTTGATCAATCTTTCTTCCCAATCTAGCCATTGCACTGCCGTGGATGGTAAATCAAAGAAGTGCACTGAGCCCAGTGCTTCCACCCTGAGACGGGCTGGATACAGCATGGCATATTTTAAATCAAGTGCCCTGAGGCGTTTCTTAATATCCATTAATTTTGCGCGCTGTTTCTGCAACTCAGCAGAAAAGTCTGGAAAAAATGATATTTTGGCATTATCGATTTTTAACGATTCTGGTTTGATCCTAGCAGTCTGCAATATTGCATCTCTGTCCTTGTAGTGAAGGAGCTTGAATAAAAAGGGTCTAGGAGGGGCTCCTGGTGGCAAGGGCCTGGCCGGCACCCTGTGTGCGCGTTCCACAGAAAACACAGGGGTAAACGCATCTCTACCAAATGCCTCGATCAACCATTTTTCAATAAAGCCCACTGGGTTCTTTCCTTCTATTCTTTCAGGAAGCTTGATCATTCTGACATTGTTTCTCCTCATTCTATTTTCCAGTTCTTCTATACGTGATGAATGTTGTGTAATAAGATGGTTATTGTAATTGAGGTCACTCTGCATGGGCGCCATATCATCTTCAGTGGAGCTCACTCTCTCCTCTAATGCAGAGGTTCTCTCTCTGTGTCATGGTTATGCAATAGTGTTTTCTATCAGCTTGCCTGTCTCCATGTGTTCATCTCTAGAGACCAGCTGACTCTCACCTGACTGCTTTTATTAACTCTCCTCTAGCATGGCTCCACTCCAGCTCCTATCAGAGAACTCTATATTAACCTCTGCACTGCAGGCCAGCCCTGCTGATCAACCTTTGTGTGTTTGGCTTCCTGTTCCTGCCTGCCGTGTGCTCTACATTTGTTTCTGTTACCGACCTTGGCGTGTTCTCTACTGTTCCTGACTGCTCGTGACCCTGACCTCTGACGTGTCCCCGACTATCCCTGTTTGCCTGTGACCTTGAACCTTGGCATGAACTCTGTTGTCCTTTGTCTGCTTGTGGCCCTGACCTTGGCTTATTCCTTTACTATCCCTATCCTCCTGTTGCCTACTGTGCGTGTGAGCTGGGGGACCCTGAGGTCGCGACCTGGAGCCAGTTGCAGCCCAGTCCATCCTCACCACTAGAGGCTCTGGTGAACACCTGCTGGCTCTTAGACTCTGCGCCCCAGGGAATCCTACGCTCTATCCCCGGTGGGATCCGTGTTGGTGTTCCAGCGGCCCTGCCTTCCTTACCACCTGGACTCCCATCCGCAGCAGTCAGCCGTAGGGTCCACTGCCTTGTGGTGCATTCCTGATCCCAACGGTGTGCATCTGTCACCCAGCCTCGAGGTGACCTGACACTCAGCTTTTGTGCATCCTGCCTTTAAAAAGGAGATTTCCGCTTTAACCCCCTTTTATCTCAGTTGTAAGCAAGTTTAATGAGGCATTACAGTTATACACTGCTGAGAATATATGTAAGAAAAAGACAATTCCATAGCTCAACTCACCAACCAGTCTGCTGACCAACCAAATTAGCCTGTCTAACCATCTGTTAAAAGCAGGGGTTTGTTAGCACACATTTGCAAACGCATGTGAAAGCTGCAAGGCCTCGCCAAGGCACCCTGTATTACTTGCAGTCCTAACACTACAGAAATAGAATATATCCCTGAGTGAGGGCTCATCGTCAGTGGGGGGGCCGGTGGAGACATAAGGCCTAGTGAAGCCACCCCCTGGAGTACTCACTGCGTCCCAAGCAGGCCTCGATCCACTGGCATCCTCAAGCGGTACTGTATCATCTGCTTCAGATGAGCCGCCGGATGAGTCCTCTGGGAAGTCGGATGTTGTACCGGAATCTGTGGTAAGTGATCTAGCAAACAGTTTTTCTGCGGCCTCCTTATGAATCTCCTTAGCAGATCTTTGTCGGCACGCCATTTTGGGCCATGTTGTCCGCGGACCGGGAGACGTTCTGTGATCTAGCGGCAGACATTGGATCATCAGCCGTTCAGGGTCGGGTGATGGTCCGGGCACCTTCCGACAGCCGATAGGGTGAGTACAGCTCTGTATAGGGTAAGTATGCAGGATAAAGTAGCGGAGTTTCGGCGGAGAGACCTGAACTCACGTATGGCTACATCCGCTGCCTGGCCACGCCCCCAATGGAGAAGTTTAATGACAGAATTCCACCACCCATTCACAGAACAACTAATGGCAAAACTTTTTTTCCTTTTAGTTTTGAACGGAGTGGAATTGGAATAGAACATCTGTCTGTTTTTTTTTTTTTTTGCTACCTCTGCCCCCATTAGGGAGATTCACTTTCTCTATTAGTCATGTTTACCGCCATCATTGAACGTGAAAGAAAATCCCACATTTGGGTTGTCCCCAGAATAGTAATAGAGGGAAAATCTTCCAATGGGGACACTAGTTATGGTGACCTGGGGGTCTCAAGGTATTCCCTTAAATTGCAGGGATTTCCTCTCACTTCCTGTTTGGCTATGGGACAGGAAGTGAAGGGAAATCCTCAGCAATGGGACACAGATGGTAAAAAAAAAACTGACAAATGGCATCCTAATGTCATTTAATGAACTCAAGGAGCGTCTCACCCTACCCAACTCTCACTTCTTCAGATACATCCAACTGAGGCATGCATTTTACTCTCAATTTGGCAGGGAACCACTGAACCTTGACCCTAGTGACTTATTATTAGAATTATTGGCGCGCAGTGACTCCTTAGTTAAACCAGTCTCTAGCATCTATATAAGGACCTTTTCAAAGAAATGGACACGTTATTGGAACCTTGTAGACTGGCCTGGGAGGCGGTGGCCCCAGTTCTAGACAGGGACGATTGGGACGACATGTGGGGGACCGCGTTTCAACACTTAGTCTCTACCAGAGACCGTTTTATTCACTACAAATTCCTACACAGAATATACCTAACCCCGGCTAGATTAGCAAAAAATGTTTGGGAACCAACAGTCTCTCTGCTGGAGATGCTCAACGCCTATGGCAAATTTCATGCATATAGTTTGGGACTGCCCCGTATTAAAACATATTGGCAAGCTATAGCCCACTGTATCAAATCGGTCACCTCTATTTCAATCCCCCTGTCCATTGAAGTGTGCTTGTTGCATTTGGTTGAACCTTTTGACCACCACTAGGGCTATACGAACTCTTCTCACCATATTAATTTTTTATGCTAAAAAACGAATTGTCCCATCGTGGAAGAGCTCATCTACCCCAACCTTGGAGACCTGGAAATCCTTGGTCAACAAAGCAGTGCCATTCTATAAAGCTACCTATCCAAGCAGAGGGGCTCTAGCCAAATTTGACAAGGTTTGGGGGGGGGGGGGTGAATGGCTTCTGTAGACAGTTTCGGACTAACTACATGATCGGCTACAGTCAGAGATCTGAAGGAAAAGTTTTTGAAATGATAGAGTGCGGGCTAGCTGGAGACCAACGTAAGGATTTTCTCAATAGATGGCCTATTCATATACCTAGAGGTTACTGTATTTCCTGGTGAAGGTGTGGGGGGAATGTGGGAGGGAAGGACCACATGAGCAGACATTCTCCTGTATGATAGAGCGGGGAGTCACCGCACGGAATTACTGTAAATCACACCTCCGGCTGGAGGGTAATGTAGTGGGCGTATCTGTCTAGGCAAGACTGTAACAGGGCTGGGTTATTACCCCTTTTGTATTTTGTTGTGGGTTTGGGGTTTTTTTTGCGGGTGGGGGTTTCTCTCTTTTATGGATTTACACTGGGATGTTTTTACTCTGTAACCAGTGTCTGTTTCTGCTTATGCGGGTTACGGTTTATATGTCATAAAACTCAATAAAAAGTAATTTTACAAAAAAAAAATTAATAAAAAAAAATGACAGGAGTTATAACCCTCCCTTACTCTATCCAGGCTGAAAAAATCTGTTTAGCCTTTAGTTCTACTCTAACTTTATCAGTGCTGGAAAACAGCTAATGATGACTATAACTGGCAGCTCAGAGGCTGTATATAGTGCTGTCCCACCAAAAAAAATAATATACTATACCCCAGCTTTCAGAATTACTTAGATAAGCTGAGAGTCCGGTGTTTCTACTTGGGGTTTCTGACATACAGACTTTCACTTTGGGTTTGTTCATACAATGCTGTCATAAGGCATACACCGCAACACACTTTATCATGTGTGGCGGTGCTCTACATCAATACCGTTCAATTATTTTGAATAGAAAAAAAACCCGGGAAAAAAATTATTTTGCATTTGTTGCTAGGTATTTCAGCTTTTTTTTTTAGCTTTTCCCTTAGCTTATTATTATTATTATTATTATTATTATTATTATTATTATTATTATTATTTTTTTTCATTAGGGTAAAGGGTTAGAGTTCCGGTTAGGATTAGGAGTTGGGGTGATACCTACCTTGGTTGAAGGTCGAGTTGACGAGGGCTTCCTCTGCAGGTCTGGTCCGAGCACCCCTGAATGTGGTGACAGAGGTACAAGGCTCAAAGAAGCATGGGTGCCAGTAGCTTGATATCAGGTGACTGCCACAGTCAGGGATGTAGTCAAGGTGCGCTGGGATCATACATGGTAAGACAACTGGGTGGTCAGGGGGCGCCTATGTGTCAGTGCACACTGGATATTAGCCTGAACTTGTCTGTGTGCTGGTACATGAGCATTAGCTGTATGGGAATAAGCAGTAGCTGCAGAAGAGTTGGCATTAGCTGTATAAGAAATGAGTATTCGCTGAACTAGCTTCCTGACATAGGGTTATTTTGTTTTGTGTTATTTTTTGTTAGGTTTAGGGTGTTACTTCTACCACACACTACCTACAACTTCTACACACTACTTACTACTACTTGCTACATACTAAGTAATCGTAAATAAATTAACACCTAACCTTTAAAAAAATAAAATATTAATAATCATAAAATACCGCCTGCAAACCGACCCAAAACAGCCGCTGCTGTTTGTTCAGTGTGAAAGCCTTTCACACTGAAGCGGTGCGCTGACAGGAGAAGAAAAACACTCCTGCAAGCCGCATCTTTGGAGCGGTGAAAGAGCGGTGTATTCACCGCTCCTGCCCATTGAAATCAATGGGGCAGCGCGGCTATACGAGTGGTTTTAACCCTTTTTCAGCCGCCAGCGATGGTTAAAACCGCACCGCTAGTGGGCGAATACTGCTGCAATAACGATGGTAAAGCAGCGCTAAAAATACCGCTGTTTTACCGCCGACGCCCCCACCGCCCCAGTGTGAAAGCAGCCTTACGCAAAATAAATTACTTTTATAATTTAATATTTTTTAAGGTTAGGGGTTAATTCTTTATGTATTACATATTATTAATTTTATTTCTTATGATTTTTAGTTATTTGTGAATTTAGTATACATTTATTATTGCAAACGCGTATAAAAATGTGTGAATGGTGCGTTCCTATTAATTTCTATGAGAATAAAAACGCTCATCTGCCCGATTCGCGCTACAAAAAAAAGGCTCCAGAACTTTTTTTCAGGCATTTGCTGTTTACTATAACTAGTATGTTTCTCTTTTTGCGCTGCACTGCAAAAATCTGACACTGGCCGGATGCTATATGGGTGACAGGTCCACTTTACTTTGATCCACTTTTCTTGTAATCCCATTGTGTTTTTATTTTTTTCAAACCTGTAAAATAGGTTGCTAAAAAGACATTGACATAGCATGGAAATATGTGGTGTGCTGCAACAAGTGACAACCGATTTGCTACTATTCATTTGGTGTTGTCAGAGTAGTGAAATCCAGTCTGCCCTGGATTCCAGTACAGACTTGTTAATGATGTAAGGTGATGTGCTGATGGATTTCCTTCTGCCCTGTGTAGATGAATATTATATATCCCCCTAAACTGTTTCTGTCTATACTCCTAATGTATCGGTGAAGGAACCCTGAGATGTATGTGTGAAGCAAAGGTTTTTGTTTGTCTTGTCTGTGCTACGTATATTGGTGCAGCATGTAATGCAATCAGTCCCAATGGAATGTATATTTTGTTAGGCTTGTGATCCAGACAGCTGAGTCAGGATAATGAAGCAGCACATAGGGAGAATCCCATGAGCGCAGTGGTTCTCAATCACTGGGCCTGGACCTCCAGCTAGCTGCACATCCTCTAACCTCCCACAGTGCCAACCAACATTCCATGATGGCCTGCAGTGCCCCCAGGCCCCCTGAGAGCCCATAGCCCCCACAATGCTCCCCAGCTGCCTGCAGAGCCTCCAGCCCCCACATCACCTATATAAGAACTGTCAAAGCGCAGAGCAGGCAGTTGGTGGAAGGCCCCTCCAGGAGGCGAGAGCGTTTTATATATTTTTATTTTCTATTTTTCGGGTCCTGCGGGCATCGTGATTGTGATTTACGATGGATATACATCGAGGGGCACTATTTTTTAATAAAGGACTTGTCAAAAACTGTTTCTTGTGGTTATTACTTTTTGACACTTTTTTTTTTGGCAAATGTGTAGGGGTTTAATGTACCCAATACCCATTCACGTAGGGGGGGGTCTGGGTCTGGGGGCCCGCTTGTTAAAGGGAGATTCCAGATTCCGATAAGCCCCCCGCCCGCAGACACCAACAGCCAAAGCCCAGGGTTGTTGGGAAGAGGCCCTTATCCCCCTCCTGCAAAGGATTCACCCCCCATGTTGAGGGCATGTGGCCTGGTATGGTTCAAGAGGGGGGGGTGCTGGCTAGTCTACCCCCACTTTTTCCCTTTCCTGACCTGCTGTAATGCATGCTCGGATAAGGGTCTGCTATGTATTTTGCGGGGGACCCTATGCCGTTTTTATTTTTAGCATTTTTCAATTGCCGACATTCTTTTCTTTACATTCATCTGTCAGTTGGAAACGCACTTCCTGGCCCGCTGCTTAACAACCAGCTATTTCTTCACACAGAATTTGGATCAGTCAATAGTTTTTCGACCAATCTGAATTCTAATTGTCCTGAAACGTTGGAATTCATTAGTTTTTGTTTTGTTCGTTTTCTAATTTCAACGAAATTCATTACTTTTCATTACTATTACCTTCAGAGATTCGAATATATCCGAATCTCGGAATAACTAAAAATTTGTCCGAATTTGTATTTGGACCGAAACAAATTGCACATGTCTTATCTGCAGTCTCGCATGCTGTAAAACGCAACACTAAGGAGGTAAACCTTGCCAGAGGATATACCAACGCATGAGTTTTTTGAGGTTGAATTCTAGAGCCAAAGCATTTATGAAGCAATGGGACATGGTATACAAGATCTGCCTTCAGTCTTCCTGATCTACGCATGTGGCCCTTTAGCACTTTTTTGTGGCCCTCAGGGCCCCTGCAGACACTAATCTGTTTTTCCCTATTCCCCAGTTAAAGCAGTGATTTCTAGCAATCTCATGTAATATGTTTCCAGTCTCCTATTTCTTTAAAGAATACCTGTGCTATAAAACCAGTGGATAAAGAAAGCAAGTAAAGGATAAAAGACTAGTCATGGTATTTCCTGTGATCTCCCTGCCTCTGATCTTTTCCCTAAAACTGACTTCACAATGCTTTTTTCGCACTGTCCTTCTGTTTGGAAGTGGCCATCTTCTAAGTAGCAGGTCTTTTTTTCCTCTAGAGGCTGTTATTCCCACAATGACTGGTGGGGTAATGATTAAGAAACAGCGGGATAGGTAAAAAAAGCACAGATACAATGGGAGGCAAAAGAAGGGGAGATCCTTGCACTGCATGTCCCCTGTTACAACTTCTTCTCCAGCAAGGAGAACAGTGATCAGCACAATAGTGACATCAACACATATTGTGAGATCAGCAGACTGTCAGGAACCATGAATCAGACGGAGACAGAAAATGCAGTTAAAATCACACCTTTTTAATATAATGGTAGAAATAATAAACTTAGTCAAAGTATAGCAAGGGTATGGTAGCCAAAGCGGGTAGTCAGAACAAGTAAGTAAATCAGGAAACCAGAGATCAGCGTAGTCGGAGACAGCAGACAGGATCAGGAACCAGAAAGGACGTCAGCCAGGCAAATCTTCAATCTTCAACAGGAACACAGCAGATATGTTTGACCAAGGCGAAGGCACGGCAGAAATTAACCAGGCAGTTTAAATAGCCAGAAGGGACTGGCTGTACGGTGAACTGACGAGCAGGAAATGATCACCAGGTGAGCCGCTGTGGAACGATGAGTGCTGGCAATTGACCGACAGGTGAGCACTGAGAAGGGAGGGCTGAGAGCCCAGCCCTGACACAGTCAGAGACAGCAAGTATTCTACATTATCTTACACTACAGATATACAGGCTACAGAATTGTGACTGAAAGCGCTCTACTAAATTTTAGGGGGATTTCAAGGAAAAAGATAACTTTTAGAAGACTAGTTAAAGCAGACCTTCACTTTTGAACATTACTTTTCCTCCCTGCAGTCTCATCCCCCTTCCATAATGTAAAAAACCTTTTTCGTTTAGTTTTAATATATCTACTCCAGCTCCACCCCAGTGGTATGTCCCTGCTCCTGGAGCCTCCTTGAGATACACATGTGCCAGAAGGCTGCAGGAGCAGGGATCCAAAGCAGACCTGGCGGTGTGTTATTGGGGGCCAACTGCAAGGACCAGGAAGAGATTGCCAGCTTCCAATTATGTTAGGGGGAAAGATGGCAATGTGGGACCAGATCGATGGATTGCAGCAGGATGTTGCTGAATTTGCTGGGCAGGTAAGATTAAAACCCTTTTATCAGGTTTTTTCTTCCCTGGACAAATAGAGGGTAAAGTAAATCTTCCAAGGTGAGACATGCATATAAATTCTTGAGATGGTGTAATCCTTCCCTTCTCTATCCAATTTCAGGAAAAGTTTTACCTTTTTTTTAAATGCACTCAAATATTTTTTTTCCATTTTTTTTTTTTTTGGTTCCATATAAAGGTTTCATGCAAGGCATTTTTTTTCGGCTCTATTTTAGCCTATGTGTCCATGCACACATGGGTTTGTACGGGCATATTAGAAAATGAGCATTTACAGGCAGAAAAACCAAAACATCACCAGTACATTCAGGAGAGGAGCTCTAGGCACACAGTGAGAGGAATGGATGTCGTTCCTCCTACTGTGTGTTGCCAGAATTTGGAAGCGACAAGGAATTCGTCTCTTCCTGTTTCGGTTCTTTGTTTACCTGGCCATTAAAGAAAAGTTTTAAAGCGCCCTCATTCCCCCCCATGCTCACACGCAAATGCGAACATACGCGTAGGTCCCGCACGCATATCTAAACGTTGATCGCACCACACCTGTTAGGTATCACTGCGGACATCAGAGGGAGAGCAATAATTTTAGCGCCAGAATTACTGTTTAACTCTAAACTGGTTACTTGTAAAGGCTTTTTATGCCTATGGAGATTTTTAGCCCTGTTCCACGGACGGACGCAGTTTTAAAGCATGGCATGTTTGGTATCTATTTACTCGGTGTAACATATTTTATAAACTACCAAACTGCTGGGTATTCTATTGTGTTTTTGTGCATTAAAATCCAATTAATCCATTAAATTCCAACAAATTTGTGTTTGAAAAAACGCTGCGCAAATATCGTGTGACATAAAAATATGCAATTCCTAGCAAAAAAATATGGGTTTTTTTTGTTACATGTAGGACAGGAATGGCCAAATTGGCCCAGACTGGAAGTGGAGGAGAAAATCAAATGCCCTGTGTGCATGACACCTTAGCAAAAGTTCACTTTATAAATTCAGGTGGAAGAGCTACTTCACACTGCTGTGCTGTGGTTTAGCCACAGCATGGGTGTATCTTTGGTTTTCGCACGCTTTTACCAGCAATCCGATAGACTTCCATTAAGTTGCACATTTTGCTGCATTTTTTGAAAGCTCACAAAAAGTTCTGCATACTGCATCTTTGCGCTTTTAGAAAATTGGGGGGGGATGCACAAGCTAATAGAAGTCTATGGGACTTTGGATAAAACTGCAGGTGAAACGCACAATAAATACAAATACACCCATGCTACGGCCAAAAATTCAGTTATATATCATGTATTGTGAAATAACTTATGTGTTTCACACTGTGCAGAGCGTGGGATAATCCTGGGTGCAATCAGAGCTTTTAGTGAGTCACATCTCATGTGTTTTTGTCATTTCAAGCCTAAAGTGTGGAAAATGCAAGCCCACTTACACAATTGTGCTATGGGTCACAGAACTGTTACTTTTTTACAGTCACATCCTGAAACACATGGCTGTCACACTTTAAAATATAACTCCAGATTACTCCAGACAGTCAATGGAATGGAATTTCTGTGGCTGGGTTTTGTATATAAACACTGGACAGAATGTCCCAAATGTAGCTTCATGCGTCATGGGTACAGCAAGTAACATTTTGAGTCTATTTTGCCAGAACCTTTTTTGCCCCAATGCAATTTTGCTCCTTGCATGTACACTATATACAGACATCATGTCTCATTTTCATTATGTCAAGAATAGTGCCACGTGCCGGGGGTGATGTAATGCAAGTTAAAGTGGTTCTAAATTCTCTTTTACATTAATGCTTTTTTATGCATTAAAATGTGTCCCACTACCTGTCCTCCCCTCTTCCCATCCCTAAATACTTACCTGGCTCATGTCACCGCTCCAGCGCTGTCTCGGCTGCATCTCTGCTTTCTTCTCTTCCTGGTATCACAGGAGACACCGAGGGCAGTGGGGCCATAGGCTCCTGATGCTGTCAGTCTAGCTCCTATGAGAAGGAAGCGGAGACATGGCTAACCAGTGCTGTGTGTGTGTCTTGAACCAGCAGTGGCCGGTCCAAAAAGGGCATGGCCCCCCTAGCCCGCACAATCTGCTCCCCTAATCTGCACAATCAAACATTATCTGTGTGGCCGTGCACTGTGCCAGACCAACAGGTCTCTACCAGGTCTGTCACCCCCTCACAAGCACGTGACCATAGCCCGAGGCCCCATTTGGCCTGTTTCATGTTGTCCTCGGGGTGCAGAGCACTGCGCCCCGAACCCTCCCACCCTGTGACGCCAGCGAATCAGCAATCGCCATCGGCTTCCGAATTCCCGCCCCGGCCAATCAGGACATGAGGCTGAACACCCAGAACTCATAAAGAAGACCGGGTCAACACAGGAGCTGCGGTGCCGGGCACCAGGAGAGCCGTGACCGCTTTAGACGCACACAGGCCGTCTCAGGAGCATGTACGCACAGGTGCCTCCTTAGCATCAGTTTGCTAAGGAGGCACCTGGAGGGAGAGGAAACTGATCGTGCCCATGGGGGGGACTGTGAAAAGACAAGGTAAGGGACCGTTATTTGCTATATGGTTGCACAAAGTAGGTAAGCGTTACATCTTTTTTTTTCTTTTAGTATCATTTTAAATCATCTGTGGCTTACTAGTGGCCAAGGGGGAGTCTCGCAGAACCTCAGAAAAGCAGCATGGGATAGGGTGCTGTTGTCAAAAAGTTCCGCCAAAGGAGTTTCACAGTGTCGGAAAGAAGCAATGGGGGAGAGGACTGTGGTATTGAAAGGCTCAGCCAAAGAGGAGCCTCACAGGACCAGGAAACAATGGAGGAGGGGAGGTTCTCATTTACATCGCTTAGCTTAAAAGAGAAAAAAATTGCTGACTATATTTTTTTGCTGTTTTCTGAAAACGCAAAACCTGAAGTTTTTCTCTGCTATGTAAAGGAGCCTGGGGTTCAATATTGGCCATAATTAGCTTGTCTGTACTGTTCTGGCAGAACTCATGATCAGTAGTAAACTAGAACATAGTCTGCCCTAAAAAGGGGTTAAAGATCTAAAACCCGGGCTTCCTGTATTATGTTAATAGGGGAAACATGGTGCGTCATTCTTTGTCAGTGAGGGCAAATTGACATTCCTTTAATTTCAAATTGTGTATGTAGAGCAATGTTTCCTCAAGTGCCCCCCCAACAGATTGTGTTTTCAGGCTTACCATTATTTTGCACAGGTGATTTGATCAGTTTCACTGCCTTAGTAATTACCACAGCCATTTCATCTGAGGGAAGTCCTGAAAACATGACTTGTTGGGGGTACTTGAGGACTGGAGTTGAGAAACATTGGTGTAGAGTAACTTGCAGTCTGCCTGAGGCCTTGTCCAAATAAACACCCAGAAATTAAGAAATCTCTTTCTTACTAACTCCGTATATCCTGGCCACTCCACCGAACCACAATGCACATAGCAGCCATATTGGCCCATGCTACCAGTGTAGTGGAATGTACATTAAAATACACAGCCTTGGAATGAGTAGCCATCATAATGTTCACAATGGCAAGCGCTAAATGGTCAGTGCAGCCATGTGATCCTGCTGGCCAATGCGAAGTGCTCCTTTCTTCTGGCATACCCTACTGGAAGAAGCCTCAGATACTCTGTGTGACGGGAGTCACTTTGGGTGGGGGGCTTATGGAGCCCAGCTTGCCTTGGAGAGCAACGGAGGCTCCTGGTCCGGCCCCCTTGGCTACTCCTATGTGTAAATCATCCTGTGGCTATTAGGGGCACAGGGTGACCGAGAACCCCAATCTGATCTGTGCTAGTCGGTCTGGCTGTACAGCCACACTGAAATGTTGTATATATGTATATATTGTGTGTTGTCTCATGCTGTTATAGATTTTTTACTAGATCGTTGGGGGTGTGGTTGTATTCCATTGTTCTATTGTGTCTGTCTGCCTTGGGAGAAAACTATATTATGGGATGTATGTCTATGTGGAGGGGGGGGAATTCCTCCAGCATCCCCTCCCTGCTGATAAGACTGTTTACTGATGAGAAGTTTGAATATACCCTGACCTGTGTGTTGCTTATTGCTGATTGGACAGTTTACCCTGCCCTGAATCCAAGGGAGGGGTGGATTGTCCCTGAGTTGTGTATCTGTTTGTGTTTTTCACCCTTCATTGAGATACGGCTAATGACTGGGTGCTCTAAAGGGATCTTGGATCGTGTGGTACCGGACAGAGGAAGCATTTATGGTGGGCAGACTCATCTTGAGTACGGGGGTCCGTCACAGACCGCTCTTTAGTTTAGCATGGTCATGTGGCTGCATTGATCAATAAGCGCTTGCCATTGCAAGAATTATGATGAATACTCACTCCAGGGCTGTGTAATGCGCATACTGTGTACAGACAGCTACGGCGGCATCACACGGCATCATGGCCAATATGTGCAGCATGGTCTGGAGGGGTGGCCAGGATATTTTGGAGTTAGGTTCAGCTTTTCATGAAACATGAAAGCAAAAACTATCTTTATGGGCAGAAACACTCTATATGTACATTGGGGTGCCTTCTTCTGCATGAGTGGCAGCGCATATACATTTTATAGGAACAGAACTGTACCATGCTGTGCAGGTCCTTCTATGTGTACATGAGCTCTTAACTTTGGCGGTTTTGTTTTTGGAGGTCTGCTTTATGAAATATACATGTGTTAAAAGATGGGCTGAAAATGTACAGTGAGAGTCAGAGGCTCCTAAATGAGGCGTGGAATTCAAGTGTGATTTATGGTTCAGTCCGTACTGTATCTTCTGAGCCATTTATAAGGATTGTGCAGTCACATGATTTAAAAGCACTAAAGTGCTTTAGTACAGTGGATTTGTAATCGATCGTACATCACTGAAGGTTTATTACTGGGGTTGGACCTTTTTTATGGTTCACACTGGTCTTCTAATAAAGAGAATAGCCAGCTGTATTGCCTGTGGCATCATATTTAAGAGTTTTGTTGCTACCCAACAATACAAAGCGACAGACAGAGTCTGGTTTCTGTGGCAGTAATGATCCTTTTTTCTTTATGTTCAAACTATTAAACCTGCTGACTTCAAGTAGTCACCAAGTCAATGAGCCATCAGAGGGCCCCACGGTTTATAACACTTGTGTTTAAATGATTTTATCTGCTAAGATTGGAGTGATAGAGAAATCTTTATATATGTGGAGTTACATAGGATCCATTCATACAATTTGGACTCTTAAAGGGTATCTAAAGCAAAAAAAATATTCTCCAGCAGAAACACTCGTGGACATCGCTAGACAGAATTGGGGCGCAGGTAAGTATTAGGGGGGCTAAGGGGAGCTGCTACACACAGAAAGCTTTTTATCTTAATGTATAGAAAGCATTAAAGGAGTTGTAAATTCAGAAGGAGTTTTATTTTTTTTTTTATCTTATTGCATTCTAAAGCCTTCTGTGTGTATCAGCCGCCCCAGCACCCCCTAATACTTATCTGAGCCCCATCTCTGTCCAGTGATGTGCGTGAGTCCCTCGGCCGTCAGGGACTCTCCCTACTGATTGGCTGAGACACAGCAGCGTCGCCATTGGCTCCCGCTGCTGTCAAAGTCAGTTAGCCAATCAGGGTAGAGAGGGGGTGGTGCCATACCGCAGCTTCGTGTCTGAATGGGGGCACTCAACAGGAGGGAGGGGCCAGGAGCAGTGAAGAGAAACCCGAGAAGAGGAGCATCGGGGCTGCTCTGTGCAAAACCACTGTACAGAGGAGGTACCGTATATACTCGAGTATAAGTCGAGTTTTTCAGCACATTTTTTTTTGTGCTGAAAGTACCCCCCTCGACTTATACTGGAGTCAAGCACTTTTCATTTCATTTTCCGAACCGATTTGGGGCCCCGTATCTCAGGGCCACTTGGGGCTACGAACCCCAAATTTAGTGTGCAAACCCAGTGGAACTGGTACCATAACATATCCCAAGCTGGGGTTCCTAGCACCAAGTGGCCCCGAGATACGGGGCCCCAAAGTAGGTTCGGAAAATGTCATTCTCTGCTGCAGAAAAGTGACATTTTCTGAACCGATATTTGGGGCCCTGTATCTCGGGGCCACTTGGTGCTAGAAACCCCAATTTGGGGTTCCTAGCACTAAGTGGCCCCGAGATACGGGGCCCCAAAGTCAGTCAACTGTGTCCATCTGCAGCAATGTCATTTCGGGACCCTTTGGGTTCAGAGACCCCAAATTTTGGCTGCAACTAAGGGGCATCTAGGAACCCTTAACTAACGAGTTTGAAGTTTGGGGGACCTATGGCTGCTCGTCTTATACTCGGGTCAATAAGTTTTTCCCATTTTTTTTTTTTTTTTTTTTTTTTTTTTTTTTTTTGTGGTAAATTAGGGGCCTCGACTTATACTCGGAACAATTTTATACTCGAGTATATACGGTAAGTATGACATGTTTACATGTTTGTTATTTTTTATTTTAAAAAATTAGACTTTACATAGACTTTAAGATAAAAAGAATAATCTTTTGACTGGGGGCGGGACCAGAAGTCGACCTGTATGGACATGTGAGGGGAGAGCTCCTGCCATCCAGCTAAGCTGAGCTTACTGCTCTTACCCCCTCCACCTTGCCTTCCTTGCTCTCCGCACAATCCCCCAGAGCTTCCCAGCTTGTTAGCCCCCTGCCCGCACACAGTATCGCGGTGCTCTCTGCCCCCATAGCCGCCTGACAGACGGGCTAGGGCCGCGGCTCCAGCACGAGTGTAGCGGCCATCTTGCTCCACCCAGACCTGGTGCCTGCACTCGCCCCTGCCACTGGAGCTGCCCAGACTGTCATATTGTAAGTATGTTTTTGTGAAATTCTTGCTATGGGTTACCAAATTTACGGTAGGTAACATTTACCTACCGAATATCAATCAAGTGCCATCAGCGTTGCAGTATTTGAGGATCCTGTCCGGATTCATGGAGGGTAAGCTCATCTTAGGTGGGGATTTCAGCACCCCTCTGGAACCACTTTTAGACTCCTCCACCTAAAGGGCTTTGAAACCCACATCCAATGATCTGCATCTTTTAGACGTTTGGAGGGTGTTGAACCTCACGTCCCGTAACTATACCCACTTCTCTCATGTACATCAGATGTAAAGTCGCATAGACTACCTAATGAGTGACCACAGCTGTCTGGATTGGTCTCTTGAATGCGACATAGACTCAATGGTCTGGTCTGACCACTCTCCTATACACCTGGCGTTTTCATTTCCTCCACTCCGATCAGGGAGTGGACATGGCACCTGAACGATTTGTTGCTTACGAATTCAGAATGTGTGACAAGGGTTTCGGACACAATAACTAACTATTTTGTTGCCCACGCTTCAGATACAACATTGTTGCCCATTCAGTGGGAGGCAGTAAAAGCAGTTTTACGTGGAACCTTTATTCAGTTGGGTACACGTCTGAAAAAGGAACGTTCGGCCGCCATAATGGCTGCAATTCAAACACTTAGAAACTGAGCACAAACGTTCCCCAACAGTGTCGGCGCTGGCTAACGTTTCCAAGGTCCGATCGCATCTCAGAGAACTGTATAAGACCTCCGCCACGCACATATGCGGATAAGCTTGCTTTCTACCAGTATAAATTTCGAGACAAATGTGGTAGATCATTGGCTTGCTCCCTTTATCCATTTTGTGCCCCATATTCGGGGGACGCAGGGAGAATTGATCTCCTCACCTTCTAAGATGGCTGAGGAATTCAGGGACTTATGAATCCATGTACAATATCTCTGAGTCTCAATTGTCAGGTTCCCCTTCTACCTTGGCGGAAGACCATTTATCCTATGTTTTGGAAACTGCGCTCCCTACTTTGGATGGTGACACCATTACAGATCTGGAATCTCCTATCGTGGTGGATGAAGTTGCCAAAGCCATTGTGGGAATACCTAGTGGAAAGAGCCCAGGCCCTGACGGCTTCACTCCAAGTTTTATAAACTTTTTGCTCCCCTTCTCACGCCCTTCCTCGCTAAGATATACATAGTTACATAGTAGGTGAGGTTGAAAAAAGACACAAGTCCATCAAGTCCAACTTATGTTCAAGATTTTCAACTCTTTGTCAGAGGGCTCAATGTTCCCTCCACGAACACTCGAAGCTTATATATCCCTCATACCAAAGCCGGACAAGGACCCTATGCGCAAACTATAGGCAGATATCTTTGATTGGTGTCGACTTGAAAGTCTTCGCTAAAATCCTGGCCAATGGGTTACAACCATTGTTACCCGGGTTAATCCACTTAGATCAGGTCGACTTTGTGAGTGGCCGTGAAGCTAGGGACACTAACTATGCACGGACCCATGATATTCCATTATGCCTCTTAACAGTTGATGCAGAGAAGACATTCGACCGAGTAGACTGGCAGTTCCTTTGGTTATCCCTGCAACAAATAGGTTTGGGAACTAATATGATAGCGAGGATAATGTCCCTTTTACTCCTCTCCATCTGCTAGGTTTAGACTGAATGGTTCTCTGTCTCCAGCCTTTTCTATTTCTAACGGGACGCGACAGGGGTGTCCCTTGTCCCCCTTCTATGTTCTTTATATGGAACATTTGGCTATCGCTTTACGTAACCATTTCTCTATCCAAGGTATAACAGTAGGGCCCACCCATACTAAACTCTGCCTCTTCACAGACGATCTGCTCCTGTTCGTGACGCACCCACACACATCCTTGCCCTCAGTATTGCAGGAGTTCCAGAGATTTGGAGCAGTTAGTAACTTCAAAGTGAATTGCAATAAATCGTAAATCCTTAAGATATCCCTGCCTAAGTCGGACCTACAAAGACTCTTGACCACTTTCTCTTTCAAAACCGGTTCCACTTCCATCAGGTACCTCGGAATTCAAGTACCGGCTGACGCATCCCAGCTCTTTTCTCAGAACTTTACTCCCTTACTCCTTAGGACCCAAACAGATTTATCTACATATGCGTCCAAACTGCTCTCATGGCTGGGTAGAGTGAATGCCCTGAAAATGGATGTTCTCCCTCGGTTCCTGTATTTGTTCCAAATCATTCCTATACACATACCTAACTTTCTACTTCCGGAAACTAGGCCGGCTGTTCTCCAAATTCATTTTGGAGGCTGCTTCTCCCAGAATACGATATGAAACATTATCTCTTCGAAATATTTGGGGGGGGGGGGGCCCTCCTTATACCATAAAGCAGCGGTGCTCACTCGCATATTAGATTGGTTTCACTGCTCTTCGACTAAGCTTTGGGTTCACTTGGAAAGCCATATGAACCCAATTTAACTTTCCTCTTTCCCATGGACCTTGCCCACAATCTGGGGGGGCTCAGGCCCCCTCAATGACCTTACCTATCAAACAATTCAAATCTGGGATTGCATGCTGTCCAGAAGGGGCCTATCGAATCACATGGGTCCTATGACTCCCTTCTTTGGGACCCCGGCCTTCCCGCCGGCTGTGTACATAACAGGATTCGGGCCATGGGGAAAAGAAGATCATAGGAGACTTGCCTAGGTCCTTCGAGCAGACCCCACTTTAAGGACAGATACCCCTCCCTGTTCGCTTTCCTGACACCCCATGCAGTGGCTTCAGAGACAACAGACTGCTTCTTGCATCCGGACATTCCCATCCATTCCAGACATCCTAGCTGAACCAACAGGATTTGAGGAACTTCTCATACAGGCAGAACCTCCAACCCATGTGGTATCTCAACTTTACTCCCTCTTGCTCAGTATTTCTTCTCCTGACCTTCCACCATTTACAGGGGCCTGGGAGGCAGAACTACGTCACTCTATCTCCCCTATTGACTGGCAAAAATGTTTTATCCTAAAGCACAAGTTATCCCTAGCCACTAAGACCCAGGAAAAAGGATTTAAACTGATAACGAGATGGTACAGATGCCCTTTTACTGTACACCAACTGGGCAGTACCAGATACCTGTTGGCGGTGTCTTAGCTCCTGGGGTACCATGTTCCACATCTGGTGGGCATGCCCTCCTTTACAGGGATTTTGGCTACAGATCCTCAAACTATACTGTAAACTGATGGTGACTTCCATTTAGCCTTCACCTGAGGTGGCTCTCTTATCTATACTCCCTGGCAAATTCAAATCCATTAAAAAATGTATTGCAACACTTTCTTGCAGCGGCTAGAGTAGTGATTCCCCGTCACTGGAGCTCGACAATCATGCCTTCCCTGGGGGATTGAGCTACTGAAGTGGACCGCATAAGGGACCTTGACCGTCTGTTGGCGGAAAAATATGATAAAGACAAACAGTTTTCTCTCACTTGGACTTCATGGTCCATGTTCCGATACTACTCTGAGTTTATCTCCTGGGCTGAGAGTGGTCTAGACTACGTCGCCTTGGGACTATGATGGAGTGCTTCTTGTCCCCTATCTTTCTGCCCCCTCTTTTCTGCTCCTATTCCCTTTTCTCTATGTCTAAATACACCCTTAGGAATCCATTGAGCAAATGTACCATGACTTCGACTTATCCATTGTTACTGATTCAGTGGGTGACCCCTACGACGTATTATTTTTTCATATAACCTTTCCTGATGCATTACGTATGGGACAACTATGATCCCCTTTTCTGACATGATGGTGAATGTTACTTTAACCTGTAATGTTTTCAGGGGTTGCTAATACAGATTATCTCCTAACGTGCCACATAAACAGGTTTTCATTCCATTTTTATGTAACCTGGATATGCATTTGTTCTGACGTACATGATACTTATTGTTGGTGTACCTTACCAATGTTTGTAATGTTTATATATTCTATCTCTCTTGTTCTCTATACGAATAAAATACGATTTGAATTAAAAAATCTTTTGACTTTACAACCCCTTTAACTCTAAATAGCAAACCGGTTCTGTCATCCTGATCAAGGAGGCCATAGTGTCTTTGAAACATCTTTTCAAGTTATGTGGCCTGAATAAAGATTTGAGGTCTTGAAAAGCAAAATCAAACTTTCGGACTATATTTCATGTTACACCGAAAAAGAGAGCAGATCGGGGCTGCCGGCAGGGATGGCGCTGGATCAAGAGTGGAGTCAGATAAGCGTTTAGGGATGGGGGGAGGCACAAACAGTGAACGTGTTTTTTTACCTTAATGCAGGGGTCTTCTAAACAAAAGACCAGTTTACTGTCCTTCATCCTTTAGGGGGGGGCAGACTGTGGACATTGGGAGTAGAGGAGTAGAAATTAACCTTGAGTCAGCAGGAGTAAAACAGTGCATCTTTAGCATTAGGGGGAGGAATTGTGCACCATCTTTGGTGTCAATTGGAGAAATAGTGCCCTGTTGGAAATTGCAAAATTTTAAAGTTGTCTCTGAAACAGGAAGTGTGGGAAAATCTTCCAAAGGGGTCACCTCTTCTGGTGACAGGTGTCTAAGAGGGGGTTTTCTCTCACTTTAAAAAAATACTGTTTTGTCTGTGGGACAGAAAGTGAAAAAAATTCCCCACAATGGGGAACAAATAACATTAACAACCCAGACAGCTGAAAAAAAAAACTACCTGGCTGGGATTTTAACCTGCCCATACTCAATATTTGCCCAAACAAATATTGGATATACAGTAGATAGATATTATTATTATTTCTTTTTTTATCAGTTTTGACTGCACTGTACTTCTATGACAGATCAGCTTATGGAATCGTACCAAATGTCTGACTCACACAGCATTCGGTAGACCAAACAAGCGTTCAATTCCCTCTGAATTCAACCCATGTTTCTATGCATCATACAGTATATTTTCTAATTATTATTTTCTAGCAAGCAGATCTCCTGTTTTGTGATTGTGCTGCCCACAGTATGTTGTTGACTTAGGTTACCAAGTTTTTTCACTGATATTCCAGTTATGTGACTCAAATCTGTTTAATCTCCCCATACCGGTATGCCTGTTGCCAGGTTAAAGAAGGGATAGGAAGACTGCGGAGAAACCAGCAATTGTTGGGATGTGTAGGCGGATAAGCTCCCATTGGCAGGGAATTTTACACGGGGTGGTGTGTTAATAATTCTGCTCAATCCGATTCAACTGATGCATGCAGATTCATTTTAGCGTCTTTATGGGGCTTTTAAATACTTTAGTGGCAACCGCATATTAAGCTACCAAGCGGGATCAGTGGAGTGTTTTAAATTACATTTACTTATGGCTTTGTTCCTTCAGTCTTCCTTTT
This sequence comes from Lithobates clamitans, assembly GCA_037952925.1. Taxonomy (NCBI): domain Eukaryota; kingdom Metazoa; phylum Chordata; class Amphibia; order Anura; family Ranidae; genus Lithobates; species Lithobates clamitans. The sequence goes on along the minus strand of JBBGZY010000052.1, from coordinate 967,700 downwards.
TAACGTCCCTCTGCAATTATATTCCAAACCTTACTTGCCTGCTCCTGCATCGTCCCTCTACTATGTATCTGCCTCATAAAATCTGTAAGGAACAACTCTGACACCCAGGGGCTTGCAGACAAAGACTGCAGAGCCTGGAGGAGATGGTTCAGAGTTTCAAGAGACAAATCAGGGGAAAAAAAGGGCGCACAGGTCGATTTCTAGGTGGTAGTGTCCTGTAAACAGACGTGCAGTCTGGTTTCAATTGAAAATGAAAGAGAACCAGAATGCAGCTAAATGAGTTAGCTTTGTGTTGTCCCTGAGGTGGCTATGTCTGTGGCAGTGAAGTCCTGGGACCAACATGACGCAGGGTGTTTTGAAATGTAGTCTCCACTGCACACACGAGCTGTTATTTAATTTATTTATTCTCCTCTATAGAGCATACCACGGCAGTAGTTATGACAGGAGATTAAATAGGAGATTAAATTATTGTAACTTTGTCTGTATGCAAAGGACGCCATCTTGGTCCCGCATTTGACCAGCGCCATAGTACTAAGCTGTGGTACTGCACAAACTAATGTGGCAAGACACATGGTAATACATGGACAACACACTGGCAAAATGTGGAAATTATTGGCAATTGGGACAGAACCTTGGCAACATGTTGGCAGTTGTGACAGCAGATGAGTAACAAACTGGCAATACATGGACAATTGTTACAACAGATGGGCAGCAAATGGTAAATCATTACAGTACACAGGCAATTGTTACAGTAAGTAGGCAACAAATGGGCAATCCTCTCAGTATGAGGTCTACAAATGGGGAAATCATTACTGTAAGTGGGCAACACATGAGCAGTCATTACATTGTGTGGGCAACAAATGGACAGTTGTTACATTATGCGGTCAACAAACAAACCTAGTACATGGGCCACAAATGGGCAATCTGTATGGTATGATGGGAAATCGTTGCAGTACACGGGCAATGGGCAGTATAATGTAGGGTAAACAAAGGGAGCCCAATTATTAATACAATGGCAGATTCCCCCCTGTAACCCGTGCTCGGTATCATTTGCATTTCACTGGTAAATGTGAGTAGGACATTGGAGGTGATTTCTCTTGCTCTCTGTCAAGCGACCAAGTCAGGACAGGATGTGATTGAATATCCCCCCAACAGAGAGACAGTCAGTAATAGAAATCAAGATTCTAACCTTTCCCCACACTATCCAAATCTCAATGTTTTCAACTGCATTTTTGATGGATAAAAATCAGGTTATGAAGAGTGAAGCTTTTGCTTAGTTGGATTCACAGGGATAACTGAGGACAGAGATACCTGTTGCCAACATGGGTAGAAAATTTGCCTTTTGTATGGCTATTATTTCAAAAAGAGGAAGCCTCATGTAAGACATTGTGATTAATAAGGGAAATAATGTATGTCCTTTTCACCAGCTTCCTTCCCGCACCGCAGCCACTGAGGCTGTGAAGTTCACAGGTGCCTTCCCCAGAATGACCACTAGAAACCTTAGTACATATAAATAATAGATGCCGGGTCTGTCCCACAGGATGCTTGTGAGCAGGGCCAGCATGTGCGCTCTAAAGATATAGGCTTGCATTATTTATCTGGGAAGCAGCAGGAAAGCAGGTCAGAAGTATGACGGCGTGAGACAACATGAAAACAATTATTTGACTTTTTTGGGCAGATGTCATGTTACTGCGCAGTCACTTGTCATCATGCTTGGACTTGCATTGAGTAGCTAGACCTTTGAACTAGACTTTGAACTTTGACCTAGAACTAGACCTTTGGAACCACAAGTCTGTTTTGCTTGTCCATGAAAAAAGCAGCAATGAATTGTCACTTTGCTGGTTCAACCGACAAGAGTGACGCTTTAGGTGCAGGTGAGCGTTCTGTCTGCTCCCTTGGTGATTCAATTCTGCCATTGGTATGATGCCACCAGTAACAGGGTTACTAGTGGGCCTAGTGCAGAGGACAGAGCCACGCTGTGCAGTAATCCATAGCAAGTGATGCTCATATTAACCTGACTGCACCAATAAACTAAAATCTGTTCGCTTTGGTTACTTCACTTACTCTGGTCTTCTTAAAGTCACCCTGTTGCTACCTGGGAAAATAATTGAAAAAAAAACATTCCTCCAAAAGAAGACTTTTAATACTTAAGCTGCCATAAAAGCATAGAATCCTTTGTTCAGCCTGCAGGATATTGAAAGAAATTGGGCAATCTCCCCCATTAATGCTAAACTGCACACATGGAAGAATCTCCCCTGCAAGCTATTGTATTCTGACAGCCAGTGTCTGCATCTGTCAGAATACCCAGGGGCTGACTGGCAACTTTTGGTCCAGGGGGCAAGTACAACCTAGAGGCCCATGGTGCAGCAACTCGGGGGGGGGGGCTATCCCATTCTCCCTCTTCCCTGTCTCCAATTGACCTCCATCCCAGGCTGATGCTCCGCTCCAGCTCCAGTACTCTGCTCGCTAGGCGGCACCTGCTGTACTTACTCCGGGTTTCTGAACTGGCTGACAGGGAAGGGGGCATCCTGAGGCTGCAGGGGGGAGCCACAGCGGCTCGGTTGGGGCTGGCCAGGGAAGGAGAGCCTCCGGTGGGGCACAGAGCAGGCCTCTGCTTGGACACGGCATACACCATCCATGCCAGGGGAGGCGGCCCGCGCTCTGTCTTCGTCCTCATCCCGCACTTGGAGTGACACTGGCGGGGACTTTTTACTCCTTATCACCAAGAAGCCTTTAGGCATGACTGCTGGGCCGGTGTACGGATTTTTGTCTACTCAGGCGAAGGTGCGTTTTGCTGAGCCCCCCCCCAAATGCAATCCACCCCACCACTATATGGCATACACTTTATTTGCTCTCCAGTGTGTAATGAGGGGGCAGGGTTGTGCATACCCTGCTTTCCCTCACTGGCTACAGGCAGTTGGCAAGTGAGGCAAACTAAAACTTCTGTGCTGTGTGCGGTAGGCAAGTTTGTAGGTGTACAGTGTACAGATGCCATTAGTTTGTAGGTAAGTGTACAGTGGGTTATCAAGGCAGTATACAGGGGTGCAGCAGGGCACTGTATAGTGGGTCAGCAGGGCAGAGAATGGAGGTCAGCAGGGCAGTGTACAGGGGGTCAGCAGAGCAGAGGACGGGGTCAGTAGGGAAGAGGACAGGGGGCCAGCAGGGCAGTGTAGAGGAGTCGGCAGGGAAGAGGACAGGGTCACTGCTGGCATCGCACTTAGCTGAGCTCCACCTCCCCACACAGCTCATAGCTGAGATTGGATACCCTTACAGACGCAGCCTCGATCTGCACAGTCTGTAGCTGGCTGTTGCAGCTGGGCTACCTTTTCGGATCTGGGAATTTCAACCTAACAGCCAGCCAGAGGCATAGCTTGAAGCTTGTGGGCCCCGATGCAAAAGTTGACCTGGGCTACCCCCACTAGCACCGTCCACTTCAGTCTGAGCTGCTGGGTAAAAGCAGTGGGCTTTAATGCAAAAGAGGAAACTAAGAGTGCCCTCTGACTTCCAGGTTTACATACAAGCCAGGACAAGGTCATCTAGTGCTCAGGGGGAAGATGACAAACTGCGCCCCTCCCCCCACTATTGTCTCAGCAGAAATCCTCCCTACAAAGAAAGAAAAAAACAGTACCTCTCAGCATGCTCACCCCTAAACATAAATTCCCTCTGCAAGCCAAAAGCACAAATCTTTGCTCCTAAACCCCAGCTCCCAGTTCAAATGCTCCCCCTAGCACAAATCTCACCCATACACCCCCCCCCCCCCCAAAAAAAATTTCTTCTTCTGGCATGACCCCCTCCAAAATGACCCTTTCAAGCACAATCCCCCACCCTTTCCTACAATAAATCCTCTGCGTTCACACCCCACCCCCCCCGCCCCAAATCCCCCCTGCTAGCACAAATTCCTTGAAAGTGCAGCGCAACAAGGTAAAAAAAAAACAAAGCCCAAATATCGCTATTTATATTGTGCGTATATGTGTGTGTGTGTGAAATGAAATGAAAGTGAAAGGGTTGAACGCAAAGAAATTCAACAATGTTTATTGCAATCTTCCATATAATACACATCACAGCTCTGGACCAAGGAAATATCAGTTAATGCTTTTCACGCAGAATGTGCTTAATCATAATTTATGATTAAACGCATTCTGCATTAAACGCATTACCTGCTCTTCTTCTGGTCTGGAGCTGCGATGTCAACCTGTTCACAATTACGGATCGGACAAGCACCTGGTCGGTTTGTGGAGGAGCTGATAAATTGTGAGCTCACCTGGAGTGGTGTTTTGTGCAACTAAATCAATCTATTTACCATATTTATATCACACTTTACGTCTCGCATATAAAGAAAAAAAATTAAAAATTCTATAAAAAAATGTATATTTACATTCTCTCGGACACTTGGATAAATAAGGTCTGCTTGCTTTAACAGGGAGCAAAGGCAAAGTTCTCTTTCTCACTTTAGCAATGCAGAAGTCATCTTTGCAATGGCGATTAGAAAATTAAAGCAGATATTGGATTTGTGGGTATTGGTACGATTTCAGCAGTAATTATTCTTTTACAGATTTGAAACCGAAAAAAAGTTCTGGGTCGATGTGGCCAACCAATCCGTTGTTTGCTTTTTCCTAATTGGTGGCTGTGGGCAAGAGATGTGTACTCTCCATTTTTAATCAAGCAGTCCTTATTGGGTTAAGGTTGGGTTCACACTGGTGCGAATTTGATGCGGTTCTCCCCCACATTTCAATTCGCATGACAGGCGATTGTGTCGGATGGAGCCGGTACACACATCTCCGGGATGGCTGTGGAGTGAATTGTACAGGGGTCGAATTCAGGCAAAAATTTGAATGGGGACGCATCGGACCCCCGCTGTCAGCCGCATCCATCTTAGGTGTGAACCCAGCCTTAAATAAATCTTGCTTTGTGAGAATTCTCAGATGGAAGCTGACATTCTGTGGCCTTACAGTGATGTGGAGTTGTTCACCTTTGCTGGCCAAGGATCAGACCGTAGCAGCTTCTAGTTGAGGTTTTTACCATGGTTGTATTGCTACCCAACTTCTTCTCTCTTTTAAAGGGCTAATCCACCCCATTTGCTTCTGAATATCACTTTTGGGTGAAATGAATAAGAGGAAATTATAAGTCACTAAAAAATAAACTGGATGTGTTCTTGCCTGGATTGACCCCTTAATAACTAGCGCATTCCATGAGTTCCCATCAGTATTTGACATCTCTTTAAATCCGCCTAGGGCTTTTATGGATCATAACATAGATCTTCAGGACTGCGTCTGTCTGCTACACGATAAAAGACTTTAAGCTGTGCAATTATCTTGTACGGTAAGGCTATATATGTCTTTATTCTGCATTGCATAAATAAAACAATCCAGTGCTAATTTAAAATGCTTCCATTCCCTCCCTAGCAGGATCGCAGATCTTGATGGACTGAATGGATAAATCTGCGTTTTATTAACCTTCAAGCTTTTATTGATCGGGCCACTGAAATTAGTTAACTGTGATTGCCTGGCTAGTTTTTGGTCAGCTGGGCTGAATAGCCTTCAAAGAAACACATGGATTTGTAGTGGGGGTAATAATGTGGATGAAAGACCAGTTAGATTTTTACACATTACTGAAAAAAAAAAGCACATTGTAGCTCACTGTTCGACGTTATAAAAGAAACCAATACAAACGGGAATGCAGGGGTCTGCCATATATCCTGAAAATGCTTTTGTTTTGGGTGCTGGCTTCTAAATTGTGAGTCACTGACCTATTATATGTACATAGAGTCTGAGGAAAGCCTGAATTCTTAATCTGCATACACGTTCTTGTGTCAGTGATGGAGAAATGAACAATACAGCCAGGCAAGTAGCATTTTCAAAAGGAAGCTTGAATAAGCGTAGCCTTTGTACTGCTTCCATGCATGTCTTTTCAAAATTAGACCTGCAATAGGGGGGATATGGATCATGACATTGCTGACCACCTTCTGAAATGCTAGTTGCCTGGTTATGCTCACCCTTTGAAATATTCATGCATGTTACAAAATTCTGACTTTGATTGCTGTATAAATGGTCTGGGTCAGTGACAAAAAAGTATGAGAGCCAGGCGCCTGTCATTTTTATAAGGCCATCAGCAATTGGCAGCCTCTGTATGGCTCGCCTAACTTTTTGAAAGAAGGCTGACATCACAGACCCCTTCCTATGAAAATGTTATCTGGCATTCTTACTGACCCAATGGCTTTAGTGCACCACCAGATGCCAGGTTCTAGGAATTTTAAGCCAGGACAGTCTTTGTGCAAGAGTTAGAGTTAAATAATTCATATACATCCTCTACTTCAGCGATCCCCAACCTTTTTCACACCAGGGACTGGTTTCGTGGCAGCCAATTTTTCCAAGGACCGGGCTCGGGAGAAGTGAGCCCAGGGGCGGTTGGTGAGGGGATATTTATGGAGTCGGTTATCTGCCCCCCTTCACAGCACAGTTTCCCCTTTTTAAAGCAGTCCCACAGTGTTCTCAGTTACCCTTCACTTTACATTCCCCCTTTACATCAGAATGCCCCTTAACAGTGCATTCCCATTTACATTAATTGTAATGCGGACTGCACTGCAAAGGAGATACTGTGTGGGAAGGTGACTGCACTGTAAAAGGGGTACTGTGATATAAAGGGGACTGCACTGTAATGATTACAATGCCCCTTTACATCACACTGTCCCCTGCAGTCATGCCCCCCCCCCTTTTCTTTCAAATCACAGTGCTCCCATTCACTCACTGCCTCCCCTGCACAGTCCTACCTTTTGGCAGGGCAGAGGCAGGATTCAGCCAGTGTCTCCTCTCCAGGGTCTTCTGCTCCACCAACGATGTCATCCTATTAGCAGGGCAGGGGCAAGGGGAGCTGCAGAACTAAATGGTGGGTGGGAGTTGCCCAATTTATTATATTAACAGGCAGGTGATTACCTGCTTGTTTAATATGAAGACTCCCACTCTCTGTGCAGATCTCCAGCTCCTCCTGACCCCTGCTCTGCTGATAGGATGACATTGTCGGTGGGGTAGGAGAGCCAGGAGAGTAGACACAGGCATGGCCGCATAGCAGAGGGTGAGCGGCGAATCGCAGTCTGTGATAGGTCTGTTCAGACTGCATTTGCCACTTACCTCCTGCTGGGTGGCCCAGTTATCAACGCGCCAGGGATTGGTACCGTTGAGGCATGTCAAGGTTTTTAGGGCATATTGTAACCATGCATTTTTGTGGCATTGGCGCAGCAAAGGCTTCTTTCTGGCAACTAGACCATGCAGATCATTTTTGTTCACGTATTGCCGTATTGTGCTCCTTAAAAACAATCGCACTGTCTTTTCCATAGCAGCCTGTATTTCTCCTGAGGGTACCTGTGGGTTTTTCTTTGTATCCCGAACAATATTTGCAAAATTTTATATTGGAAACAAAATTTCTGTTCTTTTTTTCATTTAGTTAGCAAAAAATTAACCCAGTGGTGAAAAAATACCACCAAAAGAAAGCTCTAGTTGTGCGAACAAAACGATAAATCGGTTATGCTGCGTCTCACAATGTCCAACACAACACTACGAAGGATAGTCCCTCCTGGAGAATTGCTCTGGAGATTGAGGTTCTCCTGTCAATCGTACGTTTGCATACACCCGCTCCATTACCCTGGTTCCCTTTTATACCTCCTTTCTTTTTTCTTTTTCTTTTTTTTGTTTCGTTATTTTTCTCTTTGCTTTGGCACCCTCTTGGGTGACCCTTTTTTTTTTTTCTTCAATCTAGCTTCCCTCTGTGAAATGTGAAGTGCTTGCTTGTACTATGCGAACAGAAGGTACATGGATACCACTTGTTTTTGCGAAGTGAGAAGATCATATGTGGTTCAGTGATGTTGTCATATTAATCTGCTTCTGAACAACTCTGCTTTGGGTCGTACTTTCATGACTTATATCTGTTTGGTGGGACAGGACACCTTTTGATGCTTTTGTTATATTATATTTTGATGGATACTTTATTCTTCCATATATATAAGGAATTTGAAAAAAGAAAGCACCCGGTATTGAAGCGGGTAAATTAAAGACTGTTTTTGTTTTTTTGTTTTTTTGCATCGTTCCATATTTTCAATATCGATGCAAAAATTTCACGATTTCTGCCAGGGTATGCAAAGTTTTTAGCACAACTGCATACTAGTGAGGTGGCATTTTAAAATTCGTAGTGTGACTGATGGAAGCAGTGGAGTGCCCTCACAATCGGATTTGGAGTATGAACCTGTAGAAAACAGCAGTTTATTACTTGCCACCTTTGATCCAGAGTTTGAAGAGGTCCCTGCTAGTCAGGCATACTATGTCACCAAGCGTTATGTTGATTGCTTTCAAAATGTTGCCATTTTGTGGGTGTTTCTACTGTCCTGGCACTTCAGGACCTCCTAAAAGTGATAGGTAGTAAGGAAATTTATATACAGTGCCTTTGAAAAAGTATTCATATCCCTTGAAATTTTCCACATTTTGTCATGTTACAACCAAAAACGTAAATGTATTTTATTGGGATTTTATTTATTTGATAGACCAGCACAAAGTGGCACATAATTGTGAAGTGGAAGGAAAATGGACCCCAAAGTCGCATGACAAGTCTCACCCCATGTTTCCCTATGAGTACCATTCATATATGTGTGACTTAAAGTTGCAGCAAACTTAAAGTAGTTCCTGCACTACTTTGGTCTGACTTTCATGCAACTCGAGGGCCATAGACTTCAATGTAAGCCCTCAAAAGTCACATGAAAATCACACCTGCATGATATACATGCGACTTGTGAAAAGGATGCCAACAATTTAAAAAAACAGCATGGGGAAGGACCGAGCATGCCCTTGGTCGATGATGTCGCTGAGTAATCCTGCCCCTTAGCTATTTAAGAGCTGGCGAAGGACGAAGCTAGCAGACGGCGGGAGCTTTCTCTATCTCTATCTATCTCTCTCGATATTTTTTCAAAATGTTCCATCTTGGTAAAAAATGAAAAACTTAGTGGTGACTACATACCACCAAAAGAAAGGTCTATCTGTCGCAAAAAAATATCAGACTAATTTGGGTACAGTTTTGCATGTCCGAGTGTTTGTCAGTCAAGTATCACAGCACTGAAAGCTGAAAAATGCCCTGGACTGTTAGAGGGTTTACATGCCGGTCCTCAAGTGGTTAAAGTAGACCTGGCATGCTGATTCAATGCCTTTAATACATTCTGAGGGGAACACCTGGACCAAGCATGCAAATCAGGAATCCCCATGTTCTAATACTCATGAGGGTTCAATGTCAGAGACCACCAATTCGCTATATTCCCTAGATATTGATCAACAATGGCTGTCCTCTGTTCCTCTCAATACAGGTTCCGCAATCTCAATGACTAGTCCATTGGGACTGGAGTTAGTGGAAAACCAGTCTTGCTATCCTTTGATAATTCTTCCCTTTTTTCAGTTTACAGAGGAGAAGTTTGGTCAAGCTGAGAGGACTGAGCTAGATGCTCACTTTGAGAACCTATTGACAAGAGCTGACAGTACAAAGAACTGGACTGAGAAGATCCTGCGCCAGACAGAGGTTCTCTTACAGCCCAATCCTAGTAAGTAGACAAGCAGAAAACGTCTTCTAAAATTCTAACTGTCTGTGTCAAGGGTGCCCATCCCCTTTGACATCCCCTTGTATGCTATAATTTAAGAGTCAGTTCTGCATCCTCAAAGATCCTCAAAGATCTCCTTCCCAGTACAATGTGCAGCATATCTGAAACCCTAGGGAATCGAAAGGAAAGATCTAGAATTCTAATTGATCTGTTTATGGTCATCTGTATTTTGATAAAATCTTGAGTCATTTCTGTGCTAACTTGTTATATACCCTGTATTGTAGGTGCACGGGTTGAAGAGTTCTTGTATGAGAAGTTGGACAGAAAAATCCCTTCTCGAGTGACTAATGGGGAATTGCTGGGCCAGTACATGACAGAGGCTGCCAATGACTTTGGACCAAGCTCCCCTTACGGTAAGTGGTATGAAATGTAGAATGGGATGAAGCAGAGATGTTGGATGTAATCATGTAAAGCTGTTGAAGCTCATGCAAGCATTTTAGGCAGTGCTACTATGTCATAGGAAGCCTACTGGGGCCTTTAACGAATCAGTAAACAGGTCGCTGATATTTTAGTTATAGATGCTGCTGGCTCTGGCTTCTCATATTTTATAGACTACAATTGGCTCTAATAATCCATCAGAAAATGGGTACACTGTAGTCATAAAGGGATGGACATGGTCAGCAACAAAACTCAAGTAGGCCATGGCGTTTAAACAATGCTCAATTGGTAGTAAGGGGCCCAAAGTGTGCCAAGAAAAAATCCCCCACACCATTACACCATCACCACCAGCCTGAACCATTGATACAAGGCAGGATGGATCTATGCTTTCATGTTTACGCCAAATTCTGACCCTACCATCTGAATGTCGCAGCTGAAATCGAGACTCTTCAGACCAGGCAACGTTTTTCCGATCTTCTATTGTCCAATTTTGGTGAGCCTGTGCAAATTGTAGCCTCAATTTACTGTTCTTAGCTGACAGGAGTGGCACCTGGTGTGGTCTTCTGCTGCTGTAGCCCATCTGCTTCAAGGTTTGATGTGTTGTGCATTCAGAAATGGTTTTCTGCATTCCTTGGTTGTAATAAGTGGATTTGGGTTACGGTTGCCTTTCTATTAACTCAAACCAGTCTGCCCATTTTTCCTTTGACCTCTGACATCAACAAGGCATTTTCTGCCACACGACTCCCGCTCACTGGATATTTTCTCTTTTTCAGGACCATTCTCTGTAAACCCTAGAGATAGTTGTGCGTGAAAATTCCAGTAGATCAGCAGTTTTATATATCAGTATCTCACATTTTTGTAAATATTATTTTATTATATCTTTTAATGTGACAACACTGAAGAAATGACACATTGCTACAATGTAAAGTAGTGAGTGTACAGCTTGTATAACAGTGTAAATTTGCTGTCCCCTCAAAATAACTCAACACACAGCCAATAATATCTAAACCGCTGGCAACAAAAGTGAGTACACCCCTAAGTGAAAATGTCCAAATTGGGCCCAAAGTGTCAATATTTTAGGTGGCCACCATTATTTTCCAGCACTGCCTTAACCCTCTTGGGCACCTGTAGCTCCCCAGCACTCATGCAGCCCCAGACCATGACACTCCCACCACCATGCTTGACTGGAGGCAAGACACAATTGTCTTTGTACTCCTCCCCTGGTTGCCGCCACACGCGCTTGACACCATCTGAACTAAATAATTTTATCTTGGTCTCATCAGACCACAGGACATGGTTCCAGTAATCCATGTCCTTAGTCTGTTTGTCTTAAACTGTAGGCTTTCTTGTGCATCATCTTTAGAAGAGGCTTTCTTCTGGGACGACAGCAGTGTTGCCAACTGCCAGTATTTTTTACAAGTTGCATGTAAAGCATGTTGTGGGATGCAGGGAGGCCAAGGGGAGTGGCCAGAGCCTTGTGTACGGGTCTGCAGTATGGTAGCAAGGTAAGCTGGGAGCAGGACTGTCAATGCTGTTTGGACTGGAGTGGACAGAAGGATCACCTGGCATGAAGATAGACTTTCACTGTGACTCAGGTGGGGACGTGTCATGTCGGTGATGTGTCATCATCTGTGCTGCTGTCAGTGTCACTGTGAGAGTGCCTGTCCATTCTAATTTCTTGTCCTGTCCCTGGGCTACTTACTTACTATTTTGAAAATAAAATATGAAATATGTTTTTTGTCTTAATATCTACCTTAAATCACATTTCTAATTGCATACTGTACTTGTTTGTAGCCTGAATACTGAAATTTGCACTTAAACTGTAATTTTTGTAAATTTTGGAAATGCCAGTAAAGTGTCGTGTCAGTAAAATTCAATCTGGTAGGTTGGCAACATTGGACGACCGCTATACAGACCAATTTTATGCAGTGTGCGGCGTATGGTCTGAGCACTGACAGGTTGACCCCCACCCCACCCCCACACCCCCTCAACCTCTGCAGCAGTGCTGGCAGCAGTCGTACGTCTATTTTCCAAAGACAACCTGTGAGGGACCATGAATCAGACGGAGACAGAAAATGGAGTAAAAATCACACCTTTTAATATAGTGGTGTAAATAAGAAACGTAGTCAAAACATAGCCAGGGTTCGGTAATCAAAGCGGGTAGTCGGTGCAATCCAGTAAATCAGGAAGCCAGAGATCAGCGTAGACGGAGACTGCAAACTAAATCAGGAGCCAGAAGGGATGTAGCCAGGCAAGTCTTTAACAGGCACACACAGAGAATCTTCAGTTATGTTGACCAAGGCGAAGGCATGGGAGATATGAACCAGGCAATTTAAATAGCCAGAAGGGGCTGGCTGACGAGCAGGAAATGATCACCAGGCGAGGCACTAAAGAACGATGAGTGCTGGCAAATAACCGACAGCTGAACACTGAGAAGGGAGGGCTGAGGCCAGCCCTGGCAGTACCCCCTCCTCAATGACCCCTCCCCCCTCAGAGGGCCACCAGGTTTGAGGGGAAAATGTCTATGGAAAGCACAGAGGAGGACAGGAGCATGTACATCTGAGGATGAAACCCAAGCGCGCTCCTCTGGACTGTACTCTCTTTCCAATGAACCAGGTACTGTATGTGCCCACGGAACCTACGGGAGTCAATGATTGATTGTTTCTTATACTCATGGTTCTCAACCCGAACCAGGTGAGGACGTGGTATCGAGGTGGTGAAGCGGTTGCACACCAAGGGTTTTAATAAGGGGACCTGAAATACATTCGAAATATGCATGTTAGAAGGAAGGTCTAATGTGTAAGCCACTGGGTTGATCTTATGGAGAATATGGAAAGGCCCAATAAACCGTGGTGCCAGCTTCTGTGAGGGAACACGGAGTTGGAGGTTTCGAGATGACAGCCAGACCCTCCCTCCGACCTGGTAGGAAGGCGCAGGTAGGCGTCTACGGTCAGCGTGGAGTCTGCACCTATCACTGGCACATTGCAAGGACTCTTGGACCTGTACGCAAGTGGAACGAAGACCACGGAGATGCTCCTCTAACGCACAAATTCTTTGAGGAGCAAATGAGTCAGGCAGCATGGATGGTTGGAAACCATAATTTGCCAAAAACTGAGACAATTGGGAAGCGGTATTGATGGTACTATTGTGAGAAAACTCTGCCCAAGGTAAGAGGTCTGACCAGTTGTTATGGTGGTCAGAAATATAGCAGCGTAGAAACTGCTCCAAGGCTTGGTTGACTCGTTCTGTGGCCCCATTGGACTGCGGGTGATACGCAGAGGAGAAGGAAAGCTGAATTCCCAACTGTGCTCAAAAGGCTTGCCAAAATCTGGAGACAAACTGGCTACCCTTGTCTGAGATGATAACCTTGGATAGGCCATGTAATCAAAAGATCTCCCGAGCAAAAATGGATGCCAGTTCTTTTGGATGTGGGCAACTGCTTAAGTGGAATACAATGTGATATTTTCGAGAACCGGTCAACCACCATAACAATTACTGTGTTACTGTGTTACTCTGGGAGTTGGGTAACTCCACAATAAAAATCCATATACAGGTGGGTCCAAGGCCTCTCTCCATTGGGTATGGGTTGTAGGAGACCCACTGGAAGGTGTCGTGGTGTCTTACACTGAACACACACACACACACACACACACACACACACACACACACACACACACGGATGAAGGCGGCTACATCCGCGCGGAGGCTAGGCCACCAGAATTGTTGGGAAATGGTCCAAATGAGTTGATTCTTCCCTGGGTGGCCAGCTGCCTTGGGAGAATGGTAAGCCTGGAGCAAAGCAGTGTGGAGACTCTCAGGGACAAAGCAGCGGTCACAAGGTTTCTCGAGAGGAGAGTGGATCTGAGTGGCAAAAATTCTGTCACCCAAGCGTGAAGTGAGACTGGTACGAACAGTGGCCAGAATACGATTGGGAGGTATCACAGGAACAGGAACCATCTCCATCTTGGAAGCGGAGGAAAACTGTTGCGACCATGCATCAGCCCTTACACTCTTGGTACCGGTAAGAGCGAGACTATGTAATTGAAGCTTGACAGAAAAAGAGCACCTAGCGCCCTTCTGGGAGAAAAAAAGTTTTGCCTCAGACAAGAATGTGAGATTCTTGTGATCAGTCAAAATAAGAACTGGCACAGTGGTACCTTCGAGGAGATGCCTCCATTCTTTAAAAGCGAAAATGATCGCTAACAACTCTGTCCCCTGTAATTGCATTCCACAGGAGACAATTTGTTGGAAAAGTAGCCACAAAGATGCATAGCGCTTTGAGGTAGGACATTTAGACAGAAGGGCACCAACTCCAGTCTCAGGTGCATCAACCTCAAGAATGAAGGGTAATGTGGAATTAGGCTGTGCCAACACAGGAGCTGAAACAAAGGCAGCCTTGAGAGACTCAAAGGCTTTAATGGATTCTGGAGACCAATTCTGTGAGTTATACCATCCTTTCTGGTCATATCAATCAGGGGTTTGACCAGAGAAGAGGAGTTACCGTATATACTCGAGTATAAGCTGAGTTTTTCAGCACTCGAGTATAAGCTGATTTTTTGTGCTGAAAGTGCCCCCCTCGGCTTATACTCGAGTACCTGATCAGCCCGTGTGTAATGCTCAGATGGCAGCCGACCAGTGTACAAAAGCCACACCTCCTCCTTGTCCTCATCCGTGATGGGGGAACACTCAGTTTCCCAGCAGTGAGTCAGTGTCCCACCTATCACAGACTTCCTCTCGTCCTCATTCTACGGATGAGAGGATGTCCATGATAGGCGGAACACTGAACAATGACTGCTTGGAAACTGAGTGTTCAGCCTATCACGGACGAGGAGGAGGCGCAGGTTTTGTACACTGGAATGGCCGCCATCTGACTGCATGACACGGGCTGATCAGGTAGGCAGATCAGCACACTGAGGCATGCAATGGATACAGGGAAGGCATGCAATGGACACCGGGAGGCATGCAGCTGCAGATGAGCATTGTTGACCCTCTTTTCCACTTACAGTAGCTACTGCATTTCTCACCCTCGGCTTATACTCGAGTCAATAAGTTTTCCCAGTTTTTTTGTGGTAAATTAGGTGCCTCGGCTTATATTCGGGGCGGCTTATACTCGCATATATACAGTACTAATAAACTTCCGATAATTGGCAAAGCCAAGAAAAAGTTGTAGCGGACGTAGACCTACGGGTCGAGGCCACTGTAGCACTGCAGATAGTTTCTCTGGGTCCATCGAAAAACCAGCAGTAGAAATGACATGATGACATAACCCAGAAATGTAACCTGTTCACGATGGAACTCACACTTTTTCAACTTGCAATACAAGTTGTTATCACTTAGCCTCTGTAGCCCAAGGGAGACATCTGTGTGGTGGTTCTCTAGGGAATTAGAATATATGATAATGTCGTTGAGAGAAACCACCACACATTGCTGCAACATATCTCGGAGGACATCATTGATGAATCCCTGAAAAACTGCAAGAGCGTTGCGAATACCAAACGGTTTTACGAGGTATTTGTAATGTCCTGTCCTAGTATTAAACATAGTTTTCAATTCGTCGCCCTCCTTGATCCTCATGAGATTGTATGCCCCTCTCAGATCGAGCTTCGTAAAAAACGTTGCTCTCTTGAGGCAGTCAAATAATTCTGTAATCAACGGAATCGGATACGCGTTCTTAATCGTGATGCGATTGAGACCCTGTCAGGAAAGGCTTGCTGGGAGCAGTAGTTCTACGCAGGTGGGTGCGTGTTGCGGGTGCCTGTGCGTACGTGCATGCGCGCCTATGCGTGTGCGCACGCGAGCGCATGATTTTCCGGCGCCAGGCATGCTATTTAAACTCTGACATGACAAGGAAATCTTGCTGTCTGATCTACAGCATTCCCTGAGAGATATCTGTGTTCCTGATCCGTTTCTGTATTACCCAGGTTGCCTTGTGACTATCCTTTTACCATCCGCCTGCACCTGACCTCGGCCTGTCCGCGACCTCGCTCCTGTCTGATCCTCTGGCTCATTCGTGCCAGTCTGTTACCGACCCGATAACCTTGTTCTGTGACTCTTCTTTAGCCTCCTGCATCTCCTCCTGTACTGTTCGTTTATGTATGACCCGGCCTGACTGACCTGCCAGTGTTCCAGTCCCTGGGTCCATCGACCTGCATCCCGTGAGTGTCTGCCTGCCTGCTTCAGCTTCCAGTCTGCTGCATCCCACCTGCTGTTCCAGTTGTCTCTGCAGCTTCCGGAGCTTCAGACCTGCCCACCAGCCGCTGATCCAGCCAGGCACTCGTGCTGTCATGTACTCCTGTGCTTCCTGTCTGCTCTACCAGGGCCGCGAGTCAGGGACATAAGAGAGGCCTCCCTCTGCATATCGGGCTCAACCACCAGGTACGTGACAGTATCGGACAGCCATGTCTGAGCCCGTGCATAGAGTCCCTCCTATGGATGAACTGTGCTTACATCTAGCAGGCCTGACAAAGGCTGTTGCCTGGAAGAGCATGTGAAGGCACTCTAATCCCCTGCTGTATCTCAAAGGACTTCACAAGCTCCAGCCAGCACCTCTGTTCCACCTGCAGTAGTGACGTTACCCCAAGAGCCTCGTGTACCCACACCTTAAAGATTCTCAGGAGATTGCCGCAAATTCAGGGCCTTCCGTAACTCCTGTTAGCTTTACTTCGCCCTTCAGCCACTCACCTTCTCTTTAGAGACCACCAAAGTGGGCTTTGTGATCTCCCTGTTGCAGGATGAACCTCAATCCTGGGCACATCGATTACTGGAACAGAAGGCTGTGATTCTGACCAATCTGACCACATTTCTGGACGCCATGGCACAACTGTATGAGGACCCACAGCTGTCTGCAACTGCAGAAGGCGCACTTCATTCTTTACAGCAGGGTCGCAGAGCTGTAGAGGACTATGTTGCCGAATTCAGGCGTTGGAGCGCTGACACCAGCTGGAACAACGTGGCCCTCCGCTACCAGTTTTGTATGGGACTGTCAGATCCTCTCAAGGATGAACTGGCTAGGGTGGGGGTACCGCAGACCCTGGATGCACTTATCAACTTGGCCATACAAATCGACCGACGTCTGCCAGAACGCAGGTCTGAAGAAACCATGAGTCAACCCCATCCTACCTGGATGTTACCAAGAGTACCCAGTTCCTCTAACCCAGCTCCTCCAGTACAATCGTTTCTAACTCCAGACATTTCTGAACCTATGCAACTGGGCGTGCTTCGTCCCTCTCTTACTGGAGAGGAGCGCCAACGGATACGTCTGAACAATCTGTGTATGTACTGTGGGGAACCTGGACACTATGTAAGAACCTGCCTGGCTAAGCTCAGTAAGTTTCTCTTAAGTTCTACTGACCAAACTCCTGCTTAATGCCTCTTCTCGCCTCTCTGTTCCAGTTCTGTTGCAGCTGCCCGGTAGGAACATTCAAGTAACCGCTATTATTGATTCAGGAGCAAGCAGTTGCTTCATGGATTCCACGTTTGCAACCAGACACGGTTCAGCCATCAAATCAGGACCTGTCACACAGGAGACAATCCCTTTGCCAGCTACCATTGCCAGCCGCCATCAAGAGCTATTACGGCTTGACATCATCTCATCACCCCTGTTTCCTGTTATCCTTGGCATGCCTTGGCTGCAGGCCCACAACCTCCACATCAATTGGGCCACCAGAGAGGTTACCTTCCCATCTCCTTATTGCCACCAATACTGTCTTCAGGAAGTTTCCAACAACTCCTCTTCCTTACTATGTCTGGACTCTGAGATCTGCCAGTCAGTCCCAGAGGTGTTTCACGATTTCTTGGATGTGTTTAGTAAAAAAGGTGCAGAGACACTTCCTCCTCACCGAGTGTATGACTGCCCTAACTCTTCCCTGGGGCTGAGATCTCTTTTGGGAGAATTTTCCCTCTCACCGAGCAAGAGTTAGTTACACTCAAGGAGTACATCGATGATAACCTGAGAAAAGGATTCATCCGCCCATCCACCTCTCCGGCTGGAGCTGGCATCTTTTTTTATAGAGAAAAAAGACCATAGTCTTCGACCCTGTATCGAATATCGCGAACTCAATAAAATTACCATCAAAAATCGCTATCCTTTCCCCTTAGTACCCAAACTCTTCCAGAGGCTGGGGGTGCAACCATTTTTACTAAATTTGACCTTCGAGGGGCCTATAATTTGGCCCGCATCAGGAAGGGTGACGAGGGGAAAACGGCTTTTCGCACCCGATTTGGACATTTTGAGTATCTGGTGATGCCATTCAGACTGTGCAATGCTCCTGCCACCTTCCAGCACTTCATCAATGATATCTTTCGATAATACTTAGACCTGTTTGTTATCATTTTACCTGGATGACATTCTGATTTTCTCCTCATCTATTGACCGTCATCCCAAACATGTTTAGTGCGTTCTGGGTCGGCTACGCCAACACGGCCTATACGCCACAGCCGAAAAGTGCGAGTTTGAAAGACAAAGCATACAATTTCTGGTGCTGATTATTTCCATCGAAGGCATCAAGATGGACCCTCAAAAGTTCTCTGCTATTTTGGAATGGCCTGCCCCCACAGATAAGAAGGGGATTCAGCGGTGCATTGGATTTGCGAACTTTTATGGAAAGTTCATTCAGGGTTTTTCAGCCATTATTTCCCCTATTACCCAGCTTACCAAGCAAGGAATCCGTTTCCACTGGACTCCTGAAGCCCAGGCAGCCTTTGACTCTCTCAAAAAACTGTTCACCTCTGCTTCAGTGCTGAAACACCCAGACCCTGGCCTGCCATTTGTCTTGGAGGTTGATGCTTCTGAAATTGCTGTTGGTGCAGTGTTCTCACAATGCCAAGGACACAAGTCTCTCTTGTTCCCTATTGCCTTATTTTCACGTAAGTTGTCTGTCCCAGAAAGGAACTATGATATTCAGGGACCAGGAACTTTTGGCAATCAAAGCTGCGTTGGAAGACTGGCGCTACCTGCTGAAATGGGACAGCTCACCCAATTCTAGTGTACACAGATCACAAAAATCTAGAATATCTGAGAACTGCAAAACGTTTGAAACCACGTCAAGCCAGGTGGGCACTATTAGATTTTCCTTTCATGTTATATACTGGCCCGGCTCAAAAAACACAAAACCAGATGCCTTGTCCCGTATGTTCAGTGACTCTAGAAAAACTGCCTCTCCAGACACCATTCTGCTCATGGAAAATTTTCTTCTGGTGCAGGAAGATCTACTTGCCCGGGTCAAACAGGCTTCCGTCAATGGTCCCCCCTCGAAACAAAGTTACTTGCAAGAGATGACCTGCTATGGCATAATGATAAAATCTTCATACCCGAGAGTCTCCGGGTCACCATACTTGAACTTTGTCACGACCATGTTTTTGCTAGGCACTTCCAAAACCGCTGACCTGGTGCAGCGCACATTCTGGCAGGCCTCAGGTAACAAAAAACTGTAAAGATTATGTAGAATCTTGCCCTATCTGTGCCTGAAGCAAGTGTAACCGGACCAAAGCTTGGGGCTTGCTCAAGCCATTGCCCGTTCCAGACAGGGCCTGGAGATTTATTTCCACGGATTTTATTGTGGAGTTTCCTCCCACAGAAGGTCATACCGCCATATTTATAGTTGTAGACCGGCTATCCAAGATGGCACTCTTTATTCCTTTGAAAAGAACACCATCTGCCCCTGAAAAGGCACAGGTTTTCATCAGGGAGCTGGTCAGACTACACGGAGTTCCTGCCAACATCATCTCGGATAGGGGAGTACAATTCACATCCAGAATTGTCCTTCTCCTCTGCCTACCACCCACAGACAAATGGGCAGACGGAGAGAACCAACCAGACTCTTGAGCAGTACCTGCGATGCTTCTCTTCTTTTTCCCAGGATGACTGTATTTCCCTATTACCACTGGTTGAATTTGCATACAATAACTCTACTCCTTCTTCCATAAAACAAGCTCCCTTCTTCGCCAGCTACGGGTACCATCCATCATTCTTGCCTAACTCCCTTCCAGAATTCTCTGTGCCAGCCGCTCTCGAAACCATAAATTTCTTCAACACAAATTTTAAACTGCTACAGGAAACTATGGCTAAAGCGCAAGAACTCAACAAGGAGATCTTTGATAGGAAGAGACGGGGAGAATTAGCCCTGAAGCCCGGAGATCAGGTATGACTATCCACCGTTAATCTAAGGTTAGCTTGCCCTTCTAAGAGGTTGGGTCCTAGGTTTATGGGTCGTTTTTCAGTGAAGAGAACTATCAATGAGGTGGCCTACGAGTTGGAATTACCGGATTCCTTTCGGGTACACCCCATTTTCCACGTCTCCTTACTTAAACCTGCTGTTGCTAATCCTTTTTCAGAACGAAGTACGGATCCCCCTGAGCCTGTGATTGTTAATGGGGAAGAGGAATGTGAGGTGGAAGCAATCATGGACTGCCAGAAAAGAAATAATCAGATCCAATTCTTGGTAAAATGGAAGGGTTACGGCCCAGAAGAAAATTCTTGGGAACTGGAAGATAACATTCATGCCAAGAGACTAATCCAGTCCTTCAAGAGAGCCCCCCTGAAAAGTTGGCCCGGTTGGGCATCCAGAGGAAGGGCTTGCTGGGAGCAGCAGTTCTACGCAAGTGGGTGCACGCTTGCGGGGGTGCCTGTGCGTACACGCAGGCGCGCACTATTACCAGCGCCAAGCGCGCTATTTAAACACTGCCATGACAAGGAAATCTTGCTGTCTGATCTACAGCGTTCCCTGAGAGATATCTGTGTTCCTGATCCTTTCCTGTATTACCCGGGTTGCCTTGTGACTATCCTTTGCCATCCGACATCATCTGACCTCGGCCTTGTCCACAACCTCGCTACTGTCAGATCCTCTGGCTCATCCGTACCAGTTTGTTACCGACCCGGCTTGTTCTGTGACTCTTCTTCAGCCTCCTGCATCTGCTCCTGTACTGCCCGTCTGTGTATGACCCGGCCTGTCTGACCTGCCTGTGTTTCAATCCCTGGGACCATCCACCTGCATCCTGTGAGTGTCTGCCAGGCTGCTTCAGCTTCCAGTCTGCTGCATCCCACCTGCTGTTCCAGTTGTCTCTGCAACTTCCGGAGCTTCAGACCTACCCACCAGCCGCTGATCCTGCCAGGCATTTGTGCTGTCAGGGACGTAAGAGAGGCCTCCCTCTGCATATCGGGCTCAACCACCAGGTACGTGACAGACTCCTATAATCGATGCAAGGTCTCAGTTCTCCACTATTCTTTTTCACAAAGAAGAAACCAGCAACAGCAGGAGATGAGGATTTGCGGATGAGCCCTCGAGAAAGTGTGTCGGCAACATAGTCTCCCATGGCTTTATCCTCCGAGACCAACAAAGGGTAAACCTGGCCATGAGGAGGCATGGCACCAGATTGATGGTCAATTTCGCAATCATACGACCAGTGTGGAGGCAAACTATCGGGTTTACCTTTGTCAAAGACATCGTCAAATTTGCGGTACTCCTCTGGCAGTGAGGTGAGTAAACAGGTGCACAAGACCTCCGGGTAATGGGGTGAGAAAATAACTTGAAATTGGATTAACTCATGGTGAAGAGCCCCTATGGCCATGGTCATTGGAGCAGTCTCATGAGTCATGTGGGTGGGCTGTAGAGGTCTCCCATCAATAGCCTCAATGGCAAGTGGAGTGGCACGAAGCTGCAGCGGAATCGAGTGCCTAGACACAAAGGCACTATCTATGAACAGGCCTGCAGCCCCGGAGTCGATTAGAGCCTGTGTCTCGATGGACAACTCAGACTATGAAAGGGTAACCGCAACAATAGGGTAATCCTTCAGGACGTAACAGCGCCACCTAAGGTCTGTCCCCTACAGGTCCTCAGGTGCAAGCGTTTCCCAAAGGGTAGGACAGGACTTCAACAAGTGACCCGCCTGGCCACAATAAAGGCACAATCTCTCCTTCCTCCTAAAGGCCCTCTCCTTCGCAGAGAGACGCGTTAAGCCCAACTGCATGGGTTCTACTTCACCTGGCGACTCGGTACCAGGAGGCTTGGGAGGTGAGGGAGGCAAGGGTGGGACTGCAAAGCTCGGAGCCAAACGTACAAAAGGCTTCCGCAAGTGCTCCTTAAAGGATGGTCTCTCTCGAGGTCTGGAGTCAATCAGACTGACAAACGTGATCAACTTCTCCAGATCTGTAGGTATGTCTCGGGCTTCTATCTCATCTTTGATGTTATTTGAGAGACCATGAAAAAAAACAGTCACGAGGGCCTCATTGTTCCAAGCGTCTTCTGCTGCCAGAGTATGGAATTCAGTGGCGTAATCGGCATAAGTTTTCATACTCTGTTTGATGGACATGAGACTCTTTTTACAGCAGAAGTGGAGCAAGCTTGAACGTCAAATACCCTTTTAAAGGAAGCCACAAACTCTGGATAACTCAGGACAATGGGTTTTTGCGTCTCCCATAGAGGGTTTGCCAAGGCTCTATCAGAAAGCAAAGAAATTACGAAGCCTACTTTGCTTCTGTCGTGGGGAACGTCTGGGGCAGTATCTCAAAGTATATCCAACCTGGTTGAGAAACCCTCTGCATTGTACTGGATCACCCCCAAATCGCTGGGGAAGTGGAGCGGAACCAGACATACCTCTTACAGAGGTAATATTCGAGGCGGGTGCCTGCACAGAGACTGGAGCAGAAGCAGGGACGGCCTAAAACACTGGTTGTACCGGAACAGCCACAGTGGAAGGATCCAGGTGAGCAGTGCGAATCTGGAGTGTCTGTAACGCTATGGCAAACTGATCCAGGCGTTGGGGCGGCCCGTCCATTACAGGCACCCCCCCCCCCTGTCCATCGCGCCTCCCTTATCCATGCATCCGGCCCCTTTCAGGACAATGGCACATGAATTTCAACGGGGAGGGGCTGTTTTTTTGAAGCACTGAATAGAGCCAGAGGCTCTAATAGGCTTTAATATAGGGTGGGCTCGGGTCACACAGTGCGCCCTCAGCCCACCCACACATTCGCTGTTGTAATGCTGATCCTCTTTCTGACCAATCAGGAGGCGGGTTTTGACACCGGTCACCCGATTTGCTGAAAGGACAGATGATCCTATTGGATGCCTAGGAGGAGGGGAGGAGCTGGAACCCGCCATGGAGTAGAAGACTCATAGCTGAGCCACTGCACCAAGTTGCCTGTCACTCGCCACAATGGGGTCAGTGCCGGACCGACCGTCAAACAGCGGGGGTGTGGGGGGATGGGTGTCCGTCCCCCCCCCCCCCAAAAAAAAAAAAACATCAGCTGCCACTGTCCATGCGGTGATCCTGCTCATTTTTAATCTGGAAAAAATATTACTACTAGGGGGATTGCCTGCATCTTCTGAATTCATGGCCTTCGCCTACTGTCAGGAATCATAATTCTGAGACAGAAAATGCAGTAAAAAATCACTGTTTTAATATAGTGGTAAAAATGGTGCAAATAGAAAACCTAGTCAAAACCTAGCCAGGGTTCTGTAATCAAGCCGGTAGTCGGTGCAAGCCAATAAATCAGGAAGCCAGAGATCAGCAAACAGGATCAGGAACCAGAAGGGATGTAGCTGGGCAAGTCTTTAAACACAAAAATGGAACTTCCGCTTTTCGGAACCCTCCCCCCCCTCCGGTGTCACATTTGGCACCTTTCAGGGGAGAGGGGGGTGCAGATACCTGTCAAAGACAGGTATTTGCACCCACTTCCGGCATAGACTCCCATGGGAGTCTATGCCTCTTCCCGTCCCGACCGCGCTGTCTGCTGGGAACACACAGCTCCCAGGAGAGAGCGGGGACCACTAGGGACGCGCGACTCGCGCATGCGCAGTAGGGAACCGGGAAGTGAAGCCGCAACGCTTCACTTCCTGATTCCCTCACCTAGGATTGGCGGCGGCAGCTGCCGAGAACCGAGCGGGTTCTTGGCGTCCCCTGCCGACATCGCTGGACCCCGGGACAGGTAAGTGGCAATGTATTAAAAGTCAGCAGCTGCAGTATTTGTAGCTGCTGGCTTTTAATATTTTTTTTTTTGGCGGTGTGGGTGAACCCCCGCTTTAACAGGAACACAGCAGAGAATCTTCAGATATGTTGACCAAGGCGAAGGCATGGGAGATATGAACCAGGCAGTTTAAATAGCCAGAAGAGCCTGGCTGACAAGCAGGATATGATCAACAGGTGAGGCACTAAGGAACGATTAGTGCTGGCAGATACCCGACAGCTGAGCACTGAGAAGGGAGGGCTGAGCCCTCACACAACCTCTGGATATGACACTGAGCACGTGCACTCAACTTCTTTGGTCGACCATGGCGAGGCCTGTTCTGAGTGGAACCTGTCCTGGTCAACCACTGTATGGCCACCGTGCTGCAGCTCAGTTTCAGGGTTTTGGCAATCTTCTTATAGCCTAGGCCATCATTATATAGAGCAGCAATTATTTTTTTCAGATCCTCAGAGAGTTCTTTACCATGAGGTGGCATGTTGACCAGTGACCAGTATGAGAGCGTGAGAGCGATAACATCAAATTTAACACACCTGCTCCCCATTCACACCTGAGACCTTGTAACACTAACAAGTCACATGACACCAGGGAAGGAAAATGGCTAATTGGGCCCAATTTGGACATTTTTCACTTAGGGGTGTACTCAGTTTTGCTGCCAGCGCTTTAGACATTAATGGCTGTGTGAGTTATTTTGAGGGGACAGCAAATTTACACTGTTATACAAGCTGTACACTCACTACTTTACATTCTAGCAAAGTGTCATTTATTCAGCATTGTCACATGAAAAGATATAATAAATTATTTACAAAAATGTGAGGGGTGTACTCACTTTTGTGAGATACTGTATGTACTGTTAGGTCCATATATATTTGGACACCGGCACAATTTTCATACAGTGAAATGCATGCTCAATTGGGTTGAGATCAGGTGGTTGACTCGGCCATTGTAGAATATTCCACTTCTGCTTTTCCTTCAAAAGTTCCTGAGTTGCTTTTGCAGTGTGTTTTGGATTGTTACCATCTGTACTGTGAAGCGCCATCCAATCAACTTTGCTGCATTTGGCTGAATCTGGGCTGACAGTATATCTCTGACTACAGAATTAATCCATCTGCTTCTGTCACATCAATAAACACCATGGACCAAGTGCCACTCGAAGCCATGCATGCCCATGCCATCACAGTGCAAGCTCCACCATGTTTTACAGATGACGTTGTGTTCTTTGGATCATGAGCTGTTCCAAGCCTTCTCCACACTTTTTTTTTCTTCCCATCATTCTGGTACAGATTAATCTTAGTTTCATCTGTCCAAAGACTGCTTTTCCAGAACTTGTCTGGCTTTTTTAGATGTTTATTGGCAAGGTTGAATCTGGCTTTTCTATTCTTTGGGCTTATGAGTGGTTTGTACCTTTGTAGTGAACCCTCTGTATTTGCTCTCTGAGGCTTCACTTGATTGTAGACTTTGACAATGATACACCCACCTCCTGGAGAGTATCCTTCACTTGTCCCGTGATCATCCACCACTGTTGTCTTCCATGTACGTCCAGGCCTTTTTTATGTTGCTGAGCTCACCAGTGCGTTCTTTCCTTAGAACGTGCCAAACTGTTGATTTGGCCACTCCTAATGTTGCTGCTATCTCCCTGATGGATTTGTTTATATAAAATATAATAAATATATATATAGTGGGGACGGAAAGTATTCAGACCCCCTTACATTTTTTTCACTCTTTGTTATGTTGCAGCCATTTGCTAAAATCATTTTTTCCTCATTAATGTACACACAGCACCCCATATTGACAGAAAAACACAGAATTGTTGACATTTTTGCAGATTTATAAAAAAAAGAAAAACTGAAATATCACATGGTCCTAAGTATTCAGACCCTTTGCTGTGACACTCTTATATTTAAATCAGGTGCTATCCATTTCTTCTGATCATCCTTGAGTTGGTTCTACACCTTCATTTGAGTCCAGCTGTGTTTGATTATACTGATTGGACTTGATTAGGAAAACTACACACCTGTCTATATAGGACCTTACAGCTCACAGTGCATGTCAGAGCAAATGAGAATCATGAGGTCAAAGGAACTGTCTGAAGAGCTCAGAGACAGAATTGTGGCAAGGCACAGATCTGGCCAAGGTTACAAAAAATTTCTGCTGCACTTAAGGTTCCTAAGAGCACAGTGGCCTCCATAATCCTTAATCCTTTGGGACGACCAGAACCCTTCCTAGAGTTGGCCATCCAAACTGAGCTATCGGGGGAGAAGAGCCTTGGTGGGAGAGGTAAAGAAGAACCCAAAGATCACTGCGGCTGAGCTCCAGAGATGCAGTCGGGAGATGGGAGAAAGTTGTAGAAAGTCAACCATCACTGCAGCCCTCCACCAGTCAGGGCTTTATGGCAGAGTGGCCCGACGGAAGCCTCTCCTCAGTGCAAGACACATGAAAGCCCACGTGGAGTTTGCTAAAAAACACCTGAAGGACTCCGAGATGGTGAGAAATAAGATTCTCTGGTCTGATGAGACCAAGATAGAACTTTTTGGCCTTAATTCTAAGCGGTATGTGTGGAGAAAACCAGGCATTGCTCATCACCTGTCCAATACAGTCCCAACAGTGAGACATGGTGGTGGCAGCATCATGCTGTGGGGGTGTTTTTCAGCTGCAATGACAGGACGACTGGTTGCAATCGAGGGAAAGATGAATGGGGCCAAGTACAGGGATATCCTGGACGAAAACCTTCTCCAGAGTGCTCAGGACCTCAGACTGGGCCGAAGGTTTACCTTCCAACAAGACAATGACCCTAAGCACACAGCTAATATAATGGAGTGGCTTCACAACAACTCTGTGACTGTTCTTGAATTCTTGAATGGCCCAGCCAGAGCCCTGACTTAAACCCAATTGAGCATCTCTGGAGAGACCTAAAAATGGCTGTCCACCAACATTTACCATCCAACCTGACAGAACTGGAGAGGATCTGCAAGGAGGAATGGTAGAGGTTCCCCAAATCCAGGTGTGAAAAACTTGTTGCATCTTTCCCAAAAAGACTCATGGTTGTATTAGATCAAAAGGGTGCTTCTACTAAATACCGAGCAAAGGGTCTGAATACTTAGGACTATGTGATATTTCAGTTTTTCTTTTTTAATAAATCTGCAAACATGTCAACAATTCTGTGTTTTTTCTGTCAACATGGGGTGCTGTGTGTACATTAATGAGGAAAAAAATGAACCTAAATGATTTTAGCAAATGTCTGCAATATAACAAAGAGTGAAAAATTTAAGGAGGTCTGAATACTGTCCGTCCCCACTGTATATATATTCTCACAAAAGTGAGTACACCCTTCGCATTTTTGTAAATATTTTATTATATCTTTACATGCGACAACACTGAAGAAATGCCACTTTGCTACAATGTAAAATAGTGAGTGTACAGCTTGTATAACAGTGTCAATTTGCTGTCCCCTCAAAATAATTCAACACACAGCCATTAATGTCTAAACTGCTGGCAACAAAAGTAAGTACACCCCTAAGTGAAAATGTCCAAACTGGGCACAAAGTGTCATTATTTTGTGTGGCCACTATTATTTTCCAGCTCTTCCTTAACCCTCTTGGGCATAGAGTTCATCAGAGCTTCACAGGTTGCCACTGGAGTCCTCTTCCACTCCTCCATGATGACATCACCTGTTGTCAAGGAGACTGGTGGATGTTAGAGACCTTGCGCTCCTCCATCTTGTGTTTGAGGATGGCCCACAGCTGTTCAATAGGGTTTAGGTCTGCAGACATGCTTGGCCAGTCCATCACCTTTACCCTCAGCTTCTTTAGCAAGGCAGTGGTCATCTTGGAGGGGTGTTTGGGGTCATTATTATGTTGCAATAGTGCCCTGTGGCCCAGTCTCTGAAGGGAGGGGGATCATGCTCTGCTTCAGTATACTGTAGCTCCCCAGTGCTGGCAGTAGTCATGCAGCCCCAAACCATGACACTCCCACCACCATGCTTGAGACACACTTGTCTTTGTACTCCTTACCTGGTTGCCGCCACACACATTTGACGCCATCTGAACCAGATAAGTTTATCTTGGCCTAATTAGACCACAGGATATGGTTCCAGTAATCCATGTCCTTAAAAAAAGGAGAGGGGTTGTGGGACTTTATATGAAGCACACTACTAAGTTAAATGAACCAATCAGTATAATTTTTTTGTTTATTGTTACAAAAGGCATACATACACATGTAAAATAGTAGAAAAATTAAATAATAGGTCTATGATATACATAGTAATGGACCTTGGGTATGTAGACCAAAATTGTAATGGTAACATATAAGCATGATAACAATGATGGATTGATTCATTAAAATAAGCTATAGTAAAATACAGATATTGCATGTGGACGCTTTGACGTAGCATTATAGGAAAGCTCTACGCATTTTGTGATTAAAATACCACTCATCAGGAGAAGATGCAGAGTTTGGGAGTATCTATAATAGAGTAGAAATGCCAATGATATGATGGTAATAAAGAGAGTATAAAACAAGAAAAAAAAGAGGGGGAACATGAAAGATCCCGAATACTCTCACCTAGCTGTAGTATATGGGTAAAAATTGTTGATATCAATAGTGGGAGGCACTATAGAAGACATCATCCCCGGAAGCTGAGGCCGTAACACCTGAGGCACGACGGCGGCACCAGCAACCAATGAGTAAACCATTAAGATAGGATCTCCAGTTATCAGCTGTGGTATGTATATTTAGTACTGTATATAATTCGTACTGTAAATCCCAGGAATATTTGTAAAAATTAATAAATCAACAATAGGGTAATTACACAACTGATAAACTGGGGAAAAGATCCCAAAATCGTGTAACGATAGTAGGTAAACCAAGTGGATGAAAAAGAAATAGTGTTTAGCATCAAAATACATAAAGTGAGACTGAGGTAGCAGTGTAAAGTTAAGTGTCCTTAGTCTGCTTGTCTTCAGCAAACTGTTTGCGGGCCTACTTCTTTAGAAGTGGCTTCCTTCTGGGATGACAGCCATGCATTACCAATTTTGATGCAGTGTGCGGCGTATGGTCTGAGCACTGGCAAGCTGATCCTCCACCCCTTCAGCCTCTAGCAATGCTGGCAGCACTCATACGTCTATTTCCCAAAGACAACCTCTGGATATGACACTGAGCACATGCACTCAACTTATTTGGTTGACCGTGGCGAGGCCTGTTCTGAGTGGAACCTGTCCTGTTAAACCCAAGGGCGGATCCGGGGGGGCAACGGGGCAATTGCCACCTCCGAGAAATTTGTTGCGGGCGGCTCTGCGGGTGGATGAGCGGGCGGCTCTGCGGGTGGATGAGAGAGCGGGCGGCTCTGCGGGTGGATGAGAGAGAGCGGGCGGCTCTGCGGGTGGATGAGAGAGCGGGCGGCTCTGCGGGTGGATGAGAGAGCGGGCGGCTCTGCGGGTGGATGAGGGAGCGAGCTGCTCTGCGGGCGGATGAGGGAGCGAGCTGCTCTGCGGGCGGATGAGGGAGCGAGCTGCTCTGCGGGCGGATGAGGGAGCGAGCTGCTCTGCGGGCGGATGAGGGAGCGAGCTGCTCTGCGGGCGGATGAGGGAGCGAGCTGCTCTGCGGGCGGATGAGGGAGTGAGCTGCTTCTGTGGGAGGACCGGGTGGCTCGGTTTATGGGCGGGCGTGTGGCTCAGTGTGTGGGCGGGTGAGAGCATGCTAGGTGTGAGTGGGCGGCTGGCCAATCAGCAAGCCGGCAGGCAGGGGAGCAGAGAGATGGCATCTCTCACTGCCCCCACATCCCTGCAGTAACTCCTGCCCTCACTATGCAGGCAGCGTGGGCAGCAGAGAGATTACATTATCTCTCTGCTGCGTGACTCGGACAAAAGAAGCAAGAGACAAGCAAAACACCACCTTAGCAGGCACGTGACTATCCGCAAGGTGTGTCAGGTGACGTGGCAAGTGACATGGACATTCCCTAATGTGTGGCAAGTGACAATCCGCATCTGGTAGCAGGTAAGGTGGCAAGTGACAATGTGCAAGGTGTGGCAGGTGACGTGACAATCCGCATCTGGTAGCAGGTGACGTGACAATCTGCAATGTGTGACAGGTGACCTGGCAAATGACAATCCACAGTGTGTGGCAGGTGATGTGGCAAGTGACAATCCGCATCTGCTGACAGGTGACGTGGCAAGTGACAATCCCCAATGTGTGGCCGGTGACGTGACAAGTGACAATCCGCATCAGGTGGCAGGTGACGTGGCAAGTGACAATCTGCAACGTGTGGCAGGTGACAATCTGCATCCAGGTGACGTGGCAAGTGACAATGCGCATCTGGTGGCAGGTGACGTGACAAGTGACAATCCGCATCGGGTGGCAGGTGACTTGGCAAGTGACAATCTGCAACGTGTGGCAGGTGATAATCTGCATCCAGGTGACGTGGCAAGTGACAATGCGCATCTGGTGGCAGGTGACGTGGCAAGTGACAATCCGCATCTGGTGGCAGGTGACGTGGCAAGTGACAATTCGCAACATGTGGCAGGTGACAGTCTGCATCTGGTGGCAGGCAAGTGACAATCCGCAATGTGTGGCAGGTGATGTGGCAAGTGAGAATCCGCAACGTGGCAGTGACAATCTGCATCTGTTGGCAGGCAAGTGACAATCCGCAATGTGTGGCAGGCGACGGTGGCAAGTGACACGTTTAGGGCTCCCACTGATTCTGTATTATGTTGCCAGCAGTTTAGACATTAATGGCTGTGTGTTGAGTTATTTTGAGCGGACAGCAAATTTACACTGTTATACAAGCTGTACACTCACTACTTTACATTGTAGCAAAGTGTCATTTCTTCAGTGTTTTCACATGAAAAGATATAATAAAATATTTATAAAAATATGAGGGCTGTAAAAATATTATATTCCACATCGTATACACTGCAGCACACGAATTTCCCAGACACTTACATTAAGTTGCACGCTGAATGTTGCTAATTCAGAGCCTGGCTCTCACTGTCCAGCTGATAAAAGTAATGGTGCTGTAACTGGAGCCTGTGGCCAGACCATGTCCTCACCTTAATTGGGTTTTGCTCTCCCTGTGCTCTTGGCTGGCTTTTAATCTGATTCTGTGTACAGCAGAACAGCCATGTCTGCCACGTCCCACCAATCTAATTTGATATCTTTCCTCTTTCACCCTCAGGACAAACGCTCATCAAGGTTGGAGAGACTCAGAAGCGTTTAGGAATTGCTGAGAGAGACTTCATTCACTCTTCTTCGATTAATTTCTTGACCCCTCTGCGCAATTTCCTGGAAGGTGACTGGAGAACTATTTCTGTAAGTTTTTTTTTTTTTGTTTTTTTGGTTGGTAGGTGACAAGGGAAATGGCAGTGAGAATTTGTGACTTTGTGACTAAGTGCCAGCAACCAATCAACTCATCCCTCGCATTTCTAAATCTAATTGTTGATGAAAATCTAAAGGGGTCATATAATTGGCTGTTTTTTGTCTTTCAAAGGTTTTTTTTGTGAAGCTCCTTGAGATTCCTGCCACTGCTTTTCTTACAAGAAAATGATTATTGACCTTACATGTTACATACCTGTTCAGTTTGTTGGGCAGTGACTCTCTACTTAAAGTGGGCTACCATTATAGAAGGGCCAAAACACTTTTTAAGAGTCTTTATACATGCATGTGTTTTGGAATAGCAAAACCCTCTTTGCTGTACCAATTAAAGTCTCTAGTACCTCCTAGGTACTAGGGACCTCTGACCCTAAAATTATTGTGGGAAAAGGCTTTAAATAGTTCTTTTATTTTTGGTTCTGACCGTGCATTCCACCCCGTTCCACAACCTAGTGAGGCACCTTTAGTCATTTTTGAGGCCCTGAACTCCCTGCTGTATATATGCTGTGCTTTATATTGAATATAAAATTAATGAAAATATGAAAGATTTACTTTGTCTCACCTCATTTTTAACAACTTGCCATCCACAGTCTGTTTATAGGTGGCATGGAACTCAAGAGCTTAAAACAAGCTTGCAGCAGCCATGGGCTTATATCTTAGTTTATAAAAAATGTAAAACAAGTGTGTTGCTATAGCAGCCAATGAGATTTTATCTTTTAATTAAAGATAAAACATTTTGTTGCTATGGGCAATGGCTCTTTGTTTTCACAAACCCACATGTAACAATCTTTGCAGTCTTTCCTCTGGGGTCATATTATAGACTGTAATGTGTTATTACCTCAGTCCCCAACATAGTCGTTCTTGGATGACCTATCACAAGAACACAATGACTGCATTCAGAGTGGAAAGACAAACCTTAAATATGCGTGAATGGAAAATCCATCAAGTCTAGTCCACTGCATTTGTTTAAACAATTACTGGGTATATCCTCCTGCAATAGCACTTGCTATGATAAGTGATCTGTTACCTAGTTACATAGTAGGTGAGGTTTAAAAAAGACACAAGTCCATCAAGTCCAACCTACAGTGCCGTGCAAAAGTATTTACCCCTTGGCATTTTTCATGTTTTGTTGCCTCACAACCTGGAATTAACATGGATTGTTTGAGGATTAGCATCATTTAACAACTTTGAAGATTTTTTTTTTTTTTTAATTGTGAAGCAAACAACAAATAGGACAAAATAACAGAAAAAGTCAATGTGCATAACTATTCACCCCCCCCCCTAAAGTCAATACTTTGTAGAGACACCTTTTGTGGCTATCACAGCTCCAAGTCACTTTGGATAAGTCTCTGAGCTTGTCACATCTTACTACTGGGATTTTTGCCCATTCCTCCTTGCAAAACCGCTCCAGCTCCTTCAAGTTGGATAGTTCGCGCTTGTGAACAGCAATCATTATGTCTGACCACAGATTTTCTATTGAATTGAGGTCTGGGCTTTAACTAGGCTATTGCAACACATTTACATGTTTCCCTGTAAACCACTCAAGTGTTGCTTTAGCAGTGTGTTTGGGGTCACTGTCCTGCTGGAAGGTGAACCTCCATCCTAGCCTCAAATCGCACACAGAATGGTACAGGTTTTGCTCAAGAATAACCCTGTATTTAGTAGGGCTGGGGAAAAAATCGATTTAAATCTTGAATCGAGTTCAGAGGTCAAATTGGTTCAAAATTTAAGCAAATCGATTCTTTTAGATTTTTTTTTTTTTTTCACCGTGCCCGTTCTGAGGAGCTGCGGGCAGGAGTTTTTAGGCAAGGCTGCGGCTTCGACCTAGTCTGCGAGGCCGGATGCCGCGGACTAGGCCAAAGCCACGGCCCCGCCTAAAAACTCCTGCCTGCAGCTCCCCAGGACCGGCGCTGACACCGCGCCGGTCCTGAGGAGCTGCAGACAGGAGTTTTTAGCTAAGGCCACGGCTTCGGCCTCGTCCGCGAGGCCAGGTGCCGCAGACTAGGCTGAAGCCGCGGCCTCTCCTAAAAACTCCTGCCCGCAGCTCCTCAGGACCAGCACGGTGTCCAAAAAAAAACAAACTTGATTCGAATCGTGAATCGAGTTTTTTTTTTTTTTTTTGTTTTTTTTTTTTAAAAACGCAGATTTTTTTTTTTTTTTTTTTTTAGAAAATCGCCCAGCTTTAGTATTTAGCACCATTCATCTTTCCCTCAACTCTGACCAGTTTCCCAGTCCCGACTGCTGAAAAACATCCGCACAGCATGATGCTGCCACCACCATGTTTCAACTGTGGGGATGGTGTTCTTTGGGTGATGTGATGTGTTGGGTTTGCGCCAGACATAGCGTTTTCTTTGATGGCCAAAAAGTTCAGTTTTAGTCTCATCAGACCAGAGCACCTTGCTCCATACATTTTGGGAGCCTCCCACATGCCTTTTCGCAAACTCAAAATGTGCCATTTTGTTTTTTGCTGAAAGTAATGGCTTTCTTATGGCCACTCTGCCATACAGCCCAACTCTATGAAGCATACGGCTTATTGTCGTCCTATGTACAGATACTCCAGTCTCTGCTGTGGAACTCCTCCAGGGTTACCTTAGGTCTCTGTGCTGCAGTTGCGGCCCATCCATAGGGGGCGCGCGGGCTGAGCCCCCCCCCCCCCCAGCAGTAAAAAAAAAATTGCCTTTAAAAAAAAAAATAGAAAAACATTTCCTTTAACCACTTCAATACCAGGTACTTATACACCTTCCTGCCCAAGCCAATTTTCAGCTTTCAGTTGCGCAGTCATGCTACACTGTACCTAAACAAATTTTTTATGCTTTGTTCCCACAAATAGAGCTTTCTTTTGGTGGTATTTGATCACCTCTGAGATTTATTTATTTATTTATTTTTTTTGCGCAACAAATAAAGACCGGAAATTTTTTAAAAAAAAGTTTTTTTTTGTTTCTGTTAAAATTTTATGTAAAGAAGTACATTTTCTTCTTCAATGATGGGCACTGATTATGGCCACTGATAGGCGGCACTGATGGGCACTTGTAGGCGGCACTGATGGGTGTCATGGATGGGCACTGATGGGTGGGCAACGATGACACTGATGGGTGGCATTGCTGGGCATCATTGAATGAATTTGTTCCATAATGGTGCCAGTCAGTTCCCATTTGTGGGCACTGATTGGCATAGATTGGGCATTAATTTGCACATGTGGATGGCCATGGGGGATGTACCTGGCCATCCACATGTTATGTGCTTCCCTGGTGGTCCTGGTGTCTTCCCTGGTGGTCCAGTGTGGGCATCCGAGGGGGGGCTGAGCTGATAAACAATCAGCACAGACCCCCCCCAGACAGAAGAGCCGCCGACCAGCTCCCCTCTACTCACGTCTGTCAGACGCGAATGAGGAAAAGCAGATTAACGGCTCTTCCTGTTTACATCGTGATCAGCCATGATTGGGCACGGCTGATCATGTGGTAAAGAGCCTGCGTTAGACTGACACACTGCACCACCGATCGCCGCGATGCGCGCCCCCACGGACGCGCGGCGGCTGTTATCATGCAGGACGTCATATGACGCCCAGTCAGGGTAACTGAACCACAGCCCGGCCATCATTCTGCTATAGGCCGGGCGGGAAGTGGTTAAGTGTACTGTGTTCGGACGCCAGACACAGTGCGCTATGGGAAGTGCCACGTCAATGCAATCACGAGATTGCAGACGAGGTGCTTCATTTGCAGGATTTTTACCTGCTTTGTGGCGCATTCCATTGTGCCAAACAACTTCCGCTTGTAGTATCACTACAGATGGGTGCTTTGTTCTAGTTAAGAGGTTACTTCCGGTTTCCCTGTGCCAGGGAAACCGGAAGCGACGTTGGAAGCTCAGTGGAACGCACGGCCCGAGCGGAGCTGGTAAGTAAGGCTCTAAGGCTGCAAAATAGGTGAACTCTGCTGTGTTAGGAAAGCGAATGACTATTCGCTTTCCTAACACTGAACCGCCAATCAGGTGCCCTGGTCTGTTACCTGTCACCTGATTGGCTGAAACAACAGGCGCCGCTATTGGACGCCTATCGGGAGGAGAGGAGAGGACAGGAGATGAGGCAGTAGCTAAGTTTGATGGGCACGGTGGCTGCGTTTGATGGGCACGGTGGCTGCGTTTGATGGCCCTGTGGCTGCGTTTGATGGCACTGTGGCTGCAACTGATGTTTTGTTTTTTGTTTTTTTTTCAAATTTTTTTTAGTTTGTGCCCCCCAAAAATTTTGAGCACCAGCCGCCACTGCTATGCTGCCTCTCTGATGTAATGCCCTCCTTGCCCGGTCGGTGAGTTTTGGTGTGCGGCCTTCTCTTGGCAGGTTTGCTGTTGTGCCATTTTCTTTCCATTTGGTTTTGATTTGATGGTGCTCCTAGGGATCATCAAAGATTTGGATATTTTTTTATAACCTAACCCTGACTTGTACTTCTCAACAACATTGTCCCTTACTTGTTTGGAGAGTTCCTTGGTCTTCATGGCAGTGTTTGGTTAGTGGTGCCTCTTGCTTAGGTGTTGCAACCTCTGGGGCCTTTCAAAAAAGGGGTGTTGTGTGTGTGTGTGTGTGTGTGTGTGTGTGTGTGTGTGTGTGTGTGTGTGTGTGTGTGTGTGTGTGTGTGTGTGTGTGTATATATGTAATGACAGATTATGTGACACTTAGATTGCACACAGGTGGACATTTTCACTAATAATTTCACTAATTATGTGACTTCTGAAGGTAATTGGTTGCACCAGAGCTTTTTATGGGGTTCATAACAAAGGGGGTGAATACATACGCACATGCCAATTATTATCCATTTTTAATTTCTGAAAAATAGTCTTTATATATTTTCTAATTTTACTTCAACTTAAACTATTGTGTTCTGATCCATCACATATAATTCAGATAAAAAACACTGAACTAAAGGCTGCAATGTAACAAAATAGGTAAAGCCAAGGGGGGGTGAATCCTTTGGCAAGGCACTGTATGTGTGTGATTTTGTCAGTATTACATTGTATATTCCTGTATGTTGCGGTCATTCAGGTGCTTATCTAATAGTTTTTTGAAACTATCGGTGCCCCCCGCTGAAACCACCGCCTGTGGAAGGGAATTCCACATCCTTCTTGTTCTTACAATAAACAACCCTAATTTTAGTGAGTGGCCATAAGTCTTATTAAACTCCCTTCCATGAAAAAGTTTTATCCCTATTGTGGGGTCACCTGTATGGTATTCATAAACTGAAATCATATCCCCTCTCAAGCGTCTCTTCTCCAGAGAGAATAAGCACAGTGCTCGCAACCTTTCTTCATAACTAATATCCCCCAGACCCTTTATTAGCTTTGTTGCCCTTCTTTGTACTCACTCCATTTCCAGTACATCCTTCCTGAGGACTGGTGCCCAGAACTGGACAGCATACTCCAGGTGAAGCGGGACCAAAGTCTTGTAGATTGGGAGAATTATCGCTTTATCCCTGGAGTTTATCCCCTTTTTAATGCATGCCAATATTCTGTTTGCTTAGTTAGCAGCAGCTTGGCATTGAATGCTATTGCTGAGCCTACCATCTACTAGGACCCCCAGGTCCTTTTCCATCCTAGATTCCCCCAGAGGTTCACCCCCTAGTGAGTAGATTGCATTCTTATTTTTGCCACCCAAATGCATTATTTTACATTTTTCTACATTAAACCTCATTTGCCATGGAGTTGCCCACCCCATTAATTTGTTCAGATCTTCTTGCAAGGTTTCCACATCCTGTGGAGAAGTTATTGCCCTGCTTAGCTTAGTGTCGTACGCAAATACAGAGATTGAACTGTTTACCCCATCCTCCAGGTAGTTCATGAACAAATTAAATAGGATTTGATCCCAGCACAGAACCCTGGGGGACCCCACTACCCACGCCTAACCATTCCGAGTACTCGCCTACACCACGTCTACGGGCCTTCCTTTATCTAGATGGCAGCTCACCTCCTCATAGAAGGTTAATAGATTGGTTTGGCAAGAACGATTCTTCATGAATCCATGCTGATTACTGCTAATGGTATCGTTGTCATTACTAAAATCATGTATATAGTTCCTTATCATCCCCTCCAAGAATTCGCATAATATTGATGTTAGGCTAACTGGTCTGTAAATCCCAGGGATGTATTTTGGGCCCTTTTTAATTATTGGTGCTACATTGGCTTTTCTCCAATCAGCTGGTACCATTCCAGTCAGTAGACTGTCCGTAAAAATTAGGAACAATGGTCTGGCAATTACTTGACTGAGTTCCCTAAGTAACCTCGGGTGCAAGCCATCTGGTCCTGTTGATTTATTAATGGTGCTTCCTGTGATGTGTCTTGAGGATAAACACTGCTGTTTTGGTTACTAAAGTCCCCCCGATTCCTTTTGTGAAGACTGAGGAGAAGAATAAATTCAATACCTTAGCCATCTCCCCATTCTTTGTAACCAGATTACCTTCCTCATTCTTTATGGGGCCAATATGGTCTGTCCTCCCTTTTTTATTGTTTACATACTTAAAGAATTTCTTCAGATTTTTTTTTTTTTGCTTTCCTCCGCTATGTGTCTTTCGTGTTCTATCTTAGCCGCCCTAATTACACCCTCACATTTCCTGTTGCATTCCTTATAAAGTCTGAATGCTGATGATGATCCCTCAACCTAGTATTTTTTGAAGACCTTCTCCTTTGCTTTTATATGCATTTTTACATTGGAGTTAAGCATCCAGGACTTTAACGCCCTTATTTAATATGCTCTTAAAAACCCATCTCTCCTCCGTGTTCTTTGTTCCTAAGATTTTATCAAAATTTATGCCTTCTACCAAGGTTCGTAGTTTAGGGAACTTGACTCTTTTGAAATTCAGGGTCTTTGTATTCCCCTTATGTTTCCTATCTGTGTGATTTATACTGAAGGCAATTGACTTGTGATCGCTGTTTCCTAAATTTCCCCATATTTTCACATCCGTAATCAGGTCTGTATTGTTGGTAATATAGATCCAGTAACGTTTTATTTCTAGTTGGTGCGTCTACCATCTGACCCATGAAATTGTCCTGCAAAACATTTAGGCACTGACGAGCCTTAGACTAATGCGTAGTTCCCTCTGCCCAGTCTATGTCTGGATAATTAAAATCCCCTATTATGATAACACTTCGCATCCTTGCTGCTAATCCAAATTGTGATGGGAGATCTGTCTTCCCCCTCCTCCCTCAGGTTAGGGGGCTTATAGCATACTCCCAGTATTATTTTTCCCCCTAGCTTCATCGCTTTGGAGCTCTACCCATAAGGATTCCACCTCCTCCCTAG
This sequence comes from Lithobates clamitans, assembly GCA_037952925.1. Lineage (NCBI taxonomy): Eukaryota > Metazoa > Chordata > Amphibia > Anura > Ranidae > Lithobates > Lithobates clamitans. The sequence goes on along the minus strand of JBBGZY010000052.1, from coordinate 929,099 downwards.
CTCCCTTAGTGATGTCATCTCTCACATTCACGTGTACATTATTCTTGATGATATATAGGAATACCCCTCCCCCTTTTTTACCCTCTCTATCCCTGCGATAAAGGGTATACCCTTGAATGGTTGCCAGCCAGTCATGAGATCTGTTGAACCAGGTCTCTGAAATTCCCACAAAATCCAAATCCTCCTCGTACAACAGTATCTCTAGTTCACCCATCTTGTCCGCCAGGCTCCTGGCATTGGTGAACATACCACTTAGTTTAGACAGGTCGCATACTATCCTCTTATTGGGTGTTCCAAGATTGCAACTAGGACTTGTTACTATACTTACTTTGGGTTTATGTGCTTTAGTCAACCTACCACTAATGTCCCCAATACTACCCTCTAGAATATGTTCCGTGCTGACTATCTCTACCTCTAGGCCCTCCACCCCCAAGCCCCCCCGGTCGCCTAGTTTAAAAACCCCTCTAACTTTTTGGCCATCTTTACTCCAAGATGATCTGGACCCTTCTCATTTAGGTGCACTCTGCCCCTTCTATAGTACTGGTGATTGACTGAGAAGTACTGGGTATTCTACTCTGTCCAACTAGCTTCCTGGCACTAATACTCAACAAGACAATACACAGGTACTCGCCGCCCACGTGCGCTTGCAGCCCACGTGCAGTCACTGCCCACAGGTACGCACAAGACACAAGTATACACAGGTACTTATTCAGACAACACTCAGGTACTGACAATACACAGGTACTCCTAACACTCACAATAGTCAGGTACTACCTGACACTAATACTCAATACAGTCCACATGCACTCACAGCACTTGCGTACTCACACTACACAGGTACTGTGACCCCTGTTATAACCTCCTGTTTTCAACTCTGGTTTGTTGCTACAGAGGTGAATGATGGAACTGGATGAGGTATCCCCTGGCTTCATCCAACTCCACCCTCCCTATGCAGAATACAAGAGTAAAAATAATCCAAAATTATACAGTGTGTAAATCCTAACAATGCTTTTCTTTTCTTTGTTCTATTTTGGTCTGTTAATTATACAATTAAAAGTGTTTACCTGTTCAATATGTGCAAAAAACCCCCAAAAAACAGTTTTTCTTACCAGAAATCTTAGGCGCTGACAACTGGATGTAAAAAAAAAAATGCAGGCAAAAGAAAACCGCAAAAAATATGGCGTGGGGCCCCCTCAGGTCCATACCAGGACCTTCAGGTCTAGTGTGGATTAGGAGGGGACATCCCCCCCCCCCCCTCGCACGCCAACATTTTTTAAAAATGGCGTGGGGTCCCCCACAAAATCCATACCAGACCCTTATCTGAGCCTGCAGGTCAGGAAAGGGAGGGGACGAACAAGTGCCCCTCATGAACCATACCAGTCCGCATGTCCTCAACATGGTGGGGGGTGCTTTGTTGATGGGTAAAGGGCCTCTTCCCGACAACCCTGACCGGTGAATGTCGGGGTCTGCAGGTAGAGGGGCTTATCGGAATCTGCCCCCCCATGTGAATGGGTATCGGGTACCCATTCACTAAAAAAGCAGTGAAAAGTGAAAAAAAAACAAGAGCCAGATTTTGACAAGTCCTTTTTTAATAGCTCTGAGCTGTCTTCTGCCACCGCCGTCTCTCCATGAGCCGTCTTCTCCTGCTGCTGTCTTCTTCCTTGCCATCTCTTGCCCTAAAAAAAAAAAAAGCCGCTGTTGTTCTGTGGCTGTAATCCTCCGTTGTGTTGTCGCCCACTGTCTGGCATCTGTTATATAGTCATGAGGCGTGGCCATCAGATAATGTCACCCCGAGAGCCCACCCCATGTGACGTCACAAGGTCGGCTCTCCGGGTGACATCATCGGATAGCCATGCCCCATTTCTGTATAAGAGATGTCAGACAGCGGGGGACATCACAACAGAGAAAAAGAGTAAAGAAAAAGGCATCTTCTAAGTATGAACTGTAGAAACGTTATGGTACAATAAATGAAAACACTCGCATTAAGGTTAAAAATGATCAGCATGAGGAAAATCCTGCAGCGGTGCGTCTCCTTGCTCGCTGGTTCGACAGGCTGTGTCACTCAGGAACCCATAGAAAGCCGTCAGTCGGCTCTGTACACTCTGTGGCTCAGATGGTAATACAGAGAAGAGGTCTAAGGCACGCATGGACCGCAGCGGTGCCTGACATCACCGGAAGTGTTTGCAATGCCATTTCTGAGCCTGCGCACTGTCAGTGGAATGGACAGGCATGCTCCTTTGGCAAGCTGGATATGCAGGGATTCAACATGCTTTATAGTCCACCATCTTGTAGGGGGAAATGGCAGGTGATGATGAAACACAGGTGGAGAATAATATACTCATACAGGTGGGCGGCCATCTAGTGGACATACTGGAAATAACAATAAAAACAATAATGATAACCAATGTAATGTACTACATATTGAGAATGGGAATGACCACGGGACAAAAAGAGGAAAGGAACAATAAAAGAAGGCTAAAATAAAATAAATATAAAAATAATGATAAAATATGTGTGATAAATCTTAAAACATTGGGGAAAAACCATTTAGACTTGATGTAAGTATTGGACATTCAGCCCATCATGGGAGATCATGAGGGGATACTAATGTGGTGGTAATTGAAGAAATAGCCACTGCCCCACTATAGGCACTGGGCAGAAAGAAGATAACTGGAGGTTAAGAGCTCCATCCAGCGGCAACAGGGCTGACTTGGTCCAATTAATAGTCAAGTCTGAATAAGTGCCGAATTCAGTGATTATGTCCATTACCACCTGCAAAGAGGGGCCTGTGTTTTCCATAAAAGCAGCATATCGTCTGCATACAACATGATCTTTTTATGGAGTGCACCATATTTAAAACCCTCATGCAGAGAGCTCGTCCTAATTTTAGCCACCAGGGGTTCTATTGCAAGGGCAAATAGGAGGGGGGGGGGAAAGAGAGGGCATCCCTGTCTAGTACCCATACCCAGTGACTGTACAAGTACTTTGAGAGGTGGTGGACCTGGCTGTCAAAATACAAAAGCTGCAGTGGGCGTTTTGTCCATTTGCGTTGTGTATCCTGGATGGAGGAATCTGTTAGATTTTTCCCATTCAGCCTGCAGGCCGAACAGAAGAAAGGTGTCAATGTATAAATGTCCCTGTCAGTGGTGTTGCTAGGGGGTGGCTTTTGGGGCTATAGCCCAGAATCTGGGCCCATAGCCCTGAGTCTCTCAGAGATGGCCGTGGCCTCTCTGCAGCTGGGCCACGAGTGCGGCGAGCAGCACCGAAGAGCAGGCAGGCAGCACGGGAGAGCCGGGCGGGCGAGAGAGCAGAGAGATGGCATCATCTCTCACTGGAGGCTCTCTGGGGGACACTAATGTAAGTGGGGACGGCTCTCTGGGGACCCTGATGTAAGCGGACGGCTCTCTGGGGGCCCTGATGTAAGAAAGGAGCTCTCTGGGGACCCTGATGTAAGGGGGGGCTCCCTGGGGGCCCTGATGTAAGGGGGGGCTCTCTGGGCACCCTGATGTGAGGGGGAGGCTCTCTGGGGACCCTGATGTAAGGAAGGGGCTCTATGGGACATGATGTAGGGGGGAGCTCTCTGGGGACCCTGATGTGAGGGGGAGGCTCTCTGGGGACCCTGATGTAGGGGGGGGCTCTCTCTGGGGACCTTGATGCAAGTGGGGGTCTCTCTGGGGACCCTGATGCAAGGGGGTCTCTCTGGAGAATCTGAGCTAAGGAGGGGCTCTCTAGGGACCATAATCTAAGTGGGGGAGGCTTTCTGGGGACCTTAATGTAAGGGGAGACTCTCTGGGGACTCTGGTGTAAGGAGGGGCTCTCTGGGGACTCTGGTGTAAGGAGGGGCCTCTCTGGGGACCCTGATGCAAGGGGGGCCTCTCTGGGGACCCTGATGCAAGGGGGGGCCTCTCTGGGGACCCTGATGCAAGGGGGGCCTCTCTGGGGACCCTGATGCAAGGGGGAGGCTCTCTGGGGACTCTGATGTAAGGATGGGCTCTCTGGGGACCCTGATGTAGGGGGGGCTCTGTGGTGACCCTGATGTAGGGGGGGTGGGGACCCTGATGCAAGGGGGATTTCTCTGGGGACCCTAATGTAAGTGGGGGAGGCTTTCTGGGGACTCTAATGTAGAGGGGGACTCTCAGGGGACTCTGATGTAAGGAGGGGCTCTTTGGGGACCCTGATGTAAGGGAGAGGCTCTCTGGGGACCCAGTGGAGAACGTAGGAAGGAGCCAGCACCGGCGAGGAGTCCAGGCCGCAGCGCTTCACAACTCCCGATGTCTGAGTACCTGCCAGTGTGAACATCCCTAGTATGACCCCAAAGTCTTTGATGTCTCATCTCAGTATAAGGCTACTGGTCCATAGGTCGTGGTTCGAATCAGTATTGATAAACAGCTCTCTCTGATCCTCTGTAATGGGGGATCATGGGTTTCTTGTAAGCGGCCAGTCTCATTCACGGTGGTGTAAGAAGCACTTTTCTCTTCTCACAGCAAGAATTCATGTTTTTTGGAACTTTTTTGAGATTCTCTTTTATATCACTTGGGTGACCCCCCTTTTTTTTGTATATGGACTCTTATTTATCATTTTTAGTTTTTTCATTTTTGATTGATTTATTAATTTGATATGTGTTTTGAATTTCATTATTAATGCACTAAAGGGGAATCTTACACTCAGTTCTAACCATTTGGTTTGGTGATGATGTGTATGATCACCAATCCTTTTTAGCGCGATTCAACCCCTTTATTTTTTCTCATTTGGGTATATGTACATGGTTATGTTCTGCATTCTATTATCTAAAATTACTAGATTTAACAAGTTGGGTCGGCTGGTGAAAGATCTGCGATGCATGTATTTCAGTTTTCAGTAAACATTTTGGATTTATTTCTGTGTTTTGCAGAAGGAGAGAAGAATCTTGCAGAACCGCCGTTTAGATCTTGATGCTAGCAAAGCACGACTTAAGAAGGCAAAAGCAGCAGAGGCCAAAGCCTCGGTAAAGTCTCAACCTATATTACTCTTCCTTGTGGGTGTGCATGCCGTTCCAGGGTTTAAAAGGGACCATATTTCCAAATCCATGTGCCTCTCATTTAAACATGATTCCCCATACATCATTCCACTCTCATCTAAGGTTATGGTGTGGAGGGATGGTTGGTACAGTAAAGGGTGGACGTCATCCCCTCAGGTGCAACTCATAACACCTAATCAGAAATGAGCTTTTCTTGACAGCATGGGCACAAGTGGAGAAAGCTGATTTCTGATTGGCTATGATATATTTGCACCTACATTGTAAAACGTTGCCTGGGAATGTATCATACTGATGGGGTAGGCTCAGTTGGCATATCCATCCTAAATCTATTATGATTGGCTGCTATTTAACTCCTCCCTTTGTTTGTTTGTTTGTCCCTCACTAACTTTGTGGTGTCTTTTTTTTTTTTTTTTTTTTTTGTGTTCTGTGTTTTTTTTTGTTTTGTTTTTTTTTCCCATAATTTGCTCAGCTCGAGGGGGATGTGAGTATTTGTTGTCAAGGCCTTTTGCTGTGATAAGCTGATTCCTTTTTTTGCTTTCTTGTTCTCATCTGACAGTTTTTTTTCTTTACACTGCCGTTGTACTGGCTGGGGATCAGGGAGCATGGCAGGAGGGGTGGACATGGTTACACAGACACAGGAAATGCATGTACATTCCAAGAGCGATTTATTATCAGTCTGATTTTGTGACCTCGCCAAATATAACACTGAGTTGGGTTAATCTAAACATTATATAAAATGTTGGGGTGAATAAATAAAGAGTAACAGAAGGGCTGCAGTAGTCCGCTATCCTGGAGGAAATGCAGCTCCATGTTCTCTTCGGTCCCAGTCAAGTAACGAAAAAACCTGTTCACATGATCTCTGCTAAATGAGAAGCGAGCTTGGTTTGTCATCTTCCACTTCAGCTGAGATCATGTGACTAAGGGCTTAGCTGTTTGATCACATGACTGCCAATAGTTTTCTTATGTTAGATCTGATGGCTGAAGCATCTTAAAAATATTAACTCCATTACGGGAACTGCCCTGAGACAGGCAACTATATAATAATTTGTTATCTGTGCACAGCCTGTGTTAAGATCACTCCATTGCATCATCACCAGGGTCAATCTGACCATACAATTTTTGTACAATCAACTTTGAATTTACCAAAACTATGTGGGATGAGGACCTTCCAATGTATTCAGTTAGGCAGGCCCTTGCATAACTCTAGATCCACCAACAGCTACATAGTTGCTGGTAGATCTAAAGGAAAAGGTGCAATCAGATAATAACGTGTGTGGGAACACAAACAAACCAGGAAGAAAAGCTCTTGTTGGCTAAATGGAGCTGAGCTTTTGCTCCTTGTTCAAGTATGTTCTACTGGATAGAACTGCGACCAAACATATAGTTTGTTTTTATTGCTTCCTCCACATGTGTGTAACTAAGTTTGGAGGATTTTTAATTATTTTTCTTTCTTTTTATATATATATTAATATTATTTGAATACCGTGATATTGTGATGCAGTCATCGATAGCGGTGAGTGAACCAAGCAAAGTTCGCTGGATGGGCACCATAACAACCAATTAATGTGTGGCTTCTGCTGTCTTAGCAACTCATGAAATCACTGGTTACTTGGGAGCAGGCAGCCAGCCCACACAATATCCTTGAGTACGAGGATGCAGGCAGATACCAGCTTCATAGCAACCAAAGAGAAGGAAGCCATTGATTTGGTGGGGGTAGGTATACTGCCACTAAATTTATGACTTCCGGGTTCAGTAGCTGGGGGCTTGGTGGGTGAACTGACCATTTAGTTCATCATGTAAAATTCAGGGTAAACTGTACATGGCTACAAACTCCAATTTCATCCCTAGTGGTCAACAATGGTGATTTTGAAATGGTAATATGATCTTTTTTTTTTTTTTTTTTCTTGATGTCAGTAATTCAGGAGTACATTCAGAAAAACTGAGAAGGACTCAGGAGTAGGCAATCTTTCAGAGGATGAGATCTACCTGAACAATATGGAGGAAATTAAAGATCCCGAGGAGGGGGGTGGCTGGGTGGAGCCCTTTAAAAAACATAAAAAAAACAAAAAACTATCAAGCTCCCAATAAAAAGATGGCATGAAGAACACCTAGTGTGTCACAGTAGTGTCCTCTGCCCTCTTCACATCACCCCCCCCCCCCCACCCCACTGTAGTGTCTTCTGCCCCCCCCCACACACACACACACACACACACACACACACACACACACACACACACACACGCGACTGTGTGGGTGCCACTCTCCTACCTGACAGTGTGTGTACAGCAGGGGAGCGGGAGGCATAAGTAAGCTTCAGGGGGCGGAGTGAAATGCGTTGGGGGGGACCTGTTGGGGGTCCAGGCTGAGACTGCCATTCACTATCACTCATCAGGCTTTGACTTGATGTCAAAGCCTGGGACACTTATCACTCTCTACCATTGCCTGGAGCATAGAAAAGCTTCTTTCCCAGCTAGCGCTCACAGTGATGGGCACAGGACTTCATTCCTATACAGTCTGAACTGCTCACACACATATCTTGGTTCGCAGGGAGCAGTAGGCAGCACAGTACTGCACAGTTTTAGGAAATCAAACATTTTACAGTTGTCACCAGAACAGAAAGGTAGGGGAATTTTTTAAAGGTGACACCTGTTCTGTTGACATCTGTCTGAAAAAAGGCATTTACTTTGTAGAGATTTTCTCCTGTTGCATCTCACGAACAAGAAGCAAAGCAAAGTATCACCAACAGGACACCGACAAAAAAACTGGCACACGTTGAAGTCCTTCCCTACCAACAAACAATATTTTACCTATACATGCCCCTTAACTGCTTACTGCTGGCTCCCAATGGTCGTTTTAGGGGTTCCTAACACCAGAGGTGTTTACCGGGCTTCCAAATAATATAATCACTCTGATTTAATGTCACAGTAATCTGGTGGTTGGGAGCTTGTCCTACCAGCTCCTGATTGTAAACAGTGATCGGGAGCTGAAGGACAGCATGATGACAGTGCTGGGGGCACTGAGTGAGTGCATTTCTAACACGCTATTTAGTGTGGATGAAGAAATCTACTGGTTTCTCTTGTTCAGCCTTCAGAGCTGAAGAATAGAAATCTTCTCTTATCGTGCATGGCTAGCCATAGGCTACGTTCACATCACATAGCTGCACAACAGCAGCAGGCTAAGTTGGCCGCTGGTGAAAATCTCTAGATTCTCGCCGGCGGTACCCAACTCTGCCTGTGAACTCTTTGTTACCAGCAGCAGCTGTCAGTGGCAGCCATCAGATTTTGTACTCTGTACAAATCAATAGCTAGCAGCACCGCTGTTTGCATGTAGCCTCTCCTCTGAACAGTTACATGCGTATAGAGCCTCTGAACCGACCCTGGACACAGACGGTTTGCATCCAGGATAGGCGTTTTGTGTGGAGTTTTGGACACGCAAACTGAACGCTGCTAATTGGACACTTTGTATGTGGCCATAGAACAAAGTGTTGCTGCTTTCATAGGTGCAGTTTAGACGCCTATGAAAGCAGCAAACCATCTGCACCCATACAGAGTTTTGAATGTAGCCTTGGCAATGCTACTAATGGCAATATTCTATAGATTGACTCACTTTGCAAACGGTTTCATCTATGAACTGCAGAAGCCACAGTTCATGAGCTTTCTCGGGGCCCCTGTTAGACATACCAGGAGCCTGTGATCTTTGATATCTATCTGAAGCCCCTGACCCACACTGTTTAATAGAAAATAACATTGTGGCGGCATTGCACTTTCTTATCGTACATCACGGGACACAGGGCCATAGTAGTTACTATGTGGATTATAGGCCACCTTCAGGTGATGGATACTGGCACGCCCTAAGACAAAAAGTGCCCTCCCTATATAACCCCTCCCACTACTGGGAGTACCTTCAGTTTTTTCGCCAGTGTCTAAGGTGTTGGTCAAGAGTAAAGATGTGCTGTGCTGAGCTCCACTGGAGCAATCCTTGCTGGGACTAGCCATGCCAACCAGATCCATTCAAAGTGTCTCTCCTGGCCAAATTAAATGGTACCCGGGCCTCGTATCTGAAGAAACGAGGTTTTTCCTGTGAATGCTTCTCTTTTTAGAGAGCTGGACCCCGGGATCCAGTACTTTTTGGAAGTCAGGCCATAAAGTTTTATTGGCAGGGTGCTGTTGCAGGTCCAGGATTGTGGGTTTCCTCAAGGATCCCCAGCTCCTGAAGGTTTAACGGAACCCACCGTGAAGGGTGAAGATTGGGTCTGTTGTTTTACCACAGAAAACCCTGCGGCGGGAAAGGTAAGTGGAGTTTTCTAAGAGATTTTTTGTATTTTCTTATGAATGTCTCCTTTTAAATCAGTAAAATGTCATGCCTATGTGTCACCACTGGTGGCTGTATTGAGCATTCACCGCCTCATGCTGGAAACAGCGTTGTGTCAGAGAGCTGAAATGCTTCCTCCGGTAAGCTTGAGGGGGTTTTTTTCTGCCCGCTTATCACCCCCCTGTGCTGACAAGGAGCGCTCAGAGTCCTTCTTGGAAAAAAAAGGCAGGAAAACTAGCGCGATCAGCTTGCAGCCCCACCCCGCGCCATGCTGTTTTCTCGGTAGGTCCCAGAGGACCTGTAGTCCGCTGCTCGCGTGAGAAAGGCTTTACTTTTAAAAAGTGGAAAGAGCCGTAGGCAACGCGGGGGGGGGGGCTTAGCAGCGTCGGCATTCTCCGACGTCCAAACGCGAGGAGGCAAACTTTTAAAAGCACATTTGTGTGTTACTGCAGGCTGTGTAGGGACACAAGAACAAAGAGGTGGCATTAACAGGTTTGGTGACACAGGCATTTCGTTTGACACATTTTTTACTGCTGCATCAGGCTGGGCATTAATAGCAGCAATTGTGCTGGATTATAGCCCTAGAACTGTATGCATTCCTTCTGGTAGTGCCTCTGCTTTGTGCATCGGGCTAGGAGCGGAAGGGGGACAAGGAACACCTCAAAGGGTTCTAGAGGATCTGTTTCACGACAACTTAAATCCATGTCAAAAAGATGGCATCCTCCTCCGAGTGATGTGGCCGGTCAGAGTGAGCCATCAGGGGGCACTGGTGTTGCAGCCACTCTAGACGCTTCAGCCCCTATGTATATATCACTCAGGAGGTTTTTTTCTTCCATTCTAAGTTTGGAACAGAAGATTGATGCTTTATTCACTTTCCGCAGTGGGCCCAAGTGTATCAGATCCCCGTCCATTGCTCAGGACCCTCATACTGAGGAACAAGGGGTGAGAGATCATGAAGTTCTCTCAAAGGATCAGGAAGAGGCTGATGACTCCTCTTCCAAAGATCCTAATATGGAAGGATCGGCCTCACAGGAGAGACTGTTGGTACACCTTACTAAGTTGGTTCACTCGACTTTTTTTACTGCCTGTAACAGTCTATTGATGAGCCCACCTCTGGTTTGGGATCACTAAAGCCTCCCCAATCTGAGGTTATGTATTCTGAGTGGGAGTTTCTACGCTTCGAGGTAGAAAATCGTAATTTTCAGTTTGTGGCTCTGCCTTTTGGTCTAGCCACCACACCTCAAGTGTTCACAAAGATCTTGGCCCCTTCTTTAGCCAGGTTAAGGGCTCAGGGTATAACAATTCTAGCCTACCTAGACGATCTGCTCTTAGTAGATCAGTCAGTTACCTGTCTAAACCAAAGTTTAGTCTCAGCCGTAAGCTACCTAGAATTTCTAGGCTGGATTCTCTACCTAGAATAATCCTCCTTAAAACCATCAAGGAGATTGCAGTACTTGGGGCTGATCATAGATACAGTTCAAAAGAAGGTATTCTTACCCCAGGGAAGGATCAGTTCCATAAAGGAACTGATTCGGCTTATCAAAACAAAGAGGAATCCTTCCATTCGGCTTTGCATGAAATTGTTAGGAAAGATTGTGGCCTCTTCGAGTCTGTTCCTTATGCGCAGTTTCATTCAAGACTGCTGCAAAACAGTATTCTGTCGACTTGGAACAAGAAGGTCCAGGCTTTGGACTTTCCAATGCGCTTGTCCCCCGAGGTGCGTCAGAGCCTCAGTTGGTGTTTGATATCCAGCAACCTTCAACAGGGGAAATCCTTTCCACCAGTATCCTGGAAAGTGGTAACAACGGATGCCAGCCTTCTAGGCTGCGGAGCAGTCCTATAAGAAGCATCTGTCCAGGGGAAGTGATCCAAGTCAGAAAGGACCTTGACCATCAATATTCTAGAAATTCGGGCAGTACGTCTGGCCCTAGAGGCCTGGATGCTCAGATTATGAAATTGTCCTGTCAGGATTCAGTCCGACAATGCCACGGCTGTGGCCTACATCAATCACCAAGGGGGCACGAGAAGTTGTGCAGCCCAAAAAGAGGTGAATCATGTTCTATCTTGGGCAGAAAGCAACATCCCTTGCCTATTGGCAATTTTTATTCCAGGGATAGAAAATTGGCAGGCAGACTATTGTCTCTGGGAGAATGGTCCCTTCACCGACATCTTTCTGTCGATATGTCAAAGATTGGGTATTCCGGATGTGGATCTGTTCGCATCCAGATTCAACAACAAGGTCGACAACTTTGTGTCAAGGACAAGAGATGCGCTGGCATGCGGAACAGATGCCTTGGTCTTTCCATGGGATCAGTTTTCACTGATCTATGCGTTTCCTCCGGTTCTGCTGCTTCCGCGCCTTCTTCGCGGGATCAAGCAGAGGGGAAGGAGGTGATTCTGGTGGCCCAGGAGATCTTGGTTTGCTGAGATCATAAAGATGGCAGTAGGGGACCCTTGAACCCTGCCACTGTGGCCAGACCTTCTTGCACAAGGTCCGGTATTCCAATCTACGTTACAAACGCTAAATTTAACGGCTTGGCTACTGAAACCCACATTCTAAAGGACCGTGGGCTGTCTACTTTGGTTAATGCTAGGAAGCCAGGCTCCAGAGTCATATACTATAGAGTTTGGAAGGCATATGTCTCCTGGTGTGAATCCAGGGGTTGGCACCCCAGAAAATATGTCATGGGTAGGATCCTTAAAATCCTACAAGATGGGATTGGAAATGAAGCTGGCCTTGAGTACTGTCAAGGGCCAGGTTTCAGCCTTATCAGTATTGTTTCAACAGCCTCTTGCTTCTCACTCTCTGGTTCGTAACTTTATTCAGGGGGTAACACGGATTAATCCTCCCGTCAGGACACCCCTGAACCCTTGGGATTTGAATTTAGTCTTGTCGGCTTTACGAAAACAGCCTTTTTGAGCCCTATAAGGGATATTCCCTTGGTCCTCTTGACGAGGAAGATCATTTTTTTGGTTGCCATATCCTCTGCCAGAAGAGTATCGCAGTTGGCGGCTTTTTCTTGTAAAGAGCCATATTTAATTATTCATAAGGATAAGGTGGTATTACGGCCTCATCCTAGATTCCTACCAAAGGTAGTGACAGGTTTTCATTTAAACCAGGATATTGTCCTACTTTCTTTTTTTCTTCCCCAGAACCTCCATCTAAGGCAGAAAGGTCACTGCATTCCCTTGATGTAGTGAGAGCGGTCAAAGTCTATTTAAAGGTGATCGCACAGATTCGCAAAGCAGATGTTTTTGTTTGTATTGCCAGAAGGTCCTAAAAGAGGACAGGCAGTGTCAAAATTTACTATTTTCAAATGGATTCGTCAAGTGATTGTTCAAGCTTATGGTCTAAAGAGGAAAATTCCTCCTTTTCATGTTAAAGCACACTCCACCAGGGCTGTTAGTTCTTGTTGGGCAGTGCATCACCAGGGCCTCCATGGCTCACATCTGCAAGGCCGCAACTTGGTCTTCAGTCCATACATTTACCAGATTCTATCAAATCGATGTGAAAGGTCATGAGGAGATCTCCTTTGGGCGCAGTGTACTGCAGGCTGCAGTATGAGTCCTCTAGTCTGTTAATGCCCTACTTTTTGTTGTCTCCCTCCCTTTAGTTGCCATTGCTATGGGACATCCCACATAGTAACTACTATGGCTCTGTGTCCCATGATGTACGATAAGAAAATAGGATTTTTATAACAGCTTACCTGTAAAATCCTTTTCTTTGAAGTACATCACGGGACACAGAGGTCCCTCCCTTCTTTGGTATACACGTGTATTGCTTGGCTACAAAACTGAGGTACTCCCAGTGGTGGGGGGGTTATATAGGGAGGGCACTTTTCGTCTTAGGGTGTGCCAGTGTCCATCACCTGAAGGTGGCCTATAACCCACATAGTAACTACTATGGCTCTGTGTCCCATGATGTACTTCAAAGAAAAGGATTTTACAGGTAAGCTGTTATAAAAATCCTATTTTTTTCCTTGTGATAAGTGGAAGTGCCTCTTCCTGCATCAGCTGCAATTTAGTGGTAAAAAGGGGCAGGGCACTGTGGAGGGAGGGGTTTAATGCCAGTGGATTTCATCTGACCTTTAATTTGCGCTCCTTTAGGGCAGTCTAGACCTGCCATGGATGAGAGGTAATGTGCAAAGGTCATAAAACACTTCATTCAGATATCTATCTTCAGCAAAGAATTTCTCTGACATTTCCCAGATCAGTATATATTATATTGGTGTATATTAGGTTGCTGTGTCAGTGAACAAACATCTGCATGCTTTTGCATCTGAACTTCTATGGAGATGCCTTGTTTTTATTTTCTAGAAGATCTATCCTTAAAGGTAATCTGTCTTCTCAATTATTTTTGTAACAACATTTAAATGAAAATAATCCTGTCCCTTGCATGCTTATGTTTTATTGGCCTTTGATGTTTTAGTTCTTAAAGTTTTATATAGGAATTCCAGGTATGGATATTTTTACATTGGTAAAACACAAAAAAATTACAGCTTGGACCAATGTAATATATAGTTGTGCTCATAAGTTTACATACCCTGGCAGAATTTATGATTTCTTGGCCATTTTTCAGAGAATATGAATAACACAAAAATATTTCTTTCACTCATGGTTAGTGTTTGGCTGAAGCCATTTATTATCAATCAACTGTGTTTACTCTTTTTAAATCCCAATCATAACAGAAACTACCCAAATGACCCTGATCAAAAGTTTACATACCCTGGTGATTTTGGCCTGATAACATGCACACAGGTTGACACAAAGGGGTTTGAATGGCTATTAAAGGGAACCATCCTCACCTGTGATCTGTTTGCTTGTAATTAGTGTGTGTGTGTGTGTGTGTGTGTGTGTGTGTATAAAAATTCAATGAGTTTCTGGACTCCTGACAGACCCTTGCATCTTTGATCCAGTGCTGCACTGACGCTTCTGGATTCTGAGTCATGGGAAAAGCAAAATAATTGTCAAAGGATCTGTGAGAAAAGGTAGTTGAACTGTATAAAACAGGAAAGGGATATAAAAAGATATCCAAGGAATTGAGAATGCCAATCAGCAGTGTTCAAACTCTAATCAAGAAGTGGAAAATGAGGGGTTCTGTTGAAACCAAACCACGGTCAGGTGGACCAACTAAAATTTCAGCTGCAACTGCTAGGAAAATTGTTGGGGATGCAAAGAAAAACCCACAAATAACTTCAGGTGAACTACAGGACTCTCTGAAAGCATGTGGTGTGGCTGTTTCAAGATGCACAATAAGGAGGCAGTTGAAGAAAGATGGGCTGCATGGTCGCCAGAAGAAAGCCATTACTACGCAAATGCCACAAAGTATCCCGCTTACAATACGCCAAACAGCACAGAGACAAGCCTCAAACCTTCTGGCCCAAAGTCATTTGGAGTGATGAGACCAAAATTGAGCTTTTTGACTACAACCATAAATTACTACATTTGGAGAGGAGTCAACAAGGCCTATGATGAAAAGCACACCATTCCTACTGTGAAACACGGAGGTGGATCGCTGATGTTTTGGGGATGTGTGAGCTACAAAGGCACGGGAAATTTGGTCAAAATTGATGGCAAGATGAATGCAGTATGTTATAAAAAAATACTGGGGAAACATTTGCATTCATCAGCCAGGAAGCTGCGCATGGGACATACTTGGACATTCACAATGACAATGATCTAAAACACAAGGCCAAGTCGGCCTGTCATTGGCTACAGCAGAATGAAGTGAAGGTTCTGGAGTGGCCATCTCAGTCTCCTGACTGCAATATCATTGAGCCATTCTGGGGAGATCTCAAACGTGCAGTTCATGCAAATGAACAAAGAAAATTTCCTATGAGCCAAAATGAACCTAGTGCTAAAAGTAAGCACTACACAGCCGCATACATGAATCACGCCTTGTAATGCGTGTGAAATATTAAATAAATAAATATGATGCGCTAGAGTGTGCTAACCGTGCCCTAATCCTGGCACACAGAGATACAGTGCATATACAACAGAGTATAAAATAATTTAACCCCAATATGTGCTATATCCCCCAAGATAAACAAACTTAATGTGCACAAAAAAAAAGTGCAGTGAGCATGTGAAATGGTAATATCAACAAAATGCTCCAAACTGAATCAGTGCAAACCAGGTGCTAAAAGTGCAATAAACAAATAAGTAATAAATAACGTTAATTCATAAATGATACATATATGCAAACAAAAGCTGAAAAATGACATGTGCCAGCCAAAAAGTGCAGTGTCAGACAATACATATACTTAATCGTCCATCATAAAATAGACATATATTAAACACAAAAGTCCTTAATGAAAGTGATGACAACTGTGCTTCAGTGATGATGTTTTCAAACGTGTTGCTACTCCATGTGCCACATATCATGCGATGGTGAAATGAAAGGTGACCCCCCCCCAAGGTAAAGCGCTCACCTTAGGGAATATGACTAAGTCGCTAGACAGAGTCAGGAAACGCTTATGAGCCACCCAGGGCTCAGTGTGGATCACAGGAAAACAGGCTCCAGCATAGGCTCAAATCCATAGATAAAAAGAGAAAGGAACCATATGGTGTGATAACGTTTAAAAAGTGTTTATTAACAAGGTCAGATAAAAAACTCTCCCCCAGAAGGGGGTACTCACATTTTGAGGGTGCGTCAGTGCACCACTCAGAAGAGGCATAAAATCTGGATAAAACAATGAGGTAATAGATGTAGCAGTGAGGTTATGGAGACCGTCCCAGCACAGACAGCTGCTGCTGCCTAACACTCCGTCCTGGCCCCTCCCCTACGCGTCTTCGACACAGGGCATACGTGTCATCATCAGGGGGAATGTCAATCACATTCCCTAAGGTGAGCGCTTTACCTTGGGGGGGTCACCTTTCATTTCACCATCGCATGATATGTGGCACATGGAATCGCAGCACATTTGAAAACATCATCACTGAAGCACAGTTGTCATCACTTTCATTAAGGACTTTTGTGTTCAATATATGTCTATTTTATGATGGACGATTTAAGTGATTAAGTATATGTATTGTGTGACACTCTGCACTTTTTGGCTGGCACGTGTAATTTTTCAGCTTTTGTTTGCATATATGAATCATTTATGAATTAACGTTATTTATTTGTTTATTGCACTTTTAGCACCTGGTTTGCACTGATTCAGTTTGGAGCATTTTGTTGATATTACCATTTCACATGCTCACTGTACTGTTTATTTGTGCACATTAAGTTTGTTTATCTTGGGGGATATAGCACATATTGGGGTTAAATTATTTTGTGCAGTTCATGCAAGACAGCCCAAGAATTTACAGAAACTGGAGGCTTTTTGCCAAGAGGAATGGGCAGCTTTACCATCTGAGAAGATAAAGAGCCTCATCCACATATACCACAAAAGACTTCAAGCTTTCATTGATGTTAAAAGAGGCAATACACGGTATTAGGAACTGGGGTGTGTAAACTTTTGATCAGGGTCGTTTGGGTAGTTTCTGTTGTGATTTATGATTTAAAAAGAGTAAACACAGTTGATTGACAATAAATGGCTTCAGCTAAACACTAATCATGAGTGAAAGAAAAGTTTTTGTGTTATCATTCATATCCTCTGAAAAATTGCCAAGAAATCATAAATTCTGCCAGTGTATATAAACTTACGAGCACAACTGTTACATATACCATTAATACCAGGGTAGCTGGAAATTACTGTAGCAAGTCATGGGTATAATTTGGTTTTGTGTTGCCCTAGGACAGACTGAAATCAGGCGCCCCCCCCAATCTAACTTTGTCCCACTTCTTCCTTCTCAAGAGGCTGTGTGGGGGTCTCTGGTGGACTGTGGGGTGGTTCCCCCCCCCCCCGGATAGCCTGCCACAATGCTCTCTCCAACCCCCCCCCCCTTCCCACTAGCCTGCCACAGTGCTCCCCCCAAACTCCTCACTAGCCTACCACAGTGCTACCCTCCCACTACGAGAAGAGATAGGACGAAGAGCGAGATGGGGGGACATGGAAAAGAAGAGAAATTGAAGAAGGGGGGGGTGGTGAAAGAGACACCCCCAGTGTGCACATTCACCTCACCCGGCCCCCACACTCACCCCATGCACCCCCAATGCCCACAGTCACCTCATACACCCCAGTGCCCACACTCTTACGTCTCCAGAGGACAATTGTCCGCTGGGTGCTGTAGTTGGAATGCTCTAGAATAGTAGAGCCCCCCCAGCTCAACTGAGTCCTGAGCACTTGGTGAATAAGTATTGGAACTTGTACAGAGTCCAGATGTGCAGACATTGCCTATGAGCGAGCAGTGTCCTTCTCCGGCACTAGTCCCCCTTACCTCACATGGTGGCAGTGACAGTGTCAGGCAGTCATGAAGATCCCAGCCCAGGCACTTGGTGGACTATTCCCTTGCTAGAGCCGGAGAGCCGCAAACGTAGTGAAACAACCGTCCATTCCTGGCACAGTGGTGGGAACCGTATGTGTAAGTGGAGTGTGCGCTCCACATAGCTTTCTTCCCTGCTCTTTTGTGACCAATGTAACTATGTAAAATTATCCAAACCTGGAATTCATCTTTAAGCGTAATGTCTATTACTAGGTTTAAAAATACAAATATGTGTTACATGGTGTTGGTTCCACTTTGTAGTGCAGTACAGTGACTGTGTTTGTGTTCTCTCATTTCAAGTACAGTATAGGGTAAATTCAGACTGAAAAAAAAAGCTAAAAATGCTTTCTGTGATTTATCTCTTACCTGATTTAATCTCAATTGTTTTTGCTGAACTACAGATCACTTAATGGAGAGCCTCTAACTGTATTTAAAACATAGCCATGACAATTTCATCAACCCAGTAAAAATCTTTAAGCCAAATTGGTTTCAGATAAATAGTACACTAATTAGAATATCTAGTCTCTTAAAAAAAAAAAAGTGTTTCCCTTTTTTAAGCTGGTCATACACTTATACACTGTAAAGATTTGTCTTGTTCAGCCCCACAGGCTGATTGAAAGAAATTGAAATATCTCCCCCCTATACACGCTAAACCGCATAGATGGACATATCTGCAGTGTCTGCTATTGTTTTCTGACAGCCAGTGCCCGCTGCTGTCAGAATACCAAAAACAGTGGCTGCACCTAATTGGCTGCAGTCACTGTTCAGCCAGCACTTCTGCTCGACTCCTTATATTTTTAGATCCGAGGATGTTAAGCAGGAGGGTGCCAACAGGGCCACCAATGAGCGATATGAATGCCAAAGCAAAGGTAATATCTCCGTTGCCATTAACTAGGCGCATTAAGGTCAGTTTGAGGCATGTATAAGTCCCTTGTAAAAATTAAGTCCACCTAAACTGTCGCTGTTGGAGCATCAGACATATAAGGGCTTACTAGGCTCACTATATGCCACCCATGTATAGCATTTCTTTTGGGTGGAATGACCCTTTAAGAAGGCATGGTATAAGCTGAAGTTTTTACTACTGCTCGGTAGAAGTGCACCAGGATCCCAGCTCTCCATCGTTTTTTTTTTTTTTTTTTTTAATATATCATCATCTCATGCTCTGTGCATGTCGCTAGGCTCTCTGCACCATGCTTTGAATCTTTGCACTGCACCTAATTAATTAACTGGGCAGGAAACCATAATCAAAGGAGATATCCAACAGTGCTTCCAGCAGGTGCCGCATGCCTGATTCATAATGACTTTTTTTTTTGTGGTAATCTTTAGAAACACGAACAAAAGTTCTCTTTGCCCTTTAATATGCACGTATTGTCAATATTATCTTCTCTTCTATTTTTAAAGTTTGTCTTCGCATCACTGGGAAAATTGTGGCAGCCATTTTGTAGGCTGTACCTAACAACCACATGTGTTGCTGAGGCAATATATAAAAAAAATAAAAAAAAAATAAAATAACAATATTTGGTCTATAGGCTGCATTGGCATTTATATTTTAGCAGTATAGAATGTACTTGTCACTTGTATGAAGCTAAGCCAGCCTTTTATGTGCAAGGGAGAAAGTGGCAGCCACTCGGTCACATTAAAATTGGCAAAGGGATATGCACAATGGTGGGGCAAACAATAAACACATTTCCCAGCATTCTTGTCTGCTGGCTAGCAAGAGGTGCCTCATAAGACCCGTCATTAGGCAAATATGGGGTTCAACATGGTATTGTTCAATACCTTCTGAGCGTAAATCCAAAGTGAGGGGAATATTTCCCAATGGGATCACAGACAGAAGTGTTGACTACCCACCATTCAATCTAAAGTTTTTAGGCTTCAAAACCTTTGGTGGGTCTTTTTAATATTTAGCCCCCTGTTGCTGAACCTGTGGCCCTGTTTGAAGTGCAGCTCCTAGGCCCCAGCAGTCAGAGGGAGCTTTGATTTTGTAAAGGGGCTCTTAAAGTCTAGTGGATTCATTCAAAATGTCCCTAGTCTCAGACTGTCTCCTAATAGCATGACTTTGGTTTCCAGCTACTCCTGAAGAACAATCTTTAACCATTTCCTCCAGCAAGTCTTCAGTTTTCTGTAGCATTACATGTAATGGCTACTAAATGTGTCCCTTTTTGAGTTCCAGGACAACAAATACTGAAAAATAAAGAAAAAAAAATAAAAGCTGATGGGAAGCCTATTGCATTTGAAGTAATAAACATCTTCCACATTGGAAAAGATTGCTGAAGTGAAATTAGGTGGGAACACTTTTACTATGCAACTAGTGTGCTTCATTTGGGAAGATTTTAGAAAAAGAAAAAATAGATTTTCATTTCAGCTCAATTAGAAAAATTGGCCAAACTGGCAATCTAAATTGGCTCACTATTGTCCCAGCATACAAAATGGCTGCTTGAGCTGTGCTAGTTGTAATTATGTTTTAAAGTGATATATTTTGACGCTGTTTGTATGAAGATGTTTTAAAGTGCTATATATAGATATATATCTAGATATAGATATAGATATATTTATATCTATATCTATTAGGAATAGGAAAAAATGCAAGGGGCTGTGAAAAATGTCTGCCATTTTTAAGAAAATCTGGGTTTCTTAGAAAGTTTTATCTGACAGGAACTAGTTTGGGGCATTAATGGTCCTGATGATGTCAATTGCTCTCTGCCCCCCATTTCCATCCATTTTTATTTTGTTTTGTTTTGTTTGGTGTGCTTCTGTTTTCTGCTTTGTCACTCATGTTCTCCCTGCATGACATGAGCTCTGTTCCCCGCAGGCTTTGCCTGACTTTCAGGAGACCCGTCCTCGTAATTACGTACTGTCGGCCAGTGCGTCAGCGGTAAGATCAATCTACTCCCCCCCCCCCCCCTACCTTTTCTTGGCTCTCGTCACTCCCTATCAGCTGCTCAGGACTGACAGTCTAGGTCTCAGGGATTAACAATTCTAGACCTTACTGATGTATTGTATGTATGAAGTGTTTATAGACACCATCTACAGGCAGTGTAGATCTCACTACATCTAACTATGTTGCTAAAGAAAGGAAGTAAAGGAATGAAAACTGCAAGCAAAATGGACACATTAACCTCAGCAACCAGCTAAGTTTTATTTTTGGTTTAGTCATAGAGAACACAAGATGAAATCTGTACAGCAGTTCCACGTTTGCTCCAGTTGCCATTAACCCAGTTTTTATTACTCAACCCCAGTGACTGTACACGCCCCTCCTAGAATTAGAATAGGAATCCGACTGTCAAGTTTAATAAAGGATGGTTCAAATATTTGTGATACAGTAAATATTGGCTCTTTTCTACAATTTCAATATTGGCTTTACTTGAGTTATATTGCATTCACCACATCCCAACCTTTGAGCATACATTTTATGCCATAGAAATGTCACATGCACCCTACACTGCCACACATATTACATGTACATTCATTTTATGTAATTTATCTTCTTTAACAATGTAGTGCAAGGCACAATGTGTTTGGGCACTGAGTGTATTGTTTTAGGTAGGCTCTCATAATACGTAATGTTGGTTAATCTAAAGCTAGCCATACACTTTGTAAAGGGCCTGCCTGGTTTGATATAAATTTAATGGGTAGATTGCGTAGACCATCATATTACATGGTTATTGATAAAGCTATTGGCAGTTGCTCAGAAAGTGTAGTGTGTATGCCCTGCTTTAATACATAGTACATAATTAATAAGGTTGAATGAATACACTGGTTGTTCCAGTTCAAAACTGGACCTTTTTAGGAGATCTCAGCAATGGTCTCCTCAATGTTTGTTATTACCGGTTTTGTTTAAGAACTTGGCATGACTTTAGATTTCAACAACCATTGTTTGAGTTCTTATCTAAAAATTCATATTCTGTTTAGTCAAGTAGACTCTTGATCTAGTTTTAGGTAAACAGGGAAATTGTGTAATCAGGTTATGTGTGTAGTCTGCAGAAACTTAACCTCTCAAAGAAATACAGGGCATATCTGGAAATGGTAGTTGCCTGGCTGTTATTTCGACCCGCTGGATTCACTGCTTTAACCACTTCTACAGCCTCGAAAGGATTTACCCCCTTCCTGACCAGAGCACTATTTGCGATCCGGCACTGTGTCGCTTTAACTGACAATCGCGCGGTCATGCGACGTGGCTCCGAAACAAAATTGATGTCCTTTTTTTCCGACAAATAGAGCTTTCTTTTGGTGGTATTTGATCACCTCTACGATTTTTATTTTTTGCACTATACACAAAATAAGAGCGGCAATTTTGAAAAAAAACGCATTATTTTTAACTTTTTGCTATAATAAATATCCCCAAAAAATATATAAAAAAACTTTTTTTTTTTTCCTCAGTTTAGGCCGATACGTATTCTTTTACATATTTTTGGTAAAAAAAATCGCAATAAGCGTTTATTGATTGGTTTGCGCAAAAGTTTAGTGTTTACAAAATAGGGGATAGTTTTATGCCATTTTTATTAATATTTTTTTTTACTAGTAATGGCGGCGATCAGCGATTTTTATTGTGACTGCGACCTTATGGCGGACATTTTTGACACATTTTTGGGACCATTGTCATTTATACAGTAATCAGTGCTATAAAAATGCACTGATTCCTGTGTAAATGACACTGGCAGTGAAGGGGTTAAGTATGCCCTAGGGGAGTGATTCTAACTGTCAGGGGGATGGGCTGTGTATGTGACGTCACTGATCTCTGCTCCGATGACAGGGAGCAGAGATCCAGTGACACTGTCACTAGGCAGAATGGGGAGATGCTGTTTACAACGGCATCTCCCCGTTCATCCTCTCCGTGAGGCGATCATGGGTATGCCCGCGGCAATCGAGTCCGCGGGACCCGCAACCCGACTCGCGGAGATCGCGGCAGGCGCGCGTGCACGCACACGGCGGCAAATTCAAAGTAATCTACAGGCACATTACTTTGCGCAGCTGTGCCATTCTGCCGAAGTATATCTACAGGAGTCGGTCGGGAACCGGTTAAGTCAATAGGGTTAGAAAAAAGTCAATAAGACAACTGTATTATTTTTCTGGGTCAGTCACTCAAAGTATTGAAGCAAGAGGGTCAGTATGACACCCAGACAATTAGCATGTTTCATGAGATCTCAGCAATGGCCACCTTATTATGCTTACGTTGTTGTTTAACCAGTTAGAGAACCGCCTACCGCAGATATACTGTGCCAGGGTGTCTCTATCGTGCAAAACCATGTACCTGTACGTCATTTCGTGCAATAGATACTGGGACGGCACACGCACACAAATTAGACAAAAGGGGAGCCAATGAGCGGGTCTGCCGTTCGCCCGTGATCGCTTCCCAGAGTGGCAGGACGGCGATCTGCTTATGTAAACAAGGCAGATCGCCGTTCTGACAGGGATAAAGATAGAGATCTTGTGTTCCTGCTAAGCAGGAACCCGGATCTCTGTCTTCATCCAGTCAGACCTTCCCCCACACAGTTAGAAACCTTCCCTGCCAGTGTCATTAGTACAGTAACTACTTTTTTTTTTTTTTTTTTTTTTAGCACTGATCACTGTAATGTCACTGCTTCCCAAAAAAGTGTTAAAATGTCAGGTGTCCAAATTGTACCTGCA
The DNA here is from genome assembly GCA_037952925.1 of Lithobates clamitans. NCBI lineage: Eukaryota > Metazoa > Chordata > Amphibia > Anura > Ranidae > Lithobates > Lithobates clamitans. The sequence continues at coordinate 905,776 of JBBGZY010000052.1, read as the reverse complement.
ATGTCTCAGTCCCTCTAAAAATCGCTGATCGCCACCATTACTACTAAAAAAAAATAAATAAAAATGTCTCAAATATATCCCATAGTTTGTAGACTCTATAACTTTTGCGCAAACCAATAAATATATGCTTCATAGGTGTGCGCAGCCTAATGCATTAGGGTGTGCACCCTTAAGCTCAAACACACATGCATGTGTATGTATCTACATATATATGACCCCGGCATATTGATCTCCCTGCTGGCACAGTGAAAGAGAAAAGGATAAACACCTCTTATGGCAGAGCCGGTAAGAGGGAGATCTTTCCCATGATCCTGTTGCTACACAGAATCATAACACTAATGCGCATGGGGGGATTAGGGTGTGCCTGGGCACACCCGACACACCCTGTGCGCACGCCTATGATATGCTTATTGGGATTTTTTTTAACCAAAAATATGTAGCAGAATACATATTGGCCTAAATTGATAAAGAAATTAGGTTTTTTATAGTTTTTTTTTAATTGGATGTGTTTTATAGCAGAAAGTAAAAAATATTGGGTTTTTTCAAAGCTGTCACTTTTTTTGTTTATAGCGCAAAAAATAAAAACTGCGGAGGTGATCAAATACCACGAAAAGAAAGCTCTATTTGTGGAAAAAAAGGACATATATTTTATTTGGGTACAGCATCGCACGACCGCGCAATTGTCAGTTAAAATAATGCAGTGCTGTATCCAACAAATGGCCTGGTCATTAAGGGGGTAAAACCTTACGGGGCTGAAGGGGTTAAAGGAAAAGCAATGCCAAAGCTTTTTTGGTCCTGCTTCTCCTGTGGGTTACAGGAGTACACTAAGTCCATTGTCGGCTGATTTCACTTAACCGGGCTAGACTCTGGAGAGATCCTGAGATTTAGATGCCTGGACTGGCAGCTGGCTCTCAGCAAGCCATTGGGACACTGAGCCAGCCACTCCTGCACAGCCTTGTGCTCCAGTGAGCGCTGGAGGGGCAGAGCAGAGAACCATGACTGATGGTCACCGGTGCTCTGCTCACTGAAGACAGAGAACTTCACGATAAGCAGTCTTTGATCACCCAGTTCTCGATCCAGAGGTGGCAGGGGACAGATGCAGCATTTTTCTGATGTTTAATTCCCAAACTTCTCTTTAAAGGACTCCCTGAGAAAATGACTCCAGAACAACATAGTCAAAGGCTCTGGGAACTTTTAGAGATGCAAATGTAGTCAGATGAAAGAAAACTTCAAACAAGGTCAATAGCTCTGGTGAGGCAGCTCTCACACAGCAAGTCTCTGCTTGATGGGCACCCAACAGTAGCTTGAACCATAAACCAATATTGAACTCATAATGGAGAAACAACCTGACAGCTTGTTGAGCTCATTTGTTGCTCAGCAACTGCTGTGAGGTTGCTCCTCCATGAGGAGAGTTCTATACTGGTTCTAATATAGATGAAGGGGGAGTGGTGTTGCCCCCAAAACACATTGTCTATGTTTTTATATAATTTTTTTTTTTTTTTTAAATCAACAACTAAAATTACCTTGGACTATTTGATCCTATTTTGGCCTGACATTCTGTATTTTTACAGTGAGAAGATGAAGCAGGGGTCTGAGCAGAAGGCAGGTCACACCACTAGAATGGCGTAGTCAGCAAGAAAGCACCAATCCTGTAGGACAAAGGGCTCACTACTTATCACAGACCTCACTTAGAGCCAGCCTATTCCTCTATGATGATGCGGTTCTTGAAGGTACGCCACAGTAGGCTACCTGGCACTCTGGATGGCTAGGCAGCCTTGGCTGGTCCCGAGTGGCTCGTCTACAGATTCACTCCTACATAAACCATGTAGATTCATGCAGAATGCACTTGGGATGCTGTGAATGCAATCTTCCTCAATTGGAGGTGGATATATCCTAACGTTTGTAATGCCAGCTCTTAAAGGAAACCTGTACTATTAGGAATATGCAGGCTGTCATTTCTGTTTACTGCTTTGGGTTACTGGGCTGAACTCAGTACCTTTTCATTCACTGACCAGGGACAAACATGCAGCCAAAGAAATATGAGTAAATACTGGCTGTATGCTAGCTGTGGGTGAGTGACTGAGAAAGTACTGAAGTCGGAGACATCCAGTTAAGTAGCATTTTCAGAAGTTGGCCAGCAGTGACAACCTACATAGGACTTTTAGGACTGGTAATAACTACTACTGAACTGAAATGTATTACCATGGAAACACATTAGGCCTCCTGGAACATTGTTGCAATTATTGTAGAAGGTCTCTGAAAGATATACTGTTTTGTGATTGGCTGTCCCACTGGACCATAGATGAGGAAGACAAAGTCGGTGGATAAAGCAGATCAAAAAATTAGTCAATTTAGGGCCTCCAATGGTTGCTAAGGGGCAAGGGTGCCACCTGGCTCAAGTAAGAGGTATTTGAAAGGCTGGTTTAAGGCATTTAGACAAACAGAAATGAGAGTGGGACTTAGAAATGTCATTAGCAGCTCAAGGCCCTTTTGTCTGTACTGGTTTAAAAGTCTGCAGTATAAAAGGAGACCCACCACAGTGGAAATATGAAAGCTGACATTTCTGGCTTGTATTTGATTGCTGGTGCAAGGTCTGAGAATCTTGTTGACAGTCCTGGATCAGGTACCAGACCAGAGGGGGCAGCTCCAAATCTCTACAATGACAAGTTTTTTTTCATAAATCATTTGGTTTGCGTAGGTCCCCATATATGGTCCATGTAACGTGACGGTATAGTAATTTTGTAGGAGTGATACAGATGTGGAGGTCATTTGGCTTCCCTTTTTGTTGGAGTCTGACCTTCCTTTTGAGCGTTTGAATTCATGTCCACACTTTCATTGTTAACATCCATCAGTCATAGTCTTATCTAGGAGATGTCAGAGCATTCCATGTAGAGTCCCACAGACCTGCTATAGTGTATACCAAATTTACTTTAAAATAAAACCTGACCTGGGCTATTACATTTCAAAGGCACTAACAGTGCTGAATTCTAGAACCTTGTGGGGCCAATAGCTACTTATGTGAGTCTTCAGATTGATCTTCTTCCCTTTTAGCACTACTTGGATCCTAGGCATAGGCGCTGTGCTTGGAGCCTTGACTTGCACAAGCCAAGATTGAGAATGTCTGCTGCTGGTTCTACACTTCTCCCTCGTTCGGCTGTCTGTGGGGGGGGGGGTAGAGAATTTGGCATCTGACAGTTTAGTGAGAGGGGTGGAGCTTAATATTGTCAGTCAGTCAAGGCTGCATGTAAAGCCTAGTTCTGGGATCCAAATGGTCTTCACAAGGACATAGGGATCAATTTAAAGACTAACACAGGTACTTGTGTTACTTTTTGTGCTGCTGTACTGTAGAAATGTTATAAACCAGGTTAGGTTCTCTTTCCTGCAGTGTTACAGTTTTAAAGGTGTGCCTTTTACAGGAGAATCTGTAACAAAGTTAATTTTTATTGGATTTGACAGCGTATGTTCTCCATGGGGCTACATCTGGTTCCTGTTTGCCTGCTGTCTTTATTATCTTTAAAGGGGCATGAAGAAAACCTATAACATGACCATACGCAATAAACTAAAGCTACCCAATTGTGTTACAATATCATTATATAATCTACTAAGTTCAGGTTGAATAGTACAAAAGCAGAAAATACTCATATATAATGGAATTATAATGCATATCTTGGATCCTATGCCCATGCATGTTTAGATATCTGCACAATTGTAAATGTAGCTCCCACCTAGTGAATATTCATTCGCTATTCTCACACAACTGAGTGGGCTGGAAGCGCAGGGCTCTGCACCCTGAGCCCACCCTTTATTGAAGCCTATTTAAGTGGAGTTCCACCCAAAAGTGGTACTTCCACTAATCAGATTCCTCCCCCCCTCCGGTGACACAGTTGGCACCTTTCAGGGGGGAGGGGGGTACAGATACCTGTATATTACAGGTATCTGTACCCACTTCCGGCATAAATAGCCGCAGAATCTGCGGTTATTTACGCCACTTCCTGCTCCCTCCCGCTGCCTGCTGGGAAACACACACGGGTCCCAGAGGCAGCAGGGAGCATTCGTATTGCGCGGCGCGACTCGCGCATGCGCAGTAGGGAACCGGGAAGTGAAGCCGCACGGCTTCATTTCCTGATTCCCTTACCGAAGATGGAGGCGGCAGCACCCGAGGACGGAGAGACGCTTCGGCCTCGGGTGCCGACATCGCGGGCGCCCTGGACAGGTAAGTGTCCATGTTTTAAAAGTCAGCAGCTGCAGTATTTGTAGCTGCTGACTTTTAAAATTTTTTCTTTCGGCGGCGCTCCGCTTTAAACACGTGCTTAAACCCCCTCCCCCCACCCCGTTGGAATCCATGCATCCGGCGCCCTGTATGTAGATTAGAGGGCTGGACACATGGATGGGGGGGGGGGGGGGGGGCCGATGCCTGTGCACCCCTAATGGCCAGGCCGCCACTGTGTCTGACACAATAACAAGAAATGAAGGGAACTGTCATTGTGACAATAAATGGACAAAGGTTGTAAACCTTTCCTCCTTCCTATATTACTTAAGAGTGTTTTGTTGAAGTCTGTATGCCTGCTGGAGGGATTTCCCATCCCCAGTGGGGTCAAAGACCACGGATACAAACCTGATGGAGGTTCAGTCCCTTCTCACACTGTCCACAAACTAAAAAACTGTTTTTTTGCTGAAGAGTGCATTATCTTTGCAGGCACCATATTGAATCAATCCAACTTACTATATTGCTGTCAAAGATCTCCGAACATCCAGGTATTGGTAGACATGTTGGTTCTGCAAATTCTTGCCTTTCAAAAGTCTGTGTTTGCTTGGGAACAGTGGAGCCTTTGGCAGCAATTTAAGAAACCAGGGTGTTGCAATACAAATATGCAGTTCCAGTGTATGGTTCCTGCTAGCTAACTGCAGCCTTAGTTTATTGCGTATGGGTATATATATGAGTTAACTTCAGAACAGCATCTTGTCTTATAAAGAAACTAGAAGTGTTGTTTTTTGCAAATTTACCCCTAGACCACCTCTCATTGTCTTGAGGGAGGAACATTACTCATGTTTTGCCTTAGCTACTCATTAAATTTTGATATTACGTGCATTATGAGGCACTGGCACAGGCTCATGCAAAATGTAGTGATGCTTGGGAAAAGTGCAGTAAAATATGGAGTTAGATTTCAGCTTCATGTAGACTAATCCGTAAAAAGAATTTCACTGCACAGTGCACCTTATCCTATGACACTGATTTATGGCAGAACATCCTTATTATTCATATTGACCATGTAAGATCTACATTACACTGAATGGCACAAAACAAAGAATAGGCTTGGTAAGCTAGTAATATAAGACAAACATGGGCAATTCAAACAGTCCGTAATGAAACGATGAATAAAGAGGTCCCCTTCAGTAAATTCCACACTTCACAACAATCAATAGATCCAGAAATATAGACAACTGAAGTTATATGCAGATCGTGACTGACCATGCCCTTTTATATCTTGGATAATCCCTGTTGGTGCTTTAATGCAACAGATGGAATTGTACAACAAAAGATAATTTCTGGAGACAGAAAAGGGTGGGGCCAAGATTAACATTTATAGGGAAAATCAGCATTTTTATGTAACTTAATGTGCCTATTTTTCTGGATCTGCTGAGTGTTTGGACATGCAGGTTGCACTAATAATAACCTCCTCTTTTTGAATTTTTATTGTATGCTCAGTTTGACATGTCCAAGTTTGTGATGGCCTCACCTAAGTTAGCTGTATAAAAAAACTATTAGACCCTTTAGGCTAAGTTTGCAGTGATCCACACTCCCATTAACATTTCCCTTTCCTTTCCCATTCCTTCTCTGTGATCATCATTCGCTGTTGTGTTTTGTTGAGTGCCTATGATGTTATCTCAGACTCATCTCTCCTGTTACTCTGTGACTGCAGCTTTGGAGTGACGAGGTGGACAAGGTAAGCACGCTAAAGACCCCATGTAGGACTATTGTTGTGCCCTGTGCTTCCCAGAAATGTTCTTTACTACTTAAACCAGGTCTTGCCATCTCAGGCCTCAGAAAATGCCAGCACTATATATTCTGTGGTGTTCCATTTAGAGCACAGCTGCTGAATTCACTTTAAATTAAGGTACAATAGTCTCAAGATGGCCGGAATATCCAACAATCACGCAAGTGTTCTGCAGAGCAATTGCGCCAAAAACATGGCTGGGTGATTGGGTTTATGCCCTGTACAGGTACTCCCAGCATTGGCCATTGAATGATTGTCTAGGAAGTTCAATTTTAATTCTTCCCATAAAATCTGTTAAAAACGGGTTTATGGGTACATTGACACTATGGTGGTATCTTAAAAGTCCCACAGAAAGGAAATCTTTTACCCGGGATAAAAATAATTAAAAGATATATTTTTTTGCCTTTCTCGGAATTGTAGACGACTGAGGTGAACCACAACTTTTCTTCACAAATCTGGCATTTGGTGGCAGTGCAGGCATGGTGAAGATATAATTCCTCATAGCAGCTTTTTGTATTGGGTTGTATTTTACCATCCAAAAGCAGGGCAAAATCTAAGCCTTGAGTATTTTTTTTTTTTACACACAGACTTCTTCAGATAGGACATTGAAGGTTGAGTCTGTAGGTTATTACTCACACTTTGTTGACCAATATGCAAGATGTAAGCACACCTCTTTAGAGGTTACAAATATACTTATTTACCAGATATGATTTTGCTTGATAATACAAATTATGTGAAATGGTGATGATGGATCCTGGGGGGGTATTGGGAATTGTGGTGATCTTGATGGACTCAGTGAAATTACCCATCTCTCACCTTTGAAAAAAATATTAATTTAAAGCTAGATTAACAGTTTTATAAGGAGTAATTCACATTAACATTATCTATAGGAAATGCTGCTCTTGGCTCCCTCTATTACATATAACACATATAACCAGAAGTCTTGACATAGGTCATGTGACCTCTGCTGTAGGGGAGTACCAGAGGTCAGATTGGCTCATCCTTTCTCCCGAGAAAACAAGACAAAATGCCTAAGCTTTTGGGGCTGCAAGCAGTACTAGAGGAACAAGGAGCAGCATTTAAGCCCTTGTATTGCTTATTATTTTCCAGCTTATTAGCAGTATTAAACCCAAAACCAAAAATGTAATATATTGCAGCTTGCCAATCATTAGATGTTATGGCTGCATTTGTTTTCTTTTTGAGGCTTTCCTCCTATGTTTTCACCTGGTGATGTGACCAGTAACACACGTCCTGTATTAGAGTGCCCCCACACTGGATGAAGGAGAGGAGTCACAGCAGACCACAGCATTGTCAATATGGGAGGGGGGGGGGTGTTAAATAAGCTAGCAAATTTAAATACTAAAAAATTTAAGACACATTTTACATAAATTAAAACTGATCATTGTAAGCTCCCCTGTCGGTAGTAAATGGTTTATCTTATCTCTGTAAACTGATACATTTGGTAGATGGCTTGCTCTTTTGAAAATCAACAGAAAGATTTGTTAGCTGCTATATATTAAATGTTTGCGTTTGGGTTTAAAACTGCTTTAACATTTGAGCATAGCTGTGCTTTAAATCAGGAACAAGCCATTCAAGTCAGATTTCTTTTTTTTTTTAATTGATTATCTGGAGGTGTTCTGCAGTGCTGGTGTTTTTCTGAGGCTGTGGGTTGGGATACCACTATGTCATGTACCCTAAATTTGTGAAGGGCACCTCTCATTTCTAGACTTGGCCTCATGCCAGAAGAGGACTGACCAACGCGTCCATTTTGTTTGTTGGCTGTTTATCCTCCTCTGTTGTTTTGTTTATAACATCCCTCCCTAGCATGACCCTCTCCTCCTCCCGAAAGAAGCTCTTCTGGATGGGTAGGGACAGGTCATTGTTATTTTCCAAGCATCAAATGTGACATCTTCCAGACATACATTTTTGCCATCTTAATTACAAAAAAAAAAATGCAATGTGACACGCCAAGGAAGCAGGCCACATCAGAAGGCCAAGAAATCACATCACCGAGTTTTAAACTCATCAATACTTTCTGCTCTCCTGATTGGCTCTCTACTTTTTACAACCATGTGAATATGATACATAGCTGACAACTATTGCTAATTTTTTTGGATTTTGGAAATCTGTCCTCCACATTTTATCTTTCATAATCTAAAAACTGCATTCTGAAGTGTCACATTTGATTATTGACTCAAAATATTTGTAACTATTTTAAATGTAGGTAACATTTTTTAAAGGACATTAAATGCTTTTATAATTGTGTTAATTAGTGAAAATGGCACAGTGGGATTTATGATCTGAAACTGTACCAAAACAGCTAAAATAGACAGAAAGAACAAATGTAAGATGTTGGTGAATGTGGTAATGACTGAAGTTATACAATGAAAGGGGCAGTTAGCAAACAAGTGAATAGCAATGAATGTGTGAAAATGGGAATATATTGTTCCATTTCCATCTCCAAGACTCTGCAACTGCTAAAATACATGTCACCTCTCCTCATCGCATGCCAATGGCATTATGCAGGGGCTGTTAGTAAATGGCTTTTTTACAATAACATATACAAATAGATTATTGCTGGAGACATTTTTAATGTGTAGTTTTCTTCCTAGCTTCAAACTCTCCTTGATTGCTGGTGCTCAACTGGCCCCTAGACAACAGTTTCTGGAGTGCTTGTTTTCTAGACTTGTTTTTAAAACCAAAATCCAGGCAAATGGCTAAATATTCAGATGAGATTCATATACGAGACCTGCTTTACCTTTGAAAAGATGTGTATTTCTGTTCATTCATCCAATTCTGAGATTCACACAGAACTACCACTCAGTACAGCCATATGAGAGAAGTAGAGCTTCCCTGAAGTTCAGTATAAGGAACACTGGGCCTTTTTAGGTGCTACTAATTGATATACAATAACACTGGGAACTTGATCTCCCCTTTACCATAGGAGGGTTTTAGAAGGTTTCTAATGAGAATGTGTATGTGACTGAGAAACGCTCATGTCAAATTGTTGTAAATGGCCACTATAAGGAACATATGGCAGTTTGGATATAGATTTAAATATACACCGATCAGCCATAACATTATGACCACCCACCATAATCCTTTGAGGCATAAACTCAACTAGACTTCTGAAGGTATGCTGTGATACCAAGCTCTCTCTGCAGCAGACCCTTTAAGTCCTGTAAGTTGTGAGGTGGAGCCTCGACGTATGGGACTTGTTCCACCAGCACATCCCACAGATGCTCTTTTTAGATCTGGAGAATTTAGAGGCCAATACTCCTTTATTGTGTTCTTGAAACCATTCTTGAATTCATCAGACCAGGCAACCTTCTTCCATTGCTCCGTGGTCCATTTCTGATGCTCACGTACCCATTGTAGGTGCGTTTGTCTGTGGACACGGGTCAGTATTGGCATCTGTCTGATGGTACACAGCCCCATACACCTACAAGCTGAGATGCACTGTGTGTTCAGAGACCTTTCTATAAGAACCCAAATTAATTTTTTTAGCAATTTCAGCTACAGTAGCTCTTCTGTTGAATCGGACTACACATGCCAACTTTTGCTCCCCACGTCAATAAGCCTTGGCCACCCATGACCCTGTTGCTGGTTCGTGGGTTTTATGTCCTTGGACCAATTTGGTAGGTCCTGATCACTGCAGACTTGGAACATCCCACAAGAGCTACAGGTTTGGAGTTGCTCTGACCCAGTCCTTCAAATCCTTATGCTTGCCCCATTTTTCTACTTTCAGTAGTTTAAGTCCAGGGACAGCATGTTCACTTACCTGTTGTAATTTTATGGCTGATCGAGAGGTGTGTGTGTATACACAGTTTGCGTATATAACAGTACTGTGCAAAAGTTTTAGGTAGGTTTGAAAAAATACTGTAAATTAGGAATGCTTTTAGAAATAGAAGTGTTAATTGTTTATTGTTATCAATTAACAAAATGGAAAGTAAATGAACTGAAGAGAAATTCGAATCAATATTTGGTGTGACCACCCCTTCCCTTTAAAACAATATCGATTCTTCTAGGTACACTTGCACACAGTTTTTGAAGGGACTCTGCAGGCAGGTTGTTCCAAAAACACTTGGAAAATTAATCACAGATCCTCTGTGGATGTAGAAGGCCTCAAATCCTTCTGTCTTTTCATGTAATCCCAGAGAGACTTGATGATGTTGTTAAGATCAGGGCTCTGTGGAGGCCAAACCATCACTTCCAGGTCTCCTTGTCCTTTATGCTGTAGATATTTGTTAATGACATTGGCTGTATGTTTGTGGTTGTTGCCCTGCTGCAAAAAAAAAAAAAAACTGGGATAAATCGCACACCTCCCTGATGGTATGTCATGATGGACATATATCTGCCTGCATTGAGGACACAATCCTAACCAAATCTCCAACTCCATTTGCAGAAATGCAGCACCAAACTTGCAAAGAGCCCCCACCATGCTTCCCTGTTGCCTGCAGACACTCATTATTGTACCGCTCTCCAGCCCTTTGCCATCAAACTGCCTCCTGCCAGATATTTCACTATTTTACTGATCAGTCCAGAGCACATGCTGCCATTTCTCTGCACCCCAATTCCTATGTTTTTGTGCATAGTTGAGTTACTTATCCTTGTTTCCACATTGGAGGTATGACCTTTTGGCCGCAATTCTTTCATGTAAACCACTTCTAGCCAGACTTCTCCAGACAGTAGATGGGTGTACCTGGGTCCCACTGGTTTCCGCCAGTTCTGTGCTGATGGCACTGCTGGATATCTTCCAATGCTGAAGGGAAGTAAATATGTGTCTTTCGTGTGCTGCATTAGGTTTCCTTGGATGACCACTGCGTCTACTGTCCATCATACCCATACCATCAGGGAGGCGTGTGATTGGCCCCAAATTTATTCTGCAGCAGGACAACAACCCCCAAACATACAGCCAATATCATTAAGAATTATGTTCAGTGTAAAGAAGAACAAGGAGTCCTAGAAGTGATGGTTTGGTCCCCACAGAGCCCTGATCTCAACATCATTGAGTCTGTCTGGGATTACATGAAGAGACAGAAGGATATGAGGCAGCTTACATTCACAGATGATCTGTGGTTAGTTGATTTACTAAAACCAGAGAGTGCAAAATCTGGTGCAGCTCTGCATAGACACCAATCAGCGTTTAACTTCAGCTTTGACAAAAAAAAATTTGGAAGCTGATTGGTTTCGATGCAGAGCTGCACCAGACTTTGCACTCTCCAGTTTCATTAAATCAACCCCAATATGTACCTAGAAAAATATGTGTGTGTGTTAGTTACCATTGGCTGTTTGTAGTTCTTTAAGGGATTTGATAATACGGACTATTCCTCTGAAGTTGCTAACATAATAACATGAAATATGGTGTATCATCCCTTTGTGTTCCTTTGTAACAAAAGTGTGATTTTTTTTTTTTCCTTTCTACAAATTGAGCTTTAAATCTACTCCCTTAATAGGCTTAGAAAGTGGGTCACATAGTATAATGATCTCCCTTCCAATGACTGCTAACATTTAGCTGCCCCTCGTATCCCCTTCTTTGTGGGGTTTTTATCCCTTGCTGCTTTTTTTCCTTTTCCCCCTATTAGCAGGAATTGGGTTGTGATTGCTCTATTATAGTGAACATCCTCTCCTATATAGACTTTGCCAGTCTCTTTATGAAGAATGGTATGAAAAACACGCTGACCAGCGCTTACCTTTAAAAGAAAGATCAGTTCCATTTTATATAATGGGCTATGCTGAGCGGTGGGGTATTTAAGGGTATTTCTTCTGTGGACAGTTTATATAATCATTAAGCAGTGTTTTTGTAATTCTATTTTTGTCTATGGTTTATTTGCAGCTCCTTATTCCTGAATGTTTAACCTTTATAGAAAAATTTCATTTTTAATGAAGGTTGTTGTTGTACATGATGTATATCAATTAGTACCACATGAAAAGTCCCAATGTCTTATCTTTTTGGTGTCTATACTCATCTATAGCATTGTGATGCAATATAATGTGCCAGTCAAAGGTGTAATTAAAATCCGCTGCAGTTCAGTTAACATTAAGAGGTCTCCTCCCCACCCCACGCTTTGACTGTACAGTGAAAGAAATCAGGGGAATGATTAGGTCATCTCTTTGCTCTTATCTTCCATCAGCATGCTTTTTGCACTGCAACACAACTGATTGGCTCCTTGTGCTGTTTCTTCCACCCCTATTCTGAGCACTGCTGCACAATGCACTGCAAAAGGCAAATGCCAAGTTAAATGTAAGTGCTTTAATTTGTATATAAAGACTTTTAAGGCTTTATTGTTGAATTCAGGGTTGCATTAATTTATGACATTTATATGCCTGGAGTTCAGTTTGAACCGTTTTCTGTCTGACACTGACCACCGGCCAGGAAGCAGGAGCGATGTTGTGTCAAGTTCACTTTGGAAACGGTTTTCATGTAAAGACTTGCAACAGTTTTCAAGGGGATTTTGCAGCTAGGTGAATAAACACATTTAACGGATTGCAGTGATCTGAATAATCAGCTTAACTTGCCGTCTCCTACAAATTCCTTGTCTTTTTAATGAAAACATGGATCCCTTCAGTGTTCACTAGCTCCCTGAGGTTTGTGTAATATATTAAACATTCTGTTTTCATGTAATCTGAGGGTATTTAAGGTGAGTACTAAAACAGGCTTAAACTACAACTCTTTCATGATGTCAGGGGAAGATTGTCCCTTTTCTAATTTTGGAGGTGTCAGTGGTGAGATTACCCCACAGTGGGCTGTGTAGGGGGTCACCTTCTCAAAGCTGGATTTTCCTATTTGTTTGTTCTACCTCATGGAGAATCTATTGGGGGGTGGGGGGGGTGGTGGTGGTGGTGGGGGGGTGCATGGAACCATCACTGGTACTTTGATGACCACAGTGGTCGGACAATTGGAAACTGAGGGGGATATCTCAAATGAGAATGAAAATGGTCAGCAAATTAAAAAATAGCTATTTTGGATGAAGCTGCCTTAACAGCAAAGCACAAAAACAGCATGAGGTGTCAAGTACAGCAAACCCTTTGGCAACTTAAATTTACATTACTACCTTCAAGCAGTATTAATTTTGATTGTTTGCCCTGTGTTAAGGCACTTTGCCTTTTTAGCGTACACCCTTTCAAATGGGGTTGACAACTGCCAAAAAAATGCTTGCTGTCAGCTTCTGAAAGTTACTAAAGTACATCTGTTTACATCTTACCACTAAGATTAACAAGTATGCTCCTTCCCAAGTACGGTTTCTCTGCAGCAGATGCAAATAAGTCTTTCCCAAATTCATCACAAAGAAAGAAAATCTCCTGTGAAAGCTGTAGATAGGAAGGTGGTATTCCCTCAGGCAGACTCTCAAGCAGCAAATTGGTTCAAGGCAATGAATTTGAGCCCATGCTGCTTAACTACTTTCTATTTGGTGGTTCAGAATCCAGATTGCCACGTTCCATTAATGGCTTGTCTCATAGGTATATTTTTTCGAAAGACCCTATTTAGTCCCAAAAGAGCTGGAATCCAGAATACCAGTTCTATTTGGTAATAATGTTAATAAAGGATCAATAATTTGAAGAGAACCTGTCATTTAGACACTGGTTACCAATATATTGAGGGAACAATGGTTCAGCCTGTCATGCTGTGCGCCTCAGCGATGTCTCTTGTTTTTACTGGATTCATTTACTGAAACATTGGACAAACCTAGAAAATGGCTGCCACTCCTGACAGGTATACTTTAGAGTTTTCTTGTATTGATCTGAGATTGTTTAATTCTCTTACAGGCAGAACATGAGTTGCGAGTGGCGCAAACAGAGTTTGATCGCCAGGCTGAAGTCACCAGACTGCTGCTGGAAGGGATTAGCAGTACACACGTGAGTCCTAAGCTCTAATCTACCCGAGATTTATGAAACCAAGGAAAAATACAGGAGGGTGGGCTATAAGTTGTCACCTAACAGGCTGAATATTAAAGTAGAACTATTGGCAAAGCTTTTTTTTTCATTTAGGATAGAGTAATGCAGGGTTATAATGATTTTTTTTTTTTTGCCATCTGTATCTCATTGGGGAAATTTCCCTTCACTTCCTGTCCCATAGCCAAAACAGGAAGTGAGAAGAAATCCCTTGGGGTTCCCCAGGTCACCAGAACTAATGTTCCCATTGTAAGATTTCCCCTATATTACAATTTGGGGCATTTCTTTTACTTTCAATGATAATGGTAAACATGAAAAATTGAGTTGGTAAATCTCCCTAACGGGTGCACAGACAGCATTAAAAACCTAATGGGTATTAAAATACCTCTCTTCTCTATAAAAAAAACAAAAGTTTGCCTTTAATTATTACAAGGTTTTCAGCTTTGATGATAGGCCCTTAATAGAGGGAGACTCTCAGTGATCTTTTGCTTAAGTGATTCGGAAGACACAAGTCCAGCTAAAATAAAATACAGAAAATTGTTACCATTCATACCTTAATTTTCCTTTCCTGGGAGCTCATCATGTCAGCCTAGGGTTTCGTAGGCTGACCTGATTAGCAGAAACTGTTCAGCTAACTATTTTCTGCCTGTCGTCTTGTTTTTTTTTTAATTTAATCAAAGAATGGCGGATTGGAGAGGGATGTCTGGAAGTCACTCCCTCACTGGCTGAACGCTTCAAAATCTTCTTTTGCTTTCAAGGGCGATGGAGTGGCATCTCACTGAAACAATGAGGAAGAGATATTAATTACTAAGTTATAGCTTGCACAGAGTTCTAAGATCATACATTTACACGCACCAATTACCTTGCCTTGTTTACAGTATTCAATGTTTACTAATGGCCTGAGCGTTAGCTGATGGATGATATCCTGGAAAAAGTATTACATGTTTCTCTTCCATAGGTCAACCACCTCCGCTGTTTGCATGAGTTTGCAGAAGCCCAGGCTACATACTATGCCCAATGCTATCAGTACATGGTGGACCTGCAGAAACAGTTGGGCAGGTAGGGAGGCATTGAAATGTATGGATCACATGCTGTACATGTAATTTGTCCACAACACTCCACCACTTCTGTTGTCCGTTTGCTGATGTGTTCATATGCGGTCATAGGACTTGGACTAATTTAAACAGTGCTTGCATATAAAAAGTAAACAGAATTACTTGCATTTGATTAACCTTTGTAATGCTGTGTTTCATGTACATTTTTTCCTTATGCTGGCAGTTCAAAGGGTGATGTGTAAGTATAGTTTTTTTGGTCACGTGTATTTGGTATTGACTGTCTTTGCCCAGGTGACCAGCTCCTCCCAATATACCCCATGTTGTCAGTCCATGGTCAGCATGGGTTATTATTGAATTTGTCACTGGGTATGAGTACTGAAATTGTAAGAATAAACTGTTGTATTACCTCGAACAACTAATCAACTTCCATAATATACTTTTCTACCCCAGAAATGTGGTGAGCTGGTTTGTAGCTGCAAAAAAATTTTTCCTTTTCTTCCTTTTGTAAGTTATAAATCTGTTTAATGCTTTGGTGCATATCACTGATCCTCGAGGGAGAAACTATTTATTTAGGAAACCTGCACAGAGAGAAGAATATGGCAACTTCTACTGCTAAGCTTTCCTTCTAAAAATACTGCTTCAGTGGCTTGAAGGAAGAGTGGAGCTGATCCAACAGCCTAATTTCTTTTCCAAGTCACAGACTGAACAAGTAGGCAGACTAGAAGCTCTGAACTCATCTACAGTCCTGTTCTGGGTCAGAAAGTCTTGAAGCCAAGGACAGCCAGACACTTAGCATTTTCAGGTGGTGGTCCACATTTACAGGCATTTTTTAGCCCTACAGGCAGTGGTGGACGGTGCTTAATATTTCAGAAGGGGGGGGGGCGCGGCGGCGGCAAACAAACCTGCCCCCCCTCACTCGCACTGCCCCCAAACAACCCCCTGCAGGAGACAGAAAGGAAGGCAGGGGTTTAAAGGCCTTGCCAAAAGGAGGAAGATGACAGGGAGGGCTGCTGCTCCTTGCTCCAGGAGGATCCGGGAAGAGCCGGGGCTTCTCCTCCCGGTCGAACAGGAAGTGGGTCCTGAGACACGATTGTCTGGGATTCCTAAGACTCCCTGGGCAATCGGGTCTTAGGACCCAGTTCCTGATTGGCTGGGAGGAGAATCAGTAAGACAATAGCGAATATTAATTGGTTATTGTCACACAACTGGGTTGACTCAGGGCGCAGTGCCCTGTGCCCCAAGCCCACCATTTTTTTGAAGCCAATTGGAGCCTCAGGCTCTAATCGTGTGCTTCAAAAAAAAAAAAAAAAAACCCTTTTGGAATCCATGCGTCCGGCACCCTGCATGTAGATTAGGGGCCAGGCGCATGGATTAGGGGGGCGGCACCCCGCGCTCTTTATGGATGGGCCGCCACTTCATACAGGTTCCTTGTAAAAATGTTTGGGAAAAAAAAAACGTGTTGGCATTGTACCGTGTAAAAGGGGAAGGTGGACACTGCAGATTGGTTCATGTGTACTGCCTCCCGGGTAGGTCCCAGCACAGTGTTAAGATTCTACATATGCTTCAGGTATTTGAGTCCTTGCTAGCTAGAGCAGGCCCTTCTGTGTCACTGTACACTTTATTTACTTTGGGAAATAGTTTGGCTTTGATTGGATTCCACTAAAAGCTGGGCCTCTTTCCCAAAACAATTTTAACAATCCAGACTGCCTGGCTTTCCTTGAGGTCCAGAGCAGTGATTATATTATTTGGATGGTTTGTAGCATCCTCAGAAATACTGTAAATGGACCGGTCCTGATAATAGAAAATTGTCCCCATACTTGTGCATACTTGGATGGAATAGAGTAAGCATGACATTTCCAGTATGCTGAGACTTCTGCACATTGTGAGCCACTTCTCAGGCAAGGGAGTGACTATAGACAGAAATCTACATCTGACTGTATTCAGTAGTTATACAGGGAAGCTGCTAAGCCGGGCAGGGTTGATAGGATTATACCATTATTAAAGAAGCCATGCTTATCCTTTAAACAGCCTCTCCACTTAAGGCTGACCCTGGTCTGGTAGGCTCACTTAAGTGTTAACCTGGTCTGGTAGGCTCTCCCTCCCCGACACCCCCTATGGGATCAAGCTGTGTCGTGAGGAAAGTGGGCCCCCCAGGGCCTCAAAATGTTAGGCCAAAGATAGAGAGGAAGGGCCCCCCACAAAATTAAATGTAATAGAGCAGGTAAAAAAGGAGGGAAGCAAAGGGGAAAGGACAGAGAAGAGAGGGATACGCCAGTCTCCCGGGGGACCCTTGATCAAGGTACCTCATGAAACACTGGGAAACGCCCACATATGTGGCCCAGGGTTCCCAAATTGCCTCAAATTTTTGCATTATGTCTTGCAACAAGCTAACCAGCTTTCTATATTGTACATCATGGGACACAGAGCCTTAAATAATTACTTACTGGGTTATGGGCCACCTTCAGGTGTTGACACTGGTATACCCAATCAAGGAAGTTTACTCCCTATATAACCCCTCCTACTTACAGGAGCACATCAGTTTTTTCGCCAGTGTCTAAGGTGTTGGTCACGAGTGAAGATGTGCTCTGAGGAGCTCCAGGAGGGATCCATGCTGGATTTAAAAAGCCTCCACAACCGGATCCATCCACGCCACGGCGGTCACAGGATGGTACCCGGGCCTCGCATAGAAGAACGAGGTTTTGCCTGTAACGCTTCTCTTCGAGGGCTGGACCCTAGGAACCAGGACTCTTTTTGGTCTTGCTACATTACCTAAAGTTGTCCTGAGGGGTGCTATACAGGTCCAAAGGAGTGGAACCCCTATTAAAAGGGACCCAGTCTTTGAAGGTTTAACTACGCTGCCCGTCGTGATGGGTGAAGTTTGGATCTGTCTGTTTTCAGCAGTATCCTGCAGCGAGGAAAAGGTAAGAGAAAAGCTTAGGAACTGCAAAGTACACCTATGACTTTTCTTTTATACTAATATTGTAATGCCTTAAAGTCTCTTCTAGAGGGAGTAAGAATACACATACCCTTTCAGTAGCTCTGTGTCCAGCTATAACAGCGTGGTGTGTCCTAGCAGCAGGAGGGGGTTCTTATCTCCTCTCCCCCCAAGTGGGGAAACCGAGGGGCTGGGGGTACATGTACAGTCAAAGCTACATTACATTTTAAGCCTCAAACTGTTAAAGAACCCCCCCCACCCCCCGAGGGATGCGGGCCGCTTTTCTAGTAAACATTTGTTATGTTTTTTACTTGCCTTTTATAATGCAGGGAAACCAGCCTCTCTCAAGGGAGAGAACAGAAACGACGTATGGAGGCTGTAGTCTCCTCTCCTCCTTCAGGTCTGTGTCTCAAACCCGAAGGCTGTGCCGTTTGTGCGCATGCGAGCTGAGGTTTTCTTTTGAAAAAAGGAGGGTGGGTCAATGGAAGGGGCATGGCTAAAGCAGTTGGCACCGTGTGCGGACTCAGCGTTCTCGTGGAAGCACACAGCGCACAGGCAATCAGGCTTACACCTTAAAAGGTCCTATAAGGCTTATCACTAAAAGTGTTTACCAGAGCAGCTGAATAAGGAGTCCGCCACAGGACACAAGAGCGCTGGAACATGTGAGGGGTGTACACAGGCATTTCCAGTACAGGGAAAGACATTATGGTTTAGCATCAGTTTAATCTTTATGCTGCCATTTGTTTTTTTCTACTATGCAAATAGTACATTCTATTAGAGTGCCTCTGCTTTTGTTCTTAGCACTATGGCTTCCAAGGTTACTACTAAGGCACCAAAAGTTCCACCCCCAGGCGCTGGGAACTTCAGTCATGCCTCCACACTGCCATCCTCTCCGGAGATAACAGATATGGCAAGCGAGGGTGTGTTTTGGAACTGATTGGTGGTGCAACTGCTGTTCACACTTCAGCCCCTGTATACGTGACTGAAGATGCATTTTCCTCTGCCCTGCAGGGCTTAGAAGGAAGATTAGCAGCTTTAATCGCATCCTCCATCCAAGGGAATAGGAAGCGTGCTAGATCCCCCTTCCCCACCTCAAACCCTTTACCAAGGGAACAGTGGGCACAGGATGAGGTATTACCCTCAGGCGATCACGTAGAAAAACAAGCCGATTTTTCCTCTGCGGAGGAAACAACAATTGATGAACCTTATGCAACCTTGCAATCTGAGAGATTGATGGTACAAACTCTTATGGAGATGATTTTCATTCCACTTTCATGCTACCCCTAACAGAGTCAGCTGAAAGTTCAGTCCCTTCCTTGGGTTCTTTAAAACCTTTACAGCCTTTTCATACATTACTAGAAAAGCTTATTTATGCTGAATGGGATCATCAGGATAAGCATTTTTTCCTTCCAAAGAGTTTCTCAGTTCTCTATCCCATAGAGGAGAAATTCACAAAAGATGGAAAGTACCAGCAGTAGACGCTGCAATTTCCAGCATCAATAAAAACTAAACTTGTCAGTAGACAAAGCACAAATGCTTAAAGATAAGAATTTATTTTTGTGGGTAAAATACTCTTTTTCCTGGCAGGTGCCGTTCTCAGCCTGCAGTCGCTGCAATAGGCATCTGTCAGTCCCTAAAGGACCAGTTCAAGAGGCCCTTGGGGAGGTCCATGCATAACAGGCCCATGAGTAGCCAAACTACCAAGGGTGCTATGTTTTGCCATAGACGCCATTAAAGGACTCTATCCACCAAGCGTTCCGCCTTGCGCTTGTGCTAAAACACATGCGTAGGACCTTGTGGTTAAAGGGTTGGTCCGCCAAAGCATCTTGCAAAAAAGCTTCTGACTAGTTTCCCCTTTCATGGGGAGCGACCATTTGGAGAGAATTTGGTCAAATACATCCAAATGATTTCTAGCAGGAAAGGTATTTTTTTGCCCAAAAGAAGATATAAACGTTCTTTTATTTAAAATGGACTCCTTCCCCTGCGCCAGGGGCAGCTGCCTCTAGGCAGTGGCGACAGCCTCCATCGTCAGACTCTAGAGGAGAAAAACATCCAGCCCCTGTATACATGATTGAAAATGCGTTTTTCCTCAACCCTGCAGGGCATAGAAGGAAAATTAGCGACTTTAACCGCATCTGCTATCCAAGGATAGGAAGTGTGTTAGATCCCCTCCCCCACCTTAGATCCCTTATTAAGGGAACAGTGGGTAGAGGATGAAGGGTTACCCCAAGATGATCAGGAAGAAAGGCAAATCGATTACTCCTCTGCGGAGGAGACAACTGGAGTTAAACCTTTTTTTCAGCCTCGCAATCTGAGAGTTTGCTGGTACAAATCTTTTAGAGATGGTTCGTGCCTCTTTCAAGCTACCTCTAGTAGAGTCAGCTGATAGTTGTTTTTTCTTAGGTTCCTTAAAACCTTCACTGCCTTTTTCATGCATTTCCTGTACATGTACAGATCCACGCAGAAATTCAACAGATCCGTTCTAGATCTAAAAGAATCGAAATCAGTTCCTGAGGATCTGCTCCTTTCTATGGAGTCGATCAGGTCAGTAGTTTATATCCTAACTTCTGGCGTCTTATTGGTATCAGGGATGCATATCTGCATGTCCATATATTTCCCGCTCACCAAAGGTTTCTGCGGTTCGAAGTAGAACAGCAGCATTTCAGTTTATAGCCTTGCCCTTCGGGCCAGCTACAGCACCCCGAGTGTTCACAAAAGTGCTAGCTCCACCTCTAGCCAGGTCAAGGGCACAGGGCTTAAACAGTCTTGGCATACCTAGATGATCTATTGCTAATAGACCAATCGGTGTTTGGAGTAAAGTGTACGCATTACAACCAGTTTCCTGGAAAAGTCTGGGTTGCGTTCTCAACCTAGTGATGTCTCCCTTAAAACCGCTAAAAAAAACTGGAGTATTTGGGTCTGATCATAGATACAGCCCAGAAAAGGGGTGTTCTTGCTCAGGCAAAAGACAACTCCATAAGAGAGTTGGTGGGGATGGTCAGGTCAAAATAAGATCCCTCCATTCACCTTTTGCATGAGGTTGTTAGAAAGGATGGTGGTTCATTCGAAGCAGTTCCCTATGCCCAGTTCCATTTGATACTGTTGCAAAACAGTATTCTATTTGCTTGGAACAAAACGATCCAAGCTGTGGACTTGCCAATGCGGCTGTCCCCAAGGGTGTCCCAAAGCCTCAATAAAGAATCTGCTAAAAGGTAAATCCTTCAGACCACTTATCTGGAAAGTGGTAACGACAAAGAAGACAACTGTCCAAGAACTGAAAGAGCCTTGCCCATCAACATCCTAGAGATTCGGGCAGTGCGTCTGGCTCTGAAAGCCTGGACTTCCAGGTTAAGGGATTGTCCTGACAGGATCCAAACCGTCAATGCCACAGCTGTGGCCTATATCGATCACCAAAGGAGGCACTAAGAATCTCTCAGCACAAAGAGAGGTGAACCATTTTCTAACTTGGAGACAGAAAGAAATATACCGTGCCTATCGGCAGTCTTCATTCCGGGAATAGAAAATTGGCACGCAGACTACTTAAGTCGCCAGCAGATTATTCCCAAGGGAATGGTTTCTTCACCCCGACATATGTTAGGGCTGTTTGTCAAAGATGGGAGACTCCGAACTTAGATCTTCTAGCGTTCAACATAAAGTTAGTCAACTTTGTGTCCAGAACAAAGGATCCATTCACATGCAGGACAGATGCGTTGGTGATACAGTGGGATCAGTTCTCACTGATCTATGCATTTCCCCCTATTTAATTGCTGCCTCGACTTCTTTGCAGGATCAAGCTGGAAAGAAAACCGGTAAGTCTGGCAGCACCAGCATGGCCCAGAAGGTCATGATATGCAGAAATCGTAAAGATGGCAGTGGATGATCCATGGTCCCTTCCACTAAGGTCAGACCTGCTCTCACAGGGGCCGATATTCCATCCTACTTTACGAACGCTAAATTTAATGGGCTGGCTATTGAAACACACATTCTGAAGAAACGTGGACTTTCCGGGTCAGTTATCTCTACTTTGATACTATAAAGAACTATATATTAGAGTCTGGAGGGCTTATGTTTCCTGGTGTGAATCCAAGGGTTGACACCCTCGGAGTGATATCATAGGCAGAATTCTTGCCTTTCTACAAATAGGTGTAGAGATGAAATTGGCCCTGAGTACTATTAAGGGCCAAGTCTCAGCCTTATCGATCTTAGGGAGTCCCAAAGAGAGAGCGAGTGTGGGGGATAGAATAGGGTGTAAGTAGGGGCTGCCTGTCTTTCTATGTATACCCAGTCCGGTTTCTCGTACTTTGTGTATATTATGGACAGTTAGGCTAATCCTGCTGCTTGGAAGTTCAAGAATAAGTTACAGAGCCCCAGGCCACCGCTGCTCCTCGGGTAAAACAGGATGCGTTGGGCAAAGCTATAGCCCGTTTTACCCCAATCAAATGTAACCATTTTACCCTGGAAAGATCTTAGTTTATCTTTTTTAATCGGAATGGGGAGGGCTCGGAACAGGTAGGGAGTAGTGTCATCTTAGCTGAGTTGATCCTGCCCAACCATGATATCTCTAACGATGCCCAAGTTTTTAAATCAAGCTCGAGTTGTCAGAAAATCAGGGGGTAGTTGGCCTCGTATAAATGTTACATTTTAGATGTGAGGTTGATTCCCAAATAGTGGATGGTGGAGTCGCTCCAAGGGAACGGAAAATTCAAGTTAGACTTACTGGTGACTTGTTTTCCAAGAGTCTTTCAGGACAGCACTTGAGAGAGTGACTTCTCCCCTTACCAATAGGAAACACCTCTTCCACCAAATTTAAAAGGAGGCTCCTTCCCACACATTGCCAGTAGTAGTAGAGAACTTCCGGCCCCGAACTGGAACACATAATCGAGATATGGTTAGTCACTATATATATGTAATAAAAAATACAATAGGGCGGGATGCTGCTGTCCTGAAAGACTCTTGGAAAACAAGTTACTGGTAAGTCTAACTTGAATTTTACCTTAAAGTCTTTCAGGACAGCACTTGAGAGGATAATAGAGACTTACCCCCTAGGGAGGGACCACAGCCTGCAGAACTTTTCTGACAAAAGCCTGATCCCCCGTTGACAGGAGATCTGGTCTGTAATGACGGACAAACGTTAAGTAACTTGACCATGTAGCCGCCTTACAAATTTGATCTGGGGTGGCACCAGCTCTTTCTGCCCATGTAGTGGCCTGAGCCCTTATTGAATGAGCCCTAATTCCCGGTGGGGGGGGAGAGACCCATTTGAAAATAGGCTACAGAAATAGCTGTCTTAAGCCATCTAGCCATTGATTTCTTTGATGCTTGGTGGCCTTTTTTGTCCCCAGAAAAAAGAACAAATTAATGAATCAGAGGATCTAAAACCTCCTGTTACTTCCAAGTAATGTAATGAAACTGCTCTTCCTTTTTCCCCAAAGGGTTGGAAGGAAAATCTCCTGAGACCTGTTATGAAAACTTGCCACTATTGGCAAAAACCTTGGATCTACTTTAAGTACAATCCTATCTGAAGAAATGGACAAAAAGGGTTCTTTTACTGATAGGGCGTGTAGTTCACTAATCCTTCTTGCTGATGTAATTGCGACAAGAAAAATAGTTTTCAACGTTAAATTCTGTTTGTAGAAGATATGGCAGAGATATGGCCTGCAATGGCTCAAAAGGTTCTTTTGCGAGTGCTTGCAGAACCACTGAAAGATCCCATTTTGTAAAATGCTTCACCAGGATCGGTCTAGATCTGGAAAGTGCCCTAAAAAATCTCATGATCAGAGTTTCTGAAGGTAATGATCTCTCCAGATAAACTCCTATTGCGGCCACTTGCAATTTAAAAGTGCTGACTGCAAGACCTTTGTCTGCACCTTTTTGTAAAAACTCCAATACTGAGACTGTTTTTACATCCCTATGTTCTGAATGACAGCAAGAAACATAGACCTTCCATACTTTGGCGTAAATAGCTCAGAAAGTAACGTGGTTATTAATTGTTCTGAAAAACCTTTTGCTTCTTAACAATTGCTCTTCAGATACCAGACAGTGAGTTTTAACCTGGCTACATCCGGATGATGTACTGGCCCCTGTATCAGCAAATCCTGACTGAGCGGAAGTTGTCAACATGGCTTGATTGCCAACTGCAGAACTGTGGAAAACCAAGCTCTCTTTGGCCAAAATGGAGTAATCAAGATTATTGATACTCTTTCTTTTTGTATCTTTCTCAACACCAGTGGAATCAACTGGAAAAGGGGAAAAGCATACCCCAGGCGAAAATTCCAAGGATGTGCCAGAGCATCTATCCCCTCATCCCCATCCCCATCCCCTCTCTGAAGGGAGAAAAATTGTGGGAGTTGCGCGTTTTGCCTCAAAAGCAAAAACGTCTACTTGTGGAAGGCCCCAGGTCCTGGTGATCAATGCAAACACTTCTGAGTTCAGGCTCCACTCTGCTTCCTGAACCCTCTGTCTGCTCAGATAATCCGCCACTTCGTTTAACATGCCTTTGAGGTGGACTGCGGATAAAGACAGTAAATGGTTTTCACCCACTCCAGAATCTCCACCGAAAGCAATTGAAGGGCCTTGCTTCTTGTGCCTCCCTGTTTGTTCAGGTAGGCTACGATAGTGGCATTGTCTGACAGAATCTGGACATGGAAACCTAGGAGGCTTGGATAGAAGACAGCCAATGCTAGGGTGACCGCTTTTAGCTCTCTCCAATTCGAGAATTTTTCGGCCTGGGACCATGTTCCCTGTGCCAAATCCTGACCCATGTGAGCCCCATCCCTGCATACTGGCGTCTGTTGTCACCACTTTTTCGGTCGGAAAGGACCAAAGAAGGCCCCTTTGAAGTACTACATGACTTTTCTACCACCAAATTGTACTTTTGACTCTGGTGGGGATCTTTATCTTCGCATCTAGACTCTCTGTCCCGTGGTTCCATGTTCTTAGAAAGAACCTCTGAAGAGTTCTGAAATGCAGCCTTGCCCATTGGATGGCTGGCATAGATGAGGTTAATGTTCCCAAAGCCGACATAACCCTTTGAACTGATATATGCTGATTCATTTGAAGTGTCTTTACTACCCTCTGGACCTTGATCTTTTTCTCTTCTGGGAGAAAAATCTTTTATTCTACGGAATTTATCAGGTATCCAAGAAAAAGTACTTGTTGAAATTAAATTTTTGAATATTCACGATCCACCCCAGAGACTCCAAATGCCTGCGAGCTCTATCCAGATCCCCCTGCAAGTTCTCCCTGGATGGGGCAAAGAAGAGGAGGTCGTCTAGATATGGGATTAAGGCAATCCCCTAGAGACGAAGAGGGCTTCCGCCATTATTTTCGTAAAAATACACGGCGCTGATGACAGACCGAAGGAAATGGCCCTGAACTGTAGATGTGTAATCTCCTTGCACGTATTCACCGCAAACCTCAGAAATTTCTGGGACAGAGGCGCTACAGGAATATGAAGATAAGCATCTCTCAGGTCAATTGATGCCATAAAGCATTCTTTGGTCAGCATATCCTTGACCGTGAAGATTGAGTGCATACAAAATTTCTTGTATAGGACTGACTTGTTTAATGGTTTCAGGTTGAGAATTAAACTGAAAATTCAGGATGGTTTTCTTATCAGAAATATGTGGGGATAAAAACCCTGACCTTGTTCCTCTGTCAATACTGGTATCACAACCCTCTGGTGCATCAGATCCTTTAAAAGGTTCTTCATAGCCAGGGCCTTTGTTAAATCCCTTGGTAGGTTTGTCACAAAGTATCTTTCTGGAGGATGATCTGAAAACTCTATTCTGTAACCTTGGGACAGCATGTCCAAAATATATTGACTTTTTGTCATGCTGGCCCAAAGGGGGAGGAAACTTTGAAGCCTTCCCCCCACTGTTATGTACAAGTCATTGCGTTTTGCTGGAGGACGCAGGAGGATGGAAAAGGACATTTCCTTTTCCCTTCAGCGACGACCAATTTTTTCTTTTCTCCTGGGGTTTGGTACTTTTGCTCTTGAGCCCTTTCGGAAGGAAACAAACGCTTAACTGTTTGTTTTTTTCTTTTTGATAGGGAATTACTTCTTAGGTGTCCTATCTAGGACTGCATCCAAGTCAGGTCCAAAAAGTAAGTCCCCCATGAACGTTATACCACACAGCTTATTTTTGGATGCCGCATCCCCCAGCCAAGTTTTCAACCACAGAGCCCTTCTGGCCCAGTTAGTAAAGGCTGCAGATCTTGCTGTCATTTTAACTGATTCCGCTGAGGCATCAGAAATAAAAGCTACAGCGGCTGACAGGGTTGAGAAAGAATCCAAAATTTCTTGTTTTGATGAGTCTGACGAAATATGGGCCTTAAGATGACTCAACCAAAATTCCATGTTCCTGGAGACGACAGTAGTCGCCATGGCAGGTTTGAGATTACCCATGACGTATTGCCAAGCCCTCTTAAGCAGCTGATCCATTCTTTTATCCATGGGATCTCTTAATACCCCCATATCCTCGAATGCCAAATTCGTTGATCTCAATACTTGGGAGAAAGCAGCATCTAGTTTGGGATTTTTGTTCCAAACCGCCGCTGGGTCCTCATCCAAAAGGAAAACGCCTCTTTAAGGCTTTAGGGAAGAGAGGTTTTCTCTCTGGCTCTGTCCACTCTTAATAGCCTCAAAAATAACTGAGTGTACCGGAAAGTTGCGTTTTTGTTTTTTTTTTGTTCGCTGAGCCCTGCATACATTTTGCCATGCAAAGATAACTCCTTTCTTTCCTCTTCCAAACCCAGTGTGGTATAGATTGCTTTTAACAGGCCATCTACCTGTTCTAAAGACAACTTATATTTTGAAGGTTAATTTTCTCCTTCCTCCTCCTCCTCATCAGATTCTTCTTTAGACTGGGAGGGGGAATCTCCCTCTTGGGTAAGAGATGCCTCCATCTCCACCGTCGCGACTATCAGTGAGCCCTGAGAGAGAGGACTGTGAGGTAATTGGCTGACTCAGGGATGGGTTTGCTAGAGCAGAGCGAAATGATTGAATAGTTGCATCAAGTTCTTTCTTAACTGATGCAATCAAATCGCTGCAACTGGAAGAAGCTTCTTCTTTAACTAGCGAATCAATACAGGCTTGACATAAAGTCTTACATCCTTCAGGTAGTTTTGCCTTATATGAAGGACATTTCCTTTTTTTGCCACTGGATCAGAGCTCTTGGCCTGCTGTGTGACAAAACAAGAAAAAAAAAAGAAACCATCCCAGTGAGACAACTTGTCCTTTTACAAGGAGGCTCACCACAGGTGCACAGTGAGAACCAAAGGGGAAGGAGAGAGAGAGAGACTTCCCTGGGCCTTGCTGGTGCCTGTCCCACCCGCTGCCGCCATTGATTTCATCAAGGAGCGCTGCTGTGTGTGTGGCTGGACGCCAGTTCCGGACTCCAATAGCGCCACTGCACCAGACCAGAACCGGCACATAAGCACCAGCCCCGTTCCTCCCTTCTCCCCCTGCGATTTCTGGCAGAAATGATGCCGTACGCCTGCTCCATGGGCGCCACCCCCTCCGGATACCTCACTTCCTGCGGATGGAGCACAGCATGCCATCCCCAAGATGGTGGCGGTGTCACAGGAAACAGGCGGAGGACAGAGGAAAAAAAACGGTAACCACCTGTGCCTCACCGCCGCTTAGGAGTGTTGCCCCAAGCAGCACTGACTCTCCCTGAGCCCAAATAGAGAAGAAGGAGCCAAGCCAGCAGCACCTACAATAGCTGTGGAATGGGAGGAACAGCTCTCATGAGGTTTGAAAAAACGTAGGTGGAGCAGGAAGCCTGGGCTTTCAGGACAGCACCTAAGAGCCCTGTCTCCCCACGAAGTATTCCTTCGGGAGGAAACACAAAAACTGGCAATGTGTCGGAAGGAGCCTCCTTTTTAAATTTGGTGGAAGATGTGTTTCCTATTGGTAAGGGGAGGAGTCACTCTCTCAGGTGCTGTCCTGAAAGACGTTAAGGGAAAATAATTTTTCAAGCTTTCTACTAATGTAGGGGGTTAAGAGACATTTATTGCTGTGAATTTGGATAGATTGACTTTTAAGCCTGAAACCTTAGCAAAAGCATGCAAAAGTTTACAAGCAGTGGGGAATGAAGTGACCGGAGAGGTTATGAAGAGGAGTAAATCGTCTGTGAAAAGGGCACATTTGTGTATCTGGGTTCCACACTGAACCCCTGAATAGCTTGGTTAGTATGAATAGCCAGCGCTAGGGATTCTATGGCTATTGCAAAAATTAGCTGAGACGGGGCATTCCTGCCTGGTGCCTCTAGCAATTAAAAACAGTTCAGAATAGAGTCCTTGAAATCTAATTCTCGCTTCTGGGAAGGAATAAAAGGCACTGATAATTCCTATGAATTTTCACCCGAAACACCAATGACGTAGGGTGGCAAATAGGAAGGACAAGGAGACAGAGTAAAAGGCCTTTAGAAGGTTGAGGGAGAGAAGCATGCCCCCCTGATGAGGGCCCCCGTCCCAGCCCTGGTCCTTGTGAATGTAAAAGCTGATAAAGGAAGCTAGGCGGGTGGCTAATATATTGGTCAGTGGCTGCAAGAGAAGGTGCATGTTCCACCCTAAAAACAGATGGACATACACTGAGATTCTCCTTCCCTTGCCTCTCTAGAAAATGGAAATATTTGCACCAGTTCACAGGTTTTCAAGATATTGTTAAGTCTGTGCAGAAAGTGCTTTCTCTGCCCTTTGTCTTTTTACATAGCCCAGTTGCCACAGTTTACAGCCACCTTACCTCAATGTCTTTATCCTGCAGATTTCCATCTACATTTGTGGGCAATGCAGATGGCATGTCTCCACCTCTCAGCACCTCACCACCAGCTGCCACTCTGCCGCTGCTCCAAGCCGTGAGTCCTAATCCTGCGGACGGAACCCTAAACCCATCTGAGGTGAAGCCACCTTCCAGTGGTACACGTAAAGCCAAGGTTCTGTATGATTACGAGGCAGCAGACAGCAGTGAGCTGGCACTCAAGGCAGATGAGGTAAGCTAAGGAAAACTGTAGCTTGCATTTATTTCCAAGACATTTTTCTTGAATACATTACCAGTTCCTTTGTTCCCTTTTTCAGTTAATTACCGTTTACAGCCTCCCTGGCATGGACCCAGACTGGCTCATTGGAGAACGAGGGAACAAGAAAGGAAAAGTACCAGTTACCTACCTGGAGCTCCTCAGCTAGACTAGAGTTACAGATGTGCAGAATCTCTCGACAAGCCAATTGCCCCTAGGGGCTGACTCATTGCTCCGAGGCTGCTGCTGCTTCAAATCCCAGTTCATCTGTTGTTGCAAGTTCCCTTTTTCACACAGCCCTCCTTGTAACTGATCAGCCTCCAGTTTTAATGACTGAGCAGCACAGATGTAGTTAACTGCCTCACACTGTGCATTACTAAACTTTAGCCGGCTGTTCAGGGGACTGTTCACCTTTCATGACCAAACTGGCTTGTGCTAAAGTCCCAGATGTCAAATCTCCCAAAGCGCATTACCAATGAGGCCGCAAGCCAAGATGGCAGCAGCTTCACAGTGTTGAGTCATTGGTGGTTGACGAGTCCCAACATTTTGTTATTGATTCCTACTATAAAAAAATCTCTTTGTGGGGCATGTTTGGTTTTCAGAATTTTCTTCTAGTATAAAAGGATAAAAATCACTTTAGCACCACTATGCAGAGAGAATGTATCTGACGGGAAATATTCTGTGACTTTCTCAGTCCCTTTTAGAGCCAAGCCATCTTTGTACACATTCCTTTGTATCAATAGTTCCCCCTCTGCCCCCCAGCTTTTCAAAGAGATGACTACCGACTAGCAAACAGTAGAGGAAGCCATGTTGTGCTCCTTTCAAATGAGATGTATATCCTGCAAACAAAGTATATAATAGTCAAAATGACTGCCTTACCTGGGTGCAGTCCTGGAATACTCTTTAATGAGGACATGTCAAATTATAAAAGAGATGATGTTGGAAGAGTTATGTCATATATATATATATTTGATATACATAGCTTGTTCTCTACCCCTTATAATACCAACTGTTAATCTTGTTCAGGGAGGTTTACTCACCATCTACCATTATGAATGGAAAGGGTGTCCTATTTTTCTAGGAGTTATGCTTTCTGTTTGTACTTCACTACAGAACATTCTTATAGGCTTTGAGTGAACTAGCAAAGCTTCCTGGGCCATTCTAATGAGTGGCATGTGCCACATTAACAAAGCAGATGGACCTGATTTAGTGCACTACTTTTTATTGGAGCAGTTTCCAATATAGAATGTGATGTGAAGTGTCCGCGGGTAAGTTGACTGACCGCTCTCTGCCTTTGCAGTGAACACATTACACAGAGAAAGCACCTGGCTGTTACTCCCGGCAAATGCAGGTTAATGGTCTTCATCCTCCATCTCAGCTGAGTTGGGGGGGGGGGGGGGGTGACGGCAGGCACAGGGAGCTGGAGCAAGCAGCTCCCTGTGATTGTCTGGCACAGAAAAACAAAACCGATCACGCCTAAGCAACAATAGAGCTTGTCCCCTTCATTCACAAGAGTAGCGCAGACTTTATGCCTGTACCACTCATTATTTCCCCCCTTTTGATTTTTTTTTTTTAAACAGTAAGACTTGGCCCTAAAAAAAAAAAATATAGTATTTATTCACTGTCCATGTGGATACTTTTCAAGTATAATGGAACATGTTCTTCTAGCAAAAGTAACTTAACTTTTTCTTACTGCCCTCTCTATATCAGACTTGCTGAAACCGTACCTTTCTGTGACAAAGATGAAGCAGTATCTGTGCTTCATGGATAGTCTTGGCAATATGGACACTGCACTCTTAACTGAATCAGGAACAGTCTATTATCTGTTCCTATAAACCAATAGGGCTTTTCTTGCTGGAAAGTGGGGTAGGGCAGCTTATGCCCCTGAATATTTGGGGGGGGGGGAATTATAAAGAGAATTTTTGGATATTGTTTATGTTATCTTTTTACCATAGTCTGAATGAACGATAAAATATTTTTTCTCTAAATTCCCTTGCACTTTATTGGGTATTCAGAGTGAACACAGCTTCACTGGGCTCAGTTAACACTCCCCTCCTTTAGTAAGGCATCACCTCTACATATGATAGAAATGATAACAGAAGACACATGTCATCCCAGTGACTAGCCTACCTTTTTTCCGTAGCATCCCTGTAAAATGACAGGTCCTCGTTAAAGTGCTCCTCATCTCCGTTTAAAGATTAAGCATGCTATAATTTCCTTTCATAGTTTATATGTCCTATGATAGGAACAAGGCTGTTTAGACTGGATTCCTTGGTCCAATGACATTTAGTATTCCATTATTCTACCTATGAGGAACAGAATGCATTCATTGAAATTATTTGTTTTTGAACAAATCTTGTTGCCAGTAGCAACCATATTCCTCCTTTCAATCTCCCATACACCACAAGAACGATGTCAGAATCTTATTGGATCATGTGAGTTGCAAGGACAGTTCTTTCTTCAGACACGCTTAGTAAGAAGACCCACTATGATCAGTTGAGTTTTATTTTCTTATCTTTCTACACTGGTCTCCGGCACTGCAAAGTGCTTTGTTACTGCAACACAAAATGGCTACTGTACCGTCCCCCGTCCCCCCTGAGTCTGGTCCCACTAAGGCCAGACTCTCTCCAGCATTTCTGGGTCTGCTGTTATGTTCCCGACTTTTCTAACAAGGTGCAGGTAAACCAAAAGGCCCACTGCTTCACACATATGTAATGATTTTTCTTTTATTCCTGTGTGTTAATTTATTGCCTGTCTGCATTAACTGTCTGTGTTTGATTAGATATATTAATAAATTAAGTCATTCCTGCATTACAGGCCTGTGTGACTTTTCCCTCAGCAAAGACTGCTCAGACTTCAACGTGTTATGTTTATTCTACTTTCAGTAGAAATAGGATGTCAAAAATACAAGTTGTCTTCAAGGAAAAAACAAAACAAACCATCATAGAAAAATAAAGGGCACAGTGGCATGGTAGTGTCAAGCTCTGCATGCAGTGACACCAATAGGCAGTTTAGCCTCCTGTAAGGGCAGTGCAACACATCAACCAAACCTTTTCCTCATCTCTGACTACAGCAATTAAAAATCAGATTGGTTGCTGTTACTTAAATCTGCACTGCCTATGCTTGTATGCTCACAAATGTATACATGATGAATGTGTGTGGTTAATAAACCTGTAACAAAACAATGGTCGGTGGTCTCTTGGTGGTAGCAGTCTAATGGTTGGTTGTGGTTCATGAACTGAGTCAATTGAGCTTATGTACATTCTTCAATCAGTCCCCAATGGTTCCTATCTCTGTACATGTCATACAAATGTTTGGACCAGCTGGATTTTTGGTTCTTGGGCTTCAGGAGCTACCTTTTTAAGGATGTTCCAGCTTTTGGCCCTGGGGAGGGCAATTGGCCAGGTGCAGGAGAGGAAGGGATGCCACATCGCATGTACCATGATAGGCTGGAGCCCAGAGTGCTCTAAAATTAGAGAATGGATGATTAGAGATCCATATTCTACAGCTGTATTAATGACCATTCCTAGAGCATTACACACAATGACTGGGGTATTAGTTTCTGCTAGGAGAATGCACAGAAAGTGAAGAGCCAGGGTTAGGCGATATTAATCTCTTCCCGTATGTGGCCTCAAAGAAGTGGGTCTTTATCAGTGAGGCCGCATATACAGGTGCATCTCATAAAATTAGAATATCCTCAAAGTTAATTTTATTTCATTATTTTAATTCAAAAAGTGAAACTCATAATTTATATAGATGCATTACACACAGAGTGATATATTTCAAGCATTTCTTTCTTTTCATTTTGATGATTATGGCTTGCAGCTAGTGAAAACCCAAAATTCAGTATCTCAGAAAATGTGAATATTACATGAGACCATTAAAAAAAAAAAAAAAAGTATTTTTAATACAGAAATGTTGGCTTACTGAAAAGTATGTCCATGTATAGTATAGTAGAGTATGCACTCAATACTTGGTCGGGGCACCTTTTGCATGAATTACTACATCAATGCGGTGTGGCATGGAGGCGATCAGCCTGTGGTACTGCTGAGGTGTTATGGAAGCCCAGGTTTCTTTGATAGCGGCCTTCAGCTCGCCTGCATTGTTGGGTCTGGTGTCTCTCATCTTCCTCTTGACAATACCCCACAGATTCTTTATGGGGTTTAGGTCAGGTGCGTTTTCTGGCCAATCAAGCAAAGTGATACCATGATTAAACCAGGTATTGGTACTTTTGGAAGTATGGCCAGGTGCCAAGTCCTGCTGGAAAATGAAATCCGTATCTCCATAAAGCTGGTCAGCAGAGGGAAGCATGAAGTGCTCTAGAATTTGCTGGTAGAGGTCTGTGCTGACATTGGACTTGACAAAACACACTGGACCAACACCAGCAGATGACATGGCTCCCTAAACCATTACTGACTGTGGAAAATGTTGCATCTCATTTTGAAATCAAGGTCCCAGAGTCTGGAGAAAGAGTGGAGAGGCACAGAATCCAAGGTCCAGTGTGAAGTTTTCAGTGAGTGATGATTTGGAGAGCCACGTCATCTGCTGGTGTTGGTCCACTGTTTTATCAAGTCCAAAGTCAGCACAGCCCTTTACCAGGAAATTCTAGAGCACTTCATGCTTTCCTCTGCTGAGCAGCTTTATGGAGATGCGGATTTCATTTTCCAGCAAAACGTGGCACCTGCCCACACTGCCAAACGTACCAATACCTGGTTTAATGATCATGGTATCACTGTGCTTGATTGGTCAGCAAACTTGCCTGACCTAAACCCTATAGAGAATCTGTGGGGTATTGTCAAGAGGATGAGACGCCAGACCCAACAATGCAGATGAGCTGAAGGCTGCTATCGAAGCAACCTGGGATTCCATAACACCTCAGCAGTGCCATAGGCTGATTGCCTCCTTGCCACCCTGCATTGTTGCAGTAATTCATACAAAAGAGCCCCGGAAAAGTATTGAGTGCATACTATAATGTACATGGACATACTTTTTAGTAAGCCAACATTTCTGTATTAAAAATCCTTTTTTTTTATTGGTCTTATGTATTATTCTAATTTTCTGAGATACAGAATTTTGGGTTTTCACCAGCTGTAAGCCATAATCATCAAATTTAAAGCGGAGGTTTGCTGAAAAAAAAAAAATATTAAAAACCAGCAGCTACAAATGCTGCAGCTGCTGACTTTCAATATATGGACACTTACCTGTCCAGGGAGCCCGCAGTGTCGGCAGCCAAAGCCGATCCGTCCTTCGGCTCTCGGCTGATGCCGCCGCCATCCTCGGTAAGGGAATAAGCATCCTCACAGGTCCCTGCTGTATTCTGTGTCTCACAGAATACAGCGGGGGAGGACGGGGTAGGTGGCGGAGGTTAGACAGGTATTTGCTCCCTCCTCCCCCCTGAAAGGTGCCAAATGTGACACCAGAGGGGGGGGGGAATCCAAAAAGTGGAAGTTCCATTTTTGGGTGGAACTCCACTTTAAAAGCTTGAAATAGATCACTCTGTGTGTAATGTATCTATACATAATGAGTTTCACTTTTTGAATTGAATTACTGAAATTAACTTTTTGATGATATTCAAATTTTATGTGTACCTGTACTGTATGTGTACCTGTCTTTGTCCTGGGAGCGCACAGCACAGTACTTTCCCAGTACAGAGACTGGGCTCTCACTCCCACTTCCACAATTGCTGCTCTGATAGCCTCAGGAGTCACTGTGCAGCCATCTTTGTGTTTTCTCTCTTCCGAATGGAGAGAAAAGCGGAGTTAGACTTACCGGTAACTCCTTTTTCTGAAAATCTTCCAGGACAGCCCATGGGACCTAGGGCTCCTCCTGCCAGGACAGGAAACATGTTAACTCACACCAGATAAAAGGGCAGTCCTCCAGGCCCCCTGTCAGTATTCTAATAGAACCGTAGGACGTCCCTGTAAAACAAAACGTATGCATAATACACATAACGTCAAGACAAAACCGGGTGGGGATCCGGCTGTCCTAGAGGACTCTCAGAAAAAGGGGTTTCCGGTAAGTCTAACTCAGCTTTTCTCTAAGCGTCTTCCAGGACAGCCCATGAGACGATGAGCCAGAACTTACCAGTCTAGGGAGGGACAACTGCCTGAAGGACCTTATGACCAAACGCCTGCTCCTGAGCAGATAGGAGATCCAGGCGATAATGTTTAACCGCTTCAATACCGTGCCAATTCTGACACTTTGCTCCTACATGTAAAAATCATCATTTTTTTGCTCGAAAATTACATAGAACCCCCAAACATTATATATGTTTTTTTAGCAAAGACCCTAGAGAATACAATGGCGGTTGTTGCAACTTTTTATCTCACACAGTATTTGCGCAGGAATTTTTCGAACACGTTTTTTTTGGGAAAAAAAACTGATTTGTGTTTAAAAAAAAAAAAAACAAAACAGTAAAGTTAGCCCAATGTTTTTGCATTTTGTGAAAGATGAAGTTACGCCGAGTAAATAGATACCCAACATGTCACGCTTCAAAATTGCACACGCTCGTGGAATAGCGCCAATGTTCGGTACTTAAAAATCCCCATAGGCGACGCTTGAAATTTTTTTACTGGTTACATGTTTTGAGTTACAGGAGGTCTAGGGCCAAAATTATTGCTCTCGCTCCAACGTTCGCGGCGATACCTCACATGTATGGTTTGAATACTGTTTTCATATGTGGGCGGGACTTACGTATGCGTTCGCTTCTGCGTGCGAGCACACGGGGACAGCGGCGCTTTAAAAAATTTTTTTTTTTATTGTTAATTATATTTTTTTTTTTTTTATTTTGACACTTTTTTGAAAAAAAAAAAAAAAAAAGATCACTTTTATTCCTATTACAAGGAATGTAAACATCCCTTGTAATAGCAATATGACATGTCAGGTGCTCTTAATAGTGAGATATGGGGTCATTAAGACCCCATATCTCACCACTAGGCTGGGAAGCCTGAAAAAGAAAACAAAAAAAAAACGATCGCCGCTTCCAAGCCGAAGCGGCGCCTTTTTTTGAATGGAGAGGCTGGGCGTGACGTCATAACATCGCGCCCGGCCTCCGACGATCATAGAGACTCCGGGGACCATCTGGTCCGCCGGAAATCTCTATGATCTACATCCGGCGCCGGCGGATCCACTCTCCGCCTCACCAATCGTAACGGTGAGTCGGAGCAGGCACCGGAGGGCGGCGGGAGGGGGGGCGAGTCCCCTCTCACCTCCCATAGGAACGATCAAGTGGCGGAACGGCCGCTATGATCATTCCTATGGTGTAGAGATTCGCCGGCTGAAACCGGCAATATCTGAATGATGTCTGTAACTACAGGCATCATTCAGATATACCTGCTCAAAGCCAAGGATGTCATATGACGTCCTTGGTATTGAAGTGGTTAATGAAGGTCGAAAAACTGGACTATTTGGCAGCCCTGCAAATTTGTACTGGTGGGGCTCCAGCCCTCTCAGCCCAAGACGCAGACAAGGCTCTTGTTGAGTGCGCAGTGAAAAAAAGGCGGAGGAACTTCCCTAATTTTGTAAGTTTTTAGAAATGGCTTACTTTATCAATCTAGCCAAGGTGGCTTTAGATGCACTCTGTCCTCTTTTCACGAGCACACAAGAGAAAAACAAGGCGTCTGTTTTTCTAAAGGTCTTTGTGACCTCAAGGTAGACGAGAAGATTTCTTCTCACGTCTAAAAAAACCAACATTTTCTTTCTTGGTCGCCCTTTGGCGAACTACAAAAGGTTGGCAGTACAATTTCTGGGATCGGTAGAATGTACTGGCCACTTTAGGCAGAAATCCTGGATCAGTTTTCAAAACAACCCGATCCTCAAAAATTGTGAGGAAAGGCTCCCTCACTGATGGGGCCTGTAACTCACTTACCCTACGAGCTGAGGTAATTGCCACAAGAAAAATTGTTTTTAACCACTTCAGCCCTGGAAGAATTGGCTGCTCAGTGACCAGGCCACTTTTTGCGATACGGCACTGTGTCGCTTTAACTGACAATTGCGCGGTCATACGACGCTGTACCCAAACAAAATTGATGTCCTCTTTTTCCCACAACTAGAGCTTTCTTTTGGTATTATTTGATCATCTCTGCGGTTTTTATTTTTTGCGCTATAAACAAAAAAAATGTGACAATTTTGAAAAAAAACCACAATATTTTGTACTTTTTGCTGTAATAAATAGCCCCAATTTTTTTTAAAAAAGCTAATTTTTTCCTCAGTTTAGGCCGATATGTATTCTTCTACATATTTTTGGTAATAAAAATTTAAAAAAAGTATATTGATTGGTTTGTGCAAAGGTTATAGCCTCTACAAAATAGGGAATAGATTTATGGCATTTTTATTATTTTTTTTTATTATTAGTAATGGCAGCGATCTGCGATTTTTATTGAGACTGCGATGTTACGGCGGACACATCGGACACTTTTGACACATTTTTGGGAATGATTGACAATTATACAGCGATCAATGCTATAAAAATGCACTGATTACTGTATAAATGTCACTGGCAGGGAAGGTGTTAACACTAGGGGATAATCAAGGGGTTAACTGTGTTCCCTGTGTGTGTTCTAGCTGAGAGGGATGGGACTGACTATAGGAGACAATAGATTCTGGTTCCCAGCTTGTGTGTTTCTCCCTGTTCTTCCTCTTGTGCCCGGCACCCCCACTGTGCAGCGGGCGCGTGCCTGCTATAGCCGAACGACGGCCACAGCGCGGACCTGAATTTCCGGGAGGCCGTCATATGACGGCCTCCCCTGTGCACGCGCCCTGCTGGGTGCGCTGTGATCACCAAGTCACTGAGACTTGGGTGATCACTTATCCGAGTAAAGGGCCGGTCCCAGCCCCTTACCATGTGATCAGCTGTCAGCCAATGACAGCTGATCACATGATCAAAACATAAGCTCTGTGATCTTTTTTTTTTTTTTTTTCTCCTCACGCTGACAGCACGAGGAGAAAAAAAGCTGCAAGGGACATCGGTCCCGAAGAGGAAGAGGCAATTATGCCTCATCTGCCATTGCCACCTGACAGTGCCTACCAATGCCACCTATCAATGCCCATCAGTGCCATCTAGCAGTGCTGCCCATCAGTATAACCGATCAATGGCCATTATTGCCACCCATCAGTGCCCATCACTGCCACCTATTGGTGCCGCCTCAGCGTACATCAATGAAGGAGAAAAATTACCTGTTTTAAAATTTTAGAATAAAATATACAAAAAAAAGGTTTTTTTTTTTGTTTTTTTTTTAAATTCGGTCTTTTTACATTATTTTTTTTTTTTTAACAAAAAATAAAAACCGCAAAGGTGATCAAATACCACCAAAAGAAAGCTCTATTTGTGGGAAAAAAAATGATAAAAATGTCATTTGGGTACAGTGGTGTATGACCGCGCAATTGTCATTCAA
Organism: Lithobates clamitans; assembly: GCA_037952925.1. Lineage (NCBI taxonomy): Eukaryota > Metazoa > Chordata > Amphibia > Anura > Ranidae > Lithobates > Lithobates clamitans. Next base: position 867,487 of record JBBGZY010000052.1, on the reverse strand, counting down.
AGCGCGTCAGCGCTGAAAATTGGTCTGGATAGGAGGGGGGTTTAAGTGCCCAGTAAGCAAGTGGTTAAAGGGACCGACGTATAGCTACGGCAGTTCGCTGGATTGTGCTGACCTGCCGCAGTATAATGACGGCAGCTGGTCGGCAAGTGGTTAAGGTAAGTAACTTAACCGAAATATATTCTAGGGGCTCAAAAGGGAATTCTACCAGAGTTTGAAGCACCAAGGACAGGTCCCATGTTGGACAACTTCTAACCACCACTGGCCTGGACCTAGAAATGGATTTGAAGAATCTAGCTATAGTGGGATTTTTCAAGAGGGAAAATTGGAGAAATACACTGATAGCTGCTGCCTATACCTTTTATAAGGTACTAACTGAAAGACCTTTATCGATACCCTCTTGAAAAAATTACAAAATTGAAGGAACATCATGAGTTCATCTTTGTTTTTTAGATAAACATGAGTTAAATTTCTTCCAAACCTTGGAATATATGGCTCTAGTGACTGGTTTTCTGCAATTTACCAGGGTCTTGACTATTTTGTCAGAGAACCCCTGGGCGCCCAGTATCTTCAGATACCAGGCCGTCAAGCTTAAGGAAACCACGTGTGGGTGCGACACTGGACCCTGCGATAATAAGTATTTTCTCTCTTCGGAAGACTCAGTGGAGGCTCTGAGACCAGAGTCTGTAACAGGGAAAACCATGGCCTCTTGGGCCAGAAAGGGGCTATTAGGATAAGATCTGTTTCTTCTAGAATTAGCCTGATCGGCGGGAAGGCGTAACAGAGGCCGAATGGCCACGGATTCATGATCGATCTGCTGGGTTCAGAAAAAAGAACTTCTCTGTCTTGCAATTGTTCCGATCTGCGAACAGGTCCGCTTCGGGACATGCCCATCTGTCGGTGAGACCCGCAAAGATTTTGCGATGAAGGGACCAATTATCACGACCCCGGTAGCGACTGGGATAATTTGCCAGACAGTTTTGTGTCCCCTTCAGGTGCACTGCTGTAATTGAAGCTAGATTCCCTTCTGCCCATGATAAAATCTCCTGGGCGACAGATTGAAGTATCCGACTCCTCGTATCTCCCCGTTTGTTGAGGTACGCAACCGTAGTGATATTGTCGGATAGAATCTGGAGACTGTGACCCCTGATTTCCGTCTGAAATGCCTGCAAGGCTCTCTGAACCGCTACAAGCTCTCTGTGATTCGATGAAGCTCCTACTTACCTTGAGGACCATTTTCCCTGTGCCATTGTGTTGCTGAGGTGGGCTCCCCATCTCCAGGAACTCGCATCCATTGTGATCCTCTGGGATATAGGATATATATATATATAATAGACCATGGTAGACGTCTTGTTAGATGCATATGTGTCCTCCACCACCACAAGTTTCTTTTTACCCTGGAGGGTAACAAGACCCTTGATTCCAGGGAACTTACGTCTCTTTCCCAGTTCCTTAGTAGAAACAGCTGTAATGGGCGTTGATGAAATCTTGCCCATGGCACTGCGGGAAAGCAAGAGGTCATCAGACCCACTGCTCTTGAAACCAATCTCAGACCGACTGATTGGTCTGTAAGGCTGACATTTTTTGCATCATTTTTGAGACCTTTTCCTGTGGGAGAAAAACTTTTTGGTCTACTGAGAAAAATTTGTACCCCAGATTTGTCACTTTCAGGGCCGGAATTAAGACTTATCTTTGTTTATTAACCAGCCTAGAGATTGAAGGAAGTCCTGTACAGTCTGGATCTCCGCTAATAACTTTTGGTACCACTCCGCCACCACTAGGAGGTCATCCAGGTAAGGGATAACCTTAGCGGAGCCAGCGCCTCCCCCAACACCTTTGTAAAAATGCGTGGGGCTGAGGACAGACCGAAGGGGAGGGCTTAAAATTGAAAGTGCCAAATCTCTGTTCCTATCTTGACCGCTAGTCTCAAGGATCTTTGGAAGGCTGGATGGATAGGGATGTGCAGATAGGCATCCCTCAAATCCAAGGTGGCCATGAAGCAGTTTGGGTAAAGCAGGTTTTGATTGAGAACACCGTCTCCATGCAAAAGTGCTTGTACCTGATCGAACGGTTTAGAGACCGGGGTTCAGGATAAGCAGATATTTTCCTGATGGCTTTCTGATGACAAATATATGGGTATAAAATCCCTTGCCTTGATCCGACTGGGGAACCAGGATCAGGACCTTTTGATATAACAAGTCTCCAATTTGGAGACCCAGTGCCCTCGCTTTTACTCGATCTTGGGGAGGGAAGGTGACCAAAAATCGCTCTGGTGGCTGGCAAGAAAATTCCAGCCTGTACCCATTGGTCACTAGGTCCAGGATGAATGGACTTGAGGTGACTGCCGCCCACTGTGTGGGAGAAAAGCCCTCAATCTTCCTCCCACTGGTAGACATGAGTCACTGTGGCTTGGCAGGTTGTTGAGGAGGTTTAAACAAGACGCCCCCTCTACCACTGCCCTTGTGCCCTGTCCAATGTTTTTTGGGCCTATTGTCCCTTTCTCTAGGACCTTTGCTGCCTACTTTGGCCACGAAAAAACTTTCTGGCTGTCGGCTTTTTCTTATTCTCTGGAAAGGCCTTTTTTCTGTCGGCCGTGCGTTCCAGCGCCTCTTTCTGGCCTGGGCTAAAAAGATGATCGCCTGTTAAGGGAAGACCACATAGACGCAACTTTGAGGCAGCGTCGCCTGACCAGGTTTTAAGCCATAGGCTTCTTCTGGTCGAATTCACTAAGGCTGAGGTCCTAGCTGTCATTCTTACCAACTCTGCGGAAGAATCAGCCAAAAACTCCACTGCACGAAAGAGAGAAAGATTTCAGAATCTGCTCTCTAGAGGTACCTGCGAACAAGTGTGTCTTGTATTTGTGTCAACCATACTTCTAAATTTCTGGCTACACAAGTGGAGGCCAGAGCTGGTTTAAGATTCCCAATGGCTGAGTCCCAGGCTCTGTGAAGGATATCTCCTCTTATCCATCGGATCGCTAAGCGTGCCCATATCGTCAAACGCTAGGTCCAAATTTTTTGAAAGAGGTGCGTCTAACTTAGGATTTCTGTTCCATGGATGCGCTGTGTCCTCCTCAAATGGAAACCGCCTTCTTTTTAGGTTACCGGAAAAGAAAGGTTTTTCTCTCTGTATTGATCCCATCAAGAACGTAACTATGCAGGGGAAAAACTCTATCCTTTTTCTTATGCAAACCTTTGTACATAAGGTCATGTTTAGACAATTGTACCTTCTCCTCTTCTATATCAAGTGTCATATAGATAGCCTTTAATAAATCATCTACATCTTCCAATGATAACTTATACCTCAAGCCCCTTGCAGATTGTTTATCCCTGGGCCCTGTATCTGACCCCGATTCTTCCGGAGTAGACTGGGCAGATCCAGCTTCAGCCTCAGAGTCTTCACTCGCCACACTCTGCTATGGAGCGCTAGGACCAGCTGAAGTTCTAACTGGAGATGGACCCTCTGAGGGGACTTGAATCTTGTCAATTAGAGTTTTAAATGAGCTAAACGTAGACGTAAGCTCATCTCTAACAGAAGTCATCATTTTCTCACAGGAGACTACCGGGTCATCTTTAACTAGGCTGTCTATACAGGCAAATTGCTTTTTTCCATGAGGAGCTCAATTTGTTTCCGCAAACCACACATTTCCTTTTTGGTGGCTGTGCTTGGGCCTTGTCCTAAGTCTTGGCCTGCAAAAAAAAAAAAATGACTCCAATAAAGTTTATGCCACATACACTCCATAACATCTCGTGCAGGAGGAAAGGAAAAATGTGCCCCCTTCACCTAGTCCCTACTGGTTACAAGGGGGAGAAAACTCACAGGATGTGCAAGTAAGTATACTTACATATAAATAAATACACTTCAGGCTTACCTGTGAGGTGCTGGTGTTAAGGCCTGCTTCTGCTGCCTGTGCAGGTATCGCAGAGGAGTCTATCCACGCCCCTGTAGTGGTCCGCAGCCTCTGCCGGGTTTCACTCTTTTAAACACCAGCTTTCCAGCGTCCCTGTTCACATGCCCCGGAATTGACCCCACTGAGTACTTCTTGTGGGCCAGCTTGGAACGCATACGTTCTGCCCCTTCACATGGGCGGCTTCCTCTCTTCCCCTGCACACTCCAGCCACGCTGTTTAACAGGGAGAGAACAGCCGACTGCCACCATGGGGCTCGCAGACCGGAGCGCCAACGTATACCGCGGTGCTGGCATTCCCCATGCACTGAGAAGCAGGGACAGCAGCCACAAGCCTACTCCCCTGGTGGATGTGCTGCTCTAGGACCTAAGAAGAAGGTAGGAATACCACCCCAAAATGCCACAGTGGGGGTTACCATGTTTCCTGTCCTGGTAGGAGGAGCCCTAGGTCTCATGGGCTATCCTGGAAGACGCTTAGAGAAATATACATGGGGAGATTTACTATAACTGAAGCACTCAGAATTTGGTGCAGCTGTGCATGGTAGCCAATCAGCTTCTAACTTCAGCTTGTTCACTGAAGCTTTGATAATAAAACCTGGTAGCTGATTGGTTACTTTGCACATCTGCACTCTCCAGTTTCGAATCTTCCCTATGTAGATTTTTCTCCTTATGCAAACAAACAAATATGTGTAAAAAACTGGAGTTAGACTTACTGGTAACTTTTTCTAGGAGTCTTCCAGGACAGCCTCTGAGACATAAGGCTGCCCCCCCCCCCCCCCCCCCCCGGACAGGAAACACGTTCAGCCAAGACATTAAAGGCGGTCCTCCAGGCCTCCTCCTTCAATCTATTAGGGTGGGACCACTGGAACACTGCCTGGAGGACCTTACGTCCAAACGCCTGTTCCTTACCGGAAAACCGGTCCAGGTGATAATGCTTTGCGAATGTGGAGTAGCTGGAGTAGCTGCTCTGCAAATATCCTCCAGAGTGGCACCAGCCCTCTTTGCCCACAAAGCTGACACAGCCCTTGTTGAATGTGCCTTAACTAGGGTACCTGCCTACCTATATGCTTGCGTGATTGTCATTCTAATCCATCTGGCAATGGAGTATTTCAAAGCTCTAAACCCCTTACGTGCACCTGCAAAGTTAACAAATAAGGACTCTGACCTTCTAAAGTCCTGCTGACCTCAAGATAAGCCAAAAGGCTTCTTCTAATGTCTAGTAAACTAAAACTTCCTTCCTCATCAACCTCTGGGGGGGAATAAAATGTTGGCAGAATAATAGCCTGCGTTCTTTGAAATGAAGATGATACTTCGGGGCGAAAACCTGGGTCTGTTTTGAACACAACCCTATCCTCCAAAATGAACAAAAATGGTTCTTGAATTGAGAGCGACTGCAATTCACTCACCCTTCTAGCAGAGGTGATTGTGACTAAAAATATTGTCTTTAAGACTACCCACTTAACCTCTGATGTCTCCAAGGGTTCAAAGGGACTGCCTGTATGCACCCTGGGGACCAAGGACAGATCTGTGACCAATCACAGCTGATCATCGCGAGAACCAGGAAGTGCCGGTAAACGGCATTCCTCTGTTCGCGCTGACAGGGAGAGCCGATCGGCGGCTCACCCTATCGGGGGGGTCTGTGCAGATGATCAGCACACTGATTATCAGCACAGCCCCCATCAAATGTACCCATAAGCTGCCAATAGGTGCCCAGTCAGTGCCCCATCATAACCCCCCTGCCAGTGCAAATCAGTGCCCACCATAGTGCCAATCAGTGTCCATCACAGTGCCAATCAGTGTCCAGTATTAACACCTGTCAGTACCTGCCCAATCAGTGCTGCTCATCAGTGCCATCAATGGCACCTATCAGTGCCCAGTGCTGCATATCAGTGCCCATCAATTCTACATATCAGTGCCGACTCATCAGTGCCCGTCAGTGAAGGAGAAAACCAAATTTTATATCAGAAACAAAGAAAAACTTTTTTTTTTCCAAAATGCCAGTCTTTTTTAGTTTGTTTAGTAAAAAAATTAAAACCACAGAGGTCATCAAATACCACCAAAAGAAAGCTCTATTTGTGGAAAGAAAATTATAAAAATTTAGTTTGGGTACAGTGTTGTATGACCGCGCAATTGTCATTCAAAGTGCGAAAGTGCTGAAAGCTCTGGGCAGAAAGGGGCGAAAGTGCCCGGTATTGAAGTGGTTAAGTAGCAGCACATATTTCATTCACTTTTAGTGTCATAAGCGCAGTGTGCATTGAATTCAAAATATTGTTTCAGCAAGCTTAGGGGTTGATGTTTTTTATTATAAAGGGGTTGTAAAGGTTCGTTTTTTATTTTCTAATTAGGTTCCTTTAAGCTAGTGCATTGTTGGTTCACTTACATTTAGAAGGGAAATCAAAGGAAAAGGTATTTTTTCTTTGTATGAATTTCTCACTTCCTGTTCCTCCTCTGTCAGCTTGCCCCCATCATCTGAGCCGTTCTGGCTGGGGGTTAGTCAGCGTGCTCGTCCCCTCTCTTGGGACTACATCCCTGCGGGGAGACGCTGTGTACGTTCATAGGCACGGGAGGCGGGGGATCCGCGGGCGTGTCTAAGATGCTGTAGCTTCGCCTCCCGTGCCTTGTTATTGTACTGAATGACCATCTAAGCGAAATACGATGAAAACATTATCAATAAAGAATATATTTATTATTTTTTTTCCAATAGTTACTAGTATTAGTTTATTTATGTTATGGGCGTGCTGGGGAGGAGGGAATGGGCGGTGTGTGCTCATCCAAGCCAGAAATTGAGAACTAGGCACGTTCTCGTTATGTGACACGGCAAAAAAGCGGCACTGCGCATGCGCGATGCCTCTAAGCCTCAAGGGAATTGTAGTTCCTTTGATGCCATGACATAGCTTTAGTGAACACGCTCCAAAACCCGGAAGTTGAGGACAGAATCAAGAGAGGGAACGAGGAAGTGGAGAAATAGCATAAATATTTAACAAATATATTCATTATGTATATAGCACAGAGAACACATATTGGCTAAAAACTTTTTACCTTTACAAACCCTTTAAGGTACATTTTTATGGGAACTTGTCAAAACTTCCACAGATAGAACCTGTAAAGGTCTCAACCATTGAGACAAGTCTGAGAGCATACAGCTTCTGTTGTAAGAAGCCAACTCCATCTTGTGGTCACAGAAGGCACTACTACTGTTTACAGTGTGTGTAAATGTATTAAATGCAAAATTTGTAGGCTCAAGCTTGAATGGTTCACGTCCTGATGCAAAGGGTTAAAAGAAAAACTTAAAAAGCCCATTTAAAATTTGCAGCAAATACAAAGTCTAGAAATTCATCAGACCTTTGAGCAAAGTCAAACTCTATTTTGTTCTTGGAGCTCACCTAAGATTCTTGCTTTCATCTGACTGGAAAAAGATGCAGATGGTGGCTCTTTTTATCCATCTGCAAAGAGATAATTGTAACAACAGTGCAGCCACAGAATTACACAGAAAAGTATGAAATGCTTGTGATGGCTCACCTCTCCCAGCATATTCAGCATCACATTGACAGTAGCCAGGAAAATCCAGAATGAAGGCGCCACATCTGCATCAAAAGCTGGGCCAGTGAAGTTTAGGGCTAATAGCATCTGATATTGTGAGAGGTCTAGAGGCTGGGAACAGAGAATACTAGGCATTTATTTCAGGCTACTTTGCTAAAACCCACAAGATAACATTAACTCGATGAGGCACTCTAAGCATAACCTAGTTTGGGCTACAAGGAGGAAATCCAAGTATTTATAAAGCAATATATAATCAGCGCAATATTAAAGAAACTCTGTGCAAATAAAATATCACTCGCCTTGTATGAGGCCAATTGTGATTACTGCCACATTTGACTCTCAAACCAAATTCAATATAACATAACCGGTGTAGCGCAACCAGTACAATCAATAATATAAAGTCTCAATTTTTTTGTAAAATTTCCACTGTGGTGCAACTCAAAGTGATAGTTCGATATAATAATAGCTGGAATGACTTGCTCACCTCCAAACAATGACCCCACTACAGAGTCCCAAACGCCTGAAAGTGTGTCTCTCAGGATGCCACGGGGTTACTCCTCCAAAAGATGTCCCTGGACCACACTGACCTCCTCTTGGGATCTCAATCAGTCATATGTGGCCAAAACATAAACAGGAGAAACCATAGTGCTCTCTGCTATGAAATGAAAATGTACTGTACAACTACATAAAGGGATTAAAAATACTCAGATATGTGTAAAACATGCACATCATCAGCTCTCTACGCTGACATACAAGGAAAAAACGTCCAGGTGGGAGGAGCCATGTTTTAGGATGATATCTGAGTATTTTTAATCCCTTTATGTAGTTGTACAATACATTTTCATAGCAGAGAGCACTATGGTTTCCCTGATTTTTTTTTTTTTTTTTTGGCCACATATGACTGATTGAGATCCCAAGAGGAGGTCAGCATGGTCCAGGGACGTCTTTTGGAGGAGTAACCCCATGGCATCCTAAGAGACACACTTAGGCTCGATTCACATCTATGCATGTTGCTTTTGAGCGTTTTTGGAGTTTTTTTTTGTGATGCTTGCCACGTTTTTGAGCAGCGTTTTTGTAGCGTTTTTGCCGCATTTTTACAGCGTTTTGCGGTTTTGTTTTTTTTTTTACAGTTTTTTTTTTGACTGTATACCGTCCAAAAACAAAAACGCTGTAAAAACGCCGCACTTGCGTTTTTGATGCTGGTCCATTGAATTCTATTACATGCAAAACGCTGCATTTTGCATGAAAAAAGTCCCTGACCCTTTCCAAAAATGCAGAGGTACAAATAGGCATTGATGTGAACATGTTCCATAGGAACCCATGTTAAAAATTTCCCATGCATTTCTGCAAAATGCATCAAAAAACGCGCTAGTGTGAATGGAGCCTTACAGGCGATTGGACTCTGTAGTGAGGCCATTGGAGGTGAGCAAGTCATTCCAGCTAGAGATGGTGGTCACTGAATTACATGAATTATTATTTCGAACTACCACTTCGAGTTGCACCACGTGGAAATTGTAGAGACAATTGGGACTTTATATTTAATATATTATTGATTGTATTGGTTGCGCTACACAGGTAATGTTATATTAACCGCTTGCCAACCTCTGTGTGACGATGTAAATCGGCAGAATGACATGGCTGCACAAATGGACATACCCATACGTCCCTCTGCCACCACAGGTTAGTGGGCACACGTCGCCAGTGGCGCGCGCCTGCCGCTCATGCAGACTCGATGTCCGCCAGTGGCCTGCGATCATGACATGGAGAGGCAGAATGGTGAGATGCCTATGTAAACAAGGCATTACCCTGTTCTGCCTTGTGTCATGACAGGAATCTACTGCTCCCAGTGATCGGGAGCAGTGATCTCTGTCATGTTCTAGTGAGCCCATCCCCCCTACAGTTAAAACACACTGAGGGAGCACAGTTAACCCCTTGATCGCCCCCTAGTGTTTAACCCCTTCCCTGTTAGTGACATTTATACAGTAATCAGTGGCTATTTTTAGCTCCGATCACTGTATAAATGTCAATGGTCCCAAAATAGTGTCAAAAGTGTCCGATCCGTCTTTCGCAATCACGATAAAAATCGCAGATCGCCGCCATTACTAATAAAACAAAATTCATAATAAAAATGGCATAAATCTGTCTCCTATTTTGTAGACGCTATAACTTTTGCGCAAACCAATCAATATACACTTATTGTGATTTTTTTTATTACCAAAAATATGTAGAAGAATACGTATCGGCCTAAACTAAAGAAGAAATTTGTTTTTTATTTTTATTTTTTTGGATATTTATTATAGCAAAAAGTAAAAAATATTGTTTTTTTTTTTCAAAATTGTCGGTCTTTTTTGTTTATAGGGCAAAAAATAAAAACCGCAGGTGTGATCAAATACCACCAAAAGAGAGCTCTAATTGTGGGGAAAAAAAAGGATGTCAATTTTGCTTGGGTACAACGTCGCACGACCCCGCAATTGTCAGTTAAAGCGACGCAGTACCATATCGCAAAAAATGCTCTGGCCATTTAGGGGGTAAAATCTTCCGGGATTGAAGTGGTTAAAGCTAAGTATCTGCCATGTTTCCACTGTGATGATTTCCTTTCACATCCTGTCCTATTTCCTAGTGGAAACACAGATAGTAATAGAAATTAGACCAATTATTGTAACTTTTTCCCACTCCAACCAGAGCTAGGAGAAAACAGTTTGACTGAAGTCAACACTTTAATGCTAAACACTCAACCAAACCAACAATTATTAAAATAACCCCCTACATTCTCACAATAATTAAAACTCCTGATTGGATGGCTAAATGTTTCTTCCTTTAAATATGCCTGACCTGTAGAATCTGGCTGAAATCCGGTGTGAAAGCTCGCAATGTAGTCAGGATCTTCAGGAGGCTGAACTGAACAGAACGCAATGCTCTTGGCTCCAGGGCCTCACTGCTGATCTAGACATGTGCTAGGATACTCACCTGTAAATAATGTTGCAGCATCTTTCAGCTGTACAAAAGGGATGTGCAAGACTGGCACAGATCGCATAAGCAGACCTACATTAAAAGAAAGGAATTCATATAAAATAACTTAATTTATTATTTAAATAAGTTCTCAATCGTCTCACTGCTCTGAATTTCTGGATGCGGGCGGGTTGCCATGCGGTGGTGCACTTGTGAACAAGATTTATGTGTCTCCTCACCTGAATGTCCTTCATAAACTGCGGTAAGTGAAATGCCATTCTTGTATGAAATTGGACAGCTGCAGCAGAAATCCTAGTGTGGTCAGCCTCCTCCAGACAGGCCAAGTTCTGCACAGTACACACCGCGCCCAGGCACTGGGGAAACACCAAGTGTGAGTAGGACACCAGTACACAATCCAGCATAGAGAAGAAAATTTAAAGGTAAAGAACATACTTTTTGGAATGGATGCATATAGCACTAATGCGCACACTTGCCCACCTTGTACCGTTTTCTTGACATAAGCAAACCCTGTTCTTTAAATTCAAATGTTTCCATAGCAAGATGAAATAAAAAAAAAAATATATATAAAGGATCAGTCAACCCAGAAGTGACATTCACTTATGGAACCTTCATATACAGTAGTTAAGAAGACTCCACCTGTGGTTTCCCGCTGCCATAGTTCTTTGTTTTCAACAACCTGGAAGTTGCATGCATTCCTGCCCACCTTTTAGGGTTCCCATTCCTTATTGCTTTTTGCAAAATACAGATTTAAAACTTCATAAAGAAAAAGTGGACTTTATTGTTATTAAAGTAATACACAGTCTGGTCACATTCCCTTCCCTCGCTCACAATTGGATAACGAAGGATAAGCAATAGACTGATTTGGCTCATCCCTCTGCTCTCTCTGTAAATTAACAAGTTACTTGTCAGGCTATGTACATGCAGCACACTTCATTGACTTCTAAAGCTGCTTCTTCTCTCACTTCTGCTGTACACCGGCATACAGGAGGCTGAGCAAAATTTAGTTACTTATAACAGCAGTACATATATACTTATGTAAAATTTTATTTTAAAGCCAAGCTCCAGCAAAGCTTTTATTTGGTTTTGGATAGAGTGGTGGTAGCCAGGGTTAGAGCCTCTGTCATGCTATGTCCCCATTACTTCCTCTAAGGAGGGGGTCGGCTACCCGTCAATCGCCGGCAGGCGAAGGGTAGATCACGTCCCTTCCTTGCTGCCCCCCCCAGTCTGAACTGCTCCTCCGCCTCCTCTCTCCACCCCAAAAACTGCCGACCCCTGTACACTGCAATACATCCATCTGACCTCGGTCACTGAAGCTAATTTTTAAAGGTAGGCTAAGTTTATACTTTTACGACATCTGTTTTTTTATATTTATTTAAGTTTTATTCATGCTGTCCTTGCTTTTTATCAGGGCCTTGCTAGTTAAATTATTTAAGAGCCCTTTCACACTGATTGCACACTAAACCAAAGCTATTTAGATTGCGGACATCTGTCCGTTTCGGCTGCAGTGAGCCGGTGGTAGGGGAACGTGTGATGCGGTGTGATACACGTTTAGGCATATCAGTTTCCTTTTTTTTTTTTGCGTCACTGCACAAAAGTGATGCTTCATTCATGTCACCGCACAGCAGCATTGTGCATTGCGTTTGCTGTGCGGTGACATGCAGGGACATCCAGTGAGATGTGATATTATGCAAACATGTCGCATATCTCTGGAACACAGAGAAACAGTGTTCTGGTATGAATATGACAAAAGGACTCACTTCTGTGGATCATTGTACTTACCTGCATTTATCCATGAGAAAAAAAAGTCAGGTAACAACTGTACCTAGTGTAAAAAAAAATAAAAAAAGTGCAGAATCCCGTGATCTCGGATCCCTTTCATGTTATTCAGGTAGATCTCCACCTCTCAAAGGTTGCCTACCCCTGCTGTAAGGTATAATGGGGAATCTCTCCAGTGGGGACAAAGAAATGTAAGAGGAAAGTAAACTTTCTGATCAAGTAGGTAGGTATAACAGGTACAGGAAGTAGGGGAAAATCTTCCCAATAAGGTAAAAAAAAAAAAAAAAGACAATGTTTAATTTTTCTCACTGCATCCAAAACAAAAATGGAAGTTGGCTTTAATAAATACAGAACTATTAATGGGTATGATGTGTAATATATGCCCGGAGTTCAACTTTGTTTTTGGAGGGTACTTGCTGTACTTGTGTTTTTGCTTCTCTAAGTCACTGACCTGGGACAATCATGTTCATATTAGGGGGTTGATTTACTAAAACTGAAGAGTGCAAAATTTGGTGTAGCTCTTCATAGAAATTAATCAGCTTCCGGGTTTTTGCTGTCAAAGTTTAATTGAACAAGCTGAAGTTAGAAGCTGATTGGTTACCATGCACATCTGCACCAGATTTTGCACTTCCTAGTTTTAGTAACTCAAGCCCTAGGCGTCCAAGCATCTGACCTGCACACATTTGTTATAGGCCAGCTTCTCATTATATAGAGAAGAAAGGATGCAAGCCTTAGACCATCCACCTTAAGCTGCCACTTCTTGTCTGGACTCACACAGCCTTAATATTACCCGTAAGATCCTCTTTTAGTAAAAGTCTAAGGGCTCTTTCACACAGGCGCTCTTGCCCAGCAGATTCTGCTTTGCTCAGCGGGAGATCGATCTGCTGAGCAGGCAGATGACAGGTCCGTCTCCGCTCACTGTGCAGTGACGGACCTATCAGAGTCCCCGCTCTCCTCTATTGGGAGATCGGATGAAAACGGATCCGCCTGTTCATTTTCATCCGATCCTTCAGATGGATGGAAAATAGGGTCTCCATCAGTCTGGATTTCACGGACAGGATCGGATCGGATATCGGCGGATGTCAGTGCTGACATCCGCAGCACCATAGAGGTGAATGGAGTGTCCGATCAGATCCGCCTGAAAAACTGACAGGCGGACCTGATCGGAAAGCCAGCGTGAAAGGGGCCTTAGGCCTCTGTTAGAAAGTTGTATCTCAAAGTCTTCAGCAGCCTCTCCATCAGTGTTATGATCATTCTGTACACACCAGGTCATGATGGAATATTATTCTCCACGTGTTCCAGACCATTACTCATCTTTGATTTTCCCCCATATCTAGATAGCTGGGCCAGTATTCTGATCAATGAGTAGATATCGCATACACACTATACAGTAAAATTCTTCTTCCTTCTATAGAAAATAGAAATATTTGCACCAGTTTACAGGTTTTCAAGATACTGTTAAGTCTGTGCAGAAAGTGCTTTATCTGCTCTGATCCTTTATACATTGCCCAGTTGCCACAGTTTACAGCCACCTTACCTCAATGTCTTTATCCTGCAGATTTCCATCTACATTTGTGGGCAATGCAGATGGCATGTCTCCACCTCTCAGCACCTCATCACCAGCTGCCACTGTGCCGCTGCTCCAAGCCGTGAGTCCTAATCCTGTGAACGGAACCCTAAACCCATCTGAGGTGAAGCCACCTTCCAGTGATAAACGTAAAGCCAAGGTTCTGTATGATTACGAGGCAGCAGACAGAAGTGAGCTGGCGCTCAAGGCAGATGAGGTAAGCTAAGGAAAACTGTAGCTTGCATTTATTTCCAAGACATTTTCCTTGTATAAATTACCAGTTCCTTTGTTCCCTTTTCAGTTAATTACCGTTTACAGCCTCCCTGGCATGGACCCAGACTGGCTCATTGGAGAACAAGGGAACAAGAAAGAAAAAGTACCAGTTACCTACCTGGAGCTCCTCAGCTAGACTAGAGTTACAGATGTTCAGAATCTCTCGACAAGCCAATTGCCCCTAGGGGCTGACTCATTGCTCTGAGGTTGCGGCTTCAAATCCCAGTTCATCTGTTGTTGCAAGTTCCCTTTTTCACACAGCTCTCCTTGTAACTGATCAGCCTCCAGTTTTAATGACTGAGCAGCACAGATGTAGTTAACTGCCTCACACTGTGCATTACTAAACTTTAGTCGGCTGTTCAGGGGACTGTTCACCTTTCATGACCAAACTGGCTTGTGCTAAAGTCCCAGATGTCAAATCTCCCAAAGCGCATTACAAATGAGGCCGCAAGCCAAGAAGATGGCAGCAGCTTCCTCAGTGCTGAGTCCCAATATTTTGTTATTTACAGTCAAGGTGCATTTGAGATTCCTACTACTATAAAAAATTCTCTTTGTGGGGCATGTTTGGTTTTCAGAATTTTCTTCTAGTATAAAGGGAAAAAAATCTATTTAGCACCACTATGCAGAGAGAGAATGTATCTGACGGAAATATTCTGTGACTTTCTCAGTCCCTTTTAGAGCCAAGCCATCTTTGTACACATTCCTTTGAACCAATAGTTCCCCCTCTGCCCCCCAGCTTTTCAGAGAAATGACTGCTGACTAGCATACAGTAGAGGAAGCCTTATTGTGTTCCTTTCAAATGAGACGTATATCCTGCAAACAAAAAGTTATGTCATAAATATTTGATATACATAGCTTGTTTTCTACCCCTTATAATATCATTTGTTAATCTTGTTCAGGTAGGTTTACTCAGGCTGCTGCCTTATCTACCATTATGAATGGTGTCCTATTTTTTTAGGAGTTATGTTTTCTGTTTGTACTTCATTACAGAACATTCTTATAGGCTTTGAGGGAACTAGCAAAGCTTCCTGGGCCATTCTAATGAGTGGCATGTGCCACATTAACAAAGCAGATGGACCTGATTTAGTGCACTACTTTTTATTTCAGAGTGCAACAGAATCTGGCGTGTGTTCTTTGCCTAATTCGGAAACAGATTGGAGCAGTTTCCAATATAGAATGTGATGTGAAGTGTCTGTGGGCAAGCTGGCAGACCACTCTCTGCCTTTGCAGTGAACACATTACATAGAGCTGGGGTGCCCAACCTTTTGAGGAGCGAGGGCCACTTTAGTAACTTGGTAACCAGTCGCGGGCCACAATGAGCAGAGCGGGCAGATGACAGGTCCGTGTCCACTCTGCATATGCAGAGCAAACACAGACACAGCCCGCTCTGCTCTATAACCGTCAATTATCTGTTCCTATGAAACAACAGGAGCTTTGCTTTCTGGAAAGTGGAGTAGAGCAACTATTTTATTCCACTGAATATTGAAGGGGGGGAGTATAAAGAGGACTCTTGGATATTTTTTCTTCTTTTGTCTTTTTACCATAGTCTGAATAAACTATAAAATATGTTTTTATAAACTCCCCTGCACTTGATTGGGTCTTCAGAGTGAACACAGCTTCACTGGGCTCAATTAATATGGCATTAATATTTAGTATGGCATCACCTCTACATATCATTACTAGAAGAAATGAAAACAGAAGACACACCTCAGCCCAGAGACTAGCCTACCTTTTTTCAGTAGTATCCCTGCAAAATGATGTGTCCTCGGTAAAGTGCACCTAAATTCTGTTTCAAAGAGATTAAGCATGCTATAATTTCCATTCATAGTTTATATGTCCTATTATAGGAACAAGGCTGTTTAGACTGGATCTACTACTCTGCCCGGGAGGAACGAACAATGCATTTAGTGAAATACAGAGACCTGTACATAAAAATAAATTGTTTTTAAACAAATCGTGTTGCCAGTAGCAGCCCTATTCCTCTTTTTAATATCTCATACTCAAGAACGATGCCGGAATCCTATTGGATCATGCGAGTTGCAAGGACAGTTCTTCCTTCAGACACACTTAGTGAGAAGACCCACTATGATCAGTTGAGATGTATTTTATTATTTTCCTACACTGGTACGGTACAGTAGCCAAAATGGCTACTGTACCGTCCCCATTACCCCACACACACACACACACACACACACAAGGCCAGACTCTCTCTCCAGCATTTCTGGGTCTGCTGTTATGTTCCCGACTTTTCAAACAAGGTGCAGGCCCACTGCTTCACACATATGTAATTTGTCTTTTATTCTTGTGTGTTGATGCCTGTCTGCATTTACTGTCTGTGTTTGATTAGATATATTAATAAATTAAGTCATTCCTGCATAACATGCCTGTGTGACTTTTCCCTCAGCAAAGACTGCTCAGACTACAACCTGTTATCAAGTTTCTTTTACTTTCAGTATAAATAGGATGTCAAAAATACAAGTCGTCTTCAAGGGGAAAAAACAAAAAAACAAACCATCATACAAAAAGAAAAATGAAGAGCACACTGGCATGGTAGTGTCAAGCTCTGCATGCAATGACACCAAGTGCAGTCACTGGCTGTTCCATGAGGCAGTTTTGTCTCATCTTCCAAAATGTGAGTTTTCAGGAAGGGCCGTGCAACACAATCATCCCACAGCAACCAAACCATTTCCTCATTTCTGACTACAGTAAGTAAAATCAGATTGGTTGCTGTTACTTCATTCTGCACTGCCTATTTTTTGTATACTCACAGATGTATACATGATGAATGTGTGTGATAGGCACTGGCCTTTACAAAGATGCTTTATGGTCTTCTTAGTTAATAAGCCTGTAACAAAACAATGGTCGGTGGTCTCTTGGTGGGAGCAGTCTAATGGTTGGTTGTGGTCCATGGACTGGGTCAATGAGTTTATGTACATTCTTCAATCAATCCCCAGTGGTTTCTATCTCTGTACATGTCGTATAAATGCTTGGACCAGCTGGATTATTGGCTCCTGGGCTTCAGGAGCTACCTTTAAGGATGTTCCGACTTTTAACTGTGGAGAAGGCAAGTGGCCAGCTGCAGGAGAGGAAGAGATGCCGCGTCGCATGTACCGTGACAGGCTGGAGACCAGAGTGCTCTGAAATGAGACACAAAGAATGGATGATTAGAGATCCATATTCCACAGCTGTATGAGTGAGCATTGCAGGAGCTTTACACACAATGACTGGGGTATTAGCTACTGTTAGGGGGATGTACAGAATGTGAAGAGTAAGGTTTGGCGATATTAACCCCTCCTTATCAACAGTATGCAGGCTCAAGGAAGTATATCTTTATCCACGAGGCCGCATATACGTCTACCTCTCTTTGTCCTGGGAGCGCACAGCACAGAGACCAGGCTCTCACTCCCAGCCCCTCAATTACTGTGATCGCCTCAGGAGTCACTGTGCAGCCAACCCCGTGTTTTCTTTCTCTTGTAAATGGAGAGAAATATACATGAGCGAGATTTACTAAAACTGAAGCACTCAGAATTTGGTGCAGCTGTGCATGGCAGCCAATCAGCTTTTAATTTCAACTTGTTCAATGAAGCTTTGAAAATAAAACCTGGAAGCTGATTGGTTACTACGCACATCTGCACAAGATTCTACACTCTCCAGTTTATGTAACTCTCCCCTATGGATATTTTGCGCCTTATGTAAACAACATGTGTAAAACATTTTTTTTTTTTAATTTCTAGATCTAGGTCAGTGCCAGGGGTAAGAATCAAATGTCAGTATATTTTGGATAGGATTTAAAAAGATTTTTTTTTTAATTGGTATTAGTATGTTTTAGATATATATTTATATAAAAAAAGCAGCCATGTTTCTGGGGTGTACTACAGGTAAAACAACATTTTACATGTGGTATCGCTGCAATCGTCAGGAGCAAGAGAATTTTTTCGGGCTGTTCTTTGGTGATAGGTTATGGTAGTACCAATAAATATACAGCTAAATTTAAAAACAAATTTACTATGTTGAATTAGTTTTCCTTTTATAACAATATAAAAAAAAAAAAAAAAAGAGTGATATCCATTACCATTTACCACCAAAAGAAAGACCAATTTGTCCTGAAAATGACAAGGTATAATCCACCTGGATATACAAAGCAGATGATATATCCAGTTTTAAAAATGCAGGTCAAGATTGCAAAATTGTGTTCAGGCATTAAAGAAAACTTTTTTAGTTTTGGATAGAATGGAGAGGAATTAGAACCCCCGTCAGATTTTTATTTCCGTCTGTGTTCATGATAAGAAGATTCACCCTCTATGTGCTGTTTACTATTATCATTGAAAGTAGGGTTGTCCCTAGAACAGTAATAATGGAGACATTATTATAGTGACCTTGGGGCAAGGAATACTCTTAATTTGCAGGGATTTCCTCTCACTTTCTGTTTGGCTTTGGGACAGGAAGTGAAGGGAAATCTCTGCAATGGGACACAAATGGTGAAAGAAAAAAAATCTAACATTGGTTATAACCATCCATTGTCCAAAATGAGAAAAAAAAGTTTTGCCTATAGTTCTACTCTACCATTTTGTTTTACCCTCAGTCACTAAGGATATATGAAAAACAGTTGTACTCATCTCTCCTGAATATACTGTTCAGCTTCCCTTTTCTAAAATTGAAACTCCAGCAAAAATTATATTGTATTAATGTTTAAAATAAATAGTGTACAATTTTCTTCTCTGATGTATTTCCAGAATGGGCAGACTCACACTCAGTGTAGGCACCAGGACAAATAAAATGGACAGACTGCAATAAAAATACTGGGGAAAGCTCAGCCCAGTCTGTCTGGTTTTGTTGTTTATGGGGAAATGTCCCCAAGACCAGAACTAAAATCCACACAGATGTTCTGACCCATCCCCTGTACGCCAAAAACACTTCTGGAATTCCTTGAATAAGAAATATAAACAATTTTCAGACTGGGAGCAGGTTTGGAGCCCTAAAATTGTATTATAGATTGTTTTGTAAGTTGTGTTTTTACCCCATGGGTTGCTTGCTGAGAGTGCAGTTTCACATTGTTAACACAAGGATGTTTTATGTACTTTGTTTTGGAAAAACAGAAATGTTAGTACATAGAGTGCAGTGCAATACCATGGAAGGGTGGAATGTCAGATCTATTGGTTGGTAAATTGAATTTAGCTAGCCGCAGTGCTATTAAGAAGCTGATGTTTACATAGAAACGCTAAACATATCTGTATGTCAAACAAAGGTTTCCCAAATATCAGCTTATAAAAAAAAAAAATTATGCATACCAGTTCAGAGGCAAGCTCCTGCTTCATGCGTTGTTTGTCTCGGGGATGGACTGACGGATCACGAAGATAACGCAAGGCTTGTGATATCAACAGGTAGAAACAGTTCTCAATGATAAATAGCAGTAGAGGCCTGGTAGAAACAAGAAGCTAAATTAAACCAAAAGATCGCTTCAGCCAGCTTAGGGGTTGATGTCCTTTATTTCAAAAAGGTACATTTTTTAATTTAAAGTTGTCAAGACTTCTGCAGACAGAACCTGTAATGGTTCTAACCATTAAGACAAGTTTCTGAGAGCATGTTGCTTCTTTTGTAAGAAGCCAACTCCATCTTGTGGTCACAGAAGGCACTACTACTGTTTACAGCGTGCGTAAATGTATTAAATACAAATATTTGCAGGCTCAAGGCTGAATGTTAGTTCACATCATGATGCAACGAGTCAAAAGCCCATTTAAAATTTGCAGCAAATACGAAGTCTGATTTACTGTGCACAAGGTCTCATGAATTTCCAAACTCTGTTTTGTTCTTGGCGCTCACCTGAGGGTCTTGCTTTCTTCTGATAGGCTGGAAAAAGGTGCAGATGGAAAAGGGGGATCTTTCTTCTTATCCATCTGCAAAGAGATGAAATTTGTCACAATTGTCACAATAGTGCAGTTACAGAGAAAAGTATAAAACACTTGTGATGGCTCACCTCTCCCAGCATGTTCAGCATCACATTGACAGTAGCCAAGAAGGTCCCGAATGAAGGTGCCACATCTGCATCGAAAGCTGGGGTAGTGAAGTTCAGGGCTAATAGCATCTGATATTGTGAGAGGTCCAGAGGCTGGAAACAAATAATACTTGCTATTTATTCCAGGCCACTTTGATAAAACAACACAAGTTAACAATAACTCAATGAGCCACTCTAGGCAAAACCTAGTTTGGTCTACAGGGAGGAAGGCTAAGTATCTGCCACGTTTCCACTGTAATGATTTCCTAGTGGAAACACAGATAGCAATAGAAATTAGACCAAGTATTGTAACGCTTCCCCACTCCAACCAGAGCTAGAAGAACAGAGTTTGACTGAACACTTTAATGTTCAACACTCAACCAAACCAACAATTATTAAAATAACCCCCTACATTCTCACAATAACTATTAACCCTGATTGGACGGCTAAACTTTTCCTCCTTCAATATGCCTGACCTGCAGAATCTGGCTGAGATCCGGTGTGAAAGCTCGCAACGTAGACAGGGTCTTGCTCAGGATCTTCAGGAGGCTGAACTGAACAGAACGCAATGCTCTTAGCTCCAGGGCCTCACTCTCCGGTGTCGGCTGTACGGAAGGAGTCTGTGGTGTGCGCTGACCTCGAGAGGCCGTGCCTGATGTCACTGCTTCCCCACTTTTTATCTGAAGACAGAAGATTTCCTTTAGATGTAGAAGGTCTTCAAATGCTGACCTCTAGACATGTGCTAGGATACTCACCTGTAAAAAATGTTGCAGCATCTTTCGGCTGTACAAAAGGGATGTGCAAGACTGGCACAGATAGCATAAACTGACCTACAATAAAAGAGGATTTCATATAAACTAACTTCATTTATTATTGAAATATGCTCTCAATTGTCTCAGTGCTCTGAATTTCTGAATGCAGCTGGGTTGCCACGCGCTGCTGCAATAGTGAACAGGATTTATGTGTCTTCTCACCTGAATGTCCTTCATAAACTGCGGTAGGTGGAACTGCCATTCTTTGATGAAATTGGACAGCTGCAGCAGAAAACCTACACTGTGGTCAGCCTCCTCCAGACAGGCCAAGTTCTGCACAGTACGCACTGCGCCCAGGCACTGGGGAAACACAAAGAGTGAGTAGGATACCAGTACACAATCAAGCATAGAGAGGAAAATCTAAAGGGCAAGAAAATACTTTGCGGAATGAACGTACAGTGCCTTGAAAAAGTATTCATACCCATTGAAATTTTCCACATTTTGTTATGTTACAACCAAAACTGTAAATGTATTTTAATGGGATTTTATATGATAGACCAACACAAAGTGGCACAAAATTGTGAAGTGAAAGGAAAATGATAAATGGTTTTCCAAATGTTTTCCAAATACGTGAAAAGTGTGGCGTACATTTGTATTCAGCCCCCCTGGATCAATACTTTGTAGAACCACCTTTCACTGCAATTACAACCGCAAGTCTTTTTGGGGATGTCTCTACCAGCTTTGCACATCTAAAGAGAAATTTTTGCCCATTCTTCTTTGCAAAATATCTCAAGCTCTGTCAGACTGGATGGAGAGTGTCTGAACAGCAATTTGCATGTCTTGGCTCAGATTCCCAATTGGATTTAGGTCTGGAGTTTGACTGGGCCATTCTAATGAATATGAATGAATATACTTTCATCTAAACCATTCCATTGTAGCTCTGGCTGTAGGTTTAGGGTCGTTGTCCTGCTGGAAGGTGAACCTCCACCCCGTCTCAAGTCTTTTGCAGACTCTTAACAGGTTTTTCCTCTAAGATTGCCCTGTATTTGGATCCATCTACCTTCCCATCAACTCTGACCAGCTTCCCTGTCCCTGCTGAAGAAAAGCATCCCCACAACATGATGATGCTGCCACCACCATGTTTCACGGTGGGGATGGTGTGTTCAGGGTGATGTGCAGTGTTCCTTTTCTGCCACACATAACGTTTTGCTTTTAGGCCAAAAAGTTCCATTTTGGTCTCATCTGACCAGAGCACCTTCTTCTACACGTTTGCTGTGTCCCCCACATAGCTTCTCGCAAGCTGCAAACAGGACTTCTTATGGCTTTCCTTTCATCAATGGCTTTCTTCTTGCCACTTGTTCATAAAGACCAGATTTGTGAGGTGCACGACTAATAGTTGTCCTGTGGACAGATTCTCCCACCTGAGCTGTGGATCTCTGCAGCTCCTCCAGAGTTACCATGGGCCTCTTGGCTGCTTCTCTGATTAATGCTCTCCTTGCCTGGCCTGTCAGTTTAGGTGGACGGCCATGTCTTGGTTGGTTGGTTGCCACTTTGTGTTGGTCTATCACATAAAATCCATTTACGTTTTTAGTTGTAACATGACAAAATGTGGAAAATTTCAAGGGGTATGAATACTTTTTTGAAGGCACTGTATAGAGCACTATAGGGGCACACTTGCCCATACATTTATTGTCTTGACAAGTGCAAACACTGTTCTCTACATTCAAATGTTTTCATAGCAAGATGAACAGCAGACTGCACACAATGTATAACTTAAAGGACCAGTCCACCCAGGAGTGACCTTCACTTATGGATAGAACCTTCATATAGTTAAGGGGACTTAAGCTCCCTTTTCTCCCTGCCACAGTTCATTAAACAGCCTAAAGGTTGCATGCATGTGAAATTATATTTTAAATCCCAGCTCCAGCCAAGCTTTTATTTTGCTTTGGATAGAGTGGTGGTAGCCAGGGTTATAGCCCCTGTCATGTCTCTATTGCTTCCTGTAAGGTGTAAAAATAAAGTGGGGGAGGGTTAGAATTTTTGACAAAGTAGATAGTATAACAGGCACAGAAAGTAGGGGGAAATCTTCCCAATAAGGTAAATATAACAAGAGAGGACAAAGTTTGTAACTTTTCTCACTACATTTAAACCCCCCAAAAAACAGAGGAAGTTGGCTTTAAAAATACATAACTATTAATGGGTATGTTGTGTCATATAGTGCCTCACTATATAGAGATGAAAGGATACGGATGACAGCCTTGGGCTGTCCACCTTAAAGAAGTTGTAAAGTCAGAAGGTTTTTTTTATCTTCATGCATTCTATGCATGAAGATAAAAAGCCTTCTGTGTGTAGCAGCCCCCCTAATATTTACCCGAGTCCCATCTCTCTCCAGCGCTGTCCACGAGTCCTTCGGCTCTCCGGGACTCTCTCCTGATTGGCTGACACACAGCAGAGGCACCATTGGCTCCCACTGCTGTCAAATTCAGTTAGCCAATCAAGAGAGAGAGGGGGCGGGGCCAAGCAGCAGCTCCGTGTCTGAATGAACACACAGAGCTGCAGCTCAGCTGCCCCCATAGTAAGCTGCTTGCTGTGGGGGCACTCGACAGGAGGAGGGGCCAGGAGAAGCGAAGAGTAATCCGAGAAGAGGAGGATTTGGGCTGCCCTGTGCAAATCCACTGTAAGTCTAAACATGTTTGTTATTTTTTTTTTTTTTCTAAAAGACGAGACTTTACAATCACTTTAAGCTGCCACTGCTCACTTCTTTTAAATGTCCGGACTCATGAAGCCCTAATATTACCTGTAATATCCTCTCTTGGTGAGCGCCTACAAAGTCTAAGGCCTCGGTTAGGAAGTTGTATCTCAAAGTCTTCAGCAGCCTCTCCATCAGTGTTATGGTCAATCTGTACACACCAGGCCATGATGGAGCATCCAGAATTTTACGGGATGAGAGCGGGGTTTGTACCTTTGAAAAGAAGAAACATTAAACACAGCTTACGGCCCTGTCATACTGCTCTGTTGAAAAAAACACGGTACAAACACATGTGCGTTTTAGGTGTGTTTTCTGGTTGCCTGAATCCAATCATGCAAGAGTGAAACATGGACATGTGACTCAAAAAGCACACCAAAAACACAATTGCAGTGCATTTTTGATGCTTTTTCTATTTATTTCAATGGGGAGGGGCATTGTTGGTGCACTTGTTAAACATGCACCAAAATTGCAGCATGCAGAACTTTTAAAAACGCACCACACCGGCAGCGCATTGGTGTGAAGAGTTACACAGGATTTAAAGGAATACATATTTCATGCATTTTCGTTTAGTTTTTTTAAACACCAACAGCACATCAAAAACTGATCAGTGTGAAAGGGCCCTAACATTAGGAAGGTTCTCTTCCACCAACAAGTCAGGGGAAAGCTAAATTCATCCAATAATGGCCAATCATCATTTGACATTAATACATCCCTAATATAGTTTACTTTTACCCATCTGCCACCTCACTAATACATGAAGTCCTAGCTCACATCAGTGTGGGTTTTATTGGTTCAGCACCCCTCTCCACCACATCAAATATCACAATGCTTCAGTATAGCAAGCTTAAAAAAATTTAAATCTGCATTTATAAATCTATAGGAATGAATAGCAAGAGGTAGCATGGAGATTGCTAAGACCCCGCAAAGTGAACCTAGGGAAACGGTACAAAGCGTTTGGGGACACAGGACAGAAGGATCCAGGGGAAAGGGGGGTGGGGAGGGCAAAGTCAGACAAGCACAGATACTCAGCACAGAGATGCTCTGGCAGGCAACACAAGGTTAGAGACCTGCAGTGAATTACCAAATGTGGGGGGCCAGGATGTGAGCTGGAACAAGAAGACATTTTTACTAGGGGATACATAGGTGTGACATAATCCAAGTTATACCAGAATGAAGAAGTTCTAACTGGAAAAAATTGTAGAAATAGGAGAACACAATTCGACTTGAATTAATAAATCACAATGGAACATAAAAGGCGCAAAGTGATAAAGTGTGGACAGGGCCTAACAGCAGCAATTGCTATGAAATGCTAACGCTATTTCAGGAAATATTGCTCCGTACTACAGGAATTAGGCTTGCAGTGCAGTCAGGTGCAATGTAGGAATGCTACAGTAAAGGCTACAAGCACTCAACTGATGGAACATGTCTTGTCTACAAAAACTTTTTCAAATTTGCCTGGAATGTATTTTAGAAAGGTTACATCCAGGTAACATTCAGAATTCCTAAACTCGTTAGCATTTTCATATTGCCATGTTAAACAGATACAATTAGGCACAAATCACATCCAAAAATAAAACAAAAGATAATCTGCTAATGATTAAAAACAGTCCATTCCTCACCATGCTCCCTCCATTGGAAGTCATCTGGTAGACGTTCAGCAGAGGCAGACACACGCTCTGAGTGATGCCAGATCCAGCTATGGCTGCTGCCCCCTGTAATTCAAATATGGCAGAAATATCAGACTATTTCCATGGCTCTCCCACACTTGCCTGTTCAATCAGCTTCCATTCATTCAACACCTGCATAGGGTCTTCAAGGAATGTCTCCACAACCACGTGACAGCTTAGCCCAGAAGTCAACAAATTCATCTGCAGTTCAGGAGTATAGAGTCTGATCTATGGAACACACACTTGTACTGACAGCAAAAAAGATGCAAATATATGGGGTCCAATGAGAGGGACTGTTGTATATTTAAAGGGGCTAATATTGTGCAGCTGAGCACTTTTAAGTTATCGGCCATTTCAGAAGTCAGAAATTCAGCTGTGTGTAGAAAATTACATCTATAGAATGGATTATCTCCAGATGTTTGCTGCTACATCCTCCCATAGTTAGATAAATACTACCTACTTAAAGCTTTATTTTCAGCTCTGACGAATGTCTGAAAGAATAAACTGTAGAACGTTTTCAGCCAGCACATATTTTAAGTTCCACATGTAAAGTTTACTGTGAAGTGAAATGGTAAAGTGTTACTAAACCCAGGACCCTGCATTCACTATATCTGGTCGTACACAGAACATTGAAATGCAATTATTTTAGTAAATATAAACTGCTAAATACCTTTTCTCATCAGCAGTATATAGCAGTCTTGCGACTTCTATCAGTGTCTGGTTAAAGCTTGTAAGAGGCATTTTCATTCTGTTCTGACTGTCCTATAAAACTACGGGACCCTATATCTCGGGGATATGCAATTAGTGGACTCTCAGCTGTTGCAAAACTACAAGTCCCATGAAGCATTGCAAGACTGAAAGCCACAAGCAGCTGGAGGTCCGCTAATTGCATATCCCTGCTCTATCTGGTCAATGCCAAATGACCCTGTGCTGATCACATGCACTCTCCAAAAGGAAAAAAAAAAAACTTTCTAGCACTACACACCAAACTGAGCATGTGCAGCTTGTTCCCTAGCCTCTGTTCTATCAGGAAAATGATTGGGGACAGTGAAAGAAGGGGAGGATCAGAGAAGACAGGATCCACAGTGAATATAACAAGTATGCTTTACTATTATATACACACTGATTTTACTGTTGTGGGTTTAGTAACACATTAAGTCAGCATTTCCATCTAAGCATTGTGATTTTTCAAGCGTATTTCATGCGTTTTACTTGTTTAGTGCATTTTCAAGTGTTCCCATTCAAGTCTTTGGGGCCACAAATGCCCAGTTTTGCCTCAAAAGTAGCTCTTGTAGTTTTTGGAGCATCAGGCATTGAGCTATAAGTACTAGAGCACTCATATGTGTACAGCCACCATTGGAATACATTGGATTTTGGATGTTGAGCGTCTTGGAGCTTTGAGCTACATAGTTAGTCAGGTAAAATAAGACACAAGTCCATCTAGTTCAACCCAAAAAAAAAATAATTCTAGCCACAGACCTCCGGTGTAAATCTAAAGTGGAAACCTGTAAAAGCTTTTAAAGCGTCGTCCATAGGATTGTAAAAATGATGTTGCTTGTCTCCGTTGCATGGGTGTGCACAATTTTAAAGTGTGACATGTTTGGTTTCTATTTACTCGGAGCAACATCATCTTTTAAATTTTACAAAAAATAGGTTGTGTATTGTGTTTTTTTTGCATTAAAATTCAAAAAAGTGTATTTTTTCCCCCAAAAAAATCGCGTTTGAAAACCCACTGCACAAATACCGTGTACTGCTGCACAAAAATTGCAAAAATCACCAATTTACTCGCTGCTTTAAAAAAAATATATAATGTTTGGGGGTTCTAAGTAATTTTCTACCAAAAATTACTGATTGTTACAAAAGTGCCAGAAAAAGCCTGGTCTGGAAGTGGTTAAATAAGTAACAAACATGTTATACTTACCTGCTCTGTGCAATCGTTTGGCGCAGAACAGCCCTAAGCCTCCTCTTCTGGGGTCCCCCGCTGGCATTCCTGGCTCCTACCCCCTGCCGAGTACCCCCATAGAAAGCGGCTTTGCATGCTCGATCCGGAGCCTCGCTGTCTGTGTCTACTGACATAGACAACAGGGCTCAGCCCCAACCTCCAGTCTCTGCTCACAGCTTTTGACTGACAGCAGCAAAAGCCAACATACCATAGTAGACAAGAGTATTACTTGGAAAGTATTGCTGCTTTAGACAATTTTAGGGCTGTAAATAGTTCTAATACTGCAACAAAATACCTTGATCATGTAACAGATCTAAAAAGTACTATTTGTTCAGAGTTAGACTTCATCAAGGATACCATGTGATACAAATGCCTTTACCTGTAAAGGGGGGAACTGCAAATAAAACTGACCTGGTGGGTTTTAGCCAAAGTGAACAAAAGATGAAGTGCCGCTTCACAGAAGTGGAGGTTCTGCTTGACACGCAGGCTGACTTCCAGTGCGCTGAAGAGCATGGGCAGCATGGGTAACTTTCTGGTCACTTGTAGCCACTGGTCTCCGTCTTCATCAGCCTGGCACAGCTCCTTGGCCAAATGTAATGCCAGTACACAAACCTTCATAAGAAGTCAAGATGGAAGTGCTTAATCATAGTGGGTTTTCTTTAATTAAAGTAGAAATAAAACATTTTTTTTTTGTGAATAGTAAGGGAGGGTTAAAACCTCTGCAAGTTTTTTTTTCCAATCCGTGTCTCATTTTCCTGAAGCCAAAACAGGAAAAGAGAGGAAATCCATCCAAAATTAGGTTGTTACAAGGTACACCAGAACTGTCCCCATTTGCAGTGTTTCCCCTCTAATCCGGTTCTGGTGACAACTGAAAATGTTAGGAATTTTTGTCACTTTCACTCTCAGTGATAATGGTAAACAGGACAAATGGAGAGGATAAATCCCCCTAATGGGGACACAGACAGCAATAAAAACAAAGAAATCTGACAGATAATCTAAGCCCTTTCAGTCCTATCCAAAACTTAAAACAATATAACATGGGAATTATTTAATTTAAGCTAGTCACAGAATTTTTTTTTTTAATCAATACAGATATCAATACAGATGCCACAGAAAATAATCAAACCAATATTTGGTGTAACCACTCTGCTTTCAAAAAACAGAGGAAAATCTTTCTGGTACACTTGCATGCACACTCTAAAGGTATATTCGACGTCTTGGAAAACATGCCACACACATTATATATATATATATATATATATATATATACACACACACATACATACATATACACACACACACCCATATACATACACACAGCAGGTAAGATAAGTATTGAACGCGTCGCTATTTTTCTAGGTAAATATATTTCTAAAGGTGCTATTGACATAAAATTTTCACCACACGTCGGTAACAACCCATGTAATCCATCCATACATACAAAGAAACCAAAACAATTACTTTCAGAAATGAAGATATGAGTAATAAAATGGAACGACAAAAGGAAAAACTATTAAACACATGAAGAAAGGACAGTGCAAAAAGGCATAGATAGCCAATAACCCAGCTGAATTTTATCAGTAAATAAAAAAGCAATCCTGCCCCTTGTCAGTGCAAACTAATATTAGCGGGTTCAGTCTCAACTGACGGCCTATAAAAAGGGGTCTCATTACCAAGGTGTCACACAAGAAACACCTCATGATGGGTAAAAGCAAAGAGCTCTCTCAAGACCTTTGCAACCTTATTGTTGAAAACATACTGATGGCATTGGTTACAGAAAAATTTATAAACTTCTGAATGTTCCAGTGAGCACTGTTGTAGAAAGAACATAATTTCACCGTAAACCAACCACAATCATGTGCTCCTCACAAGATTTCTGACAGAGGAGTGAAAAGAATTATCAGAAGAGTTGTCCAAGAGCCAAGGACCACTTGTGGAGATCTTCAGAAAGACCTGAAAAAAGCAGGTACAATTGTTTCAATGAAAACAATAAGTAATGTACTCAACCGCCATGGCTTGTATGCACGCTCACCACGCAAGACTCCATTGCTGAAGAAAAAGCATGTTGAAGCTCGTTTTATTGTTTTCTGCGCAACATTTAGACAAGTATGTGAAATACTGGGAGAATATAGTATGATGAGATGACACCAAAATTGAACTCTTTGGATGCCATAATACACACCATGTTTGGAGGTCAAATGGCACTGCACATCACCCCAAAAACACCTCCATACCAAGTGTGAAGTTTGGAGGCAGAAACATCATGGTGTGGGGCTGTTTTTAAGCATATGGTACTGGCAAACTTCTTACCATTAAAGGAAGGATTAATGGAAAAATTAATTAGATTAATTAAATTAACTGATAAAAATCTGCTGCCATCTACCAGGATGATGAAGATGAAACAAGGGTGGACATTTCAGTAAGACAATGATCCCAAACACAAAGTCAAGGAAATTCTCAATTGGTTTCAAAGAAAGAAAATAAAGCTGCTAGAATGGCCCAGCCAATCACCCGACTTGAATCCAATAGAAAATCTATGGAAAGAACTAAAGATCAGAGTTCATAGAAGAGGCCCACTGAACCTTCAAGATTTGAAGACTGTTTGTGTGGAAGAATGTGCCAAAATCACACCTGAGCAATGCATGCGACTAGTTTCTCCATAGAGGAGGCGTCTTGAAGCTGTCATTACCAACAGAGGATTTTGTACGAAGTATTAAATAAATATCAGTTAGCGTGTTCAATACTTTTCCCTGTGTCATTCCATTTTATTACACATACCTTCATTTCTGAACTTATTTGTTTTGGTTTCTATGTATAGATTGCATCGGTTGTTACCACACGCACATCGATCACCCATAACATTATGACCATTGACAGGTAAAGTGAGTGAATAACATTGATTATCTTGTTACAAATACAAATCTGAAAGTGGGTGTGATATATTAGGCAGCAAGTGAACATGTAGACTCTGAAGTTGATGTGTTGAAAGCAGAAAAATGAGCAAGTGTAAAGATTTGAACGACTTTGACAAATGCCAAATTGTAATGGCTAGATGACTGAGTCAGAGCAACTCCAAAACTGCAGCTCTTGGGGGATATTCCCAGTCTGTAGTGGTCAAGACCTACCAAATGTAGTCCAATAAAGTAAAACCAGAGAAAGTCATGGGTGGCCAAGGCTCATTGATGCACATGGGGAGCAAAGGCTGGCCTGTGTAGTCCAATCCAATAGAAGAGCTGCTGTAGCTGAAAAAGTTATTGCTGGTTCAGCTAGAAAGGTGTCAGAACACTAACTGCATCTCAGTTAGTTGCATACGAGGCTGCGTAGCAGCAAACTGGTCA
Organism: Lithobates clamitans; assembly: GCA_037952925.1. NCBI lineage: Eukaryota > Metazoa > Chordata > Amphibia > Anura > Ranidae > Lithobates > Lithobates clamitans. The sequence continues at coordinate 837,018 of JBBGZY010000052.1, read as the reverse complement.
GGGTGCCCATACTAACCTGCTAACCCAAAAGCACCTACAATGGGCACGTGAGCATCAGAACTGGATCGCAGACCTTATGGAGGAAGGTGGGCTGGTCCAATGAATTCAAAAATGGTTTGAGGAAAACAGCGAGTTTGAGGTGTTGACTTCACCTTGACCTCTAAAGTCTCCAAATCTCAAATCTGAACATCTGTGGCACGTGCTGGAAAAACAAGTCCGATCCCTGCAGGCCCCACCTTACAACTTACAGGACTTAAAGGATCTGCTACTGGCGGCTTGGTGCCAGATACCAAAACATACCTTCAGTGGTAGCAATGAAAGCAAGAGAAAAAGAAGGACGCGCCAATCTAAGTGCAGTATCCCAAATTTTAATTACAACTTTTAGGATACTGCACTTAAGATTGGCGCATCCTTCTCTCTCTCTGCTTTCATTGATACACATAGCCTTCACAACTCTGAGGGCAGCAGCCATAGGTGATCCCTGAAACCTCTCAGCATACCACTAACTTATCATAGTCCTGTAATCACTAAGGACTGCCTCCCATCCCATTGTATCTTTTAAAAGAGACATTGGTCTCTTAAGTTGGCTGGACTGTGTTTTGAATATCACCCCTATGCCTCAGTTGTTTTCTCCGTGTACCTTCAGAGGTAGTTATATATACACACACACTGCTGTGAAAAAGTATTTCCTGTCGCATCATGGCAGCATACACTTCGGGTTGTGACTCCGCCCCCACAACCTGATAGGACTACATAGCTATAAGTTGTAGAGATGGCCCCTGCCCAGTATTCTCTTATTTTTCCTCACCTGAAGGACTGAACATATCAGAAGCACCCCCTTACCGAATTCGCCCCAGCCAGGTTCTAGCCTCTCCTGTGTGGAAGTCCTTACCTGTACAGCCTCTAAACGAGCTAGATGGAAGGAGCCCCGCTCTGGTGATCTCGGGGGTATGTTGCGGTCTAGTATAAGCCTTAAACAGGCTTAGTTGTTGTGCAGCGGTCGCCATGCCTCTTTTCTCACTTTTTGTCTTTTCTCCTCTATGCTGGGCTCTGTGGTCCCTCTGTGCCTCCCTACAGGCTTCCCGAGCGTCTCGGCGCTTCCGCGCATGCGTGGTGCGCGCCGTCAGGGCGTCCTTTCGATTTTGCCAGTTTCCAAGATGGCGCCGGGCGCCTCGCGCCGCTACTGCGCATGCGCAAGCGGGTTGTGACCTCGGCGGCCATGGCGGCAAATTTAAAAGCCCTGTTTGTCATTTCTGAGCTCTCCTTGCTCCCTGGAAGACTTCTGACTGCTGTGTTTTGAACTTCTGCATTCCTAAAGCTACCCTCTCTCTCTGGGTAAGTGTCTAATACTTATGCACTGTTTTTGGGACCTGGTTGCATGCTCTTACCTTCCTATACCTTTCTCAGGTACTCACTTTCCTCTCCTATGGAGGCCGCTGCCCCAGCAGATCACCACCAGCCTAATAGGTAAGGGGGGGGATTCCAGCGGTAAGTAGAGAAGATTGAAAAAGAGAGCAGGACCGTACTAATGCTACCTAATTGGTCAGCCCTGTCAGGTCCGCAAGATCATCTAAATCAGGACGAAGAGAATCTTCGCACAGGAGAAGCCGCTCCGGCCATAGACGCAGCCGCTCACGCGAAAGAAGCCGCTCAGGCCGCAAGGGGAGTCGCAGACGGAGTCGATCCCACTCAAGGCATAGCCGTTCCTACCGCAGAAGATCCCCTGCACGAGGACACCAATCCTCTACGCACCCTTCCCGCCCAGCCGGGAACGCTTGCTGGGTATGTGGGGCCACGGCCCTCCCAGACAAACTAGCCTGCCGCAAGTGCATAGATGAAGCCACCAGGGAGAAAGAGCCGGATTCCATAGAACCCACTGGAGTCTCTACTCCCCAGGTCTCAACTCCTGATGTGGAGTTTACGGCCTATAGCACCTCACCCACCATTCCCAGTGCATCAAGAGAGCAAGAACTACCGTCGGATGATGAAGAGCCGGAAGCTTCAGCTGGCTTTGATTTTACGCTCATAGAACCGTTCATCAGATCGGTTAAGGAAGCGATTAACTGGGAGGAGCTTGAGAAGACACAGCCTAAACAGAGAAAATATTTCCCAAACCTCAAGAAGGTTCCGGAGGCTTTCCCATTCATCGACGAGTTAGAAGAGCTCATTAAGGAGGAGTGGCAGAATCCGGAAAAGAAGTTCAGTCTGTCCAACAGACTTACCAATATGTACCCTCTCAAGGAACCCAAAGTATCTCCTTTACTTTCTCCTCCAGTAGTGGATGCATCTTTGATGCGTCTAGCCAGGCACTTGACGCTCCCCATTGAAGATGCAGTAACGTTCAGAGACGTGCTTGACAGGAAGGTGGATACAGACCTTAAAAGAGCTTACCTGTTCGCAGGAGGCGCCTGCAGGCCAGCGGTGGCATTAGCGGCGGTTGGGAAAGCTATCTCCAGCTGGTCCTCAGCTACAGCGAGGCTCGTCACTGAGGGCGCAGATCAAGAACAGATCACTAAGGCTTTACAAGAACTTAGCCTTGCGGGAGATTTCGTGGCGGAGGCTTCCGTAGATACTATCAGATCCACATCAAGGTCTATGTTAGCCTCTGTAATGGCCAGAAGGGCGCTATGGCTTAAACCTTGGTCGGCTGACCCCGCCTCGAAGTCAAACTGGTGCAGGATTCCGTATGATGGGGTGAACCTCTTTGGAGCAAAGCTGGATACCGCAATCTCTAAAGTAACAGGCGGGAAGTCGGGTCTCATACCATCGGACAGAAGGCCGAAACAACAAAGGCCACCTCCCTTTAAACGTAACCTTCCGGAAAGATATAGGGATGCGAAATCCTATAGACCCGGGAAGGAATACAGAAGGAGCTGGAAGAACTCCCAGACGTCCTTCCTTAAGTTCCAGAAACCCAAGACCCCTGCCTCCAATGACCAGAAGTCCTTTTGAAGGTTCGCCCGCCCAACCAGCGGTAGTGGGGGCCAGACTCACAAAGTTCAAGTTGGTCTGGGCGGGAATGATAAAAGACCCATGGACGGTGTCCACCATTCATTTCGGACACAGGTGGACATTCAGAGGTTGTCCTCCAAGAGACCAATTCTGCTCAACCAGACTTCCTCCTTCTCAAGAGAAAAGACTATCCCTAGTCCAGTATATCCAAGAGTTGCTCCAGAAACAAGCAATAGTGGAGGTACCGCCATCCCAAAGAGGCAAAGGTTTCTACTCCCCACTTTTCTTAGTGAAAAAGAAATCAGGGGACCTTCGTCCAGTCTTGGACCTAAAAAACCTCAACCGGTCGATACGGTTAGAAACATTCAAGATGGAAAGCCTTCAATCAATCCTCCAAGCAATAAACTTGGGAGATTGGATGCTGTCAATCGACCTCCAGGACGCGTATTTGCATATCCCTATCCATTCCGAGTTCCAAAAATTTCTCCGGTTTACCCTAAATCATCGGCACTTCCAATTCCGAAGCCTTCCGTTCGGGATCTCTACCGCACCCAGGACGTTTACAAAAGTCCTATTACCTGTAATAGCCCACCTGAGAGAAAACGTGCTGAGGGTCCACCATTACCTGGACGACATCCTACTTCTCTCAGACAGCCAGGACTCTCTTGTCCTTCACAGGGAAATCCTGGTCTCCACATTACAGTCCCTAGGGTGGCTGATAAATTGGAAGAAGAGCAACATCCATCCCACACAGAGAATGGTCTTTCTGGGGGCCGAATTGGACACAAGGGAGAATACGGTGGAACTTTCGGGGGAAAAAATCCCTCCTCTAATTCAAAAGGTGAAAAGGGCAATCTCCGCTACAATGCTCCCGGCCAGGACCTGTCTCAGTATCCTGGGCTCCCTAGCTTCCACCATTCCAATGGTCCAATGGGCGCAATGGAATTCGAGGCCTCTCCAGATCTCCTTCCTACGTCAGTGGAAGGGCACATCAATGTCCCAACCAATCCTCATCTCTCAGGAGGTAAAGCAATCGTTGATGTGGTGGGTACGTCCTCACAACTTGAGAAGATGCAGGCATATAGTCACTCCCTATCAAGAAACCGTGACCTCAGATGCCAGTCTACAGGGATGGGGAGCCCACTATCAGGACCTTGCGGCTCAGGGTCGTTGGCCTTTCAGGGCACAGGATACAGTGTCAAACGTTCTGGAGATGAGAGCAGCGTTCCAGGCTCTCCTGGCCTTCAGTTCTCACTTGAGGAGGAAGCACGTCCTCCTGAGGATGGACAACAAGGTGGCCGTTGCCTACATCAACAGGCAGGGGGGCACCAGAAGCAGGTCCATGTTACAGGAGGTCCGTCCTGTTCTGGAATGGGCGCAGCTGAATCTACTGGACCTAAGGGCGGTTTATGTCCCGGGAGTCCAGAACACCTTGGCCGACTCACTAAGCAGAAATTTCCACTCCAACAACGAATGGTCTCTGAGTCCACAAGCCTATGCTCTCATATCCCGAACCTGGGGCCCTCCAGAGATAGACCTAGCAGCAACTCCGGAGAACACAAAGTATCAGAGATTCCTATCAAGGACACCGTTTCCTTCGGCAGAGGGGACGGACTGCCTCCAACACCCCTGGAACTTTCACCTGGGGTACATTTTCCCCCCGACGCCTCTCATAGCGAGATTCCTCCTGAGGCTCAAGAAGTCAACAGCATTTGGTGGTAGCAGTGATCCCTTTTCAGGCCGAGGAGGCCATGGTTTACTACCCTCATGCAGCTGAACACGGCAGAGCCTCTGCCTCTCCCATTGACGACAGACCTACTCTCCCAGGGACATCTTCTTCACCCGAACCCGGGGAAGCTACACTTGATGGCCTGGAGACTGAAAGGGCTAGGTACCTAGAGCAGGGCTGTTCCCAGAAGGTGGTGGATACCTTACTCCAGGCCAGAAAGCCTACTACCAACATCACGTACAGAAGAGTCTGGGAAAAATTTGTCTCCTTCTCCCACCAGCGAGGTTGGGACTCATCCTCCCCGTCGGTGTCTCACATCTTGGAGTTCCTTCAATCAGGCCTAGAGAAAGGCCTTAGGTCAAGCACCCTGAAGGTCCAGGTATCGGCCCTGTCCGCCTTAACAGGAGTTAAATGGGCGCAAGAGCCTCTGGTGGTTCAGTTTCAGAGGGCCTGTCTAAAGCTGAGGCCCCCCAGAAAACCGTCATTCCCGGTCTGGGATCTCTCAATTGTTCTAGAGTCATTATCCAAGGAACCCTTTTTTCCAATGCAGAGCATATCCCTCTGGGATCTAACGCTGAAGGTTTCATTTTTAATAGCCATAACATCGGCGAAGCGAGTGTCAGAAATGCAAGCTCTAATGGTTAGCGAACCATACTTGGTTGTTCTTCCAGACAGGCTAGTCCTAAGGCCTTCGGATCGATTCATCCCCAAGGTGTCCTCATCCTTCCATTTTAACCAAGAGATTAATCTTCCAGCACTCAGCACGGATCAGGGAGACCCTCATCCACTAGATGTTAAGGGTACCGTTATGGAATACCTCTCAGCAACAAAATCCGTCAGAAAGTCGGAGAACCTCCTAATTATCCCACATGGTTTCAGGAGAGGTCAAGCGGCATCCTCACGCACCATCGCTTCATGGCTAGTAAAGACCATCAAGAGATCTTACTCACTGAGTAACCATCAAGTACCTGAGGGCTTAAGGGCACACTCCACCAGGGCAGTGGCAACCTCCTGGGCGGCATATTGTAGAGTCTCGGCGGAGACGATTTGCAGAGCGGCTACCTGGTCCTCCAGGAACACCTTCATGTCTCATTATAAGGTGGATTCCGCCTGCTTATCCACGTTGGATTTCGGAAGATCCGTTATCCAGGCCAATTCCTCTATTATTTGATTAATAAACTTAGTTTGAATTCCCACCCAGTCTTTGCGAGTTACTCCCCAAAGTGTATGCTGCCATGATGCGACAGGAAAACGGAAAATTGTATACTCACCTTTCCGTAATTTTCCTTTCCTGTCGTATCTTCATGGCAGCATACAATCTCCCACCCGTCTAAGGTGAGATATATATATACGGAGAATACTGGGCAGGGGCCATCTCTACAACTTATAGCTATGTAGTCCTATCAGGTTGTGGGGGCGGAGTCACAACCCAAAGTGTATGCTGCCATGAAGATACGACAGGAAAGGAAAATTACGGAAAGGTGAGTATACAATTTTCCGTTTTGCCCCCTTTCTGATTTTTTTTTGCACATTTGTCATACTTAAAATGATTCAGGTCATCAAAAAAATGTATTACTACACAAAGATAACCTGAGTAAATACAAAATGCAGTTTTTAAATGATGGTTTCATGTATTAAGACAAAGAAGCTGTCCAAACCTGCCTGGCTTTATGTGAAAAAGTAATTGCCCCCTAAACCTAATAACCGGTTGTACCACCTTTGGCGGCAACAACTGCAATCAAGCGTTTGCGATAACTGGCAATGAGTCTTTCACATTACTGTGGAGCAATTTTGGCCCACTCTTTGCAGAATTGTTTTAATTCAGCCACATGGAGGGTTTTCCAGCATGAACGGCCTGTGTAAGGTCATGATACAGCATCTCAATTGGATTTAAGTCCAGGCTTTGACTAGGCCACTCCAAAACCTAAATTTTGCTTTGTTTGAACCATTTTGAGGTGGACTTGCTGTTGTGTTTTGGATCATTGTCCTGCTGCATAACCCAAGTGCACTTGAGCTTGAGCTCACAAACTGATGGCTGGACATTCTCCTTTAGGATTTTCTGGTAGAGCTCAGAATTCATGGTTCCATCAATTATGGTAAGTCGTCCAGGTCCTGAAGCTACAAAGCAGCCCCAGACCATCAGGCTACCACCACCATGTCTCACTGTGGTATGATGTTCTTGTTACAAAATGCTGTATTCGTTTTATGCCAGATGTAACGGGACGCACACCTTCCAAAAAGTTACATTTTTGGCTCATCAGTCCACAGAATATTTGCCTAAAAGTCTTGGAGATAATCAAGATTTTTTTGGGTAAATGTGAAATGAACCTCTGTGTTTTCTATTTGGTCAGCAGTGGTTTTGGCCTTGGAACTCTCCCATGGATGCCATTTTTGCCCAGTCTCTTTCTTATTGTTGAATCATGAACACTGATCTTACGTGAGGCAAGTGAGGCCTGCAGTTCTTTAGATGTTGTTCTGCGTTCTTGGACGAGTCGTTGTCATGCTCTTGGAATAATTTTTGTAGGCCGGCCACTCCTGGGAAGGTTCTCCACTGTTCCAAGTTATCTCCATTTGTGGATAATGGCTCTCCTCGTGGTCCACTGGAGTTCCAAAGCCTTAGAAATGGCTTTGAAACCCTATTTTGTTGACCCTATGTGAATTGTAGCCTCAGTTTCCTGTTCTTACTTGACAGGAGTGGCACCCGGTGTGGTCTTCTGCTGCTGCAGCCCATCTGCTTCAAGATTTGATAAGTTGTGCATTCAGAGATGGTATTTTTCATACCTTGGTTGTAATTAGTGGGTTTTTGATTCACTGTTGCCTTTCTATCATCTGTCCATTCTCCTCTGACATCAACAAGGCATTTTTGTCCACACAACTCCTGCTCACTGGATATTTTCTCTTTTTCGGACCCTTCTCTGTAAACCCTAGAGATGGTTGTGCGTGAAAATCCCAGTAGATCAGACAGCCGTCTGACTGGCAACCATACCTTGTTCAAAGTCACTTATATCCCCTTTCTTCCCCATTCTAATGCTGGGTTTGAACTTCAGCAAGTCGTCTTCACAGTGTCTAGATGCCTAAATGCATTGAATTGCTGCCATGTGATCGGCCTAATAAAGTGGCCTGGTGAGTGTATGTATATATATATATATATATATATATTTTTTTTTTTTTTTTTTTTAATGCACCTTAAATTGTAAATACAGGAAAAAAGTGTGTGAAAAACGATTTTCTTTAACTACAATATGAAAATGACCTCGGCATCAGGAACAGGAAATGATGGGAAATCATTTTAGTGGGGACACAGACTGAAGCAAAAAATTTTTTATAGGATGGGGAAAGTTTAGAACCCCTGTTAGGTTGTCAATACTTTCTGTTTCCCAGTCTATTCAAACTTTTAATAAAATATTTGGCAAGAGCTGGGCTTTATTCTTCTTGGTACTTCTTGGTTGTCCTACAAGTTAATGCATTCACCATCTAATTTTTAGTTTGTTGTAAATATACTAATGCTACAATCAGCCAGTGTTACATGTCTGCATGTATACTAAAACCATCAAACTCTTACCCCATCAGGCAGGTCTTTTTGCTTTGCTCGAGGCGTATCTTCAGTCTCCATGCTGTCTTTATCCTCCCCTCCATCAGCACTTGTCACTTCAGGCACTTCAGGCCGTGTCTGACTGACGAGGACAACCACCTCTTCCTGTAGATTCTCACAGACGCTCAGCACAAGTTGCTCATACTGAGGAATCTTGCTGGCTGCGTACACATCATATATACAGACCGTGAGGCTGCTGGTCAGACACTAGCTTCAATACAGCAAATAGTATACACATATCACAAGATGTTCCCAGGTCAGCGACTCAAAGTAATGACAGCCAAGCCACATGTCATTTTAGGAGGCGGTTGGCTATTTCAGAGTCTATTTAGGCCTTCAGGTATATCAGACTTCCCGGTTCCCCTGACTGATGTGGTTCCATCTTCCAGCCACTACAGATTTCTGCATCGACAAAGAAACCACAGCACAAGCAGGGGACCAGGAATCTGATTGAATTTTAAGTGTTTTAGATGGAGAAGATTTTTCAGCTAACATATCTTGTCAAATAATGAGCAATGCAAATATTAACCATTTTCTTTGTAAGGAGTGCCATTTTAAAAACACTTTTTTACCTAGCGAGTCTCTAACCTAGCCACCTAGTCACTTTGATGCTTAAAGCAAAACTATAAGGGTCCTTTCACAATGGGGCGGTTTGCAGGCGCTATTGCGCTAATAATAGTGCCTGCAAACCGACCCGAAAGTGCCGCTGCTTTACACTGGGCTTTCACACTGGAGCGGTGCGCTGGTAGGATGGTAAAAAAAGTCCTGCCAGCAGCATCTTTGGAGCGGTGAAGGAGCAGAGTGTATACCGCTCCTGCCCATTGAAATCAATGGGACGGCGCGGCTATACCGCCGGCAAAGCGCCTCTGCCGACAATGCCCCCACCCCAGTTTGAAAGGACCCTAATGGTTTTGGGTCAGTATTAATCATTTTTAAGCTTGTATATTAAAGTTATATTAAAAGGCAGATAAAAAAAAAAACAAACAAAACAAAAATCCATCTTTCTTTCGTTCCACCAACACACCATTCACTGTTGGTAGTGAAGGGTGGATGCCTTGTTTATACTTCAAGTTGCAACTTGGAACATACACAGGGCTAAGGAAACAAGTGAGAGCTCTTGGTGCCTGAGTTGCCAATAATGAAGCCTAAAGTACCAGGTATTTTTCTTTATTAACATTGGCTAAACAAGGTCACAGGGGAACAAAAGAATGGTGAGCGTGCTCTTGGTGGGGTGGACTGATATCCAATCAAATGCCAACTAAAATTGAGAAAAGCACTACGCAGGGGTACGTCCAGAATTTGCTGATTGGTCCATCATAAATTGTGATGTGTATGGTCTGAATTAGGTGTCGCGATCACCAAAAGTCTGGAGCAATGAAGAGAAGAGAGAGCAATAAAGACTAAACAGAGGAAGGAAATGCTGAAATGTAGTCTCATAACATCTCTATCACCCTGGAAGTTCATCAACCCCCTTCAGAAGCTTACATTTAAATTAAAGCGGGGGTTCACCCACACCGCCAAAAAAAAAAAAAATATATTAAAAGCCAGCAGCTACAAATACTGCAGCTGCTGACTTTTAATACATGGCCACTTACCTGTCCCGGGGTCCAGCGATGTCGGCAGGGGACGCCGAGAACCCGCTCGGTTCTCGGCAGCTGCCGCCGCCATCCTAGGTAAGGGAATCAGGAAGTGAAGCGTTGCGGCTTCACTTCCCGGTTCCCTACTGCGCATGCACGAGTCGCGCTGCGCGTCCCAAGTGGTCCCCGCTCTTTGCTGGGAGCTGTGTGTTCCCAGCAGACAGCGCGGTGGGGACGGGAAGAGGCGTAGACTCCCATGGGAGTCCATGCCGGAAGTGGGTGCAAATACCTGTCTTAGACAGGTATCTGCACCCCCCTCCCCCCTGAAAGGTGCCAAATGTGACACCGGAGGGGGGGAGGGTTCCGAAAAGCGGAAGTTCCATTTTTGTGTGGAACTCCGCTTTAAGCATATGGCTGGCCACTCAGAACACACAAGGGCATCAATAATTTCACCCTCACGGAGGCTGGCTAAAACAGGTACTATCTAGATCAGTGGTCATCAACCCTGTCCTCAGGACCCACTAACAGGCCAGGTTTGCAAGATAACTGAAATACATCACAGGTGATATCATTTTCTGCTGTATTCTAGTCTGCATCTCCCCAAGGTAATACATAAAACCTGGCCTGTTAGTGGGCCCTGAAGACAGGGTTGATGACCACTGATCCAGATGGTACCTTGTACCTTACTGCTTCTCTAAGATGTACCCACTTTGCTTTTCGGTGGGGTGGGAGCAATGTATCATACGTGGTGGACATATGCCAGGGTCTGGCGATTTTGGATAAGAGTACACACATTAATCTACTCAGTGACCAAAATAAACATTGTTAAAAACCCCAAGATTGCCCTTCTCAATTACACACTCAAACCCTAATATTCTTTATGTTCCTGGTGGCCAAAATCACAATAGCGACTGTCTGGAAAAGCTTGGTGATAGAACTAGCAGTGATGAAATGTAAACTGGCATGAAAAAGGTGGATAGGATTCTAAAAAAAGACACCTCCTCGAGATTTGAGAACGTTTGGAACCCCTGGATCCATTGCATTCAAACTTCTCCTTCAGAACAGTGTGGTGGCGGTTGGGATTGCCCTTCAGCCTTCTTGGTGAAAAAATAAATACAAGGGGCCTTCAAAAAAATTCTGCACTTTTATATATACGGTATAACCTTTTGAAGCACCCTCATAGTACCCCATCATATGGCATAAATTGTGATTTCTGGAATTTATTTTTCCAATTTTAAGTATTTGTTTTGGAAAGAATGGGGGGTTTGGGGGGGTTTCACAATTCATAATTTGTATGTGCCATCCACCTGCGCTGGACTACTACATAGGCCTGTTACTTTAAGGATGACCAACTTCTTTGTAATGGTTGCAAAAACTTTATTAAATACATTGAAACAGAAACAAAGCATATAGCTTACCTTTCAGCTGCTTCATTTCTAGCACAGAGATCAGGGCAGAAAAGACTCTGGCTTTTGTTTTCTCTGCCTGTCGTTCATCAGCCTGCAGAACGCCTTCCAGGATTTTCCCCAGAGATTTCAGAATGTTCTCAGGTGAAGCAAGCTCACTGCAACAAGACAAATCATTACCTAATCCCAAGATAATATCTGCTGGCTGTTTGTAACACATGCTGTGTAATTCTTTAAAAAATGTAAGTGTGATTTTATCATTATATTAAAATTATATACTACACTACGTGGATTTTCCTCTGTATTTTAACTTCCTCCATGAAGTCCATCTTGGTTTGAAGATCATGGAACCATTGCATGCAAGATCATGGTGTATATGGCTGCTAGGCAGCAAGGTGTCTGATGGTCTCCTTGTGGGATCAGAGCAGCTGGTAAGCAGCTCATTTTATAGTTTATGGCAATTCATTTTGGGAACACTTTTTCTTCGGTGGTGCACATTGTTATCATTCCTTCACGACAAAGAATGACTGTTGATGTTTAGAAAATCTAAGCACCTTTTTGCACTTTATATACAGTATCTCACAAAAGTGAGCACACCCCTCACATTTTTGTAAATATTTTATTATATCTTTTCATGTGACAACACTGAAGAAATGACACTTTGCTACAATGTAAAGTAGGGAGTGTACAGCTTGTATAACAGTGTAAATTTGCTGTCCCCTCAAAATAACTCAACACAGCCATCAATGTCTAAACTGCTGGCAACAAAAGTGAGTACACCCCTAAGTGAAAATGTCCAAATTGGGCCCAATTAGCCATTTTCCCTCCCCAGTGTCATGTTACTCATTAGTGTTACAAGGTCTCAAGCGTGAATGGGGAGCAGGTGTGTTAAATTTGGTGTTGTCACTCTCACTCTCTCATACTGGTCACTGGAAGTTCAACATGGCACCTCATGGCAAAGAACTCTCTGAGGATCTGAAAAAAAATTGTTGCTCTACATAAAGATGGCCTAGGCTATAAGAAGATTGCCGAGACCCTGAAACTGAGCTGCAGCACCATACAACCGTTTAACAGGACAGGTTCCACGCAGAACAGGCCTCGCCATGGTAAACCAAAGTAGTTGAGTGCACGTGCTCAGCATCTTATCCAGAGGTTGTCTTTGGGAAATAGATGTATGAGTGCTGCCAGCATTGCTGCAGAGGTTGAAGGGGGGGGGGGGGTCAGCCTGTCAGTGCTCAGACCATACGCTGCACACTGCATCAAATTTGCCTGCATGGCTGTGGACCCAGAAGGAAGCCTCTTCTAAAGATGATGCACAAGAAAGCCTGCAAACAGTTTGCTGAAGACAAGCAGACTAAGGACATGGATTACTGGAACCATGTCCTGTGGTCTGATGAGACCAAGATAAACTTATTTGGTTCAAATGGTCTCAAGTGTGTGTGGCGGCAACCAGGTGAGGAGTACAAAGACAAGTGTGTGTGGTGGCAACCAGGTGAGGAGTATTATCCTGTTAAATGTATTTGTTAATTACGACCATATTAATGATGTATATTTCTGTACATAATTGAGATGAAATCTGTGATGCTTGTAATGCCCTGATGAAGCAAAGATATGCGAAACATGTTGGCTGACTACAAGTGATTTCAATATCTCTGTACGATCGTAAAATCTCACTGGATTGTAACTTTCTTATGGCACATTTTATATATTTTCAATAAAATGTGTATATTTTTATATTAACTGTTGTGATACTGCTTATATCTAACAGACACATCATTTCCCTTTAAAGTCCCACTACTCTTCAGAGTGAGATTTATCTCCCTCTTTAGATTTTCATACTGTGACATACTGAAGCAGAGGTGATTGACTGGCCAAGCAGGTCTCCAAACCTAGACCCTATTGAGCATCTATGGGGCATCCTCAAATGGAAGGTGGAGGAGCACAAGGTCTCTAACATCCACCAGCTCCGTGATGTCATCATAGAGGAGTGGAAGAGGACTCCAGTGGCAACCTGTGAAGCTCTGGTGAACTCCATGCCCAAGAGGGTTAAGGCAGTGCTGGAAAATAATGGTGGCCACACAAAATATTGAAACTTTGGGCCCAATTTGGACATTTTCACTTAGGGGTGTACTCACTTTTGTTGATAGCGGTTTAGACATTAATGGCTGTGTGTTGAGTGATTTTAAGGGGACAGCAAATTTACACTGTTATACAAGCTGTACACTCACTACTTTACATTGTAGCAAAGTGTCATTTCTTCAGTGTTGTCACATGAAAAGATGTGAGGGGTCTACTCACTTTTGTGAGATACTGTATATGAAACTATTTTTATCTAATGATCCTGCCAGAAAGTCTGTTGCTTACAGAACGATTTGTCTTGCAGATGTCGCAGAGTGTCAAGACAAACCACTTACCACTGACACGGGTGCTTGCAATGATCAGTTTACGGGGCAAAATGAAGTCAACACACAAAAGAGGGGCTTACATAGTAGGCGAGGTCGAAAAAAGACACTTGAAGTCCATTAAGTCCAACCTATGTGTGTGATTATATGTCAGTATTACATTGTATAGCCCTGTATGTTGTGGACGTTCAGGTGCTTATCTAATAGTTTCTTGAAACTATCGATGACCCCCGCTGAGACCACCGCCTGTGGAAGGGAATTCTACGCCCTTGCTGCTCTTACAGTAAAGAACCCTCTACGCAGTTTAAAGGGGTTGTAAACCTTGTTTTTTTTCACCTTAATGCATCCTATGCATTAAAGTAAAAAAACACCTGGCAGTGAGCGCCCCCCCCCCCCCCCCCCCGTTTTACTTACATGAGCCCCAGAACCTGACCCGTCGGGGACGCGCTGTCTCTCTGCCCAGGGTTCTTGGCTCTTGATTGGATAGATTGATAGCAGCACAGCCACTGGCTCCCCCTGCTGTCAATCAAATCCAATGATGCGGCGCTGGGGGGCGGGGGTGAGTTAAGTCATACATTCAGTGGCTACAACCGCCGAATGCTGGAGTCGGGAGTGCATCCGCAAGGTAACCCCCTTGGGAGATCGCTTCTACTAGGGGGTTACCTGATGTGGAGAGGAGCCGCGAGAGCCGCTGGGGGACTCCAGAAGACGAGGATGGGGTCCACTCTGTGCAAAACGAGCTGCACAGGAGGTAAGAATGATATGTTAGTTATTTAAAAAAAAAACCTTACAATCACTTTAAGGTTAAACCTCTTTTCTTCTAATTGTAATGGATGGCAACGTGTCTTATTAAACTACCTTCTGCGGAAAAATTTTATCCCCATTTTGTGGTCACCAGTATGTACTTGTAAATTGAAATCATATCCCCTGTCAAGCGTCTCTTCTCCAGAGAGAATAAGTTCAGTGCTCGCAACCTTTTCTCATAACTAATATCCTCCAGACCCTTTATTAGCTTTGTAGCCCTTCTCTGTACTCGCTCCATATCCAGTACATCCTTTCTGAGGACTGGTGCCTAGAACTGGACAGAATACTCCAGGTGCGGCCGGACCAGAGTCTTGTAGAGCAGAAGAATTATTGTTTAATCTCTGGAGTTGATCCCCTTTTTAATGCATGCCAATATTCTGTTTGCTTTGTTAGCAGCAGCTTGGCATTGCATGCGATTGCTGAGCCTATCATCCACTAGGACCCCCAGGTCCTTTTCCATCCTAGATTCCCTCAGGAAAATGCATTTGTATTTTTGCCACCCAAATGCATTATTTTACATTTTTCCACATTAAACCTCATTTGCCATGTAGTTGCCCACCCCATTAATGTGTTCAGATCTACTTGCAAGATTTCCACATCCTGCGGAGAAGTTATTGCCCTGCTTAGCTTAGTATCGTCCGCAAATACAGAGATTAAACTGTTTACCCCATCCTCCAGGTCCTGTATGAATAAATTAAATAGGATTGGTCCCAAATAGTAAATTGGTCCCAGGACAGAACCCTGGGGACCCACTTTCCACCCCTGACCATTCTGAGTACTCCCCATTAATCACCACCCTCTGAACTCGCCCTTGAAGCCAGTTTTCAGTCCATGTGCTCACCCTATGGTCCATGCCAACGGACCTTATTTTGTACAGTAAACGTTTATGGAGAACTGTGTCAA
Organism: Lithobates clamitans; assembly: GCA_037952925.1. NCBI lineage: Eukaryota > Metazoa > Chordata > Amphibia > Anura > Ranidae > Lithobates > Lithobates clamitans. The sequence goes on along the minus strand of JBBGZY010000052.1, from coordinate 821,653 downwards.
ATGCTTTTGCAAAATCCAGATGCACCACATTTACCGGCCTTCCTTTATCTAGATGGTAGCTCACCTCCTCATAGAAGGTTAATAGATTGGTTTGGCAAGAACGATTCTTCATGAATCAATGCTGATTACTGCTAATGATACCGTTTTCATCGCTAAAATATTGTATATAGTCCCTTATCATCCCCTCCAAGAGCTTGCATACCATTGATGTTAGGCTAAGTAGTCTGTAATTCACAGGGATGTATTTTGGCCCTTTTTTAAATATTGGTGCTACATTGGCTTTTCACCAATCAGCAGGTACCATTCCAGTCAGTAGACTGTCAGTAAAATTTAGGAACAATGGTCTGGCAATTACTTGACTGAGTTCCCTAAGGACCCTCGGGTGCAAGCCATCTGGTCCCGGAGACTTATTAATGTTACGTTTTTCAAGTCTATTTCTAATTGCTGAAACAAGGCACAAAGGGGTAAAGTAATATCACAAGTGGCAGCTACATAAAGATGCCTAATCCAAAAGTAGAGCAACAAGGGGAGGCTGGAACACCCAAAAGTGCTAAGTGATAGACCCAAAAGGATTCCCAGCAAGACAAGCAAAAAACCTCTTATTTTTAAATGTGGAAAGGTACCTTTTATGTGGAAAACTGAACAGAAGAGGCAGAAGACTTGCGGACTCGAGATCTGCTGCTCGAGTGGAAGGTAGACTGTGATCATCTATTAGTTACTACTGTAGTAGTAAATGAAGAATGACGTTCCTCCATCCCAACACCTCCGGTGTTGAAACAAGCGTACATCCAGAGCACTATATGCATCAGGAATGACAGTGACAGGGCAGAACCAAGGAGATGCCTATTCTTAAAGAGTGAACAAATTAAAGCAGCAGAAATGGGGGGCACCAAACAATTCTTGCAAAAGCACCAGGATACAAGGGATTATCCTCAAAATGCAGCGGGTCCCGTTTGATGCACACTGACATGGATTCACAAATCTGAATCACCCCCAGCAAGGGATGGACAGTAATACCAGAAAACTCAAGTAGGCAATCCAACTTCTAATCAGTGAACTCATCATAAACCTGTTTGGTGGTATGCTTGTTAAGATGGATAACTGGATTGTTTACAGTGGGCAGAGACCACTTATCAGCAATCTATTTGAAATAAAAAAGACCCTTTACATCATGAGGAAGAAGCCATGATTTTACAGGATATTTACAGTACTCACAGATAAAAAATCTGAAGTGGATACAATCCTGTGGCTGTATGAGGGGTCTCAGTTTCACATTCTGAAGCTGAATTAAGATTCAGATGAGAGTGATCCCATAGTAATAGGGGTCTCTGGGGGATACCAATAAATTGCCTCTATAAACAATATTGGAGTTTGGGCGAAGTCACCTGTTACAGTTTGACTTCCTCTGTGTGACTAATAAAAGACATGCTGCACAGCATAGTGGAGAGCAACTAGGCCCAAAGCCTTGCTTATTCACAAATTTGAGCAGCCAATGATTAAGAGGGCTGTAGGGGACTACATCACAGTAGGCAGGCAGTGGAAAGAGACCAGAGAGTGGTTGATCTGTGAAATGCTGGAAAAGCAGGAGCAGCAATGGGAAGTTGTTGAATGATGCGAGTAGAAGAATGATGAGAGTACAAGAATGATGGGAGTAGAAGAATGATGGAAGTAGAAGAATGATGGGAGTAGAAGAATGATGGGAGTAGAAGAATGATGGGAGTAGAAGAATGAAACGCACATGCTTAACACCCCCAAATCAGTGGATAGCATCAGCACTCGACTCCCTCACCCTTAACTGTTACCATTATAGGATGGCGGTGGCAGGAATTTTTAAATGAAGCTTAACAGTACCAACTGTTAAGTCCCAGTGCTAAAGTGGTTGTAAACCTCACACATGAAATATGAACAAAGCATATCCCTCTATAGTGTGTACTTACGACTTAGTGTCATATCCATCTGCTGCTTCACCCCTCTGCTATCAGCATGAGTCACTTTTGACAGGTTTTTCGGACGCCAAGAGAAAAAAGTTGACAGGGGAGGGATCACCAACCTGTGATTGACAGCCTCAGATCTGTTCCTGTGTGCAATGTGAAGGGGGTGTGTCCCTTCCCTCCAATCAGCTCTTAGAGCTCTCCTAACTGAGCTCTGCAGAGTGTGATATCAGCTCCCTGACCCCTTTTTTCTGAACTCTCAGACAAGCTTTAAATATTCCGGACTTTGAATGGATGTAGTCAAGACTGCAGATAAACAGGTGCAACTTATGTAGGAGGATTTATTTCATCTCTGTGTATCACCTAAGGCCAGTCACTTCACTGCATATATGGAAGGGTTTAAAACCACTTTAACTGTCCTTAGTTAGCAAATACCTCACTCACATCTATAAAAGTGATACCCAATTTCAAATGCAAAACAGTCTACAGTAAAAACTAAGCCACAAGCTAGATAAAATAATAGCTCTACAAACAGTAGTGACTTTTTAAGCTATCCAGCAGCTTCCACAAAATAAATAAATAATTCTGCATTCAGCTCGGTACTTACCACTTCCACCGTCTCAGCAGAATTAGCATCAAAATACACAACATAGAGCCAAGATCCATACAGGTCACAGAGTTAGGAACCTGGAACTAAACAAACATGGGGCTCAAATCACAAAAGCAAAATTCATGGTGTATTTAAAAGCTCAATTTTATTTATTTTCTTCTTACATCTGTGGGTTGCATAACTATGAGCTTCTTCAGGAAGAGCCACTACTTGACAAAGATATATTACGCCAACCTAATGTGAACACATGGGGGTTGAGTTACTAAAACCGGAGAGTGCAAAATCTGGTTACTTTGCACAGCTGTGCCAATCAGCTTCTAACTGCAGCTTGTTCAATTAAGCTTTGGCAAAAAAGTCCGGAAGATGATTGATTTCTATGCGGGGCCAATCATCATAGGACTGAAGCGGCTGAAATCAATATCCAGGCAGAAGTGCACTGCAGGAGTCGTCAACAAGGACAGAGCACCCCTTTTTTTAAATCAGACAAGTGAAAACTTGGAAATGGGGTCCAGATTAAATTGCATAAAGAGGAGCTTAGAGGAAACCACCAAGGTATAGGAACATAGAAGGATGGCCACAATCACTGGTGTAATATTATGGCTTCTATCCTTCTATGTTCCTTTGCATTGGTGGTTTCCTGTAAGCTCTCCTGTGTGCAATGTACTCTGCATTCCCTTCCCAGGTTTTCACTTGTTTGATAATAAAAATGGGGGATACACTGTCCTTGTGAACTCCTCCTGTGGTTCAAGTCTGCCCCCCACCTGAGTAATTGTTGCAGCTGCTCCACTCCTGTGATCATTGAGGTGATGTGTTCACATTCAGGGCCCATTCACACCAGAACATGAAGCGGTTAAGGCGCATTTCTGTGCCCATTTCTCACTCCAGGCAAGAACACAATGCCCTCACACGTGGGTCCCATTATTTGGCCTAAAAGCACATGGAGCAAACGAGGAGTGTTTGCAGCTACCAAACTGCAAGGTAGTGCAGTACCATACGGTTTTGTGTGGCATGATTTGTAAAAGTTGCACCTGCCCTACCTTTTGTGCATTCCTGTGCATTTGGCAGCCCACTGAAATTAATAGTCTGTCAAAAACGTGTGTACAGGTATGCACAAAAACACACACGTTCCAGTGTGAACTGGCCCTATGTTGGCATAATATATCTTTTTCAAGTAGTATCTCTTCCTGAGGAAGCTCATCATCAACTACATTCAGTGGTTTATGTCAATTGAAGCAGGTTATTCTATACGATTACTGTATGAAGAAAGTCATAAGGTTTTACCGAATGATATATATTGTGATAAAGTATCTTTTAAGCAATGTATGTGTGTTGATTGGCTGGTACCCTTAAAGTCCCATTATTTATAATGAATCATTTCTATATTAGGAAGATATTCCCTCAACACCCAACAAACCCTTAAGGCTTCCCGTTCGAGAGCAGTCGATCTAACGATAGACTCTTCTCGAACAGGAATGTTGGTACATTTTCATTCGATCAGCACTGCAGCCAATCGGCTGTCATGCTGAATATTGTGTTTTGACAGTGGAGGAGTCCCCACTGTCAGAATACAATAGTACAATGGGTGGATCAATTTTTTTTCCATCAACGTTCTCTATAGCCAGCTTTAGGGGGGGGAAGCGGTAGAAACTTGTCTTGGATGACCTTGTAGGTCAGGGAGCCCCTTTAAAGAGGTGTAATGCTAAGCAGAACCAAGTACCAGCAGGGATTCAACAATATCCAAAGTTAAAAAATTCCCCAGAAGAGGAAGTCCACATGGAGTAAGACTCCAGAAGCCACCTTTCCTCTTGAACAGGAACAAGAGGTCCCGGGGTGCAATGAACACAAGAAGACCTAAGAAAATACACTGCTGTGTGCAGCACAACAACAATGGTGAAGAGCAGCTAAAGAGGATGCCAGAAACGATGGGTTGGCGCCTGGGATAAAAGGGGTGTGCTGATCACCCAAATGTTGTAGGCAAACTACCCAAGGACCCATCCAAATGTACAAACAGACCCTCAGTTGTAGAGGTGTGGAGAATCTATCATACAGTAGGTTTATAAGAGAAGTTAGCTGACCTCTGGCTTTAAACCCGAGGAGGCTGACTGGGATGGGAGTTAGGCTCTGAAGAATGAGTACTGACTGCAGAAGTGGATGATGGAGAAGAGTGGGAGTCCTCTGCAGACCTCCTTGAGAGGCAGAAGCTGGTCACCGATGGCATTGGTAATAATGGTGTCAAGAGCAAGAGATGAAATCTCATGGAGGTTCTACGAGTTAGATACTCCTTGGACATATCATCAGTGTCTGGACCATGTAGCCAGAGCGCCTTATACATTCATACAGTTCCATGTCAGACACGTATTCAGATGCTTACAACAAGCCATCACAACTAAAGCACAAGGCTCCAGACAATTGATCAAACCACTCCATGAAATAGGGGCCTACCCTAGCGGAGGAGGAATTCCTTTTAACGGAATCTATAAATTCTGACACATTTTGACAAATTAAGGTTACTGACAGTAGAGGGCAGAGGACCGGACCAGTCAAAGTGTCAATAAATATACATCATAAAAAACTATCAATAAATGGTGTATTACATGCTGTTCATTCACTATGAGATTTGTTTTCTGTATTCTGGAAAAAAACCTGGTTGATCCTCCCGCTCTCTATCTCCCCCTTATGCTCATTTTACCCAATTCAGCTAGGGATTTTTCAGAGCAGTGTTGGCAACTCTGCACATGCTCAGTTTTCAGTGAGTTTCTATGCTGAGCATTTCCTCCCTATCACATCTGAGCAGCCCATGTGACTATAGACTGACACACGTGGATGTATACACAGTAGTAAATGACAGCCCACTCCCTCCCTCCCTCCTCCATGTGCACTAACCAGCGAAACACAATGGGGGCGGAATATTACATGTAAGGCTTCTTATTCTAAAACACAGGCTGGAGAGGAGTGACACAGCCTGTGACTGGCAGAAATCCCCCACATCAGGTTATTGCCAAAAAATAATAAAGATTTTATTTCAAATATATATTTGTATGACAACGTAAAACAGCTTAATTATATTATTTATTTACTTTATATTTTGAACATTAGGGATGAGCCGAACACCCCCCCGGTTAGCAGAACATGCGAACAGGCAAAAAATTAGTTTGAACATGCGAACACCGTTAAAGTCTATGGGACACGAACATGAATAATCAAAAGTGCTCATTTTAAAGGCTTAAATGCAAGTTATTGTCATAAAAAGTGTCTGGGGACCTGGGTCCTGCCCCAGGGGACATGTATCAATGCAAAAAAAGTTTTAAAAGCGTCAGTTTTTTCGGGAGCAGTGATTTTAATAATGCTTAAAGTGAAACAATAAAAGTGAAATATTCCTTTAAATTTCGTACCTGGGGGGTGTCTAGAGTATGCCTGTAAAGTGGCGCATGTTTCCCGTGTTTACAACAGTCCCTGCACAAAACAACATTTCTAAAAGGAAAAAAAGTCATTTAAAAGTACTTGCGGCTACAATGAATTGTCGGTCCCGGCAATACACGTAAAAGTCATTGAAAAAAACGGCATGGGATTCCCCCACAGTCCATTACCAGGCCCTTTGGGTCTGGTATGAATAATAAGGGGAACCCCAAACCAAAATTTAAAAAAAAAAATTGCGTGGGGTTCCCCCCAAATTCCATACCAGGCCCTTCAGGTCTGGTATGGATATTAAGGGGAACCCCGCGCCAAAATTTAAAAAAAAAAATGACGTGGGAGTCCCACTCAAAATCCATACCAGACCAAGAGTCTGGTATGGATTTTAAGGGGAACCCTGCGCCAAAATTTAAAAAAAAAAAAAAATGGCATGGGGTCCCCCCCAAAATCCATGCCAGACCCTTATCCGAGTATGCAACCTGGCAGGCCGCAGGAAAAGAGGGGGGGACCAGAGAGCGGCCCCATCCTGAACCGTACCAGGCCACATGCCATCGCCCCACCCCCCTCTGACGCTACGGGGAAGTCATAGGGATGTCCCCATGCGTCAGAGGGGGCGGGGTCCCCCGGGGACGTCACCGTGTGGCCCCGCCCTCAGTTATAAAAGAACTGTCACCTGAGAGGACAGTCATTATGGTGGGTGACTCCCATGGAGGCGGATCGGTGGCGGCGTGCAGGTTTTTTTTTTTCCTTTTTTGGTCCATCGGCGGAGCGAGAGAAGAAGACGACTTGGTGGGACATTTTTATTTTTTAATAAACGACTTGTCCCAAGCCATGTGTCATGTAATTTTTACCATTTTCACACTTTTGTTGTGAGATGGTAGGGGTACCATTTCACACGGGGGGAGGCCGGGATCTGGGGGTCCCCTTGTTGAAGGGGACTTCCAGATTCCGATAAGTCCTCTGCCCGAAGAACCCCACAACCACCAGGCAAGGGTTGTGGGATTGAGGCCCTTGTCCCCATCAACATGGGGACAAGGTGCTTTGGGGGGCTACCCCAAAGCACCCTCCCCATGTTGAGGGCATGTGGCCTGGTATGGTTTAGGAGGGGGCGCTCTCCCGTCCCCCCCTCTTTTCCTGCCGCCTGCCAGGTTGCGTATTCGGATAAGGGTCTGGTATAGATTTTGAGGGGGACCCCCACGCCATTTTTTTTTCAATTTTGGCGCGGGGTTCCCCTTATTAGCCATACCAGACCTGAAGGGCCTGGTATGGAATTTGGGGGTCCCCCACGCAATTTTTTTTTTTTTTTGATTCGGGGTTCCCCTCAATATTCATACCAAAGGGCCTAGTAATGGACTGTGGGGGAATCTCATGCCGTTTTTTTTCAATGACTTTTATGTGTATTGCCGAGACCCGACAATTCATTACAGCCGCGAGTACTTTTAAATGACTTTTTTTCCTTTAGAAATGTCATTTTGTGCAGGGACTGTTGTAAACACGGGAAACATACGCCACTTTACAGGCATACTATAGACACCCCCCAGGTACGAAATTTAAAGGAATATTTCACTTTTATGGTTTCACTTTAAGCCATTATTAAAGTGGGGTTCCACCCAAAAAACAAAAATACCTGGAAAAATTCTAAAAAACAAAAACAAAAAAACATTTGGATATTTTTTTTTTTTTTTCACTTACCTCTAAATGCCTGTTGCTAGGTGGTCCCTCGTAGTCTGCCTGTTCCTTAGCCTGGGCTGGTGACATCACTTCCCCCTCGGCACAGGAAGGGCTCCGCTCTGCTCCCTCCCGTCAATCATCTGTGACCCATTACAGGTCCCAGGTGATTGAGCGGCCAATCACGGCGCGTGGCGCCGCTCGCGCATGCGCAGTGGGTGCCAGGCTGTGAAGCCACAGCCCGGCGCCCACAGTTGAAATGCCGGCGCCGACGAGCGGAGGGGGGGGGACGAGCGGGGCTTCGATCCCCCGCATCGCTGGACCCAGGGACAGGTAAGTGTCCAATTAAAAGTCAGCAGCTGCAGTATTTGTAGCTGCTGACTTTTAATTTTTTTTTTTTGACGGCCCCCCTGGGTGGAACTCCTCTTTAAAATTGCTGCTCCTGAAAAAACGGCAGGTCCCAGGTCCCCAAACACTTTTTATGACAATACCATGCATATAAGCCTTTAAAATTAGCACTTTTGATTTCTCCCATAGACTTTTAAAGGGTGTTCTGCGGCTTTCGAATTTGCTGCGAACACCCCAAATTGTTCGCTATTCAGGGAAAAGGCGAACACCCAATGTTTGAGTTGAACTTACGTTCGACTCGAACATCGGGCTCATCCCTAGTGACCAGCAGCAGAGGACTAAAAGCTCCCTCTGGTAATGTTTCCCTGCAGACAGGCTGGGAAATTACAGTGACATCATCCACATACAGACATAGAAGGGACAATGTAAATTAAACCAAGTGTGTTTAGTATCACTTTAAAACAGAACTAAAAAGGCAAAACGTTTTATTTTTCATTTTTGATGGAGTACAGAAGGGTTATAACCCTTGTCTTTTTTTGCCATCTGTGTGCCATTCGGGAGATTTCCCTTCACTTCCTGTCCCATGTCAAAATCAGAAAGCAAGAGGAAATCCCTCCCAAAGTGGGGCACTCTCAGGATGTCACAATGGTCACCATTGGAAGATTTCCCCCCTTATTACTGTTCTGCTGTCAACCCAAAAAAATGGGTTTTCTCTAACTTTCAATGATAACGGTAAAAGTAACAAACGGAGAGGGTAAATCTCCATAACCGGGTCACAGACACAGCAATACAAACTGACAGGGGTTCTAATCCACTCCACTCCATCCAAAAAAAAAAAAAAAAAAACCTAGGTTTATCTTTAGTTATACTTTAAGTCAAACTGTGATTTAAGAAGGGACTCTAGCTGAGCATCGGTGGAATCCTGACAGGTAAGTACACTCATCTAGCTCAATGGTCTTCCTGTTAAGCTGGATCACTGATGTACCCATGGTGGGAGCAGACCTTCGATTTATAATTTCCTTTTCAAAGGGTAAAAATTCTGCCCTCTCTTTTGGGGACAGGACCCTTCTGGATACTTCCAGTTCTAAGAGAGAAATAAGTCAAATATCAGGAGTAGCAGAAAGGTCTGAAACTGAAGGAACTCTTAAAACCCAAGGCCTGGAACAGTAGGCTGATCCTCCAAATGCAGGATAATATGAAACAACCCCCTGACCTAAGTCAATGGCAGAGGACTGTGATGGCTCAAAAGTAAACTGTTCAGTGACAGACTGCTTTAACGCTTAATCTAAAGTCAGAAATGCTAACAGGGGCAGCAGGCCCAGTTAAAGTCAAAAACTGACTGCTGGGCATGTTTACAGCCTCAGTGTGCAGAATGCTCCAGTAGCAAAAACAAACTGTGAGGGAGTCCAGAGTGGACAAAGAGGGGTGTTATGGCCTCATCTGACAGAGTGGAAGAAAAATCCAATGAGGACTAGGCTATAACGCTATAAGAGTTCCAGATTACAGGTGTTGGAACCTTCTAGGGATATTGAGTAAACACAGCTGGAATCATTATGGAAATATGGACTGAGGATACCTGTAGCAGAAAGACTGTCCTCGTTGTATCTTAGTGAAGACATGCTGCTTTCACATAGCAATAACTACAACTAGGCCCAATATAAGGCAAGGCCTCAGGTACCTACAAGGTTCCCAGCTAGGGCTGATGAGGGTATTTGGTGGCTGAAGGTAACCGGGTCTCTGGAGGCAGGCAGTCGAAATTGACTTCACGTGATGCTTCAGGGGAATGAGCAACAGTGAAATCGGTGCTTTCTCCAGACTGCATGACAGAAAAGAGTGCATCGCTCCACCCAGCCTTAGCCTTTACCCTAGGAAAACTGGCAGTGGCGGTAATTTAAAAAAAAGGCACCCAACGTTGCAAACAGTGAGCTAGCTACTGGTGTTATACCCAAAACAGCCTTATTCACAAAACGAGCCCTCAGAGTCAGGGTCACTACTTGGGGCTTTACTACAGCTCTGAGGACTGAAAAGTGCTCCGAGGGTAACCAACATAGTACAATCTGGTCAGGAGGGTGCCACAACGCAGAGCTCTTTGATGGAAGGTTACATTTGAAGCAGCACTGTAGAGCAGAATCTTTATTAGTCAAAGGAAAAAAATCCACAAAGAAAAAAGTCTGGAAAAGAATAGATACATTGAGAAAAAGGCCTCCAAACGCCTGGAAAACTAGAAAAAACAAACAGACATGCTGGGTAGAGGACATATTATACGGGAGCTGGCCTATAACTTTTCTGTTTGCCATTGTTCAAATATGTAGGTGGCAGCATAACTCGAATGCGTCTGAATTAATGCATCACCCAATGAACGATAAAGGAAAAAAAGCTATTGACTACCTACCAGATGTTCTGCTCCATCCAAAATATCCTGAAAAAGCTGCTGTCTCACTTTTGTATCTGTCAGGTGCATGACATCTTCCTGCAGAAGAACATAACACACAACAGGTCAGGGAAAAAAACTGCTGTGAAGGTCAAAAAGTTAAAGAAAATGTAAACCCATTTCATATTCCTCATATTTGCCATGTACTTGCTTAAAAAAAAGTGGTTAATGATGTATGCTTATTAACATGCATTACATATTGTTTCAGGTTTGAGTGCTGGCTGTACACACAAGGAACATGAAAAAGCAGAAATTTGGGTGGGGGCCTAGCCAAGGGTAGAATTGTAGGTGGGGGCCTGCCACTGGTGGAATTGTGGGTGGGGGCCTGCCACTGGTGGAAATATGGAATTGTGGGCAGGGCCTGTCAATATTAGAAATGTGGGCAGGTCCTGTCACTTTTAGAAATATGAGCAGAGCTTGTCACAATTAGAATGTGGGTGGGGCTTAGAATTGCGGTGGGGCCTGCCCCTATTGAAAATGTGAGTGGTGCTGGTCACTATTGGAAATGAGGGAGGGGCCTGCCACCATTGGAATGTAGGTGGGGCTTAGAAATGTTGGTGGAGCCTTTCACTGTGAAAATGTGGGCGGTGCCTGTGACTGTGTGTGGGCTGGGCCAAACCTGTCACTGTGGAATTAAAATCGTTCACTTACACAAACAGGAGAGATGCGCTCCATGGTTTAGATAAAAGGGGGGGCAGTTTGAGTTTTTTGGGGATGATTGTTGATGAATATAAAAAGTCTATTGTGAAACATGAGGTGGACTTACAAAGTGGGTGGAAATAATGAGGAGTATGCGCCAGGCAGACAACAGCATGTGGTATTCAGTCAGTGAGCTGCAGCTGCCCTCCATCTCTGCCACACGAAGCACCAGTGAATGCACATAATTGGACCAGTAGGTGAAGCGGCCCTCCTTCGAGAACTTCGCCAGGATGCTCTTCAGAGAGTTGTCCAACGATCCCCTGGGCAGACAACAGGAAAGGGAAAGTCATACTGAGTAGTTACTCAGATATACTCTCTACTGCCTAAAAAGCCACTAGGAATCATTTACAAACAGACATTACAATTCTCTGCTGACCATTTGCTTCACGACGACAGAAGTCATTTGCCCAAGAGCAAAACATGTTTTTTTTCCCCCATGTCGGGAGTAGGGAGCTCATGGCATGGCCACACTGTCACCTGTATTCACTTTACCAAGCAATCATGTTTTGAAAGAGAATACAATTTTGTCTACCAGCATTAAATCTGAACGGAATGATCAATACCAACATAGATCATATCTTTGTACCATGTTGCTCTGCTGTCTGCAGATCCCTTGATATTCTGGGTTTAGTTGTGGCTTTGTATCATGTGACACTCTGTATATCCAGCTGATAGACTCTGTTCCTTCCACAGCCACTTCCTGCAGCAGCTAGAGCCTATAACACTACCATTTGTAGTCTTTCAGACCCTGCAAATGATGTAACTTCCTTCACAGCTCTGATGGTGGGTGGGATTAAATACAACTAATTAGCATTCAATCCCGCCCAGTCACACCTACAGAAAGAGTCCAAACCTCCCAAGTCCCACTTTACAGATCACAGCTTTATTTAGGAAGGAAACCCCTTCATACACAGCCTGTTCTGAAAGCTAGTTGTGCTGCTGCTGGGCAGGATTGAATGGATCACAATTAGAATTCAATCCTGCCCGGTTAAATATGCCGACCGGTGTGAACAGGGAAAGTCCCGCCCCTCAGATCCCACCCTTTCAGCAGCCCGCTTTCTGTGAATTGATCCATTTACATTTGAAGGAAATGCCTTCATAATAACCTCCCATAGCGCTTCTTCTGTAGTCTTGCAGTAAGCCATTATTCTTTGGTGTGCTGCAAGACAGGAATGACATAGCAGAAGGTATGACGCATATACACCTTTTACCACCCACATGAAGGCCCAGACCACCCACAGTAACCCTTTGACCCACCCACATCAACTCCCAGGACAGGTACAAGTGACCCCCATAGTCCGCCCTAAAGCTAGAGGCTCAAGGGAGGACCATGGGACATGTAGTATGAGAACTGGAAAAGGAAGGAAACCGGAAGCCAGAGAACTTTGAAATTCAGCCAGGAGGTGGAGTGAAATCCCAGACACAGAAACCTGTTGTATACAGCTAAAGGAGGTACGTTACACATAAACTGACAGTGGGGTTGAGATTCATTTACATGCAAAAAACATCTGTTGTTTTATGGAGGAAAAGCTGGAGTTCTTCTTTAAGGCCCCTTTCACACTGGGGCGAGGGCTGCGTCGGCGGTAAACCGGTGCTAAAAGCGCCGCTTTACAGTCATTTTAGCGGCGGTATTCGGCCGCTAGCAGGGGGGGTTTTACCCTCCCCCGCTAATGGCCAAGAAAGGGTTAAAACCACCACAAAGCGCTGCTGCAGCAGTGCTATGCCGGCGGTATAGCTGCGCTGCCCCATTGATTTTAATGGGCAGGAGCGGTGTATACACCGCTCCAAAGATGCTGCTAGCAGGACTTTTTTTTACCGTCCTGCCAGCGCCCTGCTCCAGTGTGAAATCCCTCGGGGCTTTCACATTGGAGACACAGCAGTGGCTCTTTCAGGGCGCTTTGCAGGTGCTATTTTTAGCGCTGTAGCGCCTGCAAAGCACCCCAGTGTGAAAGGGGTCTAATTGGGGAACACAACATATGTACTTTAGGAGGCTGGGCACTAAGTGAAGTGCAAAGGTGTATAGTCCTCTCAGTGGACTATACACCGCTCCAAATCCAGAGAGAGCTATAATAACAGAATAATCAGATCGATGCTGTAGCCATCTAGGCGAGTATGAATAATTGCTTTTTTATGAGCCCACACTTCTCTTTTAACCCCACCAACAGGCACATAGCAATGTAATCACAAAATGTTGTGGAGAGTATCCCCAAATGAACTACTGGAGAAAAGGATTTTACATTGAGTACAAAAATCCTCTTTTCTCTCAGTAATTAGTGGGAAAAACAGCAGACTTCTGGGACTTTTAAAAGCAGTGCTACCTAAGGGACTACCTGAGAACTACCCTCAAATATACACTGTTGCGTGCTTGTTGGGGAATAATTGCCATTGCGCCCTCCCCCACACACACTTAGGGAAACAGACAAAAAAAGAAAAAAACACAGAAAGCAATAAGAAACCTCCACAAATTTTGAGTAAATCCCACATTGACAATCATCACTGAGAGATCTCCCCCTCACTTTCTTTCCTGAAGACAACTGTCACTTGGACAGGAAGTAAAGGTGGCCTCCACAGAAGGAAAGTCCTGGCTCTGCACTTGACATTTTGTATTATTATTTATTAAAAAGGTAAATTCCTAAGTTTTGCACATTTCCAAGTTATAACATCACATGTAAAACAGTATGTGGGTAGCATAACGCACAAATACCTGACTACGTAGTAAATCTCCAGGCACAGGATTCTCATGATGAAAGCACAAGTTTCTAAGACACTCAGCTGGAAAATAATTAAAAGTCATGAGACAGGGATCAAGATCACTCTTAAATAGAGAAAGGGCAGACTGAATAAACTTACGTCTGAGGAATCTGAAGGGGAAACAAGTGTTCCAAAGACCGGGCCTGTCAAATTCTCCCAAAAATGTGGCCTACAGAGACAGGAAAATAATTCAGTAACATGTACCTTTAGAACTCTCAACTTGCTGGACATAAATATACTACTCACTTTGTTCTTAGTACAGACATGGCACTGTCACGGCGATCTTGCCATAAGGCATGCAGGAAGGCAATGGCTGAACGGTGTAGCTGAGGGGTGCACCAAAACCGGTCTGATTTCTTTAAGTCAATTAGATCCAGAACAACCTGCAGACAACTCCACTGTCCCAAGCTGTATTCCTGCGTGGGGAGTAAAAATGAGAAAGTTAAAAGTCACGTAGTGGGAGAGGGTCAGGGAGGCTCTTTTTTTTTTTTTTTTTGATAGAAATTTCCCTCACTTACTATGTGGTCACAGGGGAAGAAAGTAAAGCATTTCTCCCCAGTAAAGATACAATTATATAAACATGACAGAGGTGCTAACTTTTCCATGCTATATCTCTTAGTTGTAAGTGATGGTCCACTTTAAGGAGCAAAGTAGAAGTGCCTATGTCAACCAATCAGATGTTTGCTGTCCTTTACTGACAGTGCAATACCACTTATAAAATAACTATATGGGCAACACCTCCATTTTGCCTCTATATTTAGAAAGGGAAACCTTGGGTTATGTTTTACAATTATAAGACAACCAGGAAAACCACATGTACAATGAGATCTTTAAGACATGGACATTTTTACATGGATATCTGAGGGCATAAAATATAATTTAACCACTTGCTGACCGCCTCACCTAAGAGTACAGCAGCAGTGTGGCTCTCCTGCGTTGGATCACGTATCCAATACGTGATCTAGCACTTTCAGGTAGGGCTTTGTGCCCGCTGCGTTGGCTGTGCTGTGATTGGTCACAGCACAAGCTGATCAGAGGGTCCCAGCCAATGTTGCTGGCTGAGACCCAGTGATCAGGGAAAGAATGACAGGACAGAGCTCTGTGAATGTAAACACAAAGCTCTGTCCTGTCAGCAGGGATGTGCCGGTTTAGTTTCCCTGCAAAGCAGGGAATAAAAATCGGCATTCCTTAGTAAAAACAGCACACAGTGAATGCACCAAGAACTGTTACGAACACATTAACCCCTTCCCAGTAAGTATCTTTAGAACAGTGACAGTGTATATTTTTAGCACTGATCACTGTATTAATGTCGCCGGTTCCCACAAAGTGTCAGTTAGTTTCAGATTGCCCACCATACTATCACAGTATCCTCCTCCTTCCCCCTCCTCTACCACATTTACAATATTTCCTAGAACACTGCAGGACCATTATGAAAGTGCAGCATATCTCATGCATGCACAATGGGGAGAGGGCTGTGAAACAGCAGAAAGTCCCAACCACCTTTCTACAATGAAGATGACGGCGCTAATGTGACCATGCTTTATGACAAGGCGGCCAAATTAATCACTCACTTTTGTTCCATCACTCTTGTTCTTCACATCCAGGTTTAGGAAGAGTTCAATGAGGCCTGGCTGGGTCTCCACAGCCACAGTAAGAAATTCCAGAGTCATAACCTTTATCTGCATGTCCTCTATGCTGCACTCCAAGCGGTTCAAAAAAGCATCACGGATAGCAGCTGCATCACTTCCCAGGCAGGCGTACACGGACATGGGGGCCACCTGTGTGACAATTCATAGGTATCAAGACATTTTATAACTGGTGTGCAGTACTTGTATATAACTAATGTGTTTAGTCAGACTGAAGCCTCCAAATATTTCAGCAAGTAATTGGGCATATGCCATACTTCACAAACTGCAAAAAACAAACCTTTTTCTGACCTATGCAAGGGGCCATTTAAAACCCAACTCTGGGCAAAATTTCTTACTTCCTTCTTTTTTTTTTATAATAAAAAGGCAGCACAGGCTAAAATATTCTACAATATTCCTTTCACCACAAGGTGTCCTTGGTCTCCATGACACTGAGCATTACTCATTCTGGAAGACTGAGGACATATTGTTAATGCTTCGGGTGTCATGAGCTTGCCCACTAAATGCACAGCTTTTAGCATAATCAACCAACAGGAGATGACCAAAAAAGAAGACCAAGCAGGTCATGTGACCAGATTGAAAACTGGAAAAAAAAGTATTAAAAAAAACCCCAAAATGTTCAGCCAAGAGGCCTTCCAGGGAAAGGGTGCTGCTTGGTGCATTAAGCCCAGAGTTGGGCTTTTAAATAGGTCTGCAAAGGGGAGCCTTGAAATTTCTCTCCTTAAAAAGACCCTTATGAGTATACCAGATTATGCACTGAAATTGGGTACTGAAATTTTAGACTATGGGTGAAGACAACTGGAGCATAATCAAAGTGAGTTATTTTATATTATATAAAATAATATATATATTTTATATATAATATATATTTTATATATATTATATTATAGCTGTTAATATTCAATTATTCCAACAGGCTTAAACGATAAAACCATTTAAATATATATAAAAACTAAACATACACTCAAAAAAATTCTATCAACTCAAGCCATTATAGCACAAAAAACTATAGAGCAGCCTTACTGTAGCCAGACGTTTCAAAAGCTGGATAGCCAGCCGTGGTAGAGACGGATCGTATTTATGGTAGATGTATTTGGCCAAGACAGCAATAAGATTGTTCCCGTGAGCTCCTGTTGGGGGGGGGGGGGGGGGTGACAAAATGAAGATATAGTTCAGAAAGGCACAACGATTACCACAAACACGTCATGAATAATTGTATATCCTACCAAGCCCACATACCATGTTGAGTGAGTGCCTGTTCCAGAGGGGACACACTGCTAGAGGATGGCTTCAGTCTAATGACATTGTTTGTGATGGAAAAGGCCAGTTTCACAGTCTGCATTAACATCTGGCCTTGTCCTTCAGTTCCACTGCTAAAATGAAAGATTTATCCAGAAAATATAAATAAGTAAGGCATCTAGAGTTATGACAAAGTTGTTAGAATAAATAAAGGCTTTTTCCAACACTGACATTTCAGTTTTAGTGGATCCTGGTGGGTGGAATGAAATGATGGGTTCTTTTATCTCTCAAATAAAGTCCTAAAACTTTCCCGCAGTATAAGGTTTTCTCCCCCTTCCACACACAACTGACGTATAAAAGATGATTTGGAACACAAATTATATTAGTATTTGAAAACTGTACTTCCAACATAATTTTGGGATAGAAAGGCTTTCACAGATTTTCACAAGGGTCGTCATTTATAACACTTTGGACATCTTAGTCGACCACAGTGATGCTTACCTGCCAGACTGAGATGCCATGACCTGGTTGATTGTATCAACTCCAATTCCCATAATATTAATAATGGCTTGTCCTGCCTCAGTGTTAGTTAGTGTGTAGATGCACAAGGTCTGCAGGCTGGGGCTGCTGTGGACAATATTTATATTATTATTCAGTGTACACTGATATAATCAGGCTGCATTATCAGAACACATACGAAGTAAAAAAAAAAAAAAAAAAAGGAGAGGTGGGCTGTAAGCCAAGTGCATCACCTGCTGCGTTGATCTGTGTCGGGGCAGAGGTTAAGGATGGCATGAATAAGATTCAGCATCAGATAACCTGAAACAGACAGAAGTTTTAGAAGAAAAATTAAGTTGCCTGACTGCCACGCTGATCTATTAGTTTTAATACTTTCTGTGACATCAACTCAGAACACGTATGCTGATCAGATGTTCTAACTTCACCCTGACTTTCAAACCTGCATGTTTCATCTGGGTCAGTGACTTAAACTACTGAAATCAACAAAAAACCTCTAGCACATAAGGGTGGTAGCCTGGTATAGCAGCTGTAGGAGATAACACCATGTCTCTGAAATGTTAGTTAGTGCCTTGCTGCCCTCTAGGACTGGGGATGTCCTGAAACCACTACAAAAATAAATAAATAAAAGAGGGCGCACCAGGACATTATCTCAAAAATTTGTATTATATTTTAAACCATAAATTATACTCACAAACATGTGAATACAAATCTCTTATCAAGCAACTCTTCTGTTGCCCTGTGGTCCTTGACTCAGCACACTCCAAAGGACAGAGGGATCTCACCGGGGTCCTAAACTTCTAACGTGTTTCAAAGGCCTCTTCATCTGATAAGGAAGGAATTGCCTTTGAAACGCGTTAGCCATTTAGGACCCCGGTGAGGTCCCCCTGTTCTTTGGAGTGTGCAGCATCAAGATCATAGGGCTACAGATGAGTAGCTCATTGGGCCATTTTAATTCACATATTTGTGAGTATAATTTATGTTGGATTATGTTGGTCAGAAGCAGATCAGTAATAGTGGCTCCTGTATTTCCTTAGTACAGGGTTTCTTGAAAAATCATTGTTAGAAGGAGGGGTACAGGAGCATCTTATAACAGTGTCCATACTCCTAACAGGCAGTGATTATAGCCCATAGGTCTTTTGAATCCCCAGTGAATAACATAAAGATGAATGGTTGGTACAAGCTTTCAATATTGTTCATTTTCTATTTTAGTCTTACTTAGAGTTACAAAAACAAAAAAAGGGTCATACCGAGGTTTTCTCTGACTCCATGAGAGTTATAACGCCACCTATGGTAATTAGGAAGCATCTCACGTAACACAAACATGATGCAAGGCACTAGACCTTGGCTTTGGGTACTGCCCAGCTGACCCTGGAAAGACAGAGAAATGCATCATCATATATAAAGCCTGGGTAGCTGGCACAAAAGCAAAACCTGTGGTGAGGCTTTAAAGAAATTCGTACCTTCACTAAGGTGGTGATGAGGCGAAGGAATGAAATGGTGACATTGTATTCACCCAGAGTCTGCTCAATTCCAAGTAGAGTCCCAAAGCCACCAGCACTCATACCTTCAGTGCTATCCACAAGGGTGGGGGGGGAGAAAAAGACAAGTTTTTGAGCAGGATCATGTGTATAATTTTTGGAAATAAGAATGAGGGAAAAAGGGAAAATAGGCTGACAGAACAACACCTGACAATTTAAAAAGAAAGTTGGAGAATCCATATCACATTCATTTGGACTTTTCCCATATGGTTAAAGATGTTTCACAGCTTTTCTAAGTTGAATATGACTATACCACGACCTGGATAAGTTTGATCCTACATGGACATATAGGCAATCATTTTGGGTTGTATACCTGAAAATGGTGGTGGGGTATGTTCCTGATACTTATTGGAGCTGAAGAAGCAGGTTAGATAAGCTGTACAACATCTTCAACAAAGCAAGTGGGGGAAGCTCTTTTGTATTTACCATCAAATCTCTCTCAGTTCATTGGTGAGATTATCTAACCTCTCTGTTCTAGCTGTTGCCCATTTTGTTATTGCTAGCTACTCCTGAGCCCTCATGTTCTAGCTTTTTGGCTACACATCTCCTATGGCTAAAGCCCACTGTTGGCTGACGCCACAGAGCGAGTGCAGGCTTTGAAAAAAATCCCAACCATATGGTCGGGATCCACCCAGAAGCATGGATTGGCACCTGTCTCAGCCTCTCGGCGATATGCTGGGAGCCTAAGCCAACTGCTCTCTCCTCCTCCGCAGCCCAGGGCTCCAGTGAGCAGCTGACTGACAGTCCTCAGAGTGGAGGGGAGAACAGGGCAATCAGCAGTGTTTGATCGCTTAGTTCTGCCAGGGAACAGATACAAAATGGAAATGATGCTGCATCCACCTAGTATAAGTATAAGGCCCCTTTCACACTTGTATGACCTGAAAGTAGCGCGACTTTGCCACGACATGAAGCAATGCCTGTGTAATCTTGAGGTCTATGGACCTCAAGTCGCATCAAAGTCAGATCAAAGTAGTGCAGGGACTACTTTGAAGTCACACAGATATGAACAGTACTCATTGGAAATCATGGGGTATTACTTGTCATGCAACTTTGCAGTCCCAAGTCGCAGGAAAAGTCGCACAAGTGTGAAAGGGGCCTAAATGTTTAATTTTTTTTTTTTTACAGAAAGCCATACTTCTCTTTTAAACATAAAGCCCTTTAATATAAAGGTGGAAGTCACTTTCTTAGCATTCTGAGTAGTGGATGTAGGCGATAGGGCTGTTTCTTCCAATGGAAGATTATTGTCAACCGACATGCTTTATCATACTAGAAAAAAAATATATAAAGTTATATATGTTGCACATAACCATTTAAATGTAAAAGGATCATATATGTGTTTTTTGTTCTACGCCCTCTATTTTGAGCCTACTTGTTTTGTAAAGTTTACTACAAGATTGTTAAATAAAGATTATCTGAAAAAAGGGGTCAACTATCCCAAAAGTGACATCTTGGTTTAAGTAGAGCCTAGAGCTAAATGAGCACCTGGCTTCTTGGGTACTGTATACTACAAATCTTTTTCTGGAAATTTTGAATGCTCCTAAATACCTTGGCATGCTCAAGCTTCTTCTGTAGCATTTTCCATAGTATTAAATTGGAAGTAAAGGTTACATTAAATGTGCTTAAAACTCCTTCTTCTACCTATGCTGTATAGTGCGAGTAAAACAGATCCGTGTAAATACCTTATTTCAATCCACTTTGGTCCGGTCACGTGATGTAGAAGCTCTGGCTCCCCTGTGTCCCGGAGTGGCTGTTGCAGGGGAGAGGAGGGAGCAGCCATAATGTGGGCCATGGAAACCAATGTGTGATGTTCATGGATCCCAGAAATTAGCTACATTGTCCAGCGCTCCATGACACATAGGAGCAGGAGCTCCTGCATCACATGCCTGCTCATGGATTGAAATAAGGTGATCTTTTTTACCATTACTATACAGCATAGAAAGGAGGATAAGGGGAGCAGTGGTTTTAAGCAAATTTATGTAGCCTTTACTTCCATTTTAAGTCTTTAAGAGGTAAAATGCCACAACAGGTGTGCAGACACAGGAATTTAGGCACAGATATACATGATAAGCATTTTTTTTGCATGACCAAGATTTAAGAACTCACCGTGAACTTCTATTCTTGGAATCCATTCAAGGACAAAGGAAATCTTTACCCTTGGGTGTATAGTACTGCCCAGGGCTTTTTTTTTTCTCAGAGAATAGGTGCAGGAACTCAACCATGCCCTGCACACACCCAGGCACCTGCCTCCCCCTTCTCCCCATCCTGCACTCAGTGGGAGCGACTCAGGAGATCAGATCTGAGGGAGCCAAGCTGTCACTTCTAAACACAGAAGTCCAGCTTCTGTGTTTAGAAGTGATAGCTTGGCTCCCACCGAGCGATAGTGGTGAGCAGGGAGCAGAGGGCCTGAGGTGGTGGAACTGAGTTCCACCAAGTTCCAACTTAAAAAAAGCCCAGGTACTGCCTATAGGAAGACTGGAAACTAGTAAACAAAAAAAAATATAGGCCAGCCCAGGAAAGCTTCTCCCACTATCAGCATAGCTGATCAGTTTTGTAGCAGAGCTGTACAAGAGCATGATCATAAACACGGTGTCCTCCAATAAATTTAAAAATGGGTATAAAAATCACATATTTTTCTTACCTATTCGGGGACACAGAGGGTCTTCAACTTTTGGTATGTCCAAAAGCAGTCCAAGTGAAGGGTGGAAAAAACAGCAGACAAAGGCTAATAGGCCTAAGAGAACAACAGAGAACTATGGACTGCCTGAAAGACCCCAAGGTGTCATGAGATAGGGATGCCCTGTCCACCTGGTAGAACTTAAAGAAAGTGTGAACAGAAGACCAGGTAGCAGCTTTGCATATCTGGGAGACAGTTGCTTAACCCCTTGGTGCTAGCTACCGCCCCCTTTAAGTGGTTTGCTATGCTGGGGGGCTTATGGCCACGTGACCACCGCGATTGGCTGTCACAACGGTTACATGATCGGAAAAACTTTCCATGAGCCGCCGGTCACTATGCCGGGAGTGCGCAAGGCGCGTGCTCTTAGTACAGCACTGTCAGGGCTATTGCATGCAAATATAAAGGCGCTCAGTGTCAAGGCCTGGCCACCGAGAGGCCGCATATTTGCGTGCGCTCAGGGTGAAGAGGTTAAAGTGATTGTAAATGATCACCTTGTAAAACAACCCATTCAGTTTAAAATAGAAATGAAAGGCAAAACATTTTTGTACATATTGGATATATTTTTGGATATATATAAAAAAAAGGGTTGGAATTGAAGATCAGATAGCATGAAATATAATCCGGTATCCCCCCACCTATGGCACAGGTCCTGGAACATTTTCAGGGATAGGGACCACTCCCCACAGTGTCCAGGAGCTGCAGGCTAAGAAGTCTGCCTGCCAACTGTCTATGCTTGTAATGTGCATAACTGACTAGGTTGAACAGGAAAGTTCCACTCAAGACAAGATCCAAATATACTGCTCTTGTAGCAGCGAGACTCATGATTCTTCTTGGATGATTGATATACACCTCCGGTGTGACGCTGCCCAACTGAATCAGACAACACTCCAGCAAGAAGTTCTAACATTAAAGAGACAGTCAAACCGACCAAAGTTCCAGGAAGTTGATTGGTGGTCAAGACTCCAACGACCAAGTCCCCACACTGACAGGTTACCCAGGACTTCTCTCGAGACCAACAAGATGGCGTCTATTACAAATACTCTCCAAAATGACAGGAAGTACCTCCACGTCCAGAGCTGGATTCCTGAGCTGACAGGCCAGGGTTAATCTGCCTCTCGGTGGTAGAAAAACCGGTCAAGTCCATGGACCAGATCAACTAGACCAACAATGACAGATCATTGTGTTGTAGAGGTCAGATATGGAACTGGCAATTGAGATAGCCTCAAAACTGAAAATCGGATGACCGATCGTCAGTTTTTGTTTTTGCATGCTAGTTGCATATTGAGAATGGAGGAATTACAAAAGTTTCGAAAATTCTCTTAGGACAGAATAGAAAAATTGGAAGTGATGTAATGCGTTGTAGTGTATTTGTGTTGTATTTTCGAATGACAACTGTACTGATTAAATGAAAATCGTGCGATCTGGTATCATACGAGAAAAAATGTTGTGCTTGTCCAATCGGATAATCAATCGCATGAACTGTCGTGATCGGCTCTTGAAAGCTCTGTACGAAATTGGTATTTTTTGTATGTTCGGTATTGTTACATAGTCAGGTTGAAAAAAAGACACAAAAAAGTCCATCTAGTTCAACCATAAAAAAATAAAAATTAAAAAATAAAAAAATATCATACAATCCCATATATACAATCCTTTACCCAGAGTTGATCCAGAGGAAGGCGAAAAAACCCCAGAAAAGCATGATCCAATTTGCTACAGCGGGGGAAAAAATTCCTTCCTGATCCCAGAGAGGCAATCAGATTCTCCCTGGATCAACTTTACCTATAAATAATAGTACCCAGTTATATTATGTACATTTAGGAAAGAAACCAGGCCATTCTTATTGAGTGTAAGGTCCATTAGTAATCTTATGTAAAAGAGTTCAGTGTCAGAAAAGAATCTTGCTGAAGGCCTGAGTGTCCTGGACTAGACACAGATACTTGAAAAAAATTGTATGTTCTAGCAACGATTTCTGAAAGTTCACGATTCATCTGAATCGTTGCAGATTCTTCGTGGAAGACAAGTGATGACACATTTGGTAGATTCCATCCAAAATTTTCAACATGAATGAAAACATTCAGAGCTTTGAGATCCAGAATGGGGTGAATGCCCCCCTTGGGCATGGGAAGAGTGAACAGGTTGAAGAAGTAAGACACCTGGAACTATTGTTCTTACACAGAAAGTGGGGCTATGACCCCTTCATTCAGAAAAACGTAGAGCTCAATGCATATTTGCTAATCTGTGCAATAACAGAGGAAGGCTGGAAGTGAGGAAACAGGAAGAGAAACTCCAGTTTGTCGCCCTGGGATACCACATCCTGCACCCAAGCATCAAAGGTCTGCAAAGTTAACAAACAGAATTCCGCTCTGCAAAGTGGGAGACAAGAAGGCTTGTCTGATGATTTACTAGACTGAGTGCCAGGACTTGGGTGGCTGGGGAAATTGAGAGAGTGGAGAAACAAAAAAGGGCATTTCTTAAAAGACAGGTGTGACAGCCTCCGGACACCCTGTTGGGTATTTCAGCCAAGAAGCTGCTTCCCAAGAACACGAGACCAATGGATCTGGCTATAGAAACCCCAAGGACCAACACCAGTCTTGGAGTAAACCATAAAATTAACTGCTTTAATTTTAGAAACACACTAAATTTATACAGCAAACCATCAGATAAAGGGCTACTCCTATTATCTCAGACAAAGGTCACCTTACACAGTAGAGCTAGTCCCATTATCATAACAATGACCTCCTTAGACAGTCTGGCTTCCCGGACTAACTTGCATAAGAAGCCACAAGCACTTAGTGACCAGCTCTGAATCACTTAAGAACTCATTAAAACACAGAGTTCTCCAGGCCATGGTTCTCCTGCAGCCCCAAATTCGTGACAACAGGCAAAACACAGTCTGTTTCTTAGATCTTTACCACTGTGAAAGATGTGTGTACTTGCTACCATTATCTTCTATTATGAGGTTGTCAAGAGATCGGTCTGAAGAGACGTTATCCTTTGCATTTAGAGGGAACAAACGGATTATCTGGGATGTTTTCAATCTACACAGATAAATTGTTGAAAAAGTTAGTGTAAATAGAAAGTCTCTGCAGCCTTAGGAGTTTTAAATGACACAAGACTGGAAACAACACTGGTAGAAGCAACAGGCTTATCCTCATGCATCAATAAGAGCAGAAATGGTCTCAAAGGAGTTGCAAAGGCTGGAGCAACTCAAAATCAGAGTCTTTGTGGCCAAACTCTTGGAGGCCGCTAAGGCTGCAGGCATTTCAGATATAGAATCTACTGGAGAAGGGGCATGGGAGTGTGCTTGTGGCTTTTGTTATTAGGGTCAACAAAAAACTAGGTGAAATGGGTCACAGCCTTGCTTGCCCCTGGCAAAAATGTTAGCCAAGAGGGTCCAGCCACATCCGATGGTGCCAAAGAGGACCCCAAGGACAGAACAGACTTATGCTGGCCATACACTATACGAAAAATCATTCAAACCCATGTTCAAAAAATGGACATTCGGCCGTGAGAGCAAATGATAGTGCCATCATGTAATGACCGATAAATCGTTCAGTGGACATAAATTAATCCATTTTTTGTTCATTTTTTTACATATACCTAGTGCAAACAGTTCGGACGGGAAACGCATTAACCTTTCAATTTATCGTTCGTTCGGCAAAAAATTTCTAAACTTGTCCTACGTTTTTTTTGGCTCAAAAACATCCCAACGATTATCGATTTTGTGCCCATTAACTGGCTGAAAAATGAACTAACTGGCCAAATGACCGAATTTCGGCCGATTTTTTGTATAGTGTATGGCCAGCTTAAATATTAATGAAAGATAACTGGCTGACCTTGAGAAACCATGTGCACTATTCCTTCCCTTTCATTTTTATAAATCAATGTTCTTTATAAGCACTATTGTTACATTACAGGTTGTGTTCACAAAAAACACAGGTAATTAACAGTCTACAGAGATAAAGGCTGAAAACTGATTGCTTCTGCGACCACAATGTAATAATTTCAAATCAACAGGCTTCTTCGAGCTTAAATTACAAAATATACCTGATAATGTGGCCCGAGACGGGATTAACAGCGGATGGCAAGAATCCAGTGTGATGCAAGTCTATCCAAACCTTGAACCATAACAACAGAGGAATCCATTTTTATCAAACTACCCATAAATGCCTGTACACAACAACACAGATTAAACTTCCACCCTTCGAACTCCATTCTCACCTTTGCAGGCATACGTGTCGCCAACACAGTCAGGCAGTTGACACATGAGGCAATGAAATCCATAGGTGGGTTCATAACAGTTGTTAACCTGCAAATAAAGACAACAGGTAAGCAATTTTCTTAAAACTAACCTGTCTGATACTCACAATTTTTCCTTGTCAAAAGAAGTTTATTGAGTATATAATATTATAAAGATACATAAAGTAAGTTTACAAGGATCTATAAAGTAAGCTCATTGTTTTACAGTAGGGTTTATATAGGTAAATATCATGAAATTTCAAATATTAAACATTGGGTTCACGTAAACCTAAATTAAAGATATATATCATTTCCTTAGTTACTTTTGTAGGTATATAAATGATTTATACCTACTATACATATTGTTTACAGGTAGAGTGTATATAGGTCAAATAAATTCTGATAATGAGCTTTAATCGTAAGGTGGAGAAAAGGAAAGAGAAAGAAGAAAAAGGGTTGAAAGGTAGAGGTATGGTCCACAAGGTTGTCCCGCTCATCAGTTTATTATTCTTTTTAGTTCTCTTTGAAGCCTTAGAATGGGTTTCTCTGTAAGTCATTTAATCTGTTACCATGGCAACAGGACAAAGTCATTGAAATTTGACAGGAACTGTTGTTTTATCCAAGGATGCCAAAGTTTTTCAAATTTTGGAATTTGATTTTGATCGATGGCTACCATCTTAGCATGGGACATTGTATTATTCATTCTGTGAATTGTTTCTGCTAGTACCAATGTAGGAGATTTCCATGCCTTGGCCACTGTTTGTTTTGCAGTCGTTATTAGTTGGATCATAAGTTTGAATTGAGAGAGTGTTAACCATTCCGGTTTTAGATTAAGTAAAGTTATATATGGATCTGGTTGTATTATTTTTTTAAATATTTTAGATGCAATCACGAAGACTTCCTTCCAGAAGGTTTGGATTACTGGGCACGTCCACCATATGTGTAAATGTGTGCCTATTTCTGGGCATCCTCGAAAACAAAGAGCTGAGGTATTAGGTGAATATTTTGCCACTCTAGCGGGTACAAGGTACCAGCGAGTTAGGACTTTATAATTTGTCTCCAGTGCTAAGATGTTGGGTGAAGATGACTTAGATGTGAGCCATATGTTAGACCAGTCCGTGTCTTCTAAAGTTCGTCCCAGGTCCTCCTCCCACCTCTGAACGTAAGAGGGTCTATTAAGATTTACTACTCCATATAATTGATTATAAAGTGATGAAATTGTACCTTTAGCAAATGGATCTTTTGTACAGATTGATTCAAAAATGGATAATTGGGATAATGGTGTATCCCCCTTTAGGAATGGTGTATAGAAATTTTTGATTTGGAGATATCTAAATATCTCAGAGTTTGGTAGATCATATTATTCTCTAAGCGATGGGAATGAAAGGAATGATTTAGATGCTATGAAGTCATTTAGTGTCTGAATGCCTGATGTTGTCCAAGCTTTAAAAGAATTTGGGTAGATCCATGCCGGATAAAAGGCCGGATTTCTGATAAAAGAAAGGAGAGGATTGTGTGGAGATTGTAACTGATATTTGGTTTTTAGTTTATCCCAGAGAGATAAGAAGTGTTTAGTTATGGGATTATGAATTTTAAAGCGGTCTTTAGGATCAAGCCATAACAAGTTTGATATTAATAGAGGGTCATTTTCTGAAGCCTCTATAAATACCCATAATGGGATTTCCTGTTTTGCATGGTATTTGGACAGACTGGCCAAATGTGCTGCTCTGTAGTAGTTAGTAAAATTAGGGTATCCCAGGCCTCCTTTATTTTTGGGAAGATGTAGTGTGTGTATAGGTATTCGTGGTTTAGAAGAGCCCCATATAAACAAAGTTGCTCTTTTTTGTACTATTCTCAAAAAATAGGAAGGAATTGGAATAGGGAGGACTCTGAATAGATAAAGCAATTTGGGTAGAATAGTCATTTTGATTGCATTAATCTTCCCTATCCAGAATAAAGGAAGTTGCGACCATTGTTTTATTGGATTTGTGATCTGTCTTAATACAGGAGGATAATTGGTTGAGAATAAGTCAGAATGAGATGCTGTTAAATGAATTCCAAGATCTGGGATTGATTTTTCTGCCCATGTGAATGGGAGTGCAGCCCTAGCCGGGATCAATTCCATGTTTGTGAGCGAAATATTAAGCACTAGGCATTTCTTAGGATTAATCATAAGGCCGGATAGGGCTGCAAATCCATCAAGAGCTGGTATTAGGTTAGGACCAGAGACCTGTGGTGATGATAGAAAAAGTAGTATATCGTCTGCAAATATACATAATTTGTGTGTAATACCTCCTACTTCAATGCCAGTTATAGTTTGGTTTGTTCTGATGTATTGGGCCATGGGTTCGAGTATAAGGGCAAATAATAAGGGAGATAATGGGCAACCCTGTCGGGTACCTCTTTCGATATTAAAGGCATCAGATTTGTATCCAGCATATTTTATATAGGCTTTGGGTTTATTATATGATACTCACAATTTTTAATCGGTCCAAAGCTTAGAATGCGTATAGTACAATTAATTACCCTGAGCGCCTACTATACTGTATGATGCTACAAAAGCATTTGTCAATGGTTCTTTTGTAACCCAATGTTCAAATAAACACTTTGAACAAGAAAATGAACTTATCTGAACAGAAAAATAGGAGTGAACATTGCCTTGTTCTTGATGGTAGAGGTCAATGAAGCCCTCACCAACATATATGCCCTGGATTAGTCTAAGTAGCAAAGCAAAGACGACAGACTGGAGTTTATGAGCTTAAACCAAGTTGGCAACAGTATATCCAGATTTCTATCCAGACAGCTTTCTTTAAATATTTGTCCTCCTGTGTCTACCAATCACCTGCTAGAAAAAAAAATTACTGGTGTCCACAGTTCTCTCTTTGCTCACTTACCTCTGTAACAGCTGGTACATTCGAGATGTAATAGGTAGAAGATAGTCAGCTATGGATAGGTCAATGCTGATAACTTTGTGCACAAGGTCTATGATTGGTTTCACCCTGTGACAGTGCTGTATGACATCTGGAGACACAGAGTAGCGTTAAAAATGAGCATTGCAACGCAGTGGCAGAAAGTAAGATTTCATTTGTATCTCACCTGCTGTGGACACAACATGAAGGAGCATTTCAACCTCACAGGTAAACAGGGTCCAGCTACTAAATGAGAATTCCCAGCGAACAAGGAAACCATTGTCATCAGAAATCACCTGGCCGACCGTCCCCTGAGGTATGCGCAAGTTGGTCTGTCCCTGTCCTGGAGTAATGAAAAGCAAACCTTATTAAATTGGTTTTCCTCTTTCAACAAGACAGTGGAAAAGGTCTAAACAATTAGACTAATGGTGGGCAATGAAGTCTAGCGACTGGCCATTCAGCGTTGCATCGAGGGCGGGGGAGAGATTGTTACATTGTACAATAGTAAAACAATACTGCATATACTACAACCAGTGTTCTGGCATTTTATCATGAAGCATTTTGTTGCTTTATTATGAATCAGGCAAATACAGGAAAAAAAATGTATAGTCCACTAACACATTTCAGCCAGTTTACGGCCTAATCATAGACAACCAAGTCACAGTCAGCTATGATTAAGGCCACAAGCCAGCTGGAACTCTTTAATCAATGCTTTTATATACTTTTATGAATGATATGTGGACAGGCAGAGGTCCTATATTGCACCAGCAACTAGAGCTGCACGAATAATCGTTAAAAAATTGTGATCTCGATTAAACCCCCGCCCCACCACCACCACCACCACCACCATCATCTCTATGCAGAATTCCCCCATTCATTCATGTAACAAGTGTAGAGAGTCCTCTGCTCACTCAGCTGTCACAAGAAAAAAAACTGGGCAGCCTGACAAGTTTTTCACAACATTGTCCATGCTGGTAGATAACTATAAACATTGTAACTTTTCGTTCTTAGATCAAAGGGATGAACTTCGGTCTGTAAATGAGGGAAGTTTAACCACTTAAACCCCTTTCACACTGAGGCGCTTTTCAGGCATTTTAGCTCTAAAAATAGCACCTGTAAAGTGCCTCTCATGCCTCCCCAGTGTGAAAGCCTGAGTGCTTTCACAATGGGACGGTGCGCTTGCGGGATGGGAAAAAAGTCCTGCAAGCAGCATCGTTGGGGAGCGGTGCGGGATCGGTGTAAACACCGCTGCCAAAATGCCCTGCCTATTGAAATGAATGGGCAGCGCTGCCGAAGCGCCTGCAAGGCGCTTAGGCAGTGCCGCAACACGGGTGCTTTTAACCCTTAATTCGGTCACTAGTGGGGGTTAAAGGCGCCCCGCCACCAGCCGAAAAGCGCTGCTAAAATCACGATAAAGTGCCGCTAAACCTAGAGGCGCATTACCGCTAATGCGGTGTTGCCCCAGTGTGAAAGGGGTCTTAAAGGCTAAACCTTTTTCTGACACTTGTTTCTTACAAAGTTAAAATCAGTATTTTTTGCTATTACTTGGAACCCTCAAACATTATATATATTTTTTTAGCAGAGACCCTAGGGAATAAAATGGCGATTGTTGTAATATTTTATGTCACACTGTATTTGCGCAGCCGTCTTTCAAACGCAATATTTTGGGGGAAAAAATACACTTCAATGAATTAAAAAGAAAATAAACAGTAAAGTTAACCCAATTTTTTTATATAATGTGAAAGATGATGTTACACCACGAGAATCGTGATCTTTATTCTAAGCAAAAAAAAATCGTGATTCTCACTTTAGCCAGAATTGTGCAGCTCTACAGCAACCTCCTGTGAAATTTATAAACAAACCAGGTCAGGAAGGTAAACTTCTTTTTTTCTTATCATTCACAATCTTCTACATTTATGCATTTTTCTCTTTGCTTGGAGAGATGAGCAGGGAGGTGTGGTAGTGAAAGGAATGTGAACACAAGCAGCAACACAGTGCCTCTTTAGAGTTCTCCTCCCTGCTTTAAATCACTTATACACACTTTCCCAACACTCCACTTTCACTCCATCACTCAACACTGTGTAAGTGCCCCATCAGAGCATACACAGGATTGACGAGTCAGGGATGAGGCCATGGCAGGAGTTCACATGCTTACCCATACGCAAAAGCACTGGGTACTCTGTAGGGGCTGCAACAGATTCAGTATATTCTCTGAATGGTAAAGAGTCTTCTTTTACGCAAGGTGCAAGTGCAGAGCACAGGTACACTCTAAACTGTCTCTACCCCACACACTTTGCTATGAGTGGCTCCAAGTTTAGTCATTCACAAACTTTTATATAAATGAACCATTACACAAACTTAGAGGTTACCCAAGGCATATAGAAGTTTTGGAGTGCGCCTCCTCCAGAGAGTCTCATCGTTATGCGACATGACATCATGAGGTTTGTGCTTGTAATGTTCTGTGTAATGGGACATCTTATCCAGGAAAGTGTACACCTGTAATAAATTCACATAACGTAAACCCCAATCAGCTCAATCTGATCAGCTACATAGCAATAACCCATCAATTATTCTCTCCATTACCTTTTTGGCAGTGGATTTGCTGGAGACGAGAGCACTTAAGAGCTGGAGAAGAGGTGCCAGGCGGGCAGGGAACATGGTGCACACACTGTCCAGCAAGACTCCCAGGCCTACAGTAGACTGCTAGTGGTCAAAAATAAGACACAATCATTAGTCCATACTGAAATGTTCAGCTTCAGTCATGTGTTCTTTAGGCATGAGCTCAGGCAGGTTCGGACACAAGTCTGAATACACAATCATAGGTGGCAAAAGCATGCCCCAACCCGCATCCGCACGTATAAAAAGGGCATCTATAAGCTTGAATAAAAAATAAAATCGCGCTAAATATGTAAAGTGATTGTGTACACATGCATTCACTTATTGATATAGCGATGTGCCCATATACATATCACATCTGATGTGAGCAAATTGTGAAAAATATCATAGCACCAAAACTAAAAGAACAATTGAAAACATGTAAAATAAGTCCAAAACATATAGTGACAATATCACCCGTGAGATTGCAATTGGATGATAAATTATTCTAAAAAGTCCATGGAGTCTTCGATAGTATAGAGAAAGATAGTGCCTGGTCCACCACCAAAGAGGTTTGCCGCTTACCAGAGATCCATGATCCCCCATTACAGAGGATCAGGGAAAGCCTGTATTGGAAACTGTCCTCCGGGACATAGCAGATGCAGCCAAAACCTGGATTGATTGATGGTAAAGTGTGGTATTCAAAACACACCCAACGCAGGCGTCACCTCGTATCGTTGTTGCTGTTTCCAGTAGGACGGGCTTGTCTGAGTGCTTACCGGCTGGCACACCAGACATACAGGCGCTTTTTCTACTAATACAATGTGAGTGCAACCTTGTTTTTAACATTCAATAAAGTCTTATGGTTTTTACACTATTGGAGCCCTTTATATCTTTCATGTCATACTTATCCACTTGCGAGTTGGGGATGGTACGATGTGATCTGAAGATATATAAGCTCCATTAGGTGTGTTTTGAATACCACTTTACCATCAATCAATCCAGGTTTTGGCTGCATCTGCTATGTCCCGGAGGACAGTTTCCAATACAGGCTTTCCCTGATCCTCTGTAATGGGGGATCATGGATCTCTGGTAAGCGGCAAACCTCTTTGGTGGTGGACCAGGCACTATCTTTCTCCATACTATCGAAGACTCCATAATATACAGATGGACTTTTTAGAATAATTTATCATCCAATTGCAATTTCATGGGTGATACTGTCACTATATGTTTTGGCCTTATTTTACATTTTTTCAATTGTTTGTTTTTTTAGTTTTGGTGCTATGATATTTTTCACAATTTGCTCACATCAGATGTGATATGTATATGGGCACATCGCTATATCAATAAGTGAATGCATGTGTACACAATCACTTTACATATTTAGCGCAATTTTATTTTTTATTTATTCTTATACACTGTGTTTATGTTGTGCAGGAAAATCGCTGCTTTACAATTTAACCACTTCAGCCCCGGAAGGATTTACCCCCTTCCTGACCAGAGCACTTTTTACAATTCGGCACTGCGTCGCTTTAACTGCTAATTGCGCGGTCATGCAATGCTGTACCCAAACGAAATTTGCGTCCTTTTCTTCCCACAAATAGAGCTTTCTTTTGATGGTATTTGATCACCTCTGCCGTTTTTATTTTTTGCGCTATACACGGAAAAAGACCGAAAATTTTGAAAAAAAATGATATTTTCTACTTTTTGTTCTAAAAAAAATCCAATAAACTCAATTTTAGTCATACATTTAGGCCAAAATGTATTCGGCCACATGTCTTTGGTAAAAAAAATGTCAATAAGTGTATATTTATTGGTTTGCGCAAAAGTTATAGCGTCTACAAACTAGGGTACATTTTCTGGAATTTACACAGCCTTTAATTTATGACTGCCTATGTCGATTCTTGAGGTGCTAAAATGGCAGGGCAGTACAAAACCCCCACAAATGACCCCATTTTGGAAAGTAGACACCCCAAGGAATTTGCTGAGAGGCATGTTGAGCCCATTGAATATTCATTTTTTTTGTCCCAAGTGATTGAATAATGACAAAAAAAAAAAAAAAAATTACAAAAAGTTGTCACTAAATGATATATTGCTCACACAGGCCATGGGCATATGTGGAATTGCACCCCAAAATACATTTAGCTGCTTCTCCTGAGTATGGGGATACCACATGTGTGGGACTTTTTGGGAGCCTAGCCGCGTACGGGGCCCCGAAAACCAAGCACCACCTTCAGGATTTCTAAGGGCGTACATTTTTGATTTTACTCCTCACTACCTATCACGGTTTTGAAGGCCATAAAATGCCCAGATGACATAAACCCCCCCCAAATGACCCCATTTTGGAAAGTAGACACCCCAAGCTATTTGCTTTGAGGCATGTTGAGTCCATGGAATGTTTTATATTTTGACACAAGTTGCGGGAAAGTGCCAATTTTTTTTTTTTTTTTTTTGCACAAAGTTGTCACTAAATGATATATTGCTCACACAGGCCATGGGCATATGTGGAATTGCACCCCAAAATACATTTAGCTGCTTCTCCTGAGTACGGGGATACCACATGTGTGGGACTTTTTAGGAGCCTAGCCGCATACGGGACCCCGAAAACCAAGCACCGCCTTCAGGATTTCTAAGGGCGTACATTTTTGATTTTACTCCTCACTGCCTATCACAGTTTCGGAGGCCATGGAATGCCCAGGTGGCACAAACCCCCCCCAAATGACCCCATTTTGGAAAGTAGACACCCCAAGCTATTTGCTGAGAGGCATGGTGAGTATTTTGCAGCTCTCATTTGTTTTTGAAAATAAAGAAAGACGAGAAAAAAAAATTTTTTTTTTCTTTTTTCAATTTTCAAAACTTTGTGACAAAAAGTGAGGTCTGC
The DNA here is from genome assembly GCA_037952925.1 of Lithobates clamitans. NCBI lineage: Eukaryota > Metazoa > Chordata > Amphibia > Anura > Ranidae > Lithobates > Lithobates clamitans. Next base: position 787,564 of record JBBGZY010000052.1, on the reverse strand, counting down.
AAAATACTCACTATACCTCTCATCAAATAGCTTGGGGTGTCTACTTTCCAAAATGGGGTCATTTGGGGGGTTTTTTTGCCACCTGGGCATTCCATGGCCCCCGAAACTGTGATAGGCAGTGAAGAGTGAAATCAAAAATTTACGGCCTTAGAAAGCCTGAAGGCGGTGCTTGGTTTTCGGGGTCCCGTACGCGGCTAGGCTCCCAAAAAGTCTCACACATGTGGTATCCCCGTACTCAGGAGAAGCAGCAGAATGTATTTTGGGGTGTAATTTCACATATTCCCATGGCATGTTTGAGCAATATATCATTTAGTGACAACTTTGCGCAAAAAAAATAAAAAAAATAAAAAATTGTCTCTTTCCCGCAACTTGTGTCACAATATAAATTATTCCATGGACTCAACATGACTCTCAGCAAATAGCTTGGGGTGTCTACTTTCCAAAATGGGGTCATTTGGGGGGGGTTTGAACTGTCCTGGCATTTTATGCACAACATTTAGAAGCTTATGTCACACATCACCCACTCTTCTAACCACTTGAAGACAAAGCCCTTTCTGACACTTATTGTTTACATAAAAAAATAATTTTTTTTTGCAAGAAAATTACTTTGAATCCCCAAACATTATATATTTTTTTTAAAGCAAATGCCCTCCAGATAAAAATGGTGGGTGTTTCATTTTTTTTTTTCACACAGTATTTGCGCAGCGATTTTTCAAACGCATTTTTTGGGGAAAAAACACACTTTTTTACATTTTAATGCACTAAAACACACTATATTGCCCAAATGTTTGATGAGATAAAAAAGATGATCTTAGGCCGAGTACATAGATACCAAACATGACATGCTTTAAATTGCGCACAAACGTGCAGTGGCGACAAACTAAATACATTTTTAAAAGCCTTTAAAAGCCTTTACAGGTTACCACTTTAGATTTACAGAGGAGGTCTACTGCTAAAATTACTGCCCTCGATCTGGCCTTCGCGGCGATACCTCACATGCATGGTGCAATTGCTGTTTACATTTGACGCCAGACCAACGCTTGCGTTCACCTTAGCGCGAGAGCAGGGGGGACAGGGGTGCTTTTTTTTTTTTTTTTTTTTTTTTTTTCTTTATTATTATTATTTTTTTATCTTATTTTTAAACTGTTCCTTTCATTTTTTTTTTTTTTTAAATCATTTTTATTGTTATCTCAGGGAATGTAAATATCCCCTATGATAGCAATAGGTAGTGACAGGTACTCTTTTTTGCAAAAATTGGGGTCCCAATTAGACCCTAGATTTCTCCTCTGCCCTCAAAGCATCTGATCACACCAAGATCGGTGTGATAAAATGCTTTCCCAATTTCCCAATGGCGCTGTTTACATCCGGCGAAATCTACGTCATAAAATGCTCGTAGCTTCCGGTTTCTTAGGTCATAGAGATGTTTGGAGCCACTCTGGTCTCTGATCAGCTCTATGGTCAGCTGGCTGAATCACCGGCTGCATTTTCAGGTTCCCTGTTGAGACAGGAGAGCCAGAGAAAAACACGGAAGATGTTGGGGGGGGGGGGGCATTCCCTCCCACTGCTTGTAAAAGCAGTCTAGAGGCTAATTAGCCACTAGGATTGCTTTTACATGAAAGCCGACGGCTGGCTGAAAAGAATGATACCAAGATGATACCTAAACCTGCAGGCATCATTCTGGTATAACCACTCAAAGTCGTGAATGGCATACCTGAAGACAAAAAAATGGTTAACAATAAAGCACAGTAAACGGTAAGGTATAAAAAATTGCATACCTGAAAAGCAAACATGATAAAACATAATAACAATAAAACATTGCAGAATAGAATACAGTAAAAAAGAGCAGAACAATAGAGAGAGAATAGAGAGAGAGAGAACAATAAAACGACAACTATTTTTATTTTATATTTTTGTTTGTGTTTTTTTTTTTTTTACACTTTTTTTTGTAACTAACTATAATAACTGTAACCGGTTCCAGGTTCGGGTCTCTCAAAATGCGATGGCATCTCGGGAGACCCTGTGAAAGTGTGCCTAGTCTGTGCAATGCTGTACCCTACGCTAATACTCAACTAGTGCATGGTAGCGTTCAAAACATTCACCAATGCAAAGACCAGGATTGTCAGGACAGGAGGGACAATAATAGCGGGTGTCACGGCTATATCCGCGCTTGCTGCAGACACAACATATTTTTTGGGGGGTTCGCTGGCTAGGGGTACTCGGGAGGACATAAAGAAAATGCCTCTCATGCAGCCGACTGCATTTGGTTGGGGATGTGAATGGGGGAAGTACGGGCGCTGCAGAAGTGGTGGGTTCCCAATTAGGATTGGCGAATGCAGCAGGAAGGGCACTATGGGCATGACGGGCCTGTGTTTGTCTTTTTGGTGGCAGCGGGACACTACTTGTGCTTGCCACCTCACCAGCTTGAACTGCACTTATGGGACTCGCCACGTCACCAAGTGTTACTGCAGTGCTGGTTTGACTACGACCGGGGTGTACTAGGCCTCTGGTGCTTGCCAGTTCACCAAGACGCTACAAAAAAAACTGTTAGCGATCGCAGGGATCAGGCCTGACTCTGCGAACGCTGCAGTTATGCGTTTAGAGTTTTGTAAGTGACAGTGATCGATCGATACTGCACTTGGGTGGGCTGGGCTGGGCCGGGCGGAGGGGCAAAACGCAGGTGCTAGCAGGTATCTGGGCTGATCCCGCTAACACTGCGTTTTTGGGAACCCTAAACTGCTGGGGACGCTAGTATAGATCTGATCGGATCAGATATTGATCTGTTCAGATACTATACCACTAAGGGAGGTGTACGCTGCGTGCGTGGGTGTTAGCGGTACTGGCGCTAACCTGACGCTGCCTGGGGCTGGTGCTTGCCAGTTCACCAAAATGCTACCAAAAAAACTGTTAGCGATCGCAGGGATCAGGCCTGACTCTGCGAACGCTGCAGTTATGCGTTTAGTGTTTTGTAAGTGACAGTGATCGATCGATACTGCACTTGGGTGGGCTGGGCTGGGCCGGGCGGAGGGGCAAAACGCAGGTGCTAGCAGGTATCTGGGCTGATCCCGCTAACACTGCGTTTTTGGGAACCCTAAACTGCTGGGGACGCTAGTATAGATCTGATCGGATCAGATATTGATCCGATCAGATACTATACCACTAAGGGAGGTGTATGGTGCGTGTACGGTGCGTGCGTGGGTGTTCGCGGTACTGGCGCTAATCTGACGCTGCCTGGGGCAACGCATATCACCGCCGGGCGATCAGGGGGCTAAACCTTTATTCGGTAATAAACGGCGGGTGCCCTGACACTATAAAAAATAAACTAACTAACCAGCGTCACCCGTAACAGTTATACGGTGATCAGTGGTGAAAGGGTTAACTAGGGGGCAATCAAGGGGTTAAAACATTTATTAGATAGTATATGGGGGTCCCTGTCGCTATAAAACACTGACGGCGAACCTAAATATTTACGTCCCTAACTAGCGTCACCAGCGACACTAATACAGCGATCAGAAAAATGATCGCTTAGCAACACTGGCGACAGGGGGTGATCAAGGGGTTAAAACTTTATTAGGGGGGGTACTGGCGCTAATCTGACGCTGCCTGGGGCGACGCATATCACCGCCGGGCGATCAGGGGGCTAAACCTTTATTCGGTAATAAACGGCGGGTGCCCTGACACTATAAAAAATAAACTAACTAACCAGCGTCACCCGTAACGGTTATACGGTGATCAGTGGTGAAAGGGTTAACTAGGGGGCAATCAAGGGGTTAAAACATTTATTAGGTAGTATATGGGGGTCCCTGTCGCTATAAAACACTGACGGCAAACCTAAATATTTACGTCCCTAACTACCGTCACCAGCGACACTAATACAGCGATCAGAAAAATGATCGCTTAGCGACACTGGTGAGGGGGGGTGATCAAGGGGTTAAAACTTTATTAGGGGGGGTAAGGGGGGTACCCTAGACCTACAGGGGGGTTACAGTAACTGTCCTAACACTGCTAACTGTCACAAACTGACACTATGCAGTAATCAGGAAAAAAAAAAAAAAAAAACCTGCTTGGTGTCAGTTTGTGACAGGGGGGGGGGGGTGATTGGGGGGGGATCGGGGGGCGATCGGGGGGGGATCGGGGGTGTAATGTATGCCTGGCATGTTCTACTGTGTGTGTTTGTGTTGTGCACTTACTTACATGTCATCTCTCCTCGGCGCTGGAACGGAAACTGACAGCCGAGGAGAGATGACATCACATCCTCTGCCTCTGTGTACTATACAGAGGCAGGGGATGTTTGTCATTGGCTGGGAGCGATCGCGAGGGGGGGGCCACGATCGGATGGTCTCCCCCTCGTCTCTCATCGCTCCCAACCAAATGCCGACCGCAGCTGGCACAGGGGGGGGGTCCGATCGGACCCCCCACCCGCGGGAAGGCAATCACGTTTCAGGTACGTGATTTTGCCTGCCCGTGCCGCTCTGCTCACGTATATAGGCGTGAGGCGGTCGGCAAGTGGTTAAGGTACTTCACTAGTACCCTTAGGGTTTGGGTATATATTTCTTACCAGAGAGCAGTTTCTTTTTTCTATCTATAAGCTTGGCTGTGGGGCGGGGAATGCCGCATATGATTGGCTGTCTAATTTGACAGCATGGCTCAGGCCAGTTCGGAGTCATGTTCAAACCCATCTGAGCGCATCCCTGGTCTTCATATTGGCTACCTTTTTCAGTATACTTGTGGATAGAGATGAAGGTGATCTATAGATTGGGAGATACAGTTCCTTTCAGGAGTGTCATCATTTTTTGACTGAATATGAAAAACCACATAATTCATGGAATCAAATAATCAAAAGTATATGAAACTTATTTTACACATATTGGGCAAATCTGTACGCACATAAAAGGAATGAAACAGAAATTTACTGGAAAGGTTCTGTGTATTTTGTAGTGACTGCAAAGCAAATCTAATGTCTGCGTACCTGTTGTAGGTTTATCAACAAGGTGACAAAGTAACAAATAATATAACTATAGCATATAGTTCCCGAATAGACCTTTCTTGAAGCCCCACAGATGTAGGTCAGGATTTTGGCATCAAGCATCATATCCTGCCCACTAACTACTCACAATGATTACTGGATATCACTGAAGTTGTCATCAGGGGATGGGGTCTAAGAACAGTAAGAGATGTTGATAGCATGTGCCTGCACAGAACTGTTAAAGAGGAAGTAAACCCTGATGGGTTTTACTTCCTCTTTATTCCCCTGCAAAGTAAAAGCATAATGGGCTAGTATGCATCGCACTTACCACTTACCTGCAAATGAAGCCCGCAATGCCCCCGCTGGTGGAAGCATCCATCTACACCCCTCTTCCTTCCAGGGTCGTGGACTCTGGCTTTGTGACTGTCTAGAATCGCTGGAGCTGACGGTCACGGCACGGGTCCTATAGAAACGTCACAATCGTGCCCTTTCTAAAGTGCGCATGCGCCAATGACTTGGCGCAAGCATTTATGGTAAATATTTCCTAAACCGTTCAGGTTTAGATGATATTTCCAGTACCTACAGGTAAGCCTTAATATGGGCTTACCTGTACGGAAAAGTGGTCTGTAAGGGTTTACAGACCACTACACAATGACTACTGTAAGGGCTTGTTCACACCAATAGCAGTGGGACTGCATTGGGTGACTATTCCAATGCAGTCCCACCACAAGACAAAGCAAAATGCCTTACCTTCTATGTGCCTGGTTCACACCACTGCATTGCGGTGCCCGATCATGTCACAGCTGTGATTGGCTGTCACAGTGGTCACATGATCAGGAGCCCACAGGACCCCCTATTACTTTTGAGAGCTTGGTCACTGTGCTGGGAGCACACAATGAGTGCACGCTCAGCACAGAAACCTCATATGTGTGGCATGTGGGCATTAAAGCCCACGCTCTTTACTCCTGCATTTTGTGGGCAGCAAGAGGTTAAATTGCACTGCCACTGACCCCTAATGCAGGGGTGAATAAACATCACTGCCACTGACCACCAATGCTGAGGGTTAATATTGCACTCACTGACACAAATGCTAGGGGTTATTATTGTGCATTGCCATATGCTGCAAAAAAATGCAGCAGGACCAAAAATTTGGGTCGTTGAGATGCGTTATAGCCGATTTATTTTGAATGGGCGGCACACAATGTACGAAAATGCTCTGGAATCGTTAGGAGCCACACCTGAGTCCATCTATAATTTTCAAGTTGACAACAACTGGCATAGAGGGTTCAATAAGATCCGACAACCACACCACTATACCAGTTCCCCACAAATTAAGTTTAATTAAATTTAAGTGGTCCATATACTTTGGTCCAACTTTGTGTTGAATTATTCACTTTAAAGATCATCACAGAGGACAAGGGGACACTCTTTACGTCTGGAGGAAAAGAAAAGAAAGGCATCTTCAAAGTAAGAGCTGTGAAAATGTAGTACAGATTTCCTCCAGAGTAGGTTCTGGCCAGCTCAGTAGATTTATTTTTTAAAAAAATGACTGAATTCTTTCCTAAATGTACTGTACATTTAGGAAAGAATTCAGTCATTTTTTTAAACATAAATCTACTGAGCTGGCCAGAACCTACTCTGGAGGGTACCAATATTTATAAGTAAAGTTGATCCACTGAATATCCGATTGCCTCTCGGGGGATCAGGAAGGAGTTTTTCCCCTGCTGGAGCAAATTGGATCATGCTTTGCTGGGTTTTTTGCATTCCTCTGGAACAACTGTGGGTGTAGGATTGTGGATATGGGATTGTGTATTTTTCCCCCCCTTTTATAGGTTGAACTAGATGGACTTGTGCCTTTTTTTCAACCTGGCTAACTATGTACCTATGTAATTTAGCACTTGGGTAACATCACTCCATCTTAGATTTTTTTGACAAGCTTTTTTTTTGTTCTAGAATAACAATGCTCCCTCAATTCATCTGCAGTGATGTTACACATTTCTGAGATGACTACAAGCAGCTGTGTGCCAACGTGTCCTGGCACATTCTTCTGTAGTCCTCATAGTCAAAATGTGACTTTTAACCACGTTCACATTGGGCTGATTTGGCATGCGTGGCGGTTATTACCGGGAATGGCACCATCCGAATCCAACTTTGCGGCACCGCAACGATTCCCAAAAGTAGTTTCTGTACTACTCTTGGCGACCTCATGGGCGATTTGAATAAACATCTGTGCATGAACCTGCACAGATGTCTGTCATATCGCCCCCGAAGCCGGACTGTATTGCCGGTTTGAAATAGTGAGAGTTCTACTGAATCTCATTGTGTGGCCCCTTGTCCTCTTACACTCCTTGAGACTGAAAAGTTTTCTGCCTACGCTGGGATCACCAATGAGGTATTTGTATACTGCTATCATATCTCCTCTCAAGCGTCTTTTCTACAGGGAGAATAAATTCAGTGCTTGTGTTCATTCCTTGTAATTAAAGTCCTCCAGTCCCATTATTAATTTGGTTTCCCTTCTCTGGACTCTCCCCAGCTCCAGCACATCCTTCCTGAGGATTGGCAACCAGAACTGGATGGAATACTCTAGATGTGGCCAAACCACAGTTTTATAAAGTGGCAGGATTATCATTTTATCTCTGCAGTAAATTCCCTTTTTATGCAAGCTATTAGTCTGTGGGCTTTGCTTGCTGCAGCTTGACATTGCATGCTATTGCTCAATCTGTCTTCTACCAGGACCCCTAGATCTTTCTCCATCCCCGATTCCCCCTAGTGAGTAGTTTGCATTTATATTTTTAGCCCTCAAGTGCATCACTTTACATTTCTCAACATTAAACCTCATTTACCATGTAGTTGACCACCCCATTATTTTATTCAGGTCTTCCTGTAAAATTTCTATATCCTGATGTGAAGTTATTGCCCTGTTTATTTTTGGTCCATCTGCAGAAACTGAGATTGAGCCATTTATCCCATCCTTTATATAATTTATGAATAAATTAAACAGAATTGGTCCCAAGACAGAGCCTTGGGGTACCCCACTTGCCACTCCGGACAAGTATAAGTGCACAATATTTATCACCACCCTTTGGACACAGCCCCCCTAACCAGTTTTCTATCCATGAACTAACTGTATGGTCCATGCCTATAGACCTCAGTTTGTAGATTCAGCATTTATGGGGAACTCTATCGAATGCTTTTGCAAAAATATGGCATACTACTTTTGGTAGTAAAAAACACTTAAGGAATCCAGTCAAAACATTCTTTGTGCAGACAAGCTACTGTAGGAAAATGTTATTACTGAAATTCAGGGGCAACATGGTGGCATGTTGTCCACAAATCCGCTGGCATATCTCCCCACTTACTGTATTCCAGAAAAGTTCTGACAAGTTTGGTGCAGTCAGTACTTGACAAGCAGTATCAATTATGTCCTGTAAAAGGCAGAAAACAAAGTTAAGAAAAAAAATCCACATACATTCTTGAATCTCACAATGACATGCTGGAGAACTAAATTCAAGTAAGGGGACATCAGGTAACGCTCCCTAAAACAAAGTCTTCCCAAAAGGAGACATGACTTCTAGTCAAATTACATTTTCACACAATCAAGAAATTATTTAAAAAACAGTGGATGAGGCATGATTTACCCAAGTTATTATTCTTTAGCAGACATCTTGACACAATCAACTTACAATAAAGCAAAATACCAACTATGTGAAATTAAATTTTTTGCCACCCCTCTGCAGAGGTTTCAGCAGCAAAAAGCCCAATTGCAGCACTTTGCACAATGGGACTCAGTGGCTTCAGCTAGTGCTCCAGACTGTTAATTATTTTGTGCTTTTCAGGGACGATAACCACTGTATGCCTTAGAGGGGTTGTCAGGGTGCTTTGGTCTTTGCAACATGCCCACATGTGCACTGTTAAAGTCATGGGATGCCAAGAAGTCACTGGGGGTCTCCCCCCTTACCAAATATACCCCTATTTAGGGTAATGACTGGTTCCCTGAGCTATCTATCCTCCAGGGCTTCCAGAGGTGGGAATGGGCAGGAATTCTTACTCTTTCACAACTATATGGGAAGGGTTCACTTCTTTGAGCAGCTAATAAGCGAATTTTTCCTCCACTCTAGGTGGCTTTACCAATTTTTGCAGCTGTGCCATGCTTTTGCATGCTCAATTTTCTTCTTCCCCTGTTTAGTTTTCCTTGGAGTCAGTGTTGGATAGAGTAGTATAAGCGTCTTCCACCAGTGGTCCTCATTTCTGTTACCTACTCAGCACTTTTAGAGAGCTCCTTTTATAAATTCCATCTGCCTTCTAGAGCAAAGTAGGAACAGGATATCGGGCCCATTTCAAGCAAAGCTTAGGAAGAGATTCTTCAGGCACTCCTCCATGTTTCACTTTCCTCTTCGCATAGGTTAACCTGGATTTTTCATTCTCCATAGGGTGTAGAGGACCCCGGAATTTTTGTGTGCTATTAGCTTAAGAGCCTATCCGGCCTGTCCTACCGTAGATGTGGTAATTCAGGGTACCCAACACACTTATTATGGTGTTACTCGAAACTCCAGAGGTATTGGGCGGAGGTTGTGGGCACATTTAATGGGATTTTAAACGTGAACATTCCAGTCGATCTTTTTACATTCTTATTGGGGTACTATGATATTTCGTTGCTTAAGCCGCCAATGAGGATCACTGTTGTAAGTAAGCTGTTCGTGGTTCGACGGATCACCACCCCTAAGTGGACTTCCCTGCATTCTCTGTCAATTTCTAACTGGATATTCAGTTTAATAAGTTCCTTTCTGATGAGGCACACCTTTTTCTTAGAAATTCATTAAAAAGGATTTCATTCAATTTGATCACCTTGGTTGACCCATATAAACCCAGAACCAAGTTAAAGTGGATGAAAACCCACTCTCATCATTGCTAAAATACTGCCATAGTGCTTATCTCTAAGGATATACATGTTTCCTGCATGTATCCTTACCTGTCAAATGTCTCCCCTTTTTCTGTTTGTAGCCCCGCAAAACTCCGGATTCAGTGGGAGGGTATCTTGTCCAGCGCTCGGTGGGCAGAGTCGTGATGTCAGTAGACATCCTGCCCATGCCCACCTCTACACTCCCCTTGGTTTTGCCAGCATCGTGAGGACAAACCTCACGGCAGGGGGGTCTAAAGTGCGCACACAGGAGTGGCAGGGCGCGTTCTGTGAAGAAGCAGAGCCCGCTCATGGCCTCATGTCACTCCTGTGCATGTGCATATGCACAGCCGTCTCCAGTGGATGATTCAAGAGGAGGGGATATGAAGTACACAGAATGCCTCTCTCACGCTCGCTCATGCATGATATAAGGAAATCACCCGTCAGTCACAGCAAGGGGGAAGGGGATTTCACTGTGTGTCCATTTTTATCTTACTGAAAAAAAATAAGAGGATTGCTCAGAGCTGGATTAACTCTTCAACATCCTCTGCAGTACCAGGTATGACTCTTAATTAAAAAAAAAATTGGGGGTTTACATCCATTTAAGTTACAGGCCCTTTCAGGCATAGCGGTTTTGTTTTGTTTAATAAAAGTGGGGCCCATATGCAATGTTAGCTTTTTGCTGGTCGTTATTATGCTTTTTAATTACTTACTGTTTTGATTGCATTTAGGTATGCTCTTTGTGCCTTTTTTTTCGGTGTTCTGTATTTTGTATGCATTTTTTTTGTTATGTATTTCTGGGTTATGTTCATTTTGTTTATTTGTATAAAACCTCTTTCAAATAAAATAAAATCTGATATAAAAGAAAAAAAAAAAAACTCACCTGCTGATTGCCCAGTGTTTGTTGGTCTATGGAGATCAGCACAAAACACAGCAGACTGTAGATACACAGACAAGCGGTACTGGTTGTACACTGCAGCACAAACAATAAAAAGATGTATAAATAGGTGATTTTTGGATGGACAGTTTGTTTGAGGACAATGCAATTTAAAGTTAGCAATCCTGGCATTTCAGAAATGTAACTTTTTTTGAAACTGTTAAATCCATGGGTTTAGTTCCTCTTTATGATTTACTGCAAATCAGGGCTCTGGGCTTTAGCAAAATGGCAGCCTCCAGCAAGAAGAAACAGGAGCAATGCTGGAGGCAATTTTCAGCAAACACTAATTTTGGTAGCATAATTATTAATGTTGAATGTAGGTTCCTTGCTAAAAGAACATTATTTTTTATCAAGTAGTTATGGGTAAAGTTTCACTTTAAGCCTACTGAATGGGCCAACTAATTGGCTCTAAACAACATACTAGCAGCCATTTTTTTCTGGCAATTTTGAGATTTGCCAAAGATAAATAAACACTGTGTGGCAATACTCACACTATGCTCACCACAACCAAGGCCTTGAAGCATTTTGGTCAGATACTGGAAAACATGGAGCTGTAAAGCAGTGTTGCCCATTTTTCGGGTGGCTGGAGAAGCATCATCTGTGCCAAGTGTGTGTTGAAGGAGAGCCCAGGCCAGAAGAATAGGAGCGTGATGTGGGAGGTCTCCAAAGGTAAACAAGATCTGATCCATGTCCTGTTCGGAATAGTTATAGAATGTAGTGTCAAAAAGGGAAGATTATAGGCACAAAGGTTTGGTCACTATACCTAACTTGCTAGGAACAACAATCATAAAAATTAAAATGCAAGTCCATAATGAGTCCAAGTAAATCCAACACTAGGGCAAGCTTCTTAGTAGAGCTGTAGCAGGCTCTAAATACACGAAGGACAAATAGAATGTAGTGTGACTGGATATTACATATGTTTAAAAGATGCAAATGGCAACTCCATAATAAGTTGCTAAGAGGCGAAAAATTAAACTGAAGCTAATACATTGCTTAACTGCTTAAGGACTGCCCCACATACATATACTGCAGCAGGGAGGCCCTTTAGCGCAAAATCACATACCTGTACGTGACTTTCTCCATTGGCTCTGGGGCGTGCATGCGCTGCAGCTGTGATTGGACACAGCGGGAGCCAATCAGCGGGTCCAGCGGCCGCTGGGCCACCCGCGATCATTCTCTGGAGATACATAACGGCGGTCTGCCTATGTAAACAAGGCAGACCATCGTTCTGTCAGCGAGGGGGATTGAAAGAGAGAGAGATCTGCGATTTCTGCTAATCAGGAACACAGATGTGTCTCTTCCTCGAGTCAGTCCATCCTCCACACAGTAAGAAAGCACACCCAGGGAACACACTTAAACCTTTGATTGCCCCTGATGTTAACCCCTTCTCTGCCAGTGTCATTTATACAGTGACTATGCATCTTTTTAGCACTGATCACTGTATTGGTGTCACTGGTCTGTAAAAAGTATCACTTAGTGTCAGTTTTGTCCGTCGCAGTCCCGCTAAAAATCTCTGATCGTCGCCATTACTAGTAAAAACAATAGAAAAGACCATAAATCTATCCCATAGTTTGTAGATGCTTTAACTTTTGCACAAACTAATCAATATATACTTATTGGGATTTTTTTTCACCAAAAATATGTAGCAGAATACTACTAAACTGATGAAGAAATTAGATTTTTTAAATTTTTTTATTGAATGTGTTTTATAGCAAAAAGTCAAAAATATTGGGGTGTTTTTTCAAAATGGTCAGTCTTTTTTTGTTTATAGTGCAAAAAATAAAAACCCCACAGATGATAAAATACCACCAAAAAAAGGACATCAATTTTATTTGGGTACATCTTCGCACGACCGCGCAATTGTCAGTTAAAGTAACGCAGTGCTGTATCGCAAAAAATGGCCTGGTCAGGAAAGGGGAATCCTTCCAGAGCTAAAGTGCCTAAAACACTTTCCATTATCCATCCATTGCAACTTCGGGCTCTTGTTAAGCTGCACCTCAAATTTTATCCTTACAAGTTGTTGGCACCAAAGATATCTATGGGGAATGGCTTAAAGAGAAGGAAAAAAAGACACAGGCTTCTATTTCAAAGTCACCAAGCTTTTTTTTTTATTAACTTACATAAAACAAACATCCAAATGGGAAAAAGACTGGGGAACAGTGGGAGGAAGCCGTTCAATCTATTCCTAACTGCTCTCTAAATATATCTCAGAAAGTGTCTCAGCCGTATTTTATACTTAGAGTACACTATACCCCAGTAAAGCTTCATAGGATGGGAAAAATGGCCGACCCCTTATGTGGTAGGTGCAGACAGGATCCGGGAGATCTCATACATCTCCTGTGGCGTTGCCCAAAACTCCATCGATATTGGAGCGGAGTTCTCTCAACACTCAATCGGGTGTTGCACACAACTGTACCTCTGGACCAGATATGTTGCGTGTTGGGTATCCTGGAGGAGGCAATCCCGGAGGAGATGGTTAGGATTGCCTTCTCTCAGGCCTTGTTCCAGGCCAGAAAGGTTATCCTTATGGGATGGAAATCGTCAAATACACCTGCAGTTACCTCTTGGATAATACATACGGGAAATACCCTCATTATGGAGATATATATAAGAGGAAGCCCGGCAAGTTCGAAAGGCTTTGGGCTCCTGGGCTTGATACGCCAGGAATAAGCCCTAGGGAACTTGATGTCAAGAATTCTTCAATGTCCCACACAATGATTGTGTTTAGTACATATGCTATGCTGGTTGCAATATTTGACTGCTAAGAGGTTTAGACTTGTTGGCTATATGAGAGGAACAAATTGTACTATGGTAGGCAAATGTTTGATGTGATTTGTACAAATGCATGTCAGATTTTGAAATGTATGTACTATGGAAGTTGTTTTCTTTTCAATAAAAATTATTATTATTTTTTTTTTAATCAGAAAACACCTTACATCAAACAACCTGTCCCAACCAAAATGACATCCACTTTCTGTAATTTCCCAAAATTTACCCCGATATGCCTTGTAAATATTTATGATGTGTATTTGACAAACAAATTTGTGATTTTTTTTTTACAACTCTGTGGAAAAAAATACACCTTAAATACACCAATCATTGTGAAGGGATTTACCTTGCAAATCTGAGGTTCATTGCTGAGTGGGTGTTCAATGTTGTCTTTTAAAGCACACTCCTGTAAAGAGTCCATGTCAATTCCTTCCAGTAGAATAAGAACTTCAAAGTACCTTTAAAGTGAAGGAAAACATATTTTAGGGTGGTGAAGACAATCACTTGTGTCAACTATATTTAGCAAATATCAGACAAAATATATACAAAACTAGAGTTTCTTTATTTTAGTGAGGACTGGAAAAAAAAAAAAAAGCGCTTCAGGATCGTATTTCCATTCTCAAGGATATGCCATTGCTTTTTTGCTGTACAAAGACTGAATGTTGCACACAAACGCACACATACAGTGGGTATAGAAAATAATCACCCCCCCCCTTTAAATTGTAACATTTTGTTGCTTTGCAACCTGAAAGGAAGACAGACAGTTTTTGTTTTAACCAGTTGTATTTACTCTGTGCGACTTACACATCCAAGTGAAAGCTATAAACCCAACATGTCAGAAAAAGAATCACTGGGTTGGAAAAGGGATCAGTTACCCTGTGTTTGATCCTGATCCCGGCTGCGCAGGACCGTTTCTTTGGTGCCCAAGGTTTCCAGATCTCCCGCTGACTTACCTGCTCTGTTTAAATTAGTCCTGCCGAGATGATGGTTCCTTGTAAAAACAAGGAGGGAACTGAGCGGCCCGAGATCCAACATGGCGCGGCACAGAGAAGAAGGACACAGTGAGTAAGCCACCCAAAACCATTAAAACGGCCGCTGGTGACCAACCCAGGGACATGAGGTACTATGCCCAGCAGCTCTCTGGGCTGGCAGACTTGGCTGATACAGCAGAGCTGGAGGCTTTGGCTGAGGGGGAAGACAGTGCAGGAAGAGGTGGAGAGGGACCTGACACAGGGGCAGGGGCAGCCATTTCAACACAGTCTGAGACACACACTTCTGAGGCTGAGAAGATAGAGGGAGAAGAGGAGACTGAACAGCCGACCCTGGCTGCTATATTGCAGGCAGTTAATAAATGTACTGCTTCAGTCAACATTTTACAAGATCATTTGGCGGAAGGGACCCTGATCAGACAAGACCTGCAAAAAAAATTAGAGAAAGAACAACTGCAGCTGAAAGCAGGATCAGTGACTTAAAGGACAAACTCCCTCCTCTAGTCAGGGAAACACAAGCTAACACCAGGCTGATTAAAACAGTTGATATGCGAGCTGACAACCTCGAAAATAGAATGAGGCGTAACACTGTGTGCATCGTGGGTCTCTCCGAAAAAGTGAAGGGTAGAGACCCCACAGACTCTGTAGAGCAGAGGCTAATTGAGATATTTGGGAAGAAGGCCTTTACCACGTTGTATGCAATTGAAGCACAGAGAGTTCCCTTGCAGCCCCTTCCACCTGGCCATCCAATGTTGGCTCGGCTCCTACACTACAGAGATAGGGAGATTATTTTGCAACTGGCCAGAGAAAAGTGAAACATCCAGTTTAATGGAGTGCGGATCTCCTACCCTGACTTTTCTTCGGATGTGCAGAAAGTCAAAAGGCAACTACAAAAATTTCAGGCCCCATACGCTATGCTTAACCCTGCCAGGCTCCGTATCACAGCACAGGGGCAAGCACATTTCTTTGAAAATGCATCAGATGCATCAGCATGGTTGGATGCCAATGAGAATGCTTTCCATCAGGCCAGGAGGCTGGCAGCGGAGGATGATTGAGCCCATTCTATGCACCTTGCTCCACATTAAGGCTTACTGGGCCTCATCATGCTGTGCTACTTTTCTGCCTACGCGATGAGACGGGAACATACATACCTTTTGTTCACAAAGAGCGTTTTCTACAAAAGTTTTCTACCTAGTGATTTTTTTTTACTCTTCATTAAGGTTGGAATTGGGTCCCTGTTGGATCCTACTCAGCATATGAAGAGGAGGACCGGTTGTCCTACCAAAGTTTGGGACATGCCCAGAACTGTAACAGGTACTGATCGCTGGTCCCTCTGGACTGGGCTGGGGGCCAGTGAACGGCAGCCTCTGACGATTGGTCTGCCTTTTGGGCACAAACCATGGGCTGAACTACCCGAGTTTGTAGTGGCGTGCAACTATTATGTTTTGTTCATTTTATTTCATTTCTTTAGAGCTTTACCCCCTTTACAGGACAATTATCCAGAGTTAACATTTGCATCTGTGCATCTACATGACAATTTGCTGTGGGACATTGTGCTTATTACTTACCTTGCTATGTTTACACAAATGGATCCAAGATGGCCACGGTTCTGGTGTTATCATGGTATGATAGAGGGATACTGGACTCCCTGAAGCGCACCATGGTGTTTACCTCCCTATGCAAATACTTACCAGCCATTTGCTCATTGCAAGAGACCCACCTGACTCCTGATTCAATTTCTTGCTTGAAACTGTCATGGGTGGGATGGTCCTATCATTCCACTCACACCTCAAGGGGTGCGAGTGTACTGATACACAACTCTTTAGATTATCAGGAGATTGTGTGCTGGATGCAGAGGGGAGATATGTAATACTGTCGTATATTTGCCTTAAAATGTATTCTTGCATTTTATATGTTCTGTCTCCATATAATCAGCAGGTGCTCAAGGTAGTGCTACAATATCATTTGTGCCACCAGGATATTCCCCTATACATTATGGGAGATTTTAACTGTTATTTGGACTTGCACTAGATAAACATCCCCCAGTGAGCTCGGTACGTGTCTCTTGATGTACGCCCTTGAAAAAATTTATTGAGGAAGTAGGCTGGACTGATCTCTGGCACCATAAACACCCAGGGGAAAAACAATTCTGCTTCTCTAAACCATACATGTCCCTATCCCGAATAGATCTTAGTATTTGCTAAGCTGAAGCCTCCTGGTACGTATCAGAGATTGACTACAATATCCGCGGCATCTCTGTTCACACGCCTGCAATTACTAGACTGGAGGTGAGACCAATCTCGACCATGTCCAGGGCCCCCTGGAAACTGAACGCCTTCTGGCTTAATTTATTTTCATTGCATGCACAAATAGTAACCAAAATTGGGGAATTCTGGCAAGTACATGGGGGTCATTCTAGGTTGGAGAGCGTGTGGGAGACCTTTAAGGCCTTCCTTCTAGGTACATTTATCAGGGAGATCCAAATGATTAAGCAGGCCACCTGTGCCCAAAGGGAGGGTTTGGAGCGACTGGTAAGTGAGCCGGAGGCTAAATTTATCTCTGATCCTACAGAGGAATGCAAAGACTCATGGCTATCTGCTAGTGAGGCACTTAGTCATCTTGCTACCTTGGCAGCAGAGCGGAAACGCTTCTTTAATAAACTGGTATACTATGAAGATGGAGAACAGACCGGTCGCCTGCTAGCCAAAATTGCCCATTCGCAGCAGAAATCACCCTCCATTAGTGCAATAAGGAATCAGGCGGGAGCAGTGACTAATGCACCTGACCTCATTATGTCAGAGTTGGTCTCCTACTACTCCACTCTATATCAATCTAAACAAGCTTACTCAGCAAGCTCCCTGCAGACTTACCTTGAGACAGTGGACCTCCCTACTTTATCTGTTACTGCTAGGAATCAACTGGATGCTCCTCTCATTTTGGAGGAGCTTCAGAAGGCGACTGGGATGTTTTCTAACTCTAAAGCACCAGGGGAGGATGGTATTCCAATTCAGGTGTACAATCAATATACTGGCAGTATGTTACCAAAGCTATTGGCCGTGTTCAAAGAAGCTAAGGAGAACAAAAAAAGTCTTCCCTTGTCCATGACCAAAGCTAGTACTGTTATTAAAACCAGGTAAGGATCCACTGGATCCAGGTTCATATAGGCCTATATTCCTCTTACAGAATGATATGAAGATTCTGGTGATGGTCCTGGCTGTGCGACTGAACAGGGTGATATCCTCTATCATATACTCTGATCAGGCAGGGTTTATGCCACAGAAATCTATGGCGATAAACGTGCGTAGACTCTTTCTCAATATACAGTCAAAGGTCGACAACAGGGGGGATAGAGCGCTGTTATTTTTAGACACCCACAAGGTGTTCGATAGCATTGAGCGGACATACTTGTGGGCCATATTGAAAAAATTTGGGTTTGGAGAGGAATTTATTTCTTGGGTCCAGTTGCTATACAATGCCCCCAAGGCTGCCATTAGAGAGGTGGGTAGAGTTCCGCAAATTTCAGTTTGTACAGGGGCACCAGGCAAGAATGTCCTTTGTTCCCACTCCTGTTCGCTCTGGCCATTGAGCCCTTAGCAGCTCTCATCCGTTCCAACCCCGCTATCCAAGGCTTTCAGTATGGGGAACTACAGGAAAAGTTAATGTTGTATGTGGACGATACCATGCTGCTTTTAGGGGATACCACAACGTCATTAAATGAAGCTAAGAGGGTGGTACAAACCTTTGGTCATTATTCTGGGTTGGTCGTAAACTGGACTAAATCCTCACTCATGCTTCTTGATAAGAGCACAGACCAGCAACTAACAACAATCCATGATATTACAGTATCTAGGAACATCAAATATTTAGGTATACAGGTCACCCCAGACCCTTTGGACTATCTTAGGTTGAACCTCACCCCTTTACTTAATCGTAGTCACGATCGGATTAAGGTATGGTCCAGATTGAAAATGTCACCAGTAGGTAGAATCAACCTTATAAAAATTATTCTTATGCCCCAAATTTTATACGTTGTAGAGGGTCAGCCTGGGGCAGGGTTAAGAAGGGGTTAATCAAGGACACCTGCTTATTGTCAGCTGGGCTGAGAGTGTCAGGGAGGAGCTGTTTGAGTAGGAGAGAGAGACACAGCAGCACAATGTGTGAAAATGTCCATTGCTGGATGGTGTACCTGCTGGGTGAGCCTAACCACATAAAGACTGTAGCTCTGATTGGAGTCATGAACTATTACCTATAAGCCTGTGTACCGCTGAACTGAGAGCTGTACCTGTGTGCACAACCGTGTGACAAGACAAGTCTGTCTTATCTTATGTTTATTTTGCCATTTTGCTGAATAAAGCCACTTTTTTTTTTTTTTCACAATAGGAATAAAGCCACTTTTGCTTTAATGGACTGTCTCTGAGCCAGCTGTCCACCCCTCTGGTCACCTACAATTGGTGGAAAATGCTGGCAGTTTGAGGGGTCCGGTCCAATCCCATGTGCTGGGTTAAAGCTGCACAAACGGTAAAATCTTCTGAACAAGCCATGGAGGACGTGGTTAAGCAGCTGGTACTGGCTAATACACAAGCGCAGGCCCGTCATCAGGAGGCCCAGCAGGCCCTGGTACAAGCACAGGCTCGGCAGGAGCAGATCCTAGTGCAGACAGTCGCTGTACAACAGAAAACAAACCACTTACTGAGTGAACAGATAGTGGGATTACAAAAGGCGGTGACCCAGCAGGCTGAAATAATGAAACGTGACCCCGCTGTAAAGAGTGACACTCGGAAGGCAGTGCAGCGGACCCTGCAAAAGATGACGGCCTTAGACAACGTGGAAGCATACCTAGCGGTGTTTGAGTGGATTGCAGCAAGGGAAGGTCTGCCTGATAAAGACTGGGCAGATGTACTGGCTCCTTTCCTGACCGCAGACCCCCAACAAGCATACTGTGACCCCTGAATCAGCACGGGATTATAAGCTCCCGAAAGCAGAAATCCTAGCAAGGCTGGGAGTGACTGTCGCTTTAAGGGCAAACCGAGTCCATGGCTGGCGCTTTGACAAGACAAAGCCTGCCCGTGCGCAGTTCTACCACCTGATGCACTTGTTTCAAGATTGGCTGAAACCTGAGGAAAAGACACCCACTCAGATTGTGGAAAGAGTCGCACTTGACCGTTTCCTGCATGGGCTACCCAGGGAGCTCCACCGATGGGTGGCTCAGTCCGAGCCTCAGTCCCTGGATGAGATGGCTGCAGCTGTTGAGTGCTACAGTTGTGCAGAAAAGTTCCAGGAGAGTCTGTCTGTCACAAGAGAACTAGCCCATTTCAAAGAAGTGCGTTCCAGCACCAGTGTGGCGCCCGGTGCTCCCACAGTGGCTGCTCAGAGGTATAATACAACTACCAGCCACACCCCAGGACCTAAGCTTCGAGGGAACAGACAGGGGGAACCCTGTGAAGTTCGCTGTTGGTCCTGCCATAACTGGGTATTCTGGCGGCCCAGTGCCCAAGTCGGGAAGAACCAATGGAGTGCAACATGGGCCGCCGTCGCTCCATGTATGCCCATGCATTATGTACTGCAACCAGCCTAAATCCACATGAGTGTGTGGTGCGGGTCAATGGACAGGAGGTGGTAGCGTTCCTTGACTCTGGGAGTGCCGTTACCCTGCTCTGATCGGACGGGTTGCCAAGAAAGCTGGTACCAAGGGAAAAGGTTGGGGTCATCTGTGTGCATGGTGATGTTAAAAAGTATCCGGTGGCCTGTGTGACCCTGTGTACACCAGCAGGAACGGCTACACTAAAAGTTGGGGTGGTGCCGGGATTACCTCATGACTTACTAATCAGGCGAGACTGCCCCATGTTTTGGGACTTGTATAAGCAAAAGCTCAAAAGTTCAGGGGTTTCCCCCAAAAAGCAAGAACCTACAGAGCTGGTAAATAATACTGTGTTGCAGGAGGTTGTTACTAAGGATCAGTACCAGGTTGCTGAACCTGCAGGAAGTGAGCCCAGTTCCCTGGAGGTGTTTGCGGGATTAGAAGCGAAAAGTACCTCCTCTGAGCCAGATATGTCAGATCTCGGGGGCTTCTGGGAAGATTTCCTTAGTGCTCAGATGAGGGACCCCACTTTCATCCCCGCCAGGGAACTTGCCACGGTCTTAAACGGTGAACCACAGCACCCTGGGGCAGACGTGCAGTTCCCCCATTTTGCTGTGAATCATGACTTGTTGTACTGAGTAACTAAAGACAATAAAGAAGTGTTGGAACAACTGGTGGTACCCAAACCTTTTAGGTCTAGGGTATTGCATTTGGCTCATAGTCATGTACTTGGGGGTCACCTCGGAGCGGCTAAAACTCAGGAACAGGTTTTACAGTGGTTTTTTTTGGCCCGGTGTATATCGAGAAATTAGGGACTACTGTGAGTCCTGCCCTACCTGTCAAAGAACCGCTCCAACACCCCATTTTCGCAGTCCACTGGTACCGCTTCCAATTATCGAGGTTCCCTTTGATCGCATAGCCATGGACTTGGTGGGTCCCTTACCTAAGTCAGCTAGGGGACACCAATACATTTTTAGTTGTCCTCGACTATGCCACCAGGTATCTGGAAGCGGTCCCTTTAGGAAATTGCTCATCCAAGGTCATCGCACGGGAGTTGTTTCAGATATTCATGAGAACAGGGCTCCCATCCGAGATCTTGACAGACCAGGGTACCCCGGTTATGTCAAAAGAGATGAAGGAACTCTGTAAACTGTTTTTAAGATTAAACACTTGCGGACTTCAGTGTATCACCCACAAACTGATGGGTTAGTGGAGCGGTTCAACAAAACCTTAAAGGGAATGCTAAAGAAAGCAGTTGAGGAGGATGGTTGGGATTGGGATTGCTTGTTTCCTCCCTTGTTGTTTGCCATAAGAGAGGTACCCCAGGCCTCCACGGGATTCTCCCCCTTTGAGTTCATTTATAGGAGACATCCCATGGACTACTGGACATAGTGAAAGAGACGTGGTAACAAGAAGCTTCCCTGTATTGGAGTGTGGTAGAACACATCTCTCAAATGCAGGACTGAATAACAAAAGTTATGCCCAAAGTACGGGAACATTTGCAGGCTGCCCAAAACGCCCAGAGTCGTGTATTCAACCAATCTGACACGGTTAGAGAGTTTAAACCTGGGGATCAGGCGCTGGTCTTAGTGCCTACCATGGAGAGTAAGTTTCTTGCCAAGTGGCAAGGACCCTTTGAAATAGTTGAGAGGGTGGGCAGGGTCAACAATAAAGTCCATCAGCCCACCAAACGTAAACCCTACCAGATTTACCACGTAAACTTAATCAAACCATGGAAAGATAGACAGGTTTTGACAGTCAGTCTGAATGTCCCGGAAGACCCTGATGCTCAGATTAAGAACGTAGGGATTGCAGAGGCTCTCTCCCCTTCTCAAAAACAGGAGTCCTGGGAGTTTTTGCAAAGGAATCAAGACATTTTTTCAAACCTGCCAGGCCTAACCTCGGTAATTGAACATAATGTCATCACAGACCCTGGCGTTCGAGTAAACCTCAAACCCTACTGCATACCCGAAGTTCGCCGGAATATTGTCTCAGCTGAGTTTAAGAGTATGTTGGACCTTGGGATCATTGAGGAGTCTTCAAGTAGATGGTCCAGCCCTATAGTTCTTGTTCCCAAGCCGAATGGAACCTGGCAGTTCTGCAATGACTTTCGCAAATTAAATGAACTCTCCAAGACAGGGGCTTACCCCATACCCCAGGTGGATGAGTTAATCGAGAGATTAGGACCGGCCCGCTACATCACCACTCTTGACTTGACCAAAGGATACTGGCAGATCCCGCTTTCCCCAGAGGCTAAAGAAAAAACTGCATTTGCCAAGCCAGAGGGGTTATGGCAATATGCCCAAATGCCGTTTGGGTTACATGGGGCCCTAGCCACTTTTCAGAGGGCCATGGACTTCGTCCTGAGACCTCATAAGGAATTCTCAGGAGCCTATCTTGATGACATTGTCATCTTTAGTCAGGACTGGGAGAGTCACTTCCCGAAGGTCCAGTTGGTCTTGGATGCATTTCGAAGGGTGGGGTTCACAGTGAACCCGAAAAGAGCAAGATTAAGTTGGAGGAGGCCCTCTACCTGGGGTATGTTGTAGGCAGGGGCGTGATTAAACCCCAACTAAACAAGGTGGAGGCTATTCAGAAATGGCCCCGTCCACTCACAAAGAAACAGGTGCGTTCTTTTCTTGGCATTGTGGGCTATTATAGGAGGTTTGTCCCCAACTTTGCCAGTCTAGTAGCGCCTCTGACTGGTCTCACTAAGGGAAAGAACGCAACTGTTGTTCAGTGGAGTGCAGAAGCGGAAGCAGTGTTCTGCCGGTTAAAGCAAGCTTTGTGCCAGGAACCAGTGTTGGTAGCTCCCGACTTCCAAAAAGAGTTCCTGGTACAAACAGATGCCTCAAAGTTGGGTCTGGGTGCAGTACTGTCCCAGATGATTGGGGGGGGATGAGCACCCCATTGTGTACTTGAGCAGGAAGCTCACGCCAGCTGAGAGGAATTATTCCATTATGGAAAGGGAGTGTCTCACAATAAAATGGGCTTTGGAGACACTCCGCTATTACTTGTTGGGCCGACCCTTCAAGTTAGTTTCAGATTATGCGCCCCTTACGTGGATGGCCCAAAATAAAGAGAATAACTCCAGAATCACTCGGTGGTTCCTTGCTCTACAGGACTTCAGGTTTGTAGTGGTACATAGACCAGGAAAGGTACATCAGAATGCGGATGCCCTTTCCCGGGTATTGCCACTGGATTTGTGGTGTGCAGACCCCTGGCCTGGAACAGAGCGGGGGGGGCAGGCACATAAAGACTGTAGCTCTCATTGGAGCCATGAACTATTACCTATAAGCCTGTGTACTGCTGAACTAAGAGCTGTCCCTGTGTGCACAACCGTGTGACAAGACAAGTCTGTCTTATCTTATGTTTATTTTGCCATTTTGCTAAATAAAGCCACTTTTGTTTTAATGGACTGTCTCTGAGCCAGCTGTCCACCCCTCTGATCCCCTACAACGTGTTACATAATTCACCGCTAGTTATCCCACTGAAACAGTTCCGAATTATTAACTCTATGTTTCAATCTCTAATATGGCACTCTTCTATGGACAGAATGAGACAGAAACAGCTCCAGTGGCCTAAGGAAGCAGGTGGGTTGGCACTGCCAAATCCATGGCTGTACTACCTGGCCTCCCAGCTACAACACATAGCCAGAGCGATTAACCCAGCCCCTGCCCTGGAAGGGAACTTAGCAGACTCAACAACTAAACTCCTTAAATTTACGATCGGGACAGGGGTCGCTGAGGGATTGGAAGCCTTGCAGTTCGGTAAATCAAAACAATTATACCCCACATATAAACCTAATGCTAAAAAATTGGAATAAAGTCAGAATACTACAACAGGTCACTGGGTTTACCAAGTTTAGTCCTATATGGCACAACGACCGGTACACTGAGATAGGGAAGCTGCAATATAGTAAAAAATTGCAGTAATATGGGGTTAATTACTTATATCAAATATTCTGTAATAGAGAGCTGGCGTGCCTTTGTTGCTCTTCAGGCGGAATTTCAGCTCCCCATGTCCATGCAGTTCTATTACTTCCAACTCCAGCATGCATGGGTACAAAACACTACTTCTATTTTTAACTACATGTCAGAGGTATTGTCTTATAAGGGCTTCATATCCTGCAGCTACGCTATGCTATTTAATCTATCCTTACCGAATTCTACCCAAAAAGTGATATCCCAATGGGAGCGGGATGTTGGGCCCTTTGAGGAGTAACAATGGGAGGAGGCGCTATTGGCAGTTTCACAATGTTCTTTAAATGTTGCCCAGCACCTGTCCCAGTTGTACATACTCTTGCATGTGCATTATACTCCTGCCAAGTTGGTTAGAATGGGATTGCACGATGATCCATCATCTAGTCACTACATGCAGGATCATGGCGACCTGATCCACTTTTTGTGGCGTTGCCCCAAATTACATATTTACTGGACGAAGGTTATAGGGGTTATTAACCGGGTTTTCCAGGTTCAGATTAAAAAGGATCCCAAACAATGTCTGTTAGGTATTAGAGATAATGGCTTGGTGAAGGAGGTCCCTAGGCGATAGCTAGGGCCCTTTTTCAGACCCAGAAGCTTATTCTACAGCACTGGAAATCAACAGAACCCCCTACAGTGTGGGAGTGGATAGAAAAAACACTTTAAGGCTAGAAAAATATATCTTCTAACATAGGGGCAGCGCAGCAAAGTTTGCCAAGCTATGGGAACCATGGCTGAGTGTGCCCGGGTTGGCCCCAGTAGAACTTGTTTTGGACCGTTTGCTATAAACAATATGACATGGCATTACCATTTGGTGGGCCCCTAGCTCACGGGGGAGGGGGGGGGGGGCTGTGCCTTTATGTATGTACAACTTTGTGTAGATCCAAAGTAGATCTCTGCACATATGCCACATAATGCTATTTATTGTTTCTAAAGTGTAGATGTTTATACTGCACATGCTCATTTTAAACTTTCAGTATCCTATGCAGAATTAAGGTTTGTGAATCTATAACAAACGGTATTGCTCTGAAGCCAGTGATGGATGTATTATGCTTGTTTAATAAAAAATAGTTTTGAGATAAAAAAAATAAACTATGGGTGGCAAGGCACTGTCAAAAGATCTCCGGGATGAAGTTGTGGCAAGGCACAAGTCAGGAGATGGATACAAAGGCTTTATCAATGCCTAGAAGCACAGTGACGTCTATTATTAGGAAGTGGAAGGAATTTGGTACAATGCAGACTCTCCCCCTGGATCAGGATGTCGCTCCAAACTGGATGAAAGAGCCAGGAGGAAACTGGTCAGAGAGGCTACCAAAAGGCCTACAGCAACTCTGAAGCAGTTGCAGGAATTTATGACAAAGAGTGGCCATTGTGTGCATGTGATAACAATATCACAAATTCTACACAAATGTGGTTTGTATGGGAGGTTTGCCCAAAAAAATAAAAAGCCACTCCTAAAAATTGGCCACATGAAGTCCCGACTGAGCTTTGCCAAAACACACCTTGAAAATTCTGAGGCCACATAGAAAAAGCTGTTCTGGTCAGATGAGACTAAAATTTTATCTTTTGGCCTTAACACCAAACGATATGTCTGGCGGAACCCCCATTGAAAATCTGTGGAACGACTTGAAGACTGCAGTCCACAATTGGCTGCCATCAAATTTAACTGAAATTGAGTAGTTCTGCAAAGAAGTCTAGATGTGCAAAGTAAGTAGATACATTTGCCAACAGACGAAAGGCTGTAATCAAAGCAAAATGTGGTTCAACAAAAAACTGACACAAGGGGGTGATCCTTTTTCCAACTCAGCGATTCGTTTTTTTAATTATTTTCTCTGACATGGTGTTATATCTTTCACTTGGAGGTACTCAGTTGCACTAAGTAAATACAGCTGGATAAAACAAAAACTGTGTCTGTCTTCATTTCCAGCTGCAAAGCAACAAAATGTAATTATTTAAAAAAGGGGGGGGGGGGATTCTTTTCTATACCCACTGTAAGCAAGTCAAAGCAGTGACACATCCCTCATCAGGAATCTCAGGCTAGCTAAAACATGCTTAGATGTAACATGTTCAACCCCACGGGCTGAACAAGAGCAACCAATTTATCCTTAATGACTGTTACACCATGTGGTGAGGGGGGTGGTGAGGGGGAATCGAAACTGCTTATTGTATTCAGAAAGTCACAGCACTCATGGTTGCTGGTCCAGCATGGCCACACACAGCTCAAATTTTGTCTGACTGAGCAGAAATTATCAAAAAATTTGAGTCATGTATGTCCAACATCAACTACTTCAATACTGGGCCAATTCTGGCATTTCTCCCCTGCATGTAAAAATCTGTATTTTTTGCTAGAAAATTACTCAGAACCCCCAAACATATATATATTTTTTAGAAGAGACCCTAGAAAATAAAATGGCAGTCGTTACAACTTTTTTATGTCACACAGTATTTGCGCAGCGATTTTTCAAACGCAATTTTTTGGGAAAAGTACACTTTAATGAATTGTAATGCAAAACACAATGTATATCCCAATTTTTGGTAAAATATAAAAGATGATGTTACGCAGAGTAATTATACTGCTGAAAAAAATTAAAGGAAGACTTTTTAATCAGAGTATAGCATCAGGTCAATTAAACTCCTGGGATATTGATCTGATCAGTTAAAGTGGGGTTCCACCCAAAAAACAAAAATACCTGTAAAAATTCTTAAAAAGAAAACAAAAAAACATTTGTATATATTTTTTTTTTCACTTACCTCTAAATGCCTGTTGCTAGGTGGTCCCTCGTAGTCTGCCTGTTCCTTTGCCTGGGCTGGTGACATCACTTCCCCCCAGGCACAGGAAGGGCTCCGCTCTGCTCCCTCCCTCCTGTCAATCATCTGGGACCCATTACAGGTCCCAGGTGATTGAGCGGCCAATCACGGCGCGCGGCGCCGCTCGCGCATGCGCAGTGGGTGCCAGGCTGTGAAGCCACAGCCCGGCGCCCACAGTTGAAATGCCGGCGCCGACGAGCGGAGGGGGGGGACGAGCGGGGCTTCGATCCCCCGCATCGCCGGACCCAGGGACAGCTAAGTGTCCAATTAAAAGTCAGCAGCTGCAGTATTTGTAGCTGCTGACTTTTAATTTTTTTTTTTTTTTTTGACGGCCCCCCTGGGTGGAACTCCTCTTTAAGTAGCAAAGGGGGCTGTTAATCAGCTTCAGCTGCAACAGGTGCACTAGATGGTCAACAATGAGACAACCTCCAAAACAGGAATGGTTTTACAGGTGGAGGCTGTCTGACTGTTTTTCACTAGTTTTGCATTTGGCTAGGGTCAGTGTCACTACTGGTAGCGTGAGGCGATACCTTGACCCTATAGAGTTTGCACAGGCAGTCCAACTCCTCCAGGATGGCACATCAATACTTGCCATTGCCAGAAGGATTGCTGTGTCTCAGAGCATGGAGGAGATTCCAGGAGACAGGCAGTTAATCTAGGAGAGCTGGACAAGGACGTAGAAGGTCCTTAACACATCAGCAGGACCAATATCTGCTCCCTTGTGCAAGAAGGAACAGGATGAGCACTGCCAGATCCCTACAAAATTACTTCCAGCAGGCCACTGGTGTGAATGCCTCTGACCAAACAATCACACCGTGGTGCTCTAATGGCATTTGCCATTGAACACTAGAATTGGCAGGTCCGCCACTGGCGCCCTGTACTTTTTTCTACAGATGAGAGCAGGTTCACTCTGAGCACGTGACAAACGTGAAAGGGCCTGGGGAAACCATGGAGAATGGTATGATGCCTGTAACATTGTTTAGCATGACCGGTTTAATGGTGGGTCAGCGATGGTCTGGGGAGGTAAATCCATGGAGGCACACACAGACCTCTACAGGCTGGAGAGAGAGAGTATGAAGAGTATGCAGCTAGTTCCTGGAGGATGACGGTATTGATACCATTGAATGGCCCCCATGCTCATCTGACCTAAATCCGATAGAACACCTCTGGGACATGTTTCGGTCCATTCGACACCGCCAGGTTGCACCTCAGTCTGTTCAGCTCAGTGATGCCCTGGTCCAGATCTGGGAAGAAATACCCCAGGAAACCATCCATCGTGTCATTAGGAGCATGCCCCGACGTTGTCAGATATGCATACAAGTATGTGGGGGCCATGCAAACTACTGAGTATCATTTTGAGTTGCTGCAATAAAATTTCAGCAAAATGGACTAGCCTGCTGCATTGTTTTTTCACTTTGGTTTTCGGGGTGTCATGGAATTCAGCCCTCTCTAGGTTGACAATTTTCATTCCATCAAACGATGTGGCATCCTTTCATTCCCTATTCAACACATTACCCAGTCCATATCGGTATAGATATCCAGCATGATATTTTTACCCATTGAGATATGATGTGTTTTCAAAGGGTTTCTTTTTTGTTTGAGCAGTGTAAATACCTAACATGTCACGATTTAAAATTGCGCACACTTGTGGAATGGCGCCAAACTACAGTACTAAAAATTCAGAGGTTACCACAGTTTAGAGTGTTACAGAGGAGGTCCCGTGCTAGAATTTTTGCTCTCGGCATAATGTTTGTGGCAATACCTCACGTGTAGTGTGAACGCTATTAACATTTCCTTCAACCACTCGCAAATTGCAATACGTATATATACATGTTGCGGTTTGCCAGTGGTTAATGAGGTTATGACTAAAGCTATCGGCCATAACCCCTGTATTTTTTTTTTTTTCAGCCGGCGGGTGGCTTTCTCATAAAAGCAATCCAAGTTGCTCATTAGCAACTAGATCGCTTTCTGAAGCAGCGGGAGAATATCCCCCCCCCCTCCTGCCGCTCACCGGTGCCAGTGAGAAACGATCCGACAGTTTGGCCGGCTGGTCACAGAGGCAATGAGAGACTAGATCTTCTCTGATCACCTCTATGGCCTTGGAGGACCAGAGCGACCTCATGACATCAATTCCAGTCTAGGGCAGAAGTAAACAAATTTATTTTTTTTAAAGCAAATGATCTTTTTTTTAAAATTTTTCTTTTTGGTCTTTTGCTTTTAAAACGGTAAAGGAAAGATTTGGGGTCTTTTTGACCCAGATCTCTCCATAAAGAGGACCTGTCATTCTTATTTCATTTACAAAGAATATTTACATTCCTTGTAATATGAATAAAAGTAATAAAAAAAATTAAAAAAATAAATAAAAAGGGTCAGTGTTAAAAACAAAAAAAAAAACAAAAAAAAAAAACTTAAAGCGCCCTTATTCCTCCGTGCTTGCGCGCAAAAGTGAACGCATACTCAAGTCGTACACACATATTTAAATGTTGTTCGCCATAGCAATAATTTTAGCGGTAGACCTCCTCTACCTATATATCAAGAATACTAATCACTAAGGGAGCTAGAGAGGAGGTGTAATCCTTATGGGTAGAGCTCCAAAGGGATGAAGCTAAGGGGAAAATAATACTGGGAGTATGCTATAGGCTCCCTAACCTGAGGGAGGAAGGGGAGACAGATCTCCTATCACAAATTGGATTAGAAGCAAGGATGGGAAGTGTTATCATGATGGAGGATTTTAATTATCCAGACATAGACTGGGCGGAGAGAACCACGCATTTATCTAAGGCTCGCCAGTTCCTAAATGTCTTGCAGGACAATTTTATGGGTCAGATGGTAGACGCACCAACTAGAAATAAAGCGTTACTAGATCTACTAATTACCAACAATACAGACCTGATTACCGATGTGGAAATACGGGGCAATTTAGGTAACAGCGATCACAGGGCAAGTGGCTTCAGTATAAATCACACAAATAGGATACATAAGTGGAATACAAAGACACTGAATTTCAAAAGAGCCAACTTCCTTAAATTACGAACCTTGCTAGAAGGCATAAATTGGAATAAAATATTACGAACAAAGAACACGGAGGAGAGATGGGTTTGCTCTAAGAGCATATTAAATAAGGGCATTAGCCAATGCATTCCATTGGGTAATAAATTTAAAAGAGTGAACAAAAGTCCTGGATGGCTTAACTCCAATGTAAAAATGCATATAAAAGCAAAGGAGAAGGCCTTCAAAAAATACAAGGTTGAGGGATCATCATAAGCATTCAGACTGTATAAACAATGCAACAAGAAATGTAAGGGTGCAATAAGGACGGCTAAGATAGAACATGAAAGATACATAGCGGAGGAAAGCAAAAAAAAATCCCCAAAAATTCTTTAAGTATGTAAACAGTAAAAAAGGGAGGACAGACCATATTGGCACCATAAAGAATAAGGAAGGACATCTGGTTAAAAAGGATGGGGAGATGGCGAAGGTATTGAATTTATTCTTCTCCTCAGTCTTCACAAGGGAATCGGGGGGCTTCAGTAACCAAAACTGCAGTGTTTATCCTTATGACACATCACAGGAAGCACCTCCATGGTTAACAGAGGGCAGAATTAAAATTAGACTTGGGAAACTTAACATTATTAAATCACCAGGATCAGATTGCTTGCACCCGAGAGTACTCAGGGAACTCAGTCAAGTAATTGCCAGACCATTGTTCCTAATTTTACTGACAGTCTACTGACTGGAATGGTACCAGCTGATTGGAGAAAAGCCAACGTAGCACCAATATTTAAAAAGGGCCCAAAATACATCCCTGGGAATTACAGACCAAACCAATCTATTAACCTTCTATGAGGAGGTGAGTTGCCATCTAGATAAAGGAAGGCCGGTAGACGTAGTGCATCTGGATTTTGCAAAAGCATTTGACACAGTTCCCCATAAACGTTTACTGTACAAAATAAGGTCTGTTGGCATGGACCATAGGGTAAGTACATGGATTGAAAACTCTGAAAGTTCAGAGGGTGGTGATAAATGGGGAGTACTCGGAATGGTCAGGGGTGGGTAGTGGGGTCCCCCAGGGTTCTTTGCTGGGACCAATCCTGTTTAATTTGTTCATAAGCGACCTGGAGGATGGGGTAAACAGTTCAAATATCTGTATTTGTGGATGATACTAAGCTAAGTACTAAGCTAAGCAGGGCAACAACTTCTCCGCAGGATGTGGAAACCTTGCAAAAAGATCTGAACAAATCAATGGGATGGGCAACTACATGGCAAATGAGGTTCAACGTAGAAAAATGTAAAATAATGCATTTGGGTGGCAAAAATATGAATGCAATCTATACACTGGGGGGAGAACCTCTGGGGGAATCTAGGATGGAAAAGGACCTGGGGGTCCTAGTAGATGATAGGCTCAGCAATGGCATGCAATGCCAAGCTGCTGCTAACAAAGCAAACAATCTTAAAAAACTATTTCACTTGAAAAACAGCTGCGCAAATACCGTGTGACATAAAAGAATTGCAACGATCGCCATTTTATTTCCTAGGGTCTCTGCAAAAAAATATATATATACAATGTTTGGGGGTTATAAGCAGTTTTTCGCAAAAAATACTGATTTAAACTGGTCTTCAAGTGGTTAAGTATAAAGTATTGTCAAAGACTCCTTACAGATATACAAAATGTATGGGAAAGATGTCTGATGCAAAAAAATATATACAGTTCAAAAGTTATAGGTGTGTGGAAGGTAGCCATATTTACTCAACACATAATTAGTGTTCGAAAGTGTGCAGACTTAAAGGTGGAATTCGCTTATACTCAAATCTAGGAATTACTTTATAACAAGTGATTTATTAGTCCTTACCCAATTCTGTCTATTAAAGGGTCGAGGCTTTGTTCAACCAAGTGACGATTTTGTTGCCGACGTCCGAAGCCATGCTCCGTGAAGAGTTTAGTAAGCAATAGAAGATTGGTAGGAGGAATTGCAAAATAGGCATAGTACAAGAAAATAATCTCCAGCAACATGGCCTGCTCCCGGAGACACTGAGTGAACCAGCGGGACACCTGGCGTTCAGTCTGTACGCGACGCACATGGGAGAAGACAGAAAACAAATCAACAATGTAGATTAATAAAGAAATTGCTGGAAATAAGCATAAACTATATTATGAAAATGTGAACTCAAAAGAGCATGGAAAAATGTACTTATACATACCATGAGGTTCCCATGAGTTTCCCATGTAGGTGCATCTTCTTTGCAGAGCTCCTCAAATTTTTTAATATATTTCCCAATTAGATCCCCCTCTTCCAACATATCCATGCACTCATTAAACTCTTTCTACAGGGAGAAGTTATTTAAAAAAAGAAACCCAACAAGCATTAGTATGATGCAAGAAAAAAACAGTAAAGTTATGCATTTTTTCTCATCTTATTAAAATACAAATCAATTTGAACCAAATTTGAGCTGTAAAATACATGGCCCAATGGCTCGGAAAGTAAATCGTCTGACAAGCAACTTTCCTATGTATTATTGTTCACTCGTGCTAATAGTGAACAAAATATGCATGTGCTAAACAAATACATTTCTGAAAATGAACTAAACAAAACGCAGCTGTTACTCAGACATATAATGTCCCAATCCAATAAAGCAAATCCTTTATTAAGAAAGACCACCTCAGGATGTTCACATTCAGATGACGAAACACGTAAGCAAGGCTTCCAGTGGCGTCGCTTCCACTTCTGTAGAACGCATGCTAAAAAGCATAGCAGTGGTTTCATTTTCAAGCTTAAGCTTTGTAATGCTATGTAAAGGCACTACTATTTTATATTTGAGTTTAAATAAATATATTACCGTATATACTCGAGTATAAGTCGAATTTTTCAGCACATTTTTTTGTGCTGAAAGTGCCCCCCTCGACTTATACTCGAGTCAAGCACTTTTCTGCAGCAAAAATTTTTATTTTCTGAACCGACTTTGGGGCCCCGTATCTCAGGGCCACTTGGTGCTAGGAACCCCAAATTTGGTATGCAAACCCAGTGGAACTGGTACCACAACATATCCAAAGATGAAGTTCCTAGCACTAAGTGGCCCCGAGATACGGGGCCCCAAAATCGGTTCGGAAAATGTCATTCTCTGCTGAAGAAAAGTACTTGACATTTTCTGAACCAACTTTGGGGCCCCATATCTCAGGGCCACTTGGTGCTAGGAACCCCAAATTTGGTGTGCAAACCCTTTGGAACTGGTACCATAACATATCCAAAGATGAAGTTCCTAGCACTAAGTGGCCCTGAGATACGGGGCCCCAAAATCGATTCGGAAAATGTCATTTTCTGCTGCAGAAAAGTGCTTGACATTTTCTGAACTGATTTTTGGGGCCCTGTATCTCGGGGCCACTTGGTGCTAGAAACCCCAGCTTTGGAAATTTTATGGTGCTAGTTCCACTGGGTTTGCACACCAAATTTGGGGTTCCTAGCACTAAGTGGCTCCGAGATACAGGGCCCCAAATTTGGTCAACTGTGTCCATCTGCAGTAATGTCATTTCAGGACCCTTTGGGTTCAGAGACCCCAAATTTTGGCTGCAGCTAGGGGGCATCTAGGAACCCTTAACTACCGAGTTTGAAGTTCAGGGGACCTATGGCTGCAAATGGGCACAGTGATGCTGCAAATGGGCATTGTTGACCCTCTTTTCCACTTACAGTAGCTGTGCATTTCTCACCCTCGTCTTATACTCGGGTCAATAAGTTTTTCCCATTTTTTTGTAGTAAATTAGGGCCTCGACTTATACTCGGAACGACTTATACTCGAGTATATACGGTACACCATAAGAGGCATTCCAATTTTTCACTTGGGGGTCCTGCTGTATAATTCCTGCTGCTACTGAGAATCTTAAAAGGGACAGAGGAGCT
Organism: Lithobates clamitans; assembly: GCA_037952925.1. Lineage (NCBI taxonomy): Eukaryota > Metazoa > Chordata > Amphibia > Anura > Ranidae > Lithobates > Lithobates clamitans. Next base: position 753,750 of record JBBGZY010000052.1, on the reverse strand, counting down.
TTTAGACCATATTGGTGGCGGATCCGGCGCATGGACCTTAAAAGGGGACAGTGGAGCATTGACCACATTGGTGGGGGACCGAACGCATGACACATTAGCTGAAAAAAAGTCTAGTTTGACTTCTTTTTTTACTTCTTTTCCACAAAAAGAAGTCAACACCTTTGGGTGAGTGCTGTATGTTAAGAAAAAGCACTGAGGAGTGAAGACAAACGCGTTTCTCTTTTTGTTTTATTACAGCACATGTGATCTGGATTTTTTTTTTTTTAACACACATCGCACTTTGTATCACATGGACTGATTTATTGTAATTGTGCATTTTTGGTGGCTAATATTTCACATTGGTACACAGTAAATATTAGCACCATCTTCCTTTGTAAAGCAGCTTTTCTAACATAAATGCTAGGACTTACTAGGGCCAATATTTGACCCCATAACTAGTCAATCATGCATACATTTTGGAAGGTGACAAAATAGGGATTTTTTTTTTGGATACCTCACAATGCCATTTCTGAATAGTTGGGTATAAATGGATGGCTATAATATGGTCTGGGTGATGGAATTTACCACCCCACGTGACCATGAGAGTTGTCTGACTGCAGAGAATGTGTAGAGGTAGTGTTCACCCAGGCCATGAGTACCAAAAGACATCATGGCTCACCTTGTCAGTTACGCATCAAACCTAGTTTGGGTGGCAATAAAGTCCCAATTACCTTTTGGTATAGCCGAAAGGTGACCTAAAGGTCACTTTCGTTGTTTGGTTAGGGTACAACCTCAGCCGCTTAGATCCCTAGAAAACTAACAGCAAAAATGAAATGCTAAATCATAAAGTCCTCTTTATAAATGTGATAAAAAAACAGACTGCTGCTATTGTCATTGTGACATCCAGAGCGCTGAACAATTTTTGTTTGTTTTTTGCTACTAATCTGTATCCACCAGTTACGATTAGTCTAGCTGCACTGGTTCCCTTCCTGCCCCCCCCCCCCTCACTCCCCCCCCCCCCCCCCTTTCCTGAGTTCAAGTGATGTAATGTGATTTTACACCCCGGGTGTACACTCATTGGCGCTGGGTTATTATCGTTGCTGATAAAAAAACAGATCAGTGCAAATGAATGAATGAACTGAAGTGCTCATTCAGTCCTTTTTTGCAGAAATGTACATATCACAGAACAAACACATATAAAGCTTGGGTAAGGTGAATGTCCTCTGGTAATTTTGCTATGTGCTGTGTCTAGATAAAAGGTTTTCTACAAAACTTGAAAAGAACTGCACTAATTCTATGCTAATAGGAAGCTTTTGTGGAGACTGAATAAAACTAAATAAAGGTAGTCCTATATTCTTCTTCCAGCTTCTGTAGATCCTCAGTTTGGATACAGGTTGAATGGCAAACCATACTGAAGACAGCCAAAGACTCAATAAAAAAAAAAAAAAAAAAAAAAAGGATAAAAAGGGGCAGCTGGCAGAACGAAAAATATACAGGAAAGGTAAAAGCAGAGTGCAGTGAAGGCAAAGTGTAGGATAAGGCAATGAGAGACTCCTATTGGCAGAACAAGGATTGTGTTACCTCAGTTGACTCTCCAGGTCTAGAAACTCAAAAGGAGCCTCAGAAAGAGGATAACAGGAATGCTGGTAGAGAGGTGCTTGTAATAGTTATAAGTAAAAAGAAAAGGGAAAAAGAAAATATAAGCCTAGCTAAGGACAAATTTTGGACCTGAAAAAGACCCTCAAATGTAGCTCCTACGACACTATCTAAAAATAGAGCCAGTGTCCTACGCATTGGTATCGCCAACAGAAGAGCAGTAACTCTTCTGCTCTGCTTACTATATGCAAGCCATACACTACCACCAGTTAGACCCCATACACACTATTAGATTTTCTGCAGATTTTTGTCTTCAGATTTACCAAAACCATGTAGTGCAAGGGCCTGCCTGATTGCATACAAATTGAAACTCTTAAGGTTTGACCTCATATTATATGGTTTTGGTAAATCTGAAGACAAAAATCTGCAGAAAATCTAATAGTGTGTATGGGGTTTTAGGCTGTGTCCCTTGGGAACAATAGAAGAACAAGTGCAAGCCTCACAGCATTTAGTAAAACCTTATTTCCCAGAAGCATTGCAACTCGCTGGTGCTGAACATAAAGCAAAAAATAAAAAATAAAAAGGACTCTTGGCACATAATTACTGTTGGTATAAATTCATACATGAGAAAAATATGGGTACAGGATAGACATAAAATGTTAATATGCTGTTTACCTTATAAGGGTGTTTTTCATCCTGAAAATAAGTCAGCAAATGTAGAACACATCGCAGCATACACATCCTGTCTTCATAGTAATATTCCGCCATCTAAGTTGTGAAAGGCAGTTCAAAATTAAAAAGAGCTATAATCACCCAACCCAAAGCACACATCTTAAAAAGGTAGCCTTTAAAAAAATTACAAGGCAAAGGCCCCTCCCCCATTTTTTTTTGTAGGGAAGGGTAAAAAAAACCCTATCAGGTTTATTTTTTGCCATCTGTGTCCTAGTGGGCAGATTTCTTTTTACTTCCTATCCTGTAGACACAACAGGAATCAAGGGAAGAATTTTCTAATGCAGGCATCCTCAACCCCCAGGCCAGAGTCTGTCAAGGCCTGTTGGTGGCAGGGGTTGTCTTAGCGAAGGCTGGTGCCCACTGCTCTAACAGGAGGGAAACCCTCTTGCACAGCTGTCACCTAAAAAAGGTGTCTTCATTGGAAAATATTTCCTTTATTCCCCTTTCCCCAGTAGTGACACAGAAATAAAAAAAATAATAACATTCCTCCACACTCTAACAAAAAAGAAAAAAAAACAAAAAACACTTTAACCACTTCAGCCCCGGAAGGATTTACCCCCTTCCTGACCAGAGCACTTTTTGCAATTTGGCACTGCGTCGCTTTAACTGCTAATTGCGCGGTCATGCAATGCTGTACCCAAACTAAATTTGCATCCTTTTCTTCCCACAAATAGAGCTTTCTTTTGATGGTATTTGATCACCTCTGTGGTTTTTATTTTTTGTGCTATAAACGGAAAAAGACCGAAAATTTTGAAAAAAAATGATATTTTCTAATTTTTGTTATAAAAAGAATCCAATAAACTCAATTTAAGCTAGCACAATAAACTTTCTAAGCCAATGAGATATGGTGGAACTAGAGGCCAGGGCACATCCAGAATGACAGAATGTGAAATCGGCCTTGCAGAATTAAGGTGTGGAAAAGAAATACACTCACACAGCCCAAACAACATCCAAAAAAATGGAGAGAAATCTACCTACCTTTCGTGAACTGGCGCTAGATACAAACAAGGAATAACAATGTCCTGACTTGGGCGAAATGTAGAGATCACATTAGAAAGGAAGGAAGATCAAGGCCTCAAGAACACCTTTTTCTTAAACAGGTTCCTTAAAGTTGCCAGTTCAGTCGATTTAAAATAATATAGTTCTGCTCCCCTCCTTCCTAAACCTACTCTCCCAGCTGCTGTAAGTGTATGCCACTGTGTTGCGTTTGATATAAAATATACGATTTTTCTATGAGACTATGATAGAATAGCAATCAGACTAGTTTGATTGCAGAGATCAGGTTTGTCTGAAGAGATTTCTCAAAAGAATGTCTTGGTAACAATGGGAATTGTTGACAGTTGGCAGTTTGGTTGTTAAGGTAAATTAGTTTGTAACCATTTTTCAACAAACTGGTAAACAAAAGCCCAAATAAAAGGAGCAGTAGAGACTGATAGGGGCCAATCATCAGGGATTAACACCAGAGCAGGAGGAAGAATCTGTAATAAGCTAAGAAGGTGCCTGGTCTCCAGGAGCAACGGAGATCATGATTACACAGTAACCGGAGTTAAGTAACTTTTAAGTGTATTTGTACTGTTATAGACCATAGGCTGTTCATTTGCTAGGCATTTTGCTTGTTATATATATCTGTCAGTCTTGTATTGTATTCCTAAGATTGTAATAGTTTTGTATGTACAGCATCTTTCTATAGTAAAAGCACCTTTACCGCAGAGGTCTCAGCTTCCTTGCTTATACCACAAAGTAACCTTGCTAGATAGACGTAAACAAAACAATTTGGGGGCTCGTGCCGTGATCTGTGCTTTAATTCAACTGAAGCAGACCTGTTTTTTTTCTCTGGTGTGTTGTGCAGCTTGTGCTAGGTAAACGTGGTGCATAAGCTGTTTAGGAAAAGCAAGGCTGCAGAGGATTCTGGTGGCCAGAAGGAAGGGTGCAGCTTACCTATCTGGGCCAGAAACAATGAGTGGGAGGCTCTTGCTAATGAATTTGTGAAGTATGCTTCTCCCTTGAATATGACTTGGGGTGATAAAATCTCAGATCATTTTGTAAATTTTAGCCTTAAGGGGTAGGATTTAAGTAAAAAAAGAGAAGAGGACAGTGTCCACAGTGAGTTGGTACTTCCTTCATGCTATTTATACCGAATCACATAGAAGGGAGAAGGCAGAGGCAGAAATTAAGGTATTAAAAGACCAGCTAGCAGCTGCTTCAGAGTGTGTACGTTCAACCGCTAGTCGGGCTGATGATTTGTAAAAGCGGTGCAAATCAATTAATGCCTTAAGGAAAAAGAAGGGCCTTAAACCTGTTAGTAAAGCCAGGGTACATGCCATTATCACATCCCAAAACTGGGATTGTGAAGATGTGCTCTCCTCAAATGATAGTGAGGATGAGGAGATGGAGTTTGATATTTCAGATGATGATCTGCTAGTGGGAAAAAAAAATATGCCAGACCTCTCATTACTAAGCATAGGAAACGGCAACATGCTAGAGAGGATATGGCAGATGGGGAGGTGCTTTATCGCAACCCCAGAGATGTTGAATTTGAAGAAGTACGGGAGTTTATACAAAATGAACTCCACGAGCTGGCAAAACAATACAAACAGAAGTTCTGGGGAACACATACTGAGTTGGCTCCTATGCTTGTGGGATGAAGGGGCGGAAAGTGTTGCTTTGTCAGGTAAGGAAGCAGTGGCTATGGGAGTGTTAACCCATGATCCACAATTGCGTCAGGCAATGCGAAAAGCCCAAGAGTTTAGTGTGAAATTTTCACTGTTAGACCTCGTGAGAGATGTAATAGTCCGAGTATACGCTAGTCCTAGTCACCTGGAAAATACTTACTCCTGAAGAACAATAGGAGAGGGTATTTACAGATTACATGAGATGGGTTGTATAACCGGATTAAATACATTTTCAGAAAGGATAGGTCCAGATATGGAAACCTTTACGTCTGCTCTGCGCTCTAAGCTGATGGAGTCTGCGCCATTTAATCTCAGCACCTTTATTATCCTTGCTGGGAGGCCTGGGATTAAACAGCAAGATTCATGAAGCCAATACCCTTTAAGCCAGTTGGGGGAGCTAGAGGAGACTAAAACAAAACCTGTCAGGGCAGTAGAGAAGGCCAAGGCCAGACAGAAAGAATATAAGCAGAAAATAACTTTTACAGAGAAGAAAGGGAATGTGGGAGAGAAGACAGGAGGTGAAGAGAAAACCAGGCTAGTTATTTCTAGTAAAAAAATGTGGGTGGACCTATTAAAGGCAGGAGTACCTAAAGATGAGATAGATGGCATTTCTACTGCAGAAATGCTGAAGAGGTGGAAACATTAAGTAGGAAAAACTGTCAGGGTTAGAAACACTACTCCTAGTGAAGATAACATCAGCCTAGACTTAGAGAAAACAGAACAGACCCCTCTCCTGTTAGCCCCAAACCAATTCCCGAAACTGAACATGAACCCAAACCCAAATCCCTTTATCGTGGGGAGAAGTTAGAGAGAATCAGAAAAGGGGATTGGGAGGTTCCTTATCCTTTATAGGGAAGGGAAGGTGAGTCTCCTGTAATAGCAGTGAGGGCAGTGACAGCAGGAGAACGACGCCCATATGTACCTGTCACTGTATGGTGGGGAAGTCATCTTCTCCTACACATGTAATGGCTTTAGTTGATAGCGGAGCTGAAGTTACACTTTTGCAAGGCAATCCTTCCCATCACAAAGGAGAATTGATTTATGTAGAAGGTTTGGGAGGGCAAACTACACCAGCAGTTAGGATACGGGTGAAATTGGCTATTGGCAAGGGATCAGGATTTACGACAAATGTTTTGGTATTAGAGTTACCCAAAATTATTCTTGGCATGGATGTACTTCAAGGTCAGTCAATTCAGACTGAAAGAGGTACATTCACATTCGGGTATCCTGATAAAGCGTATCTGGTAAGGGGGCGGTGAAGGCTGTGGTCAGAGGTCATGCGATATGGACCCATGTCTACATTTCTCCACCAGAGAAGCCAGTCTGTCTCAAGCAGTACAGACTTCCTGGAGGCCACAAAGAAATTGGGGAGACTATTCAAGAACTGTTGAGAGTAGGGATCCTTATACCTGCTGTAAGTCCTTTCTGGTCACCGGTGTTCCCAGTAAAGAAACCTGATGGGACATATAGAATGACTATGGATTACAGAGGTCTAAACAAAGTGGCACCTCCATTGAAGTCAGCTGTACCAGATAAGATCTCGATTGTTGAGAAAATTGCTAAGGATGCAGGAAAATACCATGCTGTGATAGACCTGGCTAATGCTTTCTTTTCGATTTTGATAGACCCAGATTGTCAAGACCAGTTTGCTATGGTGTGGGACGGCTGCCAGTACACTTTCACTATGCTTCCTGAAGACTATGTTCATTCTCCAACGATTGGTCATGGACTGATTGCCTGAGATTTAAGTACCCTGAGTTTGAAAGTCACTGTGTTTCACTACATTGATGACATCATGATCTCTGGAACAAAAGAAAATTGTAACTGAAGCACTGCACCTGCTGATACATCACATGGAGAACAGAGGGTGGGCTATCGACAAAGTCCAAGGACCTGCCACAGAAGTGAAATTCCTGGGAATGATGTGGATTGGGCCGCAGAGGAAAATTCCAGAGACAGTTGTGCAAACTATCCAGGCTCTGTCGCCCCCTACTACCAAAGAGGAGGCACAGAATTTCATTGGAGTTGTGGGGTTCTGGAGATCGTTCATCCCACATCTTGGACTGATTCTGAGGCCTATATATAATGTCACCAGAAAAAAAACTGAATTCTCATGGGGTTCAGAGCAGCGGACTGCATTCCTGGCTGCTAAAGAAGCTATTTTGCAGCATCAGGGATTAGGACACCGTGAGACAAGGAGTACCATTTTAGCTGGATGTAGTGGAGCAGAATGATACCATATCTTGGAGTCTATGGCAGCCAAATGAAAAGAAAGGACTGAGAACAATACCCAGTGGATTTTGGTCCAAACAACTGACAGGGGCACAGAAGAGATACATGCCCCTAGAGTAGTACCTGTTTGGGGCCTACAAAGCACTTCAACATGTAGAGACCATTACAGGAAAGGACACAGTCACCATCCATACTGCATTGCCAATAGCAGGATGGGTGAGAGATAATGGACTGACTACTAGGGCAGCTGTAGCCAACACCAGACACTGATGAAATGGAAGTGGTACCTTCAAGAAAGAGGGGGTATTGCAGCTGGGGATGTTAGAGACATTTCAAAACAGTTGGCAGGCTTGTTATTTTTACCAGCACCCGGCCAGAAGAAAATCCTGTGCTGCAGTCATCCCCCATTCAAGAGGCTCCACCCTTTGAGTCTCTGTCAGAAGACATGAAGGAGTCAGCGTGATTCACTGATGGTTCAGCCACAGTCGCCTCGTCTGGGCGTAAATGGACAGCAGCAGCCTACAACCCAAGTACAGACACAGCTATGCAGGAGACCGGAATTTGAGGGTCCAGTCAGTAAGCAGAGTTGAAAGCTGTAGTGATGACTCTACACGAGGATCCTTCTTCCCATGTCACCATCTACACTGACAGCTGGGCGGTTTTTATAGGACTGACAACATGGATGCCCACATGGAAGTCCAATGAATGGATGATTCATGGAAAGGTGGTGTGGGGAGGCAAGGAAGTCTGGGACTACATATGGAAGGAAGCTCACTCCAGCACCATAAAAGTGGGGCATGTTGATGCACATGTGCCCCTAGTCCCAGACTTTGAGAACTATAACAGAGTTGCAGATGAAATCGCCAAAGTGAAGGCAGTTGTGCCAATTGATCCTGTCTTGATGAACTTGGCAAACTGGGCCCACAAGCAATCTGGACATTTGGGGCAGAAAGCAACACATAAATGGGCACAGCAGAGAGGATTGCCTATATCCATGGACATGATAAAGACTGTAATAGGGAACTGTACAGTGTGTGGAGAAGTGCGACAATGACCAGTGCAAAAGTACTCCACCGGGTCGATTAAGAGAGGTGAGAGGCCTGCAGAGATCTGGCAGATTGACTTCATCGGTCCCCTGCCCCGGAGAAACAATGGACTGAGATATTGTTGCACTGCAGTGGACACCTATTCAAAATTTATGCTTGTTCATCCTTGCAAATGTGCAGATCAAGCCGCAACGCTTCAACTGCTCCAGAAACTTGTTGCTTATGGTTGTCCCAAACAGGTCCAAAGTGATAACGGCTCACACTTCACCGGATCAACAGTACAGCAGTGGGCCAAAGATTCTGGAGTGTACGGGTTGTGCCACATCCCATACCATCCACAGGCAGCTGCTTTGATTGAAAGATACAATGGGCTATTGAAGGACCAGATACGCAAACTGACACCCAGACATACCCTAAGGGGGTGAGATCGGGTCCTCACACAGGTAGTCATGTTGCTAATTTCTAGGCCAATAGCCAAAAGCACACCATATGAGAGGATGGTAGGGGCTGGGGCACAGATTCTGCAGCTGGAGTGCAGAGTTCAGTATTTATGTAAGGTTCCTGAAAGAACAGGGCTTAACAGATACCATGTTACTGCTTCCCATAACATAGAAACCAAGAGTGACGTATCTGAAGCTGAAGCCTATCTAGGAATGAGAGGGAATTTGACAGGAAGGTTAGAAGTTATATTTGCATTGGCAGATAAGCTTGAAGACAGTGGCTGGGACTCTGACTGGTTAGTGGATACTGCTCAGCAAGAGTGGAAAGTGAGGCTATATAACATCAAACCTTCCAAAATAAACAGCAGTGATCTTCTGGGAAATATCAGTATATTTCCTCTCCTCCCTATTGATGTTCTTTCTGAGGGTCAGAAGTGGGTACAGGCAGGGGGCAAAGTGTTAGTCAGATATCCAGGCAAGAAGCCATTTAGAGGAGAGATTGTAGCTGAAGGGCTTGGATCTACTGTTTATGTATTATTAGAAGGAACAGATAATCCGCTTTGTTTTCCACTCCACAAGCTGTCTCTGATTTGATCCATAGGAAGACCAGAGAAAAGTGGTTACACAATGGAAAGGATGACGGAAGAGCTGTGGAGAACAAGGCCTTTGATGTATTACAAGCCTGGACTTGTTTCTAAAGAACTATAGAATGGACTTTCTAATGAACAATTAGTTAAAGACTGAAACATCTTTTGAATGACAGTAATATGGGAGGTGTTGCATTCAAGGAAAATTAATATTTAGAATGAGTTTTCTGAGTAATAAAGTGATTTTCTGTATGGAGTATGAAAGAAAAAAATCTAGGGCGGAATGTGTTGCGTTTGTTAAAATATGATTTTTTTTTAGATTAATCAGACATAACATTACACAATAGTGGTTGGTCATAGATTACTGTCCGTTTTTTTGGCTTGAGTAGATTTCTCAAACAAATGCTGTTTCATACAATGGGTACGTAGATACCATTGTTGTATTCAAATTGACAGTTTGAATAGGCTATTGTCTTTATAGCTACAGTAAACAAGTAAGAGATTTACTTGTTTGAGATTCTTTCAGCTCTCAAACTGAAAGAATGACTGTTAGTCGGTTGCTATGGAAACAAGTTTGTAAATAATAAATAATAATAAAATAAAAAGGGATGAGTAGAGACTGGGACACACACATCATCATGCTGTAACATCAGAAACCACTCATGATAGAAGAAAAGTGCCTGATTTCCAGAAGAATTGTTGCCAATGGAAATCACGAACATACAGTAACAGAAGATAAGTAACCTTTAAGTGTATTTGTACTGTTATAGACCATAGGCTGTTCATTTGCTAGGCATTTTGCTTGTTATAGATATCTGTCAGTCTTGTATTGTATTCCTAAGATTGTAATAGTTTTGTATGTACAGCATCTTTGTATAGTAAAAGCACATTTATACACTGCAGAAGTCTCAGCTTCCTTGCTTATACCACAGAGTAACCTTGATAGATAGACGCAAGCAAAACAATAAAGTGCATACTTCAAAACCCAAACACAGTGCTATATCCTTTTGATTGCCATATTCATCACACCTTCCGGTGCTTCAAATAGAAATCTAGAGAAGGTTGCCTCCAGCCACATACTCAACCCCTTAGGAGGTCAACTCAATAAGCCCAACTGACCACCTAAATTAATAAGTAGGTCAAGAAAGCTTAATGGTATTCCAGCCATGGATGATAAGGTACACTCCAAATTTCTTTACAGTTTTCGATCTCACCAGCTCCAGTGATGTGCATAAGTTATATAATAGAAGAGGCAGATCAGCATAGCACTTAACCGTACTCTTTTTAAAATTCAATAAAAACAACAGAAAAAAAAACACCCAAAAAAAGTCCTTACCCAACACTACCGAATAATCGCTCAAAAATGAAAGGGTCCCTGCATGTCACACTCGCAGTCCTGTGCATGCCGATATGTGACAACGTCACTATGCTTTGACCCCAACCAAAGCAATTCCTCAATAACTGACTTCCTCAGAAAATTATATGGAGGGATTATTTTTATGTGAGGTGATGTGGGTTCTTACTCTAACCTCTTAGCACTCGAAGAAAAACCCATTCATTAATGTCTTGGTCAGTGTGAGAAGCCAAAATTCTCTGGAAAAGAGCATGGAAAGAGCAGAGATCTGGTCCTCATATAGTACTAAGGGCCAAGCGGTGCTCCAGACCAAACTCAAGCTAAAAAGGATCTGTCCTACAGAGAAATTCTTAATTTGAACAAAGTCTGCCACGTCGGATAACAGACATTCCAGGAATTAGACCATCAAGCCTTGAGTATTGTAGGGATCAAACTCTGCAACTGAGGTGGTGAGAAACCTTTCACGGGGCAGAAGATTATGATAGTTTGGCAGAGTCCATGATGCATGTGTAAGAAGTCTTAACAGGTCAGCATAACACTGACAAGACCAACTTGTCCCACGAAGAATGGGTCTTTGGAAATCCTGTGAATGGACAAGAGCCAACAAAACTGCATTTAAAAATGCTCAAGACTCTCATTCAGAAGCAGGACAGTAGAATGGCTCCTGGACAGAAGCAGGTAACTCTGAGACAGGAAAGTCTAAGATATCTCTTAGGTAAGGAATACTCTGGACTAGGAAGTATCCAGGACCAGCCCCAGATATTCCAAGTGATCAGTTGGAATCAGCAATGAAAAGTCAGAGATACATTATCCCCCAGTTCTTCCCAACTGTTTCCTCAAGATGATATCATTCAGGTAGCCCACAATCAGAATACCTTGAGAGCGAAATAGAGTCATCACTGGAGCCAGCACCTTGGTGAATACCTGAGGTACAACAACACACTGGTGTGCTGGAAATATGAGTATATGTGAGTAAGCATCCTTTATGTCCTCTAAGGCCAGAAAGTCCCCAGGTCCCCCTGATGCAGAAAGGCAAAAATTGATTTAAATGCTTCATTCTGGAATTCTGGGACATTAATGTAAGCATTTAAGGCTCTGAGGTCCAGAATGGGTCTAATGCCCCCTTTAAGCTCTGGTACGGTAAGCGGGTTGAGACAAATTCCCTGAACACATTCCACTTGTCCCAAGAGTCCAGAAGGCACACTATTGAGCTAGATGCCAAGGAGTAACCAGATGACTGGAGACAAAAATGTGCGGAAGTGGCAAAGAACAAAACACAGGCCTGTACACTGGAAAATCAATTGGATGACCAGCACAAGATACTTGCATTCAGCAATATTGTTACCCAAAGCTATAGCAAGTTCATTATTAAAGAAATGTGAAAAAAGGCAAGACCCCTGACCTAAAAAGCCCCAACTCTCATTTGCCCTTAGATAATTGATGCAATATTTGTAATATTACAGGGAGATGATGAAAACTTGAAAGGCATCATTATGAAAACAGTTTTTTGCGCTAAAATCATTAAGCTCAACTTCAACTCATTTTAAAAAAATAAAGAATAAAAAAAATTAAAAAGCAACAGACCTTTAACATCAATGCTTGACTCTGCCTTTCATCTTGCGGCACCAGCTGGAAAACAGAGGCAAGAAATATAATACTTTTTTTTGTATGTTAATTATAATCACAGAGCTGGACAAGGTCTGACCTTTATAGAGTCTTGGGTTCCTCTGTAATCATCCTGGAGGTAGCACTGCAGCAGCTGCACACTCTGCTCCTCATCCAGTCCCTGCATCAGAGTAATAAGACATATTACTAAATTTTCAGCTAAAAACAAAACTTCTTTTTCACGCCAGAGAGCTGACTCACCAGAAACTTGCTTAAACGTAATCCAAGTTCTTTCAATGCAGGAGCTACATTGCTAGCTTTCACCTTGTCTGCAGAGCTAGTGCTAGAAGATCAACGTCAAATACATTATTCCAAGGAAACTACCAAATGCAAAATAAGAAGCAACAGTGTTTAAATCCCATCTTCAGCCATTGTTGGTTTTTTATCCCAATGGGGAAATCAGTTTAAGGCCACAAGTGTTTTTTTCAAGCGTTTATGAGCTCATATTGCGTTTTTCAGGCAATTCTGTTGAAGTCTATAGGGGCAAAAACACAAAATTCTGCCTGAAAAGTAGCTCACTTACTTACTTTGAACGAAAGGCATTTTCTATAAGCGACAGGATGCTCAAGTGTAAACAAGGGCTATTGAAAACAGTAGGTCTTTTCTTGTTGAGCGTTTGTGAGCTTCGAGCCACAAAACGTTCAAAGTGTGAATGGGACCTTAAAACTTAAGAGAAGCTCTAACCCTTCCATATCATGTTGTGATAGTACTGTGCCCTGCCACTGTGTGAAAAGGTTCTGGCATCACCGCAGGATTCTCATCTAGGCAGGTTGAGGGGCACCAGGGTGCTTTTCTCACTTGGAGGCAGGGCCGTCTTTAATATTGATTGGACCCTGGGCAAACATTTTCTTGAGCCCCCCTCCATGCAGTTTCACTCTCCACATGCTTTGAGACCTACAATAAATAGCAGCTAGACTGAAAATCAGTTTACTGAATCAGATCAGGCAGCTATTGTGATTGGTTGCCAGATGTTACAGTGTATCATTACCACTCACTAACTGGTTGCTGGAGGTTACAGCACACATTACAGCTCACCGGTTAGTTGTTGAGGTTACAGCACATGATTTCTGCTTGTTTATTGGTTGCTAGAGATTACAGTACATCAATACTGCTCACTGATTGGTTGCTAGAGGTTACAGCACATGATCTTTTTACTGCCTGCACACCATGGACTAGGGTGGTGAGGGGACCCATCAATAGACAGAAAACTCCTAGGGATCCTAGAACTCTTAGGATCAGTGGCAGTGATGGGGGGAGGGGAGGGTGTGATCAATGGCAATGCTGATTTTTTTTTACCTACTACCAATATAAAGAGGAGTTTCAACACTGACCACCAATGTGATAGGGGTTTACACTGACCACTAATGTAAGGGGGACCTTCACACTGGCCACTAGTGTGAATGAAAGTATTGTACACTGAGCCCCAATGTAATGAGAAGATTTACACTGACCACCAATGTGTCAGGAACACATGCAATATCACTTTCCTGACATCACAGAAACGTGCTGCCCTTTAGCAGATACACAGCAGTGCCATTATATGTTAATGATACCCTTACGCATCTGCTGACGTGCTGTGGAACCGCGTGATTTTAAAAAAGCGTTAGGGACTTTCTTCTGCATTTCCAGAGCATAGAGCAGCCCACTGAAATGAATGGGCTGCCCTACACACGACCTACATCTTTATCCACCCTGTCAGTACACCTTTGCTTTCTAAAACCCCTGCTATGGAATACATATGAATGCCGCCTTTATTTACATATCAATACTGCCGTTCTAGGGCTATTTACATATGAAGGCCGGATATTGACATGTAAACACGGAGTCTTCATCTGTACACAATAGGGCAGAGCTGGGCAGCATTAGTAGTAGCACTTCACACTGACTGAGATATCGGGACTTGGGATGAGAACACAGAGGGGGGGCTTGGGATGAGAACAGGGAGGGGGGCTGGAATAAGCACAGATTGTGGTAGGTGTAATTTCTTTGATTTGAGGGAGAGGGGGACAAGAGGATATGTGCAGGGGGGGGGGGGGGTTGAGGGAAAAGGACTTGTGCTAGTAGAGGGGGGTCAGAATATCATTTTCCTCTCCCCTCTAAAAGCACCCCCCAGCACATATCCCCTTGCCCCCCTTCTCCCATCACTTCTCCATGTGTGTGTCCTTGCTACCTGCCCCCCCCCCCCGTTACTGTCCCCCCCTCATGTATCCATAAACTATGCACAGATCTTGTACTATGGACAAATAGATCAGCGCGGCTCTTGCAGTCAGTGTAATATCTCTCCTCCCCAGCTCCACCTCCTCCTGTCTGTGTACATCGGAGCCCTGGAGGAGGATCCTCAGTGAACTCTGTGTGGTGTGTAGGCTCATGGGGAGAGATGCCAGCGTCGGCTGCTGCAGAGGGCAATCGCCACGTGAGGAAGCCTGGGCACCTCGCAAGAGATGCGGGGATGGTGTCCTGAGTGCCTGACATTTGCGCACCCCCCAGTTACCGGAGCTTAGTGCTGGAAGTGCCCGAGTGCCCTAAAAGGCAGTCCGCCCCAGCCCACGGCACGCCTGCAACGATCTCATGGCACACTACTGTGCCGCGGCACACAATTTGAGAATCAATGGCCTAGAGGGTACCGTGCTGTTGAGTGAACCTCCACAGGACCCCTTGACCCCCAGGGCTTTATTAAAAAGGCCTATCTTCTGGTAATATATCAGTTCTGGTTTTCATACTGCTGCATTTTGTCTACTTTTGTAAGCTAACATTTATTACTAATGTCAATGCTAGCCTCTGCATGGGCATAATGATAGTATGTTAAGCATATGTTAAACTGAATAAAAATTATTGAAACAGAAAGATAAATCCTGAAAAGCCCTGCGAGGGGAAACGCATTGATTTTGTTTCTAAAAGGAAGAAGTCAGCAAGTAGCTATGTCCTTAAAGAGGAGTTCCACCCAGGGGGGCCGTCAAAAAAAAAAAAAAATTAAAAGTCAGCAGCTACAAATACTGCAGCTGCTGACTTATAATTGGACACTTACCTGTCCCTGGGTCCAGCGATGCGGGGGATCGAAGCCCTGCTCGTCCCCCCCTCCGCTCGTCGGCGCCGGCATTTCAACTGCCGCCCGCCGTGATTGGCCGCTCAATCACCTGGGACCTGTAATAGGTCCCAGATGATTGACAGGAGGGAGGGAGCAGAGCGGAGCCCTTCCTGTGCAGAGGGGGAAGTGATGTCACCAGCCCAGGCAAAGGAACAGGCAGACTACGAGGGACCACCTAGCAACAGGCATTTAGAGGTAAGTGAAAAAAAAAAAATATCCAAATGTTTTTTTGGTTTTTTTTTTAGAATTTTGCCAGGTATTTTTGTTTTTTGGGTGGAACCCCACTTTAATGTGCTACCATTTGAAGTGAGTTCTCACAATATCCAAAATGAAATGATGAGTTTTGGCTGGAGTTGGGCTTCTAAAAAGAAACCAACCAAAAAAAAATTTTTTTACTAAAATAATGTATATAAATAAAACCAGTAAAAATAAATGCTGAAATTACAAGATGGGGCAATGTCAGAACCTGGAGAATCTAAAACATCGGCCAGACGAAAGATAGTCATGTTGAAGGAAACCTACACTGAGGGGAGTTATGGTGGTTGCCATTGAAGACCTGACCCTGAAAATACTAGTACTAAGAGGCAATGACACAAAAAGAGGGCAATTATCAAGGGACTTTTCAAAGTGCTATGTGACAATATAATTTTTTATAAAATCGTTATTTTTAATCAAATACAATTCCATTAAAACTCATGGCCAAGTTAAGGCCCATTCTTAAAATACTCCACAGTCCTACGAAATTTACACAATGAAGACTTTACTCCTGCACGAGAAACCCTCCCTACCCCCCTCCACTATCTATCACACAAGATACCACTTTAACTTGAATTACATTAAAACAGTCCGGGGAAAAGTGGGTGACGCTCTACGCTCAGGACTTTTTACAGATTACGATATCCGCTTCTTCAGGAGATGTGGCGAATGTGACCAAAAATTGTGTCACTATCACAGAATAACAGTTATTTACAACAGTACAAACACATGTTATTCAATATATAAAACACTCAACAAAAGTGCAGTTCCCACAGGTAAAACGCCCAAACGGGCAATTACTAATCACGTCTTCACAGTTATATGATAAATATTACATAGCAACACTGCTGCATGGTGCCCAATATACTGTGAATCTCTTCTTCTTATTCATAACCTTCCCAATCAGTGACTGCGAGGCTCTCTTTCCTAAACATATCATCTGGTGCTGCTAGTTACACTGCAACTTCCAAGATGCACATATATACAAGAGCTCATACAGAATGGGCCATCACAGCCAATAAGATTATGAATTGTTGCTGTACCACAGGGTTTGTTTATGACCTTACCCAACACAACTCTATTAATTATGGGGAATCTAAATCTTGTACTTGTATCCTCCTTATATTATCGGGGCAACACCCAGTTTTAAAGGGGTTTTAAAGTCTCAAGGTTTTTCACCTTCGTGCATGCTATGCATGAAGGTGAAAAACCTTCTGTGATGCAGCTGCCCCCAGAGCCCCCCTTTTACTTACCTGAATCCGATCGTTCCAGCGCTGAGCACAAGCCCAGCAGCTCCAGCCACTGTCTCCGTCCTCATTGGATAGATTGATAGCAGCAGGAGCCATTGGCTCTCGCCACTGTCAATCAAATCCAATGACACGGAAGCAGGGGGGCAGGGCTGAGTCCTGCTGTCTGTGTCAATAGACGCAGCAGCAGGGCTTGTAAGCATGCCCGCACGGGTGCCCCAGGGAATGTGGGTCTCTGTGGGGGCACCTGATGAAGGAGAGGAGCCAGGAGCGCCGTGGAGGGACCCCAGAAAAGGAGGGCCGGGGCTGCTCTGTGCAAAAGTTGTAAAGGGGTTGTAAAGTCTCAAGTTATTTCAACTTCATGCATGCTATGCATTAGGGAGCAACCGATTATCGGCATGCATCACCCCAGTACCGTTGTTTACAGCAGACGGCTGGCTTTATTGTAATAAAAACCAATGCGGCTCAGCAGCTGCTCAGCTGTTATTACAAACGGGAGGGGACGTCCCCCCCTCCCGCTGCTCGCATGGGCTCTCCCATCCCACCAGGAGGCCCGAGCAATCAGCCGGCACATCTGCCAGCTGGCTAAAGACCCGAACAAAGCTGATGCTTCATTCGGGTCTCGGATCTAGTAATCCGGAAGCAATGTCATGACATCCCTTCCCGGATAACTGGCATCTTAAAAGACGCATATCTTGACGTTTTGAATACTTTGAAGTGAAAAGGAGGGGTTTGGGTGAAAAGGAAGGGTTTGGGTTTCTAGACCCCAGATCTCTCCATAAAGAGTACCTGTCACTGCCTATTACTGTCACAAGGGACGTTTACATTCCTTGTGACAGCAATAACAGTGATTAAAAACATAAAAATGACAGTGTAAAAAAAAAAAAAAAATTTAATTGTACAAAATATCGGCAGGAGACGTAGCCGAAATATCGGTATCGCATCGGCACCGAAAAAACGCTATCGGTCGATCGCTACTATGCATGAAGGTGAAAAAACTTCTGTGATGCAGCTACCCCCAGAGCCCCCCTTTTTCTTACCTGAACCCGATTATTCCAGCGCTGAGCACAAGCACAGCAGCTCCAGCTGCTGTCTCCGTCCTCGTTGGATGGATTGATAGCAGCAGGAGCCATTGGCTCCCGCTGCTGTAAATCGAATCCAGTAACATGTGAGCAGGGGGCCGGGCTGAGTCCTGCTGTCTGTGTCAATAGATGCAGCAGCAGGGCTCGTGAGCGTGCCCACACAGGTGCCCCCCAGGGAATGCGGGTCTCTGTGGGGGCACCTGATGAAGGAGAGGAGCCAGGAGTGCTGTGGGGGGACCCCATAAAAGGGGTTCCCCCTTTTAAAACCCTTGCACAGTGCAGGCAAGGCAACGTTTGTTATTAAAAAAAAAAAAAAAAAAAAACAACCTTTACAACCAATTTAAACTGCTTCCCTACCCCTGTCCGCTGCATCTGATCATACTCCCAATCCTTTCACTCTCCCCTCCTTCATCTCCTACTATTTCCCATTATAACCTAATCTTTCCCCCTCTTAATCTTAGAAAATAAAAAAGGGAGGGGCTCTTAGTATTCAGAACTATGGTGGTCAAATACTGGAAGATTCTGTTCCCTTATGTGTACAGTTCCCCTTCTTATGTACACTGGATCTTGAATTATCCCACCAATGTCTTTCACATCGAAATGTAAGACCCTGCCCTAGTACCTATCCTAAAGCATATATCATTCCTCAGGCAAGTGTACTATGAATTCCTAAATGTAATATTCCAACAGTCCCCTATAGGGCAGCAAATCACTTCATCACTCCCAGACTGCAGGTCGGGAGTAAAGAATCCTCCACTGTCCACCAAACTGCTTAGTGTAATTTTGTGACTCAAGCCAAAAGTTGTACCTTGTGTGATAAACGGTAAGCAAAGATATGCAGCGGTCTGTGGGGGGTATTCATATGCAGAGTAAAGTCTATAGCCTAGTACACACGGGCCAAATGTAGGCCGGTTCAAGAGAAATTAGCCGTGTGTGTGGCAGCTGGTCCGTTCAGCCGGCTTCTGTCAAAGGGGCATGACCAAATCAGGCCATGACGGCTGACCGGAGTTTTCTGGCGGCGGGGGGGGGGGGGGGGGGGAGGGGGGGGAGCCACGTCCCCCCTGTCAGAACACAACAGCACATCAGGGGATATTGATGTACTAACATTGAAAGTTTAGAACAGTGGCTCCTCCTGCTGGGTTGAATGAAAAAAAAAAAAAATAGTAGCGTGTACTAGGCTTTAATTGTTTAGATTTTGTTTCAAACTGGGATATACCCCAAATTTCATGAAACTATGGAATTATCAAAGAACTGGCCAACAATCTCCCCGCTTCTTATCCCTGAAAAAACAGAGATCTTTAGTAAAAATCAGCACACAAACACTGGTTAGGCACACATTTAACCCTTTGATCGCCTGAGATGTTAACAACTTCCCAGCCAGTGTCATTAGTACAGTGAATAGTACGATGACCACTGTATTATTGTCACTGGTGGTTAGTCAGTCCCGTCCCCCGCCCCCTCCCCCCAGTGTCAGATTGCCCACTGCACTATCATAGCCCCATTATAAATCGATGGACACTGCCATTAGTAGTATAAAAAAAAAATTATATATATATTTTTTTTTTTTCTAGCAAAGACACTTAGCAGAATACATTTTTGCTAAAATGTATGAAGAAATTAGATTTATTTTTTTTATTGAATATGTTTTATAGCAAAAGGTAAAAAAAAACCCAGAGGTGATCAAACACCAAAAGAAAGCTCTATTTGTGTGCAAAAAATTGTATAAACTTTGTTTGGGTACAGTGTAGCATGGCCGCGCAAATACTTGTTAAAGAAGCGCAGTGCTGAATAGCAAAAAATGGCCTGGTAAAAAGGGGGTAAAACCTTCTGGAGCGGAGGTACCGGTAGTTAAACAGGTCTGAAAAAAATGTGAAAACCTCTGCGCTACTATAATGTGTATGTAGTGTAATGCTGCAAAATCTAATGGTGTACACAATTAGCCACAAAGTAAATAAAGTGATTTCGTGCAGAACACTCAAAATACTCTCCCGTCACAATATGTAATCAGAAAATGCATGCGTGAACATATAATTCTAAATAAACAAATGTGCAATATTCCGTGAGGGCTCCCAGTGAACCCAAAAGGGTCATAAAAAAAGAGACCATAACAACAATAAAAATATTGGTAACATGTAAAATATACCACAGACGTGGAAATGATAATGAAAGATCATGTAGAAGAAGATGATGGAGTAAATGCATCAATGGGTTCGCTCCAATGGTGAATGAAGTTCATGAATAAGCTTGATAAGTAAAGTAGGTGATGTAGGCAGAAGTAGATGGTGTCTGTGTAGGAATGTGCTCACAGTGCCCTTACCTCAAAGGACCTCAACAAAGGCCTTAGTAGTAGAAGATGTTGGATGGCCGTGGGGACCATGGATCGCCTCAGGTGGATGGATATCCGTCATGGGGCCGCGTCAGGCTTGCATCACGATCCAGACAACCATACAGAGAAAGGGGAAAGAAAGGGGGGCCTCCAATGGTGTAGTATAAAAATCCAAGTTTATTGAATAAAATGCACTGTACAGGGCATTGCAAAAAGCACAGTGCAAGACGGCGTGGCGCCGTCACCTTAAACGAAACTTCCGGTCCGCGATGTAAACAACCGGGTCACAAGGTAATGTCTTCCAGTTGCGTCGGCTAGCATGGATCGTGATGCAAGCCTGACGCGACCCCATGACGGATATCCATCCACCTGAGGCGATCCATGGTCCCCACGGCCATCCAACATCTTCTACTACTAAGGCCTTTATCTAGGTCCTTTGAGGTAAGGGCACTGTGAGCACATTCCTACACAAACATCATCTACTTCTGCCTACATCACCTACTTTACTTATCAAGCTTATTCATGAACTTCATTCACCATTGGAGCGAACCCATTGATGCATTTACTCCATCATCTTCTTCTGCATGAACTTTCATTATCACTTCCACGTCTGTGGTTTATTTTACACGTTACCAATATTTTTATTGTTGTTATGGTCTCTTTTTTATGACCCTTTTGGGGGGTCTGAACCTCTGAAAAAAAAAATAAAAAATCACACAACTTATAAAACATAGGAAACAAGAATCATTGTTAAGTTGATAAAATTTGACAAATTTCCCTGCAATTATTCCAGAAAAACAAAAAACATGATAAATTCATAATTTTTATTTTTTTTAATGGATTGTCTTTTTTCTAGAACGTTCTTTTAGCACACCCATTTGGCTGTCTCATGGCAACCAAAAACAAAACAAAAAAAAACACTATGCATGCGCGTTTCTTCTACCAGGGAGTGTTTTGACATCTTCCACCGTTTATTTTGTAAAGTATAATTTTGTTGTTATAGCAAGTCACTAGTGTCTATAAAACAACTGATTGTGCAATCTTTATATCTGAGGTAACTGACTACGACTCTTAAGGCCTCTCCTCCTCTAAACACTAATGCATGTTAGCTTAGGTGTCCATGCACACATAGGTGTTTAGAGGCAGGAAAAAAAAAAAACACTGCCAGCGCATCCAGGAGCAGCGTTTTGGCAGAGAAAATCCCTAATTCACCTTTACGCATCTAAAGGCCTGTTAATGCTCGTTTAGCGCTTGAGAGTTAATTCATTTCAATGGCCAGAATAAATTATTATTATGGCCAATAAAATGAATTTAAGTAGAACTATGGGCAAAAGGATTTTTTTTTTGGGTAGAGTAAGGAGTTTGTTATATCCAGTCAGTTTTTTTTGTCCCACTGCGGAGTTTTCCCTTCATGTCCTGTCCCATAGTTAAATAGGAAGTGAGAGGAAATGCCTGCAAATTAGGGAAATTTCTTTTGGCCCCTCAGGTCACCCAAACTAGTGTCCCCATTGGAAGATTTTCCCCTCCATTACTTTTTCTGGGGACAACCGAAAATTTGGGATTTTATTCTACTTTCACTTTCAAGAACGGTAAAATAGAGAGAGAGAGTCAATCTCCTTAATGGGGGTACAGGCAGAAACCTGACAGTTGTTCTAATCGCTCTTCACTCTATCCAAAACTAAAAAAAAAAGTTTTGCCTTTAGTTATACTTGACACGTCTAAAATGTTTTATACACGTTTAGAAGTGTCAAGTGTTTTTTTCTGCCAAAGCGTTGCTGCCAGTTGGAGAGGCATCTAGAAAAGGCAAACGTTCAGTGTGAACCCGGTCTAAGAGTACCATCTCCTCTAGGAATAGCCACTAAACCATATTATCCAGTCTGCCACCTTTGTTTCCATCATATTTCATTCCAAACAGAAGGATATAGACACACCTATCCCGCTAAATTTGTAAATTTTTCTCAAGTAGACTTATCAAGTCATCATTAACCACCTGCCGACCGCCGATATACGTTGGCACAATGGACGCGGTGGGCAAATGAGCGTACCTATACGTCCCCTTTAAGAGCCGGGGATAGCAGGTGCGTGCACGCGCCGCGTACAGCGTGATCATGCCCACGGGACTCTATGTCCGCCGGTCTCCTGGTGATCCTATGTAAACAAGGCACTTCCCCATTTTGGCCTGTGTCATGACAGAGATCACCGCTCCCTGTCATCGGGAGCAGTGATCACTGTCATGTGACTTGAAGACCACCCCCCCACAGTTCGAATAACTCCCTAGGACACACTTAACCCCTTCATCGCCCCCTAGTGGTTAACCCCTTCACTGCCAGTGTCATTTACACAGTAATCAGTGCATTTTTATAGCACTGATCGCTGTATAAATGACAATGGTCCCAAAATAGTGTCAAAATTGTCAGATGTGTCCGCCATAATGTCGCAGTCCCGATAAAAATTGCAGATTGCTGCCATTACTAATAAAAAAAAAAACAAATAAAAAATAAAAATGCCATAAAACTATCCCCTATTTTGTAGACGCTATCAATATACGCTTATTAATCAGCCTAAACTGAGGAAAAAATATTTTTTTATATATAATTTTGGGGGATATTTATTATAGCAAAATGTAAAAAATATTGGTTTTTTTCAAAATTGACGCTCTTTTTTTGTTTATAGCACAAAAAATAAAAACCGCAGAAGTGATCAAATACCACCAAAAGAAAGCTCTATTATGTTTGGGTGCAATGTCGCATGACCGCTCAATTGTCAGTTAAAGCGACTCAGTGCCAAATCGCAAAAAGTGCTCTGGTCAGGAAGGGGGTAAAATCTTCCGGGGCTGAAGTGGTTAACATGCCAATTTGATATCTTCCTTGTTTTAGGCATTTTGCAGTTTGTCCTTTCTCCAACTGAGCAACCTATGATATAGCCAAGGTCATGAGACAGTTTATGTTTCTTTGCACACAGCAGATCAATCTCAACATTTAAAAAATGGTACTAGCACCCAGAGAAATTCATTCCAACACAGTTTATGCATTTTCTTTATTAATTAGCACTTATAATAAAATAAATATAAAAATAAACGATAAACACTGGGGTTTAATGTTAGTAAATTGTTGCTAACCTGTATTTACTTTAAATACCGAATTGTGCTAGCAAAAATACAGTATTCTTTAAATATCCCTCCAACATGATTGGGTATTTGAAGTAAACACAAGTGAATGGCACCACAACACAATGTATATAGAGCAGGTGCATTGCAGTAATGTGTTTAGTTTGCCTCTCCTTACCACAATGCACAGGTAAGAATGATCCCTTGGGGTTTACGGACCCATTCACATCTCAATGTTGCTGGTGTAATGCAAAACAAAAAAAGCTGTCCTGCTGCACTTTTGATGAGTTTCCAGTATCCCTTTGACTGGAAACTCATCAAAAATGCAGCAAGGACGGCAACATTGAGATGTGAATGGGCCCATAAACCCCAAGGGACCATTCTTACCTGTGCATTGTGGCAAGGAGGTGGTAAAATAAACACATTCCTGCAATGCACCTGCTCTATGTACATTGGTACATTGTGTTGTGGTGCCAGTTCACATAACATAGAGCACAATGGTAATATGTACAAAATGCGATGTGCAGCACACATAAACCCCAGCATGCAGATGTGAACTAGGTCTATTATAGACAAAAAGAAATCAAATATTTGATAAGCTTGTTTTTGCTTACCCCAATTACATTATATTTGCGTACCTGGGAGGTTTGTAGAAGGCCAAGCCTTGAAGAAATCTTCCCCCATATCGATCAAGCTCGCCCTTGATCTGCATCTAGAAATCAGTTACATTTGTCATATATTACTAAACACTTTTTTTGTTACCAAATTAATGTTTCATGCAAAGAGAGGGAAATGCCCTTTTTAGAGCTTCCAAACTACCTAGTTACATAGTTAGTGAAATTCAATCCAGTACTAGCAAGGTGTACCTAATAAAGTGGCCATGGATTGTGTGATTTCAAGCATTTTACATGTGTATTCAAGCTTGACACATTGTTGTTTCACCCAATGGAAAGCACGAGGGGAGGAGAATAGTTATCACAGATTAAAATAGGATTAATTAGGCTTGAAAAATTAAAAAACACTCAAAAAGACTTGATTTGAGCGTTTAAAGATGTTCTCACTGAAGTGTGTGGGGCCAAAAATGGCCACATTTGCCTCAAAATTAGCTTTTAGAGCGCCAATGCGTTGAGCTACAGGTGCCCAAGTGTTCATATGTGAATGGCCACCATGGGAACATGGGAATTTGATTGTTGACAGTTTTGAAACTTTGAGCTTCGAGCTAAAAAATGCTCAGATGTAAATGAGGCTCAAGTGTACCTCCTGAAGTCTATGCTATGCGCCTTCTCTCTCTGCCTTTCCTTTAGGCGCCTTTCACACAGACGGCTATTCTGCCGCAGTTAAAAGCATGTTTTTTTTCCTGTGAAATTCAAGACTCCAGGCACTGCGATCAGCTGCATTTGCACAGTGCGATTAGCTGCGGCTGCGTTTAGCTGCAGTTTGCCATTTCCATGGAAACCCGACAGGGTACCGACTCGCTCTGCTTGGTATGAATCTTGAGGGGGAACTCCACACCAAATTTTAAATAAAAAAACGGCGTGGGTTCTGCCCCAGGGGCATACCAGGCCCTTCGGTCTGGTATGGATGTTAAGGGGAAACCCCTACGCCGGAAAAACGGCATGGGGTCGCCCCCATAATCCATAACAAACCCCGATCCCGATCCATAACAAAGCCCAGCTGGTCAGGAAAGGGGGTGGGGACAAGCGAGTGCCCCCCCCCTCCTGAACCGTACCAGTTCGCATGCCCTCAACATGGGGGGTGGGTGCTTTGGGGGAGGGGGCGCCCCCCCACCACAAAGCACCTTGTCCCCATATTGATGAGGACAAGGGCCTCTTCCCGACAACCCTGGCCGTTGGTTGTCGGGGTCTGCGGGCGGGGGGCTTATCGGAATCCGGGAGCCCCCTTTAATAAGAGGGCCCCCGGATCCCGGCCCCCCACCCTATGTGAATGAGTATGGGGTACATGGTACCCCTACCCATTCACCTAGGGAAAAAGTGTCAATAATAAAACACACTACACAGGTTTTTAAAGTAATTTATTTGACAGCTGGGGGGTCTTCTTCCAGCTTCGGGGGTCTTCTTCCGACTTCAGGGGTCCCTCCGGTTCCTCTTCTCCCAGCGTCCGGTTGGTTGTTCTCCGCTGTCTCTGGCCTCTTCTCCCGGTGTTCCAGTTCTTCTGCCGTCTCCTCCGCTATCTTCATGCCGCTCTTTTGCTAGCGGAGGTCCAGACTTCTGGCTTCTTGGCTTCTTCCCTCTTCTATTCTTCCGATGTTGACACAACGCTCTCTCCAGCTGGAATGCTCTCTGGGCGCTGTGCTCTGACTTATATAGGCGGAGACCCTGCCCCCTTATGCCGTCACAGTCCCTGTGCATGCTGGGACTGTGACGTTTTAGTGGGCGTGGTCACCGGGTGATGTTGACCACGCCCTCTAAAACGTCACAGTCCCAGCATGCCCAGGGACTGTGATGGCATAAGGGGGCGGGGTCTCCGCCTATATAAGTCAGAGCGGAGCTCACAGAGAGCATTCCAGCTGAGAGAGCGTCGTGTCAACATCGGAAGAAGAGAAGAGGGAAGAAGGCAGAAGGCAGCAGACCAGGCTCCTCTGCTAGCAAAAAGAGCGGCAAAAGAGCAGAAGATAGCGGAGGAGCCCGGCAGAAGACCCGGAGAGCGCGGAGAAGAACCGGAGAGACCCCCGAAGCCGGAAGAAGACCCCCGGAGCTGTCTAATAAATTACTTTAAAAACTTGTGCAGTGTTTTTTTTATTGACACTTTTTCACTAGGTGAATGGGTAGGGGTACCATGTACCCCATACTCATTCACATAGGGTGGGGGGCCGGGATCTGAGGGCCCCCTTAGTAAAGGGGGCTCCCGGATTCCGATAAGCCCTCGGCCCGCAGACGCCGACAAACAACGGCCAGGGTTGTCGGGAAGAGACCCTTGTCTAGGGCTGCTTGATTGCATACAAATTAAATGTGTAGGTCTGACTTTATATGGTTCTGGTAAATCTAAAGGAAAATTGTTTTATGTATGGCCAGGATAAGGTGAGGAAAAATCTTCCTAACTGAGCCTTAAATAGCAGTAAAACCTGACAGAGGGTCTAATCTGAAAAAAAGTGTTGGTTGGGCATACACTTCAAGTTATGTCAAAATATGTCGGCACTACTAATGTTCTTAAAGCTATGAATCAATTAGGCCTGTTCTTAATTTTAAATGTGATTGATTATTATGCCCCTTTCACACGGATGGATAGAATGGTGCTTTTAGCTGCGGACTTTCTAACTTTCTACCGCAGCTAAAAGCACACAATGCTTTCCTATGGCCCCATTCACACACACATGGGGACAAGGTGCTTTGGGGTGGGGGGGCCGCACCCACCCCCCATGTTGAGGGCATGCGGCCTAGTACGGCTCAGGAGGGGGGGCGCTCGCCTGTCCCCCCCCTTTCCTGACCGTCCGGTCTGCGTGCTCGGGTAAGGGTCTAGTATGGATTTTGGGGGGGACCCCACGGCGTTTTTTCGGCGTAGGGGGTTCCCCTTAACATCCGTACCAGACCGAAGGGCCTGGTATGCCCCTGGGGGGAACCCGTGCCATTTTTTTTTTTTTTTTAATTTTTTTTAAATTTTAAAATTTGGCGTGGAGTTCCCATTAAGATTCATACCAAACAGTGGCGGGCATTGGCGGGGATCCGAGTCGGATCCCCGTGCTTGTGGCTCATCGGGAAAGGAAAAATCATTTTTCCTTTCCCGATGAGCAGCTCGGCGCTGTTATCCGCAGCTGACACAGTGCACTGCGAATACCTGCGGTTATGTGTAGATAGCTGCGCTAAATCGCTCCTGGACGCAGTCAATTCTATTTTTTCTATCCGCACAGAACCGCATGTATCGAATTCGCAGCTAAACGCAGTGTGTGAATGGGGCCATAGGAAAGCATTGTGTGCTTTTAGCTGCGGTAGAAAGTTAGAAAGTCCGCAGCTAAAAGCACCATTCTATCCATCCGTGTGAAAGGGGCATAATAATTAATCACATTTAAAATTAAGAACAGGCCTAATTGATTCATAGCTTTAAGAACATTAGTAGTGCCGACATATTTTGACATAACTTGAAGTGTATGCCCAACCAACACTTTTTTTCAGATTAGACCCTCTGTCAGGTTTTACTGCTATTTAAGGCTCAGTTAGGAAGATTTTTCCTCACCTTATCCTGGCCATACATAAAACAATTTTCCTTTAGATTTACCAGAACCATATAAAGTCAGACCTACACATTTAATTTGTATGCAATCAAGCAGGCCCTTGCACTACAAGTAAATCTAAAAGGAAATTAAACTAGAAAATTGTAACTATGTATAATGTATGGTCAGCCTGTCTGTCACATCGACAATGGTTTCACCAGCAGAAAAAAAAAAAATATATATGATTCTGTCTGTGTTGCCATTAGAGATTATCACACATTTCCTGTATTCGGAAACTGTTGTCACTGCAACAGAAAAGAAGGGAATTCTCTCTACTGGATGCCTGAAAAGCAGTAAAAACTCAACAGAAGTACTAATAATTCCCTACTTTATCCAAAACTACAAAAAAAAAAGCAATCCTGGCTTGACACAGTCTTGAAATATTGCACAGGCATGCTGTGCCATCTTTATATGTCTCAAAGCTTTAAATTCAATTCTGACAGCAGTGTACCTTTTAACCCACCAAGACAAAACCTTATATTTTTTTGCTCAACCTATTTTTATTATCATGTACTGAGGGAAGACTTGTCATAATAAATATGAAGGCTCAAAGGCTGATCCTTTGGCTTCAGTACCTTCTAAATCGCTAATCTGGAACAAATACACAGATCACAACGTCTGCCTACACATTACATGTGTTCTTTGGGGTAGTGATTTGGAATTAGCGCAGCAAAAGTATCAGCATAACAATCAGAAACTACTTTTACAAAGAGGTCAGTGGCCTATATTTCTTGGTTGGGTCAATGAAAGGTCTCTGCAGTTTCTATAGTTCCACAATGAAATATTTCACTTACGGGGTCCCTCATGGCCGATCGCCCAAGCAGAATGGTCCACAGCTCCCGGCTGCTTCTATAAACAAAATCAAACAAAAATGATTAGTTCCTGAAAACCAACCGGTGGCAAAGGTTATAAGAGTAGTATTACGATCAGATCCCCGAATATATATATATCATTATGCACATTTTAAACTGGAACAAAAATGTAACCATGTTATTTATTCATAGGACATGTTCTTCACAAAGCAGACTAAAGTAAAAAAAAAAATTCATTTTTGGTGTCAGGACTCCATCATGGTTAGTTTTTGGTGCATGGCACTCAGCACAAAAGGCAACTCAAAAATCACTAATCTCCCTAATCTGACTTTTAACCCCCCTTAACAATACTTAACCCTTCATTTGCATACTTAACTGTCCTGCACCAGCAGCCTCTGAGCTGAAGATATACAGCCCTGCACTTGAAGATACTGAAGCCAGAAACTTCTGATATAGACCCAGAGCAAGGCCTTCAGTACTTTTCCCTGCTCAGAGATACAGGTTTACCTAAAAAAGTAGTCAATTCACTAAAAACATGCATTACTGTAATTATACATGCATGCATCAAGAGAGAAAGTGGGTGATATGCGAGTTCCTGGGCAGGACACCATACTCACTAGGTCTAATATAGCGGCCTGACTTTATGGACATCCTTGGTGGCTTTCCTTTGTCAAGTCACTTTTTTCTAACTTCCATCGACTGGTGAGGGTGCTTGTCAAATCGGGTGGCCCTCCCTTCCTTGACAACTTACTCCGACTTCCTGTGGGATATGGGGGGCTAGGCTGCTTTTACTGTGGATTTCTGCAGGGCTAGCTGCAATGACACTTTAAAGCAGAGTTCCACCCAAAAGTGGAACTTCAGCTCATTTGTCTCCTCCTCTCTCCCTCCGGTGCCACAATTGCCACCTTTCGGGGGGGAGGGGGGACAGCTATCCTGTTCCCACTTCCTGGAGTCCGGGCCATGGCTCGTGACATCACCACGGGGCTCCCTCCTCCTATCCCTGTCGCACATGCGCAGTAGGGTTCCCGGCGTAAAGCCATAAGGCTACACTGCCGGGCACCCTTACACGCAATGGCGGCGGCAGCACCCGACAGCTGATGTCTCCATCAGCTGATGGAAACATCAGCTGCGGTGTCGACATTGCTGGACTCCAGGACAGGTAAGTGTCCTATTAAAAGCCAGCAGCTGCAGTACGTGTAGCTGCTGGCTTTTATTTTTTTAGCGGAACCCAGCTTTAAGTACACAATCTGATATATGAATGCACTTTTACCCAACATCCCCTGAGGAAGGTTGTTTAAAGGAGAAGTACAGCCAAAGCTTGTTTGGCTGTACTTCTGCTGTGGATCACAGGAGTGCAGTTCGTTTGCACTCCTGTTACCAGTTTTCATCCACTGTCAGCTGACGTCACAGAGCCTGTACAGGTGTGGGCAAGATCGAGACAATGGAGTCAGTGTACGCCCAGATGCCTGGAGTCAGGATCCGCCCACATGCGGTATTCGATCGCTCGGTTCTCAGTGTTAGAGGCAGGACAGGGGCAATAATGCCTTCATAAATAATGGATAAATTTATTGAACGTTTTCAACCACTAGATGTCGTTAACCTTGCATGGCTACATATGCATGTGATATGTATTGTTTTTATACCCATTAATTTTTGTTTTACTCAAATGTTTTCCAACCTGCCACCTCTGTAATGTGTTTGATCAACCGAAGATTTTTTTTTTTTTTTTTTTTTTTATTATTTAACCACTTGCTGCCCGCCCACCGTCATATGACGGCGGGACGGTGCAGCTGTTGTTCCAGGGGGCGCGCGCACGCGCCCGCCGCATCACTCGGGTCCCGATGCGCGTAGCCAGGCGGCCGCGATGTCCGCCGGGCACCCGCGATTGCCCGGTAACTGAGCAGGACCGTGGATCTGTGTGTGTAAACACACAGATCCACGTCCTGTCAGATGGGAGGAGACCGATGGTGTGTTCCTTGTACAGAGGAACAACGATCGGTCTCCTCCCCTTGCGAGTCCCCTCCCCCCACATAATTAACCCTACAGTGCCCCCTCCTGGTTAACCCCTTCATTGCCAGTCACATTTATACAGTAATCAATGCATTTTTATAGCAGGATCGCTGTATAAATGTGAATGGTACCAAAAATGTGTCAAAAATGTCCGATGTGTCCACCACAATATCGCAGTCACGATAATAATTGCAGATCGCCGCCATTACTAGTAAAAAAAAAAAAATAATAATAAAAATGCTATAAATCTATCCCCTATTTTGTAGACGCTATAAAACTTTTGCGCAAACCAATAAATAAACGCTTATTGCGATATTTTTTACCAAAAATATGTAGAAGAATATGTATCGGCTTAAACTGAGGAAAAATTTTGTTTAAAAAAAAAAAAAATTGGATATTTATTATAGCAAAAAGTAAAAAATATTGTTTTTTTTCAAACTTGTTTTGTTTATAGCGCAAAAAATAAAAACCGCAGAGGTGATCAAATACCACCAAAAGAAAGCTCTATTAGTGGGGGAAAAAAAATGATAAAAATTTCATTTGGGTACAGTGTTGTATGACCGCGCAATTGTTATTCAAAGTGCGACAGCGCTGAGAGCTGAAAATTGGCTTGGGTAGGAAGGGGGTGAAAATGCCCTGTATGGAAGTGGTTAGGCTTCTGTTTTTGTAATGTCATATACAGTACCTTGAAAATGTATTCATACCCCTTGAAATGTTCCACATTTTGTCATGTTTTATTGAGATTGTGATAGACCAACACAAAGAGGCACATAATTGTGAAGTAGAATGAAAATGTTAAATGGTTTTCTCAATTTTTTTACAAATAAATATCTGAAAAGTCTGGCTTGCATTTGTATATTCAGTCACCTTTACTCTGATCCCCAAAACTAAAATCTAGTGGAACCGATTGCCTTCAGAAGTCACCTAATTGGTAAATAGAGTGCACCTGTGTGCAATTTAATCTCAGTGTAAATACAGCTGTTAAGTGGCCCCGCCACAACTGGTTCTTACTAGACTGCTCCAAGTATAGGAGTAAGGTCATACAGGATCCATGTCATAGACCCTTCAGGCCTGGGAGGGCTGTTGGCGGTAGATGGATACTGCATTGTGATAGGTGCCTTTACTACATGACGGGAGAATTTGTTTGGATAATAGCACATGCTTCATCAGTTCTTTTTTTTGTTTTTTTTTTCTGTTTTGCTTTATTAGCATATGTTATGATGACTACTAGATTTATTGTGTAAGATGTATACCCTGGTATTATGCACAAGCCCTGAAAACTTGTACTATCTTTGAGATGTGAATTCAATACTTATACATTTTATATATCCGGAGCGTATACTCCGACTGTTTGTACTTCTTGAAATTTTGTACGACACTTCTTTTCTGATTAAAAAAATAAAATCAATACAGCTGTTCTGTAAAGCCCTCAGAGGTTTGTTAGAGAACCTTAGTGAACAAACAGCATTATGAAGGCCAACGAACACACCAGACAGGTCAAGGATAAAGTTGTGGAGAAGTTAAAAGCAGTGTTAGATTATAAAACAATATCCCAAGCTTTGAAAATCTCATGGAGCACTGTTCAATCCATCATCTGAAAATGGAAAGAGTATGGCACAACTGCAAACCTACCAAGACATGGCCGTCCACCTAAACTGACAGGCCAGGCAAGGAGAGCATTAAACAGAGAAGCAGACAAGAGGCCCATGGTAACTCTGGAGGAGCTGCAGAGATCCACAGTTCAGGTGGGAGAATCTGTCCACAGGACAACTATTAGTCGTGCACCCCACAAATCTGGTCTTTATGGAAGAGTGGCAAGAAGAAAGACATAAAAAAGTCCCATTTGCAGTTTGCGAGAAGCCATGAGGGGGACACAGCAAATATGTGGAAGAAGGTGCTCTGGTCAGATGAGACCAAAATTGAATTTTTTGGCCTAAAAGCAAAACGCTATGTGTGGTAGAAAACGAATGCCCCGTATACACAATCGGCATTTCCGTCAGAAAAACCTTGAATGGTTTTTCCGACAGAATTCCGCTCAAGCTTGTCTTGCATACACACGGTCACACAAAATTTCTCTGAACTTTCGACCGTCAAGAACACGGTGACGTACAACACTATGACGAGCCGAGAAAATGAAGTTCAATGCTTCCGAGCATGCGTCGAATTGTTTCCGAGCATGCGTAGGAATTTTGCGCGTCGGAATTGCTACAGACGATCGGAATTTCTGATAGGAACTTTTTTCCGTCGGAAAAATAGAGAACCTGCTCTCAATCTTTTGCTGGCAGAAATTCCGCCAGCAAAAGTCCAATGGAGCATACACACGGTCGGTATTTCTGACCAAAAGCTCACATCGGACTTTTGCTGGCGGAATTTCCGATTGTGTGTATGGGGCATAACACTACACATCACCCTGAACACACCATCCCCACCGTGAAACATGGTGGTGGCAGCATCATGTTGTGAGAATCCTTTTCTTCAGCAGGGACAGGGAAGCTGCTCAGAGCTGATGGGAAGATGGATGGAGCCAAATACAGGGCAATCTTAGAAGAAAACCTGTTAGAGTCTGCAAAAGACTTGAGACTGGGGCAGAGGTTCACCTTCCAGCAGGACAACGGCCCTAAACATACAGCCAGAGCTACAATGGAACGGTTTAGATGAAAGTATATTCATGTGTTAGAATGGCCCAGTCAAACTCCAGACCTAAATCCAATTGAGAATCTGTGGCAAGACTTGAAAATTGCTGTTCACAGACGCTCTCCATCCAATCTGACAGAGCTTAAGATATTTAAAAAAAAGAATGGGCAAAAATGTCACTCTCTAGATGTGCAAAGCTGGTAGAGACATCCCCAAAAAGACTTGCAGCTGTAATTGCAGCAAAAGGTGGTTCTACAAAGTATTGACTCAGAGGGGCTGAATACAAATGCACGCCACACTTTTCACATATTTAATTTGTAAAAAAATTAAAACCATTTATAAATTTTACTTCCACTTCACAATTATGTACCAATTTGTTTTGGTCTATCACATAAAATCCCAATAAAAACATTTACGTTTTTGGTTGTAACATGACAAAATGTGGAAAATTTCAAGTGGTATGAATACTTTTTCAAGGCACTGTATGGTGTGGTACCTGGGGACAACTTTGTAATCTGAACTTTTGATTTAAGTTCTGCTTTTCGATTTCCACATGTGTTTTGTCTGATCGGACACAGCATAATTTCCGGTTTCCAGCCAGAGGAACGCTTCTGGTTTTTGGAGCGCACAGCGAGTAATTGACTCATATCTGGCCCTTCCCATATATAAAGACACTGAGTACACATGAGGCCATGCCCCTGATGATGTCTCTATGATGAAATGCATTGGGTGGAGCTGGATCTGGTGACATCGTCACACACGGAAGTCGGCCATCTTGATGGTTGGAAACTTTGTAATTTTTATTATTGATGTACATGCAAATTTTTATCCTACACATAGTGAGTGTGTGCTGGATTTTATCAAAACTTTATATCAAACATACTACATTATGAATTGTGTGATAGGTACTGAAATTAGCAATTTTCGCCCTTAGAAAGCCTGAAGGCGTGATTGGTTTTCGGCATCAGTACGTGGCTAGACTGGCAAAAAAAGTCTCACACAGGGGGAATCTCCATACTCAAGAGAAGCAGCAGAATGTATTGTGGTGTGTATTTCCAAATATACTCGTGGCATGCATGAGCAATACATCATTTAGGTGACAACTTTGTAAAAAAAAAAAAATTATTTTTCAAAAACTAAAATCTTCCATGGGCTCAACATGCCTCTCAGCAAATTCCTTGGGGTGTCTGCTTTCCAAAAAAGGGGTAATTTGGGGGGGGAGGGGTTGTACTGCCCTGGTATGCAAGCACCTTAAGAAATGAGATAAGCAGTTAGAGAGTAAAAGCTGTGTAAATTCCAGTATATATACACCATAATTTGTAGACGCTATAACTTTTGCGCAAACCAATTAATATACGCTTAGCCACTTCAGCCCTGGAAGAATTTACCCCCTTCCTGACCAGAGCACTTTTTGCGATTCGTCACTGCGTCGCTTTAACTGACAATTGCGCAGTCGTGCGACATGGCTCCCAAACAAAATCGATGTCCTTTTTTTCCCACAAATAGAGCTTTCTTTTGGTGGTATTTGATCACCCCTGCGCTTTTTATTTTTTGCGCTATAAACAAAAAAAGAGCGACAATTATGAAAAAAACGCATTATTTTTTACTTTTTGCTATAATAAATATCCCCAAAAATATGTAAAAAAACAAGTTTTTCCTCAGTTTAGGCCGATACGTAATCTTCTACATATTTTTGGTAAAAAAAAAATTGCAATAAACGATTATTGATCGGTTTGCACAAAAGTTATAGCGTTTACAAAATAGGGTATAGTTTTATGGCATTTTTATTAATATTTTTTTTTTTTTAAATGGCGGCGATTAGCGATTTTTATTGTGACTGTGACATTATGGCAGACACATCAGACATTTTTGACACATTTTTGGGACCATTGTCATTTATACAGCAATCAGTGCTATACAAATGCACTGATTTTGTGTAAATGACACTGGCAGTGAAGGGGTTAACCACTAGGTGGCAGTGTTGGGGTTAAGTGTGTCCTAGGGGCGTGTTTCTAACTGTCAGAGGATGGGCTGTGTGTGACATGTGACTGATCTCTGCTCCGATGACAGGGAGCAGAGATCGAGTGACACTGTCACTAGGCAGAACGGGGAGATGCTTGTTTACATTAGCATCTCCCCGTTCTTCCTCCCCGTGAGGCGATCGCGGGTATCCCTGCGGCGATCGAGTCCTTGTGACCCGACTCACGGAGCTTGCCGCGGGCGCGCGCCCGCTGACTGCCTCTTAAAGGGCAAGGTACAGGTACGTAATTCTGCCTGTACGAACCCTTCTGCCGCAGTATATCTGCGTGAGGCGGTCGGCAAGCGGTTAAGGGGATTTTTTTTTTACCAAAGACATGTAGCAGAATACATTTTGGTCTAAATTTATTGGATATATTTTTTAAAACAAAAAGTCGTTTGGGTACAGCGTTACATGACCGTGCAGTTACCAGTTAAAGTAACGCAGTCCTGAACAGCAAAAAA
The DNA here is from genome assembly GCA_037952925.1 of Lithobates clamitans. Taxonomy (NCBI): domain Eukaryota; kingdom Metazoa; phylum Chordata; class Amphibia; order Anura; family Ranidae; genus Lithobates; species Lithobates clamitans. The sequence goes on along the minus strand of JBBGZY010000052.1, from coordinate 718,184 downwards.
AAGGCCTGGTCAGGAAGGGGGTAAAACCTTCCAGAGGTCAAGTGGTTAATGAATATCACCAGCATATTAAAGTGGTTGGAAAGGCAAAAGGTTTTTTATCTTAATGCATTCTACGCATTAAGATAAAAAGTCTTCTGTGTGTAGCAGCCCCCCTAAAACTTACCTGGGCACCATCCCTATCCAGCGATGTCCACGAGTCCCTCGGCCGTCCGGGACACTCTCTCCTGATTAGCTGAGACACAGCAACGGTGCCATTGGCTCCCGCTGCTGTCAAAGTCAGTTAGATAATCGAGAGAGAGAGGTGGCGGGGCTGAACCACAGCTCCGTCTCAGGATGGACACAGGGAGCTGCAGCTCGGCTCCAGTGCTCCCATAGCAAGCTGCTTGCTGTGAGGGCACTCAACAGGAGGGAGGGGCCAGGAGCAGCGAAGAGGGACCCAGGAAGAGGAGGATCTGGGCTGCTCTGTGCAAATCTACTGCACAGAGCAGGTATATAGAGGTCAACCGATATATTGGCCGATATTTGGCGTTGTTTAATTAATCGGCATCGGCCGATTGTACCGATAAAAAGGCCGATTATAACTTCAGCGTGACCTGCAAATGACTTCTGTAAGGCTCCATGCACACTGGAGCTCATAAACTGCAGTTTATTGGCTTTTTTTTTTTAAAAGCCCATAAACTCCACTCTATGTTAGCCTATGTGTCCATGCACACATGGACGTTTTTTAGCTTTAATGAGCAGTGGAGTTTATGGGCTTTTTTCTGAACTCCAGAAATTTGCGTTCAAGAGCAGTACTGGAAACGGCAGACACCGGTAAAAGGTGTTAAACGAGGGTTAACGCTGTAAAAAGAGCGTTAAGCCTCGTTCGGCGTTTCTGGCTCTATTCAAAATCAATGGTTTCCTATGGGAGCCCACTGATTTGAATAGAAGTCGCACCGTGACCGTCCGCATCATGATCCGACTTGCAGTGCGACTTGTGTGCTGAGGATGAAGGGGAACCCCCTGCCAAAATGAAAAAAAAATTGACGTGGGGTTCCCCCCTCAGACAATACCAAGCCCTTCGGTCTGGTATGGATTGTAAGAGGAACCCCCTACACCGAAAAAACGGCGTGGGGTCCCCCACCCAAATCCATACCAGACCCTTATCCGAGCAAGCAGCCCGGCCAGTCATAAATTGGGTTGGGGACGAGCGAGCGCCCCCCCCCCTTGAACCGTACCAGGCCGCATGCCCTCAACATGGGGGGGTGAGTGCTTTGGGGCAGGGGAGGCGCCCACCCCAAAGCACCTTGTCCCCATGTTGATGAGGACAAGGGCCTCTTCCCGACAACCCTGGCCGTTGGTTGTCGGGGTCTGCGGGCTTATCGGAATCCGGGAGCCCCCTTTAAAAAGGGGGCCCCCAGATCCCACATGGTACCCCTACCCATTCACCTAGGAAAAAAAAAGTGTCAAGAAAAAAAACACACCAGACAGGTTTTTAAAGTAATTTATTAGACAGCTCCGGGGGTCTTCTTCCGACTTCGGGGGTCTCTCCGGAGTCTTCTCCCGCTCTCTGGTTCTTCTGCCGGGCTCCTCTGCTATCTTCTGCTCTTTTGCCGCTCTTTTGCTAGAGGTGGCCCGGACTTCAGCGTCGTCTTCTTCCCTCTTCCCTTCTTCCGATGTTGACACAACGCTCTCTTCAGCTGTTATGCTCACTGAGCGCTCCGCAATGAACTTATATAGGCGGTGACCCCGCCCCCTTATAACGTCACAGTCCCTGGGCATGCTGGGACTATGAGGTCATAGGGGGTGCGGTCAACATCACCCGGTGACCCCGCCCCCTTATGACCTCACAGTCCCAGCATGCCCAGGGACTGTAACGTTATAAGGGGGCGAGGTCACCAAGTCCATTGCGGAGCGCTCAGAGAGCATAACAGCTGAAGAGAGCGTTGTGTCAACATCGGAAGAAGAGAAGAGGGGAGAAGACGACGCTGAAGTCCGGGCCACCGCTAGAAAAAGAGCGGCAAAAGAGCAGAAGATAGTGGAGGAGCCCGGCAGAAGAACCAGAGAGCGGGAGAAGACGCCGGAGAGACCCCTGAAGTCAAAAGAAGACCCCCGGAGCTGTCTAATAAATTACTTTAAAAACCTGTTTAAAGTGTTTTTTTCTTGACACTTTTTTCCTAGGTGAATAGGTAGGGGTACCATGTACCCCATACTCATTCACATAGGGTGGGGGGCCGGGATCTGGGGGGGGCTCCCAGATTCCGATAAGCCCCCCGTCCGCAGAACCCGACAACCAACAGCCAGGGTTGTCGGGAAGAGGCCCTTGTCCTCATCAACATGGGAAAAAGGTGCTTTGGGGTGGGAGGCCGCAGGGCGCCCCCCCTGCCCCAAAGCACCCACCCCCCAATGTTGAGGGCATGCGGCCTGGTACGGTTCAGGAGGGGAGGGGGCGCTCGCTCGTCCCCATCCCCATTCCTGACCGGCCGGGCTGCGTGCTCGGATAAGGGTCTGGTATGGATTTGGGGGGGACCCCACGCCGTTTTTTCGGCGTAGGGGGTTCCCCTTAAGATCCATACCAGACCGAAGGGCTTGGTATTGTCTGAGGGGGGAACCCCACGTAAATTTTTTTTTCATTTTGGCGGGGGTTCCCTTTCATCTCAGCACACAAGTCGCACCACAAGTCGGATCATGATGATCCGACTTGCTGTGCGACTTCTATTCAAATCAATGGGCTCCCTTAGGGAACCACTGATTTTGAATAGAGGCAGAGAAACGTGGTTAAAAGCTAGCGCCGCTAAACGTGCATTGACGGCAATGCAAAACGCTGATAAAATCACGTTTTTAAAGCAGCGTTTTCCTGCCAGTAATCCGACGTTCAGAACGGCCGTTTATGAGCTCCAGTGTGCATGGAGCTTAATAGAAGTCAATGCAAGTTGCCTGAAGTCTTCTGTGGAGGGACTTCTCTTCTCTCTGGGCAGCCTGCCAAGTCTGATAAGTGGAAACATTGTATCTTTTTAGTTTCTTTTGTCAAGGAACTGAACTCCTGAGTAGGAGTTCTCAGTTTAACCATTTAAAGACAATCTTTTCTGACATTTGTTGCTTACAACTAAAAATCCTGTATTTTCTGCTAGAAAATCACTTAGAACCCCCAAAAATTATATATATATTTTTAGCAGAGACCCTAGGGAATAAAATAGCGGTTGCTGCAATATTTTATGTCACACAGTATTTGCGCAGCGATCTTTCAAACGCAATTTTTTTGGGAAAAAATACACTAATGAATTTTAAAAAAAACTAAGCAGTAAAGTTAGCCCATTTTTTTTCATCAAAAAGTTTTGATTACCTGTTTACGAAATTTTCTGTATCACTTATTACTTAAGGCTGCTTTCACACTGGAGCGGGCAGGCGTTGACGGTAAAACGCTGCTAGTTTTAGCGGCGCTTTACCGCCATTTTAGCGGCGCTATTCGGCTGCTAGCGGGGCGCTTATAACCCAGCTAGCGCCCGAGGAAGGGGTTGAATGCGCCTGTGAAACGCCGCTGCCGACTCACTTTGCAGGCGCTTCGGCAGCGGTGCGCATTCATTTCAATGGGCAGGAATGGTGGAGGAGCGGTATACACCGCTCCAAAGATGCTGCTTGCAGATCTTTTTTAACATCCTGCCAGCGCATCGCCTCAGTGTGAAAGCACTCGGGATATCACACTGAGACTGCAGGGGAGCCGTTTTGCAGGCACTATTTTTAGCACCTGAAAACGCCCCATTGTGAAAGGGGTCTAACTGTTAGATTTTATGAGATGAAGGGAAAAAAAAAAAAAAAATCGGCTTAACATATCGTCCCAAAAAAATCGGCATCATATATCGGCCACCGCGATTTCTAAATATCGGCATCGGCCAGAGAAAAACCCATATCGGTCGACCTCTACAGGTATGTATAACTTTTTTTTTTTTTTAACAAACAAACATGAGACTTTACAATCACTTTAGGGCCGGTTCACACTACTGCATAGTGCAAATCACATGTGATATCCGTGCGATGTGAATTCGGCCATACAGATAGTATGGCCGAATTCGCATCACATTTGGACCAAACTCGTACAGGACCCTTTTTTTTGTCTGCAGCAGAATCGGATTGCATGGGTGTTCACATCCCCTTGATCCGATTCCTGCCTGAATTTGCAGATTGCACTGCGATATGCGAACTGACTTGGGGGTGTCAAACTTTTAATTGTCACTCCCAGCAATTCGTATAGACAGTGTAAAATGCTGCCAGGAGACAGGCGATGCGGGAACCCGGAGTGGATTTGCAGAGTTCCCACATCGCAGCAGTGTGAACCATCCCTAAGGCCTGATTTACATCTACGCATTTTGCAGATTTGCACTACAGAACGTGTTCCATAAAAAAAACATGTTACATGGACTGTAGTGCAAATCTGCAAAATGCAAAAAGAACTAAAAATGCATGAGTGTGAAATCAGGCCTTGTTCATGCCCTGACTGCAGAATAAAACAACATATACAAAAGTAAAAAATGTTACCTTGTAACTCCTTATCTCACATCTGAAAACTGTTTGTAAACATTGTATCTGATGGTAAACTGACAGCAGCAGCTTCCACAGATCTCCATCTACACAGGAAATCCTAAAATTTTGACAGCTGGGAATTGCTGGCACATGTGGGGGGTGTGGGGGGGGACACTACATGTCCCGTGTACTTCCATTAGGATTTTTGTACATGTGTAACACACCTGGGTGGAGATTTACTAAAACTGGATCTCTCAGAATCTGCTGCAGCTGTGCATGGTAACCAATCAGCTTCTAACACCAGTTTGTTTAATTAAGTTGACAATAAAACCTGGAAGCTGATTACTATGCAGAGGTGCACCAGTTTTAGTAAATCATCCCCTGATGTCCGTAACTGGATAACTGACCGAATGGTTGAAACAGCAGTGCAAATTATAACAATATCAATCCTTTGGGCACTCAAAGCAAAATGACTGAAACCATGACTGGAAGATTATTGTAGATTAGGGATGAGCTCAGGAGTGGTCGGATACCCATCAAAATGTATGTGAATGAGTCCATCAGGAAGCTGTCACCTGTACTGGGCCATTAACTGAAACACATGTGTAGGAGGCTTAAAACTGGGTGAGGAACAGCCAAACTCTGCTACAAAGGTGAGGTTGTGGAAGACAGTTTGATGTCACAGGTCATACACCATGGCAAGACAGCAACAAGACACAAGGTAGTTATACTGCATCAGCAAGGTCTCTACCAGGAAAAGATTTCAAAGCTGACTGGGGTTTCAAGATGTGCTGTGGAAGCTCTTATGAAGAAGCACAAAGGAATGGGCAACGTTGAACCGTAGATGCAGTGGTAAGCCAAAGAAACTTAATGCAGAAGAACATCATGCTTACTTCCCTTCCACATTACAAGATGTCCATCAGCTCAGAACGGATGGAAACCAGTGAGACCCAGGTACACCCATCTACTGTCCAGAGAAATCGGTCAAGAAGTGGTCTTCATGGAAGAACTGTGGCCAAAAAGCCATACCTCCAACGTGGAAACAAGACTAAACCCCGTACATGTGGTCAGAAAATCTGAAGATAAATTTCGCCGATCTGCCGATTTTCTGATCGTTAGTATGCTGCTTTTGACAGCCGATTACGAATTTTCGTCAGACAAAAACTGGATGTGCAGGCTTGAAAATGTTTGCCTGATGTGACCACAATGTCCGATTTTCTTTTCATTAGTACGGTTTTCTGACAAAAAAAAAAAATCTGAAGAGCAAGACTGGGCATGCTCAGAAATGAAAGAACACATACAAAACAATTCAACGCATTACGTCACTTCTGACGTTAAATTCTGTCGTCAGAAAATTTTCTGATGCTTAGTACCCTCTTCACTTTCGATTTGAGACTAGCATCAAACAAAACACTGACGAAAATTCGTCCAATAATCTGACCGTGTGTACAAGGCCTCATCCACATCATTAGATTTTCTGCAGATTTTTGTCTTCAAATTTACCAAAACTGTGTAGTGCAAGGGCATGCCTGATTGCATACAAATTGAAACTCTTAAGATTTGGCCTCATATTATATGTTTTTCGTAAATCTGAAGACAAAAATCTGCAGGTAATCTAATAGTGTGTATGGGCCTTTAGTGACTCAACTATGCATGAAAACATAGGTTTTATGTGCAAAAAAATGGCAGCAGGTGCTCTGGACTGATAAGTCAAAATGTGAAATATCTGGCTGTATCAGGAAGCAGTTTGTTGGTAAAGGGCTGGAGAAGCGGTACAATAATGAGTGTCTGCAGGCAACAGTGGAGGTTCCTTGCAAGTTTGGGGCTGCACTTCTGCAAATGGTGTTTGAGATTTGGCCATGGTCAATGGTGTCCTCCATGCTGAGAAATACCGGCAGGTGATTATCCATCATACTATCAGGGAGGTGTGTGATTGGCCCCAAATTTATTTGCCACAAATCTACCCACAATTCAAAACGCTGAAGTGTGAATGCAGCCAAAGAACTATCTTCATTGTAAAGAACAAGGAGTCCTGGAAGTTATGGTTTGACCCCCACAGAGCCCTGATCTCAACATCATCATATCTGTCTGGGATTACCTGAAGAGACCGAGGGATTTGAGGTAACCTACATCCACATATCTCTGGTTAGTTCAGTGGTTCTCAACTCCAGTCCTCAGGACCCACCAACAGGCCAGGTTTGCAAGATTGCTGAAATACATCCCAGGTGATATCACTTGCTGCTCAGTGATTGCAGTATTCTAGTCTGCAACTCCCCAAGGTAATACTTAAAATCTGGCCTGTTGGTGGGTCCCGAGGACTGGAGTTGAGAACCACTGGGTTAGTTCTCCAAGATGTTTGGAACAACTTGCCTGCCGAGTTCCTTCAAGAACTGTGTGCAAGTGTACCTAGAAGAATTGATGCTGTATTGAAGGCTAAGGCCCCTTTCACACGAGGCGGGCACCGTTTCTACGGAGCCCGCCTCGGTCCGCCGGCTCAGCAGGAGATCTGTCCGTTGATCTCCGCTGAGCCGGCGGATGACAGGTCCCTCTCTGCTCACTGAGCGGGGAGGGGCTTGTCAGGCGCCGCTGACGCCTATGGAGGGATCGGACGAAAACGGACAGCGTGTCCGTTTTCGTCAGATCTCACCCGATCTGATAGCGACGGATCTGGACGTAGAGCCTTACGTCTGCTTTTAGCAGATCGAACGGGGTCGGATGTCAGCGGACATGTCTCCGCTGACATCCGACGCTCCATAGACTAATATGGATCGACCGTTCAGGTCCGCCGTCAAAACTGACAGGCGGACCTGAACAGTCCGATCGTGTGAAAAGGGCCAAAGGGAGGTCACACCAAATATTGAATCGATTTGGATTTCTCTTTTGTTCATTTACTTTCTATTTTGTTAATTGATAAAAAAAAAAAAAAAAATAACACTTCTATTTCTAAAAGCATTCTTTAATTTACAGCATTTTTCACACCTGCCTAAAAGTTTTCCACAGTACTATATATAGTGTAATGCTGGGACTTGTAGTGTGGTAGACGGTGTAATGCTGGGAGTTGTAGTGGAGCAGAGAAGACAATGCTGGGAGTTGTAGGGGAGTACAAGGTGTAATGCTGGGAGTTGTAGTGCGGTAGAGCGTATAATGTTAGTAGTTGTAGTGGAGTAGAATGTGTAATGCTGGGAGTTGTAGTGCAGTACAATGTGTAATGCTGGGAGTTGTAGTGCAGTACAATGTGTAATGCTGGGAGTTGTAGTGCGTTTAATACTGGGAGTTGTAGTGGAGCAGATTATACAATGCTGGGAGTTGTAGTGCAGTACAGATGTAATGCTGGGAGTTGTAGTGCGTTTAATACTGGGAGTTGTAGTGGAGCAGATTATACAATGCTGGGAGTTGTAGTGCAGTACAGATGTAATGCTGGGAGTTGTAGTGCAGTAGAGCGTATAATGTTAGGAGTTGTAGTGCAGTAGAGCGTGTAATGCTGGGAGTTATAGTGGAGCAGATAATACAATGCTGGGAGTTGTAGTGCAGTACAAGGTGTAATGCTGGGAGTTGTAGTGCAGTAGAGCGTATAATGTTAGGAGTTGTAGTGCAGTAGAGCGTGTAATGCTGGGAGTTATAGTGGAGCAGATAATACAATGCTGGGAGTTGTAGTGCAGTACAAGGTGTAATGCTGGGAGTTGTAGTGCAGTAGAGCGTGTAATGCTGGGAGTTGTATTGGAGCAGAGAATACAATACTGGGAGTTGTAGTGGAGTACAAGGTGTAATGCTGGGAGTTGTAGTGGAGCAGAGAATACAATACTGGGAGTTGTAGTGGAGCAGAGAATACAATACTGGGAGTTGTAGTGGAGCAGAGAATACAATACTGGGAGTTGTAGTGTCAGTCATTCTCTCCTCAGTCTTCCCGCCTCATTAGTACATAGCTATATATACACACACTGGTGTCCCTCCCCTCCCCCCCACACATACCTCACGTCCAGGCCCCCGGTAGCCGCCATCTCCGTCTTCTTCTCACCCACCGCCGAACACGTGACCTCACGTCACCCGCCGCCACACTACACCGGGGAAGACGAATTAGCCGCTGCCGGAAGTCGCGCGGCTCCGGGAAACGTCATTTCCGGTAGACTGTTGTCCGGAGCCCAAGATGGCGCCGTCCTAGGTAAAGCTGGTGGTGCGGGGAGAGCGGGGTGTTTCCGGGCCGTCCTGTGTGATTGGAGGGGGTCGGAGCATTGTGCTCGGGGTGGATTCCTCTGTACAGTGTATAGGATGTCCCCTCCTCGGTAGCGGTGTGTATAGAGAATGTGATCATGGAGGAGGGTGACCACATTTCCAAACTGACATTCAGGGACACCCAACTTCCCCCCAAAAAATGAGGGACAGCAATGTAGTCTCAGAGGTGACAGGGAATTCGGCTTGATTTGTCGGGTGAATTGCTGGTGTTTGCACATAAATCATCCTGACACCATGCTGGATATGGTGTCAGGATGATCAAATCACATTATTTCTATTACAACATTGTAATAGATCATGAAATAGTTCAACTCACCATAATGCAGTGGGAACCCCGAGCTGGTCACTTGCCACCCGTAGCCTGCCACCACTGTATTAACCTGGAATAAAGGTGCCCGGGACCAGGGACAAAGATGGCAAATCTGGGACACGTGGGCTCCCTATCATGGGGTCCCTCTATTCACCTCTCAGCCCCTTCACACACACACACATACACCTTTTATTTGTAGTTTTCACACAACATTTCTGTGACCCCATCAGGGAGACTTTGCTCACTTCCTGCCCCTGTGACACCCGCACAGGAAATCTGGGTGAGGATGTCAGCAGGACAGGAAGGTGACTATAGGAGGGGTCTGCAGTCTTCCTCCTCTTACATTAGGGACATGATGGGAGTCCCGGAACATTCCATGCCCGGGGGGGGGGTCGGTCTCCCCTCCACACACAGATAGAGATATGACCATGTCAGTCTTCTTCTACAATCATCACAGTGTTGCCAATCTCCAGTAGTGACATTAACTGATTGGTCGCTAAGAATTTACTGACAGCACCAATTTTTTAACTGACAAAACACTTGAAACTTCCTGACCACCAAATTTTTACAGAGTTCTCCCTTTAGAGTGCTGGGGGGGGGGGTTCTGCAGACCCTGACATAAAAAGGAACACTATGGGCTCTGATATAAAGGAGGACTCTGATGTAAGGGGGATGCTGCTGACTCTGGTGTAAAGGGAAGCTGTGATGTAGGGGGAGGGGGGATCTCTGCTCACTACACCCTCCTCCTTACACAAGAGTCCACAGCGTTCCCCTTTACATCACAGTCCACAGAGACTGAAGACACGCTACAGGAGATTGTCGGAGACTGCAGACAGTGAGAGCCCTTTCATACTGGGGCGGTAAATCGCCACTAGATTTAGTGGCACTTTACCGCTATTCAGACGGGAACGGGGCGCTTTTAACCCCCTTCTAAAAAGGGGTTAAACGTGGCAGTGTAGCGGCACTTCGGCAGCGCTGCCCACACGTTCCAATGGGCAGGGGCGGTGGAGGAGCAACGTATACACCAATCACAAACCACCCCAAAGATACTGCTTGCAGGACTTTTTCTAATGTCCTGCCAGCGCACCGCCCCAGTTTGAAAGCACTCGGGCTGCAGATCAGGCATTTTTCAGGCGCTATTTTTAGCGCTAAAGCGCCTGAAAAACGCCTCCAGTGTGAAAGGGGTCTGATACATGAGACAGTCAGAGATTGAGACGGTCAGAGACTGAGACGTAATACAAGAGACGGTCAGAGACTGAGACGTAATACAAGAGACGGTCAGAGACTGAGACGTAATACAAGAGACGGTCAGAGACTGAGACGTAATACAAGAGACGGTCAGAGACTGAGACGTAATACAAGAGACTGTCAGAGACTGAGACGTAATACAAGAGACGGTCAGAGACTGAGACGTAATACAAGAGACGGTCAGGGATTGAGACGTAATACAAGAGACGGTCAGGGATTGAGACGTAATACAAGAGATGGTCAGGGATTGAGACGTAATACAAGAGACGGTCAGGGATTGAGACGTAATACAAGAGACGGTCAGAGACTGAGACGTAATACAAGAGACGGTCAGAGACTGAGACGTAATACAAGAGACGGTCAGGGATTGAGACGTAATACAAGAGACGGTCAGGGATTAAGACGTAATACAAGAGATGGTCAGGGATTGAGACGTAATACAAGAGACGGTCAGGGATTGAGACGTAATACAAGAGACGGTCAGAGACTGAGACGTAATACATGAGACGGTCAGAGACTGAGACGTAATACAAGAGACGGTCAGGGATTGAGACGTAATACAAGAGACGGTCAGGGATTGAGACGTAATACAAGAGATGGTCAGGGATTGAGACGTAATACAAGAGACGGTCAGGGATTGAGACGTAATACAAGAGACGGTCAGAGACTGAGACGTAATACATGAGACGGTCAAAGACTGCAGGCATACTACAGGCCATATTTTTTTGAGCGGCCACTGTCCGTAAAGGACAGTTTGTAAAGTGGCCAAAATGTACAAACTGTCTGTAAATTTACAGACGGTTGGCACCCCTGTGTTAGTGGGGTCTGGATCTATCCTGACAACTGTCACCATCGAAATGTGGGTGGAGCTTGACACTATTGGAAACATGGTGGAGCCTGACACTCTTGTAAATGTGAGCGAGCGTGACACTATTGGAAATATGGGTGGGGCCTGCCACGATTGGAAATGTGGGTGTGGCCTGACATTCGTAAATGTATGTGGGGCTTGACACTATTGGAAACATGGGTGGAGCCTGACACTTGTAAATGTGAGCGAACGTGACACTATTGGAAATATGGGTGGGGCCTGCCACGATGGGAATTGTGGGTGTGGCCTGACACTCGTAAATGTGTGTGGGGCTTGACACTATTGGAAACATGGGTGGAGCCTAACACTCTTGTAAATGTGAGCGAGCGTGACACTATTGGAAATATGGGTGGAGCCTGCCACGATTGAAAATGTGGGTGGGGCTTGGAAATGTGTTGATAAATATAAAATGTCTAACTGGCAACAAATGACGTAACAGGAGGATCCTAAAGAATGACCTCCATGGCAGGCACATTGGATAGGGTCAGATTTAGAATTATTAAACATTTGTTTTTTATGAGATTTAATGGTTAGGTTTCCTTTAATGATGTATACGTTTTAACACGCATGACATATTTTTTAGGTTTGTTTTGCGGACTTTCCAGACCAGGAAGATGAGAATATCGGGGGAACCTTTGTAGACACAGACAAGAGTGAATCATTTCTGGAAGCCTCGTAGAAGTTCGGCCATCTTTGGATCAGAGGTCCCTGGCAATATGGTGAATAAACTTCTGGTGGCGGAGTCCCTTGTGGTCTTTTGCATTGTCCTCAGTATTCATTCTGTAGTGTGGGATCGCTTTTCCTGGTGTACCCTGGCCTTGGCTGTGCAAGCTTTTTATGTGCAGCATAAATGGGATCGATTGCTGCAGTCCGGTGGAGCAGTGTTCCAGTTTCGATCTTCTGCCAACAGTGGACTCCTCCCAGCCAGTATGATAATCCCTTTGCTGGGCATTGTGATGAGGGAGAGGTGTAAGGCTTCGGGCAATGTTTACTTTGAAAGGTTCAGCGTAGTCGTATCAGCCACCGGGATGGCCTTGGCCTATTTCCTGTCCATAATTGCTCTGGGTATTACCAAACCTGTGCCGAAAAACACCTGCATAGTGTCCGGAGCCACCTGTTGTGCGGTACTGTATACTATGAAGAATTCTCTGGCCGTGTCAGAAATTATCGAAGTTCTGGAGGTGCTCCTCATCTTCGTGTATCTCAGCATGATTATCCTTTACTTGCTGCCACGGTGCTTCACTCCTGGGGAGGCCCTCATTGTCCTCGGTGGACTCAGCTTTGTCCTTAACCAGCTTATCAAGCGCTCCTTGAATGCCGTGGGTGGAAAGGGAGATCCCGTTGATTACCTCCTGCTGGTGACTTTGGTGGCTTTGGTCCTGCTGGGCATTATTTTCTCAGCCTTGTTCTTTTTCATGGACTCCACCACATGGACCTCCGCTTTATTTTTCTACATGATGACCGCCGTTTTAGGTCTGGGGGTCTTTGTACCCTGGCTGCAGTACCTCATCAAGAGGCATCCGCTCTTCTGGCTGGTGGAGTTTCTGGTTCAGAGCAAAACACGACTGTATCTCCTCATTTTCTGGACATGCCTTGTTCTTGTTGCTTGCGGGATTGTTCTATTTCAAAATTCGAAGAGATCCAAGCCGCAAGTATCCACCATAACCCGCAAGTACTTTCACTTTCTTGCAGTGGTTGTCTACGTTCCTGGAGTCATGTACGATCGTTCTTTGCTCTATGTGGCTGCAGTGGTATGTTTGGCTGTTTTTGTGCTATTGGAATACGTTCGCTTCTTCCACATCAAGCCACTTGGACAGACCTTGCGGACTCTTCTGACGCTGTTCCTGGATGAGCGGGATAGCGGTCCACTGATTCTGTCACACATTTACCTTCTGTTGGGGATGTCTCTACCGGTTTGGCTCTTTCCAAGACTCTGCGCAACATCTCTTTCTGGCCCCTCTACCTTGTTGCCCTATTGTGGCATTCTGGCCGTGGGAGTTGGTGACACTATAGCTTCTGTCTGTGGAAGCTCAATGGGGGAAATTAAATGGCCTGGCACGAAGAAGACATTTGAGGGCACCGTCATGTCCATCTTCGCCCAGATTATTGCAGTAGCCCTTATCCTTATATTCGATAGCAGTGCGAACATTAACACTGGCTATGTCTGGTTAGTGGGGTCCATCACATTGGTGTCACTGCTAGAAGGTTTTACTACCCAAATAGACAACTTGATTCTGCCGCTTTACCTGCACATCATGTTTATGGTCTGAGGAGCCAAGAAGCGTTCTGCCCTCTGAAAAGTGAAAGTATTATTCTACCCAAAGCTGATATTTCTGGTTCAGGTGTATTATGTTAGGCTGAGTCATGTACTAAGGTTTACTTTCTACCTTTTGAAAGGAAAGAGCTCTTCACCTCCATGTCCAAGGAGTCTTACTCTTCCTGATTCAATCACTTTAATTTTACATAAATGAAAAAACCCAACCGGAAGAGTGAGACTATGCACTAATGACCACTACACATGGGTGGAGCTGTGTATATAACTTTTGTTAAATTAAAGAGTTATAGAAGACCTTTGTGAATGATTCAGCCCGCAATAACACCCTATTTAAAACCAATATCAGTTTTTGGTGAACCTTTGAATGGATTGCTTTGAGGTTTATTTCAATTCTGAGTCTTTGAATGGACCGTTTACAAACCTGTTGCATGATAGAGCTGATGGCCTTGAAATAATTAATTGCTCATATATATAGGTAATGAATGAGAATCTGTTGTGTTGGGAATACATTCGTTTGATGCTGTACTAAAGTGTTAACACCTTACAGAGTAATGGGAAATAATCCAAGCAAATGAGTTGAAATTAGAGCTACAAAGTTTGTGTCTGTTTTAATAAAACTGGAAAGCAAAGGAAAAGGGGATTTACAGCTACCAGCCAGCTAGTTGCTTAAAGTGGTTGTAAACCCCTGACATGAAATATGAACAAAGCATATCAGTCTATATTGTGTACCTGTCTCAATCCAGAGCACTCAGTGACATTTCTGTCTGCTGCCTCCTTCCTCTGCTATCAGCATGAGTAATTCCAACAAGTTTTCCTTTAAAGCGGAGTTCCACCCAAAAATGTAACTTCCGCTTTTCCGGTGCCCCCCTCGGTGTCACATTTGGCACCTTTCAGGGGGGAGGGGGGGCAGATACCTGTGTAATACAGGTATTTTGCTCCCACTTCCGGGCATAGATGCCTGTGCCACCCGTGGGTATCTACGCCACTCCCCCCCCCCCCCCCCCGCTGTATTCTGGGAAACACATGGGTCCCAGAAAACAGCAGTGGGATAGAGCAGCGCGAGTCACGCATGCACAGAAGGGAACCAGGAAGTAAAGCTGCAAGGCTTCACTTCCTGATTCCCTTACCGAGGATGGCGGCTGCAGCACCCGACAGCGGGACAGATTGGCAGCTGCAGTATTTGTAGCTGCTGACTTTAAAAAAAAAAAAAAAAAAACAGCAAAACTCCGCTTTCAACCAAGAGAAAAATGATGACAGGGTAGGGAGATCCAGCTGATTGACAGCCTCTAAAAGGGGGGAGGGGGGTGTCCCTTCCATCAGCTCACAGAGCTCTCCTAACTGATGTAACTTCAGCTTCCTGACCCCTGCTTTTGAGAGATCCTGTGTAAATTGTGCACCTTTGAATGGATGTAGGGGAAAAAGACAAACAGGTACAGCTTTTGTAGGAGGATTTGTTTAATTTCTGTATATCAAGTGAGGCCAGTCACTTCACTGGCTATATGGAAAGGTTTACAACCACTTTAAAGTAGAACTTTACTCACACGCCCTCCAGCAATACGATGGCCACAAGCTACCTTATCAGCATTGATTTCTTCACCTGGTCTTCTTTCAGGTTTTGAATCTTTGACCATCTCGGAATGACGTAATGCTTGTGCATGTAAGGGAAGTGCATTTATCCTGACAGATGCCGAAATTGTACTCTGAGCTGGGCAGGCAGCTTTTGTACATTAAGAGCCTTGCAAGCAGGTAAACATTCTTCAATGCAAAATACATAGTATTTTTCTTTTGCTATAAAAAGCCTGTCTGTTCCCACATTTTGAAACTTATATTTTGAATGGAATAAGGGAGGGTTTTAACCCATCAGTTTTTTTATTATTTGCCATCTGTGTCCTATTGGGGATATTTCCCTTCCCTTCCTGTCCCACAGCCAAAACTGTGAGAGGAAATCCCTCTACAGTGAAAGACTCTCTGGTTGTCACCAGGAGTAGTGTCCCCAACGGAAGATTACTTCTCTATTACTGTTCTGGGGACAACCAAAATCTGGGATTTTCTTTTACAGTAAACAACGCAAACATGACAAGCATTCTAATCCCTCTCCACTCTATTTAAAACTAAAAAAAAAAAAGTTTTGCCTTTAGCTATACTTTAAGGCCTCATTCACACAGTTTACTTAACTTGGGAGTAGCAGCTTTGTCCATACAGCCACTGTGCCCCAATTGACATGAATGGTACTGCCTGTGCAGGCTAACATGGCCCTCATAAGGGCTGATACTTAAACCAGAGCTCCAGTTTTACCTCAAAAAATTTAAAGTAAGCAGTTGCTGACTTTTAATATAAGAACACTTGCCTGTCCAGAGATCCAGTGATGTCCTCACTCGAGCCGATTCTTCAATCTACTACGGGTGCAGGCACCAGCATCTTAGGTAATGGAAACCGTTAGGGAGGCCTTCCCTCTTCATAGCTGGTTTCTTACTGTGCATAAACGAGCCGCATTGTGAATGGTCATGCAGTCTTCTGGGACCTGTGATGTCTTCTGTCCAAGAAGACTGCAGCGGAAGGAGGGTGAGGGGGCGCACGAACATTCTCACAGATCACCGCAGCAGTCTGACTCAGAAGTGGGAGTGGGTACCTGTCAAAACCAGGTACCCCCCCCCCCCCCAACAAAAAAGTGCCAACGTCTTTGTTAGACAGAAAGCAGAATGTAAGGAAGTTGGCCCAGGCCTAATGGGATAACTGTACCAATTCTTTCCTTTAGTTGCTTCTGGCCCCCTTGACATTGAGCCAGGGATGTTAAAGGAAAAGGTTATACCTTCTGTATGACTAGATATGCCCTATGTGAATCTACAAGTTTTATTGGCAGCCTAGTACAGGTCAGATGCTAACAGATTTTGATGAAAATTATATTGTTGACCCTTGCACTATATTCTTTCCTAGAAGCATAACATTTGGATTTAAAAAATGCATAAGAATATTCACTGATGAAGACTTTCTCAGTATTTGCAGGTATACAGCACACATTCAGGCTGGGTTCACACTTATGCAAATAGGATGCAGGGTTTCCCCCGCATCCAATTCACATGACAGGAGAGTGTGCCCGGTTCTTAATGGAGCCGGTTCACACATCTCCTGGGCAGCCGTGGAGCGCACAGCAAAAGGGTCCTGTGCATCTTTGGCTCTGTTTTAGGTCCAAATTCAGGCAAAAAAAAAAAATCGGACCTAAAATGGTGAACAGGGACACATCAGACCCCCTGCTGTGCCCCACGCTCCGTAATGGTACAGAGTAAATTCTAGCAGATCTCGTTGGTATCGGTTGTTTCCATCAAACAAGTCTGATCAGAACACAGTTATTTCAGTAATTTTGGCCATGTCGTTTTTGATCGCTCAGGGTCAGATTCACTATAATATAATGCAAATTAGGCCCATGTCTAAGGCACCGCATTAGATTGATTAAGGTTTAATCTGTGTATATTTTGTCTTTTCAGGTTGTTAGGAAGAGCTATGCAAAATTCCATGATGGGTTGGTGGATGTCTGGGAGGAGTGGGTGTCCCTACACAGATGCTGGTTGATTTACTAAAACCGGAGAAAATCTGGTCCAGCTGTGCATGGTAGCCAATCAGCTTCTAACTACAGCTTGTTCAATCAAGCTTTGACAAAACACCAGGAAGCTTAATGGTTTCCATGCTGAGCTGCATCAGATTTTGCACTCTCCAGTTTTAGTAAATCAACCCCCATGGTGTTTACATGAGAACTGCCATTGATTTTACCCACATGGATAGTTGAGCTTTCAAAGAACTAAAATCCCATAAAAGAAAGGGGTGGACCATGGACAGTAAAGGCAACTATACCCAGCTTGACTTTCTTTTGTTCAGCCTGAAGTCTTCGGCCGGCCATAGACGGTTCAAATCCCGGTTCAGCAGGAACCGGCTGAGATTTAAACCATGTATGGGCAGTCTGAAGGTACCAAGTTGATCGATCTACTTGGGTACAACCAGCCTGACAGGTTTTGAATGCGATTATCGGTATGGTATAGCTGCTAGTAATAATCATTGTCTTTTCCCTTATCAACACTGTGTGTGTTGATGGGGGGAATCGAGCGGATTTCTTTGTTACAGGAAATAAATTTGCTCCATGTGTGACCTTAAGTGAGAAAATCAGTCAAACCCCCCCCCCCATCCCTTTTAACAGCATGGGTGGAGTAATCCGCAGTGCCATCTATTGTATTTAGGATACAATGGCACTGCCGAAAAGTGACTGCGTCAGATTGAGCGCAGTCGCTGTTCACTTGATTATTTTCCATCTGGCTCAGTTGATTTATAAATTGCATTTTGTAGAACCAGGGGGTGCTTGCAGGGCCATCTATGACTCCAATTATGGCTGGCTCAGAAGTATTCAGCCCAAATTTGAGCCATCTCTGGGAGAAATACGCTGATGCGGAACAACATCCTAACCAGGAAATAATGAGGTTGTATCTCACTTGCAACAGCTTCTAATGTACATTTAGAGAAACTGACAGTATGCAGTAAAATCAAAGTGAGCAATTTCAGTACAGGAGAGGAGCCTGTACAACTGTGCAAGCCTGAAGGAAAGGCTGGGGTTCAAATTTTAAGAAACCTCTGTGCATGGTAGTGCAATTATTATTATTTTTTAATCAAATGCAGTCACCATAAGGTACCAGATTTTTTTTTCATTATGGTCCAGGAGCTTCATATGAAAACATCAACTTAGTGCGAATCAGAATGCAGGGACTGCTCCCTCCCCATCCCACAATAAAATGGCAGTTCTTCTGTAATCTGTAGAGGACTAGTATTGCATTGCGAAGTGCAAGAGACCACCTTACGTTCTGATGTATTGAAAGATCCCAGCATTTCATTGTTAGGCGGCTTTATGCTCTGAGCTACTGGGAGACATTGGATTTTCTTTGTGTGGTGAAGTGACATTCCCATGCTCTGTTGGGTATACTTGATTTTTTTTTTTTTTTTTTTTTTTTACTGGTTTATGTTAAACCATGCCCAGAAGCTGGCAGTGGTTCATCCTGTGATGTCCATACAGCACTAGAATGACAGCCCTGGGTGAAGTCCCCTTTTTATATTTTGGCATTATTCCTGTAGTCTATATCTTTCCTGGTTTATTTTCTAATGTACATTTAGAAGCAGAATTTGGGTTAAATTATAACCACCAAACAAAAGCATTCATTGCTTAGCTTGTGCTAAACAGCCAAAATCTAAATATGGGCTGATTATTATACAGTTAGGTACACAATGCATTTTCACTTTGATTTTCTAATGTGCAATCATTAATGTAAATCTTTATTCCTTCAGTATTGTGTATAATACAGCCCACACAATATTAAGAAAAAAGTAATATGTTAAATTTTATTTTTAAAAAATGTTGATTTTTTATTTCTATTTATTGTGTATTGTTTTTATATCTCTGTATCAGCTAAAAAGTATTACAATTTTGATTTTCCATACTTTCTTTGAAGATGTATAAAATCCACAAGAACAAAAAACAAAACACTTTTTTTTTCAATATAAATAACACTTTTGAAAAACTGGTGTTTGTCCATTTTTTTGTTTCCATGGCAACAAAAAAAATAATGGCAGAAGCATTACGTGACAACAGAATTCTTAACTTGTTTTTACTGATTACTAGAAAAAACAGACAATAGGATAATACATTTATGGCAGTGATGGTTCCCTTTTCCATTGCAGTAAGGACTTGACTAGTAAATGATCCTTAAGGGTCCATGTCATGTGTACAAAGATGGAAATGGTAGTTCAGCAGTTGGTTGCAACCTGGACAAGTGCAAGTTTAAAGAGTAAAAAAAAAAAATGCTAATACGGTACAGAATAGGCATCCTGGACAATTGAAATTTATTAATTATTAATTGAAAATAATTAGGTAAATATTAAATATTGCAAACAAGTAGAATTGTATCCTTTTTTTCAGCCAGTAGATGGAGCTTCAGGATCACTTTTACATGTTTCCGGTTATTTCCTGAAATAGCTTGCTTTGAGATTTAGTTTGTCTGATTGGAAACGATCAATAATGCATGAGTCATTGCTGTGATGACTCAGTGAGTTCTGTAAATGGACATCTTTCAGCATATCTAAGAATGTTACTGTGGTTCAAATGTGAAAGAGAGGCTAGCTCCACAACTTAATTTAATTCAAAGTGTTACTAAACCCAGTAATATGAAAATAGTTAATCTGCCCCACCCCCCCACAGCTTATAAATCTTCTTTTTACATTAAAATACTGCCACTATATACCTTTTTGGATGATCTGTATTCCACGGTTACATGATAAACTGCAGTTTCTCCAGTGCTGAGAGTTCAGGTAGGAGGAGATTTTCACTACAGCCTGTATACACGCCCACATGTGTGATGTCCATATCATGTGACCTGGCTAGCTCTGAGAACAAGAAACTGTTCTCTCCAGCATAAAAGACACAACTGAGCATGTGCAGGTTGGCTACTCTGCCTGTGTTAGCTGGCCTTCCCCGAATAGATAGTGCAGAGGGAAGGATCTACGCATACAGGATAAAACAGCCTTTTTACACAATGCAGAGGATTAACCCCTTAAGTTCCACAGTGAGTATAACAAGTATGCTATGCTACATATACAGACAGATTTTAGTGTTTTGGGTTTAGTAACACTTTAAGGGCAGGTTCTCTAGTGCTCACTGCGGTTCCTGCATATGCTTATAAAGGCAAAAGGGTTTTTAACTTAATGCATTCTCTGCATTGAGGTAAAACAACTTTTAAAAGCTGCTTCCCCGAGCCCCCCTTAAAAACTTACATGAGCCCCATCTCAATCCAGAGCTGTGCCTGTATGCAGCAGCCCTTTCTCTTTTTCAGGAGACTCAGCAGCAGCGGGAACCATTGGATCCTGCTGTTGTCTGCCAAATCCTGTGAGCGGGGGCACTTAGAGAGGAAGAAAAGTCAAGAACACTGGTAGGGGACCCCAGAAGAGGAGGTTGGGGGGGGGGGCTGCTCTGTGCAATACCATTATAATAATAATAATATAGATTATAAATCTATACTTTTAATAAAAAAGGATTTTTTTTTTCATTTATCTTGGGACGTAATATTTATGCTCTTAAGGAAGGTGGCCTATGACGTGTCATGCATATTGAGAGTTAAACCAACTCTGTAAATGAGGGGCCCCCCCAAGGTCTAAATCTGGCCCCGACAATGCTCCATGCTAATGACTTACTAATCTAACTCATCCCGTTATAGTTATCAGATGACACTTTGCTTTCCTAGCTGTCAAACCCATCTGTCACTGACCACTCTGGCCACTCTGAAGAGGACTAGTATTGCATTGTGGAGTCCAAGAGACAAAACTCTGTTTTGGGAAGCAGAGTGTGACCCTGAGAATGATGTGTAGCTGAGATCTAGGCACATCATGCAAGTAAAAGACAGGGAAGGGGCTTGACTTACTAAAAACAAGTGTAACTGTCCTAATAGCTTAGTTACACTTTAAGGCTCTTACCAGTTCTCTGAACTCCAGGTGGTGTTTTCTGATTCCATGACATGGAAGGAGTAGGCATGGCGAGAGTTTGAGGAAGCGTTCAGCTCACTTTTGTGGACAACCTCACCTTGAATCAGCACTAAGCTTCCTGGACATAAGAAAAGGGAGTTTAACCTCACACACAGTTACTTCAATATCATTCCCTTTGCAATCAATGAAACCGAGATCGTGACTTTCTTTCAAAAATTTGTGGCAAACCTGGACTACTGATGAGCAAACGGTAAGAAAAATATAGAAGCAGAAGGTTGCCTTTGCTGGAAATTCCCAGACACTGTCACCAATATGTGCAAACGCAGGTCAGATCTCACTGTGCTGTCACCAATATGTGACAATGACACTCTGGCCCTCACCCTTCACAAATACTTTCCAGCTCCTGGGACCACAACCTAGAGATTCCAGAAGATGGAAAGCCATCAACACTGGATTTAGTGACCTACCCTGTGAACCTGTTACACACCAAACTGCTGCCAGCATATGCTTTATCAGTAACACAAACCATTCACAATATCTGCAATACCAATAATAACTTAACCACTTCCCATACTTAGGCAGAGGAGAGATAAAGAGGACCTGTCACGGCCAATGCTATCACAAGGGACGTTGTTCATCTCTTGTGATAGCAATAAAGTTCAATCTCCCAAAAAAAAAATAGTGTCAATTCACAATATCTGCAATACCAATAATAACTTAACCACTTCCCATACTTAGGCAGAGGAGAGATAAGGAGGACCTGTCACGGCCAATGCTATCACAAGGGACGTTGTTCATCTCTTGTGATAGCAATAAAGTTCAATCTCCCAAAAAAAAATAGTGTCAAAAAAATTAATTTAAATAAAATCAATAAATAATACAAAATTTAAAGTGTCCACGTACCCACCAGCAAATGCACACAAAGGGTGATCGTACCACACATGTGAGGTATCGCTGCGAACATCAAAGAGAGCAATAATTCTAGCACCAGACCTCCTGTTTAACTCTAAATTGGTGCTCTGTAAAGGCTTTTAAAGAGTCGCCTATGGATAATTTAATGTACGGTAGTTGGTCACCACTCCACGGGCATGCACAAATTTAAAGCGTGACATGTTGAGTAACATCATCTTTTATATTTTACAAAAAAATAATTGGATAATTTATTGCGTTTACAACACTGATTTTAGTCTCCAGGGCCTCTGCTTAAAAATTATATAATGTTTTGGAGTTCTAAATAATGACTTTTACAAGTCAGGATTGGCCCAGACTGGATGTCTTTAATACACACTGTCACAACAGAAAAACAAGTTGGTCCAAATGAACTATTTACTGCACTAACCAGTGCACTTGTTGGGCGTATTTTATAAACTGTACATAGACTCAGCTTCATACAGTATACAGCACTGTGTTCTGGCAGTGGTAGAGGGACTTCCCTTCCCGCTCCTGATACAACAGAGTTGGGTTGAGCGCTCCTTAACCATTTCACAGGAAGTTTTGTAGTGTATTATATGAATGAATACAAAGCTTCCTCTGATTGGCTGAGGCAGGTATTGTGATGTCATCAGCCCAACTCTCCTCCTCAGCCAATGAAAGAAGGCTTTGTATTCATTCATATAATACAAATCCTCCTCTGAATGGTTGAGCAGTGCTCAGCCTGACTATTTTGTTGCAGGAATGGGAAGGGAAGTTCCTTTCCCACTGCCGAAACCCAGCAAGCTCACCTGTTAGTGCAGTAAATAGTTTTAGCCCAAATGAACTATTTAAAAGGTACATTAACGGTGGAGTTGGGTATTAGGGGTTAGAAGGTAGGCCAGGGGCTCTTTGGATTCCGGCAGTTCAGCCAGTGGGCAATAAATGGATCAGATTCTGTGGCTCTCATAGGCAGATGTTCTTCTTTCAATGGTGTGGACCTTCTAGAGTAGGGATATGCAATTAGCGGCCCTTCAGCTGTTGAAGAACTACAAGTCCCATGAGGCATAGCAAGGCTGACAGCAACAAGCATGACACCCAGAGGCAGAGGCATAATGGGACTTGTAGTTTTGCAACAGCTGGAGGTCCGCTAATTGCATATTCCTGTTGAGCCCTCCCCTCACACAAACACAAAGGTTAAGGGGGTGTGAGGTAGGCGTGCTGAAAGTTTTTATAATATTCCAGCAAAACCTACCTAAAATGATTGTATTTTCAACAAGCAGCAGTGTACACACGTTCTATGAAGATATCTCCATTATAGCCAGCGTTATGAAAATTGTGCATACTTGGAGAACAGTGCTGTTTTAAAGGACAACCTTGGGTCACAGAAAGCCAGCTCTAACTGCGTATTGGTTTAAATGTTTTACTGCGGCCAATTATGACCAGCATTAAGGCCTGTTAAGCTTTCTGGAGGTTTTATTGCCCACCTGATACCAACTAACAGATGTAATTATCTGCACTGTAGTATGTCAATAACGGAAATGTTTTAACACAAGTCTTTCAGACTAGCCATTAGCAGTTTACTACAGGCTATAGCCTATTTGAGCAGACCTACCCGATTCCATTAGCTAAGCTAAGGCCCTTCCTCCTCATGGAACTTATGATATGGACAGATCGTATGATCTCTGCCAAGAAAGTTTAATGACATTCATGATGGTGGTTGTAGAATATATGAGAATCTAAATTCTGCAAACCTAATGTGGAATTCCAGGATATACCCAATTAAAGTGGTTGTAAAGTCAAAGTTTTTTTTATCTTAATGCATTCTATGCATTAAGATAAAAATCTTCTGTGTGCAGCAACCCCCCATAATACTTTCCTGAGCCCATCTCGAACTAGCGATGTTGCAGGAGAGACTCGGCTGCCCGGGACTCTCCCTCCTGATTGGCTGAGACAGCAGTGCGGCGCCATTGGCTCCCGCTGCTGTCAAAGTCAGTGAGCCAATGAGGATAGAGAGGGGGCGGGGCCAAACCACGGCTTTGTGTCTGAATGGACACACAGAGTTGCGGCTCGGCTCGGGTGCCCCCATAGCAAGCTGCTTGCTGTGGGGGCACTTGGCAGGATGGAGGAGCCAGGCGCATCGGCAAGGGACCCGAGAAGAGGAGGATCGGTGCTGCTTTGTGCAAAACCACTACAGAGCAGGTAAGTATAATATGTTTGTTATTTTTGAAGGAAAAAAAGAGACTTTTGTATCAATTTAATCTTAAAAAATGCTGCCTTCCCCTTCCTAACACCTATGCTAACTAATCTGTGTACGAAAGATGTATATACTTGCCTATTTTCGGGCTGCTGCAGTGATCATGTGATCCCTCTCCCCTGTGTCAGCCAGTGTAGGGGAGAGGTGAGAGAGCGGACAATGGATGGGCCATTGCAGCCTATGGGTGACAACACCATTCCAGGCTTATATAGCGGTTGCCAAGTACTTGCTCCTCTCCCCTGCAGATGCTGCTGGCTGACAGTTGGGAGATCATATGACCAGAACGGAGCAGGCTTTCTTGCACAGCTTGGTCAGCATAGGGGTTAGGATTGGGAAGAGGGCAGTTTTAAGATTAGTTAGGTATAGCCTGGAATTCCACTCTAAAACTAACCAAAATTGTAAACAGGATAGGGGTACAACTCAGTTTCTGACCCAGTTTTGGTGATGACCGGACATCATTACTGTCATAAAAATCACACTAGCAGGATTGTCAGATCCAGGGTTAAAAGCAGAGGAACTTATATACAAAGCTCAACTTTCTCACCCATCATAAAGGGACCAATAGGGAGAATCAGCTGTCATGGCCAAGTTATTATTTTTTTTTTTTTTTGTTAAGTGAAATTTGCAAAAATCCTGTTTAATGCTCGTTTAAAATGAAACCAGGCCTTTTTATCCTTCTGACACATTCATTTGTATAGGGGAGCCGTATTCCTGAAATCCAGTTTAACACAGCTCAGTCATAAGAATGAATGGGGCCATAGTGCACATGCACACCTTAAAGTTGGGCCGGTGGGCCTGTTAGAAAGGCTGCATGATGCCGGGCAAGGACCCACAATGAGATTCACTGAAATGTAGAGCAAGGTAAAAATTTAACATAGCAAAAATAAACTTACACTTTAAGAAAAAACTGATTTTAACTAATAAAGCAGAATGATGATTGGTAATGCTATTAAACAGTGGCTGTTTTTGTGGCCTTATGGAGTGTTTTATTCCTTAAGAATTTAGGAAGGATATAGGAAGAATTGATGATAGTTGCTGGGATATTTTATTTTACCTTCCACTGGAGCCATATTCCAGGAGGTGAAGAGTTCTACATGATGGATCTGAGTCTGTTTTTAACCTAACCAACTATATAACTGCGTAGCCATGTATGAGTTGAATGGAATCACCTTTTGGCACTGGAGCCGGCACAAACAGTTCTTCATTAAAGTGTGGCTCTTCACCAATGAACTCTGTACAAGGGATCGTGCCGGGCGGCGTGCGCAACATGCGGCGTGAAATTCCAGCTTTTTTGAAACAGAAAAGTAAACATTGGTTAAAGCATATGTAAAAGACAAGTTAAAAGTTTACTTTTAAACAACGGAGGCCAAGTTGTTGCTCCTAATTATCCTCAAAGCACTATCATAGAAGAGGTTTTAGATCAAATGATCAGGCAGTTTCAAATGCTGCAGAGTAAAAGCCTGCATAATGATTGTGCAGTTTTCTTTAGTTTATCTAAGGCTAGGTAATGTAAACGCCTTCTTGAAGAATCTGTTCAATTTGTATCCAGAAAATCTAAAGGATCTGTGCCATCAAACTGTAACATGTATAGTCTGTTTTACTATCCTGAGAAGTGGTGGGCTGTGCATAACGTCAGGAGATACGCTTACCATTATGCTCTAATGTTGGGCATTGGAGCATATGCAGTATGGCACAACCCTCCATATCCCAGGAAATTAAAGTACAGCTTGGCCCTACAAATGACCAGTATCACATGATTGCCATTTGTCCCTGTGTGCTGGGGACAGTCCCAGCTTTGAGGGCTCTGTCCCCAGCAAATAAGTGACCATAGGGGTGTCGTCTGACCTGCAATACAGCCATCCCAATATGACACTGCTGGACTCTATAGCCGACTGAGCATGTGAAGCTATACTGGCAGGCTGGATTTCTTTTTCAGCTTTTTGGAATTTAGAAATGTAGGAATTTGTAAAATGTATACTTGTAAAAGGAGAGGCCACACTAGAAGAAAAACAGTTAGGCTGTATGTCAGAAAAATGCTGACATGGAGGAGAGAGCAGAGGGATGAGCTTGTCATTCTGCTGCTGCTCCTTCACTGTCCAATTGCAAGTTAAAGGCAGGGAGGTGACCAGGCTGTATTGATGAACTTCAAAGAAGAGAAAAGTCAGGTCATCAACTTGGCTCTACTGTCTGGCAGGCTGTGTAAATGTCAGGACTGGATCAATATAAATACAAATCCTTTGATGAGAAAAACATCCTCTATATACAGTATCCTAGATAGCAAGCCATTATACTGCAAGTTTGAAAATGACTTGCTAGGCTATTGCTAGACTTGCCAGGCCTCACAAGTTTGATGCACAATTGGAGCAAGTCTGCATTGCATGACTCCAGATAAACTTTTTTTGCAAACATTCTGCAAGTCAGCTGCAAGTTCTCTGCAAGTTCTCTGCAAGTGTACAACTTGCAAGTGTTCAGTTATGTTGTTGCAGAGATCTTGCTGTAGACTCACTACTGCAATGTGTCTCTTGCTAGAGACTTGACACGCAAATTTGCAACAAATTGGAAAAGTGTCAACTAGAATTTGTGCTTTAGGTGCTCTGCATGTGTACAAATTTGAACTGAAAACGTGCAGCAACTTAACAGACTTACAATTTAAACCGCCACAAATTTGTGGCAAGTTATCCTTGCTATCTGGGATGTGCTCCAACTGCACTTTTAGTGGTTTCCCAGCTAACAAGGATAACTTGCCACAAATTTGTAAGTCTGTTAAGTTGCTGCACATTTTCAGTGGCAAGTTGTACACTTGCAGAGCACCTGACGCACAAGTTCTAGTTGACACTTTTCCAATTTGTAGCAAATTCGTGTGGCAGGTCTCTAGCAAGAGAAAAGTTGCAGTAGTGAGTCTACAGCAAGATCTCTGCAAGTCCTTCTCTCCAGTGTCTTTTCCTTTTCTTCGTCTGCAAGTCACAGTGACCCCTGTGGTGGGATGACTATTGCACAATATAACTGAACCAGAACTTGCAGCAGACTTGAAGAATGTTTGCAAAGAAAGTTGATCTGGAGTCATGCAATGCGGACTTGCTGCAATTGTGCAACAAACTTGTGAAGCCTGGCAAGTCTAGCAATAGATTAGCAAGTCATTTTCAAACTTGCAGCTCAATTGCACAGTTTGTTTGGCAAAAATGGGTTTAAAACAGGCGGTGAGGAGGCATCGCATTGTGGTGGGTTTAGTAATACTGCTGCTAGTTATAATATCCCTAAAATTGTAACATTTGAGCACTGCGTTGGTGTAATATTGTAAACAATCAATGAGTAAATGTACCATTCCATTCTGCCTTACCCTTATGAGAACCTGGGATGAACCACAAGCAGCCGTTATGTTCGGTTGCATCTTCAACAGCAATCCAGAATCCTATGATCCGTCCAAGGGGCTCCGTGTGCAGGAAGGTGGCATCCTGGTGAGGTGTGACTGGTGCAAAAATTAAGTGGGTTTAAACAACAAACAAGCAGAGCTGACAAAATAAAATAATTTACTGTGGAGTTATTTATCAAAGTTGGCTCTGAGAAGAACATCTAAACACAAGAATAAAAAGTTTGTAAACCCGAACCCAAAAAGTGAAGTATGTTATAGAGAACAAGAAAAGTTCATTGTTCCTAAACAGTACCATGAAAAATTACTTTTTGTCTTGAAATCCTCCTGATATATATATATTTATATATGTGAGTGCTAGCCCAAGGAGATCTGGAGTGACATTTGGTGATATCACTACCAGGAGTGGCTGGTCAATTAGGGGTGCAGGGGTGCTGCCCCCTAGTTTGCATGTGGAGCGCCAGACTCATACGTTTGTATGATGTTTTTTCTTCTTCCAAGCATGCGATTAGAGCCTGAGGCTCTAATTGGCTTGAAAAAGGTTGGGCTCAACCACTTGTAACAATAGCGAATCAATATTAGCTATTGTCTTCTGACTTCTCCTCCTGGCTAATTAGGACAGGAGGCAGATCGGGTTGGCAAGAAGGAGAAGCTGAGGAAGCCATGGAGGGGTGAGTGCGGGGGGACCGTGGATGGGGTTTGTTTGTCACCCCCCCCAAAAAGTTTAGCACCAGTCGCCACTGATCACTACTGTGCTGATCACTGTCCTCCTTGCTGAAAGCTCTGAATGAGGAAGCAAAGCCCTGCTTCTATCAAGTTAGCTGTCTCCACACAGAGACAGTGCAGAACAAGGCATCTTAAGTCCGTAATAGGAATAGATCAGTTTTATGAAGACAACCGGCAATAGTGGTGACTAGTTGGTTGCCTTTTACCGACCTTTCTCTTGGGTACAGCTTCCAGAGTTTAGTTCTTCTAATATATTCCAGTTTACCAGTTCATAGGTGTGACGGCTAATCGGTTTTCTTTTTTGTTAGGCTAATAACGTTTTCAGCAGTTACCTGTTCATCTTGCTAGAAATTCAGTGTTCTGGTAAATTCCTGCGAGTTGAACTGATATCTCCAACAATGTTACCTTTCTTAAAAGCTATCTTCTCAACTACTAATCCCCCCGCCCATCATGTATTGGAGATGGAGAGAAGGATGTGTTTGTATCCAAACCAGAAGAGCAGCCTAGGGTGACAACACTGCACCCTCCATAGATACAATGCAATGAGTGAGCATTGTCACCTTAGGACAGACTGTGTGGAAATCACAAGATCATTAGGTGGAAAAATAAATAAATAAAAACGGAAAAAAGGAAACTAATGCAGCCACAATATTTAAGGACTGAAAAGCTGCAATATCGAGAAATTTTGTTTTTAGGATTAGATTTGTTTTAAACAGTTGTGTGTAAAAGAGGAATGGTTGTGGAATAAAAAGACATCTTTGCTGCTAAGATTACAGGATAGGCCACCTAGAGTATTTGTAGCACTCGATCTGAGTATAGCTGATACAGAAGAACATTTAGGCCTCATGCACATAGAGCATAAAAGCACCTCTGTGTAAGACTATTGGGGGATTTACTAAAACCGAATCTGCTGCAGCTGTGCATAGTAACCATTTAAAGCGGGGGTCCACCTATCTATCGTTTTTTTTTTTCGGAGTTCATTCACAAACTTTTCTTCTCATGATTATCTACTCACATGTTCTGTGTAATAAGTCCGCCTGTGTCCGATTTTGTTGTAAAGAATAACTTATAAAATTCACTGAAGGCGGTTTCCATCTTCATTGTGGGCATTTGAAGCCCACAAGCATGTATTTCCTGGATGCGGTGAATGCTGTGCTCCCAGCATTCACCGAGATGTTGTGATGACGCTGTTGCACAATGCATGCTGGGAAGCCTGAGACTAGCTCCCAGGGGACTGTGGGAGGTCTGGGAGAGGCTAGAAACACGCCTACTCCCATGGGAGGAAAACCAGGAAGTGCTAAGAAGATTAGAAAAAAAAAGGTAATTACGGCGATTTAAATTTTTTTACAAAGCCTGTCAGCATCTAGGCAAGGAGGAGAATGCATAGAAATAATGTTCAAAATTTGGGTGGAACCCCGCTTTAAAGTGATTGTAAAGTCTCCTTTTGTTTTTTTCTTTAAAAATAACAAACATGTAATACTTACCTGCTGTGTGCATTGGATTTGCACAGAGCAGCCCTGATCCTTTTCTCTGGTCCCTCGTTGGCTCTCTTGGCCCCTCCCCCCTGTCGAGTGCCCCCACAGAAAGCTGCTTGCTATGGAGGCACCAGAGCCGCAGCTCCCTTTGTCCATTCAGACACGGAGCCGTGGTTTGGCCCCACCCCCTCTCTCTCCTCATTGGCTAACCGACTTTGATGGACAGCAGTGGGAGCCAATGGCACCGCTGCTGAGTTTCAGACAAACAGGAGGGAGAGTCCCAGACGGCCAAGGCACTCGTGGACATCTCTGGAGGAAGATCGGGCTCAGGTAAGTATTAGGGGGGTTGAGGGGAGCTGCTGCACACAGGTTTTTTTTATCTTAATGCATTAAGATAAAACACCTTCTGCCTTTACAATCACTTTAAGCTTAATTGAACAAGCTGAAATTAGAAGCTGATTGGTAACTATACAGAGCTGCACCAAATTCGATGTGCACCAATTTAGTAAATATCCCCCCCCCCAATGTGTACATGCACACATAGGCATATAAAAGAGGTGAGCCTACAGGCTGAAAAAAAAAAAAAACACTAATGCCCCATACACACGATCAGAAATTCTGCCAGCAAAAGTCGGATGTGAGCTTTTGGTCAGAAATTCCGATCGTGTGTATGTGCCATCGGACTTTTGCTGGCAGAATCCCAGCCAGCAAAAGATTGTGTACAGGTTCCCTATTTTTCGGCCGGAAAAAGTTCCTATCCAAAAATGCCTGTCTGTATGCAATTCGGACGCGAAAAAAAAATCACGCATGCTCGGAAACAATTCGACGCATGCTCGGAAGCATTGAACTTCATTTTCTTCATTTTCGTCGTAGTGTTGTACATCACCGCGTTCTTGATGGTCAAAAGTTCAGAGAACTTTTGTGTGACCGTGTGCATGCAAGGCAAGCTTGAGCAGAATTCCGTCGGAAAAACCATCCAAGTTTTTTCTGACGGAAATTCCGCTCGTGTGTACGCGGCATAAGGGCACACTCAAGAGAGCAGCTGAAGAGCAAAAGTACTAGAAAAAAAATGCAGAACACATCTAAATCCCAGATAGCAAGGATAACTTGCCACAAATTTGTGGCAGTGTTGAATTGTAAGTCTTGTTAACTTGCTGCACATTTTCACTGGCAAGTTGTAGACTTGCAGAGCACTTGAAGCACAAGCTCTAGTTGACACTTTTCCACTTTGTAGCAAATTTGCGTGGCAAGTCTCTAGCAACAGCAAAGTTGCAGTGGTGAGTCTACAGCAAGATCTCTGCGAGCCACAGTGACCCCTGTGGTGGGATGACTATTGCACAACATAACTGAACCAGAACTTGCAGCAGACTTGCAGAATGTTTGCAAAGAAAGTTGATCTGGAGTCATGCAATGCGGACTTGTTGCAATTGTGCAACAAACTTGTGAAGTCTGGCAAGTCAAGCAATAGCTTAGCAAGTCACTTTCAAACTTGCAGCTCAATTGCTTGCTATCTGGGATGTGCATAAATGTTAGAGGTGTCTAGCATTTCAGCAATAATGCATTCCAATGGCCAGAACAAAATAATATTCTGGTCAATAGAATGCATTAATGCTCAAACACTAAACAAATCTAAACGCATGTGAAACATGTGACTTTTAGCACTTTTTAAGCAGCATTTTTCTGTTCTGGAGTTCAGGGGGGCTTTAAAAGATGCCCCATGTGAATGAGGTCCAAAGGCTAACTCTGCCATTCACAACATATTACACCCATACTTGGGGTGCAACATGTAACACTGCCAAGCGAACCCCCACCACACTCCCTAAAAGCCCCCCAGGATAGGGTATGGGAGTTCTTCTCCCCTGCAAAAGCTGTCATTTTTTAATTTTGTGCAGCTGTGCGTGGCTCCACTCTCACAGCTGTGTCATTGATTCATAGAGATCTGTGAATGAATGAACTACAAGTTTCGTCTGCAACCACACAAGACAGACTTGTAGTTCTCAATGGAATACAAGTGGGGTGAGCACAGCACTGATAGTCCATTGACTCTGCCCCCAGCAACCCAACTGAAAGCCTGTATCTCTGTATAGACATGGAGCCGGAGGAAGAGTCTGCAGGAGCCTGGCACTGCACCCGTTATCCACTGATTGCATGTACAAAGCCCTGCAGGCTTCTATGCAGAAAGATAATAAATGCACATTTTGTTCCTATAAAAATATATGCTTTTATTATTTTTTAGAAGGTGGATTTAGCCTTTAAAGAGAAAGCACTTACAGCTCTGCCAAGCAGGAAACAGATCCCACATAAGTAATATGGAAATACACCTGCCCCATGGGCACAGTAGTGTATTTAGGTTTTGTGCTGCCCTAGGCCTGACTAAACTCATGTACCCCCTAATTTAAATATGACCCACCCCTTCCTGTCACGGCCACACCCTTTGCTGTTTAAGACCCGCCCTTAAATTTTCGAGTGAGGACACTAGTTCTGAGGGCCTGGGAGGTAGGGGTGGATTCCCTTAATTTGCATAGATTTCCTTTCACTTCCTGTTTGGCTATGGGGCAGGAAGTGATGGGAAATCTCTACAATGGGACGGGGATGGTAAAAAATAAACCAACGGGTTATAACCCTCCCTTATTCTATCCAAAATGAAAAAAAAAAAAGTGTTGCCCTATAGTTCTATTTTAAGCACAAATTTATGATAATTTTATGGAGAGGACTAAGAAGAAATAACCATACCAATGGTGCAGCAGAAAACATAGAGCACAGTGAGGAAGGTTCGTGGTCGAGGATGATAGGACAGTCAAAATTAGAATCAGCACCCCCCCTCCCGCCCACAGTTGTGGAATTCCAGCCGCCCGCATACCGGAAGCAGTGCAGCCTCTTTATGGGGGGCGCTAGACTAATTTGCCTCTCAGCCCAGTCCGCCCCATAAGACTGGCGCTACACTGTAGCGCAAGCCGGCAGGGACTCTTTCCGTGCGGCCCCCTGCAAAGTGCTGCCCTAGGTCTGGGCCTTGTCGGCCTAGGCCAGGATACAGTGTTGCATGGGCATACAGATTTACAAACCGTACAAAGGAAAATCAATTTTTTATTTTTTATTTTTTTTCATGTTAGCACACTAAGTTATAACAGACAATTGCCCAGTTTCACCCTTTTGGTCCCATGTAAAGGGACACATAGCTATTAGATCACCTAATCCCTCTCAGGCAACTGAATCTGCCAGCAGGGGCCCTAAACATAAATGGGGGCAGTTTGTATTTAGCCTACAGAGAGAGGTAGGGTAAGAAGAATATGGACCGCTCTGCCACCAAATCGCACAAGGGAAATGGAGGAGTCAAGGATTTTCATTCTGACCAATCTGTAACTGTAGTGTTTGCAGGTACCGCAACACTTGTAAGCCAGCGTGGAGTCTTCCTTTAAAGTCTAACTGCTGGCTAAAAAAGTGAGATCCTTCTCTACTTGTCTCAGTATAGAAGGACGGTGACACAACATCTGCTGAATTTCCTATTTACATATTTATTTTCAGGCATTGTAGGATCATAAACTGAGGTTAAGGAATTACTAGCACACCTAAACATCCTATCCTGCATATATAGAGGTATGTTATCTAGATGCCTTACCTTCTCCTCCAATGTTAGGTTGCTGCAATAATAAGAAATGAAAATTGAAGGTTGTTACAACATTGTACGTCATCATAACTTTTCACATACAGTATATAAACAGTAGTTCTCTGGAATATTATATATACCGGCCACTTTATTAGGTAGATCAGTTCAATTGTTTGGTAATACAAATTGCTAATCAGCCAATAGCATGGCAGCAACTCAATGCATTTAGGCATGTAGACCTGGTGAAGATGACTTGCTGAAGTTCAAACCGAGCATCAGAATGGGGAAGAAAGGGGATTTAAGTGACTTTGAATGTGGCATGGTTGTTGGTGCCAGACGTGCTGGTCTGAGCATTTCAAAAACTGCTGATCTACTGGGATTTTCACACACAACCATCTCTAGGGTTTATAGAGAATGGTCAAAAAAGAAGAAAATATCCAGTGAGCGGCGGTTGTGTGGACGAAAATGCCTTCTTGATGTCAGAGGAGAGAATGGGCAGACTGGTTTGAGATGATAGAAAGGCAACAGTAACTCAAATAAGCACTCGTTACAACCAAGGTATGCAGAATACTATTGCTAAATATACAACACATGGAACCTTGAAACAGATGGGCTACAGCAGCAGAAGACCACACCGGGTGCCCGTCCTGACAGCTAAGAACAAGAAAATGAGGCTACAATTCGCACAGGCTCAACAAAATTGGACAATAGAAGATTGGAAAAACATTGCCTGGTCTGATGTCTCAATTTCAGTTGTGACATTCAGATGGTAGGGTCAGAATTTGGTGTAAACAACATGAACGCATGGATCCATCCTGCCTTGTATCACCGGTTCAGGCTGGTGGTGGTGGTGTAATGGTGTGGGGGATATTTTCTTGGCACACTTTGGGCCCCTTAGTACCAATTGAGCATTGTTTAAACGCCACGGCCTACCTGAGTATTGTTGCTGACCATGTCCATCTCTTTATGACTACAGTGTACCCATCTTCTGATGGCTCCTTCCAGCAGGATAATGCACCATGTCACAAAGATCAAATCATCTCACCACTAGTTTCCTGAACATGACAATGAGATCACTGTACTCCAATGGCCTCCACAGTCACCAGATCTCAATCCAATAAACATTCCTTTGGAATGTGGTGGAACAGGAGATTGGCATCATGGATGTGCAGCCGACAAATCTCCAGCAACTGTGTGATGCTATGATGTCAATATGGACCAAAATCTCTGAGGAATATTTCCAACACCTTGTTGAATCTATGCCACAAAAGGCAAAAGGGGGCCAGCCCGGTACCAGCAATGTGTACCTAATAAAGTGGTCGGTGAGTGTATTATATATATATATATATATATATATATATATATATATATATATATATATATATATATATATATATATATAGATATATATGTATATCTATATATATATATATATATATATATATATATATATATATATATATATATATATATATATATATATATATATATATATATATATATACATACACATATATACACATACACACACCAAAGCTTTAACCACTTCAGCCCCGGAAGGATTTACCCCCTTAATGACCAGGCCATTTCTAGCGATACGGCACTGCGTTACTTTAACCGACAATTGCTTGGGCATGCGACGCTGTACCCAAATAAAATTGATGTCCTTTTTTTTCCCCCACAAATAGAGTTTTCTTGTGGTTGTATTTGATTACCTCTGCTGTTTTTATTTTTTGCGCTATAAACAAAAAAAGTCCAACATTTTTGAAAAAAAAAATATCTATTTTTTTAGTTTTTGCTAAAACACATATCCCCAAAAAAAAGCTGTATTCATCAATTTAGGCCAATAGGTATTCTGCTGCATATTTTTGATTAAAAAAATAAGCGCATATTGATTGGTTTGCGCAAAATTACTACATTAAAATAGGAGATAGGTTCATGGCATTTTTTTTTTACTAGTAATGGCGGGGATCAGCGTTTTTTAGCGGGACTGCGACATTGCGGCAGACAAATCAGACACTTTTGACACTTTTTATGGGACCAGTGACATTATTACAGTGATCAGAGCAAAAAATATCCACTGATCACTGTATAAAAAACACTGGCAGGGAAGGGGTTAACATTAGAGGGTGATCAAGGGGTTAAGTGCACAGTAAGAGCTGTGAAAATGTGGAATAGACTCCTTCCAGAGGTGGTTCTGGCCAGCTCAGTAGATTGCTTTAAGAAAGGCCTGGATACTTTCCTAAATGTACATAATATAATTGAGTACTGGACATTTATAGGTAAAGTTGATCCAGGGAAAATCCGATTGCCTCTTGGGGGATCAGGAAGGAATTTTTTCCCCTGTTGTAGCAATTTGGAGCGTGCTCTGCTGGGTTTTTTTTGCCTTCCTCTGGATCATCTGTGGGTATAGAATTGGGTATATTGGATTGTACGATTTTTTTAAAAAAATTTTTATGGTTGAACTGGATGGACTTGTGTCTTTTTTCAACTTGACTAACTATGTAACTATGTAAGTGTTCCCTAGGGAGGTGTTTCTAACTGTGGGGGGGAGTGGACTGACTGGGAGTACAGAAAGATCGCTGTTCCTGATCACTAGGAACAGATGAGCTCTCTCTACTCCCCTGTCACAACAGTGATCTGCTTTGTTTACACTGGCAGATGCCCGTTCTGGCTCTCTGTGGAGCGATCGCGGGTTGCCGACGAACATCGTGGCTGTTGGCGATGCACCTGCTATAGCTATTACATGAAGCGCCGTACTGGTACAGCAATTCGCGCAATAGAGCCGCCCTGCCGCAGTACATCTGCAGCGGCTTGTCGGCAAGTGGTTAAAACCCAGTGCATACAATGTCCTTTAGGTGCCCTTTAATGCATGTAAACCTCGACAATGCACTTTTCTCACTTGCTCTCTTTTGTGTTATAAGAAAGAAAGGTGGTGAAATCATGATCTCCACCTCATTAAATCAGAGAAGGCCTTGTATGCATTGAAAAAATACATCATGTTCACATTAAAGTGATACTAAAGGATCGTTTTTTATTTTTTTTAAAAAACAAACATGTCATACTTACCTCCACTATTCAGCTCGGACACAGTGTGTCCTCGAACAGCCTCTTCTGGGGTCCCGCTGCAGCTCCTCCCCACATCAGATAATCCCCTAGGAGAAGTGCTCTCCCAAGGGGGTTACCTTGCGGGCGCGCTCCTGAGTCCAGCATTTGGCGTCCATAGAGGGGGAATGCAGGACTCGGCCCCACCCCCAGCGGCTGTGTCATTGGATTTGATTGACAGCAGTGGGAGCCAATGGCTGCGCTGCTATCAATCTATCCAATCAAGAGCCGAGAACCCGTGGAGAGAGGGAAGGCGGGGACGCGCCAATGGAAATTTGGGGCTCAGGTAAGTAAAACGGGGGGGGGGAGCTGGTGAATGCAAGGTGTTTTTTCACCTTAATGCATAGGATGCATTAAGGTGAAAAAACACGAGCCTTTACAACCCCCTTTAATGCCCCCCTATCCCCTTGCTTATTCTCACCTTCCCTTTACTCTCCTGCCATTTCAAGTACTTCCAGGTATAGAAAGAAATTTGACTACTTCCCATTCCTCCCACAATGCAGCACTGGGTGCATAATCACTAAGTCAAGTACTGTCAAAAGGGGGCAGGGAGATAGTCCTCAGCCCTGTGTAAGCTCCACCCATACCGACTTGAAACTTGCACAGGGTCTCTTCTTTGTGCTTCTCACTTTAAATTAAAGGAGAAGTGTGGGAAAAAAACAAAACACACAAACTCATCTCCACACTACATCAGTGTGATGCTGCAGCTGTCCCATATTGGCTCTAACACTGAGAACCGAGCTTTCACATGACCGCTGATCACTCAGTTCTCGGTCTGCTCAGTCTAGCGGTCTTTAAAATGCTAGGAAGGGGAGGGAGCAGCTGGCTCCAGCTCTCAGCAGCATGCAGAGAGGCTGAGATACCTGCCAAGCAGGGATACGAGTGGATCCCAACAATATTGGTGGGATCCTTCCAGAGCCTGGTGTGCCTTTGCCTACGTCAGCTGACAGCAGTCCACTGTTCACAGAAAAGCAAAAGCAAGTGCACTCCTGCGACCTACAAGAGAAGTATGGCCCAAAATGCTTTGGTCACACGTTTCTTTTAAAACATTTATTACAGTATATCTAACAGAACATTTTGATGCACACCCTGTGTTTTGAAAAATGTTTGACTGACTTTAAATTGGAAATTTTGTAGATATAGAATCAAAATATATAGGTGCCTGAGGATTACCTTAAAAATGTACATGCTCTGGACTATGACTGGCTTTACTAGGCCCAACCGCCGTCCCACCTCCTGTATCGAGAAAACAGAAATAAATGTTATCTGAGAACAATTCTAAAGAAAATAAAGGTCATACTGAAAGAATGCTCACATACCTGTATTTTGGGGGAATTGGTAATGCTTTTAAATACTGGGACATAAGCATGTAGAGCTAAAATTAAAGAAGAAAATTAAAAGGAGTAAACCATCTTATTTGCAATTAAATAGAGCAGAGGTCTCCAAACTTTCTAAACAAATGGCCAGTTTACTGTCCTTCAGACTTTAGGGGGACCGGACTGTTGCCAGTGAGAGTAGAAAATGTCCTGTGTCAGTGGGCGTAAAGTGGGAAGAATAATGCCCCATCATTGGTGTCAGTGGAAGAAATAGTGCCCCATCATTGGTGTCAGCGGGAGCAATAGTGCCCCCTCATTGGTGTCAGTGGCAGGAATAGTGTCCCATCATTGTTGCAAGTGGGAAGAATATTGCCCCGTTTTTGGTGTCAGTGGGTGGAATAATGCCCCGTCATTGGTGTCAGTGGGAGAAATAGTGCCCCATCATTAGTGCAAGTGGGAGGAATAGTGCCTCATCCTTGGTGCAAGTGGGAGGAAGCGTTCTCTATCATTAGTGCAAGTGGGAGGAATAATGCCCCATCATTAGTGGAAGTGGGAGGAAAAATGCCCCATCATTAGTGGAAGTGGGAGGAAAAATGCCCCATTATTAGTGCAAGTGGGAGGAATAATGCCCCATCATTGGTGTCAGTGTGAGGAATAATGACTCATCTTTGGCGCAAGTGAGAAAAAGAATGTTCCATCATTGATATCAGATATTAGTGGAATAATAGATAAAGGCCAGCAAAGGGCGACAGTTTGGAGACCACTGAAATAGAGCAATAGCAAACAATGTGGTAGTATGTCTGCAGCTGGAATAGAACAGATGAAAATATTAAGGAAAATGATTCCACACTTGGTCCCCATCAACCCAGGCACCACAGGGTATAAGGGATTTCATAAACCAATGTAGACGCAGAGAAGACACCCTAAATTACTCAACGTAGAGACCAGACATCCTAATTCTTCTCTTAACACCTTCTAATATCGAACAGTCAGTACTGGAAACAAGGTATTCTAATATGCTAAATACAGCTATCAGCAACGTACAATATACATTTTCTTACCGTGCCCTACTTTATTCACCGATTTTTCCTTTGCTAGGAGAAATTCACCTGTAAAAAAATGAATCAATTGTCATTGATTTATATACATTTACTGTAATTATATAATATTGCTACGGTATTATAGTGCTCAGCAGATTCTATAGCTGGCCATAA
Source organism: Lithobates clamitans (assembly GCA_037952925.1). NCBI lineage: Eukaryota > Metazoa > Chordata > Amphibia > Anura > Ranidae > Lithobates > Lithobates clamitans. Next base: position 679,277 of record JBBGZY010000052.1, on the reverse strand, counting down.
ACTGTATGAATTTCAACCAGTTCCTGCAGGTTTAAAACTTGGCAAATACTTGACAGTGTTATTGTACAATTTCCTTTAGATTTACTGCACTAGAATAGATGGATGCATCCAGGTTAAGAAAGAGTGAGCTTTCAGCGGACGCAGGGTCAAACCCCAAAAAACATGATCTACGGTTATGACGGGGTCAAACGTAACAAAACAAAAATGTTACCAAAATAAATAGGATTTCCAATGATCAGACACCCATTACTACAGCTATCACAGGATGAAGGGACCACCATATGAGATCTGAGCAGCCACAGCCGTCTCTACAAAGTCCTAAGCCTCGTACACACGATCGGACTTTCCGCCAACAAAACCGTGGAATTTTGTCCGAAGGGTGTTGGCTCAAACTTGTCTTGCATACACACGGTCACACAAATGTTGGCCAACAATTCCGAACGTAGTGGCGTACTATGAGGTTTTTCAGCTCTTTAGCGCCACCCTTTGGGCTCCTACGGCCGTTCGTCAACCAGACATGTTGCAGAATCAGAGGAGATAACATGTTATTTATTATTGGCCTTGGAGTTATTGTTTTGACATTATTTTTTTGGTTGAATAATGATTTGATTTGATATATATTCTATATTTTTAGATGCATAGAATGCACTTTTTGCTTAAGTTCTATTGGCAGATAGCATGTCTAATTTTATTTTTTTAATGCACAATAAAAAAATTGTGGAGAATAATACTTGGCTATGTGTTTTACTTCAAATGACAGTTTGGGAGTAGGCAGTTACATTTTAAAAAATACAATGTAAAATTGACAAGGGACACCAACATAGTTGTATCTTTGAGATTAAAAACTACGGGATAATGATGTTGTGGTAACTTGTTCAAATAAAAAAAATAAAAAAACATAACAATATTATTTCTGATATCACTAAAAAAAAAAAAGCCTTTAAAAATTAGTCTGCAATAACTCCATCAGTATCACCAGCAAAGCAGCTTCATTATTATCCCATTAACCTCCCTGGCGGTATGATTATTTCTGATTTTAGGTGCTGAAAGCGGTACAATTATTTTGCACAGAAATTTGGCGTTTTATATTGTAGGCCTGTAATTCTTAGGAATAGTTCACTTAAATCTGTCCAAACAAGAGTCTAGTAGACATCCCGGGTATGATAAAGTTTGAAAAACAAAATAAAAAATTATAATATAATAAATAACTATAAATAATTATAACAAATAATAATATAATAATAATAAAAATTATATAATAATGTAATCAAATCAAAAACACTGAAATTTGCTCAGTTGCAGAATTGTCGCTTTTGTTACTTTTAGTGTTTGGTGACGGATTTCCCCACAAATCACTATCACTCAATTCTGCAAGTGATTCTAATTTATTATCGCTTTTTTCTAGCTGGTCTAAAAGCACTTTTGATGTAAAGAGACAGTTTTGGTTGCTATGGACAATCTCCAGTTTCCTGGCAGAAAGAACAGTTTTTATAATATAAAACTGCATGCAGGGCACTGGGCAGACCACTAGGGACCAAGGGGGATGTGTAGTTATTTGATACAGTACTGTAATCTGTAAGATTACAGTATGCTGTATCTATACTATGTGTTTCACTTTTGAATTTACCGCCGAACTCCGTCCCCGTGCGTCGCAACGCTCGCAGGGAACGGAGCTCGGCACTGTGAATCGAGCGAGACACAGCGGCTCGCCGATCACAGCGGGGAGACATCGCAGGATCCAGGGGACAAGGTAAGTATGCTCTTCCTGGATCCTGCGATGCAAGCCGAGTCTGGCTCGGGGATACCGCTTTTGGTATGGAAAAATCCAACCCGAGCCAGACTCGGGAATACCGCCAGGGAGGTTAAAGAAGAAGAGAATGTGCGCTGCATTTGGAGATTTCACAATTTGCCGCGTCACAAATGTTAATTCTCCATTACAAACGCTAGTTTACAAGACAGACCACTTCTGGCTCGTCCTTGCTTCCGAGCATGCGTGTTTGTACTTTGGACTTTTGTCCGACGGACTTGTGTACACAATCGGAAAGTCCAACAACACACATTTGTTGGCGGAAAATTTTAAAATCTGCTATCCAACATTTGTCCGCGGAAAATCTGACAACAATTGTCTGCCAATAGCCTGACATCCAACATTTCCCATCGGAAAGTCCGATCGTGTGTATGGGCCTTAAGGCTACCCCGCACATCCACTGATTCTGCATCAATAGGGATGAGAACTAAAGCTGGCTATTGGTGAATCAAAATTTGTCCAGTTTAGCAGGGGTCGGAGAAATTTGAATCTATGTGTGGCTGTCATTGTTCGAATAGGAATGTTGGAAACACTTTGTTGATCAGTGGCTGCAGCTGTTGTCCTAGTGAGGAGGGGGGATTCCTCCCTTGTCTGGATGGAGGAATCCATTGTTTTTTTTTCATTCAGCCAGCTGATTGACTGGAAAACACCGATCTATGGCCAGCTTTATTTCAAAGCTAAATTACGGTACATACAGTCCACACAGGTAGCTTGGCAATATGTTCACTTTAAGCAATGTCTCTGCTTAGTGCAATGTAAAAATCTATATTACGCACTTATGTTACCTTTATCATTGAACACCCCTTTCTCAAAAAAGAAGCGTATCTTGTCTCCACTGGTAAGGAAATAATCAGCGCTCCCCTGTAAGAAGGATACACTTAAAGAAAAACTTAAAGATACTTTAAAGTGATATTCAGTCTCATTTCTAGTCATCCATGAATGTTATTAAAGTGACTTTAAAGCCAATTTTTTTTAAAATTAGATGCGTATAGTATGACTTTCATGATCTTGCTATTCTTTTCAAAAATTCCTCTTGGTTCTTGCTCCGCTAACTGTGCCCCAGCCCCGCTGGCTGACTTCTGGAATGTGGGTAACCCCTTGTAACTCCCAGGACCTTTGGAGCTAAAACCTATGGACCTATGGAGTCTCACCAGATTTTCCAGTATGGGCATGCTCCTGTTTGGAGCTAAAACCTTATGTGCAGCTGTTCCCAGCACCGCACACACAAGCAGATGGAGAGGCACAAAGGCAAAGCCACCCCTCTTCTTCTCCTCCATATCAGTTATTGACAGGGGCTCCTAAGTCAGCATGGCTTTGTCTCTCTGTTCCTCTCGCTCTGCTTAGGTTCGCAGCGTTGGGAATGGCTGTGTGGAAGGATATATACAAAAGAGAAAATGGTCTGGTGTTGCCAGTGTCACACCTCCATCCACAATATAAATACAACAAAGAAATACACCCATGGGACTTTAAATTAGGTGAGTACAAAAAGGGTCAACGAGAGTATACAAAGTAAACCTAGTTTACAAATTTATTAAAATTGCATAAAATTCATCGTATATGAGACGCATAAACAGAGGTGCCAAACCACTTGGCAGTGACAGACACAGCATACCAAGCGGCCACATACACAATTTTGGAATTGATGTACAATAATACACAGGCATCATATAACTCAACACGTTTCACAAGTCACTGCTCGCTTTTTCAGGAGTAGATGTAAATGCAGTGTACAGGCAGTCCACGGGTTACAAACAAGATAGGGTCTGTAGGTTTGTTCTTCAGTTGAATTTGTATGCAAGTCGCAACAGGTACATTTTTTAATTGTAGCTCTAGCCAAAAAAAATTATTTTTACGGGTTTTTTTTGAAAAGCATAGGCAAAGGTTAAAACCCCTGCAATGTTTGTTTTGCTGTCTGTGCCCCTGTTTAGAAGATGTCACATCATTTCTGTCCCTATGACAATTGGATTTTGAAAATTTTGGGTTGTAGTGGAAACAAGGATTGGTGGTAAAGCTTCAGTGGAGACACCTTTTACCCATGAGAACACTTACAGGAGTGAATTTCCCTTCCTAGGGGTCGATTTCCTCTCACTTCCTGTTGCCTCCATTTGTAAGTAGGAGTCGTTTGTAAGTGGGTTTTTAACCCGGGGACCGCCTGTGTATATATATATATATATATATATATATATATATATATATATATATATATATATATATATATATATATATATATAAATTTATTTTTTTTAAATCACATTTCTTCATCAATTTAGGCCAATATGTATTCTGCTACATATTTTTGTTTAAAAAAATCCCAATAAGCATATATTGATTGGTTTGCACAAAAGTTTTTGCGTCTACAAACTATGGGATATTTTTTTTTCTACTAGTAATGGTGGCGGTCAGCGAATTATAGCGGGACTGCGATATTGCGCTGGACAAATCAGACACCTGACACTTTTTTGGGGACCAGTGACATTATTACAGTAATCGGTGTTAAAAAATATGCACTGTCACTGTACGAATGTGTGCCTAGCTTAGTGTTTTACTACTGTGGAGGAGGTGCTTTTACTAGCAGAAGACATGGATTGGCGTTTCTGCTTTACAGAAACACAGGATTCAGGTCTTCTGTACTGACAGAATGACAGTCTGCCTTTTTTACATAGGCAGACTGGCATTCTATCAGTGTAACGAACGATCAGTGAGTGCAGGCGGCGATCGGTTTCGCGGCACCCACTGATCAGCTCCCGCTGGGTAAAATCCTGTCGGCGCACACTCACGCCCAAAACCCAGAAGTGCAGAATCATGTGATTCTGCACAGCGCAAACCCTGTAGCATTAAATCTGCTATGGGGCGGTCAGTAAGTGGTTAAGCTTTGTTCAGTCTAAATTGGCATCCAACATGAAACAATAAAAATAGACAGCGATGCATCTAATTTTTTGTGAAGGTGTGGGCCATATAGTACATAATTTGAAAGCTGTTAATAGCTATAGGTCCCATGTTGTAAGTGTCCTGCTAGGGTTTACTGGTCTTTTAAGGGTCAGTCTACCCAAAAAGGATATTTTATTAATAGGGGGGAACCTAGTGGGCTGATTATATGTATTGGATGGTCCATCAGCAGCAAGATGTCTCTGCCATGATTCCCAGCTCTGTTCTTCTCTCACTGGGGGTTTAGTAAATTTCCACCCAACTTTGCATGCCCCAGTTTCACCCAACACAGTGGAAACCTCTCATAAATCGACACAGAAGGTGTGCAGACCTGGGAGATCTCACCAACAGAGTCCCCAAGAGATACAAGAAAGTCAAGAATTGAGCAGTTTTCCTTTCTAGCATTTACCAATGTTGTTTTCTATGCAAAACTGACCGTTAGGTATGTTCCTATCACACTGAGCATTTGTTTGGAGTTGGTGGCACTAGGATATGTTGCATACCTGGGCTCGGAGCTGTTCTTCTTGCTGTGTGGAGAACTCTGTTCGTAAGTGAGGAGGCACGTCCATCTCTTGTATTATCCTCCCGATTTCTTCCTTCATGGACTTGCATTCTTCTTCATTAAACAGCCTCTCCAGAACCAAAAACCCATTTTCACGGAACTGCACATCAAACATCCAATAGTTCATCCAAGACATTAATGAGAACATTTATAACTCAACAAGACTACAGCTATAAGGAGGATTTAAATGTTTTGCTACCAAGAGATTTACCACTCACTGACAGTTGCCTCTTTAGGTAGAGCTACACAGGAGATTTGAATTGAGCTACAACATTTGCTAGAGATTAAGAAGGAGCTCCAGCCTCCTTCAGAAAAAAATAAAAGCCAGCAGCTACAAATATTTTAGCTGCTGACTTTTAATATTAGGGCACTTACCTGTCCAGGGATCCTGCGGTGTCCTCACCCAAGCCAATTTTTCAAGCGGCTTTTAGGGTTAGGGGTGCTGCTGCCACCATCTCCCCTAAGGGAAACCGACAATAAAGCCTTGCGGTTTCACACCCGGTTCCCTAATGCGCATGCGCAAAGTGAGCTGCTCTTTGTGAATGGGCCAGCTGTGGGGGAAGGAGGAGGGGGGGCGAACTTCTGGCTCTGTTTGCCCCTCCCCCCCAAAAGGTGCCAAATGTGGCATCGGAGAGGGGGAGAAGGCAGACAAGAGGAGCTTCCCCGTTTGGATGGAGCTCCATGTAATTGCTAAGAGTAGCAATTGATTATTAAGCAGATAGAACTTTACTTTTTTTGTTCTAGGAGGAAGTTCATGCCAGACACAGCCATGAAAGTAGAATTTTCAAAAGAAGCCCAGCAATGCCCTTACGTTTATTTCAATTCGGGAGACCCTTGAGACCTATTCAGACCTATCTGGTCTGATTCAATGCATGTTATGTTACATAATAACCTGCATGCATGACTATGGTATTATCCATGGCTTGTTACCTGCTATACCAATAACCCCACCCTCTATTCATTTTAATGACCATACCACACATAACTGGAGTAAATTGGCCATAGCAGCTGTTTTATTACCCAAATATAAATACCACTAATTAACATGTCAATAACCTTACAAAACATGACATACATATTTATTAACGATAATGTAGCCTAAGGTCATAACTGTACCTGCTAGTACTTATCAGGCCTCAAGTTGCAAACCCCCCTACTCGGAGACAACTAGCAGGTACCCATACCAACTGGGAGCCAAACCTCAGACGGGTCCCTACCAACTGGGAGCCGTACCTCAGACGGGTCCCTACCAACTGGGAGCCGTACCTCAGACGGGTCCCTACACCATACCTTTTAAGTGCCCATATGACCTAAAAGGACTCCTGCTCCCAAGGATTCTCAAGTCCCCCCAAACAACACGACAAATTCCCCAAAAAATGTAGGGAGGGAGGGTGGGAAGCTGATTCACCAGCTCTTTCCCTGCAACTGAATCACCACCCCCCTTTCCTTCCCAGCTCACTTCCCCCCCAGAGCTCCACCCCTATCTCCTAAACCAGCACAGCCCTAACAAAACCTAACCACGTACTCCCCTCCCATCTTACCATTACACCCATTCTCAAGCCCCATTAACCCCTGTCATGCCGGCCCTTCATTTATTGCTTTTGGGGCATACTACGGACCTCTCTTTAAGGCAGCTTATTCATTTAAATGGGCCACAAATTCAAAGCTTAAATCAGCCCACTCAGTAGTTTTTTTTACTGTGCATTGTGGTGTGCAGTGGTCTCCAGGCTACGGTGGGGGGGCAGGAAGCAGCCCTATGCTTGCCTTTTTCTGGCCCTTGAAGCACTATTCCTCCCACTGACACCAATAGGGCACTATTCCTCCCACTGACACCAACAATTGGGCACTATTCCTCCCACTGACACCAACAATAGGGCACTATTCCTCCCACTGACACCAACAATTGGGCACTATTCCTCCCACTGACACCAACAATAGGGCACTATTCCTCCCATTGACACCAACAATAGGGCACTATTCCTTCCACGGACACAGCAATAGGGCACTATTCCTCCCACTGACACCAACAATAGGACACTATTCCTCCCACTGACACCAACAAAAGGGCACTATTCCTCCCACTGACACCAACAAAAGGGCACTATTCCTCCCACTGACACCAATAGGGCACTATTCCTTCCACTGATACCAACAAAAGGGCACTATTCCTCCCACTGACACCAACAATAGGGCACTAGGGCACTATTCCTTCCACTGACACCAACAATAGGGCACTATTCCTCTCACTGATATCAATGAGGGCACATTGTTTACTCGCAGGGCATTTTCTACCCACACTGGCCATAGTCCATCCCACCCAAAGCCTGAAGATCAGTAAACTGGCCCTTTGTTGGAAAGTTTGAAGACCTCTGGTTTAGTATGTTGCTGTGCTGTTAAAAATATATGGCACTGTTAAACATTAAAGTGGGGTTCCACCCAAAAAAAAAAAAACTACATGAAAAATCCTAAAAAATTAAAAAAAATACAAAAAAAATTTGGATATTTTTTTTTTTTTTACTTACCTCTAAATGCCTGTTCCTAGGGGGTCCCTCGTAGTCTGCCTCTTCCAGTGCCTGGGCTGGTGACATCACTTCCCCCTCAGCACAGGAAGGGCTCGGCTCTGCTCCCTCCTGTCAATCATCTGGGACCCATTACAGGTCCCAGGTGACTGAGCGGCCAATCACGGCGCGCAGCACAGCTCGCGCATGCGCAGTGGGTGCCAGGCTGTGAAGCCACAGCCGGCGCCCACAGTTGCAATGCCGGCCCTGCTGAACGGAGGGGGAGACGAGCGGGGCTTCGATCCCCCGCATCGCTGGACCCTGGGAAGGTAAGTGTCCAATTAAAAGTCAGCAGCTGCATTATTTGTAACTGCTGACTTTTAATTTTTTTTTTTTTTTTTGACTGGAACTCCTCTTTAAGCTGTGTGTGATATGTGTTTTGCTGTGTGTTGCAGTATCACATTTAAGCCTCATTCACACTGGGGCTTTTGTAAACTCTTTTCTCCAGGCAAGAGAAATGCAGCTTCAAAAGCACGTTTAAGCTGCATTGTTGCAAATGCGTTAAGTGCATCAAGCATTTGGTCTTTTATTTCTTTAATTAAGTAAAAAATATATAATGGCCACATATATGAAAAAAGTCAGTCGCTAAACACACCTAGTGCTTAGGCTTGTTTAGACATGCATTTAGGTGTGTTTTGGCGTTTTTTTCTGCCTCTCTTTAAATTAAAGCATAAGTGATTTTTTTATGCCCCTGGACACATAAGCTAACATGGAGGGACATTTAGAGGTAGAAAAAAAAAAGTCAAATGCTTGTAAGACCTTATCTGGAATATGCAGTTCAGTTTTGGGCACCAGTTCTCAAATAGGATATCGGGGAACTGGAGAAAGTGCAGAGAAGGGCAACCAAACTGATAAGAGGCATGGAGGAGCTCAGCTATGAAGATTAGAGGAACTGAACTTCTCTCTTGAGAAGAGGAGATTAAGGGGGGATATGATCAACATGTACAAATATATAAGTGGTCCATATAGTGAACTTGGTGTTGAGTTATTCACTTTAAGGTCATCACAGAGGACAGGGGGGCACTCTTTACATCTAGAGGGAAAGAGATTAATGGCCCGTACACACAATCCTAAAATCGGACGAAAAATACCGCTTTCGCCGCAATCGTACGATAATCAGTTCTCGTTAGTACAGAGCTTTCGAGAGCCAATCACGACAATTCATCCGATATTATTCGATCGGACAAGCACGAAAAATGTTCTCATACGATACCAGATCTTATGATTTTTGTTTAGTCAGTACAGTTGTCGTCTGAAAATACAATACAGATACAATACAACACATGACCTCATTTCAATTTTTTTTCTGTCGTACGAGAATTTTCGAGACTTTAGTAACCTATTCAATTTCTACTTGTGATTATTAAGCGAAAAAAGTCAGACGATCTGTTGTCCGATTTTCGGATCGTGTGTACGGGCCATTAATCTCCAAATACGGAAAGGTTTCTTCACAGTAAGAGCTGTGAAAATGTGGAATAGACTCCCTCCAGAGGTGGCTCTGGTCAGCTCAGTAGATTGCTTTAAAACAGGCCTGGATTCTTTCCTAAATGTACATAATATAATTGGGTACTGACATTTATAGGTAAAGTCGATCCAGGGAAAAACCGACTGCCTCTCGGGAGATCAGGAAGGGATTTTTTTCTTCTAATGGAACAAATTGAATTATGCTTTGCTGGGGTTTTTCACCTTCCTCTGGATCAACTGTGGGTGTAGGATTGTGTAGATGGGATTGAATGATATTTTTTTTCTTATTGATTGAACTAGATGGACTTTTTTCAACCTAACTATGTAAAACGTGTTTTTGAGCTCAAGTGTGCATGAGACCTAAAACTGACACCTTGCATTTTGGGAAAATCATTATAGTATTTTAAAGAATAAGTTTGCAAATGATAGTCTTTATAGGCTTAACACAGGTATAAATTAAAATGAATTTCTTACAAAAACATACAAGACAATTACATTAAAATTCATTGGCTATTCATATGAATTTTAATGTAATTGTCTTGTATGTTTTTGTAAGAAATTAACTTTTCATTTATACCTGTGTTATGCCTATAAAGTCTTTCATTTGCAAACTTATTCTTTAAAATCCAATTTATCGGGATGTGGCACTATATACTTAATTCTCGTATCCACAGCACCACTCTGTGGTGATACGACCCCCAATCATCCATTCTAGTATTTCTGAGAATGGATGAAGGGACAGGAGAGGGAGGGTGAGCAATGCAAGTCCTTTATAGACACATCCAGCTACTCATAACCCCCCACAGCTCTCCCTCCTTCAATGAAGGGAGGATTTCTACATTAGCCAGTAGAAAATGGGAAACGTTTTATTAGAGGTAACTTATGTGACTGGAGTCGTGTGCTCAAAAACATTTTGTGTACTAGAGTTCAGTTATAGGCCTCATTCACACTTGCATATGGGTCTGACTATTATTTCCAGTGTGACACTCAGCGGGTTTTCCTGCGAACAGCTGTGGACGGGAAGCCTTATTCTAAGCAATGGTAGGCTGTCAGCACCCACAGCTGATCATCCGCAGGTAATAAATGCATGTTCTATTATATACGAACAACTGCAAATGGTTGTGTGAATGAGGCCTAAGGACCTTTGTCAGGGTTTTTTTTTTCCTGTCTGTGTCCCATCAGGGAGATATCGCTTCATTTCCTGTTGCAGAAACACAAGATAAAGAGTTAATGCTGAACTCCAGGAATAAATATAATTCAGCCACTTTCTAAAATGTGCTGGCTTACTACGGGTTAGGTCCAATGAGATGCATGAACCTCTCTCTCCTCATTTACAATTTACATTTTTTCTAAATGCCGGGAGTACAGCTATCATTATACTGCTGGGACTAACAGGAGAGATGCTGCATTCTCACACAGCAGCTCTGCCCGCCCCTCCCCTGTCCATTCACAAAAGCCTTTGTATTTTGTAAATGAGTTCACATAAATATAAAGCGCTCTGTGATTGGGCAGAAGGAGGGGAGGGTGGGCAAACCAGTTGACCCTGCAGCTGCTGGAGCGGAGACCAGTGGCTATGCTCCTGGCGCTCAGTAAAAGTGTAAATTGTAAATTAAAAAGAGATGAGTCTATGAGGTGGCATGCACCTCATTGGACTTAACCTACATTAATCCTGAAAATGTTAGAAAGTGGTTGAATGCCTAGAGTTTTGATGTAATCTCTCTAAAGTGAGGGGAAATACCATCTTGGGAACTTGTCACTGGCACAGGTGTCCCCATTATAACATTCTCCTTTCTCTTCTGTTTCTCAACTCTGCACGTCCCATCACTTTATTTCCCGTTGGCAATGGTCACCAAGTCAAATTGAGAGAGTGAATTTTTTTCCAGTGAGGACACAGAGCAGTAAACACCTAACAGGGGTTTTAACACTTCCTCACTCTGTTCAAAACTACAACACATGAGTCACAAATATTCTTCTGTTGTGTAATCCTCTATGTAGATTATGCATGAGAGATCATCTAAATAGGTTTACTTTTTAGGCCTCTTGCGCATGAAACTCCTGTTTAAGCATCTACTTTTTTTTTTATGTATTTGCGCATACTTCCGTGCAATTTTTCGTATATGCATTCACGCAATTTCACGCACAAATGTGCAAAAACTTTTTCTTGTGTTCTCGTTCTGCGCAATATGTAAATGGGAATTTGCACGCATGAGGCATAAATTACTGGCCAAAAAAGCAGATTTTTTCTTCTTTTTTTTTTTACTGAAGAATGCACAGCATTTGTTTATGCGCCTGTGTGCATAGGCACATTATTATTGTTATTATTATTGTACACAATTTATATAGCGCCAGCAGTTTACGCAGGGCTTTACAATGTAGATGGGGGGGGGGGGGGCAACATTACATTACACATTTTAATTAATGAGCTGTATTTTTAGCTTTTTTAAGCTGCAGTGTGCAAGAGGCTTATAGTCTTTACCATTTTGGCAAACACAAGCAGTAATAACACCTGTATCCAATTAAAACAGAAAACAGGCCTTATTTACTAAGCTTTAACAATCGTTTTTTTTGCCATAATGACCTTTATTTTAAGCCATAAATAACAATGATCAAAAAATTATCAAAAAAATTATCATAAAATTATAAATTATCATAAATCATAAAATTATAAATAATCATAAAATTATAAATAATCATAAAATTCATAAATCATACAATTTATGATAAAATCATATTTGTTATGAAAAATAACATTTGTGTTAGTTTAGTAAATTAAGCATACAGTAACATCCAAAGTGATTTCTCAGCATGTCTCAATACGCATCAGTCAGACTGCCCCTGGTCACAGCTGATACGATTATGTAAAGACAGAACAACTGCTGCAAAGGTTGACAGCTATCCGGTTTTGCAGAACTAAAACTCCTAGCATGCCCTGCTAATCAGACATTAAAATGAAGGAGGTGCACCAGGTTTAAGGGCTACAGGAAGATAAACGTAGAACTTTTCTCACCTTCTGGACCTGTTCATCTGTCACAAGAGCCATATTGAGCCGTGCAAAGCCGCCTGTGACCTGCTGACCAGGGGAGGATAGGAGAAAACACAGCAGATGATCCAAGGAGATAAAGTACAAGAGGCCCCTGCATTCCCCCCTGGCCATGTGACTGTAATCAGCTGACCAAAAGACAAAAGACACTTAGCCAAAAAAAAAAAAAAAAAACAACTTGGTTTACTGCATTCACTGTTATTGTGTCCAGATAAAAGTGGACCTGTAATACTGGTTATGAAGAAAGCCAAGCCAAAAAAAAAGTGACTTTCTTTTTGTCCAGGTGTATATAGTGAGGGAAAAAAAAGTATTTGATCCCCTGCTGATTTTGTACATTTGCCCACTGACAAAGAAATGATTAGTCTATAATTTTAATGGTAGGTTTATTTTAATAGTGAGACAGAATAACAACAAAAAAATCCAGAAAAACACATTTCAAAAAGTTATAAATTGATTTGCATTTTAATGAGTGAAATAAGTATTTGACCCCCTATCAATCAGCAAGATTTCTGGCTCCCAGGTGACTTCTATACAGGTAACAAGCTGAGATTAAGAGCACTCTTCTAAAGGAAGTACTCCTAATTTCAGCATGTTACCTGTATAATATACACCTGTCCACAGAAGCAATCAGATTCCAATCTCTCCACCATGGCCATGGGACAACATGTTAAAAGGATTGTAGTGCGTTTCTGCAAAACTGAAAAACACATAGGTGTTAACCAGACCTAACACTGATGGCTTTTGGTATTGGAAAGAGTGGGGAATGGTTAAAACCCCTGTCAAAATTTTTTCCCTTAACCCCATGCCGCTCATGCTTGCTGCTTTATCACCCACACGTCGCATATAGGCGTTCATGGACAGCAAAGGTTTTTTGTGCTAAGAGAAAGCTCAAAGTGCACTCCCAGCACAGTGACCGAGCTGTCAGTGACACCTAGTATTGATAGGGAGTCGGTGGGACAGGCTCCTGTTCATATGACCACTGTGATTCCCAATCACAGTGGTCAAGTGATCAAAAATAGGATTTTTATAACAGCTTATCTGTAAAATCCTTTTCTTGGAGTACATCATGGGACACAGAGTCTTAAAGCGGAGTTCCACCCACTTTCACAACTCTTCAGCATCCCTCACTAAACTGCGCCCTGTAAACAAATTGGATATTTTTAATTTTTTTTTCTCAGCACCTCCTGTATATCTGCTGTATTCATTTTTCACTTCCTCCTCCCTGGCCGCGGCCCATCGCATCATTTCCTGTTTGCAATGCCTTCTGGGAAGGGGGCGGTAACTTCCTCTGACACTGCCGTTGCTATGGAAACCTGACCTGAAACCTATTACACTGCTTGTGCTGCACTGAGCATGTGCGAGATCCGCAAGGATGAGATCCAGGAAGAAATACAGTCTGGCTTCAGATGCCCACACTTAAGATGGCCACGGCCTGCTGTAAGTTTATAAAATGACAAACTACTGCTATAAACTAACAAAACAGACCTTAGTTTACAGACTAACTTTACTAGAATACATTAAGCTTGTGTATTATAGAAGTATTTTTATGTAAAAAGTATAATTTCAGCCGGAACACCACTTTAAGTAATTACTTAATGGGTTATGGGCCACCTTCAGGTGATAGACACTGGTATACCCAATCCAGGAAGTTCACTCCCTATATAACCCCTCCACCTTCCAGGAGCACATCAGTTTTTGTAGCAAAGCAATATACTTAAACCCCAAAAAGAGGGGAGGGACTTCTGTGTCCCATGATGTACTCCAAGAAAAGGATTTTACAGGTAAGCTGTTATAAATATCCTATTTTCTTTATCGTACATCATGGGACACAGGGCCTTAAGTAATTACTTAATGGGGCAGCCCATAGCAATGCTACTTGAGGGGAGGGAGACACAACCCTGAGGGTACCCCAGACTTGAGGACCTATACTGCAGCCTGCAGCACACTGCGCCCAAAGGCAATATCCTCATACCTCCTTACATCCAGCTGATAAAATTTTGTGAATGTATGCACTGAAGACCAAGTTGCGACCTTACAGATCTGAGCCATGGAGGCCTGATGACGCACTGCCCAAGAAGCACTAACCGCCCTGGTACGCGCCTTAACTTGAAAAGGGGGAATCTTACCCCTTAAAATTATAAGTTTGAATTGTAACTTGCCGAATCCACTTAGCGGCAGTGGATTTCAACGCTGCCTGTCCTTTCTTAGAACCCTCTGGTAGAATAAATAAGACATCAGTCTTACGAATCTGAGCAGTTGCCTTTAAATAGATTTTTACTGCTCTCACCACATCAAGATGTAGTGACTTTTTTTCCCTGGTACATGGTTTTGGAAAAAAAGGATGGCAGGACAATATCTTGATTTAGGTGAAAACCTGAAACCGCTTTTGGCAAAAATTCTGGACAAGGGCGTAACACCACTCTGTCCTCATGAAAAATCAAATATGGCTCTTTACAAGAAAGAGCAGCCAATTCTGAAACCCTCCTTGCTGAGGATATAGCAACCAAAAATACCAACTTCCTTGTCAGAAGGACTAAGGGAATATGTTGTATCGGTTTAAATGGCTGTTTTTGTAACACAGACAAAACTAAGTTCAAGTCCCAAGGTTTCAAGAGAGGTTTGACTGGCGGATTAAGCCGCATCCCCCCCCTTGCATAAAACCCTGGACTAAAGAATGTGTAGCAAGTGGTCTTTGAAATAAGACCGATAAAGCTGAGACTTGGCCTTTAATAGTACTCAAGGCCAATTTCATTTCTACCCCTAATTGTAGAAAGGCAATAATTCTGCCTACGATATATCTCCGAGGGTGCCAACCCTTGGATTCACACCAGGAAACATAAGCCCTCCAGACCCTACAATATATAGTTCTGGAAGCTGGCTTCCTTGCATTAATCAGGGTAGGATAACTGACCCGGAAAGCCCACAATCCTTCAGAATGTGGGTTTCAATAGCCAAGCCATTAAATTTAGAGACTGTAAGGTAGGATGGAATATCGGTCCCTGTGAGAACAGATCTGGCCATAGTGGGAAGGACCATGGGCCCTCCACTGCCATCTTTACGATTTCTGCATACCATGACCTTCTGGGCCATGCTGGTTCTACCCGAATTACCGGCTTTCTTTCCAGCTTGATCCTGCAAAGAAGTCGAGGCAGCAACTGAATAGGGGGGGAATGCATAGATCGGTGAGAACTGATCCCACGGGGTTCGTTCCGCATGCGAGTGGATCCCTTGTTCTGGCCAGAAAGTTGGCTAACTTCATGTTGAATCTGGATGCTAGAAGATCTACGTTTGGAGTCCCCCATCTTTGACAAACAGCCCGAAAAATGTCGGGGTGAAGAGACCATTCCCCTGGGAATAACTGCTGGCGACTCTAGTAGCCCGCCTGCCAATTCTCTACTTCCGGAATGAAGACTGCCGATAGGCACGGAACATTCCTTTCTGCCCAAGTTGGAATATGGTTCACCTCTCTCTGCGCTGAGAGATTCTTGGTGCCCCCTTGGTGATTGATATAGGCCACAGCTGTGGCATTGTCGGATTGGATCCTGACAGGACAATCCCGTAACCTGAAAGTCCAGGCCTTTAGAGCCAGACGCACTGCCCGAATCTCTAGGTTATTGATGGGCAAGGTTCTTTCGGCTCTTGGCCACTGTCCCTGGACAGTTGTCTTTTCTAGTACTGCTCCCCAGCCTGAAAGGCTGGCGTCTGTTACCACTTTCCAGATAACTGGTCTGAAGGAGTTTCCTTTCAACAGATTCTGAGTTAGTAACCACCAACTGAGGCTTTGTGACACCCTTGGGGACAACCGCATTGGCAAGTCTAAAGCTTGAATCATTTTGTTCCAAGCGGACAGGATATGGTTTTGTAACAGTCTTGAATGGAACTGGGCATAGGGAACCACTTCGAATGAAGCCACCATGGTTCCTAGCAACCTTATGCAAAGGCGATTGGAGGGATCGCCTTTTAGCCTGACCATCCGCACCAGCTCTCTTATGGAGTTAATCTTTGCCTGAGGCAAGAACACCTTTTCCTGGTCTGTGGCTATCATCAGACCCAAGTAACTCCAGCCTTTTTAGAGGTATTTAGGAAAATTTCTCTAGGTTGAGAATCCAACCCAAAGTTTCCAGGTAACTGGTTGTAATGCGTACGCTTTGCTCCAAACGAGCCACCGACTGGTCTATTAGCGATAGATCGTCTAGGTAAACTACGACTGTTATGCCCTGTGCCCTTAACCCGGCTAGAGGTGGGGCCAGCACTTTTGTGAACACCCGGGGTACTGTGGCTAGCCCGAAGGGCAGGGCTACAAACTGGAAATGCTGCAGTTCTAACTCGAAGCACAGAAACTTTTGGTGAGCGGGAAATATAGGAACATGCAGATATGCATCCCTGATGTCGATTGATGCCAGAAGTTCTCCTCTTCGAAGGGTAGAAACTACTGACCTGATTGTCTCCATGCGAAAGGAGCGGATCTTCAGGAACTGATTTAGATTTTTTAGATCTAGAATGGGTCTGACATCTCAATTTGGTTTTTTGTGGGGATCTGTATGATCACCCCTTGAGACATCAATCGGTCTAGTGCCTGAAACAGAGATGGTCTTTTCTCTGGATCTTTGGGAATGCTTCACCTCAGGAAATGAGACGGTGGAAAGTCCCGAAATTCCAGCTTGTACCCCAGCGTTACCGTGGAGATGACCCATCTGTCCTGAATTTCCTCTTGCCAGACTTCTGAAAACTGCAGCAGTCTTCCCCTCACCTCCGTGAGGGGGGTTGCCTCTTCATGATGAGGCTTTAGGATTCTGCTTTGCGGGTTTCCAACCAAAGGACTTCTTTTGAGCCTGGGTCTGACCCTGAGGTTTTCCTCTAGAGTCTGATGGCGGAGGCCGTCGCCACTGCCTGAAGGCAGAAGCCCCTGGCGAAGGGGAAAGAGCCGTTTAAATGAAGGGTGTTTATACTTTCATTTGACTGGTAAAAGAGTACTTTTTGCCACTAGAAATTGTTTGGATATACTGTATTTATCGGCGTATAACACACACCCCAAGTTTAGGAGGGAATTTTAGGAAAAAAATGTTTTAAGGAAAAAAAACTTACATTTAAATGCCCATCAATGCAGACTTGCACAGCGTCCATCTGCATGCTTGTCCGGTGTCATTTGCAGCCTTGCAGTCATTTGCAGCCTTGGTGTCATTTGCAGCCTTATCAGTGTCCATTTGCAGCCTTGCATCTTTGTCAGTGCCCATCTGCAACTTTGTCTGTGTCCATTTGCAGCCTTGCCCAGGCTGCAGTTAAACTGCTCACGGTCAGCGGGGGATCGCAGGGGATTGGCGTATAACACGCATCCGCGATTTTCCCCTGATTTTAAGGGGGAAAAAGTGCATGTTATACGCCGATAAATACGGTATTTATCCAAATAGTCGCTCCCCATGAAAAGGGAACCCAGTTAGGAGGTTTTTACATGGTGCTTCGGCTGACCAATTTTTTAACCACAGGATTCTACACATATGTACAAGCATAAACCGAGACACCTGGTGAATAGAATTTTTAATGGCATCTATGGCAAAGCATAATGCTTTTGGTAGTTCAGCAAATTCCCGGGTTTGTTGCGCAGGAACCTCTTTAAGGGCCTGTCTAAACTGGTCCTTTAGGGATTGACAGACGCCTATTGCAGCGACTGTAGGCTGAGTAACGGCACCTGCCAAGGAAAAAGTAGATTTTAACAGGGATTCCAACTTCTTATCTATTTGGATCCTTAAGCATTTGTGCATTGTCTACAGGACACGTTAGGCTTTTATGCACACTGGAAATCGCAGCGTCAACTGCTGGTACTTTCCATCTCTTGGTAAATTTCTCATCCATGGGATAGAGAACTGAAAATCTCTTAGGAGGGAGAAAATGCTTATCCGGGTGATCTCATTCAGCAAAAATAAGCTGTTCTAGTAATGCATGGACAGGAAACGCATGCAAGGGCTGAGAAGGTTTTAAGGAACCCAAGGAAGAAACCGAGCTTTCAGGAGCGCCAGGGAAATAGTGGTTGACCCTGCGCTATGGTATCTATCAAGCAAAAAGATAGTGGCCCTAGTAGTAAGGCCCAGTAAATAGATGCCACAGTTATATAAAATGATAGGAGGTATGTAAAAAGATGTATAAAGGAGAAAGGGGAATTGCTGCCTCTACATAATACTACCACCTTGGTGGAGTATGCAAAATGAATGTTAAGGTGTAGAAATGGCGCTATTCTCCTCTTAATAAAGTGCCTAATGATTTAACTGTGCCTTTGGCTTAACTCTAATCCTATGCAGAGATATTAAGATGTCAAAATAGAAGATTAAAAAAAAAAGGATGTAGTGAAGCTGTAAAACCCGGTGTTATACCCTCTGCCTAGAAGGGTCAGGCCCTAGGCCAGAAAGATTTATGTAGTGGTGTTACTCTCCTTGGAAAAAGTGATAAACTCAGACTTCTAACCAGCTTTAAAATCAGAAGATTTGGTGTAAGGTGTGTTGCACCCCCCTGCCTGTCACAAAGCTAGTAGATGTGTACAAATGGTGGAATTTAGTGTTCCTAATAATGTAAAGTTGCGTGGTAAACTAAAAATTATAAAAAATATACGTCAAAAATCACAAATAGAATAAGTGTGTTACACCCTCTGGTGGGTGTGAAAGTGATGAACTGCACCCTTACAATAATCATGCAGCAAACAATTTGACGTTCCTGGTAATATAAAGTTATGTGATGAACTAAACAATAAAAATGTACGCCAGAAACGACAAGTTGGATAGGTGTGTTACACACTCTGGTGGGTGTCAAAGTGATGAATTGCACCCATACAATGTTCATGCAACAAACATTTAATGAAACACAAAATAATAAACTAAGAGTGTTACACCCTCTGGGAACAGAGGATGTATAAAGAAAACATTTTTTGCAAGCAAAGTAATAAGTGTGTTTGATCCTCTGTATCAGAATTCAAACCATAAACATATAACCACAAATGTAAATAGTAAATATTCCATAATAAACAGTTAGATATTGAATATAAAATAATAACGTAAAAAATAAACAATGTGTAAAAATAGTCCAGCTGTCTGGTGAGTGCTGGTGATATATTGCACTCACCAGATAGCATTACCCTCCAGGCGTATTAGACATTCACAGTTTTAGCCACTGTATAGCTCTCTGGAGCGTGCTGGATGGTCTGCACATCAAAAGTTGGCTTTTCCCCAAGTTGTCACATGCAGGAGAGAGGGATGCCCATAGTGTAATATTGTTTTAAAAAACCTTTATTTTTAATATAGATATATACTCACATTGAGTCAGAACTTTACATGTAGCATTAAAATGGAATAAAAAATGGAGGCGGCAGTGAATAAAAATGGTCGCCGCTCCGACCAGAAGTGATGACTCAATGTGAGTATATATCTATATATATATTACCAGCACCGAAAAGTCACTTGGCACTAGTGTCACCTGAGAGAAAATAATCAGCACTAAACCTGAACACAGTTTGAAGCACAAAGTCACTTTTAAAACAGCTGGACTATTTTTCCACATTTTTTAATTTTTTACGTTATTATTTTATATTCAATATCTGTTTATTATGGAATATTCACCATTTATATTTGTGGTTATATGTTTATGGTTTGAATGCAGATACAGAGGATCAAACACACGTATTACTTTGCTTGCAAAAAGTGTTTTCTTTAAACATCCTCTATTCCCAGAGGGTGTAACACTCTTAGTTTATTATTATTTTGTGTTTCATTACATGTTTGTTGCATGATTATTGTATGGGTGCAATTCATCACTTTGACACCCACCAGAGGGTATAACACACCTATTCAACTTGTGGTTTCTGGTGTACATTTTTATCGTTTAGTTCATCCCATAACTATATCACCAGGAACATTAAATTGTTTGCTGCATGATTATTGTAAGGGTGCAGTTCATCACTTTGACACCCACCAGAGGGTGTAACACACTTATTCTATTTGTGATTTTTGGTGTATATTTTTATAATTTTTAGTTTATCAGACAACTTTACATTATTAGGAACACTAAATTCCACCATTTGTACACATCTACTAGCTTTGCGACAGGCAGGGGGTGCAAAACACCTTACACCAAATCTTGTGATTTTTAAAGCTGGTTAGAAATCCGAGTTTATTACTTTTTCCAAGGAGTGTAACACCACTATATAAATCTTTCTGGCCTAGGGCCTGACCCTATTAGGCAGAGGGTATAACACCAGGTTTACAGCTTCACTACGTCCTTTTTTTCATCTTATATTTTGACATCTTAATATCTCTGCATAGGATTAGTGTTAAGCCAAAGGCACAGTTAAATAATTAGGCACTTTATTAAGAGGAGAATAGCGCCATTTCTACACCTTAACATTATTTCAGGAGACTCCGTTAGGGGTAGCATGAAAGTAGAACAAACCATCTCCGTAAGAGTTTGTATCAGCAATTTCTCAGATTGTGAGGCTGAAAAAGGTTCATCTACCTTTGTTTCCTTCGCAGAGGAATCATCGGTTTGTTTTTCCTCCTGATCGCCTGAGGGTAACACCTTATCCTGTGCCCACTGTTCCCCTTGCAAAGGTTCTGAAGTGGGGGGGGGGATCCGCGGCGACTACAGCATCAACAGTAAAAATATTGGCAGTAGTAGAACTGCGGGTCCTCCGCACCCCCCCCCCGGGGGGGGGGTAATGTAAGGGGGGTACAGTGCTAATGTTCCCCTAACCCTCAGTACCTTCAGGGGGGAGAAAGAAAAACATTGTGTCAGATTTCTTTTTACCTGAGAAAAAAATCCTCCTCCACGCGCTGCTGCGGCCACACAGAGACTAGGCTTTACAGTGAAGACAACAGATTAAGGTACGTGCATAGACTCCCTCTAGTTGAGAATTTAAGGCATGACATTTTATCCCTAATAGAAGGATACATAGGTGGACTTTTCAGTTCCTAAGTTTCTTCTCTTACCTTATCCCCGTCGCAGGATTTGTTGAATTAACAGACAATCCAACCTTCACCCATCACAGGCTGCGTTTAGCAAACCTTTAAGGACCGGGTCCCTTTGAATATTGGTGTTGCACTGCCTTGGACCTGTAAAAGCACCCCACCAGGAAAGCTTTAGGTAATGTAGCAAGACCTAAGACCTGGGTTCCCAGGGTCCAGCCCTACAAAGAGAGGCGTTACAGGCAAAACCTCATGCTTCGGATACAAGGCCCCAGGTACATCCACTTAGGACTCAGGGGCACTTTGGACGGATCTGGTCAATGGAGGCTATTTAAATCCAGCATGGATCCCTCCTGAAGCTCCTCAGAGCACTTCTTCACTTGTGACCAACACCTTAGACACTGGCGAAAAAACTTTTGTGCTCCTGGAAGGAGGAGGGGTTATATAGGGGAGTGAACTTCCTGGATTGGGTATACCAGTGTCCATCACCTGAAGGTGGCCTATAACCCATTAATTATTTAAGGATCTGTGTCCCATGATGTACGATAAAGAAAAGTCTGTTCCACCCTTAGACGTAAAGACCCACTTAACCACTTAAGGACCGGCGCACGACTATGTACGTCGGCAGAATGGCACGGCTGGGCAAATGGGCGTATATATACGTCCATTTGAATTTCCCACCGTGTCATTGCGTGCGCGTCGGCCGTGGCGCACCGGCCGGGAGCTCCGTGAGTCGGGTCGCGGGTCCCGCGGACTCGATCGCCGCGGGGATACCCGCGATTGTCTCACGGACAGCAGGAACGGGGAGATGCTGATGTAAACAGCATCTCCCCATTCTGGCTAGTGACAGTGTCACTCAATCTCTGCTCCCTGTCATCGAAGCAGAGATCAGTGTACTGACAGACACAGCCCAACCCCCCTACAGTTAGAAAACACTCCCTAGTACTGACTTAACCCCTCCCCGCCCCCTAGTGGTTAACCCCTTCACTGCCAGTGTCATTTACACAGGAATCAATGCATTTTTATAGCACTGATTGCTGTATAAATGACAATGGTCCCAAAAATGTGTCAAAAATGTCCGACATGTCCGCCATAATGTCGCAGTCATGATAAAAATCGCTGATCGCCGCCAAAACTAGTAAAAAAAATTAATAAAAATGCCATAAAACTATCCCCTATTTTGTAAACGCTATAACCTTTGCGCAAACCAATCAATAATCGCTTGTTGCGATTTTTTTTTACCAAAAATATGTAGAAGAATACGTATCGGCCTAAACTGAGGAAAAAAATGTTTATTTATATATTTTTGGGGGATATTTATTATAGCAAAAAGTAAAAAATAATGCGTTTTTTTTAAAATTGTCGCTCTTATTTTGTTTATAGCGCAAAAAATAAAAAATCGCAGAGGTGATCAAATACCACCAAAAGCTCTATTTGTGGGAAAAAAAGGACGTCAATCTTGTTTGAGAGCCACGTCGCACGACCGCGCAATTGTCAGTTAAAGCGACACAGTGCCGAATCGCAAAAAGTGCTCTGGTCTTTAGCCAGCCAAATCCTCCGGGGCTGAAGTGGTTAAAGTGGTAGTAAAGGCTTTTTTTTTTAATGTATATATAAAATTTATAAGGCTTACCTGTAGGTACAGTATATATCTCCTAAACATGCACATTTTAGGCGGTATTTACTTTTGAAGCAGTGGGGTGATGTCACTGGCACATGCGCACTGTGCTCCCAATGGACGGAGTGCCATTCATAGAGAGAGTCATGCCGTGGCTGTGACTCCTGCAGGCATGTGCGGGAGTGATGTAGCCGCTCCACCTATCAAACCGCGGCTGCTAACGAACCCAGAAGGAAGACCGGGTGAAGATGGAAACCCTGCGCCGGAGAGCTTAGTTTTGAGGCAAGTTTTTCATAATGTGTTAGTATGAGATGCATACTAGCACATTATGACATTCATTTGCGGGGAAAAGATTTATTTATTTTTTATTCTTCTGCGGTTTACTACCACTTTAAAGGGATGCTAAGGCTAATTATATACTTTTGTGAGAAATAAAACCATTTAATTAAAGGGCACAGGCAGTGGAGGATTAAGGTGGTCATGGGCCCCTAGGCTACTTTTTGTGTGGCCCCCTCCTAAGCATGTTTTACCAGAATATTAATTATTTAGTGCCATGTGTAAAAGGCTAGACCTATATTACACGCCTCAAGTGCAACTCTCAGGTCTACAGCCCAAACACATTCGGACATGAGAATAACAAATACAACAACAAATAGCAGCGCAGGTCTCAATGTGAATTGTAAAACACAATGCAAATCGTCAAATAGTCCTTTTGAGCAAATTACAGCTCCTTGTGAGAGATATACAGTCTATTTGCAGGGCAGCCTTGTAGAGGGAGGTGAAGCCACTCCAATATGTAAAAGAGAAAAGAAACAGCAACAGGCGCCTCTTAGTAAGATTGTAATATTTAATGACAAGTAGCATTAAAAACACTCACATGTAACAACATGTTTGTCCAGCGCAGGGGATTCCAGTAAGAGCCATGGATGATCTCTGTAGTCTACGGTGGAAGAAAGCCTTGTTCCTCTATGCTGTTGGTAGTCTGTTTGCCGCAGACTTCTGGGATACGAACACAATCCAGAATGAGGCTTGCAACTCAGCCAGGCAGTCAAGTGGAGGGCTGGAATGCAGAGTCAACAGTATGGGCTGTACTGCCGTTAAGCAACGCGTTTCAGAGCATGCGCTGTGGACGCGCTCCTTTCTCAAGCTAAAGTGAATGGATCATGTGCAGCCTATTTAAGTGCTTCCTCAGCACTGCCACCTAATGGTTAGAGCTAGTTTTGCAGATCATGTGAATACAACAGAAATGTATCTATGGAATCTAAAACAAGGGGATAAAAAGGGGGGATTACAGCGTGCATGTATGTTATGCTTCACTATAACTTGCCTATATTATGGTCACTTTTCTTAAATACTGGATAATAAATTTATATACATATATATTACAGAAAATACATACACACATAGATATATATATATCTATCAAAATAAAATAAGGCAATATAAAAAATTACACATATATGTACACACAGTGAATTTGGATGTTGTTAGGGGAATTCATAAAAACTACATTAGGTAAATATGATTAAAATTAATATATCAGGAACAGGGAAAGGAATTATTAGACTATTCATATGGAGAGAATTAATATGTATGTGATATTATATATTCGTGATATAGAGACTGACTAACGGTAGATGACAATCAATAAAATTATTGCTATATTAGATCATCAAGAGTATTTTTTTTTAATTAGACGGGATACGAAAACAGGAACTAATATTATTTTAAAATGGTAGAGATTTCCAACTCTTCATTAATTCCACCAGGGTTCAAAGTGTCTAAAGAATAGATCCAGAAGGTCTCTCGTTCGCATAGTTTGTAAAATCTTTCTGCAGCAGGAAGATTTTTGGGTATTTGCTCTATGACCCATACTTCGAGACCTTCTGTAGATTTAGCATGATATTCAGAAAAATGGCGTGGGACACTGCTTGTCCCTACCTCCTTCTATCTTCCTCCTATGTTCGCCAAATCTTTGTCTTAGCGGGCGTATGGTGTGCCCCACATACATGAGATTACAGGGAAAACTGAGGCCATATACTACGAAATCAGAACCGCAATTATAGAAATCACCCAGCACGCAAGTTTTTCCTTTTGTGGAGAACTATTTTTTTCCATGTTTGACAAAACTACAGGTTTTGCACATTGCTTTTTTGCACTGGAACATGCCCTTAAGCGGAATCATATGGGCCTGTGCCGGTGCAATTTTCTTCAATGACTTTAATTTGCTGGGTGCAATTTTATTTTTAATGTTGGGAGCCTTTCTATAAGTAATTCTGGGATAATCGGCCAAAACTGGTCTGAGGTATGGATCCTCAAGAAGAATTGGCCAATGCTTCTTGAAGATTGCCTCCATTTTGGAGAAATTGGTATGGAACCTAGTGATAAAACGCCCAGATTGATTAAAACTTTCATCATTTTTGTGATGGGCCGAAGGTGTATGCTGTAAATAATGTTTTTGGGCCTGGTCAACTAACGATTCAGGGTAACCTTTATCTTTAAGTTTGTTTCTAAGTAGGTGGCTTTGTTCCATGTAATCTGATTTTTTAGTACAATTTCTCAGTAGTCGACAAAATTGTCCTTTGGGGATATTGTCTTTCCATTTTTTGTAATGACAGCTCTTATAATGTAATAAAGAATTTCCTGCTGTAGGTTTGAAGAAATTCTTAGCATGTATTTCATTATTGTATGGTAAAGGTCAAGATCTAAAAATGCTAATTTATCTTTATCCATGACATGGGTAAAACTAAGGCCATATGGGTTATTAATGCAACAGACTAGCCGACAGCATAGAGGAACAAGGCTTTCTTCCACTGCAGACTGCAGAGATCATCCATGGCTCTTACTGGAATCCCCTGCGCTGGACAAACATGTTGTTACATGTGAGTGTTTTTAATGCTAACTTGTCATTAAATATTACAATCTTACTAAGAGGCGCCTGTTGCTGTTTCTTTTCACATTCAGATATGAGCCTACTATAAACAGCAATGCCACACGTCTGCAGCAGCTCCTGTTTAACTGAGGCTAAATCATAACATCCTGACAGAGACCAATCGAAACGCTGTGTAATATTCCAATAAAATAAAAGCCATACAAATACCATAAACAGCAGCAACAGCAGCACATAAAAGCAAGCAATAATCAACAGCAGAACAATCATACGTTCCAACGGTAGGAAGTGCCGGCATCCATCGGCGCAGCCTGTCCATCGGACACCACTGCAATCCAGGAAACGGACCAGACTCACTCTCAGGATATCCGGCAGCTTTTGCCAACATGCTTGTACACTATGTGCCTTTGTGAGTACCTTTTTACAGTTTTATTAAACTCAATGTTTTTTACAGCACTTAGAGTGGCGCCTTTGTTTCATTTTCAGAGTGCATATAACATGCACCCTAACATTAAAAGGGAAGTTTCAGGAAAAGAAAAACTTCCCACAGCCCCCCTGCACAGTACACAGACCCTTTTTCCTGCACAGTACACAACCCTCTGCACAGTACACAGCCCCCCTGCACAGTACACAGCCCCTTTTCCCTGCACAGTACACAGCCCCCCTGCACAGTACACAGCCCCCTTTCCCTGCACAGTACACAGACCCCCTGCACATAAAACACAGCCCCCTTTCCCTGCACAATACACAGACATCTGCATAGTACACAGACCCCTTTGCCTGCATATCACACAGGCCTCTTTCATTATAAAGCCCCCCTGCACTCCCAGGAGACCCCCAGTCTCCTGGGAAAGAATACTCTAAAGTTGAGAAAACATCACTGCCAGCCCTCTCTCATACACCGCTCCTCCTGTGTCACCAGCCCCGCACTTACCCCATCTAGATCGCAGGCGCTTCCTCCAGGCGGCAGCTTCCCCTGCTTCTCCTTCTCCTCGGCGGGTTTTAGGACCCGCTACCAGATTGGCTGGGAGGAGAATCAGGAAGACAATAGCAAATATTAATTAACTATTGTCACACAACTGGGTGGGTTCGGGGACACCCTTTATTGAAGCCAATTAGAGCCTCAGGTCCTAATCATGTGCTTCCATAAAAAAAAAAAAAAAAAAAAAAAAAAAAGAACCGAGTGATCAGCGGTGTTTAACACTCGGTATAGCGCTGGGTTCTCAGTGTTAGAGCCGGCGGGGGACCGATGCTGCATCCACCTAGGTAAGTACGATTTTAAAAAAAAAACAGAAAAAAAACCCGCTCCTATACTTCTCTTTTAAACTCCAGGCAGATACAAATACTAATTCTCGGAGGTACAGTATGTGTTCCTTAAAGCAGTCATTAAAATGGTTGTAAAGCCTTAAGGTTTTTTTTTTACCTTAATGTATTCTATGCATTAGAGTAAAAAGTAAAAAAACCTTCTTTTACCGTCACATGCGCTCTGAAGGAACGGTATACCTGTGCCGCTCTGTCAGAGCTTTGTACCAGGACCAAGACTCCTGCGCACATGCGGCAATGACGTCATTGCGGCTCGGCCAGTCAGACGACTTAAGCCAAAGAACACAGAAAGAAGATGGGGGAAGTTGAAAGCCTTGTCAGCGGTGACAGTGCTCCACTGGAGGGCTTATTTTCAAGGTAAGTCTCTCATAATATGCTAGTATTATGATAATTGCCTTGCAGGAGGAAACTTTTTTATTTTAATTTACTTCTGCTTTAAAAGCAGGCAATAAAAAATAACACACAGTCTGTTTCGTAACCGGAAACTCTGGTTACTAAGGCTAACAAAGCCTGTTGATGTTTCACTTTCTGTTTTAACAGTCACTTACGAAAAATATGAGTGGACTCCGACCTTCCAATGAAAAACCCACAGTCTACCCTTTTTATGACAAATCTGAGAACTCGAAACACAACTTTTCCCAGGAGAACAAGAAGTCAGGAGAGATGAGAAGTACACATCTACAGGTAATCACCTGACTTGCCGATCTTGGTGTAAGACAGAGAAAGCTATGCATTAAGATGGCCATATACATCCTGAATCTCTGCCAAATTCTGTAAATCAGACAAAATTTGAGTCATGGGTGGGCCTTACTGACACCACCCAGATAGACCAACTTCCAATGAGAAATCAACGGGGCCAGATGATAAAATGTCGGCCAAACAGTGACTGCAGTCACCGTTTGGGCAATCTGACAGCCGCTGGTGACAGCGGTCAGAATTCAATAGCCAGCACAAGAAGATTGGTGCATGGGTGAATCTATGGATATGGAGAAAGTGTGGCCAGCTTTAGGCACAGTGACTGTTTTGATTGCCATTAGTGGTTTCTACAAAACCTGATGTACAGTAAAAAAATATTTAAAGTGTTTCTAAACCCAGGAGCCTGCATTTACTATATCTGGTCTCCCACAGTACACAGAACATGGAAATGCAATTATTTTGGTAAATATAAATTGCTAAATACATTTTCTCATCAGCAGTCATGTGACTTCTTTCAGTGTCTAGTTAAAGCTTGTAGAATCCCATGATTCTCCCATGATTGTCCTATAGGGATGCAGGACCCTTGACCCTCTGTCTGGACAGTGCCAATTGGCCCTGTGCTGATCACATGCACTCTCCCAAGACAAAAAACCTCTCTAGCAATAAACACCAAACTGAGCATGTGCAGCCTGTCCCCAAGGCTCTGTTCTATCAGGAGATATATTGAGGACTCTGGAAGAAGGGGAGGATCAGAGGAGACAGGATCAAACAGCCCTTTTACACAATGCAGAGGATTAACCTCTAAGGTTCGACAGTGAGTATAACAAAGCATGGTTTACTGCATATAAAGACTGATTTTACTGTTGTGGGATTAGTAACACTTTAAGTGTACTGTATCTATAGCCAAAACTTTTTTTGTTTGTTTTGAATAGAGTTGAGAAGGAAAAGAACCTCAGACAGGTTTGTTTCTAAATATCTAAATCCCCTTTAATTCGTGATACCTATGCCACATGTCTGTGTTGCTCACAGGCTGTATAAATCACTCCCCTTTGCATATAAAACTGAATTGCCAAAAGTATTAGGACAAATCATTGGTTTAAGGTGTTCCAATCACTGCCATGGCCACAGGTGTAAAAAACAAACAAGTAGGTACAGAATCCTATGCGCTACCGCTTAATATAAGAAATAGGAAACAGCTGCTCACAACTTAAAGAGGAGGTCCACCCCCCCACGAAAAATCAAAAGTCAGCAGCTACAAATACTGCAGCTGCTGACTTTTAAACCTCTTTCACACTACAGTGCCGCTAAAACAGCGATAAAGCGCCAGCCATTTTTTTGTGCTTTAGCAGCACTTTTCGGCATTAGTGCACCGGGTTTTTTAAGGTCATGTGACCTTAAAAAAAAATAAATGAAAAAAGACCCGTTTTGCAGCGATTTTGAAGCGCTGTCCACTCATTTCAATGGGCAGGGGCGTTTTGGGAGCGCAATTTATAGCGCTCCTAAGCTGCCCCAAAGATGCTGCTTGTAGGACTTTTTCTAACGTCCTGCAAGCACACCGCCCGAGTGTGAAAGCACTCATTGTACTGAATGGGAGGCAGTTTTCCGGCGCTTTTTAGAGGCTATTTCTAGCTCTAAAACATCTGAAAACTGCCTCAGTGTGAAAGGGCTCTTAATATATGGACACTTACCTGTTCAGGGAGCCCGCGATGTCAGCACCACAGCTGATCTTTCGGATCGGCTGTCAGGTGCAACCACCGCCATTCCTGGTAAGGGAACCCGGCAGTGGAGCTTTTCAGGTTCCCTACTGCGCATGCGCAAAGCGTGCTGCGCTTTCTACTTGGTCTGGCGGTGGAGGAAGGATGAGGGAACCGAAGCTATTGAATAACGTGAATAATAATAACCAGGGCTTTTTTTCAGCAGGAACTACGGGGAACTCAGTTCCACCACCTCTGGCTCAGGTCTTCTGCTCCCTGCTCACCACTATCACTTGGTAACACTGAAGTCCAGCTTCTGCGTTTACAAGTGATAGCTTATCTCCCAGTATCTCTCACAGGTCAGATCTCCTGATCACACAGAGTGCCGGACAGGGACAAGGAGATACAGAACAGGTGCACCCTAGATGGTCTCCATATTTTCCCTGGTGACCAGTTGTTGATACTCCTACTGCATGATCTCCCTTACTAGTGACTGCAGTATAGTATGCTGGGAGGTACTACAGCTAGATAGGTGCTTCAGCTTAATATTGGAACAAAGGTAAGACATATGACAGATGGTGGAGCTTTTAAGGAGGGGGGGGGAGATGAGGGCAGTGGGGGGGAAGATGAGGGCAGTGGAGGAAGGGTTGTATGCAGAGGGAAGAGCTACTATTTGATGCCATTTGGCAGGTATGTGAGTGTGGTGGGCATGGTTGAGTTCCTGCACCTTTTCTCTGAGAAAAAAAGCCCTGATAATAACCAAGTTTGTGCTCAAAGTACCAGTGCTGCAATGAACTTCTCATCAAGGTGTGCAAAATAATGCAAATAAAAATAAATATTTTTATGTCTTATCACAATCCAACATTTTTATATTTATCATGAGACCAAGAGATGATAGTAAATTTCCCATTGGGGACACCTGTTCCGTTGACAACTGTCTAGGAGTGGAATTTTGCTCACTTTTTAAAGAGCTCCTCCCACTTTCTCTTGGGTCTCTGGCACAGGAAGTGAAGGAAAATCTCCCCGATGGGACAAACACAGAAAAGAAATAGCAGTTTTACCCATTCCCTACCCTATTTAACAATGTGAATTGGTTATAAACACACGTGGTTTCTGAGCATAGTATCACATATGTTCAAGGGCGCAGACTTGCTTTGTATTTTTTGCACAGTATTGTTCTACAAATTTCCTAGACAGGATCTCTCTCACTTAAATCCCTGTACCTGCAGTATTCCCTAAGGCTGGTTTCACACGGGCTGTCCGATCAGGTCTGCCTGTCAGTTTTTCAGACGGACCTGATCAGACCCTCCATATCTCTTTTTGGAGCGGCGGATGTCAGCGGACATGTGTCTGCTGACACCCACAGGCATCCAATCTGATTCTGTCCACCAAAAACAGCAGATCGGACAACAGTCCGATGGAAACGGACAGGAATCTGACAGCCCCATAGAGAACAGAGAGATTGTGTCCATATCCACTCTGCATAGTGGAGCGGAGATGGACCCGTCATCTGCCTGCTCAGTGGGGAGAGCCTATCCTGAGCAGGTGGATGCGGACTACGGACATTCCCGTGTAAAACCAGCCAATAGGTAGAGATCATGTGGTCTTTGCCTAGGCTGTATTACCATAACAGGGTTTGGGATCACTAAGAAAAAGGTACTTTTTGTATTCAAATGATTGAAACAATTTGGTAGCATTATAGTCACTTTACTGATCACGTAAAGTATACATTTTATCCAAAATCCTCTCAGTTCCTGATTCAGCGACAAGTGCCCCAGTGACAGATGGTCAGTGCGGGTGTCACCTGTATAAGTTGTAAAAGCCTCTGTCAGGTTTCATCATTGATCGTGTATTTATCATTTCCTGTCCCAGAGACATTGGCCACAGGCTCCAGATGTTCATTTTTGTCTGTTTCAAAGAATCATGAAAAAAACTAGGAAAGGAGGGACTAAATTTGAGAACACCACATCCCAAATGTTTGAGCAAATGAAGAAAATGGGCTTTGAGGTAACCAACCTCGAGACTTTAATGGTGTTTATATCTTAAATATCAAGTCATTAATAGTCTGAATAAAATAAAATGTATTTATTTAAACAATGTTAAAAAATCACGAGACATGATTTAGTACAAGAAAAAGTTTTTCCATAAAATTCAGTGACATATCACAAAAGATACCACTTTTCTCAACATGTTTCCATCAGTGGGTGTTTTATTCAGATTATTGATGACGTAATATTTAAGATATAAACACCATTAAAGTCCCGAGGTTGGTTACCTCAAAGCCCATTTTCTTCATTTGTTTCAAAGAATCCTCAGGCTTAACCACTTAAGAACAGGAAGGATTGGCCCCCTTAATGACCAGGCCATTTTTTGTGATACGGCACTGCGTCGCTTTAACTGACAATTGCGCGGTCGTGCAACGCTGTACCCAAACAAAACGTATGTAATTTTTTTCCCCCACAAATAGAGCTTTCTTTTGGTGGTATTTGTTCACCTCTGCGGTTTTTATTGTTTGCACTATAAACAAGAAAAGACCGACAGTTTTGAAAAAACAAACACTTTATCAGTTTAGGCCAATATGTATTCTTCTACATATTTTTGGTAAAAAATAAATAAAAAAAAAAAAAAAAAAAAAAAAAAATCGCATTAAGTGTGCATTGATTGGTTTGCACAAAAGTTATCGCATCTACAATATAGGGGATATATTTATGCCATTTTTATTATTAATTTTTTTTTTAACTAGTAATGGCAGCGATTTTTAGCGGTACTGCAACATTGCGGTGGACAGATGGGACACTTGACATTTTTTTGGGACCACTTTTTTCACTGACCGGGAAGGGGTTAACACTGGGGAGCGATCAAGGGGTTAAATATGTTACCCAGGGAGTGTTTCTAACTGTGGGGGGGGGGGGGAGAGACTGCGACTGCCTAAAGGAAGGAGAACTATCGCTGTTCCTAATCAGTAGGAGCAGCAGATCTGTCATTCCTCCCCTGGCAGAACAGATATCTGTTTATTTACATTGTCAGGAGTTCAGTCTCTGTCAGGAGCGATCGCCAATGACTCCTGGGGCTCTCCCCCTTAGAGCGCTTAAAGCAGCCAACATACCATGACGGCGATTCGCCCAGGGGAGTCAACCTGCCCCAGTATTACTGCGGCGGCTGGTCCTTAAGTGGTCAAAGTATCAAAAGGCAAAACATTTTTTTCATTTTGGATAGAGTTCAGGGTGGAGAGGGGTATATGCCATGCCTAGGGTTGCCACTTCATCCCTTTAAACCTGAACACGTATTCATTACACAGGTTATGGGGCTGATTAAGGTGGTAATTAAACTCACTTAGTGCCTTATCTGCATTAAATTAGCCTCAGAACCTGTGTAATTAATATGTGTTTGTGTTTAAAAGGGGTTAAGTGGCAACCCCAGCCATGCCATCTGTGTTACATTTTGGAGATTTTCCTTCACTTCCTGTCCCGTAGGCACAGCAGCAAGTGGTAGGAAATCCCTTCAAAGTGAAGGAAATCCCAACCAAAGTATTCGCTGTGTCATTGGGAGAAATTGTGCCCCATCGTTGGTTTCATTAGGAGGAACAATGCCCCATCATTGGTTTCATTAGAAGGAACAGTGCCCCATTGTTGGCGTCATTGGTAGGAATTGTGCCCTATCTATGGTGTGATTGGGAGGAATTGTGCCCCACCGTTCGCGTCAGTGGGCCGGATAAAAGCAAGCAACGGGCTGCAGTTTGGAGACCACTGCACTAGGAGATTTTCAAGTTAATGTTTTACAAATATATATACGAGCATCAGTATATTGGAAGACCTTACAAATGTCCTTTGAAACTGCTTTTAACATTCAATTTTGAAGTGAATGGACTTTCCCAAATGTAAACCACATTCACCATTTATTCATTTATTTGTTCAAGAAAAAAAAATCCATCCTGCTTCTTTGAATTTTCTCATCACTACAAATATTAAATAAATATTCTTAAAAATGTCTTTTTTTTTTAAAAAAAAACTGTGTGAGAGCAAACTCTGGGCCAAAATTACTGCCCCAAATACTAACACTTTATTTACTGTGGATAGATGAGGAGGTACTTATTGTCCAACACCACTTGGATGATACAAACTAGAAGCACCCTTGGGGAATAATGAAGAATGTCTCCCACTTCAAGTGTAGGGCAATGTCAAGGCATAAAAGACAGCGTCAGGGCTTCCCAGCACTTGCTTGACCCTCATCTGGTATAATCAGACCCCATAAATCTCAAGGACAGCTGTACAGTTTGCAATAATGATATATCCACCTTGGTAAATTTGGCACACTGAGTGGAGGTCCATTGTAGGTTGGATGTTTATAGGCTGGCTCACCCACTGGCTTCTTTAATTTCTTATCCCTTTCTAATTCAAAGAATTCCCAATTTAAACATGTTCACTTGCATGCTTATACCCTAGTTCTGTCACATAATAACGTGAAGTCTCAATTCATCTGCTGCAAATAGAGTCTCACACTTTCTATTGCATTCTTTGTAAGGTTTAATAAATAGAGACATCAACAAAAACAGAAATAGCCAGCTGTAGCAAAATGTGCAGAGCTTGAGTCAAAAGCTGATTAATCTGTATAGAGGAGAGGGTTATATATTGGGGTGTAGTATAGAGGAGAGGGTTATATATTGGGGTGTAGTATAGAGGAGAGGGGTTATATATTGGGGTGTAGTATAGAGGAGAGGGTTATGGGTGTAGGGACTGATGTGAATGTATATGTAAAGCGCTGCGTAAATTGACGGCGCTATACAAGTACCTGAAATAAATAAATAATAAATAAAAATCCTGATGGTTTCTATTTAAATACGGAATTATTATCTACATCTTCTCTGTGTTCTATCTACAGAATCCGGGATCTAGAACAGATGAAGGCCCCCAGCATGGCGCACATGGAAATCCACGAAAAAAGTGTTATGGGGTAAGGTACTATAAATACTATTCCAACCCAAGTCAGAAACTGAAATCATACAACTGCTTAAAACCATAATCCAAGAAATGGAAAAAAATTGGATAGTGTGGGGAAGGAAACATTTCTCCCTCAATTCCTGCCCTTGAAATGCCCATAAACAAAAAAAATTAGCGATTTGTTATTAATGGGACCTGTAGCAATAAAAAAGTTGTCAGAAGTTCTAATCCTTCTTGACGCTACTAAAAATATTTCTTCTCTGTTGGGGAGATTTGACCTTCAAAATCGGAGTTGTCACAGAACAGAAAGTGAGGGTAAATCTTCCAATGGGGACACATTTTCCAGTCATAAATGTTAAAAAAAAGGGAGCTTCCCTCACTTTGGTAAGATTTTCTCTCATTTGCTGTTGCATCTCCAAAACAGGAGGTAGAGAGAAATCTCCCCAGCGATAACCAGACAAAAGAAAAAAAATCTGATCAGAGTTTTAAACTTTCCCCATTATATCAAAAACTGAAAAAGTTTGGTTTTGCATACACGTTAACTAAAATACATCTACCCTCTATTTTTCTATAGAGCCATTTTATCACAGGGTGAGGGTTACTTATGAGATCATCTTGTTTATAACTTGAGTAATATGTGAGGCCATCTCTTCGCTAACTCTAAGCCAGCTATCAGCCTTAGGAATCTAGGCCCACTATCATTCTGCGAGATTGGAACCTGTAGAGATTATACCAACCGCAGTAAGGATAGTCTGATCTGGAATGCCTCCAGTCCCTTAGTCATGCCAAAGTTTTGTACTGTGTCCTTTTGATTCCAGTCCCTTTTACACTTACTTTATTGATCTGTTAGAGGTTTTTTTTTTTTCAATTTTATGCTTCTGGACACCTCAGAGAAGGAAAGATGGAGGAGCTTTGAATTTGGTTATTTAGGCACAGGGCTCTAGAATTGTGGATCAGTGGTAGACCAGCATACTGGTGAGTCATACTTACAACAAGATGCTTGAAATGACCATACACTGTGTCAGGTCACCTTGAGGCTAGGTGACAGATGCACACTGTTGGGATCAGGAGTGCACCACAAGGTAGTGGACCCTACGGCTGACTGCTGCGGATGGGAGATGACAACAAACTGGTAAAGTAGATCCCTGAAGATTTAATTGACAAAGTTCTGGAACACAGCTGGAGCATTACACAAACCAAAAGGCATAACCAGGTATTTGTAATGCCCATCCCTAGTGTTAAACGCAGTCTTCCATTTGTCACCTTCCCGTATTCTGAGATTGTATGCACCTCTGAGATCCAACTTGGTGAAAATGGAAGCCCCCTTCAACCTGTCGAATAGCTCAGATATTAGAGGTAAGGGGTATCGGTTTTTGATAGTCACTGCGTTTAACCCTCGATTGTCGATGCAGGGTCTGAGGGTACCATCTTTTTTGGCAATGAAAAAGAACCCTGCTTCTGCAGGCGACGAGGATTTCCGGATGAAACCTCTCTCCAGATTCTCAGCGACATACTCATACATGGCCTGGGTCTCTGGAATGGA
Organism: Lithobates clamitans; assembly: GCA_037952925.1. Lineage (NCBI taxonomy): Eukaryota > Metazoa > Chordata > Amphibia > Anura > Ranidae > Lithobates > Lithobates clamitans. The sequence goes on along the minus strand of JBBGZY010000052.1, from coordinate 643,281 downwards.
CAGAGGGTAGGTACAACCCCTGGGCAGAGTTGCTCCAGGGACAAGGTCAATGGCACAGACAAAAGATCTGTGGGGAGGAAGAACCTCAGCAGACTTCTTACAGAACACATCCCGGTAATCGCTGTATGCCGCGGGAAGATCAGAAGATACGGATGTGGTAGCAATGGGAAGTCTCGCCCTGGGGACCATCTTGAGAAGACAGGACGAGAAACACGAAGGACCCCAAGCCAGGATCTGCCCAGAGACCCAGTCCACATGTGGAGAGTGGAGCTGTAGCCAAGAAACGCCCAATACAATGGGGGTAGAGGCCTTGGGTAGAATGAGGAAGGAAATCCACTCCTGGTGGAGCATCCCTGCCGACATCCTAAAAGATAGCGTCTGGAAACGGATAGGGCCCCCTGGGAGCACAGTGCCATCAATTGCTGAGACTACCAGTGGTGTAGCGAGGGGAGAAAGGGTAAGCTTCAGAGAAGAAGCAGTTCTCCAGTGCATAAAATTGCCGGCAGTCCCGGAGTCCAGATATGCTAGGACCGATTGGGGAGAAGGGCCTACATGGAGGAACACCGGAAGAAGAAGATGAGAAGGTGATGTTTCTGGGTCCAATACTCCACCTCCTAAATGTACTAGACCCAAGCGTTTCCCAAAACGAAAGGAGCAGGAGTCAGGAAAATGACCCTTGCCCCCACAATAAAGACACCAGCCCAGAGTTCTGCGTCTAGCACGTTCTTCTGGGGTTAGTCTGGTCCGGCCCAGCTGCATAGGTTCCTCAACAGGCAGAGGATGCTCCACAGGGTGACGGGGGAAGAGTTCTGGCTGACTAGGACCTAGGGGGTGCTGGCGTCTTTTTTCTAGGGCCCTCTCTTGGAAACGAATGTCAATCTGATTGCACAAGGAAATTACATCGTCCACAAGGAAATTACATCCTCCAGAACGGCGGGGATGGCTGTTCCTGCTAATTCGTTCTTCACTCAGTCAGAGAGGCCATGTAAAAAGGTTACGACCAGGGCCTCATTGTTCCAGCTCAATTCAGCTGTGAGGATACGGAACTGAAGCGCATATTGTCCCACTGAACAAGATTCTTGGCGAAGGCGTAAAAGGGCATTAGCCGCTGAAGAAACCCAAGCTGGCTCCTCAAAGCTTTTACGAAAGAGCTTCAAGAAGTCGGACAGGCTGGAAACCACCGGGTCATTCTTCTCCTACAGGGGGGCAGCCCAGGCTAAAGCTTCACCAGAGAGGAGGGAAATGATATAGGCTACCTTAGCCCGATCAGACAGAAATTTTGAGGCTGGAGCTCAAAATGAATGGCGTATTGGCTGAGGAAGCCCCTGCAGGCCTTGGAGTCCCCAGAGAAACATAACAGAGCTGGCGGTAAATATGAATGTGTGGCTGCGACTGGTGCGATAGGTGCAGCTGCTGATTGTACTTGAGGCAGCAGGTTCAGGTTTCCCAAGGAGACCTGGAGCTGCTCAAAGTGGGAAGCCAGATCTTGAAGGAATCGCATCACCTTAATCTGATTAGATTCCTGGGTCTCAAGTCTGTGAACTATGCCCTGCAATGGATTGGCTGCAGGAAGAGGCACGTCAGCCGGGTCCATGGCTGATCAAACTGTCAGGTCACCTTGAGGCTAGGTGACAGATGCACACCGTTGGGATCAGGAGTGCACCGCAAGGTAGTGGACCCTATGGCTGACTGCTGCGGATGGGAGTCAGGGTGGTAAGGAAGGCAGGCACGGATCCCATCGAGGTTAGAGCGTAAGATTCCCTGGGGCGCGGAGTCTAAGAGCCAGCAGGTGTTCACCAGAGCCTCTAGTGGTGAGGATGGACTGGGCTGCAACTGGCTCCAGGTCGCGACCCCCAGGGTCCCCCAGCTCACACCCACAGTAGGCAACAGGAGAATAGGGATAAGTAAGGGAATAAGCCAAGGTCAGGGCCACAAACAGACAAGGACAACAGAGTTCATGCCAAGGTTCAGGGTCACAGGCAAACAGGGATAGTCAGGGAGACGCCAAAGGTCAGGGTCACGAGCAGACAGGAATAGTGAGAATATGTTAAGGTCGGTAACAGAAACAAACGTAGAGCACACGGCAGGCAGGAAACAGGAAGCCAAAACACAAAAAGGTTGATCAGCAGGGCTTGCCTGCAGTGCAGAGGTTATTATAGAGTTCTCTGATAGGGGTGGGGTGGAGCCATGCTAGAGGAGAGATTATAAAAGCAGTCAGGTGAGAGTCAGCTGGTCTCTAGAGATGAACACATGGAGACAGGTAAGCTGACAGACAAAACTCTATTGCATAACAATGACACACTGGTAGATTTTCAATTTAATGTTTGTACAGATATTTGTTTGAACATTCATTCAAAAATTCCATCCTGCTCCTTTGAATTTTTTTGTCATTACAATGAATACAAAATGAATACAGGTTTGACCTCGCAGACCTTTAGAAAATCGAATGAATGTTCTTAAAACATTTTGAACAAAACTCTACTAGTGTAATCGCCAGCTTTACCTCACCTCAGTAGTGTACACAAAAACCAAGGACCCTTGTATGAGAGCAAACAATTGTGCCAACATTACTGCTCCAAGTAAAAACTTAATTTACCTTTATATACTGTGGATAGATGAGTGTTCACTGTCCAACTTCACATGGATGATACAAACTAGAAGAACCTATTGGACATCTTGAACAATATCTCCCACTTCAATTGTAGGGCAATGTCCAGGCTTAAAGAGGTTGGTAGGGGGTCCCATCACCCCCCTGACCCACATCTAGAGTGGAGGTCCATTGTAAGGTTGGATGCTTATAGGTGGACTCACCCACTGGCTCCTTACATTTCTTACTCTTCTCTCATTAAAGAAATTGCCCTTTAAACATGTATACGTGCATGATTAGATCTTAGTTCTGCCATCTACTGACATGAAGTCTCACTTCATTTGTTCTAAAGAAGTCTCAACTTTTTACTCCATGCTTTGTAAGGTTTAATAAATAGACACCAACAGGACCAGTAATAGCCAGCCTTAGCAAAATGTGCAGAGCTTGAGTCAAAAGCTGACTAATCCTGATGGTTTCTATTTAAAATTGAATTATCTACATCATCTCTGTGGTAATTCCAGTCCCATGTACAGAGTCCAGGATCTAGAACAGATGAAGACCTCCCGTATGGCGCACTTGGATACCCACAAAGACAGTTTTATGGAGTAGAGGCGCAGCCAATACCACCTCAACCCAAACCAACACTGAAAACATACAACTGCTTAAAACATAAATCTAAACAAACAATTTATTTATTTTTGTTTTGGAGAGTGTGGAGAAGGGTTTAAAATTACTGTTAGTTTTATTAAAGAGGAACTGCAGTCTTCTCACTTAGTTTGTAACAAAAACATCTTTGCCATTCTGAAGCTTCCGCCCAACCGCTTTGCAGATTTTATATATACTGCGATTCTGTACTTGCCAAATATGCTGCAGAAATCTCCCTCCACAGAGTCTAGCTGCATCCATTTTAACTGTGGGCAGCTAAAGCTGCTGCCTGTTCACTTCTTGGATTTACACAGAGGCACACCTCCAGCTCTGCAGCTCCCATTGGCCCTCTTATGACTGATCCCCCCCTCCCTTCCTGGCAAACTCTCATGAGAGTGAGAGAGAGAGCTGTGAATGATGTCATAAGCCTAGGCTTTTTACCAAACAAGAAAAAGGAAATGGGCTCTATAAGTTATTTACTGGCAGAAAAAAAAATGTTTTACTATTCCAAGTTAAAACAACAAGGGCAGAAGATTTAATAGATGGAAAGATGAAAAAATGACTGAAGTTCCGCTTTAATTTCCAGGGTGCCTTGACAAGGCTCTGTGGCTTACGCGTGCATTTGCAAATGTGTGCAGACTAAACCCCTGCTTTTAACGCATATTGTTAGACAGGTCTGCGGGCTGGTGGCAAGATAAGCTTTGTTTTTCCCTTGGATTTATCCTTGATCTTTTTAACACCTGTTGTTAGCCTTCCAATGCTTCTTACTGCGATGGCCAGCTATAGATGGGAGCATGTGGCGTCTTTTTTGTATCACTGTCCGCTTTAATTTCTGCCTGACTCCTTCTGCCCTTGTAATGCCCATAAAAGAAAATGAGTGAATGGTTTTCTCCAGGAATAAACACATTGCCAAATGTTCCAATAATTCCCGATGGTGGGTACTGGTGGTAAGGGGACTCAATTATTAGAAGGACAGATATGGCAATTTGTCACAAAGAACGTTATCACTTTACAGTGTGTTTGTTTGCTGGGGCTTGGGTTTGGCACATCGCAGATTGAATGAACAGATTGTTGGGTGGGGCTGGGAAGGACCCAGCTGTCATGCTACATAATGGTACCAATGACAAAATTAGAGAAAGAAACACCCTAAAAAATTATTTTAGTGACTTAGGGCAACCCTCAAAAATTCCACTCGCCTGCTCGCATTTTGCGAGTGGAATTTAGTGTAGGGCGAGTGAGGAGCAGGGGTGGACCAGGTTGACCATTTCCTTACTGACGCGATCAGCCAGGAAACTGTCAGCTGGAGGACACAGCAGAGTGGCAGGACCGGACTGCTCTGGCACCGCTTTGAGCTGAGGCTGCAGCGCTCCCTTCCTTCGCTCCCTCTCTCTCTGCTCCTCTTGTGTATCACACACACAACGGGCATCTCCCGCTGCGTGTCACAGAGCTGGGTCTGTGTTTGGCGGTACGGTGTAACAAGGTCCAGCCCCTGTAACAAGGTCCAGCCCCTAGACTTGCTCGTGTGATAGTAGATTGAATCAGTGTTCCGCCTATGAAACAAGCTGATCTAGGGGGGCGGGACCTTGTTACACCGCGCCGCCGAACACAGACCCAGCTCCGTGAAACACAGTAGGACATGCCCGCTGTGCGTGTGATCCAATATCCAGGTGAGTCTGTATTGATGATGGGGCACAGTAAAGCTGCATTTGATGGGGCACAGTGAGGCTGCATTTGATGGGGCACAGTGAGGCTGCATTTGATGGGGCACAGTGAGGCTGCATTTGATGGGGCACAGTGAGGCTGCATTTGATGGGGCACAGTGAGGCTGCATTTGATGGGGCACAGTGAGGCTGCATTTGATGGGGCACAGTGAGGCTGCATTTGATGGGGCACAGTGAGGCTGCATTTGATGGGGCACAGTGAGGCTGCATTTGATGGGGCACAGTGAGGCTGCATTTGATGGGGCACAGTGTGGCTGCATTTGATGGGGCACAGTGTGGCTGCATTTGATGGGGCACAGTGTGGCTGCATTTGATGGGGCACAGTTTGGCTGCATTTGATGGGGCACAGTGTGGCTGCATTTGATGGGGCACAGTGTGGCTGCATTTGATGGGGCACAGTGTGGCTGCATTTGATGGGGCACAGTGAGGCTGCATTGATAGGGCACAATAAAGCTGCATTTGGTGGGGCACAGCGAGGCTGCGTTCACGGGCACAGCGAGGCTGCGTTCACGGGCACAGCGAGGTTGCACTGATGGGTACTGATATGCTTTATGTTAATATTGTTAAAGAAGTTAATATTTATTTTTGGAACTTAATTCTGCTTAAAACAGTGTAATTCCATGAGATAATTTACAAGGGCGTGTTTAGGGGCGGGGCAACTGGTGGCCAGTAACTCTTAAGGCCTTGCTAGTGGCTCAGGACTTGAAATTTTGAGCCCTGACTTAGGGGGCATATGAAAGAAAAGGACCTTCAAGGCAGTGTCCTCAGAAATACTGCCTGCACCTTGAGCCACATCATGGAGGGAGCATGAGCTTTGGGTACGTAACAAGTGGCTGAGGAACTGGTACAGGAATTAGGGTTTTGGGTTCATGGAGAACTGTGCAGACTTTTCGTTCAGTTACTGGCTCTATAGCAGGGACGGACAGCAACTAAATGAGTAATGTGCAGCTCTGTTGGAAGAGAAGATGGCAAAAGGTTGTAGGAAATTTTAAACTAGGTTGTGGTGGTTGGGGGAGATCAAAAGACCAATATTTTAAAAGGGCAAAGATATATACCTGGAAAACTACAGACCCATCAGCCTAACATTAATAGTTTGTTAAGTATTGGAGGGGACGATAAGGGACCATATCCAAAAATGTGCTTATGAAAACAGAATCATTAGTAACCAGCATGGATTTATAAAAGATTGTTCTTGCTAGACCAATCTCTTAACATTCTATAAAGAAATGAGCGGTCATCTAGATAGAGCAGGGGTAGGCAACATTTTGAGCACAGTGTGCCGAAAAATGTTTTCAAAGAAATTGAGCGTGCCGATTTTATAACAAAAAACTTCACACTCTCAATCAAGAAAAGGATTTTTTTATAAAGTAAATGCTGAAAACTACTTTAGTAGTGAGAAATTAACATCCTGCACTCACGCCTCAGATAAGCCCCAACTCCTGCAACTTCACACCTCAGATCACTGTCCCCCCTGCAAATCTGTTTACCAACTGTACCCCCCTGCTCATCTGCCCCACCACTATAACCCCCTGCACATCTGCTATATGCCATGTGCTATAGCCCACTGTCAAGCTGACATCACAAAGCCAGTCCAGGCTCGGGAAAGATTACGACCATATGATCAGTATCCGCCCACATGCCTGGATCGACACCAGGCTCAGCCTCTCAGCAAGTAAACCTGAGCTGGCTTTTCCTGCCCCCTCCACAGCTCAGCACTCCAGTGAGCACTCTGCTCAGGGATTTGAGAACTGAGCTATTGGTGGTGGTTTAATCGCTCGGTTCTCAGCCTAGAGTCGGTGGGGGGACAGGTGCGGCATCCACCTGCATCCACTTATGATTCCAAAAAAATATTTTTTCCCATACTTTTTTGAATACATTCTTTAACTCAGTTTTTTCAAAAGGCAGGAGGAGGGTTATAATGATCAAGACTGTATGGTTAGTAACTCAACACGGAATGTACCCTAATAGAAGCCCAAAGGAAGTGTCCAAAAAGACTTGAAAAACTAATTTATCAGATAGCTTATACCCAAGAGTCCTCAAAGAGCCAGGTTATAGCCAGACCATTTATCCCAATTTTTAAAGACAATTTAGTTACTGGAATAGCGAATAGTACTGGCTGATTAGCGAAAAGCCACTATGGTACCAGTATTTTAAAAGGGTAAAGGATGATACAAAGCTAAGCTACTTCTTTAGAGCAATTTTATCACAGGGTGAGGGTTGTCTATAAGGGTATCTTGCTTATAACTTCAGTTATATATAAAACCATCTTATCTAGCTTTAGGCCAGCTGTCAGTCTGGAATCTAGGCGCACCACCATTCTTTGAGATGAGAAACTGTAGAGATTATACTGACCAAAGTGAGAATAGTCTAGTCTGGAATGCTTCAATTCCCTTAGTCCAGCCTTTGTCGATATTTTTAACATAGAGAAACCCTTGAAATAGCTTTCAGGACTAAGGAAACCCCAGCCAATAATTACTCTAGCTACAGCTTACAGAACATTAGCCTGTTAGGTTAGTGGGAAAAGTGCTGCTTACATTGGTGGTCACTGGGAAGAATCACCCCCCTTCAGATAGCTAAAAAGATGATTGGTGTCATTGGGTCATATCTGAGAGGCAGAAATTTCTCTTTGCGCAAGGAACCCCTTGCAACCCCCGGAGGAACACTAGAGTTCCATGGATCACCGGTTGAGAACGTTTACCTTAGTCAAACCAAAGTCTTGTACTATGACCTTCTGATTCTGGTGCCTTTTGCACTTCCTTCATTGATGGGTTACATATTTTTTTACTGGAATTTTATGGTTCTGAACACCTCAAAGAGCAAAAGATGGAAGCACTTTGGATATGTATATTTAGGCGTAAGGCTCCAGAATTATGAATCAGTGGTATGACAGCATACTGGTGAGTCATTCTGACAACACCCCCATACACCATACACCATACATTTTCAAACGAATGTTTGTCAAAATATTTGTATGAACATTGTCATGAAAATTCTTATCAGTACATTTAAAGACTATATGGATGTTCTTTAAAAGATTGCCGTTAAACGATTTACAAGTGAATGTACCTTCCTGAACAAAAATCACATTCACTGTGAGAAATGTATTTGTTCAAGAAAAAAAATGTACATCCTGTTCTTTCAAATTTTCTCACTACACTTAAACGAATGCTGATTCGACCTCACTAACCATTAGAAAATTGAATGAATGTTCTTAAAACAAACATTTTCAAAACAAAACTCTACTAGTGTATGGCCAGCTTTACTTTACCTCCACAGTGGACATAATAACCAAAGGACCCGTGTGTGAGCAAATCTTGTGCCAAAATTACTGCCCCAAATACTAACACTTTATTTACTGTGGATAGATGAGGAGGTGCTCTCTGTCCAACACCACTTGAATGATACAAACTAGAAGAACCCTTGGGGCCTCATGTCTCCCACTTCAAGTGTAGGGTAATGTCCAGGTATAAAAGACAGCGGGAGGGGGTCCCATCACCCTTTTGATCCACATATAGTATAGTTAGACCTCTAGATTCCAAGGATAGCTGTACAGTTTGCACAAATGTTATGTCCACCCTGGTTCCTGGTTAACGTGGCACAGAGTGGAGGTCCACTGTACAGTTGAATGCTTATTGGCTGACTCTTACATTTCTTACCTCTCCCTCATTCAAGGAATTCCCTTTTAAATGTGTATATTTGCATGCTTTTATCCTAAATTTGTCCCCTACTGACATGAAGTCTCGCTTAATTTGCTGCAAAAGAAGACTTAAACTTTTTGCTGTATGCTTTGTAAGATGTATTAAAGCGGAAGTAAACCTATCCATTTAACTGTTTCAAATAACGGTTACACTTCCGGCACGTGCCAGGAATGTAACCCTCCCATTGGTTGTGCTCTCAACCAGACTGTCAAACCATCCAATGGCTGGTGTCATAACTGATCACATGTGCAGCATCATGGCAGTTGTAGATTAAACAGAGGCCAAGATGGCAGCTTCTTTGGCTAAAAATGATAGGAGGGTTTACTTCCACTTTAAATAGACAACAAGAACAGCGATAGCCAGCCCTAGCAAAATGTGCAGTCAAATGTTTATTAACCCATTTGCACCTAAAAGGTAAAACAAATCTTAATGCCCAAGCACAATTTTGCAACTTTGACATGTGTCAGTAAAACTGTACATATCATCACAACTACTGTGTGCATCCAGGTGGATTACATCTTTTTTTTTTAGGACAAATTGGAGCTTTGGTTTGGTGGTAAATGGTAATGGATGTCTCCTGATTTTTTTTTTATTATCAAAAGGAAAATTAAACCAAAATAGTAACCAAAAAAAATAAAAAATAAAAATTATTTTTACATTTAACTGTATATTTCTTGCTACTACCATAACCTTTCACCAAAGAACAATCCAAATTAAATTATCCTACTCCTGACCAATCGCAGCGATGCCACTTATGTGTATGTTAGTTGTTGTTTGTACCCGTAGTACAGCCCAGAAACAATAGTGCGCATTTTGCTTTATTTTTATCCTACTTAAAACACACTGACAATGACACTGATACTTATTTAAAGAAAAAAAAATCTTGTCAAAAAAAAAATAAATAAAGACTGACCCTGACCCAAACATTAATCCTGGCACTGACCTAGATCAAACCTTTAGCTAGTTTTTTTTTAATTTTTATTATTATTTTTTTTTTTAACGCACATGGGGAGAAAACACAGGGGCGGGCTTTACAGTGATTGATCACAGCGATAGGTCAGAAGCCATCACGGTGATCAGGTGACCCGAAATCAGGAGTTCTGGGTCCTGATCATTAGTATGGGTCCCAGAGCTCTCGGTGAGACCCCGGTCTCTCTGCTGGAAGTGCGCCAGCCCAAAAGGAGATAAACAAATATGCGGCTCCAAGTAAAAAAGCCCAGTCTATCGTGAAAGGGTAATTCCTCCTCTTTTGTGCGATATGAAAATGAGAAATTATGCTCTCTCTGTCACCATGCAACCAATGTTATTCCCGGTTTATCACTTGTTTTTGACTTTGTGTATGAATACTGGCTATCTGATGCAGAGGATAACCGTGTCAATTTCTGATGTACACCTATAAATAAAAAAACATTTAAAAAGCTGATTAATCCTGGTGGTTTCTCTTTAAAATTGAAATATCATCTACATGTTGTCTGTGTTCATTTTAGCCCCATGAACAGAGTCGAGGATCTAGAACAGGTATAAACCTCCAATATGGCAGACCTGGTAACAGACCTGGATATCATCAACTAATGCATTATGAGGTAAGGTACTACCAATATCATTTCAGCCTAAGCCAACACTGAATACATACAACTGCTAAAACCTAAAGCCAAGCAATTGTTTTAGTTTTGGATAGTGTGGGGAACAGTGGCGGCTGGTGCTCAAAATTTTTGAGGGGGCCCAAACAAACTGAAAAATTCTGAAAAAGAAAAAGAAAAAACACACCAATTGCAGCCTCACTGTGCCCATAAAACGCAGCCACTGTGCACCATCAAACGCAGCCACTGTGCCCCATCAAACGCAGCCACTGTGCCCCATCAAACGCAGCCACTGTGCCCCATCAAACGCAGCCACTGTGCCCCATCAAACGCAGCCAGTGTGCCCCATCAAACGCAGCCAGTGTGCCCCATCAAACGCAGCCACTGTGCCCCATCAAACGCAGCCACTGTGCCCCATCAAACGCAGCCACTGTGCCCCATCAAACGCAGCCACTGTGCCCCATCAAACGCAGCCACTGTGCCCCATCAAACGCAGCCAGTGTGCCCCATCAAACGCAGCCAGTGTGCCCCATCAAACGCAGCCAGTGTGCCCCATCAAACGCTGCCACTGTGCGCCATCAAACGCTGCCACTGTGCGCCATCAAACGCTGCCACTGTGCCCCATCAAACGCTGCCACTGTACCCCATCAAATGCTGTCACCCTGACCCACCCCCCCCCCCGCCCGCTCGCCGTCTGCCCGGCACTTACCCAGGGTCTCGGTGGCGGGTCAGGCATGCGGGTGATGGCGGCGAGAAGTGGGAGCTTGCAGCAGGTTAGACAGAGTCTCCTGTGTCCTCCATGCGTCTCCTCCCCTCTTCCTGATAGGCGTCCAATCGCAATGCCTGTCCTTTCAGCCAATCAGGTGACGGGTAACAGCCCCGCGCACCTGATTGGCAGAGAGGTGGTTCAGTGTGCAATGCTCTGCGCTCGCAGTTCACCTTTTTTGAAGCCTATTAGAGCCTATGGCTCTAATCAGGTGCGTCAAAAACATCCCCCCACTGTAATTCAGGCGCCTGATGCCCGAAAAGGCGCCGGACGCCTGAATAGGGGGTGGCAGCGGTGGCCATAGATAGATTCATGCAATGCATGAATCTATCCATTAGTCAGAGGGGAGGTGGCTGGAAATAGGGGGCGGCGCCCGTGCGCCCTTAAGGGATGCACCGCCACTGGTGGAGAAGGGTTTAAAGGCTAAGTTCACCTTTTTTTTTCTAAATTCCAGCTCCCCATATATCAATATACCAATAATGTGCTTTTGCAGATAGGAAAACAACTTTCTATTTAAATTACACAGCCCTTACCTTAGTGTCCAGCTTGTTTTATAAAAAAAACTCTATGACTTCCTGTACAAACACTATATTACCAAAATAATTGGGACTCCTGCCTTTACATTAGTGGTCCTGAACTCCTGTCCTCAGGACCCACTAACAGGCCAGGTTTGCAAGATAACTGAAATACATCACAGGTGATATCATTTGCTGCTCAGTGATTGCAGTATTCTAGTCTTCATTTCCCCAAGGTAATACTCAAAATCTGGCCTGTTAGTGGGTCCTGAGGACAGGAGTTGAGAAACACTGCTTTACACGCACATGACCTTTAATGGCATCCCAGTCAGTCTGTAGGTTCATCTAATTCATCCCAAAGGTGTTCTATCAGGTTAAGGTCAGGACTCTGAGCAGGCCAGTCAAGTTCCTCCACCTTAAACTTGCTCATCTATGTCTTTATGGACCTTGCTTTGTGCACTGGTGAGCAGTCATGTTGGAACAGGAAGGGGCCATCCCCAAACTGTTCCCACAAAGTTGGGAGCATGAAATTGTCCAAACTGTCTTGGTATGCTGACTCCTTAAGAGTTCCCTTCACTGGAACTAAGGAGCCAAGCCCAACCCCTGAAAAACAACCCCACATCATATTCCCCCCTCCACCAAATGATTTGGACCAGTGCATAAAGACACGGATGAGTGAGTTTGGGGTGGAGGAACTTGACTGACCTGCACAGAGTCCTGACCTCAACCCGATAGAACACCTTTGGGATGAATTAGAGCCGAGACTGCGAGCCAGACCTTCTCGTCCAAAATCAGTGCCTGGACCTCAGAAATGCACTTCTAGAAGAATGGTCAAACATTCCCATAGACACACTCCTCAACCTTGTGGACAGCCTTCCCAGAAGAGTTGAAGCTGTTATAGCTGCAAAGGGTGGGCCAACGCAATATTGAACCCTACGGACTAAGACTGGGATGCCATTAAAGTTCATGTGTGTGTAAAGGCAGGTGGTAATATAGTATACCCTGGGATGTGAAAACGGTTAAGACACAGGAAGAACTTCACCAGCCCAGCTGATTAGTACACACCCTGCTGCTGCCTTCCGCTTCCACAAGATTACTCCCACCCACCTCCTCAGGGGAATGGTTTTCCTTTTTTTTTTTTTTTTTTTTTTTAATATTCTTTATTTATTCAAAGAGATCAATCAGTGATCACTGTTCTCAATATGGTAAATCTATAGGAGATTGTACAATCAGATTGTTTAGTGTATGGCCACCTTTATAAACCTAATATTAACTAGTTGCACTTTTGGTGCCAATAATGGTTAACAGCACACCAAACACAGAAGCAAACACACATCTTGCCATGAGAAAAAACGAGTGACAAATACAGCAAAATACACAGTAAAAATGTGCAAACTGCAACACGCCAAAATATCCCATGAGCTACTTTTCCACGTTTAGGGCAGCCCAATTAAATCAATGGGCTGCCCTATGTGTGTCATGGGAAAAAGGAGCTAAAAAACATGTGCTTCCACTAAAATGGGTGTGAATGGGGCCTAAAGTGAAATTGGTGTGTTATCACAAGAACAATGAGGCTCCATTCACATCTGTGCATTTCCGAACGTACGGCAGGCTGCACAAAAAACGCATGCTTTGCCAGGCGGTTCAGAAAAGCCCTGCAAATACACATTGTGCTTACATTGTCTGTACATGGTAAGGGGTAGGTAGCAGGCATGTGTTTGCCCTGCAACAAACACACAGCAAATGCAGCAACCAAATGTGGTAAAAACGCACCAGGCTTCACTGAAAAAAACCCCAAAAAAACAAAACAAAAAAAAAAAAAAAAAAAAAAGTTCTAGAGTTTCTTTGGGGCAATTGTCGCACATAGGACAGCCCATTCACGTAAATAGGCTACCCTATGTGTGATGAGCAAAAACGCTTAAAAAAACCCTGCATGATGCAGGAACGTGAGTTCCTGCTACACGGAGATGTGAACGGGGGGCCTGACAGCTGAGTGTATATGTCCACTCTGTCCTCCTATGTATAAAGATGGCCATACACTATGCAATCTGATTGTACAATTTCTGTATAATTTCCTTTAGATTTACCAGAACGATGCAATAGGACGACACACCTGAACCATTCAGTTTGTATCATATCACTCAGGCCTTCGCACGACTTAACTGATGGGATATCTAAAGGAGATTTACAATCGGTTTGTACAGATAGTGGGTGGAAAATAAAAGAGGTGGTATAGTAATGAGGGGGGTGTGGTCCAGACAGGTGAACACGCCCTCTTCTGTGATGCAGCAAGGAAGTGCATGATGGGATATGATCTACAGGAAGTGATGGAATCAAAAAAGCATTTTTAAACATCCAGATCAGTGTTTCTAAACTCCGTTCCTCAAGGCGCCCCAACAGATCATGTTTTCAGGCTCTCCATTATTTTGCACAGGTGATTTGATCAGCTTCACTGCCTTAGTAACTACCACAGCTGTTTCATCTGAAGGAAATCCTGAAAACATGACCTGTTGGGGCGCCTTGAGGACTGGAGTTGAGAAACACCGTTCCAGATAGATGAAAGTTTAAGGCCCCTTTCACACGAGGCGGACTCCGTTTCTACGGAGCCCGCCTCGGTCCGCCGGTTCAGCGGGAGATCTCTCCGTTGATCTCCGCTGATCCGGCGGATGACAGGTCCCTCTCTGCTCACTGAGCGGGGAGGGGCTTGTCAGGCGCCGTGTCCGTTTTCGTCAGATCTCACCCGATCCGATCCGCCAGCGACGGATCTGGACGTAGAGCCATCCATCTGCTTTTAGCGGATCGGACAGGTCGGATGTCAGCGGACATGTCTCCGCTGACATCCGACGCTCCATAGGCCAACATGGAGCGCCCGTTCAGGTCCGCCGTCAAAACTGACAGGCGGACCTGAACGGTCCGATCGTGTGAAAGGCGCCTAATACTTACATACTGTAAATAAGAGAAGAGATCAGCACATTGGGATTTCTGAGCCAGAAATTACAATAGAAAAACACTTATTTATTATGAAATGTGAAATTCTGCCCGGAAAAGGTGAACTTGGCCATTAAATTACTGTCAGTTTTTTTTATTTCTGTCCAACTTCTTTCGAAAGATTTTTCCACAGTTCCTGCCCTTAGAAAATCCCAAAAGAAAATGGGCAGAGGATTTGCTACCAAATTCAGTCTTAATGACAATGTTGTCACCTGAACAGGAGGTAAAGGAAATATCCTTTGGGGCAGCATGTCAAAAAATTAGGCTAAATTTAGTTTTTGGTTTTACCGAGTGGTGATTTGTGGTGATTTCTAGGCCTGATCAGGGTTTCCCAAGCTTGGGGGCCGATTTCTCCTATTTGACTCTGGATCCACGGGTGCAGTGCAGCTTACCTATGGGTTTGCCGCACTTAGCCATAGACTTCTATTACATCCTGCGGGTTTGATGCAGTTTCTGAATGCAGGAGTATTGGTGTGCTTTTAGAAAAGTACACCACACCTGCAGGATATAATAGAAGTCTATGGCAAAGCGCAACTAGCCCAGGGAAGTTGCACTGCACTAGCAGTGCAGGTAAACCGCGGCACATTACTGCGAAAGCAGTTTTGGGGGTGATAAAATCCCAAAGTTAAGACGTGTTCATCACCCCCGCCCCAACCGCACCCCCTTTAGCTGCAATGGCCATGGGTGTACACATGTCGCAGCCAAAGTTTTACACCCTGTCATGGTTGGTGGGTGTAGCACCTGCCAAGCACCACCCATTCAAGTTAAAGAGGCCGCTCTGCAAATGCCCTGCAACCTTGTGCAGTACAGCAAACAAGGGGTTAAAGCAGGACATTTTGTGTTGCTTTCTTACCACCTGCTTTAACCCCTTGGACCCTGCAGAAGCATGCAGTTGCAGAGTGGCCCCGTTTACTTGAATGGGTCATGATTGGCAGACGGTGGCACTTACCAAAAGCAACATGGGGTTTAATTCCTGCTGCAGCATGTGTATACCATTGGCTGCTGCCTCAGCAGCTAAAGGGGGTAGGGATTGGGGGAGTTAAAACCTCCACTCAACCGCAGGGTTTTACCACCCCTCAACTAAGAAAATAATGTTAAAGAATGTGTAATTAAAACAAAATAAAAAGCTGGGACACTGTAAAATCTGTAAAAAAAAAAAAAAAAAAAAAACATAAGCCAATGATTTGCAAATCTCAAACCCATATTTTTTGACAGAAAATAGGAAAAATATTAAAATGTTTAAACTGAGAAAATGTACCATTTATAGAAGGGGAAAAAATAAATAAATCGGTGATTTTGAAATTGATGGCAGCAACACGTCTCAAAAAAGTTGGGACAGGGCCACTTACCACAGTGTAGAATTGTCATGACCTTGCAGTAATACTTTCATGCCCTGTCTGTCTCTTACCTGGTCTGTGTATCAGCCTTGAGGCTTGTACTCTCACACTTGCATGCTTAAGTAATCTTTCCTCAGTGTGGCTCCACCCTAGCCTCAACAGGAACCACTATTTAACACCGCATTCTCCAAACCTGCCTTGCCATGCAATTATGTGCGTTTGGCTTCCTGCTTGCCGTGTGCTCTAAGTTTGTCTCTGTTACCGATCTTGACGTGTTCCCGACTATCCCTGTCTGCTTGTGACCCTGACCTTTGGCGTGTTCTGAAATAAAAATACTGTTGACTGGGCTACCCTGCTACTTTAAAATTAGATACACCACTGGTTATGGATTCTGTGTATACCCAAATCTGTTGTGCAACCAAAATTCCATACTACATCAAAGTATACCAACTTATAATGTCCAAATAAATAAAAGTGCAATGTGCCAATACAAAAATTTCATAAAACCACATTAGAATATAATAATTACTAAAAATTATAGGACTATATTGTCCAATGTGTGCTATGTGCAATGTGCTCATTATTACAAGGTGCACTGTGAACAGTCTTTATGGATAAGAAATTCCTGTGCTTGTCAGATTAATCATCCGTTTCTCCTTGTGACACTTCCACCATTTGAGTGACAATACCACCACAACATGAATTGAACACTCACCGGATGCTGGTAAGTATGCGCCTTTGGTTCATTTAGAAGGGATAACCACTCCACCTGTAACGTTTTCCTTGCTGACCCCAATTGCTATAGGCAAGCCATATCCATCCTCATAAAAAAAAAAAAAAAAAAAAAAGACAGCGATCATTGCGCAATATATAATTGATATTTATTTAAATATAGATACAAAAGACTATACACTCTCATTTTCTGGTGCTCATAAGCCGGCACCAAGCTGTTCCAACGGTTAGTAATGGGTGAAAAGATCTCGTGTTATTGTTCCTGGGCCGGCGTGCGGTGCAAGCCTTGTTTTCGCCCGGCCTGCGTTCCACACCTCGCTCTCGTCCAGCCGGAAGTAGCGTAACGACGTGATAAAAAATTCCCAGCAGCCTCTACGCGTTTCGCAATAGCGATTGCGTCATCTAATTTTAAAGTAGCAGGGTAGCGCAGTCGACAGTATTTTTATTTTATTTTATATCACTCATTTTGGGTGGATTTTTTTAAACCAAATTGGTATTTAGGTTTATTCACTTAATATATTGAAGGTTTATATGCGCTGGTGACTCTCACATACTTATTTGGCGTGTTCTGGACTATCCTGTTTGCCTGTGACCCTGACCTTTGGCGTGTTCTCTGTTATCCTTGTCTGCTAGTCGCCCCGACATTTGGCTACCTCCTTACTATCCCTTGCTGTCCTGGGCTGCTGTATACTCTCCATCCTCCTGTAGTCTACCGTGAGCGTGAGCTGGGAGACCCTGGGGGCCGCAACCTGGAGCCAGTTGCAGCCCAGTCCTTCCTCACCACTAGAGGCTCTGGTGAACACCTGCTGGCTCTTAGACTCCGCGCCCTGGGGAATCTATGCTCTAATTCCCTGTGGGTCTGTGTTGGTGCTCCAGGGGACCTGCCTTCCTGAACCACCCTGAGTTCCATCCGCAGCAGTCAGCCTTAGGGCCCACTATCTTAGCGGTGCAGTCCTGACCCCAACGGGGTGCATCTGTTACCTGGACTCAGGTGACCTGGCAGTTTGCAAGGCCATGGACTCTGCTAATGTGGCGCTACCTGCCGATGATCAGTTACAGGGCATAGTCCACAGACTCGAGACCCAGGAATTTAAATCAGACCCAGGTGATGCGATTCCTTCAGGATTTGGCTTCCCGCTTTGAACAACTTCAAGCCTCCTTAGGATCCCCGGTTCCACAACCGCAATCGGCTGCAGTATCAGCTCCGCTAACAATCGCAGCCGCTAACCCTTTGCACTTACCAGCTCCATCCCGTTACTTTGGAGATTCCAAGGCCTGCAGAGGGTTCCTTAGCCAGTGTACCATTCATTTCGAACTCCAGCCCCAAAACTTCCAGTCTGATCGGGCAAAGGTGGCCTATATTATTTCTCTCCTGTCCAGCAAGGCTTTAGCTTGGGTTGCCCCTATGTGGGAGAGTTAAGACCCAGTGGTTTCCAGGATCTCTAACTTTTTGAAACTCTTCCGGAATATCTTCGAGGAACCAGGTCGTGTCTCTTCAGCGGCCAGCTCCCTTTTACGTCTCCACCAAGATTCTGCTTCTATGGGACAGTATGCTCTTCGTTTCCGCATACTGACGGCTGAGCTGAGCTGGAACAACGAGGCCTTAGTCGCAACCTTTCTGCATGGCCTTTTTAATAGAGTGAAGGACGAATTAGCAGGAAGAACCATCCCCACTGATCTGGACGAAGTTATCCCCCTGTGTAACCAGGCTATTTGTTTTCAGGAAAGGACCCTAGAAAAGCGATGCCAGCACTCCTTGGTCCTTAGTCAGTCCATGGCCTGGAAGGTGGAGTATTGGACCCAGAAAAGTCATCTTCTCGTCTCCTCCTTTCGGTGTTTCTTCATGTTGGCGTTTCCTCCCACTTGGCCTTGGCTTATCTGCATTTGGGAGCCGCTGGCAACTTTATGGACTGGAGAACTGCATCGTCCATTAACCTTACACTTTTGCCCCTCACCACTCCATTGGTGGTCTCGGCGATTGATGGCACTGGCTTGGGGTCCCTCCTGTTTCTCTTCCTGCCTACTCAAGGTTGCCCCCTAAGGGGAGACTTCCCGTGGCTACCACCTCAGTATCCTCTGCCCTTCCCGCTGCATATAGTGATTTCCGGGATGTGTTCTGTAAAAAGTCTGCTGAGGTGCTTCCTCCTCACAGGTTCTTTGACTGTGACATTGACCTTGTTCCAGCTCTACCCAGGGGTCGTACCTACCATTTCTCCTTCGCAGAGACCCAGGCCATGTCTGAGTATGTTGTGGAAAATCTAGAAAAAGGATTCATCCGGAAATCCTCATCGCCTGCAGGAGCAGGGTTCTTTTTTGTTGCCAAAAAGGATGGTAACCTAAGACCCTGCATTGACTACCGAGGCCTAAACGCAGTAACGATCAAAAATCGATACCCCCTACCCCTAATATCGGAACTATTCGACAGGTTGAAAGGTCCCTCCGAATCCGAATATGGGAACGGGTTGGATGTAAAACTGCGTTTAACACTAGAGATGGGCATTACAAGTACTTGGTCATGCCCTTTGGTTTGTGTAACGCCCCAGCGGTGTTCCAAAACTTTAACGAAATCTTCAGGGATCTGCTTTACCAATTTGTTGTCATCTACCCGGATGATACATCCTCATCTTTTCAGATAGTCTGTCGGTTCACAGAGACCATGTCCGGATTGTACTTCATCGCCTTCGAGAAAATAATCTGTACGCCAAGCTGGAGAAATGTTATTTTGAATGTTCTGAAGTCCTGTTTCTGGGATGCTTCGTCTCTAACATCAGTCTTCGTATGGATCCTGGGAAGGTCTCTGCCATTACCAACTGGCCTCTTCCTGCCGGCCTCAAGGCCAGGCAGCGCTTTCTTGGGTTCACTATTACAGGCAGTTCATTAGGAATTACTCTATTGCTGCGCCAATTATCGCCTTGCCCAAGAAGGGTGCTAATGCCAAGGAGTGGGCCCCCGAATCTCTCTGCCTTTTAGGATTTGAAACGCCTTCATTTCTGGACCTTTGTTGGAGGCGACCTGACCCAGGGGATCCATTTTTTATTGAAGTGGACGCTTCCTCAACTGGGGTGGGAGCTGTGCTTCTTCAATCCTTTGGGAAAAAGCGTCTACCATGTGCGTTTTTCTCCAGAAAATTTTCTGAGGGCGCCCTCAGAAGAAGTCCAGGAAGTGACGAAATGTTAGGGACGTGTCGGATAGGAAGTGACGCATGTGCTCCACCAACCGAGGAACCAGGAAGCGTGTGACTGTGGTTACACACAGGGAACGCTCCTGACAGGTTTTCACGACTGGAGGACGCAATCAGGCACAGTGCACTTTGTTATCTTTGCTCAATGTTTATTAAATTTTGGTACGCATGGTTTTAAGGGGATGTTTGGATGGTTCAAATAAAGATGTTTAGCAGTATCACGCTATGTGAGCATTTTTGTTTCTTCTACATATCCTATTGGAACTACTGGGAATAATACTGACATCTGGTGGTCGCTTTGGATATTGATGCAGATTTACTACTATTAATCAAGGCTTTTATTGATTTGATTTCTGGTGAGTGAGTTTTCATTGGGGACCCCAGCACGTGGTGTATCGCTTGGTGAAAGGATTACTACCCTCACAGAATACATCTTGATTATTTATTGGTGGGACTCTGGCTATCAGATCCGTGTTTGAACTTTCTGAAATAGATTAAGAAAGCGACCCTGTTTAATTGGGGTGCACAGCGCTGCTGCAATACTGAAGAGACACTTTATATATTTACATATTTATTATTGTGTATTTATATATTTATCTAATTTAATTGATTCATTATTGCCTATATACATGTTCTACTATTTAAGCAGCTGCTACTAGTCATATAATTATTTATGTGCCGCACATACACCGTTAGAATATTGTACTAAGCGCAGAGCATTGTTGTTTTTTTGGGACGGGCATATACAACATACATTCAAGTACTTACAGAATGCCAAACGATTAAATCCCAGACAAGCCAGGTGGAGTCTCTTCTTTTCCCGTTTTAACTTCACCATTACGTTTAAACCCGGTTCCTGCAACAGTCGGGCTGATGCACTCTCTAGATCTTTTGACATTCAGGATAAGGAGCCTACCATTGAACCTGAGCCGATTATCCCTACTTCATGCATCCTTGCCCATTCTACCACCATGAAGTCAAAAATTCCTACTGGCAAGACCTTCGGCCCCACTGAACTAAGAGCTAAGATCCTTCGTTGGGGACATGACTCCAAGGTGGCAGGTCATGCTGGGTTTCTTCGATCCTTCCTCCTCATCAGTCGCCACTACTGGTGGCCTACTCTCCGTTCGGATGTCAAAGACTAGGGTAAGGCTTGTCATGTCTGTGCCCATTCCTCCATGCAGGCTCCTGCTGGTCTTCTCATGCCCTTGCCCATTCCCAAGGAGCCCTGGTCTCATATAGCCATGGACTTCATCACCGATCTTGCCCCTTCTGAGAAGAATACGGTCATTTGGGTGGTAACTGATCGATTCTCCAAGATGGCCCATTTTGTTCCTCTCCCTGGTTTCCCTTCTGCTCCTGCCTTGCTTCCCATTTTCATACGAGAGATTTTCCATCTTCATGGTGTCCCTTCCCATGTCGTTTTGGACAAGGGTGTTCAGTTTACTTCTCTCTTTTGGAGAGCCTTTTGCAAATCCCTCAACATTACCTTGGATTTTACCTCTTCTTACCATCCCCAATCCAATGGCCAGACTGAAAGGGTTAATCAGGAGTTGGAGGTCTTTCTCCGTACCTTGGTCTCGGCTCATCACGATGATTGGGCATCACTACTCCCGTGGGCAGAGTTCTCCCACAACAATCATGTCAACGTCAGTTCTCAGAAGACACCCTTTGTCACTGTTTATGGAAGACATCCTCAGCTCCCTCTTCCCATGACCTGTTCTTCCGACATCCAAGCTTTGGCTACCATTCAGGAATCATTCAATTCCATGTGGGTTGACGTTCATGATTCCTTCCAGAAAGCTGTCAACAAATTCAAAAGTTTTGCTGATAGTCGCAGGCGTAAGCCGCCTTCTCTACAGCCAGGAGACAAAGTCTGGCTTTCCACCAGGAACACTGCGGGTTCCTTCTCTCAAGTTTGCCCTGGGATTCATTGGTCCTTACAATATAATTTCTAAGCTGAATCCTGTTTGTTTTAAACTCCAGATCCCCATACCTACATGAAGAAATCCCAAATCATCGAACAACCCATCCCCATCCCTCAATGGCAGAAAATATGGGAAGTTACGTCCAAATCCTCATGATGTGTAGAGCAGAGGGAGACGACCTATAAAATATTACTATTTTGGTACAGAACTCCGGAGGTCCTACATAGATACGACCCCAAGGCTACCCAGGTGTGTTGGAGATGCCGTGCTGACATCGGCTCCCATTTTCATATTTTTTGGGAATGCCCCTTTATCCAACCCTTCTGGTCCTCTATTCATACATATTTACAAAACCTTTTTGAAGCTAATCTTCCCTTAAACCCAATCCACTTTCTCCTAAGCTTGCCATTCCCAGGCCTCCCTAAACACGCTCAAAAATTAGCTGGCTTTATCCTTTTGGCAGCCAAACGAGCCATACCCTTGAGATGGTTATCCTCATCCCCACCCACCCTCTAACAAGTCCTGCAAATATTGGAGCAAATTCGCAGAATGGAACACCTCACTGCTACTATTCACGATACACTTCCTGAGTTTTCAAGGATTTGCGATCTGTGGGACCACACAGAGCTCAACCCCGGAAATACTTCCCTCACTCTCCAAGAGCACATTATTCTCTTGAACATATAGGGTAAATGCATGTCCTATTGGTCCCATCCGCATATTCCCCTGGAGATTCCATGGTGCACCCCCCCCCTCTCTTTTCCTTTGTGGGAATCCCATGGAGCGCCTCTGTCTGGTATAGGCGTTCCTGAGACCCCGCTAACCCCGGACCCAGTGAGCAACGACCCCTATCATGTGAACTACTAATATACCTAGACTGCCCCCTCCCTGGGTCTTTTCCCACCCTTGATCCCTACCTACACTTCCTTTTTATGATTTATATACCTGTCTTTTTGTTAACCTGTGAAATTTGGTAACACTGTGACCTGGCTTTTGAAATCTCAACTTATGCTAAATATTTTTCGAATGATTGTACTCACTTTGTACTGACAATTGTTTGACGTTACCTCTCTTTTCTATTTTCTTTGAAACTCTTTAATAAAAATACAATTTATAAAAAAACTCCAGATCCCTAAAAGCCTCAGGATCTCAAACTCCTTTCATGTAACCTTTCTGAAACCCTTAGTTTTCAATAGGTTCTCTCGTCCTCTCCCTACCTAGGCTCCAGTCTCTGATCAGGACTACGAGGTTAGTCAAATTTTGGATTCTCGCTTCTGTAAAGGTGTCCTTCAATATCTTGTGGATTGGAAAGGTTTCGGTCCTGAGGAGAGATCTTGGATTTCTGCATCTGAAGTCTTCGCACCTTGTCTTCTGAGGAAGTTCCATTTGAAATTCCCCTCCAAGCCTGGTCCAAAGCGGGGGAGGGGGAGGCCTCGTAAGGGTGGGGGGTACTATCATGACCTTGCAGTAATACTTTCATGACCTGTCTCTTACCTGGTCTGTGTATCAGCCTTGAGGCTTGTACTCTCACACCTGCATGCTTAAGTAATCTTCCCTCAGTGTGGCTCCACCATAGCCTCAACAGGAACCACTATTTAACACTGTATTCTTTAAACCTGCCTTGCCGTGCAATATTGTGTGTTTGGCTTCCTGTTTCCTGCTTGCCGTGTGCTCTAAGTTTGTCTCTGTTGTGGATCTTGGTGTGTTCCCGACTATACCTGTCTGCTTGTGACCCTGACCTTTTGGCGTCTTCTCGACTATCCCTGTTTGCCTGTGACCCTGATCTTTGGTGTGTTCTCTGTTATCCTTGTCTGCTAGTCGCTCCGACATTTGGCTACCTCCTTACTATCCCTTGCTGTCCTGGGCTGCTGTTTCCTCTCCATCCTCCTGTAGTCTACCATGAGCGTGAGCTGGGGGATGCGACCTGGAGTCAGTTGCAGCCCAGTCCATCCTCAATACTAGAGGCTCTGGTGAACACCTGCTGGCTCTTAAATTCCCCAGGGCGCGGAGTCTATGTTCTAACTCCCTGTGGGATCCATTTTGGTGCTCCAGGGGACCTGCCTTCCTGAACCACCCCGAGTTCCATCCGCAGCAGTCAGCCTTAGGGTCCACTATCTTAGCGGTGCACTCCTGACCCCAACGGGGTGCATCTGTCACCTGGACTCAGGTGACCTGACAAGCATCCCCTCTTTTAACAACACTTTGTAAATGACTGGGAACCGAGGCGGCCAGTTGCTGGAGTTGCGCTAAATATTTTCACTTGGTTAAAAGGTCTGGACTGCAGGCAGGCCAGTTAAGCACTCAGACACTACTACAAAGCCATGGTGGTTTCATTGATGCAGTATGCTGTTTAATTGTCCTGCTGCAATATGCAAGGCCTTCCCTGAAATAGATGTCTGGATGGGAGCATATGCTGCTCTAAAACCTGGATATATCTTAACATTGATGGTGCTTTTCCACATGTGCAAGCTGTCCATTCCATATGCATTAATGTACTCCCATACCATCAGAGATGTAGGCTTTTGAACTAAGCGCTGATAACAAGCTGGAAGGTTCCTCTCCTTATTAGTTTGGAGGATGCCGGGCTCATGGTTGCCAAAAGGTATGTCAAATTTCATGTTGTGATGTAGCTTTGAAACAAATCAAGCTCCCTAAAATTAAAAGCATATGTTCAGTTTGTAAAACTATTCCACTACGCTACATAAAAGTTGCACTATGTGATACAATTTTAATCAGCTAACTTTGTTGATTATATTTTGAGGTAAAAGTACAGATGTGTGCAAATTACATTAATACTATGTACTTAAAAATTACAGGAAAAAGCAATGAGTTAGATTTTTTTAAATTATTTATTCCCAATATAAAATAAGGGAATAGAATATACAATATGTGCTCAAAGGCTGTGCAGTGAAGGAAATCTAGTCCTGCATTTGTCTAAAAAAAATATATGCACTAATCATCTACAGCAGTGGTCTCCTGACACCGACATCAATGATGGGTCACTATTCCTGACACCAATGATGGGGCACTATACTTTCCACTGATACCAATGATGGGCACTATTCCCGCCACTGACACCAATGACAGAGCACTATTCCTGCCACTGATACCAATGATGGGGCACTATTACTCCCATTAATACCAATGATGGGCAATACTCCTCCCATGGACACCAAAGATGCTTTGTATACTTCCACTGATGCCAAGACAATTTACTCCCAATGATAACAGTCTGGCCCCCATAAAATCTGAAGGACAGTAAACTGGCTCATTGTTTAGAAAGTTTGGAGACCCCTGATCTACAGTATATGGTTGGGACATACTATATATGTATCTGAGCTGTATATTAAGCGGTTTAGCTGGAGTTTCAACATTAAACTTTTATATAATATCATTCTAATCATTTTGGTAAATATCAGATCGATTCAGTTTACAAGCAGATATAAATTCAGCCAGGAGAAACATTTCATAGTCATAAAATAATATCAAACGTTATCTAATTAAGTTTTTTTTCTTCTTAAGCAGACTCCTAACCTGGATTTCTATCAAAACAAGAAGCGTTTTGAGCCAAATGGTCAGTGATGATTGTGGAAAACTGTAGAACTTTTTTTTAGCATTCTCTATATCTCCTGGCAATAACTATAATTAGTTTATTTTTCTACTTCTGTCTCCTTGTTCAGTAGGTACTGTATATACAGTGCCTTGAAAAAGTATTCATATCCCTTGAAATTTTCCACATTTTGTCATGTTACAACCAAAAACTTAAATGTATTTTATTGGGATTTTATGTGATAAACCAACACAAAGTGGCACATAAATTGTGAAGTGGAAGGAAAATGATAAATGGTTTTCAATTTTGTTTACAAATAAATATCTGAAAAGTGTGGCGTGCATTTGTATTCAGCACCCTTTACTCTGATACCCCCCAACTAAAATCTAGTGGAACCAATTGCCTTTAGAAGTCACCTAATTAGTAACTAGAGTGTACCTGTGTATAATTTAATCTCAGTATAAATACAGCTGTTCTGTGAAGCCCACAAAAGGTTTGTTAGAGAACCTTGGTGAACAAAAATCATGAAGGCCAAGGAACACACCAGACAGGTCAGGGATAAAGTTGTGGAGTTTAAAGCAGGGTTAGGTTATAAAAAAAATATCCCACGCTTTGAACATTTCACAGAGCACTGTTCAATCCATCATCCGAAAACGGAAAGAGTATGGTACAACTGCAAACCTACCAAGACATGGCCGTCCACCTAAACTGACAGGCCAGGCAAGAAGAGCATTAATCAGAGAAGCAGCAAAGAGGCCCATGGTAACGCTGGAGGAGCTGCAGAGATCCACAGCTCAGGTGGGAAAATCTGTCCACAGGACAACTATTAGTAGTGCACTCCACAAATCTGGCCTTTATGGAAGAGTGGCAAGAAGAAAGCCATTGTTGAAAGAAAGCCATACGAAGTCCCATTTTCAATTTGCGAGAAGCCACGTGGGAGACACAGTAAACATGTGGAAGAAGGTGCTCTGGTCAGATAAGATCAAAATTGAAATTTATGGCCTAAAAGCAAAACGCTATGTGTGGCGAAAACTAACACTGCACATCACCCTGAACACACCACTCCCACCATGAAACATGGTTGTGGCAGTATTATGTTGTGGGGATGCTTTTCTTCAGAAGGGACAGGGAAGCTGGTCAGAGTTGATGGGAAGATGGATGGAGCTAAATACAGGGCAATCTTAGAAGAAACTCTATTAGAGTCTGCAAAAGACTTGAGACTGGGGTGGAGGGTCACGTTCCAACAGGACAACAACCCTAAACATACAGCCAGAGCTACAATGGAATGGTTTATATCAAAGCATATTCATGTATTAGAATGGCCCAGTCAAAGTCCAGACCTAAATCCAATTGAGAATCTGTGGCAAGACTTGAAAATTGCTGTTCACAGATGCTCTTCATCCAATCTGACAGAGCTTGAACTATTTTGCAAAGAAGAATGCGCAAAAATGTCACTGCTGGTAGAGACATTCCCAAAAAGACTTGGAGCTGTAATAGCAGAGAAAGGTGGTTCTACGAAGTATTGACTCAGGGGGGCTGAATACAAATGCACACCACACTTTTCACATATTTATTTTTAAAAAATGTTGAAAACCATTTACCATTTCCTTCCACTTCACAATTATGTGCCACCTTGTGTTGGTCTATTATATAAAATCCCAATAAAATACATTTACTTTTTGGTTGCAACATGACAAAATGTGGAAAATTGCAAGGGGTGTGAATACTTTTTCAAGGCACTGTACTATTAGGCATTTGCTGTCAGTGCTTAGGGCAGCTGGGTTAGGAGTGGGAGAACCAAGACTTAAAATCTATAAATTGTGA
Source organism: Lithobates clamitans (assembly GCA_037952925.1). Lineage (NCBI taxonomy): Eukaryota > Metazoa > Chordata > Amphibia > Anura > Ranidae > Lithobates > Lithobates clamitans. Next base: position 616,229 of record JBBGZY010000052.1, on the reverse strand, counting down.
TAACTTTTCTTTTTTTTTTTGTTTCCATCTCCTATCCCCCTCTGGACAATTATGGCTAAAAAAGTCCAACTCTGGGAAACTTGAAAATTATCCCTTGCAGTGGGGCTGCACCCACACAGCAGAGGGTAATTGCTTGTTGAGGTCTAGGAGACTTAATAAAATAGGTTTACCTACCCTATCTGTTGTGCCGCTAGACTGGTCCATGCAGCATCTTCTACTCTACATTCCAGTTGTCTCAGGTCCTAATATCATCAAGAGCAATTCAGGATGTATAGTCTTGCAATGGGCATGATAATTCAAAGAGATAGTTCACCATTGGAGCGTGGGGGAATCCCACCTGCTGGGTGAGCTAAGGATCAGGTTAGGTGAAAACAATTCTCCTCTCTCCTAGACAAAATGAGCAATTCATCTTTCAACTGCAAGGGATCATTTTCAAGTTTCCTGCAGTTGGGCTTTAATTCATCAAGAGGACTTTTTGGGTGTAAGGGATGTAGAGGAGTCAGAAGATAAAGAAAACAAACCATTTCTCCTCTCTCTTTAATGCCCTGTACTGTTAAAAAATAGATATAAAGTGCTGGTTCCAATACAGCCTAGCATTGTTTTTTACTAAAATAATCACATGGCACAAGGGGCAAGGCTTAGCTAAAGAGAGTCATCATTCAGGAGTGCCATGGGAGCCTGGTGCCTTAAAGCCCATTTCTGGGAAAAGCTTGTGAAAAAAATATATGCTGCATCTTCAGAAGCCTTTTTTTCCACTCATCTCCCTCCATGTGCATGTTTTGCCAGTGCCACTTTTGGAAATGATGCCCAGTGGATCCAGTACTGCAGTCTGTGCCTGCATCGAATGGTTGCCTCTTCCCAATTTCATCAGGCTGTGAAGTCTGAGGGGACCCTGCCACTGGACATCAATAGGAAGTGCCCATATCACTTAGGTAGCGACGTGGACACCCAAAGATAGATATTCCTGCTCTGTAGTGAAAAAGATAGAAGACTAGAGACCAACAGATTAGGGTGAATATTTTATTTTGAGCTTTTGGTTGGGAATGTTTAAAAACTACGAAAATAGTTGGGGGGGGCAAATTAATGCTGAGTTCAAATTTATTATAGCCACTGCCATTTTTAAAAAGCTATTGAATAGAAGAGCAGAGAAAAGCTAAATGGATGTGCACAACAACCATTTCCCTACCAGCTCTAATTTTCTAGTGCAGGTTAAAGCAGACTTTCATCTTCTTCCGCTACTTCCCTCCACTCCACCCCTCCTTCCATCTGCTGTATGTAATGCATTGTTTCTACCTTTTTTTTGTAAAAATGTCTGACCCTGCCTCTCCATGCACATCAGTCACCATAGGCAAATGAAGTGCACACTACCCGCTGTGCCTCCTGGGATATGTACATAACATATCCCAAGAGGCATAGCCTCCTATTCACAAAAGGTGGAGCGTCATCGGGAGGCCCGCTCACTGAACCAGGAAGAGCTGGTGGGCCTCTCAATGACGTCAGAAAGGACATGGCGGAGCAGGACAGAGCTGTGGCCAGGCATGAGAGGATCTCAGCATGACATTGCTGGATCCGCTGGATGGGCAAGTATCTGAATTCTGCAGATACCACCTTAAAGCAGAGTTCAAGTCATTTTTTGTTTATTAAATGTCAGTAGCTACAAAAAGTGTAGTTGCTGACTTTTAACAACCAACCACTTACCTGTCCCACGATCCAGTGGTGCACTCACCCCAGCCTTTTTCATCCAGTGCCCTCCCTCGGCAGCACCAGCATCTTTACCATCTTTACTATGGGGACCTGGCTGTGACAGCTTGCGGCTTCACAGCTGGGTGCCCACAGCGCATGGGAGAGTGGCGCTGCGCTCTGTGACTGGTCCCAAAGTCTTCTGGGACCTGTGATGCGTCCCAGAAGACTTTGGGATGGAGAACTTCCACTTCTGATCACCTAAAGCGACCAAAACAGAAGTGGGAGCGGGTACCTGTCAAAATCAGGTACTCGCTCCCCCCTCCTCCCCAAAAGCTCAGTTTCACAAACAGAAGCTGGGGAGGAGGCCTTAAAGCGAAACTTTCCTGTTTGGGTGAAGCTCCGCTTTAAGGTAAGGGGGGATGTAATAAAATAAAAAACAGGGGTGGCGGGTGCAGATCCTCTTCAAGCTAATGAAGGCAAGCAGATAACTGGTTATTACAGGCCACAATGATTTCAGTGTTACCTTTGGGTTTTTGTGGTTGTATGAACAATGTGAATTGTTTCTTCTTTTATAGGTGTAAATATAGAGGACCTGCTTACTAAATGGAAAGATGATTATAAAAGGCTGGAGGTGAATCATTCCTATATTCAATGGTGAGTTATCATTTATTACTTAAAAGCGGAAGTAAAACCACCAAACTAAATTTGAAAATTTGGGCCCTCGGGAGGTTTTTTAGCACGATGTGCAAGCATACACAGCATATTAGCACATCATGGCAGACCTAACAAAGCAGTCCCTTCCAGCACCACAATGTCAGCGCTCCCCTCCATCTTCTTTCAGTTTTTTTCTGAGTTTGAGGTCTTTGGCCACTTGAGATAACTCGCACCCATACACATGGAAGTTTCTTTTGTCCCACCACAGGCTTGAGATGGTACGTGCGCGGCTTAATGTAAACTAGTGGAAAAAAGTGCTGACAAGCTGGTAGAAGCATCGGTGACAGAAGATGAAGATGCTGTCTTAAAAAAAAAAAAAAAAAAAAGAAAAAGCTTGGCTGTCAGCAATGATTTTTTTTTACGTAATTTACTTCTACTTTAAAGTGCAATTCCACTTTTAAAAAATATGTTACCCAACATTGTAAGAAATATAAAAAGCAGCTCTTGCTGCAATATTCACCTCCTATCTGTTGTCCCCTGTCAGAGTTATTCACTTCTAGTTTATGCACAGAACTAAAATAAATAAAATACATTTCATGTATATATTTAATATTGCATAAAAAGTGCCTTGAAAAAGTATTCACACCCCCTTGAAATTTTCCACATTTTGTCACGTTACAACCAAAACCGTAAGTGTATTTTATTGGGATTTTATGTGGGAGACCAGGGGTCTCCAAACTTTGGCCCTACAGTTGTTCAGGAACTACAGTTCCCATCATGCCTAGTCATGTCTGTGAATGTCAGTTTTACAATGTCTCATGAGACGTGTAGTTAAGCAACAGCTAGAGGGCTGTAGTTTGGAGATCTCTGTGATAGACCAACACAAAGTGGCAGGAAAATGATAAATGGTTTTTAAATAAATATCTGAAAAGCATGGTGTGCATTTGTATTAAGCCCCCTTCACTCTGATACCCCTAACTAAAATCTAGTGCAACCAATTGCCTTCAGAAGTCACCCAATTAGTAAATAGAGTCCACTTGTGTGTAATGTAATCTCAGTATATATACAGCTGTTCCATGAAGCCCCCAGGGGTTTGTTAGAGAACCTTAGTGAACAAACAGCATCACGAAGGCCAAGGAACATACCAGACAGGTCAGGGATAAAGTTGTGGAGTTTAAAGCAGGGTTAGGTTATAAGAAAATATCCCAAGCTTTGAACATCTCACAGAGCACTGTTCAATTCATCATCCGAAACTGGAGTATGGCACAACTGCAAACCTACCAAGACATGGGCGTCCACCTAAATTGACAGGTCGGGCAAGGAGAGCTTTCAGAGAAGCAGCCAAGAGGCCCAGGCAACTGAATGAGCTGCAGAGATCCACAGCTCAGGTGGAGGAATCTGTCCACAGTATTAGTCGTCTGCCCCACAAATCTGGTCTTTATGGAAGATTGGCAAGAAGAAAGTCATTGTTGAAAGAAAGCCATAAGAAGGTCTATTTGCAGTTTGCAAGCCATGTGGGGGACACAGCAAACGTGTGGAAGAAGGTGCTCTGGTCAGATAAGACCAAAATTTAACTTTTTGGCCTAAAAGCAAAATGCTATGTGCGGCAGAAAACGAACACTGCACATCACCCTAAGCACATCATCCCTACCGTGAAACATGGTGGTGGCAGCATCATGTTGTGGGGATGCTTTTCTTTAGCAGGGACAGGGAAACAGGTCAGAGTTGATGGGAAGATGGATGGAGCCAATTACAGGGCAAATTTTAGAAGAAAACCTGTTAAGACTCTGCAAAAGACCTGAGACTGGGGCGGAGCTCCACTTTCCAGCAGGACAATGACCCTAAACATACAGCCAGAGCTACAATGGAATGGTTTGGATCAAAGCATATTCATGTGTTAGAATGGCCCAGTCAAAGTCCAGACCTAAATCCAATTGAGAATCTGTGGCAGGACTTTGCTGTTCACAGATGCTCTCCATCCAATCTGACAGAGCTTGAGCTGTTTTGCAAGGAAGAATGGGCAAAAATTTCACTCTAGATTTGCAACGTTGATAGAGACATCCCCAAAAAGCCTTACGGCTGTAATTGCAACGAAAGGTGGTTCTACAAAGTACTGACTCTGGGGGGCTGAATACAAATGCACGCCACACTTTTCATATACTTATTGTTAAAAAGTTTTAAAAACCATTTATTATTTTCCTTCCACTTCACAATTACCGCTGTGCCATAAAATATTGCAACAACTGCCATTTTATTCTCTAGTGTCTCTGCTAAAAAATCTATATATAGATTTGGATGATGTTTGGAAGTTCTAAGTAATTTTCTAGCAGATTTTAACTTGTAAGCAAGTGTCAGAAAAAGGCTTAGTCTTTAAAGTGATTGTATAAAGGTTTGTTTAACCTGTGGCTTTGTGTAAGTAAAAGGCAGGCTTGATCCACCCACTGGACAATTTTTAGGCATTCTGCTAAGGCACCCTTGAAAAAACCTGAAGGCACCCTGGTTGAAAAAGGCTGATCTAAACTACTATATTGAATAAAAGCCTGTTGGGCTTAGAGCTGCATAACTACAGCACTTTTTAGAGTCGAATATGTTTTTAAGTTTTACAAGGTAAAACAATGCCAAAAAATATACAGTAGTACGTTCAATACATCAATAACATGAAAAAAAGCCAGTCTGCCTATTTAGCATACTTTGGATATAGGCCGGTTCAATATAGATACATAAGTATATGTTAGTTCGGCTTGATTTCTGTGTAGTAAATTGTAAAATATCCATAGTATAATACAACCAAAAATCACTTGTTTTAAGGCCTTGTTACATGAATCAAGAAAGAGAGGGGAAGAAGAGGATAGAGAGGAACAGAGAGGGAGGGAAACGAGGGGAGAAAATAGGTAGGGCTGAGGGAAGTCAAGACAGATGAGCAGGCCCTGGTGCAGCACATTGGAGGGTCTGGGCAGAGTCCATTAAATTAGGTGGTGTTAGCAAGGTTTTTAGGGTATCTGAGGTGGAATAATCAATCCAGATAAGCTATAGGGTTTTGAATTTATCAAAGGTATCATTATCTAGGGCTATCATCTCTTCCATTCGCATAATATCGTTGACAATAGAGATCCAAGAGGACAGAGGCGGCGTAGTAGTGGTTTTCCAAAAGAGGGGTATAAGTTGTCTAGTTGCTGAAAGAAAAAAAATCGAAGTAGGGTTCGTTTTTGCGAGGGTATGGAGCCCGGAAGCATGGACAACAGTGCTACTTCTGGCGTGCGTACCGTTGGCCTATCGTAAAGGCTACTATATATGGCAAAGACCTGGGACCAAAGGGGCTGTATGGGATTGCAGTCCCACCATATATGGATAGCTGCCATCTGTTTCTCCACATCTCCAACAAGACGTAGGGGTGGATGGAAAAATTCTATGGAGTGATTGGGGGTCCCTGTACCACCTAGCCAAAAGTTTAAAGTTCTTCTCTTGTGTGTAACAAGAGATGGAGGATGTGTGTGTGTGTGAAGTGGAATGACTTTTGCCAGTCAACCAGTGAGAGGTCCCTTCCCAGATCCATAGCCCACCTCCTCGTGTAAGGTGGAAGTTGTTCGTGGGTCAGCGAGTGTAGTAATTTGTAAATAGTGGAGAGTAAATGGATGGATGAATGAGTTTGCAGTGGGCCAGGTGGCCGTAAATATGAGCCCACTGTGTTGGATCTCACTCCCTGGGGGAGATTAGGATGATCAAAAAGTGAAGTAAGTGGTGAGGGGTCTGTGGACAGCAATGTTGATAGTCCCTTTTTGTACCACAGGTATAGTGCCGCAGTCATTAATAGGGAAGAGTTTGATAGGATAGACAGTTTTTGACCATATCCCCAAAGCAAAGCCCAAAGGTCAGAAATAGAGAGATCCTGTTCTATGGCAGTGGATGCCTTGGGGAATGGGCGAGGGAACCACTCGAGGATCCTAGAGAGGACGGCAGCCCTGTGGTACATTTCAAAGTCTGGGAGACCCATTCCGCCTCGTATTTTAGGGTATGTTAAAGTATGGCGGATGGGGGACATTCCTTGTTGCCAGACGAAGCGTATGGACATTGATCTCAGAGAGGTAAAGAATTGTTTAGGGATAATTATAGGTATCGTCTTGAATCCGTAGAGTAATTTAGGGAGGGTGTCCATTTTAAGTGTATTGATGCGACCAAACCAGGTTAGCGGTGTCGTGTTCCAAATATCTAACTCTTTCCGTATACGTGATAGAAGGGGGAGGTAGTTAAGATTGTAGAGATCTGACAAGTTGGATGGGATTATAATAGCAAGATAGGAAATGCCCTTTGATCCCCATTGAAATGGAAAGTTGGTCTGTACTTGTGTAAGGGTAGAGGGTGGTAAGGATATGTTGAGGGCCTCTGTCTTAGACACGTTAAGCTTAAAATTGCTCAGATCTCCAAATCTACGAAACTCCTGCATTAAAGAGGGTAGTGATGTATGAGGTTGTTGAAAATAAACGAGGAGATCATCGGCATAGAGCGAAAGTTTATATTCAGATGATGGCGTCTGTATCCCGTTATATTGCTATTCTGTCTAATGGCTGTTGCCAGGTGTTCCATCACTAAAACGAAAAGTAGGGGGATAGAGGACACCCCTGCCTAGTTCCGTTCAAGATTTGAAATGAAGTGGATGAGGAGCCATTGACCAGGACAGAGGCTGTGGGATTAGAATAGAGCGTCATCACTCTGGATGTAAATGAGGGACCGAGTCCAATCTGTTCCAGAGAGAGGTGCAAAAACTGCCAGTTGACCCGGTCAAATGCCTTCTCTGCATCAAAAGAGAGGATACATGCCTTTAGGTTGTGTCTACGGATGTAGGAAAAAAGGTGGATAATTTTTGTGGTATTGTCCCTGGCTTCTCTACCAGGGACAAAGCCCACTTGGTCCCTGTGTATGATAGAGGGTAGGAGGGGTGAAAGGCGATTTGCTAGAATCTTTGCAAAGAGTTTAACGTCTAAGTTAAGGAGAGAAATAGGCCTATAACTAGTACATTGGGAGGGGTCTTTCCCTGGTTTGGGTATGACTGAGATAGTGGCAGAAAGAAGGGACTTAGAGGGGGGGTGGTCGTCATCAAAATAGTTGAACGCCGCAGTAAGAAGTGGGGCTAGGGAATGGGCGAAAGATTTGTAAAATCTGGGGGAGAAGCCATCAGGTCCCGGGCATTTTCCCGGTTTCAATTCCCTAAATAGCTAACAGAAAATTCGACGTTGTCAAGGGGTCATCTAGTTCCGTAGAAGCAGAAGGATCTATTTGTGGTGGGGCCGTTTTCCGAAATGTAATTTTCCATGTCAGGGAGTCGTGTATCATGTTCTTGAGACTGTTCAGGTCGTGTGGGGAGATTGTATAGTTGAGAGTAATAGTGTTGAAAAGCATCTGCAATGCCCCTGGGAGTTTGAATCTTTTGTTGGCCAGCAGTGCAAATGTATGGTATGGGGCATCATGGAGGACGAGGATGGAGGACCTTAGCCAGGTGTTGCCCGCACTTATTGGCCAGCATGTAATGGCGGTTTCGCCCTTTATCTCTAGCTATAAGGGTGTTTGCGTCTAAGATGCGGAGCAATTCTCTGCGGGCATTGGAGAGATCTACAAAGGTCCAGTGATTAAGGTCTTTCTTGTGTGCAATTTCTAGGGAATGGATAGAAGACAACAGTCTGGTGATATCGGTCGATCTAGCTTTCTTTAGCCGGGCGCCATGTTGGATGAAAATTCCCCGTAGCACACATTTTTAGGGCTTCCCATTTAGTGAGTGGGTTGGTGTCGTCTGAGCGGTGATCCTGAACAAAGTTCCGGATCGACTGCTCAATAGCTGTCACACAAGGGGTATCTTTTAATAGGTTGTCATTTAAGCGCCATGAAAATGTCCTGTGGGATTTGGGTGGATGGGCCAAGCTTAAGTGTGCGAGGGCATGGTCCGACCAGAGAATATTACCAAGGGACGCCTGCAGAGGAATATCAAGTAGGGATTGGGACACGAGAAAATAGCCAATACGACTGTAGGAATTATGGGCAACCGAATAGCAGCTGTAATCTCTCTCGAATGGGTGTTGCACCCGCCAAACATCCACTAGTTGGGCAGAGTGCAAGAGTGATTTTATGTGTATAAGGGTGGAGTGTGGGATGGAGGACCTACCGGAGGAGGTGTCTACGGCTGGCGAGAGGTTCACATTAAAGTCTCCACCTAGAATGAAACAGGGACCCCCAAACGAGAGTAATTTGTCTATGATCATAGAAAAAAAGCTCCCCTGGTCCTGGTTCGGTCCATATACATTAGCAACTGTGAAAATAGAAGAGTTAGATTTTAGTTTAAGGAAAAGAAAACGACCTGCAGGGTCTATCAATGAGTCTAGAACTTCTGGATGAAAGGATTTGTGAAAAGTTATTGACACCCCTTTGGACTGGTGGGTTGGTGCTATGGTACCATTGGTGGTAATGGGGGTTGTTCAGGGTTGGGATGGCCAAGCTCTTTAAATGCGTCTCTTGTAGGAGTAAGATTTGGGATTTAGCTTTATGAAAGTAATATAATACCTGGCTCCTTTTCTCTGGGATATTAAAGCCCCTGCAGTTAAAGGAGGCTAAAGTTATATGATCTAATGGAGACATGGAAGCGGTGGAGTGGAAGAGTGCCCAGATTCCTCTGCTAGATCCCTAATGACCCATGTGTGCCCCAGGGCCTGCTCAGTAGGGGGGGGGGGGGGGGGGAGAGGAGAGCGGAAGACAGAGAGGGCAAGTACAGTTAAAGAAAAGGAAAGAAGGAAATGAGGAAATCAAGAAAGGTGGACAGGAACCGTCTCCAGTGTGTAGAAACGAAGTACATCCGAAGGGCGGACATAAAGAGCCAACTTGAAAGACACAAGTAAAAGAGGGGTGAAACCACAAAGTGGCAACCTGAAAATAATCATGAAGTATAATGGCATAAAAAATAAAAAAAACATGCTAACAAAAACAGTGCAGTAATAAGCACTATTGGTCCTTTGTGGGGTTTAAACGTGGTAAGCGCACGGAGCGCCTGCCGGTCCCGGGGTCCCCACCGTATAAATAACAACAGTAACCTAGTGACAACGCTCACATACAACCTTAACCATGTATCTTGTGTGATGGGCTTAGCCTGGCACATCTGCCTTTCTTCCACACTATGGTTGAAGTGCCCAACAGGGATCGAGGGCCTCTCATGCACTAAGATAGTACATGCGATGCTGTAGAGGTGGGAGAAAACGACAAGAGGTGGCGGCCATACTCTCTCTCAGGCAGGTTCAATTTAAGCTTAGTGTGGAAGGAAAGCATTAGTGTAGTAAATATATACCTGAAAAGAAAAAATGGATATAATAAAGAAGACACCAAAATCAAAAATGTAGGAATAAACAAACCTTCCCATACCAACACCAACCCGCCTCCCCTCTCCCCCCTCCACAGCAAAAACAATTAACCTATAACCGTGAGGAGTGAGAAAAAATTGCGAAGAACAAAACGTGGAGAAAGGCACAGTAAAAATAACAGAGAACAAAGTCCGTGTGCATCGCATGTGGGCGGTTCTAGGTCAGCAGACCAGAAAACCTGGTGTTAGGGTCAGGGCCCTATTCTGGGGGTGAGCGAATGAGCTCTACTCCATTGAAGGAGCAGGAAAAGAAAAAAGGTAGAGTACTACATTCAAGTGGACATCAATTGTCAGGCGGTTTTTGGGGTGAAGATCTGGGGCGCTTCTGCTTACCGGACTTCTGCCATTGGGGATTGAATGGGAGGCCAGGGGTGGAAGTTGGAAGAGGCCAATCTGGCAAAGAGACCTGTGGAAGCTCCAGGGTGCTCAGGAATCGTGGCAGGTCTCCCAGAGTGCGGAAGAGGGCCGTCTTGCCCTCATGGTGAACTTGCACTTGAAATGGAAAGCGCCATTGATATCTAATTTGCCTCTCCTGCAGGAGTGAAGTTAGGGGCTTCAAGGAGCGTCTCATGGCTAGCGTTTGGCGGGAAAGATCTGGAAGTAGCATAACAGGGGTGTCATTCAGCCTGATGGAATCCTGTGTGCTAGCATGATGTTTTCCTTTACTTTATAAAAGTGGATCCTACATAAAAGTGTCCCGGACAAAAGCAGAGTCAGGGTTTCGTGGGCCTGAGGTCCTGTGCACTCTGTCCAGTTCAATGTGGGTGTCTTTGGGTTGTTGGAGTAGCTGATTGAAAATTGTAGTCACAGCCCCTGCCAGGTCTTTATGCTCAATGATTTCTGGGATACCACAGATTCTAATATTGTTCCGTCTGTTACGGTTCTCAATGTCATCTTGGTGGTACATGAGCTGTTGTATCAGAACAGTATGGGAGTTTAAAGTTTCCTTGTGGGATTGCAAAGTATTGCATATACCTTATGCTCCACGTCCTCTATGCGGGTCCCCATATCTCTTTTAAGCTCTGCAATCTCCTACTTGTAAGTTTTCTCCATGCGGGAGGTGTAATATTCAAAATCAGCTTTAGTTGTGAGGGATCGCAGGTATGTTTGGAGGGATCGCATCTGCGATTCTATGTCCCATCCGTCCCCAGAGCTCAGGGATGCCCGAGAATGGCAGTAGGGGCTGTGAGGGCTATGATGGCCCTGCAATGAGGGCTCTAAGTCTGCTAGTGAGGCAGAACGGCCTCTGGAGCGTACCTGCATGGCGTCTGAGAGCTCAGAGCGGGCGGGGGACGGAGGTGCCGGCGCCATCTTGGGCTTCCCCTGAGCGTTGTAGGCCGCAGAAGCCCGGGTCACAAACTTGCCCAGATCACTTTGGGTACGATCGCTGGAGGGCTTGGGGTGTTCCTTGGGCTTTCCTTTGCCCATCGGTGCGGTATGGAGGCGATGTGAGGCGTAATGTCTGAATTATAGCTTCGTGGAGACCTGCAGGACCGGGAGCTGCTGCAAAGTGCGACCTATTAGATGCTAAAAGTGCTTCAAGAAATGAGAGCGCTCCCCATAGCCCCCCTAAAAAAAAAATGCCTTTTAATATGGAGAAAGAGGGAGACTCTAATGGTTCTGTTATGGGTCCTAGTTATGGCCTGACCACAATAGTGTGTATATATACCCTATTCACCCTACCCTATCCTGCTCACCAGGACAAAACACAGAGCGTGAATGGGGACACAAACACCAATACGATCCTGTCAAAGGTTCTAGCACTTCTCTACTCTACAAAAAGTTTTGGCTTTGGATCCCTTTTAAATACATTTCAGACATCTCAGTTTATGCGTTGCAAGAGTAAATTCCACAAATATGTACAGTTTGTAACTTCTGTTAATAGATTCTTCCTACAAAGGTTGATTTTTTAAACTTGTTTAATGCCTGTTTCACCGCAGGCTGTTTCCATTGCAGAATCATGGGAGAAATCCAAAAGCCAAACCGCTGACAGATCATGAGATTGAGGTACAGTACTCTAGTGGAATGTGCATTCCTTAGATCTTGACACTCTGGATTGTATATACTGTTCTGTAGGATCATAGAACACTAACATGTGTATACTGTACATAACACGGATGCATATTTGAGACCTTTTCTTACCCCAAATACCTTAAATTGTAAAATAAGAGAATAAAAAATTTTTAATATATTTTTTAGGGTTTGATGAGCTTAAAGGGTCAGTTTGCGGTAGATGTTGGAGAGTTAAGCCAATTATAAGGTTGTCTTTTATTTTCTATTATGGAGAATGTACCAGAAGGAGCTGGAGCACTGAATGGCGAGTGGGAGCTCTCAGGTGGACAGTCAAGAAATACAGCAGGGAGAAAAAAAAAAACATAAGAAGCTAGGGGCTGAGTCCACCTAGTTTTACCCATAGGTAAACTATCAGGAGAAAGATGACAATCCTAAATCATTGACAACTGACCATGCACTAGCAGATTTACAAACATTTGTATGAAAATTCTCAGTACATTCAATGACTTGGCAAATGTTGTTCAAAAAGGTACTTCAAAAGTCTGTTTGCTTTTAACAGTTGATTTTGGATTGAATGGACTTTCCCGAATGAAAAACCACATACACTTATGCCCCGTACACACGGTCGGACTTTGTTCGGACATTCCGACAACAAAATCCTAGGATTTTTTCCGTTGGATGTTGGCTCAAACTTGTCTTGCATACACACGGTCACACAAAGTTGTCGGAAAATCCGATCGTTCTAAACGCGGTGACGTAAAACACGTACGTCGGGACTATAAACGGGGCAGTGGCCAATAGCTTTCATCTCTTTATTTATTCTGAGCATGCGTGGCACTTTGTGCGTTGAATTTGTGTACACACGATCGGAATTTCCGACAACGGATTTTGTTGTCGGAAAATTTTATCTCCTGCTGTCCAAATTTGTGTGTCGGAAAATCCGATGGAAAATGTCCGATGGAGCCCACACACGGTCGGAATTTCCGACAACACGCTCCGATCGGACATTTTCCATCGGAAAATCCGACCGTGTGTACGGGGCATTAGAAATTCCTTTGTTGGAGAAAACATTTCCATCCTGCTCTTTTGGATTTTTCTGGTCTGTTTCTTGGTAAAAAATGAATATCGATTTGACCTCACTGACCATTATATAAACAACTGTTTTTAACCACTTAATGACCGTGCTATAGCCAAAAGACAGTTACAGCACAGTCGTCCAGTTCTAGACATTCTCCCAGAACCACGTCACCTGCGGCATGCATCGGGCACACTCTGTTACCGCTGTGTCATCGGTGCCCTGACATTTCAGTGCCGCCTATCATTGCACATCAGTAAAGAAGAAAAATTACTTTTTTTACAAAATTTTATAACAGAAGCGAAGAAAAACTTTTTTTCAAAATGCTTACCAAAAAATAAAAAACCCAATACGGATTAAATACCACCAAAAAAAAGCTTTATCTGTTTAAAAAATATGATACATTTAATTTGGGAACAATGTTGCATGAATGCGCAATTGTCATTCAAAGTGCGTCAGCACTGAAAGCTTAAAATTGACCTGGGCAGAAAGGGGGTGAAAGTGCCCAGTATTGAAGTGGTTAAAGTGGTGTTCTGGCCGAAATTATACTTTTTAAATAAGAATACCCCTATAATACACAAGCTTAATGTATTCTAATAAAGTTAGTCTGCAAACTAAGGTCTGTTTTGTTAGTTTATAGCAGTAGTTTGTTATTTTATAAACTTACAGCAGGCCGTGGCCATCTTAAGTGTGGGCATCTGAAGCCAGACTGTATTTCTTCCTGGATCTCATCCTTGCAGATCTTGCACATGCTCACTGCAGCACAAGCAGTGTAATAGGTTTCAGGTCAGGTTCCCATAGCAACGGCAGTTTCAGAGGAAGTTGCCGCCCTTTCCCAGAAGGCATTGCAAACAGGAAATGATGCGATGGGCCGCGGCCAGGGAGGAGGAAGTGAAAAATGAATACAGCAGATATACAGTAGGTGCTGAGAAAAAAAATAAAAACATATCCAATTTGTTTACAGTGCACAGTTTAGTGAGGGATGCTGAAGAGTTGTAAAAGTGGGTGGAACTCCACTTTAAGCAAAAAATTTCAAACAAAAACCTACTAGTGTATGGCCAGATTAAGTCAGCAGTGGACTCTTCACATCTCCACTCTGACCTGAGACAAGTACCATATGCAGCCAGAGAAATCAGATGAAACCCTCTACTCCTTATCAGCATACTTTTAACAGGTCAGCAGCTCAAAGCTAGATTTTTCCCTGACAAGTTTTCTAATCTCTCCACTCACTGGTTTCACTGGTCATAATCAGCCAGTGTTCTGTTGAGATGTGCCCCTCATCGAATAGTACCCGGGATGTACTGCGCATGCGTCGTACGGAACAGCGCAACAGCTGATTTGCCGACGTAACCAGGGTGCATGCGCACATCGTAGGAGGCATCTCTCCATGGGAGATACTATTTCACAGGCACAATTTAAACCTATACAAACAGTGGAGGGAGGACCGTAGTTGTCAGATTGTGCATTGCTGCTGCTGGAGGGAGCCTAGTGGCTGTGTTGAAGAGCTGGTTTTGTCTGTGTTGCAACCCACCCTGTCACACAGGCAAAACCGGCTGTTCAACACAGCAAACCCGCCCTGCAACACAGACAAAACCAGACCATCAGCGCACTGTAAAGCTGCCCAGCAACAGCGAGTCACAATGTGAGAACTACAGTCTCCCCCCGCTGTTTATATAGGTTTCAATTGTGTCCATGAAATGGTATCTCCCATTGAGAGATGGCTCCTACAATGTGCTCTTGCGCCCTGGTCACGTCACTCCAGCTGATCGGCAAATCAACCAAAGTGCGGCTCCATCCTGCGCATGCACTATTTGATGAGGGGCACTTCGCCAGAACACCGTCAAGTTGAGAGGCCACCCCAAGACATGAAAGTTCCACACAGTCATGTAAAATGGCATTGGGAAGCTATTGTCTCATGTTTGAGGGTGTTTTAAAGCCCAACATCACCTTGTGCATAAATATTACAGCATTTTTCAAAACAGGAAATCAACTAGGCTTGCAATACTTACCTCCTCACTTCCAAGTGGAATGATGCTCAAAGTCATCAAACCCACGTTATGCGAGTCTGGTCATCACTTCAGCCGGGACTCATAGTACTCATGGACAGCTCCCATATCATTAGGCAAGTGCTGCACCGCCAGCAGGAAGGACCATCCACAGCCACCACCACCACTGGAGAAGAGGTAGAACTTCTTCTGACCAACCTGAAGACTGCAGGATGAAAAGCAACTATAAAGGGACTCTAAGAAAAAAAAAAAAAAAAAACATCAGAGGGTTTTCAGGTAAGTAGAGGGGTGAAGTAGGGAAAAAAAAAAAAAAAAAGAAGAAAAGGGGTTGAGCTTCAAATCTGCTGACATACAGTATGTTAAAAACTACTTGTATAATCTGTGTATAATCCCAACTAGATTTACTGTTCAATTTATAATCAATAAAGTAAACCAATGCACTACATAGTTGTTGGTAGATCTAAAGGGCATTGTACAATCAGATCGTAATATGTGTTTTAGGGAATGCATAGACCAAATCTGAGCTCGGTTTTTGACACCATGCCCCTTACATATATTACTACACCTTCTAGGCAATGAAAGAAGATACAGCAGTCATGGACAGATTTCTAAGAGCTTATGAACTGATGTTGGGCTTCTATGGGATTAAACTTAAAAACAAAGGGACTGGAAGTGTTACACGTAACAGTAATTACTCGGAACGATTTGAAAACCTGAACAAGTTAGTACCAATTTTATGTTTATGTAATGGGCCCTTAGAGGGATAGCATTATTCTTCCATAAGGAGTTACCTGCATAGTCTTCTGTCTCTGATTAATGGATTCCAGCAGTCAAGAGAGAGAATGTTGAGTTATGCGGTGTGGTGTAGTAAACTGGAGACTAAGTGGGTAAATGGTGATGTTCTTCTTCTCTCCTAAATAGTCAATGAATTAGAAGTCACCATTAAGTGACACTAAACTCTAGTAGTTTCAAAAGAAAAAAATTCTATTCATATAGTCTGAATTTAAAAATGTACATTATATGACAGAGGACACAGCCGATCTGCTCCCCCTTCTCCCCTCCCCTGTGTGCTCCGCGGGCAGTCAAGTGTGAAGCCAACAAGCTCACATTTCCCGGAGAGGGGAGGGGGGAGAAGGGGGAGCAGATCAGCTGTGACCTCTGTCATCCCGTGTGAGAGAGGACGGACAGAGGGGGAGATAAAACTGTCAATGCTGGGGTCTCTGTGCTGCTGTTCCATGAGAGACACGCTCTGCGCTCAGAGCCGTGCTGTCCTGAGAAGGCAGACGGCACTGATAGGAGGCATTTATGGGCACTGATAGGAGGCACCGATAGGAGGCACCAATGTGCACTGATAGGCAGAACTCATAGGCGGCACTGAGGAACAATGATAGGCAGAACTCAGGCAGTATTGATGGGCACTGATGGGCAGCATTGAAGAATACTGATAGGTGGCACTGATGGACGCTGTTAGGCGGCATTAATGAGCACTGATAGGTGGTGCTGATAGGCGGCATTAATGAGCACTGATAGGTAACACTTGTAGGTGGAATTGACAGGCACTGATAGGAGGCATTGATGAACACTGATAGGCAGCATTGATGGGCACTGATAGATAGCACTGATGATTGGGGCACTGATTATCAGTGTAAACAATTTACTGGCATTCTTGACAGTTAATGGCAGTCCTTTCCCAACACAGACAGCGTGGGAGGAAAGTTCTGCGGATAATCGGCAAGTCTGTTTACATGTGATCAGCTGATCACATGGTAAAGGGCCACTGTGATTGCGCTGGATGCACGCCCCAGGGGGCATGTGGTAAGCACGGTTTTGGGAGGATGTCCACGGACACCCTCCCAAAATTGGAAGCCCGGGGCTCGGGTGGAAGGGGGGCCCATCATGGTTTCTTGCACCGGGGCCCTGAAGGTTCTAGTTACGCCTCTGCCCCACTGTGTGCAGGTGCGTAACCGCCCTCTGTTACTTGCTCCAGAGATAGACTAGGGACCATAGTCCCTAGTCCATCTTCAGGGCCGCAGATAATTTTTTGCTCTGGAGGGGGTTCAGCAGCAGGTACTAAGTAAAAGTATTTTTAAAAAAAGATAGAAATGTGCATACTGTACGTGTTCTCAGTCAATAAAAAAAATTAAAAAACAGCATTGAGGCCAGAGGGTCAGAACAGTTAGGCCTCTAGAATTTTCAGAAAGCTAGTAAAAAAATGGCAGTCCTCTCTCATGCCAGTTTTTCTTTAAAGGCTAACTACAGCCAAAAATGTTACCTTTAGCTTTGTAAGGAAACTTGTGGTTTGAATTACCTTCTGGTCGCTAACATCTCTTGGAGACTCCGCTGCCGATAGTAAATGACTTCAGTTTGTGTCTCTGCCCCACCTACGAACCCACAATAAATGTGTCACGACCTGCAATTTAGATCATTGTTATTTTTGTACTTTATGCAGAAAGCACTGCAGGAACACCGCCCCACCTTGGTAATGACCATAGCAGCCAAATTAAACTATATTATGGTGCCCCCACAAAAAGCTGGCATACATGTCAGATTGCCATAAACCCAAGAAGAAATAATTTGAGTGTTAGCACTGATAAAAAAATAAATAAAAAATAACTATTTGTTCTCTTTTCCCAGTCATACTCACAACAACCTGCGCATCACCCGGATCCTAAAGTGTTTGGCGTTGTTGGGGTATCAGCACTTCCAGGCCCCACTAGTCAAGTTTTTCCTGGACGAGACCGTGTTTCACAACAATCTAAAGAACGTAAAAAGTAGTGTAACTTCTCATTTCTTAAAGGCTGTAAAGGATGACAAGGAGTACGGAGATTTGAAGGAGCATGAGAGTTCTCTGAGGACCAGTAGAGAAAGTGAAATCAGGAACGAAAGAAAGAAAGTTAGAACATAGGCCATGCGCAGTGTCCTGTTGGCCAAAACAGAAAAGCAATTAAAAGATTCAGTCCTTTAACCAGTTGCACACTCTGGGCATTCTAGTCACGCCCCAAAAACAGGTAATCATTGTACACAGGGCGTGTCCAGTACATCCAGTCCTTCTGCCGGGATCATTCTCTGTCCCAGTACCCAGCAATTCAGCTCTGAATAATCACAGCTGCATTGCTGAGTACATAGAGAAGTTCGGCAGCAGGAGCTGTCAAAAAAAAAAAAAAAAAGCAGTCTGGCAATGTTTATCAACAACATTGCTCAGGGAATACAGAAAAGTTACATTGAAACATTGTATCATTTTGTAACATTGTGTTTTCATCTACAGATCAAAGGAATGAACTTCGATCTGCAGATGAAGAGTTAAAGCAACCTTAACAAGTAGTAAAAAAAAAAAAATTAAAAAAAACATTTTCTTATTAACTTATGGACCGCTGCACAATATATGTCCTAACTTTGAAGGGGGATATCGTTATGGCAGCAGCTAACTGCCATAACCCCGGTATCCTCTTCTTCGGCCGGCGGTCCGCTTTCCGATAAGAGTGGTCTCTGCGGCGGATTCTCCGCAAGATCACTTTTAACGGCGACGGGAGAGGACCCCCCCTCCTGCTGCGCTCCGGTGCCCTCTGCTGCTTATCGGGGCCATCGGCAGCGGCGGAGGCAATCGGATGTTACCCCTTGCTGGGTATGGAGACAAGTGAGGGGAAGATGGTCCCACCCGTCTCCATAACATTGCAGGGCAGAAGCGACGTCAAAACGTCACTTCCGCCCATAGTTATTTTTTTTTTTAATGACAAATAATTTTTTTTTTGCATGTTAGTGTAAATATGAGATCCAAGGTCTTTTTGTCCCCAGATCTCATATTTAAGAGGTCCTGTCATGCTTTTTTTCTATTACAAGGGATGTTTACATTCCTTGTAATAGGAATAAAAGTGACATAATTTAAAAAAAAAAAAAAAAAAAGTGTAAAAATAAAAAGGTAAAATAAATAAGAAAAAAATTTTTTAATTTTTTTTTTTTATATGCGCCCCATCACCGCCGAGCTTGCGTGCAGAAGCGAACACATACGTGATTAGCGCCCGCATATGAAAACGGTGTTCAAACCACACATGTGAGGTATTGCTGTGATCGGTAGAGCGAGAGCAATAATTCTAGTCCTAGACCTCCTCTGTAACTCAAAACATGCAAACTGTAAAAAAATTTTAAACGTTGCCTATGGAGATTTTTAAGGGTAAAAGCATGACATGTTGGGTATCAATTTACTCGGCATAACATTCTTTCCCAATATATAAAAAAAAATTGGGCTAACTTTACTGTTGTCTTATTTTTTAATTCAAAAAAGTGTAATTTTTCAAAAAAAAGTGTGCTTGTAAGACCGCTGCACAAATACGGTGTGACAAAGAATTACAACGACGCCATTTTATTCTCTAGGGTGTTAGAAAAAAAAAAAAAAAAAAGTATAATGTTTGGGGGTTCTAAGTAATTTTCTAGCAAAAAAAATGTTTTTAACTTGTAAACAACAAATCTCAAAAAGAGCCTCGGTCCTTAAGTGGTTAAATGTTCCTTTGTTGAACCCCTTAGTTTACTTCAATCAGCCCTAATTAACTCCGTATTCTCCGCCATTAAATTTTAATTTTCCTGGTGATTTTTTTTTCTATTTTATTAACTAATAGTTAAACTTTTTTTCTGTTTTTGTTTTGCTTTGGTCATAAATATTTTTACACCTTTTACATAAATTTACACGTATCACCCTGAAAAAAGTGCAAAATTGAAAAAACACACTTTACTTTTGTTTTAAACAGGACAAATTACAGAATAAAATGCACACTATGTGCAGTAACACTATTTATGTTTAAACACTGTTCAAAAGAAAGAATAAATGCCTTCTGTTTAGTTTTATTACGTTTAATTGTCTAAGGGTTATGAAAAAAAATTATTATTGTTGCAGGACAATATTCTAAAAAAGAAAGCCTGGTTTGTCCTTAAAAAAAAAAAAAAAAAAAAATGTATGTATTACATTGGTATGTTAAGTAATGACAAAATTATCACTGAAAAAATAAGGCTCATAGCAGAAATTTGAAAATTGCTCTGGTCTATAAGGGGTAAACAGGTGTGAGAGCTGAAGTGGCTAATAGCAAAACCTTCTTTGCGAGTTTAAAAGGGATACTGTCAGCAATTGAAAAATTTGCAAGCTAATGCACACAATTTTTAAAAATATTTTAAATGCTTACTTCTAGTGTCATTCATCAATATGCCTTTGAACTAGCTGGAAAATTGCATAGCTTCAGGACAGTCAATTCCCTCCCTCTTTGCATGTCATAACCTTTCCTCTTCTGAGTGTCCAATTACTCAGCATCTCTGCCCCTCCCCTCGCCAACCTTCAGAACTTATTATGTAGTTCACTGCCAAGACATTGACTGGGCAAACCTGCAAAACATCCCGATAGTGCTGGGGTTTGTCTGCTCCATCCTGCCCTATAAACATTTACTGGCATATCACTTTGATGAACGTTCTTACAGACCAACAGGAGGGAAGTGGGCTGGGCTGGCAAGCCAGCACGATGAACAAATGTCAAAGCTTTGCCCATTTAGAAAAATGCAGCATTCAGTCCAGAGGCGGATCCAGAGTCAAGTCTCGGGAGGGGCACTGCCAGAAAATACATTTTTTTTGCGGGCAATTATTCGGGGAAATGGCTGGTGTTGGCGCTTCAATCATCACGACACCATGGTTATTATGGTGTCAGGATGATTGAAGCGCATTATTCCCATTCTTACATTGTAATATACAATGAAATAGTTAAACTCACCATAACGCAGAATCAGTGGGAGTCACTTTCCACGTCGCCTGCCACCAAATGCGGATTGTCACTTGCCACACGCTGCAAATTGTCACAACACCTGCTACACGTTGCGGATTGTCACTTGCCACGTCACCTGCCACATGCTGCGAATTGTCACTTGCCACCAAATGCCGATTGTCACTTGCCACGTCACCTGTCACCAGATGTGGATTGTCACTTGCCACGTCACCTGCCACACGTTGTGAATTGTCACTTGCCACGTCACCTGCCACACGTTGCGAATTGTCACTTGCCACGTCACCTGCCACACGTTGTGAATTGTCACTTGCCACGTCACCTGCCACACGTTGCAAATTGTCACTTGACACGTCGCCTGTCACCAGATGCGGATTGTCACCTGCCGTGTCACTTTCCTGCTAAGGTGGTCTCTTGCTATGTCCCAGAGTCAGGAAGCAGAGAGATGTTGTAATCTGTCTGCTGCCCACAGCTGCCTTCACAGTGAGGGTGGAACTGCAGGGATGCAGGGCAGGCGCAGGGTGGTAAGAGATGTCATCTCTCTGCTCCCCTGCCTGCTGGCTCCCTGATTGGCCAGCAGCCCGCTCAGTCACACACAGAGCTGCCCAGCTACCCCCCTCTCTCACCTGCCCACTCACCGACCGAGCCGCCCGCACTGTCACTAGTGGTGCCACCCACACTGTCACCTGGGGAGCTGCCCGCACTGTCATCCTCAGAGCCGCCCACACGCACTGTCATCCCCAGAGCCGCCCGCACTGTCATCCCCAGAGCCGCCCGCACTGTCATCCCCAGAGCCGCCCGCACTGTCATCCCTAGAGCCGCCCGCACTGTCATCCCCAGAACCGCCCGCACTGTCATCCTCATTCTCGGAGGGGGCAATTGCCCTGTTGCCGCCCCCCCCCCTGGATCCGCCCCTGATTCAGTCCAAGTGTGGGAAGGTTGCTCTAGGAAGTTAGAGGCACTTCTAGGTGTTTGCACATTTTTGTTTTCCTTAGCTTTTTTTCGGTTACTGAAGAGGACATTCACTGCCCATCAATATTTTTTCCCCCTTTTAAGTTTTTCACTGGGTTATCCACTAAAAAAAAAAAATGTCCAGCGAATCCAGCAGTGTTCTGTATCCTCTGCTCTGTCACTGCTCAGCCAGCAGTCCCACACAACCATCTTCTTCTATAATGTCATTGGGAGTTGGCTGTCTCTTCTGTGTTCTTGCAGCTGGCTGGATGATGCACATGTGCCTCAGGACATCATAAAAGGGCCAGCTGCAGGAACCAGGAAGACACAGCTGGTCCCTTATAATGACCTGTGGAGTACCCCGAGGCTTTTAGAATGATGGTCTGGTTTCATTATAACCACCTAAGCAAACATCAGTGTTCCAGTGAGGAAGCATTCATTCAGCAGCCAAGCCTTAGGGAGTATCTAACCCAAAATGAAATTCCTATTGCAGGGGATGCCTATACAATTTTACTTCTATCTTAGTGCAGACTCCTGGAAAAATCAACAAACCAATCATATAAGCACAAAATAATGTAACATCAATATACAGTCAGGCCAAAAATATTGGCACAGCTGCATTGTTGTCAAATAATGCACCACTTTGTCCAGAAAAGTGTTTTGTTTGTATTGGTATGACAAAAAAGTGGATAAAACGCAAAATCTGACACGTTCCATGCAAAACTCCAAAAATGAACTGGATAAAATTATTGGCACCCTCAATTTATTATTTGGTAGCACCCCCCTTGGAAAAAATAACTCAAATCAAATCACTTCCTGGAACCATCAATGAGCTTCTTACAGCTCTCTACTG
This sequence comes from Lithobates clamitans, assembly GCA_037952925.1. Taxonomy (NCBI): domain Eukaryota; kingdom Metazoa; phylum Chordata; class Amphibia; order Anura; family Ranidae; genus Lithobates; species Lithobates clamitans. The sequence goes on along the minus strand of JBBGZY010000052.1, from coordinate 593,849 downwards.
GAATTTTGGAACACTCTTTGGAAGGGTTCCTTTTCCTAACTGCTGTTTTGAGATCTCTCCACAGATGCCCTATGGGATTTAGATCTGGACTTATTGCTGGCTAGTTTAGTACTCTCCAGTGCTTTGTCTTAAACCATTTCTGGGTGCTTTTTGACGTGTGCTTTGGGTCATTGTCCTGCTGCAAGACCCATGACCTGACAGAGACCCAACTTTGACACTGGGCCCTACACTGCACCCCAGAATTCTTTGGTACGCTTCGGATTTCATAATGCCACACACACAGTCAAGACATCCAGTGCCTGAGGCAGCAAAGCAACCCCAAAACATCAGTGAACCTTCAACATGTTTGACTGTATTTTCTTTAGAGGCCTCATTTCTTTTTGAAAGTAAACTTTCTGAAAACAGTAGAATGATGGGTTTTACCGAAAAAGCAGAAATTGATTTGTCTGTCCACAGCACATTCTCCCAAAAATAGGATTTTTAAAACAGCTTACCTGTAAAATCCTTTTCTTTCTCGAACATCACGGGACACAGAGCCACAATAATTACTGATGGGTTATATAGGGTATCACTGGTGATTGGACACTGGCACACCCTATCAGAAAGTTCAACCCCCTATATAATCCCTCCCCTTGCAGGGATACCTCAGTTTTGTAGCCAAGCAATATAGTATATTAGAAGAGGGGCGGGACCTCTGTGTCCCGTGATGTCCTTCGAAAGAAAAGGATTTTATAGGTAAGCTGTTTTAAAAAATCCCATTTTCTTTCTCGAACATCACGGGACACAGAGCCACAGTAATTACTGATGGGATGTCCCAGAGCAATGCTACCTGAGGGGGGGGAACCATGACCAAGTAGGGTGCAATCAGACCTGAGGACCCTGTACCGCTGCCTGCAGCACACTACGCCCAAAGGTGATATCCTCATGCCTTCTCACATCCACCTGATAGAATCTGGTGAATGTATGAACTGAAGACCAGGTTGCGGCCTTGCAGATCTGAGCCATCGAGGCCTGGTGATGCACTGCCCAAGAAGCACCAATAGCCCTTGTGGAATGTGCCTTGATCTGAAACGGAGGAATCTTCTGTTTCAAACCGTAAGCTTGAATGATCAATTGTCGAATCCATTTAGAAATGCTTCGGCTGACCAATTTTTCAACCATAGGATTCTACGTATATGCACAAACCCCAGTGAAAGACGAGAGGTTTGCACGATAGAATCTCTGATGGCGTCAACAACATAACATAAGGCCGCTGGAAGGTTAGCAAACCCCTGGGCCTGTTGTTCAGGTAAAACTTTGATGACCTGTTTAACATGGTCTCTTAAGTATTGACAGACTCCAATCGCTGCTACTGCAGGTTGAGCCACTGAACCTGCTAAGGAGAAAACATCCTTCAATAGGGATTCCATCTTTTTATCTACAGGATCCCTGAGCATCTGAACATTGTCTACAGGACAAGTCAGATTAATATTTACGGAGGAAATGGCGGCATCAATGGCCGGTATTCCCCACATTTTAACAAACTTTTCTTCCATCAGATAAAGTGTTGAAAACTTTCTCGGCGGAAAAAAACGTTTGTCTGGGTGATCCCACTCAGAATAAATGAGCTTTTCAAGTAAATTATGAACAGGAAAAAAATGTGCTGCTTGGGAAGGTTTCAGTGACCCCAAAGGAGAAGAGGGTTCTTTAACTGATTCAGGTACGGGCAACTTAAATTTGGAGCGGACCAATCCAGTAAGGATCTGCACTAGGACTTTCTCCTCTTGGGAAGTCGCAGGGGGTCCCTCTCCACCTGATTCCTCCGAAGAGGAATCATCCGTCCCATCCTGATCCTCTGAAAGGGATTCGTCTCCTTTATCCCAGAGCTCCTCTTCCTGAGGGTCTTGGGAAACAGAGGAAGGCCTAGTGCGTTTTCTTCCACTGAGTGAAGCTGTAATCACGGCCAATAATCTTTCCTCTAAACCATTAATGGTTGAGGAAAAAACCTCCTGTATAATGTATACAGGGGCTGAAGTGCCGGAGGCAGGTGTAGCCCCTGACCCCAATGGCTCTCCCTGGCTAGCTGTCCCTGGCCCCTCGGGGGGGGGGGGGATGCTGCAGACAGGGGGCCCTCAGAACCTGAACGAGATCCCCTAGTGTCTCTGGTTCTGGGGGTATTTGAACCTCTTCTACCCATAGTGCAAAGCAACAAGGTGGAGGTATCACAAAATGAACACTGACTGCTGAGTGATGTAGTCCGGCTAAAAGCCTTGCTACCCACTGCTCAGTCTGGTGTTACCTTTGTAAATGCTGCCTAGGAGAATGCCTGTGTCCCACCTTACATGCGATCGTCAGCTCCGTGTCCCTCCAAAGGCTGTGTGCACCTGTACAGAGTGCTTTAATAGCCTGCAGCTGGCCTGAGTGGGAGTATAAGCACCTGGGCTTAGAATATAAGATATTACCCTTTGGAGCTCAGCACAGCACATCTTTACATGTCCATCACCTAAGACACTGGCGTAAAAACTGAGGTATCCCTGCAAGGGGAGGGTTAATATAGGGGGTTGAACTTTCTGATAGGGTGTGCCAGTGTCCAATCACCAGTGATACCCTATATAACCCATCAGTAATTACTGTGGCTCTGTGTCCCGTGATGTTCGAGAAAGAAATAATGTTGGCTTCCTCAGGTAAGTTTTGGCAAAACTCCATTCTGGCTTTATGTTCTCCTGGGTCTCCTCCTACCATAGCGCCTTTTTTTTTTTCATTCAGATGGCGATGTATAGTGCAAACTGACACAGTTGTACCCTGTGCCTGAGGGTCAACTTGAATTTGTCTGGAAGTTGATCAAGGTTCTCTATCTACCATTTGAACAATCCTTCGTTGCCATCTTTGATCAATTTTTCTCCTTCGTCCATGTCCAGGGAGATTAGCTACAGTGCCTTGGGCTGTAAACTTCTTGACAATGTTGTGCACAGTGGACACAGGAACATTCTGCTATAGGCCAGGTGGAGGCTTTATTGTTCTGACTGGACATCATAGGATGTCCTTCAGAACGTCTGATCCATGATCTTAGTTAAAATCTCGGTTATCGGCTTCCTCTCCTCACACTTACAGCGCATGAGAAGAGGAGTGCTGATAAGCGTTTTTTTTCACAGGGAAAATCTGCCCCATCAGTAATGCTTCTCATACCAATCAGTGATGCCTATCAGTGCCACATTTTAGTGCCTCCTCATCAGTGCAGCCCATCAGTGCACATCAGTGAAGGAGAAAAATTACTTTACAGAATTTTATAAACTAAGAAAATTTAGCTGAAAATAGGCCTGGGCAGGAGGGGAGTGAAAGTGCCCAGTATTAAAGTGGTCAAGATCTATGGAGATGGACTTGTAACCTTGAGATTGTACAGGCTTTTCCACAATTTTTGTTCTCAAATCCTCAGACAATTCTTTGCTGCTCTCTCTCTCTCTACTCCATGCAGCACACAACAGAAAGGTCAAGTACATTTTTCACCATTTAACTGGTTGCCGGTGCGATTTCTATATTGTCAGTACCTGTTAATAGAAACAGGGGAGTTTAAATAAATTACAGGAGCACCACAAACTTGCAATTTTTTCCTATAATTTTGAGAAGGTGCCAAAACTTTGTCCGGTCCATTTTTGGAGTTTTGCGTGGAATATAAAAATAAAGTAATAAAGAATTGAATTATTGTGCCTCTGGTCTAAAATAAAGGGATTTTAATGTCCAGTACCCCAGTCCAGTTTTGGCTACAATTATGTGAATGTTTTAAACATCTGTTATTATATTTGCTGTTTGGATCCCTACTAGGCTGACCATACATGAAAGAAATTTCCAAATTTCAGTTTGGGTTACCAAAACAAGATATGAGGACAAACCTTCGCAATCCATTCGATAAGTATCAAATCAGGCAGGATCTTGCACGACAAAGTTGATGGTAGATCTAAAGGTAATTGTACAGTGTATGGTCAGCCTTAAGGGGACTTCCCCTCACACAGAAATTACAGAACAGTACAGAAATTGAGGTTCAATCTTTAGTTCATAGACACAATATAGTTCTATTTTTTTAGTAGATTGGCAAAGATCAGAACTGTTGGCTTTTTTTTCTGTCTGTGTCCCTATGGGGGAGATTTCTCCGCACATCCTGCCCCTGTGACAACCTGTCAGGATGAGACAACGGCCTCACTGGAACTGAAGTTTGCTTTCAGCCTTCAATGAAGCTGCTTGAAAGCTTTGAAAATGCTTTGGAAAAACCTGCTGTACACACTGCTATAGTACAAGCTGAAGCCCGGGTGTACAATATCTAAAGAACATTCAACTGGAACACAATAAAAAAATTGGATGTTTTTAAGAGATCGTTTATTGACGATACAAAGCAAAGCAGGTGCATAAGCATTGTACATTTTCCCTTCAAAGGAGTCAAGATGTAGAGCAAAAATTTATAAGAGAAGATAAAATGCCACCTGATACAGGCAGCTTAAAGTAAAAGGGTGAGCCCCCAATTCATCCCAGCCAAAATAATAAAAAAAAAAAGAAATACAAAATATGAAACAATTAAACATTAATGGCTAGCATTTTGTAGATCATCTGCAGCTCATGGAAGACATGGTTAGCTATGGCAATATAGCTGATTGATCAATTCTTTGGACTGCAGGATCCTGATTGCACAGGCACAAGGATAATATGGTTTCCCAAAACTGCCCCTCGATTTCATTCAGGACTCCAGTACATGGGGCTCAAGGAGTGCTTAAAGTGATTGTAAGGTCTTGTTTTGTTCCCTATAAAAATGACAAAAACATTTAAACTTAATAGAAAGAATTTATAAAGAAAAAAATTAACAAACATGTAATACTTACCTGCTGTTTCACTGGATTTGTACAGAGCAGCCCTGATCTCAGGTCCCTCCTCTGTCATCCTGGCCCCTCCCTCCTGTTCAGTGCCCCCACAGCAAGCAGCTTTCTATGGGGGCACCTGAGCTGAGTCACAGCTCGTGTCCATTCAGACACAGAGCCCTGGCCCCCCTCTCCCAATTGGCTAGCTGACAGCAGCAGGAGTCAATGCCTCCACTGTTGTGTCTCAACCAATCAGGAAAGAGAATTTTAGATGGCTGAAACACTCATTGACATCCCTGGACAGAGAGGGACCTCAGGTAAGTATTAGGGGGGCTGAGGAGGCTGCTGCACACAGAAGGCTTTTTATCTTAATGTATAGAATGCATGAAGACAAAAAACCTTCTGACTTTACAACCCCTTTAAGCTCTTTTTGGTGTGGAGTGAACACTACAAAAAAAAAAAAAATATTCTGGGAACTAACCAACCCCATTATAAAGAGTTTGCAACTGTGGTGAATATCAAAAAAGCTCACTTTACTATGAATATTTAATATGAATGTAATGTAATGTAATCCAGTGCAGCCAGAGCCAGTAAGCAACCTGCAGTTATAGGATTGTACCCGCTTGTATGAGACACAGTAAGGTATACTTGCTTCGGCTTCAACACACATTAACGGCTAGTTTGCTTCAAAACAAGGTTTCGGACACGCTTGGTTAAAGCTCTCTGAACGCCAGTCAAAGCTCCTGTCACTAAAGAAAAAGGTTAGCTTCCTGTTTACACCTTGCTTTTCAAAAATTATACCCCAATGTTGCTTTAGTTCTGCTTCAAAGTATCTTCAAAGCCTCCATAGAAGTCTATGGTAAAGCTCACTTGAAGCCCCACCGAAGCTCCACCAAAACCTCTTCGAAGCCCCACCAGAAGCAAGGTGTAAACTGGACCGTAAGCTAACCATTTTATTTAGTGACAGGAGCTTTTTACTGGCGTTGGGAGAGCTTTAACAAAGCGTGTCCGAAGCCTTGTTTTGAAGCAAGTGTAAACTAGCCGTTAATGTGTGTTGAAGCCGAAGCCATTGTAAATGAGCCCTTACTGTGTCTCATACAAGCGGGTAACCAGCCCTAAGGAGCCTTAAATGGAAGGAGCAAGGAATACCTGGTCTAGTGCACTACAGCGATTTCTGTATAGAAAAATAAACAGGTACTAAACAGGTAGGCTGTGTTCCCTGTAAATTTAGTATTTTAGACTGGAGTGTTCCTTTAGGGCAGTTACAGTGCCCTGTGAGAAGCATGCCATTTTTGTAGCTCTGCATTGCAGATTAGCAATTAGCAACATTTACCACTTATATCCAGCGGCTAACATGCTCTAAGTAGAGGCAGAAGTCTCTTATGGCTCATTTAACAGCTGTGTGGAGAAATAGGAGGGAGTTCAGATTACAGACTGCACAACAAAAGCAGAGGGTGGCACATTCCCTCCCTACATTAGCAGGCTAAAGCCAGCCACAGATTGATCAAATCTGATTGGTTCAGCAGGGAATGGCCGATATTCGATCCATCTATGGGCAGGCTAACTGTACCCAAGTTGATCCATCGGTTGACTTGGGTACAGCCAACCTGTCTGATTTTTTACATGCAATTACTGCGAGTATGCTCCACGCCAGCAGAACACAATAGCACTGCGGGAGGGATTCCCCCCCATCAACACTGACTGTGTTGATGGGGGAATCAAGCAATTTTCTTTCCTGCATCCCATGGTTGCGCTCCATCCACCACCCTGTGTTCCAACCCTCGCTTCTGAGCTGTGTTCCCTAAGCGTATGATGTCGCGCTCGGGCGCTTCAACGTGCCGATCCCTGCTTGCAGTGTTTCCAGCTGTCCACCGGCTCCTTTCCTTTCCTTTCCACAGCTATCCCTCCACTCACTACTAGAGCTTCAGTTTGATGCATTTGACCCTCCATCCGAGTCTCCATATAGCTGTTCTCCCTTCACATTGGAGTAGGATTGACACATGAGGAGCTTAGTTTACCACCGCAGCACTGCTCCTTACAGCTGGTCCACACTTCACCGCCCAATAAGGTACTGTCTCAGCAGAATTTATATTGCATAGCTGTTCCATCGACGCAAGGAGATTTTAACTGGTGGTAATCATCAACCTTACATCATGTCAACAATAAACTGACCTATGTTTTTATTACACTAACCTCATCCGATAATTTTTCATTATGAGGTGGTTCTGATCAGCACTTTCAGTTGTGGTCGTTTCTGAATGTTTGTGCCTTTTCCATTCTATTCCTTGGTGTGCCTATCCACACAGCTGCTCTTCGGTCTCTCATAGGATATCACACACTGTTCCCAGTGAAAACTTTATCCCAGTCCCCTGGCGCCAGACTTTTTGTTATTGTTCCCCCATCAACACTGACTGTGTTGATGGGGGAATCAAGACATTTTCTTCCCTGCAACCCGTGGTTGCAGAAAAGAAAATCAAATCATCTATGGCTTGCCTTCGAGTCTGATCTAAGCTGGCCAATCACAACTGGAGCCAAAATTCAAGTCATGGATGACCCTTTAGGCACCACTTGTGCTGACAGTGCTCTCGGAATACAATAGCCGGCAGACAAGATTCCTCTACCCATGCAGTTTGGAATTGGAGAGGTCTATTCAATTTCTTGTTGTGCCCTTGTGAGTATGGCTTGCATTAATTCCCTTTTAACCTCCTTGAGAACCCAGCATGCTTCGCAAACCACGTGTCAGGAATTCACCCTGTATTAAATGCTATTTTGTAAAATAAAGATTTTATACATGTAAATGAAAGTATTTGAAAAGTACATGTAAAAGCTTTAAATTAAAAAGGTAAAAATATAATTAAAAAAAACAATTAAGCTTGGTCATTGAAGCCTAAAAACTCATATGTTTATCACTTGGGGGCTTATTTTTTGAGTGAGTGATTCACCTGTAGTAAATGTTTAGTGAAAGTCACTATAACTGCTTTATAAATATGCCCTTAGGTGCAAGAAGCCCAAAGTCATTGTTAGATAAAACAGGGCCATATACAGGCGTCCTTGAATGGGAAACAACGAGGAACAGAGTTGGGAAACTCCAAATTACACTTTAAAAAACAAACAAAAAACACACACACCTTTTTCTAACGCAAACAAATCTTCAGTAAAAAGTAATACTGCAGCTTCAGTAACTGAAACAAATGTATGATCACCATATCAGAGTAGCTTTACAAGAATAAATGGCTTTCTTTTTACTTCATCGCCCAATACAGGTTTTACCCAACTCTGCACAAGTTGTTTCTAATGCTCAGACCAGAACGTAATTCCTGGATCAACAGAGGGAACAAAGGGAAGATTCTTATCCTGTAGCTTGGGTTGCAATTTGAGAGCATATCCAGTAATAGCTGCCAAATAAACACAAGCAGAAGACTTTGATGACTAGAACTGGTCACTTTAACTTGCAAATGTAGATATTGAAGTTAGGGCTGGGCAAAAAAAATCGACTTAAATCTTGAATCGAGTTGAGAGGTCAAATCGATTCAAAATTTAAGCAAATCGATTTTTTTAGATTTTTTTTTTCACCGGTCCCGAGGCGCTGCGGGCATGAGTTTTTAGGCGAGGCCGCGGCGTCGGCCTAGTCCGCAGCTTCGGCCTAGTCCGTGGCTACGGCCGGACGCCGCGGACTAGCCTAAAAACTCATGCCCGCAGCGCCTCTGGACCGGTGCCGACACCGCACCGGGCCTGAAGAGCTGCGGGCAAGGATTTTTTAGGTGAGGCCGCGGCTTCGGCCTAGTCCGCAAAAAAAAGCTCATGCCCGCAGCGCCTCGGGACCGGCGCGGTTTCCAAAGAAAAAAAAAAAAACTCGATTCGAGTTTTTTTTAAGAGAATCGATTTTTTTTTTTTTAGAATATCTCCCAGCCCTGATTGAAGTTCACATTTTTGGCACTCTACTGGTATTTTCTATGAGACACGGTGTCGCTTCAGAGCAGTCATTTAAGCTAGAGGCCACTGGTAGAACCCTTCAGTGGAAAAACACCAGTTTAAAATATCCCTTCTTCCAAGAACCATAGTTGTATTTCAAAATGGAACTCTGAGTGAACCCAAATTTGACTTTACCACACCATAACCAAACTAATCAATCCTACAAGGAAAGGATAAAAGGGAACGGTCTAAAATGTGTCTTTTTTGAAATGGCATTAGTCATGTGATCATGGCAGAAGGCAGAGCCACAAAATCAGCAGCAGTGCCTAAAAGGTTAACTAAGCAAAAAGTAAAATCTGCAGTTGATATGGTTTGTTGAGTTACATAGTAGGTGAGGTCGAAAAAAGACACAAGTCCAACCTATGTGTGTGATATGTCAGTATTACCTTGTATATCCCTGTATGTTGTGTTTGTTCAGGTGCTTATCTAATAGTTCCTGCTGGAGTTACTCCAACACATGATCCCTCCTTAGACAGAGACCGAGTCACCATCATTGGTTATGTAACCTATCACCAAGGAGACACCAAAAGTTTTGGCATTTCCCTTATCCTTTACTTGTTGGTTTGGCACTTTTGCTACAGCTAAACCAAAACTAGTAAGAGCCCCCTCTTTAAGCACAGTTAGGCAGAAGCAGGAACACAGATTTTGTCCTGAATCCAAAATAACGTTGGTGGTGTATAGCACCATTAGACTGTGACCAGCTATCAGATGGGCAAAACTTGAGAACGATGATGAGATCTGCCTGTCCCCAAAGTAACAGCATTCCTCCTGTATTGACTGTGACAACTGCTTCCAGCTCATAGCAACATTAGCATGAACCAAGTGAAAGGATTGTTTCCCTGTGCAAAAAAAACGGCCTAAAAGGAGCTGAAAAACATCCAGGTGGCCCCACATTTAGAATCTATTGCCCTGCATTTCCTTCACTTCTTGATTATCGCTCGCCATTTTTAAAATGATAAGATTGCTTGAAAATACAAGAAGGAATGTGCCTCCAGTAGCTGGCACACAATTCCACAATACAAAGATGCCTAAAGACGTTACAAAATCACTGAAAGTGTCACAATTCCTACCATGCCTTCCTGACAACCACCTAGGCTTTCTGGGAACATGACCAAGCCTAAGGTAACTAACCTGAAGTATTATCACCTTGAAGCACCTGCTTTCAAATGTAATGCCGTGTCACTGAAGAGCCTTGACTTTTCCTTAGGTCAAGATTAAGCCCCACACCTTGCAAATTAAACTGGTAAATGCAGGAGGCAAAGTCAACAGTCTCTTGAATTTGAAAACTGAATGAAGCACATGAGCTTCAGTAATTAAAAAAATATATTTTTCTCATGGAGCCTCTATTAAAAAAAGAAAACCCTACAAACTAAAATGAAATGTATGTGGGGTGACAAGTTCATATTTCTGCGCTGCCTACACAGTTCTTGTGAACAAAAATACACTAAACGGTTAGGTTACACAGTTGAATGGTCTTCATGAAGAGACATTTGATCCACTGGTAAAGTCCAACATGAGAATTATCTGCAATATGTGCATGAAAATATCGCAAGGCCCCATGAATCCAGTGGTCTATCATAAATGTCTGCTCACAAAGCAACCAATCGGCTTTTTGATTTCATTGCTGGAGCAAGCTGACTTTCAGATGTTCAATCAAGAGGCACTATATGAGGTCGGTGGACTGAGCAAAATGAAAGAAAACCTGTGATGAGAGAATATAGGCTGCGGCTGCCGACCTCTGCTTTAGAATGCTAGAGGAATCACTATCATGGAAATGGAAAGGCTTCAATGCTTTTTTTAATCAATAATCTAAACACTACCACCCAGGTTAGGCAATTTTACTTCAATGGCTATTTGTTTTGCATCAGCAACTCAACACTATTAATTTCCAACTAAACTTTCAGTTAAAATCAGCTAAACATTATCTAGGTGCATTAAACCAAAGGTATGTAATATCCAAGTTTGTTTACTTTAGAAAGCAGCCACTGCCGGAGTTAAAAAAAAAAAATAGAAAAAAATAAAAAGCCTGTACCATGGCAACATACTGCAGGGAAGAAACCTTGCTCTCTGTGTGGAAGCAGTGGTCTCTCCGACAAGCCAAGTGCAGAGTCAGATTTATAGCTTTGCAAAGCTCATGCTCCCTGCTAGTTGAAGAGCTTTAGCACTAATTCAACAGGAGGCATGCTAAATCTCTGCAGAAAGACCACTGCTTTACACTTAAAGCAAGGGTCTCTCTCCAGAGCATACAGGCAGGGCATAGACATTCCCACTCAGGCCATACCCGTTTTTAACTTAAAAAGCAAATGAGCACCAAGTCACAGTACATAGCGTGTTGCATGAATGCGCATTTTGCCATATGCGTGTTGCGTTTGGGGTGCTGTTAAAGAAAGACACCACAAGCGCGTCACAAGTTTTCCCGAGCTACTATAGTGTAAAATTAGGCCTAAGTCTTTTCACACCTTTTCTTTACATGCACCTGGAATACATTTAGCGGATTTAGGCCTCATTCACGGGTTTAAGACCCATTCGCCTGTGTCAAAGGCGATCTTCACCTGTGCAGAATGCAAACATGTTTCATGCAGAAAGCCTGTTCAAATTAGTGACAAGTGGCTGGCTGCACAAACCTGCACAGATCTCCAAGTGCATCCTGGAGTGTATATCTGTGCGAGTCCAATGCACCGATTAGCACAAAGTTTGTTTCCTGATCACATCAGGCCAGCAAGGATAAACACTCCAGGATGGGCTGAGATCCATACAACTGGCTGACTGTCTTTGATTTGAACAGGCTGCCCCCACATTACACTTGTGCACCCTGCATGGATGAAGATGGCCCTTCGCACGGTTATAGGAATCTGTATGCTTGAGTGAATGAGGCCATACACTAAAAGTTCACCTACACTTTAAAGCGGAGCTCCACCCAAAAGGGGAAGCTCCACGTATTTGCACCCCCTCCACTGCCACATTTGCAACTTTTTGGGGGAGAGGGCACCTGATTTTGACAGGTACCCGCTCCCACTTCCTGGTAAGAATGCCGCACGGTAATTTTTGTCATGTCCGGCCCCTCCTCCTTCCCCCCGCAGCCTTCTGGGACCTGTGCGCGTCCCAGAAGACTGGACCATTTAGAGAGTGCAGCGCGACTCACGTATGGGCAGTAGGAAACCGGCAGTGAAGCCTGAAGGCTTCACTGCTGATTTTCTTTACTTGCAATGCTGGTGCCTGCACCCGAAGCCTATGGACGAATCGGCTTGCGGTGCCGACATTGCGGGATCCCTGGACAGGCAAGTGCCATTGTATTAAACGTTAGCAGCTACAGTATTTATAGCTGCTGACCTCATTTTATTTTTACAGGCTGGAACTCCACTTTAAAGACATTAGATGTGCATGACAGCCAAGCAAATTGAGAGGTCAGCCATAGAAACCTATACATTAATCTTAATACAGGTTTCCTTTAACAAAGATAGATAATGAAAGAGATACTAAAATGGCTGAGTGACATTTCCCATTTCATTTTCTGAGTTAAAATATATATATGCCTTTTCTGGTATTTTGGACCAAAAGCATCCATATCTCGATTTCCTTCCCTCTTTATCTGGTGCAGGACAGAGGGGAGATAACAAAAAAAAAAGACATTACTAACATGCAAGGTGTTTCAGTCCTGATATTGATGAGCCACTCCCAAAGGAAGGAGTGTGGTTGAGCAGAACAGGCTGTTTGCAGAGACCAAGTCCTGAGTCACAATGTAGGAGGCTGGGGCTCCAGACACATTATAGTAAAAGTCCTGTACACTAATTTTACAAGTGAGGCATAATGGTTGTGCCAATGAACAAAGTTTTACCATTTCATGCTACAAAAAAAAAAAAAGCTAATTTTTATAATGAGATTGCGATTTAGGATTTTTTTATAATGGAAAAGGCAACTCCAATGTGACTGAACCTCCTTACCCTGGCAACGGTAGCGCAGAGGGCACACCTGGTATATTCTGTCCCACACTTTGGCACAGTGGTCCACGTTGCATGGAATTAGTGAACAGCAAAACAGGAGATGCAGGTACATGTTAAATAAAGGTTTGTGTTACTCAGAATGCAAGGCCAAATAAAAAATAAATAAGTTAATTAGTGTCAATCGAGTAAATAAATAGCAATTATCAAAAAAGCACCATTACCATTTAAAAGAGGAAGCTTAGAGTCCACCTCAAATGCTGGGGAACATGCTGTAAAAAAAAAGCAGCTAGGGAAATGCACTGCACTTTTTCTTTTATGATGCAATTTGGGGACAATGCTACAATGAATTTCCAGCTAAAATCAAAATTTTTGGACAGTGAGAAGAGTAAGAACTTTGGTGAGGTGTACTGTTGTCTGTACCCCCACTGGGGAGATCATCCCCTCATTTCCTGTCTCAGCTTCAAGCCACAGGAAGTAAGGAAAATGCCCTTAGTAGGGACACAAAGACTAAACACATTATTGCTGGTAGAGAGGTGAAGTGAAGTGATCGGGCCTCTGCCAGGTATGTACTGCTGCTTTTGCAACCTATCAAGCGGCTTCCCTTTTCTTACAGCTTCTAAACAAGGGGACACAGGCAATAGCATGCATCCGACAGAGGTTCTAAACCAGACATATCAAACTGGTGTTCTATAAGCTATATAGGACTCTCTTCTTACACCTTTGTTGCAGCCCCTAGAGCTGCTTTTATACTTTAAATGGTCTTTTGGAGTCAGCTGTGCTCTAGTGCATTAAGGTTCTCAAAATATGTTATGGTCCCTTTCTATGCGATTACTAGAATGTTAAATTACCAAAGCATTCTAATCTCTTTCTGAATTTAAAGCCCAACTGCGAGCAAAAAAAAAATTAAAAAAAAAGGATCCCTTTGGGCTGTGCCAAGCGTCCTCACAGCGTCTGCACGCCCACGCTCTAGCACTTTAGGGTCCTGATATCAAGACCAGAGCAGGGTCCTTAGCACTGCTCTGGACGCAAGTCCATCGCCGAATAATGGGGAGCACTGTCTGCTGGGGAAGCCAGAGGATCAGGTAAGGTAAACGGTTTCTCCTCTGGCCTGGACAAAACAAGCTATTTAAAGCCTCCTCAACTTATCATAGTGCCATCACACGCCAAGATTTTCTGATTTTCTGTTCTTTGTTGAATATGTACTTACAACTTAAGTTCTGTAGACAACCGAATTTTCATATTGGAATTTGACCTGTTACATTGTAATTTTTTAACACTATCATGTTACTTGGCGTTTTCTTCTTTTGCCTTTTTTTTTTTTGTTGCATAAATAATTTATTAAAAAAAAAAAAAAACCCACAAAACAAGATATTAATCCTTGCAGCCCAACTGAAAGGAATACATTTTTTTTTCTTCCCAGAGTTGGGCTTTAATTTGTGTGCCCCTCAGTAGACATAAGGCGGCCCTTAAAAGAAATATTGTACTCAGTCCACCTTCTACGTTTTAAACCTTAAACTATTTTGGCTGGAGTTCCCCTTTAAGATCTATCTCCTGTAATCAGCCTTGCCCACCTCTACCAGCTAAACCACACCTATTTTGCATATGACAGCTGTAAAGGCAAGTTTGTGGAAAAGATTGGTGTCACAGTGATGTTGTAAGGTTCTAAATAATAACTGGTAAATTGTACTGAGGAGCACAGGACAGGAGCGTGCCTTAAATGAGACACTTCCTCAAACAACGTTGAAAACCAAACACACCCCCTACCCGCTTCCTTAACAGCATTTGCTGCCCAATTACATGCATGCTTTAGGGTGAGATTGAAGACTTGATCCCAGCGATGGAAGTTTTTACACAAACAGGAAAGGAAGGGGCTTCCTCTGCCTCTAGTATATCCAGGATGACAAGCTCTATGCACGGATATTAAATACAGGCAGGAATAAAAGGTAACATTATTCAGATTGATTTGCTCGGTGCTCGCTGCGACATGTCATGATAAACATCTTGGTGTACACATCTGAGAAGGAGTTAAAGTTGGAGCCCTTTCGAGAGGCTGTGTAGTTTCTGCTCATGTTAATTGTTAGGCCAGTGACTGGCAATGAAATGGGACCTTTCTGGACTTCCTTGTTGTGTCTTAAGTCTCCCTCAGACTTGTTCCTTGTCTGCTCTTGTTAATTTCTCTTTAACTTCCGATGGCAGAGTATTAAATATGTCCTCTTCCACCACAAGTCCGCTGCGTTTCAGGAGGTGGCACTCTCCTAACTCGACGGGTAAACACTCCAGTCTGTTGCCACGCAGCTCCATCTGGGTCAGGTTAGTGAGCTCGCCCACTCTAGAAGGCAGAGATTGCAGGGCATTGCTCCCCAGGTTGAGGGTACGCAGCTTCTTGCACTGGAACAGCTCTGGGGGCAGGTTTTCAATCTGTGGGGAAATAGGACAACAGAAAGGAATCAGAGAACAAGAATACAGAATTACGACTTTATGTGATCCTGTCCTGACAGAAATACCGATGCTGCCATGGCATCTTCTTTTACAAATTGCCAATTCCCTAGATATCTCAGTCTCTGAAGTTTCTATTTTGTGAGTCAATGAAAACATACCCACACCACGCATGGCAGCAATGTAGTCCGACAACTGAGACCTATATCAAGGGGAAGATACATAACCACTGGGATCTCCACGTGATTTAAAAGTGGTACCAATGGCACAAAAACTTTTACCTTAATGCATTCTCTGCATTAGAGTAAAAAACCTTCTGCATGTAGCGTTCCCTTATACTTACCCGAGCCCCATCTCAATTCAGCGCTGTCCAGGACAGCAGAGGATCTCTCCATCCTCATTGGCTCAGAGACAGCAGCAGAAGCCATTGGCTCCCTCTGCTGTCAATCACAGCCAGTGAGGAGGGAGTGGAGGGGGAGTTAAGGGCTGAGCCGCACTCTGTGTCTATGGACAAGTGCCCCCATAGTAAGTGGCTTTTTTTGGGGGCACTCAGCTGGGCAGTTGAGGAACCAGGAGTGCCAGCTGGGGACCCGAGAAGAGGATAATTAGGGCTGCTCTGTGCAAATCTAGGTAGTATAACATGTTACTTAAAAAAAAAAAAATTCTTTACAATCCCTATAAGGAAAGTGTGGCAAGTGGACAAGCCAGGATGCCCGGGGATTCCACAAAAGTTAAATGGATGCAATTGGATCAAAATTCAAAAACTCAAACACGGATGCATTACAAAAATTCACCCAACGTTTCACGAGAAAAGAATGTGACCTGCTGACATCTTATATATGGCTTTCAGACATGACTCTTTGTAGTTTCACCCTTTGTCACACCCTAGCTGTTGCAATCAGTTACTTTAGAGTTGAACTTTAGACAGACTTAGAAGACACACATAAATGCAGCTCTGTAATCATTAATACAATTAGGGCCGAGTTCACACTAGCTGTGGCCGCGGCTCACAGCAGGGGGTGTGTTGCGTCCCTGTTCTCAGTTTCAGGTGCGAATCGGGTCCGAATTTTTGGCTGAATTCGCACCTGAAACGGATCAGAAGACGCACAGAACCCCTTTCCAGTGTGCACTTCGGCAGCCCCAGGGCTGTGTGAACCGGTTCGATTGAGAGCAGGGCACACTCTCCTGTCATGCAAATTGGATGTGGAGAAATGTAAGTGGCTGAATGTAAGTAGCACCATCTTGCAGTCCTGATACTGCAGGGCTACAGTGTGAAGCAGCATCACAATGAGCCAATTAGTTTATACACAGCAATAAACATGCTGTTAGAAGGAGAAAGCAGAGTGACAGAGGGTCAGCTCATCACTTTACTGCTTCTCTTTTCACTCTCCAGTCACAATTTGGGGTCAAAATTGCTGAAATAGACAGTTTGCCTTAAGTGTGTTAGTAGATCTAGAACTAAAAAAAAAACTAGAAGCGTAAGACAGTCACCTTTTGCTACCAGTTTGGTTTTAGGTATATAGATCTATCGCAGGGGAACCACAAGTACCCAGTACAATATGCACAAGCAACAAGAACTAAGATGGTAAGCACCGACAGGAAGTGAAGCTATCTGAAACCTTTCATTAAACATGAAAATGTGTTACAGGTCAGTCAGCCAGCAACATAACTCGTGGGAAGCTTTGTACTGGACCTGGAATCCTCCTCACCCGAGGCAATGCTGGCCCTGCCTGTAACAGTGATTATCACACTAGACTTTATGGTCAAGTGAGTTGGTCTACATAGATAGGTTAAAGCTGAGGTTTGGGTGGCACAACACACCTTCGTTATAAAACTTGAGCTGTGCCATTTAAAGCGCAATGTCCTACCATACTCCAGTGAGCTTGTCTGCTAATCATACTTGCTGCGTGGATTACAATAAAATAACGCCACCTGACAAGATGGCGATAGTAGTTTTCTTTCTTCCACTTTTCACATACAAACATTTATGTGAGAACAGAATAAGTTATGGAAAACAGTTCTAATAAGAGAAAATGTAAGACCCCATTGGCTGCATTAGCCACCATGCTAAAAAAAGGTAAGCTGATCATGACCTCTCCAATGTTGTTGGTTAAAGTGACACTAAAGGCTGGCATAAAAAAAAAAAAAAAAAAAAATCTATTCAAGTATGTATTAAATTCTTAAACTGGTTCTAAAGGTAGAGGTTTTCTACCTTAGATGCAGACAAGCAAAGAAAGTGTTTCCACCGCTCAGGCTGACACTGACCCAGGTGTAAGTAGAAGTTTCAGAGCAGAAGAGCTCCAGATGCTGGCTGAATGCTAGGCAAAGCAGGCTTGAATGGAGGAGAAGATTTGGATGCCGCACACCGGATGTAGTCAAAAAACTTTACTTTATTGAAAAAATGGGATCATCAAAATAACAAGACTGTCATGCAGAAAGTACAGGTAAGCTGACGCGTTTCGCACTCAGGACTGAGTGCTTAATTCTAGCTATGAGTAAGCACTCAGTCCTGAGTGCGAAACGCGTCAGCTTACCTGTACTTTCTGCATGACAGTCTTGTTATTTTGATGATCCCATTTTTTCAATAAAGTGACGTTTTTTGACTACATTCGGTGTGCGGCATCCAAATCTTCTCCTCCATTCAAGCCGGTTTTCTACCTTAAAGCATTCTATGCATTACAGTAAAAAATGTGCAATTTTTTGTTCCTCTCTCTCCTCATTGGCTCACACAGCAGCGGTGTGTGCAAATGGACAATGTCTATTCACAGGAGCGCAGCCCAGGAGCGAGCATGCTCAAGTGCCCCCATAGCTTACTATTGGGGGCACGAGCCAGGACTGCCAGTGGGGGACCCAAAAAGAAGAGGATCGGGGCTGCTCTGTGCAAAACCATTACGCAGAGCAGGTAAGTAGAACGTGTGTGTGTGTTTATTTATTACCTTTAGAATCACTAACTCAAAAAAGTACTTTCTTTTGCTCGCAGCCTTCTCCAAATTTCTTGTGATATGATCCAAATTACTTACTGAAGGGTAGATACATCCATTTTCCATGGTCCCACTGTATGCAGGAATGTAGCCAGTCCTTCAAATGGACTATGGGATTTGTAGCGTGGATAGAGCAATGCACATGACTGCAACCAATGTGCGCTGCTTGTTCCAAACGGAAGTGAGAGGGAGAAGGAAAGGTTCATGGAAGAAGTTACAAGGAGGCAGGAAAACACAAAATTAATAAAAATTACAGGGCCATTAAGTAGTGGATGTGTATGGATATTTGAAGAATAAGGATATTGATTAGTGTCACCTGAACTGTATGCTCACTTCACAATTAAACAATCTGGATGGACAGATCCAGTTCTAAAATTAGCTGCACTACACAATCTAGTAAACAGCAAATGAACACAGTCCATGAATTATTAAAACTTCCTCCGGCTCACAAGAGTCACACAATAGCTTTGTTATGCTTGTGGTGAGTATATTAACATCTGTTCTAAAAGTAGCTTCGCTGTGCTGGAACTGACATAATGATGTAAGGAGGGGGACAGAGAAGGAGAGCAAAACAAGCGCCTCATAGCTGGAGGGCCTTGCTTTTGTAAAGTCTCAGAAATATGGAGGATAGTAGTACTGAAAACGGCATTTGTGTCAATGCCACCGCTGGTCAATGGTTGCTGCTGGCCTTGGAATTATGTGAAGACCAGTAGATACTGTATTTACCCATCTATCATCTATGGACAATTGTTAAAATAAAGAAGAATTCCAAGTATTATTATTTTATCCACAGTAGTTACGTTGATCCAGCTTGAACCAATGTAACTACAGTATACATACACTGGATGCACAATTATTAGTGAGCATTTTGATCAAATCATCATGTTTATGCACATTGTCCAACACCAAGCTGTATAAACTTGAATGCGTATTGGATTTAAGTATATCAGGTGATGTGTATTTGTGTAATGAGGGAGGGTGTGGCCTAATGAGATCAACACCCTATATCAAGGTGTGCATAATTAGGCAGCTTCTTTTCCTCAGGCAAAATGGGACAAAAAAGAGATTTAAAGCGGAGTTCCACCCTAAAGTGGAACTTCCGCTCATCGGATTCCTCCCCCGCTCCGGTGTCACAATTGGCACCTTTCAGGGGGGAGGGGGTGCAGATACCTGTATAATACAGGTATCTGCACCCACTTCTGGGTATAGCTAGCCACAAACTCCCCGCCCACCCCTGTTGTGTTGTGGGAAATACACAGTTCCCACAACACAACGGGGACCAGTGTAGACGCGCAGCGCGACTCTCGCATGCGCAGTAGGGAACCGGGCAGTGAAGCCGCAACGCTTCAGTTCCTGATTCCCTCAATGAGAATGGCGGCGGCAGCACCCGAGGATCGAGGGACGGTGCTGTCTCGGGTGCCGACATCGCTGGACCCCGGGACAGGTAAGTGTCCTTTTTTTAAAAGTTAGCAGCTGCAATATTTGCAGCTGCTGACATCTAAAAAAAAAATTTTCGCCAAACTCCGCTTTAACTGACTCTGAAAAGTCATAATTTGTAAAAAAAAAAAAGTCTTTCAGAGGAACGCAGCACTCTTGAAATTGCTAAGATATTGAGGCGTGATCACAGAACCATCAAATGTTTTGTTGCAAATAGACAACGGGGTCACAAGAAGCATGTTGAGAAAAAAAGATGCCAAAGATTTGAGGAGAATCAAAACGTGAAGCTAACAGGAACCCTTTATCCTCCAGTGCTGCCATATTCCAGAACTAGAACCTACCTGGAATGCCTAGAAGTACAAGGTGTTCAGTGCTCAGAGATATGTCCAAGGTAAGCGAGGCTGAAACCCGACCACCACTGAACAAGACACATACGTTGAAACGTCAAAACTGGGCCAGAAAATATCTGAAGACAGATTTTTTTTTTTTAAGGTTTTATAGACTGAGGAAATGAGGAGTGACTCTTGATGGACCAGATGGATGGGCCTGTGGCTGGATCAGTAACAGGCACAGAGCTCCACTTCGATTCAGACGCCAGCAAGGTGGAGGTGGGGTACCGGTATGGGCTGGTATTAGTAAAAGTGAGCTAGTTGGACCTTTTCGGGTTGAAGATGGACTCAAAATCAACTCCCAAACCTACTGCCAGTTTTTAGAAGACACTTTCTTCAAGCAGAAGTACAGGAAAAAGCATGCATCTTTCAAGAAGACCATGATATTTATGCAGGACAATGTTACATCTCATGCATCAATGTATTCCACTGTGTGGCTAGCCAATAAAGGCCTTAAAGGGGTTGTAAACCCTCATGTTTTTTCACCCTAATGCATCCTATGCATTAAGGTGAAAAAACTTCTGTCACTGACCGGCCCCCCCAGCCCTCGTTTTACTCACCTAAGTCCTGTATTCCCCTGCCAGAGACGGGCTCTTCCCCTCTGCCCGTTGTCCTGGCTCTTGATTGGATAGATAGCAGCGCAGCCATTGGCTCCCGTTTCTGTCAATCAAATCCAATGACGCAGGCGCCAGGGGGCGGGGCAGAGTCCTCTGCTCTGAGTCTATGGACGCCGAATGCTTGACTCGGGAGCGTACCCGCAAGGTAACCCCCCCCCCCCCCCCCGGAGAGCGCTTCTCCTAGGGTGTTATATGATGTGGGGAGGAGCTACCAGCGCTGCCGGGGGACCCCAGAAATAGAAGATCAGGGCCACTCTGTGCAAAACAAACTGCACAGTGGAGGCAAGTATGACATGTTTGTCATTTAAAAAAAAAATGAAGCCTTACAATCACTTTAAAGATAAAAGAATGACATGGCCCCCTTCCTCACCTGACCCCATTGAGAACTTGTGGGCCCTTCTTAAACGGGAGACAAATGGTGAAAGAAAAAACAGTACACCTCTCATAACAGTGTCTGGGAGGCTGTGGTTGCTACTGCACAAAAAGTCAATCGCTCGCATGCAGAAGTGAACGCATACGTAGGTTGCGCCCGCATATGTAAACAGCGTTCGCACCACATGTGAGGTATCACGGCGAACGTTAGATTGAGAGCAATAATTCTAGCACTAGACCTCCTCTGAAACCCTAAACTGATAACCTGTAAAGATTTTTAAAGCGTAGCCTATGGAGTACCGAAGTTTGGCACCATTTCACGTGTGCGCAATTTTAAAGTGTGACATGTTAGATATCCATTTACACATTGGGGGAAAATATTGCGTTTTTGTTTTTTTTTCAATTCATTAAAGTGCACTGTTTCCAAAAAAATTGTGTTTGAAAAATTGCTGCGCAAATACCGTGACACAAAACAACAAATTGCAATGATTGTCATTTTATTCTCTAGCGTCTCTGATATAGATATATATCTATATCTATATCTATCTATATATCACACACAGTTGTGTGAAAAAGTATTTGCCCCCTTCCTGGTCTGTGTATCAGCTCAAGGCTGATACACAGACCAAGATTGTTCTCTGGCGATTCCTTTTTTTGGATGTGGTGGTGGAAGCTGCTATGGATGACTGATCCGGAAGCCCTGGGATAGTGGAGAATATGGGCAACGAGAGCCATACTATAGCGACCACGGGACACCATCTATGAAGACTGCCTTGGAATCTTAAATTGCCTGCCACCCCTGTAGGGGTATTAGGAGTCGGTGAGTGGGGAGCCAAAAAGGAGAGCACAGAAGTCACGGATTTTCCTTTTCTTGGGCACCAGTCACCAATATATTTGGAACTTTTTTCTGACACTTACAATTGTTTTTTTTTTGGCAATATTTTTTGAATATAATTTTTCTTTGGATTATTTATTTTTTATACTGTTTTGCATCTGACACCATTGCTGGAGCACGTTGGACTCTTGACACATAGAGACTGTATTATATTATACATATATTGTTGGCACTTAATTGGTCAGCACTGTATATTAACCCACTATATATGTGGATGGGATGTTTTTTATCACAATCTAATTTTTTATTATCTTTCACTTTTTAATGTTACCATTTACTGTGTGGTTTAATGGGATTTGTGCACGCCATTATTAATGGTAATTAGCTTTCACACAGATTTATGTATGTAAGGGGTGGATGTACGTTATTCACTTTACAAGCTCACTAAAATTCTCCAACCCCCCCCCCCCCTAAGGGAGCGCCATTCACCCCATTTTTTACTTCAATACAATTTAGCCCCTTGTGGGTCTAAAAAGGGGAGGCTGCATATCTTTTTCTCTTTTTCTCCCCTTTCCTCTCTCCCTTTTCTTCTTCTTAGAATTTTCCTACCTTTCTTCTTTTCCGTCTGTCAGTCCTAAGCGCAGAGCCTTTGTGTCTTTTGTTACAACAGCAAGTCCACCTCCAAATGGTTCAAACAAAGCAAAATTTAGGTTTTGGAGTAGCCTAGTCAAAGCCCGGACTTAAATCCAATTGAGATGCTGTATCATGACTTACACAGGCCGTTCATGCTGTAAAACCCTCCAATGTGGCTGAATTAAAACAATTCTGCAAAGAAGAGTGGGCCGAAATTGCTCCACAGCAATATGAAAGACCCATTGCCAGTTATCGCAAGCGCCAAGGGTGGCACAACCAGTTATTCAGTTTAGGGAACAATTACTTTTTCACATTAAGCCAGGCAGATTTGGACAGCTTCTTTGCCTTAATAAATGAAACCATCATTTACAAACTGCATTTTGTATTTACGCGGGTTATCTTTGTGTAATAATAAAATTAATTTGATGATCTGATAAATATGCAAAAAAAAAAAAATCTCTATCATGCTCCATAAATTCTCAATTATATCTATACAAATATTCCTGACATCCGCTCAGGATAACTCTGTAAGGAGATAGATATAGAATATATTATATATATATATATAGAATATATTATATATATATATATATATATATATATATATATATATATATATATATATATATATATATATATATATATATATATTATATATATATATATATATATATATATTTGCTTAGAGTAGAAAGATTACGATTCTCGCGACGTAAAATCTTTCACATTATACAAAAAAAATTGGGCTAACTTTACTGGTTAGTTTTTATTTTTAATTCATTAAAGTAATTTTTTTACAAAAAAATTGCATTTGAAAGACCGCTGCGCAAATACAGTGTGACATAAAATATTGCAACAAGCGCGAGTAGGGAACCGGGAAGTGAAGCCGCAAGGCTTCATTTCCCGATTCCCTTACCGAAGATGGTGGCGGCAGCATCCGAGGACCAAGGGACGGTTCGGCCTCGGGTGCCGACATCGCGGGCGCCCTGGCAAGGCAAGTGTCTATATTTTAAAAGTCAGCAGCTGCAGAATTTGCGGGACCTCCGCTTTAACTTGAAACCAACAAATGTCAGAAAAAGGTTTAGTGTTTTAAAGTGGTTAAACTTTCCTCACCTACACAGGAAGTCTATTTCATTGACAAATTGTTACAATGTTTAGACTTAGTTCCACTGCTAAAGAATGTTGTGATTCTTAGCAAACTGCCCAGTTTTTCTCTTCCTTTCTTTTGATGGCTGTGGCTTCAGAAGAGCAGAGAGAATTCTTTGCATTGCAAGAATCGTTTAACACTTTAGTCAAGATCGCAACGGGTAAAAAAAAAAAAAAAAAAACGCGCTGACGTGAAGCTCTAATATGAATATCTCTATATCTATCTATCCATCCATCTATATCTATATATATTATGTGCAAAATTTTCTGCCCAAGCATTTGTATTTCTATCCATACATTCCTAAAATGTATACAGTTCTGCCTCGCAGAACAGCCCTGTCAAGCAGAAGGGACCTGATTGTTCTTATTTTCATATCCATATCTCCTCTTCAAATCCTGTGACTGGACAGTGAAAGGGGAAGTAGCAAACTGTTGAGTTTAATTCTCTACTCTCCACCTAACAGCATGCTTCTTGTACTGCAACACACCTGACCATCTCCTTGTGCTGCTTCCACCTACACGCTCAGCCTCATATGGGCTGCAAGAGGCTGATCCCAAGGTACTTACACTGCATGCATTTCAAAACTAAATGTAGTTGTGCATTTATGATAACAGAGCAGCATTCATTTCTACCTTAAATATCTGCCTGGAGTTCACCTTTAAATATTGCTCATCCATAAATGTCATACAGGTTCAAGCGCCAAATTAGATAAAGAGAAACGCCCCTTAACTCTTCTGCTGGCTGCTACATCACTGCTGTGTCCTGTATTTGCATGGCAGCCAGAACCATAGAGAGCAGTGGAGAACCAGGTATCAGATACACCTATAACTGCTGGATAAAAGATGAACCTGTAGCTCTCCAAATGAGAAGGATTTGATGTGTAGCCTGCAAGAAAGGTATGTACTAAATATGTTCTTCTACAGCAGTGGTTCTCAACTCCAGGCCTCAGGACCCACCAACAGGCCAGGTTTGCAAGATAACTGAAATACATCACAGGTGATATAACTTGCTGCTCAGTGATTGCAGTATTCTAGTCTGCATCTCCCCAAGGTAATACTTAAAATCTGGCCTGTTGGTGGGTCCCGAGGACTGGAGTTGAGAACCACTGTTCTACAGGGTGCTCTTGACTTTATTTTTCAACTCAAGGAGCGGGATTACTTTAATTACAACATGTACGTCTAATGATGACAAATTTGACTATTTCATGCGTATTTGGGCCTACTGATTTTTTTAATAAAATAATGAAACACTAACAGCTATTAGAGCATAATACATACACAAAGGGTTCAGGACAATTTCTAATAACTTAATAAGTCAGATTGTCTTTTGAATTAAAATTTATACTGATCCCAGCTGCTGCTATCCCCCGCCGCCTCCAAGCAATAGCTCAGTTTTCTGTCTTTAGACTGCAGAGAGCCGATGCCCCTGCCCCTCAAGCACTCACTGGAGCGCCGGGCTGTGGAGGGGACAGGAGTAGCTAGGCCAGGCTCACAGCAGCTCACTGAGAGGCTGAGCCAGCTGTCAGTCCAGGCATCTGGGTGGATCCAGACTGTAAAGTCAGGATCTCTCTGGGGCCTGGATCGGCTGAGTGACATCAGCCGACGATGGACTTTAGCCTGCTGTCGGTTGAATATAGTACATTCTTGTGACCCACTGAAGTAG
The DNA here is from genome assembly GCA_037952925.1 of Lithobates clamitans. NCBI lineage: Eukaryota > Metazoa > Chordata > Amphibia > Anura > Ranidae > Lithobates > Lithobates clamitans. Next base: position 568,607 of record JBBGZY010000052.1, on the reverse strand, counting down.
GACCAAAAGAGGTTTGGCCCTACTTCTCTTTTAAGGCTTTTTATGCACACTGGGGCTCTTCTAAATGCTTTTCTCCTAGCAGGAGAAAAGCAGCTGCAAAAATGCGCCCAAGCCACATTTTTTCAAAACACATTTAGGCACTGTAGACATAGAAAGAGATAGCCCAGCTGCTGCACACCTCACCCGACCCAAGTGGTTAGCAGGTAAAAGCAGCCTCAGCTCAATTCATCCGAGCCATGCCCCCAACATGTTTCACCCCTCCCCTCGATTAAGCCCTGGGACAGGGCAAAACATGTTGGGGGGGAGTGGCTTGGATGAATTGAGCTGAGGCTGCCCTTACCTGTTAACCACTCAGGCCCGGTTGTATGTATATATTTTATTTTTTTTTTAAAGTTTTATTTATTGCTTTTGTAACATACAGGTACATACAAGACCCATTTGGCCACACACACAATAAACTATTTACATTCCTTCAGCATGGACTCTCTCCTCCTTCCTCCGGACCTTCACTCAGTGTAAAAGAAAAAACGAAGATAATAGTAAATATGCCCCCTTTTCACATTAACAATCAGTGCAAGATTTAAGATATATCAGATAGTCGCATACATGTTATAACCCACTGTAAACCCATTCCATTAGGTACCACTTAATCCGCCACCGTATCTTCACTATTCATCCAACTGCCCCATACTTTATCAAATTTTTGTGGTATGCCCCTGCTAATGTATGTAGCCTTGTATAAAGGTACAGCCCTATTCACCACACCCTTCCACGCTGATACAGATGGAGGACTAGGCTTTTTCCATGACAACACAAAACCATCGTTTTTCTAGCATAATGGATCAGGATCGTTAGCAAAGTACGAGTTACTCTCTTTGGGGCTAGATTGTCTACCAGCCCCAAAAGACACACTTCTACTGTGGGCTGTATAGGAATGGCTGTTACTTCTGCTATACATTCTGTAACTCCCTTCCAAAATGCTTGAATGTTCGAGTAATTCCAGAAGATATGCATAAAATCAGCAGTGAGGGAGCTGCACCACCAGCAACTAGGTGACCGGGTAGGGAACATCTCAGCCAGTCTCACTGGGGTAAGATATATGCGATGAAGGAATTTAAATTGAATGAGTTGGTCTCTAGCAGAAACCAATCTGGTAAAATTAATGTCTCATACATCGTCCCAGTCATCCCCGTCCATCTGGGGGAACACCTCACCCCACATCGCCCTACACTTTGCAAGGAGATTTCCCCCCTCACTGAACAGTTGTTTGTATATTGTAGACAAGGCCTTGTCCAAAGTGTCCTCCCTCAGTAAAGATTCTACATCACTAATTTTCGGGGTAATTCTATTATTTCCAAATTGGGCATTGTATGCATGCCTTAGCTGAAGATAACGGAACAGGTGAGTATTGGGAAGGTTAAACTTGGTTTTTAGGGCGTCAAACTGTAGAAGATTGTATGTATATTTGTAAAAATATGGAGGAAGTAACAGACATGGATACTGTAGACAACGGAATACAGTATTGTCTAGATTTTGTTACATTAACCCAGGGCTCGACAAAACCCGGGCGCCAGGTCGCATTTGCGACTAGAATTAGCGACCTGGCGCCTGGGGCATCCTGTGTCCGTTCGACACTCACCCCCCCCCCCTCCCGCCGCGATCGCGCTGGGCCGCGCCGGTAATTGAGGCCCCGGCTTTGTGGCCTACTGCAGTCCTATGGTTCCTGGTTCCTTCTGCAATCGGGCGCCCTCTGGTGGTGGCCGTTGGTATGACAAGACATCCACCAATGCTAATGGAGCTTTCCCTACCTGTTTTCACTGCCTGCTCATCTCCTTCCCTTTACTTAGAACCCCCAAACATTATATATATTTTTTATTCTAACACCCTAGAGAATAAAATGGCGGTAATTGCAATACTTTCTGTCACACCGTATTTGCGCAGCGGACTTACAAGCGCACTTTTTTGGGAAAAAATACTTTTTTTAATTAAAAAATAAGAAAACAGTAAAGTTAGCCCAATTTTTTTTATATTGTGAAAGATAATGTTACGCCGAGTAAATTGATTCCCAACATGTCACGCTTCAAAATTTCATCCGCTCGTGGAATGGCGACAAACTTTTACTCTTTAAAATCTCCATAGGTGTCGTTTAAAAAATTCTACATGTTGCATGTTTTGAGTTACAGAGGAGGTCCAGGACTAGAATTATTGCTCTCGCTCTAACGATCGTGGCGATAGGGGGGGCCCTCTCCTGCCGCCGATAAAAGTGATCTCGCTGCTAATCTGCTGCAGAGACCACTTTTATCTGAAAGAGAACCGCCGGCTCTTGAAGAAGATACCGGGGTTATGGTAGCTAGCTGCTACCATAACTACGGTATTTCTCTTCAAAGACAGGACGTATATATTCGTCCTGCGGGAAGGAAGTGGTTAATTAAAATGAATTTATTATTTGTCACCTCCCTGCTTGGCCCCTTTCACACGGGCTGTCTGATCAGGTTCGCCTGTCAGTTTTTCAGGCGGACCTGATTGGATCCTTAGCGGGAATATGGCGGTCTTATGTCCCTGCATGGCAGGAAATAAAAGCAGTCACATTAGTTCTAGTCGTCTCTGTGTAAATTTAAGATTGGTTAATTTTTATATTGAAAATAAAGCTTTGTCGGTCGTTTAAAAAAAAAAAAAAACCTGGCTCCTAACTTTTTTAGCTGGCTCCTAGATTCCAAGCAAATTTGTCAAGCCCTGCATTAACCCCTTGCTGAACACAAAGTATGTGCACCGGCAAGAAGAATGGGTCTTAAGGAGAACACGCTGCACATATGCTAGAGCTGCACAATTAATCGTTAAAAAAATCATGATCTTGATTCAACCTCCCCCCTCACGATCTCAATTGCAGAGTTTCCCGATTCTTTCATGTAACAAGTGTAGAGAGTTCTCTGCTCACTCAGCTGTCAAAGAGAAAAACCGGGGCAGTCTGCCAAGTTTTTAACAACATTGGCCTGCTAGCAGATAACTGGAAACATTATAAAACTTATAGCTCAAAAGGGATAAACTTCTGTTTGTAAATGCAGGAAGTTTAACGACTTAAAGTCTAAACCGTTTTCTGACACTTGTTTCTTACAAAGTTAAAATCTGTATTTTTTTGCTAGAAAAATACTTGGAACCCCCAAACACTATATATTTTTTTTAGCAGAGACCCTAGGGAATAAAATGGCGATTCTTGCAATATTTTAAGTCACACTGTGAAAAACAGTAAAGTTAGCCCAATTTTTTTGTTTAATGTGAAAGATGTTACGCCGCAAGAATCGTAAACTATCTTCTAAGGAAAAAAAATTGTGATTCGCATTTTAGCCAGAATCGTGCAGCTCTAACATATGCACCCACGGCGCCTGAGGTTTCCCTACTGAGAGCATGTGCACTGCCTGCTTCCAGCACAGTGATGGAGTTCTCAGACTGCTCCCAATCATGTGACCACTGTGACAGCCAATCACAGGGGTCATATGACTGGGAAGTCTGTCCTGCCCCAAGACCTAGTTAAAGGCATGCAGTGGACAGACAAACAGGAAGGGCTTGAAGGCATTTTAAAAGTACAAGAATCAACAATAAAACACCACATATTGAAACCAATCAAAACATCTCTGAGCAGCTTACTCACAGTAGCTCCTTCCCTTCCTAACCGCACCTAAAGCCAGATATAGGCGGTTTGAATTTCAGCTGGTTTAGCAGGAACCGGCCAAGAATCGAACCATATATCGGCAGGCTGAATGTACCCAAGTTGATCAATCGATCAACTTGGGTACAAACGGCCTGTCCGATTTTACATTAGATTATTGCTAGCCGCTAGCCATAATCACCATGTACTAACTCCCAGCGGGGATGGCTTCCCCCACACCCCTGGCAGAACACAATGGCTCCGTGAGAGGGACAGTCAGTGTTGATGGGGAAATAAAGTTATTTTTTTTGTGGTTGCAGGAAAGAAAAAAAAAAAAAAATCGCTCCGCCTATGGCCGGCCTTAGATATGACAGGCAAAGTTGTCACTTACGATATCAAAAATTCCTACAGAAAGAACGAAGAAATACTCACATGGTTGGCAGTTACAGCAAAAAACTGCAAGTTCTGGAGCTGTCCGATTTCAGCTGGGATGCTAGTTAGCGTATTGTGGCTGAGATCTAGATGTCGCAGCTTTCGACAGTAGCACAACTGTGGTGGTATTTTATCAATTTTGTTGCGATTAAGATACAGGCGCTCAAGGCTTGCCAGATTGCCAATTTGAATGGGTATATAGGCAATATGGTTGTACCAGAGCTTCAAGCAGGTGAGTCTATGTAGGTGCTGGAAGCTGATGATTTCCTCAATAGTTTTCAAATTGTTGTCTTTCAAATCAATCTCCTGAAGGTTGTGAAGGCTAAAAATGGAGTGTGGGATCCTCTCCAAGTCACACCGCACCAGTTCCAGCTCCGTTAGGTTCACCATTTTCTTCAGACTGTTGAGAACCATCAGTTTGGTGCCTTCATTGTTTACAGAAAGCTTCTGCAGATGGACGCCTACATCAGTCACCACTTGGGGCAGTTTAGTAAGGTTGCTCTTCAGTCTCAACACTTTCAACCTCTTAAGTTCACGGAGACCATCAATGACTATATATCTATTGTTTTCCGCGCTCAAGTTCCCGGTGAGGTGCAACTCCTCAAGGTTTTTCAAACTATAGATCCATAAGGGAATCTCCTTAATATCTGTAAATTTAATGTGTAGTGATTTGAGATTCTCTCTGAGAAAAGCCAAGGCTGGAGACTCAATTTTAGCTGCTGTGTGGTATAACCAGAGTTCTTTCAAGCCTGTGAGCTGAGCAATGCTAGGCGGGATGGTCACATCAGGTATGAGTTCCAGCTTGAGCACTTCCAGCTCCACAAGGTCAAACACAGTGTCTGGGATCCCGCTAAGCATGAAAAGATGGAGCTCAAGTTTCTCCTGAGAATTTTTGGTGATGCGTTGGCGTAGTTTGTCCAGTGTCCACTCGTGATTGAGGTTGAGTTGTCTCAATTTGTTCTCGCTGACTTCAGACAAAAAAACAGCAAAACGTTTTGAATAAAGTGGATCATATTGATCTATGAGGTGCAGCATGAAAGCAAAGTCGTTCTTGACATCTGGAATGTCGCTGTAGCTGCTCTCTTCACGAATAGATTCGAAGGAATACTTTTTCAAGGATCGCCTTAGCATCCACCAGAGGGTGTACACACAGACTAGACCGTAAAACCCCACCAGGCTGATGTAGAATGAGGCCAATATTTTAAATAAGGTGGCCAGTGGATGGGCACATCGGTACATTCGATAGCCAGTGAGGCTCTCGATGTCCACCTTACAATCCACATCAAAGGTGATGCTGCTAACATAGTACACAGTGTAGCAAAGAATCAGAATAAACTTGATAACTTTGATGATTGTCTGCCTCATATAGAGCCTGTAGACTATATCGCCTTCTTCCACATGAGTCCTAAACTTTTTCACCTTCTCAAACAAGGCTTTGGCCTGCTCACCCTCTTTCTTATCAAGCACTCCCGTCTCTGACCTATCCACAATTCCCTGCTCCACCCTGGACTTGCTCCTCTGCAGCATGGGCACGGTTGCTTCTACATCTTCACTGGCTGTAGAAGACTTTTTGTCAACCGAACCATTCATCTTTCCTCCTGAAGGTTTGGGATCACTCTCCTCCACCACAGTCTCTGACAAAGCCCGAGTAGTCCAAGGTGAGTCAAAACATTTTAGTAGGATAGAGACAAAATGTTCTAGCTTGGAGCTGGTCCGAGGAAACTTGAACCAGAAATTGCTACACGCCAGGAAGATCAAAGTGTGCAACAACACTAGATAAGGGAAATATTTTGCAAACCAATGTAGACGGTTTTCATAGCACACCGCATCCACATAGTTGTACTGATGTCTATCCAAGTCATATTTTATGCCTGTGGGGCCTAGTGTTTCTGGAGGCACCAGGCTAGAGTTTGGATATTCAGGTTCTGCAGGTGTCCAGGCCCGGTAGGAATCATTACAGCTGTCATGTGTGACCCATTTACAGGGAAGACAAATCATCTTATCCTGGGTGACCTGTAAGGTGCCTCCAAACACTGCTATCATAAGCATGACAATGGAAATGTAGTCTGTGAACACATCCCACCATGGTTTAAGGATTCTGTAGGCTGGCTGTGTGTCAGCAAAGTACCGCAGCTCTGTCACTGGAATCATGGCTCACCTGGTAACAAGAAAATAGAACAGGTTTTACTAACAAGCAGAATCCCAGAGCATAGGTATAACATCTATTTATAATCAGTAGAGGACAGGTAAGGACATATTTGATGACTACAAGGTACAAGGTAATTTATATCTCACAAGGGAAAAAATTCTGCAAAATATATCTTTCCCAAAGCAGATATGTACTTACCCCCTCAGGAAACTAAGGGACACCTTGATACTTTCCCAATGATCTGGTGTGCTCCTGGGAAAAACCCAAGCCACTTAATTTTTTTAAAGGAGAAAGGAAAATAAGCAGCATTTGGTAGTCAGTCAATAATAATAATACTATGTTACCTAGTACAATAAAGTTTGTGCTAGGGAAAAAAAAAAAAAAAAAAAAAATTGCATTTTATATTTTACCACATGCATTATTTAACCACTCAAGGACCAGGCCTATTTTTCAGACTCGGTGTGTACAAGTTATAATCAGTTTTATTTGCTAGAAAATTATTTAGAACCCCCAAACATTAAATTTATTTATTTACAAGCACACTTTTTTTGTAAAAAAAAAAATTACACTTTTTTGAATTAAAAAATAAGACAACAGTAAAGTTAGCCCAATTTTTTTATATTGTGAAAGATAATGTTACGCCAAGTAAATTGATACCCAAAATGTCATGCTTCAAAATTGCATCCGCTCGTGGAATGGCAACGTTTAAAAATTTCTACAGGTTACCAGTTTTGAGTTAGAGGAGATCTGGGGCTAGAATTATTGCTCTTGCCCCAATGATCGTGCTGATACTTCACATGTGTAGTTTGAACACAGTTTTCATATGCGGGCGCTACTCATGCATGCGTTCGCTTCTGCGTGCAAGCTTGTCAGGACGGAGAGCTCTAAATTTTTTTTCTTCTTTTACTTTTATTTTGACACTGTCCTTTAAAAAAAATTGGGTCACTTTTATTCCTATTACAAGGAACATATTCATCCCTTGCAATAGAAAAAAAAAGCATGACAGGACCTCTTAAATATGAGTTTTGGGGTCAAAAAGACCTCAGATCTCATATTTACACTAAAATGCAAAATATAAAAAAAAAAAATTAATTTGCAAAAAACAAAACAAAACATTTCTCCTTTAAGAGCATTGGGCGGAGGTGACGTTTGACGTGGCGTCAGCCAGCCAAGCAGGAGAGAGGACCTGATCATCTCCTACCGGTGGCTCCGGTAAGCGGCGGAGACCACCAGAGCGTGGCGGGAGGGGGGGCCCTCTCCCATCCCCGATAAAAGTGATCTTGTGCCACAGAGACCACTTTTATCTGAAAGAGGACCGCCCATTGAAGAAGGGGATACTGGGGTTATGGCAGCCATCTGCTGCCATAACAACTATATTTCTCTTTAAAGTGCCAACGTATAACGACGGTGGGTCAGTCTGTAAGTAGTTAAAGTGGTTGTAAACCCTTCCACATACCCAGTAAAGTGACTGACCTCGGGTGATAGAGATTAAAAAACAAACCCTCCTACATATGTTGTACCAGTTCATCTGCGGTCTTCTCTACAGCCCTTCAAAGTGCAGAATTTTAAAGCTTGTTTGAGAGTTCAGAAAAAAAAGGCGGCGGATGCAGAGCTCAGTGAGGAGAGCTCTGAAAGTGGATTAGAGGGAAGGAACACCTCCTTCACACAGCAGACAGGAACAGAGCCGAGACTCTTAATCAGCTGGAGATCCCTCCCCTATCACCATTTTTCTCTTGGTGTCAGGAGAACTTGTCAGAAGGGATTCACACTGATAGCAGAGGAACGAAGTAGCAGACAGCAAGTGAACATGTTGTCCCAGAAGTTTGTTGAAAGCAGAAAAAACGGCATTGCAGTTTGTTGTGTATGGGGCTACATAGCCACAGACTGGTCAGGGTGCCCATGCTGACCCAGGACCACAGCCAAAAGCGACTACATTTGGCACATGAGCATCACACCTGGACCACAGGCAATGGAAGAAAGTAGCCTGGTCTGATAAATCACATTTTCTTTTACATATTATGTAGATGGCCGAGTGCGTGTGTGTCGTTTACCTGAGGAAGAGATGGCACCAGGATGCAGTATGGGAAGAAGGCAAGCCAGAGGAGGCAGTGTGATGCTTTGGGCAATGTTCTGCCGTGAAACCTTGGGTCCTGCCATTCATGTGGATGTTACTTGACACTTACCACCTTCTTAAACATTGTTGTTGATCAAATACACCCCTACATGGAAACAGTATTTCCTGTTGGCAGCAGCCTCTTTCAGCAGGATAGTGAAGCCTGACACACTGAAAAAATGGTTCAAGAATGGTTTGAGGAACACACCAACAAGTTTGAGTATTTGACTTTGCCTCCAAATACTCCAAATCTCAAAGATCACATCGAGCATCTGAGATGTGCTGGAAAAGCAAGTCCGAGCCATGCAGGCCCCACCTTGCAACTTATAGGACTTAAAGTGTTTGTGAACTCATATAAGTTAGTCTATGCCAGCCCCTCTATTAGAGCTAGGCATAACACAATGTACATGTCTTAAAAAAAAACACGAGGCTTGTAAATAACATTTTATGGTGATCTTCAGGCTGGTCACGTGACCCGTGGCAGCTTTACATTTCCAATACATGGATACTGCAGGAGGGGCAGAGACAGAGACACAGGCACGGCACTGACAGGCAGGGAGGAAGGAGTGAGGGGGAGAGCTGAGAGCAGGGCTGCAGATGACGGAGGGACTTACACTGACCACCATGGTCAGGGCTCAGCGGCCATGATTTTCATGGTCAGCGCAGAGAGGGGGATACAGGAAGTGGCAGGTATAGGTGGGTTTTTTACAGTTTAGAGGGGGGCAGATTATACAGCACAAGCACTGTGCTGTTTAATCTGCTTTAAAGGGACCAGGATCTCTATTTTTTTTTTTTTGGGTTAACGCACACTTTAAAGCTGAGTTCCACCCAAAAGTGGAACTTCCGCTTTAAAGCACTCTGACCCCCTGACATGCCATATATGGCATGTCATTTTTTGTGTGTGTGTGGTGTGTGTGTGTGTGGTGTGTGTGGTGTGCGTGGTGTGTGTGTGTGGTGTGTGTGTGTGGTGTGTGTGTGTGTGGTGTGTGTGGTGTGTGTGTGTGGTGTGTGTGGTGTGGTGTGTGTGTGTGTGTGTGGTGTGTGGTGTGGTGTGGTGTGGTGTGGTGTGTGTGTGGTGTGTGTGTGGTGTGTGTGTGGTGTGTGTGTGTGGTGTGTGTGTGGTGTGTGTGTGGGGTGTGTGTGTGTGTGTGGTGTGGTGTGTGGTGTGGTGTGTGGTGTGGTGTGTGGTGTGTGTGTGTGTGTGGTGTGTGTGTGGTGTCTGTGTGGGAGCAGGTACCTAGTTTTCGCAGGTACCTGCTCCCACTTCCGCTCTGGGCCGCCTAAGTGACCCCTCCTCTCCCCCTTGGCGGCCCCTCCCTCCCACGCCACAGGTCCCAGTCAGGACGTGCAGTGCGACTTGCATGTGAAGCCTCAAACTGTCACAGCTGGGTGCCCACAGTAGTGATGCCGGCGCAGAGGCGAGCAGGGGGAGAATCAAGGGTTTGGGCGGCCGCATCGTTGCATAGTGAGACAGGCGAGTGTGTTTATTAAAAGTCAGCAGCTACACTTTTTGTAGCTGCTGACTTTTAATAAACACAAAAATGGGTGGAACTCCGCTTTAAAGTGATTGTAAAGGCTGTATTTTTAAAAAAATTATAATAAACAAACAAACATGTCATACTTACCTGCTCTGTGTTAAGGTTTTGCACAGAGCAGCCCCGATCCTCTTCTTCTCGGGTCCACTGCTGAAGCTCCTGGCTCCTCCCCCCCACCAAGTGCTCCCATATCTAGCCACTTGCTATGAGGGCACTCGTGCATGCTTGCTCCCAAGCCCTGCTCTGAATGTCCATTACACAAGTGGGGCCGGTCCCTGCCCCCTGCTCAACACTGGCTGTGATTGACAGCAGCAGGAGCCAATGGCTTCCGCTGCTGTATATCAGCCAATGAGAAGCAAGAGACCCAAGAGAGCCTAGGCTCTCATGCACATCACTGGACTGAGATCGGGCTTTACAAGCACTTTAAGGCCGGGTTCACACCTATGCGAATTAGATGTGGGTTTCCCCGCATCCAATTCGCATAGCAGGAGAATGTGACTGGCTCCCTATGAAGCCGGTTCACATATCTCAGTTGCGGCTGCGGAGCGCACTGCACAGAAACGCCATGCGTCTTTGGCTCCGTTTCAGGGCTGAATTCAGGCATAGAATCGGCCCCGATTTGTCCCTGAAATGGAGAACAGGGACACACAGCGCTCCTGTGCGATCCGCAGCAGGTTGCAGTGTGAACCCAGCCTTAAGGATCTGCTATTGACGACTTGGTACCAGATTGCAAACCATACCTTCAGAGGTCTAGTGGTGTCCGTACCTCAATGGGTCAAGGTTGTTTTGGCAGCAAAAAATCAATATTGGGTAAATCATCATCATCTTGTTATGGCCGATTGGTGTACGTCTTCTTATTATCTGTTAAACCCAAATTATGGCAAACAATCACATTACCTGCAGCTCTACTAAATACCAGGCTGTAGAGATTCTCCTTACAGGTACTTTTACACAATTATTACTAATTTTAGTAAAATTAAAACGTGTGTCTGAAAAATGTGCAAATATTCATTTGCACGTTGGATTTCAAACATTTGTAGCCTACTCCAAATAATCTGAACAATTCTGAAGTTTATAAACTTACTTTTCACATACTGCATTTTCCTTTCTGTGACAGGCATGCGTGGATGAGGGAATCAAGTCGTTTTTTGTTTTTTTTCATTCAACTTGCTGGTTGGACAAAAAAAAAAAAAAATCTATGGCCCACCTAATGTGCACCTTGCAATATAGTGGATATTCCTTCTCTCCTTCCTCTTTTTCCCTTTTAACATACAATTCTTATAAATGGGAATTTTAAGCACTTTTTTCCCTATCGTAATTGGATATCACATTTAGTGCTAAAGCAATATCCCCTACAGAGCTGTTGTTTCGGACATGGTCAAAATAATGTATGTTGTATTCCTTTGTAAAACTTTGTAAAGAATATACGGGAAAACATCTGATGGCACTGAAAGCTCTAAAATGAACGTGTTCTAAGCATCAGCTTAGAAGATCGCATTGACAGGAAGTCACACGCTGGTGCTGGGAATTAGAGGTCTATTGTCAAGGGACTTTGTGTTTTATGGTTTACCATCGCATTGCTGAAAGATTAATATGAAAATACAACAGTAAAATGCCTGGGGTTCAATACCCAGTAACCCTCCAGATCTAAAGGACAGACACTAATTCCAGGAAGCCGCAGTTCCCAACAAAGTTAAGTGAAGCTTAAGTCAAAACTTTTTTTCAATTTTAAAATACAGTGTGGAAGTTAGAACTTCTGTTAGCAAATGTGGAGTAATCTCCCCGCAGTCATCAATCTAAATCTGAGAGTGGGTCTAAGATCTTCAGTTTAAAGTGGGGTACAAACTATAAGAAAATGGGGCGAACGTTCCTCCGATTTTTCCTCGATGTTACACGGCAAATCAGATCTGATGAACGAAAATTCGTACGAAAATTCTCGTACGACAAAAGCCTTTTTTTTTTTTGTTTATCGTTTCTGATCATGTGCAGTTTTTCTTTTCTGGTTTTTCTTGTACGAAAACCGTACACATTCAATTAAAATCGTTTGCTCTGTTTCCGTACGACAAAAATTCCTGAGTTTGTCCCTTCGATAATTTTCGTGCGAACATTCGGAATTGGCTGTCTTTCTAACTTTGGACAAAAATGTTTGCCTGAAAAATTCTTATAGTGTGTACGAGCCTTAATATATATCGATCGAGAGAGATATAGATCTCTCTCTATATCTACACACACACACACACACACACACACACACAGAGAGGGAGGGAGGGAGAGAGAGAGAATTTGGCTTATTTATATGTAGTTATAAATATTTATTTATCTGCAAATGGCACACATTTGGAAGGTATATCAATTGGGTAATACATTAAGACCCCTTTCACACTTATATGACTTCAAAGTCGCGCGATTTTACCGCGACTTGGGAGCAGTACGACTTTGCCACAACTTCATTAACAAATGAAGCCATACAGTAGTTGGTATGAATCATGAGGGGGAACTCCGCGCCAAATTTTAAATAAAAAACGGGCGTAGGTTCCCCCCAAGGGGCATACCAGGCCCTTAGGTCTGGTATGGATTGTAAGGGGAACCCCCCCTACGCCGAAAAATCCATACCAGACCCTTATCTGAGCACGCAGCCCGGCCAGTCAGAAACTGGGGTGGGGACGAGCGAGCGCCCCCCTCCTGAACCGTACCAGGCCGCATGCCCTCAACATGGGGGGGTGGGTGCTTTGGGGCAGGGGGGGCGCCCTGCGGGCCCCCACCCCAAAGCACCTTGTCCCCATGTTGATGAGGACAAGGGCCTCTTCCTGACAACCCTGGCCGTTGGTTGTCGGGGTCTGCGGGCGGAGGGCTTATCGGAATCCAGGAGCCCCCTTTAATAAGGGGGCCCCCAGATCCCGGCCCCCTACCCTATGTGAAGGAGTATGGGGTACATGGTACCCCTACCCATTCACCTAGGGAAAAAAGTGTCAATAAAAAAACACTACACAGGTTTTAAAAGTAATTTATTAGGCAGCTCCGGATGTCTTCTTCCGACTTCGGGGGTCTTCTTCCAACTTCTCCGCTCTCTCCGGCCTCTTCTCCCGGTGTCCAGTTCTTCTGCCGGGCCTCCTCCACTATCTTCTCCCGCTCTTTTGCTAGCAGGGGCCCGGTCTTCTGCGCTGTCTTGTCCCCTTTTTTCTTCTTCCGATGTTGACACGACACTCTCTCCTGCTGGAATGCTGTGTGCGAGCCGCGCAATCACTTATATAGGCGGTGACCCCGCCCCCTTATGAAGTCACAGTCCCAGGGCATGCTGGGACTGTGCCATTATAAGGCATGGGCGTGGTCATCGGCTGATGTTGACGGGGGCGGGGTCACCGCCTATATAAGTGATCGCGCGGCTCGCACACAGCATTCCAGCGGGACAGAGTGTCGTGTCAACTTCGGAAGACGACAAGGCGGCAGAAGTCTGGGCCACCGCTAGAAAAAGAGCGGCAGAAGCTAGCGGAGGAGCCGGCAAAAGATCAGGACACCGGGAGGAGACGCCGGAGAGACCCCCGAAGTCGGAAGAAGACCCTGGAGCTGCCTAATAAATTACTTTAAAAACCTGTGTACTGATTTTTCATTGACACTTTTTTCCCTAGGTGAATGGGTAGGGGTACAATGTACCCCATACTCATTCACAAAGGGTGGGGGGCCGGGATCTGGGGCCCCCTTATTAAAAGGGGGCTCCCGGATTCTGATAAGCCCTCTGCCCGCAGACCCCGACAACCAACGGCCAGGGTTGTCGCGAAGAGGCCCTTGTCCTCATCAACATGGGGACAAGGTGCTTTGGGGTGGGGGGCACTTAAAACTTGGCGCGGCGTTCCCCCTCATGATTCATACCAGACAGCTGTCAGCACTGCCTGTCGCTTATTGCGAAAGGAAAAAAAAGTTTTCCTTTCCCGATCAGCGCGACATGCACAGTACCCTGTCGCCGAGTAACACAATCTTGCGGTCAGGTACTGTACATGGTGTGAGGCTTGTGCTTACAAAGTCGTACTGAAATCGTGTCTATATTATTCAGCTACGATTTGCATGCTACTTGAGATTTTAACATTGAGGTCTAATGGAGTACAACTCGCATGGAAGTTGGACCAAAGTAGTACAGGGACTACTTTCAAGTCGGCACAACTTAAAAGTTTTTTTTTTTTACTATAATGCATTCTCTGCATTAAAGGTAAAAAACCCTCCACCATCTGTGCCTCCCCCCTAAAACACTAAAGCCTCGTACACACGCTTAGATTTTCGGACGACGGAACGTCTGTTTTATGTGGCATGCTAGTCTCATGTCGAAAGTTAAGAGGTTACTCACAATACAAACATTTTCGTACAACAGAATAAAACGTCAGAAGTGACGTAATGTGTTGAATAGTTTTGTAGTTTTGTATGTATTCTTTCGTTTGAGCATGCGTAGTCTTGCTCTTACAATTTTTTTCGGACAAAGACCCGTAACTAATGAAAGGAAAATCAGATATTAAGTTCACATTAGAGCTGCACGATTCTGGCTAAAATGGGAATCTTTTTTTGCTTAGAAGATAGATCGGGATTCTCGCGGTGTAACATGATCTTTCACATTAAAACAAAAAAAAATTGGGCTAACTTTACGGTTTCTTTTTTTTTTTTTTTTTTTTTTATATTCAGTGAAGTGTATTTTTTCCCAAAAAATTGCGTTTGAAAGACCGCTAGGCAAATACAGTGTTACATAAAATATTGCAGCAATTGACATTTTATTCCCTAGGATCTCTGCTAAAATATATATATAATGTTTGGGGGTTCCAAGTAATTTTCTAGCAAAAAATATTGATTTTAACTTAAGAAACAAGTGTCAGAAAAAGACTCTAAGTGGTTAAACTTCCTGCATTTACACAATTTTATAGTCTGTACATCCAGCTTTTGTTTGAAGAAAAAGACAAATCCGGCGTCGAAAGCACCATACTAAAGATTCAAAAATCGGCAGACAGCTTGTCGTACGAATTTTTCCATGCGATTTTCGTATCATGTGTACGGGACTTTTCCCATCACCGCCCTCGATCTAGTGCTGCGGGGACAGTGTTTGGCAGCCCCACTCTGATCTTTACTTGCATTCACAGGTTTTACTGAGAGTAGCAAGAGCCATTGGCTCCTGCTGCTGTCCGTCACATCCTGTGAGTGGGGGATGGGGCCAAGCTGCACTGTGTGCATCTATGGACGCACATAGCCTGGCTCGGGAGCACGCCCACATGAGTGCCCCCATAGATTTACAATCACTTTAACCAAAGCAGAGAAATCGGGTTTCCTGCCATGCTAGAGACTAAGGCTGTACTGAACGGCAGAGCTGTGTTAATCTGGTAAATACTGGTGAACAGAAAAAAAAATACCATTATAAGCATTTTCTTTGTTTTTAACCATTTGCCTAGAGTTCAGCTTTAGTCAACATAACAGCCAGGTAACCGCTTTTTTAAAAGGTCCAAAAACATAACCAACATTTCTCTCCATATATGCTTCCTCTAAGTTGCTCCTGACATAAAACAAGCTCAGTAAATAAGCAGGGCTGTGTGCAGAAATTGTCTTCCCACACAGCCAAGCATGCTGAATCATTCCATCAGGCCACACACAGAAGGTCGCCTCTCACAGGGCTAAGCCATCAAATGCAAAAAAAAAGGGCAAGCTTCCTTAACAAGAAATTTACAAGCATCCCCCATCAGTATGTCACAAGGGTGCAGAGACGTCATGGATGCACGCTGCACTGCTACAAAGAAGAATTAGCCTTTAAAATGATACTAAACACACACATTGTTCAATTTCCTCTTCTATGTCTGTACACATTTGTGGACACAGAGCAACCATAATAATGACTATATGGGATGTCCTAAAGCAATGAACTTGAGGGGAGGGAGACACAATCACAGAAACTGCCACCTAAAAAGGACGACTTCTGCCACCCAAAACATACTGTGACCAAAGCAGTATCCTTCGTGGCTTTGATATCCATCTGGTAAAATTCTGTGAATGTATGAACAAAAGAACAAAAAGACCTTGTAATGGCCTTAACCACTTAGGGGCCGAGCCTCTTTCTGAGATTTGGTGTTTACAACTTAAAAACATTTTTTTTTGCTTGAAAATTACTTAGAACCCCCAAACATTATACATTTTTTTTCTAACACCCTAGAGAATAAAATGGCAGTCATTGCAATACTTTGTCACACCGTATTTGCGCAGCGGTCCTACAAGCACACTTTTTTGGAAAAAATACACTTTTTTGAATTAAAAAATAAAGACAACAGCAAAGTTAGTTAAGACAACAGCAACGTATGCATTCGCTTCTGCATGCGAGCTCGTCGGGACAAGTTTAAAAAAATTTTTCTTATTTATTTTACCTTTTATTTTTACACACAAAAAAATTGTGTCACTTTTATTCCTATTACAAGGAATGTAAACATCCCTTGTAATAGAAAAAAAGAGCATGACAGGACCTCCTAAATTTGAGATATGGGGTCAAAAAGACCTCAGATCTCATCATAGTTACACTAAAATGCTTAAAAAAAAAAAAAATGTCATAAAAAAAAAAATATACAAAATGGCCCTTTAAGAGCTATGGGCGGAAGGGGGCTCCGGAGCGCAGCGGGAGGGGCCCCTCTCCAACCGCCGATAAATGTGATCTTGCGGCGAATCTGCCATAGAGACCACTTTTATCTTGACGCAGACCGCCCGTTGAAGGAGGATACTAGGGTTATGGCAGCTAGCTGCTGCCATAACAACACCGCCATAACAACGAAGGTGGGCGGTCCGGAAGAGGTTAAATCCTGAGCCACTAACACCTGATAGCCCAAGATGCCCCCACAAACCTGGCAGCGATTGCTTTTACCAAAAAAAAGGGGTTGGGGGCCGTGCCCTTTCAAGCCATAAGCTCGAATAATTAACTGGCAAATCCAAATGAATAGTTAACTTGGATGCCTCCTGCCCATCCTGGGATCTACTGGCAGCACAAACTAGGATTCCTGACCTGTACCCACAAATTAAGTCATTCTGATCGCCAGAACTACTTGCAGAGTATGCAGTGATCTAACTCCTGCCAACTGAGGATCAGAAAAGATGGCAAGACATTGTCTTGATTCAAGTGAAAACTAGACACCATTCTAGGCAAAAAATGGTTGAGGACGCAACATCACCTCTACATGATGCGAGACCAAAAACGGCTTCTTGCATGAAAGAGCGGCCAATTTGGACACGCCGCATAGTGAAGTGATAGCAACCAAAGAAGCCACCTTCCGAGATAAGAGACTAACAGAATTTTCCGATTGGTTCAAAAAGTGGCCTCTGCAAGGACAGTCAAGATCACATTCAAGTCCCAAAGACACAAGAATGTCCTGACAGGCGAGACCATGTACGTTACACACTGTATGAAATATGAATCAAGGAGTGAGAAACAGCCCCTGGAAAATGTAGAGGGACGAACCCTGACCCTTAACGGTACTTAAGGCCAATACATGGTACCCCTACCCAATCACCTAGGGAAAAAAGTGTCAATAAAGAAAAACACTACACAGGTTTTAAAAGTAATTAGACAGCTCCGGATGTCTTCTTCCGACTTCGGGGGTCTTCTTCCAACTTCTCTGGCCTCTTCTCCCGGGCCCCTCCGCTATCTTCTCCCGCTCTTTTGCTAGCAGGGGCCCGGTCTTCTGCGCTGTCTTGTCCCCTATTCCCTGCGGCCTGCCAGGTTGCGTGCTCGGATAAGGGTTTGGTATGGATTTTTGGGGGGACCCCACGCCAATTTTTTTTTTTAATTTTGGCGCGGGGTTCCCCTTAAAATCCATACCAGACCTGAAGGGCCTGGTATGGAATTTAGGGGGACCCCCACGCCAGTTTTTTTTTTTATTTTGGTTCGGGGTTCCCCTGTGGGGAAATCCCATGCAGTTTTTATCAATGAACTTTTATGTGTATTGTCGGACCGGCAATTCATTAATAGCCGCAAGTAGTTTTAAATGACTTTTTTCCTGTGAAATGTAATTTTGCTGTCAGACTGTTCTAAACACGGGAAACATGCGCCCCTTTACAGGCATACTATAGACACCCCCCAGGTACGAAATTTAAAGGGATATTACACTTTTATTGTTTGACTTTAAGCATTATTAAAATCACTGCTCCCGAACAAACGGACGTTTTTAAAACTTTTTTTTGCATTGATACATGTCCCCTGGAGCAGGACCCAGGTCCCCAAATACTTTTTATGACAATACCATGCACATAAGCCTTTAAAATTAGCACTTTTGATTTCTCCCATAGACTTTTAAAGGGTGCTCCGCGGATTTCGAATTTGCCGCGAACACCCCAAATTGTTCACTATTCAGCGAACAGCTGATGTTCGAGTCGAACATGAGTTTGACTCGAACTCGAAGCTCATCCCTAATCCTTATAGAAAAGTCACATTACCATCGTAGGGGAAAAAAATTTTTATCTATGGTTTCGCACCACTTCTAAAGTACAGAGCACCACTTGTAAAGTATGTGCTTATGTGGCCTACCTTATACTTGTGGTGCTGGGGGGCGTTAACGATAGGTTAAGGGGGGGTCATACGCCCAACACAAGCAGATGGAAAAAGCTGTGTACATGCTGTGGCAAAAATGGTACCACTGACGTGTTAGGTGGGCAGTGCCGCTACCGAACAGGACCCATTTCAGCAAATGGGGCTGCGCTGCCACCACATGCAATGCTTGGGGTTATACAGCAGGCTTTTCAAAGGTTAAAACAGGCATCAGGGGGGAGACATATCGCCTCTTAGTTGCCTGTAAACTGCAGATTTGCTTTTTTTTAAATTACTGCTGACTTCTGATTTTGCCATGGCGCAATTGTTTAACAGGTATCCCATGGAGTCACTGCAATGAGCGCGCCCACCTGGGATCACAGAGAATCATCAAGCCACTCTGTACATAGACACACACAGGCAGAACAAGGAGTCTGACCCTGAAGAGGTGTTATGATCCAACCCCCCCCCCCCCCACAACATGATTCTGACTGACCGCCACTGTTCTGAAGCACAGAAGCAAACCTAAAGCGCAATGCATCGCTGTTATTTAGCTGCTCTTCAGAGGACACCATTCTGTGCCTTGCAGTCCGACAGCTTAAAAAGCAGGGAAGTCCTGACTGCTTGGTGAGCAAGGTGCTATAGCCAAAATGTAGACCCATATATTCAATTCCACATTGAAGGTCAATTATTTCTAGCCTATGATTATTATTCTGAATGATCTCGAAGTTAGTAATTCTACTTTGTGAAAAACCCTGCACATTGACTTGTTTGAATGCCATCTCACATATTCACATTGCCCTATGAGTAGTCTCTGCTGTGTCATGCATTTTACACAGCCTGCCTTCTGAACGGCAGAGGTGCTGAGAGGAGGAGTTTCAGGAGGCGGAGTTAGCACAGGAATCACTGTTTGCAGGCAGCAAGGTACCATGGGAGATGTGGTCCTACAGCTGGCCATACACATTTTTTTCTTCATTTGGCCAGCAGACTGGACTGAAAAAACAAACAAGATGGATGAAAGTATAACAACCACCCCACCCAGCTGGCAGAACCTGGCAATGTCAGACTACATTGATCAGTGGCTGCAGTCGCTAATCAAGAAAAACAAAAAGAATTCCAAAATGTCCCTTTTAACAGAAGACAACTGAACGATCGTTTTCTGACAGGTGGGGGATGGCCACACGCTAACTGAAATCTGGCTGGTCCCTGCTGAAATGGCATGTACATGAATCTGTTGCACAGACAGACGGAGGACAGACTTCTAATGAGCGTCTAGGTCTAGGTCACACTTTATGAATTCCCTGGATGTCTCTGGAGTGTTAACAACAGCATAACACATAACAGAGCCCTGTAACCAGGAGGGATGTAAACTACAGGGCTCGGTGTTTGGTATGGTTATTGTCACTAAAGAAAGCCATCGATAATAACGTTTTCTGGGTGGAAGGAAAGAGAATTGTTCGATTCCCCCCCCCCCCATCAACTCTGAATGTGTTGATGGGAGGGGAAAAAAATAAAAATAAATAAATAAAATCGAACAATTTTCTTTTCTTCCACCTAGAAAAAAAACTGTGTCATGTGTGGCTTGCTTTAGTAACAATATCCATACCAAACACAGAGCCCTGTATTTAACATCCCTCCTGGAATCACTCCCACAGTGCTATTGTGTTCTGTCATCAGGGAGCCTTCCCCGCTGGCAGAACACAATGATTACTGCTAGCAGCTATAGCCGCCGGTAACTATAGCAAAAAAAAACAAAAAAAAAAACGAAAACAAACAGGCTTGTTGTACTGAAGTAAAACCATTGATT
The DNA here is from genome assembly GCA_037952925.1 of Lithobates clamitans. Taxonomy (NCBI): domain Eukaryota; kingdom Metazoa; phylum Chordata; class Amphibia; order Anura; family Ranidae; genus Lithobates; species Lithobates clamitans. Next base: position 548,404 of record JBBGZY010000052.1, on the reverse strand, counting down.
TGACTTCAGTACAATCAGCCTGCCCATAGATTGATCGAATATCGTCTCTTTCCTGCTGAACCGGACAAGATTCGATTCACCAGTTTTAGAAGCTGACACACAGTTGTATATTTACTAAAGGCAAGTGCAGTTGCTCTCAGCAAGTACAGCTGCTCCAAAGCTTAGTAAATGAGGCAAAACTTCACTGTGCAAAGACTACCCAATCACATGCAAGGAAAATGCCTGAACATGATTGGATGATTGAAGTCTTCAGAGCTCCCCCTCATTTACTGACCTCTGGAGCAACTGCACTTGCAGAGTGCACAATCTATTTGCCTTTAGTAAAGGAACCCCACAGTGTGGTAAAGTTCATGTTCAGGAAGTCGGAAGCCTGTTACTGACACTTCGCTCCAAGGTTTGTCTATCCTAAAGCTAAAGTCTGGTCAGCCAGTTCAGCAGTAATTGGCTGAATTTCAGTATGCGTGTACTGCAGTCTGTTCAACACAAGCCGGTCTAATGACTAGCTTCTGTTGAATTGTCTTGCTGGAGACCCAGCACTCAACCAACACTTGCAGCCAGTTGGGGGGGGGGGGTGTAATCACTACTGTTAGAATACAACAGACAGTGGGAGAGAGCCAGCATCAGACTATTTAACACAGAGTGGATGCTACTATCTACTGGACACCACAGTGTTACAGAGCCTGCAGTATCCTATGGAGTGTCCGCTGCATCACCCTGTAGAAAAGATTCTCTTGGGTAAACCTTCTCCTACACCACCCATTCATGGAAACAAAAGGGTGTTTCTACTTCAGGACTTTGTGCTAAACACTTCTGTAAAGCACACCACTTGTGCTTTTATTTAGGCAGCATTATGTCCATGATAAGGTAGTGTTCCTGCTTTATAAATGGGCCTCTAAATAAACCTTACATGAAAATCCTTGGGCAATGCAGCAAGAAGGGGGTGAAAAGGTTCTCTGTTCCCATCTGTCAGCAAACAATCAGCTGGCAAGAATGAACTCTAGTCTTCCATGTGTGGGGCGTCCAGAGTAATTAAAAAAAAAAAAAAAAATGAAACACGTCCACAAAGGGCATATTCACCTGGAGCCAGCTGGATCCATACCCAACAAAAAGCACATTTGTATACTGCAGATCAGACACAGGTGGAGCACCTTCCTACAGTCATCCCCCAGGAAGATAATAAACAACATTTAATCCAGTTATGAATTCATTAGTACATATAAAATGTATGTTTCCATATGGAAAGCACTGACCTGGAACACGTATGCAGATCAGGAGTCGTGACTCATCTCAATTTGACTTTCTAATCTACATGATTATTCTGAGTCTGTGACAGTAAGGGGATGACTAAAGCAAGCCACAGATGATACCATTTTCTTTCCTTTCACCAAAAAAAAAAAAATATTGCTTGATTCCGCTATCAACATTGTTGATGGGGGAATCCCTCCCGCAGCGCATAATGGGGATGGGAGATTACATGTAGATTAATGGAAGCTTCTCCTCCCTCTTATTCTAAGACATGGGCTGGAAGGGCGTGACACAGCCTGCGACTGGCAGAAATCCCCTACACCATGTATATTGCCTAAAAAAAAATAAAGATTTGATTTCAAATATATATTTGTATGACAATTTAAAACAATTATTTTATTTACTTTTACTCTAATACAAAAGTTTGTTTTTTTTTTCCATTATTTTGAACACGTGACTAGCAGAAGAGGACTAGAAGCTCCTCCTGCTTGCAGACAGGCTGGGAGAGATCTGGGTCATGTGATAGCTGTATACAGATTAGGGAAAAAGTACTTTGAGGGTTTTTCATTAAAAAAATTACAGTGCCATCAACCAAATACAGAAATAGAAGGGACAATGTAAAATTCAAGTGTGTGTTTAGTATCACGTTAAAGGCCAATTCTTCTTCGTAGCAGTGCAGCGTGCATCTAGTACGTCTCTGTGGCCTTGTTGGTAAGACATACTGAGAGGGGGATGCTTGTACATTTCTGTGTGTGGTACATTAAACAGTGTGCGTTAAAGCGGAGTTCTGCTTAAAAAAAATTAATTAAAAAGTCAGCAGCTACAAATACTGCAGCTGCTGAATTTTAATAAATCGGACACTCTTACCTGCCCCAGGGTCCAGCGATACGGGGGGACAAAGCCTCGCTCGTCTCCTCCTCCTCCTCTCTGCGGCGCAGGCTTTGTAACTGTGGGCGCCCGGCTGCAGCTTCACAGCTGGGCACCTACTGCATATGTGCGAGCCCACGTGCGCCGTGACTGGCTGGGCAATCATCTGGGACCTGTGATGTGTCCCAGATGAGTGCTGAGAGGGAGGGGGGAGAGGCGATCTCCCTTTGCGGTGCCGCGGTGCGCCGGGAGGAAGTGGGAGCTGGGACCCTATAAAAAGAGGGTCCCGCACACCGCCCCAAAAAGAATGACATACCAAATGTGGCATGTCAGGGGGTCATCTCCCTTAAAGCGGAAGTTCCATTTTTGGGTGGAACTCCACTTTAAGTATCACTTTTGTTTTTTGTTTTTTAAAGCCCATACTCCTCATTTTAGCAAATCAGCCTCTAAACATTAAATCTAAAGTCAGTTAGGAAACTAGTTTTTTTTAAAAAAAGATCAGCAGCCCCATAGCTCTCTTTCTTTAGTTTGAAACCTATGTTTTGCTAACATCAGAAACATAAAAGTTAGCACAAAAGGACATAACTTACAATTAGTAGGATGTGTCCCTTGTGCGGACTCCTCTTTTAGTAGAGATCTTCTTCTGACCTTCATACAAAGACACATGATCTCTGAAGGGGGGATGGGCGGATGATTGATAGCACCACCCCTCCATTCATAGATCCTGTGTCATTCATGAAAGCTGTAATAGGGCTTCCACGAATGGCTGATCTGGCAGGAAAGAGCGGGCATAGTCCAGTTTTCTTGATGAGAGTCTCTGACAGCCCATTAATTGTATTAACTCCCCACCAGACCAGAAAATTACCAGCAGTGGGAGTGAGGGTTGTAGGACAGAAGACAGATCAGCACAAGGGACACAATTAAAGTGGAAGTTCAGGCAAAACCTAACTACTGATGAACCTGCTCTCTGCCACATTCTAAACCTAATCTATCTAACCCTGTAAAGCAAAAACTGCTACACATACCTACTCTGCAGCCGATCCGGTCCAGTCCCAGCATCAGCTGTCAGCTGATGGGTGATGTCACTTCCCAGGCATTTCATAGCCGTTGTCAGTCCTCTCCTGCACACAGCTTCTGCTGCTGAAAACCAGATTGGATCAGAATTGCAGAATTTTTGCTTTACAGGGTTAGATAAGATTAGGTTAAGAATGGAGCAGAGAGCAGGTTTAGACTTAGTTTTTGCCTGGACTTACACTTCAACTGTAAATTATGTCCCTGACTTTCATGTTTTATGATTTCATCTAAAAACTAAAAAAAAAAAAAACTAAAAAAAAAAAAAACAAAACCTTAAAAGGGGTTGTAAACCCTCAAGGTTTTTCATCTTAATGCATCTAAGTGCACCAACACGAGTGCCCCCATGGAAAGCAGCTCTCCATGGGGGCACTTGAGAAGAGGAGGAGCCAGGAGCGCCACGGGGGGGGACCCCAGAAAAGGAGGATCAGGGCCGCTCTGTGCAAAACCCCTGCACAGAAGGTATAACAAGTTTGTACCTTAAAAATCAGCCCCAAATATCACTGTCTTCAGCACACACATTCGCACAACTTTTTAGCCTGTCACATTAGTGTCCTCAACCCCTGTAACTTCTCCCCCTCCCTTACTGTCTTACCTTACACAGAGTGGAGATCGGAGGGAGGTACAGCATGTCTTAATGGAGGGCTGGTGGTGCAAGATAGTGATTGGTTGCTAGGACCACCCTTCATCCTAGCAGCCAATCACATGCTTGCTAACCTCAGGCAGCCCCGCCTTCCATCCAGAACCACCCCATCTCCCGCTGTCTATTCTGTGAGGATTACAGAGCAAGGGGAAGAAAAGTCAGCTAAATGGCTGTACCGCGGCAGGCCGCATGAGAGTTACGTGGTCCGCATTTGGCCCGCCATTTAGTGATGCTCCTCTTACACCCTTAACTGCATTCTGTATGGGCAACAAATGACTTTGTATATTTGTGAATTTAGCGGTTTGCAGGCAATCAGCTGTAAATGGAAATAAAATATTATCCATACTCCATAAACCCTGACAGTCAGCTGACCGAGCTCTCTAAAAGGAGTTAAATGTATTCATTTGTATGAGCTAGAACAGGGCAATGGGCTTAAGTAACCAAATATAGTCTAATGATTTCCAACGACAGCTTTCATGTCCAGGAAAAAGATCTCTACACATTTCCCCCTCCCCTTTCCCATCCAAACCCATTCATTTTAGTGGGATACTAATGGAAATATCACAAGTAAACTCCACTTCAGACATAATACTGTTCAGTTCACAAGAAACCTCACAAGTCAGTGATGGTGGTTAAAAAAAAAAAAAAAGGCAGCATTCACATTCTTCTCCATGCTGGAGGGAAAATACGTGGGTTTGTTTTAAAGCCCAAATGCACTTTCTGTAGAAATCGGCTAAATACATTCCTGTGCATGAAAATAAAAAGGTGCTTAGAGGATACGTTCACTTTAAAAATTAAATAAATAATAAGCGGATCGTGGGTGCAATGTCTGGCACCTGCAGACTCTCAGTACAGCGGTCTGTCCAAAATCAATGAACTACGAGAGTGCTCACCAGCACCCTCGCAGTTTATTGAGAACTACAAGCACACAGGACTTGTAGTTCATTTATTCACTGAATGAATGACGAGGCTGTGTGGATGGAGCCCCGCACAGCCACCCCGTTTTTAATTTGTGACAGCGGGTGCGAGGAGAGGATCCCCACCCACTGTCACATTGGGGAATTGGGGATGTGCGGGCAGGTGCTTTATTAACATGTTACAATGTGAATACGGGTCTGACATGTAGCATGCTACTAAAGCTGAACTCATCCCTTAGGCCCCTTTCACACTGGGGCGGTAGGGGGCGTCGGTGGTAAAACAGCGCTATTTATAGTGCTGTTTTACTGCGGTATTCGGCCCTAGCGGTGCGGTTTTAACCCCCCGCTGGCGGCCGAAAAAGGGTTAAAACCCCTCGTATAGCGCGGCTACAGCCGCGATATTACCGTGGTATAGCCGCGCTGTCCCATTGATTTCAATGGGCAGGAGCGGTTTAGGAGCGGTGAATACACCGCTCCTTCACCGCTCCAAAGATGTGGCTTGCAGGAGATTTTTTCTTCTCCTGCCAGCGCACCGCTTCAGTGTGAAAGCCCTCGGGCTTTCACACTGAACAAACAGCGGAGGCTGTTTAGGGGCGGTTTGCAGGCGCTATTTTTAGCGTAATAACGCCTGCAAACCGCCCCAGTGTGAAAGGGGCCTTAAAGTCTAAGGCTGCATTCACACCTGAGTATTTTGTAGCTCTAAGCTGGAAGATGCTCAACAAGCAAAATCCCATTCTTTTTAATGGCGCCTGTCCACGCTCAGATGCAGGGGTCATTGAAACGAATAGGATTTTGCTTGCTGAGCGTCTTCAAGCTACAAAAAAAAAAAAAAAAAGTGTGAGTGCAGCCTTAGCTCAAATACAAAGGCCTGTCCCCTGCCAATGTGTTTTAAGGATGGATGAACCCGTGCTCTCTGTGTAGAAACAATGTTCTTTCTGCAGAGGTACGAAGGCCCCTTTTATGCTACATCAATAGCTCTACAATCAGCAAAGCTCATGCTCCCACCTGATTTGAGAGCTGTAGATGTGTCACAACAAGGGTTGTGTTGGACTGCTGTAGAGAGACCACTGCTTCCACAAAAAGCAAGGGCCCCCCTCCTCTGTAGCATGCTGGCAGTGAACAGTTATTCTATTCAGGCTGTGTATGCTTTATAAAGAAAATGTTCAATGTAAATGGGTGAATCTTGTGAGCATTTATGCCTCGTTTCCACTGAGCGGATCGGTTCGGTACGCTATTTTGGATGTTTCCATTATGAAAGCGGCCCATACAACCGAACCGTTCCATTCAGGGTCCTGCTTCAGATGTGGGGCCATAGAAAATGGAACGGTTCGGTTAGGGCGGAGCTACGATACATTCCACTGATTGGTGGACGCGTGACGCCATGCTAGGCATTTTTTCTAAACCCACGTATGGCCCCTGTCGGTCCGACTTGCAGTGGTAACGCTCGCCTGAATAGGCCGGACCATTCTAGGCCTTCCAAACCGACTTGACCCGAACCGATCCGCTCGGTGGAAACGAGGCATCTTTAGCCCATGGGCACCTTGACTATTACCCATCCCACATTCTAATAGATATACATAAAGAAAATAGACTGTAAAGCTTAGCACACCTTTTCTTTAGATGCAACTGTAATATTATTTTATTTAGGCTGAAAGTTCAGTTTGGCTTTAGGTTTCATTTACACATGTGCCCGGGGAATGATAGAAGTTCTGTGCAGCCAGCCTATCAATATCAATGACATGCTGAGGAAGGCACCGGCTGTACGGATCCTAAACGCACATGCAAGTGTTAAATTCTTACAGGAATGAAAGCTCAGCTGTGGACACAGATTGCCTGCCTGTGTGAACACATTTATGGTTTATGAAGTGCTATTATTATTATTATACAGGATTTATATAGTGCCAACAGTTTACGCGGCGCTTTACAATATAAAAGGGAGACAATACAGTTATAATACAATAAAATGCAAGAGGATTAAGAGGGCCCTGCTCAGAAGAGCTTACAATCTAATAGGGTGGGGCAGGTGGTACAAAAGGTTGTAACTGTGGGGAATGAGCTGATGGAAGTGGTAAAAAATTAGAGACGTGAGAGGCTTCCCTGAAGGGATGAGTTTTCAGGGATCGCCTGAAGGTAGCAAGAGTAGGGGATAGCCAGACAGGTGGAGGTAGCGAGTTCCAGAGGATGGGAGAGGCTCTGGAGAAATCCTGGAGATGAGCATGGGAGGAGGAGACCAGAGAGCTTGAGAGGAGGAGGTCTTGAGAAGAGTGGAGAGGACGATTTGGGTGATATTTGGAGACAAGATTGGTGATGTAGCTCGGAGCAGAGTTGTGAATGGCTTTGTATGTTGTGGTTAGTATTTTGAATTTAATTCGCTGGGTGATTGGGAGCCAGTGTACGGATTGGAGGAGAGGGTTGGCAGACACTGAGCGGTTGGTAAGGTGGATAAGTCTGGCAGCAGCATTCATGATAGACTGAAGAGGGGATATCCTATGGAGAGGCAGGCCAATGAGAAGGGAGTTGCAATAGTCAAGGCGAGAGATAACAAGTGAGTTAATAAGGAGCTTGGTGGTTTCATTTGTTAAAAAGGGATGAATTTTAGAGATGTTACCGAGGTGAATTCTACAAACTTTTGACAACGATTGGATTTGAGGCTGAAATGACAAGTCAGATTCTAGGAATACACCTAGTACCCTGGCGTGAGGGGAGGGACTGATAGTTGCATTGTTGATTTTGATGGAGAAATCATGGCGGGGGGAATATTAATAGCTCAATTTTAGAGAGATTTAGTTTAAAGTGGAGTTCCACCCACTTTTACAACTCTTCAGCATCCCTCACTAAACTGTGCACTGTAAACAAATTGGATATTTTTTTATTTTTTTTCTCAGCACCTACTGTATATCTGCTGTGTTCATTTTTCACTTCCTCCTCCCTGGCCGCGGCCCATCGCATCATTTCCTGTTTGCAATGCCTTCTGGGAAGGGGCGGTAACTTCCTCTGAAACTGCCGTTGCTATGGAAACCTGACCTGAAACCTATTACACTGCTTGTGCTGCACTGAGCATGTGGGGCGGCAACTTCCTCTGAAACTGCCGTTGCTATGGAAACCTGACCTGAAACCTATTATACTGCTTGTGCTGCACTGAGCATGTGCGAGATCTGCAAGGATGAGATCCAGGAAGAAATACAGTCTGGCTTCAGATGCCCACACTTAAGATGGCCACGGCCTGCTGTAAGTTTATAAAATAACAAACTACTGTTATAAACTAACAAAGCAGACCTTAGTTTACAGACTAACTTTACTAGAATACATTAAGCTTATGTATTATAGGGGTATTTTTATTTAAAAAGTATAATTTTGGCCGGAACACCACTTTAAGGAAGTGGTGCGACATCCATGCTGATATGTCAATTAGTAAGTTATTAATGCGAGAGGAGACTGAAGGAGTGAGGTGAGGAGTAGACAGATAGATTTGGGTGTCATCGGTGTATAAGTGGTATTGGAAGCCGTGGCCGGTTATCAAGTGACCAATGGAGGAGGTGTAGATAGAGAAGAGAAGGGGTCCGAGAACAGAGCCTTGGGGGACCCCCACAGAAAGGGGCAATGGAGAGGAGGAGACAGAGTTGTAGGTGACACTGAAGGAGCGCTGTGATAAATAGGCAGAGAACCAGGATACGGCAGAATCTCGGAGGCCAAGGGAATGTAGTTTATTGAGAAGGAGCGGGTGGTCAACAGTATCAAAGGCTGCAGAGAGGTCAAGTAGTAGGAGTATGGAGTACTGGCTGTTGGTTTTAGCAGTTAGTAAATCATTAGTGAGTTTTAGTAAGGCAGTTTCTGTGGAGTGCTGTGAGCGAAAGCCAGACTGTAAGGGGTCAAGAAGGTTATTTTCACTGAGGTAGGAGCCAAGACGGTTGTAGACTAAGCGTTCTAGAAGTTTAGAGGTGAATGGGAGCAATGAGATGGGTCTTAAGTTGTTCAAGTTGGTGGGGTCCAGTGAGGGCTTTTTAAGTATGAGAGTGATCTGCGCATGTTTTAGAGGAGAGGGGAAAGTGCCACTAGAGAGGGAGAGATTGAAGATGTGAATGAGGGAGCATCGGGTAGAAGAAGAGGGTGACCGTAGTAGTTGTGAGGGAACAGGATCCAAGGAATTGTCTGCAACAGTAACCCAGCGGCTTAATATAAATGCAGCCTGTCTGTTGGCTTCCCCTCCTCCTTTGCATGACACTGCAGGCATCTCTGACTCGCAAAAAGTAATAAAATAATGGATGGCTGTGTCTCTCATCCAGGCCCTAGATGGTGCTGTGCCATGACACATATTCCAACAAGTATTCTGGTTGTCATGTTGGCCAGGACATCTCATTTGCATACTTAGTATTTGGGTAAAACTTAGTGAGCACAAAAGCTGTAATACAACAATATAATTGGACATGTTTGCAGATTGCTTGTGCAATGTATGTTTGGTTGAATTTGAGGTGCTTTATGCTGCGCGAAGGCAGTCCATTCATGTCTATGGGAACAAAGCGGCTGCACAGACACAGTCTCTCATCCCATTTTTACAGTCATGGAGGGTGCAGGGAGGGGCCCGCAACACACATCATCTGCTGACGAGTTCCCATAGACATTATTGGCTGCCTAATGGTTCCAGAACTTTTAATAATTATTTCACAACTAATGATGTACAGCCTCACCTGTGCACAGGAAGAGTCAAGCTGGCCGCTCAGAGAGTGGGGATTGCCCGCTGTAAAAGCTTTCATTTGAATTGCTGGGTTCCTGGCGCCGCCCACGTCACACAGACCCACCTCCTCACCCTGCACCGCTCACATCACAATCCCGAATACTCACCCGGAGCCATCCGGCATTGACCAGTATTATGTCTTTCAAATGCGCCAGGTGAGGAGGCGGGACTGTGTGATGGTGAGCGGCGCTGGGAAACCAGCAATTCAAATGAAAGCTGTTACAGCGGGCAATCCCCACTCTCTGATGATCGGCCAGCTTGACTCTTCAGCCTTGTACACACGATCGGATTGTTGGCTAACAAAACCGTGGACTTTTGTCCGAAAGGGGTCGGCCCAAAACTTGGTTTTGCATACAAACGGCACACAATTGTTGGCCAACAAATACGAACAAAGTGACGTACTATGTGGTTTTTCAGCTCTAGAATCACCCTTTGGGCTCCTTCTGCTAATTTCATGTTAGTAGAAGTTTGGTGAGTGTTGATTCGCGCTTTTCAGTTAGTTTCCGAGCGGCCGTTCGTCAACCTGCCATGTTGCGGAATTGGAGGAGATAACGACGTGTTATTTATTATTGGCCTTGGAGTTATTGCTTTGACATTATTTTGGTTGAATAATTATTTGATTTGGTATATTTTATATATTTTTGGATGCATAGAATGCATTTTTTGGTTAAGTTCTATTGGCAGATAGCATGTCTAATTTTATTTGTTTTCTTTTTTAATGCATAATAAAAAAAAATTGTGGAGAATAATACTTGGCTATGTGTTTCACTTCAAATGACAGTTACATTTTAAAAAAAATACAAATGTAAAATTGACAAGGGACACCAACATGGTTGCATCTTTGAGCTTAAAAACGACAAGATAATAATGGTGTTGTGGTAACTTGACCCCCCCCCCCAAAAAAAAAAAAAAAAAAAATTATTTTGGAGATCACTAGAAAACAAAAAATGAAATATGTTTGGCAGAACTCTTTCAATAACACCATCAAAGCAGCTTAATTTTTATACCATTATAGTTGTATTGTATTAAGAGAGGTATGGACTCCAGAGAGAGATATATCATTTTGCCCCTGTACAAATCATTAGTAAGACCTCATCTGGAATATGCAGTTCAGTTTTGGACACCAGTTCTCAAAAAGGATATCGGGGAACTGGAGAAAGTGCAGAGAAGGGCAACCAAACTGATAAGAGGCATGGGGGAGCTCAGCTATGAGGAAAGATTAGAGGAACTGAATTTGTTCACTCTTGAGAAGAGGAGAATAAGGGGGGATATGATCAACATGTTTAAATATATAAGGGGTCCATATAGTGAACTTGGTGTTGAGTTATTCACTTTACGGTCAACACAGAGGACAAGGGGGCACTCTTTACGACTGGAGGAAAAGAGATTTCATCTCCAAATACGGAAAGGTTTCTTCACAGTAAGAGCTGTGAAAATGTGGAATAGACTCCCTCCAGAGGTGGTTCTGGCCAGCTCAGTAGATTGCTTTAAGAAAGGCCTGGATACTTTCCTAAATGTACATAATATAACTGGGTACTGACATTTATAGGTAAAGTTATTCCAGGGAAAATCCAATTGCCTCTCTGGGATCAGGAAGGAATTTTTTCCCCTGCTGTAGCAAATTGGAGCGTGCTCTGCTGGGGTTTTTTGCCTTCCTCTGGATCAACTGTGGGTATAGTATTGGGTATATTGGATTGTACGTTTTTTTTTTTTTTTATGGTTGGACTGGATGGACTTGTGTCTTTTTTCAACCTGACTAACTATATGTAACTATGTAACTATAAAGAAGAAGAGAATTGCGCGCTGCATTGAGAGATTTCATAATTTGCCATGTCACGAATGTTAATTCTCCATTACGAACGCTAGTTTTACAAGACCGTCCGCTTCCGGCTCGTCCTTCCGTGCTTGTACTTTGTACTTTTATCCGATGGACTTGTGTACCACGCTCAGAAAATCCGACAACACACATTTGTCTGCGGAAAATTTGAAAGCCTGCTAGCCAACATTTGTCTGCAGAAAATCAGACAATTGTCCGATGGAGCGCACAAACGGTCGGATTTACCGCCAACAGCCTGTCATCGAACATTTCCCGTCGGAAAGTCCGATCGTGTGTATGCGACTTTACTCTCCTCTTTAACCCTGGCTGGGAGAACAGCTCCCATTCAACCCCTCCTCCGAGGCAGCCCACGCTCGCCAGCCCTCATTGCGAGTAGAAAAATTGAGGGCTGCATTAGACAATTAAAAATTATAATTAAAAAGTTCATTTATGTATTTAAACCTTATTGTTACACACTCATTAGTTAGACGTAATTGAGAGGTGTGTGTGTGCTTTAGCAGAACACAGAGTTATCTCAGCACAGACTGGTGAAGGTGTGGTGTCACACTGTACACTGCTGAGTCAGCTGAAAGGGAAGTGAACACCATATAGATCTGTTCAGAAATTCTCTGTAAAAGAAGTCACATCAACAGCTGGAGCTCAGAACTGACACATGACATTTCACAGTTTTACAACTTGCTGCCCCCACCCAATGCACCAAACTGCTTAAAGCAGCCTTTCTTTACCTTTTTACCATGGAGGAGCCCTTGAAACTTTCTGGATTCTGAACCCTTGCTAATAAAATCTACTGCTCAGAGTACATTAGTGTGATGGTCATTGAGAAGAATATGCTTTACATTTATTGTCACTGGGAACCCCCCTCCCCCCATTACAGATAGCTAAAAAGATCATTGAGGTCAGGGGTTGAGTCAAACTGCTCATTGCCCAAGGAACTCCCAACAAACTTCAGAGGAACCCCGATTGAGAAAGGCTGGGTAAAAGGGTTCCTCTAATAATAGATGCCTAAAAAAAACAAACTCATATTAAAGTGAAACTCCAGGCAAACAGATAAATACACACTTGAAATACAAACACTGTATATGTTTTTTTCTGGTTGATCTGCCAAAGGATTTGTAATTCTGGTCAGCCAATCTTGTGCTTTATGTAATTCTTGCACACTACACAGATAGGCAGGTGCCACACTTAGGGCCAATTAAAATAATAATAGAGGGGTGGTGCTAGGTTGGTCTAGAGCAGGGATATGCAATTAGCGGACCTCCAGCTGTTGCAAAACTACAAGTCCCATCATGCCTCTGCCTCTGGGTGTCATGCTTTTGGCTGTCAGAGTCTTGCTTTGCCTCATGGGACTTGTAGTTCTGCAACAGCTGGAGGTCCGCTAATTGCATATCCCTGGTCTAGAGAGTAAGATTAACCCACATCCCCAATAGTCTAAACAGGGAAATGTGTTCCTCTTATGGGACTTTAAAGAGAAAAAGCTACTCAGCAGTAATCATGAGTATAAGATAAAAGAGAAGAAAGAAAAAGTTTTGGAACTTTAAATGAGGTAATAGGGGCCATTCAAGTCCCCTCCTCCATCCCGGTTCAATAAAAAAAGGAGAGCAAAGGGTGGGACTTTATATGAGGCACACAAAAGCAAGTACATAGATTGGGTAAAAAACAGGCTTTAGTAGATTCAAATAGTCATATTTACATATTTATGCACGTAGCTATATATTAATATTTCATTAAGATAGACATTTCAACAAGGAAATATTTGCAAATACATGGAGAACTTGATACCTGAATTACACACATGGTATATAGATTAGTGACACATTAAAGTGTCACTTAAAGGGGATAACAAAAAAAGAAAATAGGTCAAGATGGAACGTCCACACATGGTTAATAATTGTGTACACATATCGGTAGTTGTAAGCTCTGCGCTTTTCGGGACCTTATAGCTACTCATCAGGAGCAAAACCGTAGTGATCAGCTGTTGCCCGGATATGCTCCCTCTGCTCCGGCATGTGGCATCTTTAGCTGGCTTGACTCTCATGGCTGCACCACCACTGCTCAGATACATATGTACGTTTGTGGGTCAAATGTACTTATGTGGGGTTTTCATATTCTACATTTGCCCACCTCTTCCGTAGACAATTTAAAATATGGTTGTCTTCCTTATCCATAGGTGATCACTACGGTTTTTCTCCTGATGAGTGGCTATAAGGTCCCGAAACGCGTAGAGCTTACAACTACCGATATGTGTACACAATTATCAACCATGTATGGACGTTCCATCTTGACCTATTTTCTTTATTTGTTATCCCCTTTAAGTGACACTTTAATGCGTCACTAATCTATATACCATGTGTGTATTTCAGGTATCAAGTTCTCCATGTATTTGCAAATATTTCCTTGTTGGAATGTATATCTTAATGAAATATAAAATATTAATATATAGCTACGTGCATAAATATGTAAATATATGACTATTTGAATCTATTAAAGCCTGTTTTTTACCCAATCTATGTACTTGCTTCCGTGGGCCTCATATCAAGTCCCACCCTTTGCTCTCCTTTTTTTTATCAGGAGTATAAGGGTTTATTAGCAAAGGGCGTAGATATACAGATCTACAATGCAAAATAGAAGATACAAAAGAGAATGTAAGATGCGTGACACAATGAGCATGCAATACAATATATGAGATTACAATCATTGACTCCGTTGCATATAAAAACACACATACATGGAGTAACTGACGCGTTTTGAGTTTTACTCTTTTTCAGGGGTGTATGATTGAGACCAGCACGATAAAACATGTCTATAGTATTGCTTAGGGGCATTATATATTGCTGCATCCACTTTAAGAAACCTATAGGGAGCAGATAGCCACTGTTTCTGTGCCAGCGCCTGATCCAAAGTGGGTGGGCCATGCGTGCCAGGCCCAGCGAAAACCACAGGGAGGGCTCCCCAACAGAGGGCGCAGGGACACCTATCAGTGTGTTACTAATCCAGAAGGTGGGACGCCAATCCCTGTTGGTGTGTCCGAGTGCAGGAATATAAAATCCCACCTAGCGGAGAGGCAGTGCCACCGGCAAGGTGCTGTAGACGCTGCAATCCCAGAGCCTGCACCAGGGTACGGTGGGGCCCAGTGTAAACAGGCTGCTGGGAAGTCTTGGTAGGGGGATGTATGCTGAACTGCCTTGCAACCAGGGGGTACAAAAGGAGGGTTCTAGGGTGCTATAGGCGCCACAATTTCGGAGCCTACCCCGGGGTGCAATACAGCCCGGGGTGCCCAACCTGTAGTGGACCTGGGAGAAATGTAATGGTGGTGGTCGGGAGGCCGTTGTGAGGAGGACAGGAAGCAATGTGATGTCCCTAAGCAATACTATATGACATGTTTTGTTGTGCTGGTCTCAATCATACACCCCTGAAGAAGAGTAAAACTCGAAACGTGTCAGTACTCCCCGTATGTGTGTTTTATATGCAACAGAGTCAATGATTGTAACCCCCCCATATACTGTATTGCATGCTCATTGTGTCACGCATCCTGTATTCTCTTTTGTATCTTCTATTTTGCATTGTAGATCTGTGTATATCTACACCCTTTGCTAATAAAACCTTATACTCATGATCACTACAGAGTAGCTTTTTCACTTAAAAGTCCCATAAGAGGAACAAATTTCCCTATGCACGTAGGGCCAATTCGCACTAGGAGCTGCATGTGAATTGCACAGGAACGCTGTGCGGTTTACATGCAGTTCTATGTAGTGGGATTTCAGCCCATTCATTTTGAATAGTCTGAAATTACACCACACCAAAAGTAGGGCACGCAGTACTTTTTGAAACGTCCTGCAAACACATTGTATTGTACTTTTGTGCCATGTGCGGGCAAATGCACTGTGTTTTGGGTGTTGTTAAAGCGGGGTTCCACCCAAATTTTGAACAATATCTGTATGTATTCTCTTCCTTGCCTAGATGCTGACATGCCGTTTAAAAATTTTTAAATCGCAGTAATTACCTTTTATTTTTCTATTCTTCTTTGCACTTCCTGGTTCTCCTCCCGTGGGAGTAGGCGTGTTTCTAGCCTCTCCCAGACTCCTGGGAGCTGGTCTCAGGCTTCCCAGGATGCCACTGAGCATGTGCGGGAACGAGCGGTGTATGCTGGGAGCACAGCATTCACCACATCCAGGAAATAAATGCTTGTGGGCTTCAAATGCCCACAATGAAGATGGAAACCGCCTGCAGTGAATAATATAAGTTATTCTTTCCGACGAAATCTGACACAGGCGGACATATTACACACAATATGTGAGTATGTAATGCTGAGAAGAAAAGTTTGTGAATGAACTCAAAAAAAAAAAAAAAAAAAAAACGATAGATAGGTGGACCCCCGCTTTAACTTGCCATGAACACACACAGCAGATGGCAAGGGCAGTGCAATTGAAATGCGATGCGGGAAACTGCAAGGGAATGCGGCTTAGCACTGCATTCTAGTGTTAACGGGCCCTTATCCCTAGAGTCGTCTTTGTTGCCTTTGTGTCACCTCTCTGTCTACAGTCTGATGACTGGACAATGAGGCTACTGATTAACAAGAATGCAAATAGATATACCCTGTAAACGTCATGTCTTTATCTACATACAATCGATGCAGACGACTGCCGGATTCTAAGAGCAATCATAACAGATTGCAAGACAAATACTTTGCACATGACAAAGGTTTAAAAACAGGAATAGTTCATCTGTCTGCTTAGATTTATATACAGATGTGAGGTTTGTCCATCATCAATAATTCATTTTTTGACATTACCCGTTTTCAACATGAATTCATAAGTAGGGTTATTTTATGCATTTATTAGTCCCCTAAGATTTTTTTTTAGATTCGTAAAGCTGGTCATACACTATAAAATTTTCTTCTACTAATTCCTTTAGGCTCCAATCACACTTGTGCGACTGGCCATGCAACTCTGGACATCAAAGTCACACGACAAGTCGTTCTCCATGTTTTCCAATGATAACCATTCATATATGTGCAACTTAGAGCCCTTTCACACCGGGGAGCGGTTTGCAGGCGCTATTGCGCTAATAGCGCCTGCAAACCAACCCGAAAGTGCCGCTGCTTTCATTCCAGTGTGAAAGTCCCGAGGGCTTTCACACTGGAGCTATGCGCTGGCAGGACGGGAAAAAAAGTCCTGCCAGCAGCATCTTCGGAGTGGTGAAGGAGCGGTGTATATACCGCTCCTTTACCGCTCCTGCCCATTGAAATCAATGGGACGGCGCGGCTATGCAGAGGCGCTTTGCGGTGGTATTTAACCCTTTCTCGGCCGCTAGCGGGGGTAAAACCGCCCCGCTAGCGGCCACATACCGACGGTAAAACGCTGATGCCGCCCCCCGCCCCAGTGTGAAAGGGCTCTTAAAGTGATTGTAAAGTCTAATTTTTTCTGTGGGCTGCTGCACACAGAAGGCTTTTCCACACCTTTAGGCCCCTTTCACACTGGGGCGGTTTGCAGGCGTTATTGAGCTAAAAATACCGCCTGCAAACCGCCCCTAAACAGCCTCCGCTGTTTGTTCAGTGTGAAAGTCCGAGGGCTTTCACACTGAACTGGTGCGCTGGCAGGACGGCTGGCCGGACGGTAAAAAAAGTCCTGCGAGCCGCATCTTTGGAGCGGTGAAGGAGCGGTGTATTCACCGCTCCTAAACCGCTCCTGCCCATTGAAATCAATGGGACAGCACGGCTATACCGCGGCTATAGCCGCGCTGTACGAGCGGGTTTAACCCTTTTTCGGCCGCCAGCGGGGGTTAAAACCGCACCGCTAGCGGCCGAATACAGCCGCAAAAACGACGGTAAAACAGCACTAAAAATAGCGCTGTTTTACCGCCGACGCCCCCACCACCCAAGTGTGAAAGGGGCCTTATAGTTGCAGCGAGTTCATGCACTGTTTTGGTCCAACTTTCATGCAACTTGAGAGCCATAGACTTCAATGTTAACCCTCAAGCCACACCTAAATGTTATACAGTGCAACAGTTGTCCATTATCACTGGTCAAAGCCAAAGTCGTATCCAAGTTGCACCCATTCAAAGTTACACTGCAAAGTCGGTGCAACTTTGGAGTCGTACAAGTGTGAATGGAGCCTCAGATTTACATTCAAATTATGTAGTGCAAGAGCCTGACTGATTGCATACAAATTATAAGTGTTTAGGCTTGACCTCCTATTATATGTTTTTTGGTAAAACTAAAAGGAAAATTGTATGCATGGCTAACCTTACAGTTGCAGAGATTGTTACAAAACCAACAGGACTGGCAGAATTATCCATTGTACAAAATGTGTTTAGTGGAACTTAAGGACTGCACATTTCTGCATGGACAGCAGTTAGAAGTGAGTACATGCAAAGTCATTCCAGTGGTTAGAATATTCATTTGTTCTAGTCACTAGAATCAATTTCCACCCATGTGCATCTAGGGGTATGAAAAATGACAAAATACACTTCGCTGAATGCAGGAGTCAAGCATTTTAGTTTTACATTTCAGAACACGGCCCTTTTAAACAAAGCTAAACCCCCTATGTGCACAAACACTATTGGATTTAACCACTTGCCGACCGGCTCCTGTACATTTACATCGGCAGTTTAAAGATGGATATCTCAGTAACAGCAGCAGCTGCTGCCATAACCGAGGTATCCATGTTTTGAGCCGGCGGTCCTATTTATGATAATGGTGGTCTCTGCTGCGGATTCACCGCGAGATCACCGTTATCGGCAGCGAGAGAGGTGCCACCCCCCTCCCGCCGCTCTCCGCCGCTTATCGGAGCCGTCGGCATAGGTGGAGGCGATCAGGACCTGATCCGTGGCTGGGTATGGAGACGAGTGAGGGGAAGGTGGCTCCCACCCATCTCTATACTATAGCAAGGCGGAAGTGACGTCAAAACATCACTTCCTTCCATATGTCTTAAAGGGCCATTTTTCTGTTGTCATTTTTTCAAATGACAATTTTTTTTTTTTTTATTGCATTTAAGTCCAAATATGAGATCGGTGTCTTTTTGACCTCAGATCTCATATTTAAGAGGACCTGTCATGCTTTTTTTCTATTACAAGGGATATTTACATTTCTTGTAATAGGAATAAAAGTGACATAAAAAAAACTGTGAAAAAATAAAAACAAGTAAAATAAATAAGAAAAAAAAAAAGATTTTTTAAAGCGCCCCGTCCCGACAAGCTTGTGCGCAGTAGCAAATGCATACGTGAGTAGCGCCCGCATAAAAAAAACGGTGGTCAAACCACACATGTGAGGTATTGCAGCGATGGTTAGAGCGAGAGCAATAATTCTAGCCCTAGACCTCCTCTGTAACTCAAAACATACAACCTGTAGAATTTTTTAAATGTTGCCTATGGAGATTTTTAAGGGTAAAAGTTTGACGCCATTCCACAAGCGGGCGCAATTTTGAAGAGTGACATGTTGGGTATCAATTTACTCGGCGTAACATTATCTTTCACAATATAAAAAAAAAATGGTCTAAGTTTACTGTTGTCTTATTTTTTTATTCAAAAAAGTGATTTATTTTTTTCCAAAAAAAGACCGCTGCGCAAATACGTTGTGACAAAAAGTATTGCAATTACCGCCATTTTATTCTCTAGGGTGCTAGAAAAAAAAATGTATAAATGTTTGGGGGTTCTAAGTAATTTTCTAGCAAAAAAACTTGTTTTTAACTTGTAAACACTGAGTCTGAAAAAGAGCCTTGGTCTTTAAGTGGTTAATAGAGCTGCATACAGATTCATTTAAAAAAAAAGAAGTGCCATTGAACATTTAACATCCATGTGAATGAGGCCATATGTAGCATGGCTGCACTACGTACTCCCTGCTATCTCCATTCAGTACTCACCTTGAAGTAGAGGAGATGCTATCTGTGCTCAGACCAAGTATGGAACAAGAGGTGTGATCTCTTCTCAATGCAGCAATGCTCCCAAGTCCCAAACTCCATGGAAGCAGTTTTACCTACAAAAGAAGGGAGATGAAATCGATCACATGCAATAAAAAAATGCTTTTAACATATACAGTACAATTCGAGTTTCATATATGCCAATACATAGCCTAGTACTAGTTAACATAAAAGCAGTTTAGTTACATCAAGCACCTCCTCCCTGGTGCTGTCCCACTCAGACCCGATGCTCTATGGTCCAGGACCTCTCTGGGCTGAATAGAATGATGATAGCAATCAATCCACTTCCTCTGAGCCCATGCCAACATACCCCCAGAGTGTGCGTCATCACATCACCCTGGGCTCACAGCGCAATGCTGCTTACACTGTACAGTATGTTACATACTCCATTCCACCCCATGCTATATACAGTATGCTGCACAATGTGGACCAATGTACTGTGCGTGCCTTGATGTGCTTTACATGCTACAGACCCCCGCACCCTGTGCTGTGCATTACATACTACAGACCCCCGCACCCTGTGCATTACATACTACAGACCCCCGCACTCTGTGCTGTGCATTACATACTACATACCCCCCGCACCCTGTGCTGTGCATTACATACTACATACCCCCCGCACCCTGTGCTGTGCATTACATACTACAGACCCCCGCACCCTGTGCTGTGCATTACATACTACAGACCCCCCCGCACCCTGTGCATTACATACTACAGACCCCCGCACTCTGTGCTGTGCATTACATACTACATACCCCCCGCACCCTGTGCTGTGCATTACATACTACAGACCCCCGCACCCTGTGCTGTGCATTACATACTACAGACCCCCCCGCACCCTGTGCATTACATACTACAGACCCCCGCACCCTGTGCTGTGCATTACATACTACAGACCCCCGCACCCTGTGCTGTGCATTACATACTACAGACCCCCGCACCCTGTGCATTACATACTACAGACCCCCGCACCCTGTGCATTACATACTACAGACCCCCGCACCCTGTGCTGTGCATTACATACTACAGACCCCCGCACCCTGTGCATTACATACTACAGACCCCCGCACCCTGTGCATTACATACTACAGAACCCCGCACCCTGTGCATTACATACTACAGACCCCCGCACCCTGTGCTGTGCATTACATACTACAGACCCCCGCACCCTGTGCTGTGCATTACATACTACAGACCCCCGCACCCTGTGCTGTGCATTACATACTACAGACCCCCACACCCTGTGCATTACATACTACAGACCCCCACACCCTGTGCATTACATACTACAGACCCCCGCACCCTGTGCTGTGCATTACATATTACAGACCCCCACACCCTGTGCATTACATACTACAGACCCCCGCACCCTGTGCTGTGCATTACATACGACAGACCCCCGCACCCTGTGCATTACATACTACAGACCCCCGCACCCTGTGCTGTGCATTACATACTACAGACCCCCCCGCACCCTGTGCTGTGCATTACATACTACAGACCCCCCCGCACCCTGTGCTGTGCATTACATACTACAGACCCCCACACAATGTGCTGTGCATTACATACTACAGACCCCCGCACCCTGTGCTGTGCATTACATACTACAGACCCCCGCACCCTGTGCTGTGCATTACATACTACAGACCCCCGCACCCTGTGCTGTGCATTACATACTACAGACCCCCGCACCCTGTGCATTACATACTACAGACCCCCGCACCCTGTGCTGTGCATTACATATTACAGACCCCCGCACCCTGTGCATTACATACTACAGACCCCCGCACCCTGTGCATTACATACAACAGACCCCCGCACCCTGTGCATTACATACTACAGACCCCCGCACCCTGTGCTGTGCATTACATACTACAGACCCCCCCGCACCCTGTGCTGTGCATTACATACTACAGACCCCCCCGCACCCTGTGCTATGCATTACATACTACAGACCCCCCCGCACCCTGTGCATTACATACTACAGACCCCCCCGCACCCTGTGCTGTGCATTACATACTACAGACCCCCGCACAATGTGCTGTGCATTACATACTACAGACCCCCGCACCCTGTGCTGTGCATTACATACTACAGACCCCCGCACCCTGTGCTGTGCATTACATACTACAGACCCCCGCACCCTGTGCTGTGCATTACATAATACAGACCCCCGCACCCTGTGCATTACATACTACAGACCCCCGCACCCTGTGCTGTGCATTACATACTACAGACCCCCGCACCCTGTGCATTACATACTACAGACCCCCGCACCCTGTGCTGTGCATTACATACTACATACCCCCACACCCTGTGCATTACATACTACAGACCCCCGCACCCTGTGCTGTGCATTACATACTACAGACCCCCGCACCCTGTGCTGTGCATTACATACTACAGACCCCCGCACCCTGTGCTGTGCATTACATACTACAGACCCCCGCACCCTGTGCTGTGCATTACATACTACAGACCCCCGCACCCTGTGCATTACATACTACATACCCCCGCACCCTGTGCTGTGCATTACATACTGGGCTAAAATGTACATACCCCGGGCTGATGCACCGCATATACCGGGCTGATCATTCTTACTACTAGGACTTATTAGGGATTACTTGTTCCATGCTGATGTAACGCACAGTGTAAAATGAAGGGTAAATCATTATGTAAAAAAACAAAACAAAAAAACAAACATATTGAAAACAAAGATACATTAGGCACTCGTAGGATATTCACAAAATATGGTGGTCCCTGAAAGCCCACCCCATAACATTAGGAGTCCATACATACATCAGCTAGAGACACACAGTAAGGTGGGTGAGGACCTGATGTTATGATTGGGGGGGGGGGGATTTACTTTACAATGTGTTTGTTGTCTTGTGACCCCCACCCCCCCCACAGGAATGTTGGTTTATTGAAGCAGCCATACTATTGTCTATTCTGCAAGGGAAGTGCTAGGAGAGCCTCCCATCCCTCATCTACTAGATGTCATCTGAGCCGAGTGCTTACTATAGAGCATCCCATCTGTCCTTCAATGTCACCCTACACTACCCACTCCCCCCCCCTCCTTCATAATGTCCCCTCCTCACATCTCCCCCCATTCTCCTCTCCAAACAACACCCCCCAGTGTGCCCCACCCCCAATCTCCTGTTTCTTCTGTATTGTCCCCTCCACACATTACCCATTATGTCCCCATCCCCACTGCCGTGTTCTGTACCCCCCCCCCCCCCCCAATACCACCCCTTATGGACCCCTCACTGCAGTACCCTGATCTCCTACCCCTTCCATTCTGCTCTGATTCCCCCCCCCCCTCATAATGTCTCTTCAGAGTCCTACTCCACCATCCCTGCTCACCCCCCTAGTGTCCCGTCACCCCCCCCTCCACCAATATCATTTCATGTCCCCCCCACTCCAGTGTTCTATTACCCCGCTCCCTCCAGTGTTCTATTACCCCCCCTCCACTCCACTCTTCTATTACCCCCCCCCTCCACTCCAATCCACTGTTCTATTACCCCCCCCTCCACTCCACTCCAGTGTTCTATTACCCCCCCTCCACTCCACTCCACTCCAGTGTTCTATTACCCCCCCTCCACTCCACTCCAGTGTTCTATTACCCCCCCTCCACTCCACTCCACTCCAGTGTTCTATTACCCCCCCTCCACTCCACTCCAGTGTTCTATTACCCCCCCTCCACTCCACTCCACTCCAGTGTTCTATTACCCCCCTCCACTCCAGTGTTCTATTACCCCCCCTTCCACTCCACTCCAGTGTTCTATTACCCCCCCTTCCACTCCACTCCAGTGTTCTATTACCCCCCCTCCACTCCACTCCACTCCACTCCACTCCAGTGTTCTATTACCCCCCTCCACTCCAGTGTTCTATTACCCCCCCTTCCACTCCACTCCAGTGTTCTATTACCCCCCCTTCCACTCCACTCCAGTGTTCTATTACCCCCCCCTCCACTCCACTCGAGTGTTCTATTACCCCCCCCCTCCACTCCACTCGAGTGTTCTATTACCCCCCCCCTCCACTCCACTCCACTCGAGTGTTCTATTACCCCCCCTCCACTCCACTCCACCACAGTGTTCTATTACCCCCCCTCCACTCCACTCCACTCCAGTGTTCTATTACCCCCCCTCCACTCCACTCCACCACAGTGTTCTATTACCCCCCCTCCACTCCACTCCACTCCAGTGTTCTATTACCCCCCCCCCCTCCACTCCACTCCAGTGTTCTATTACCCCCCCCCCTACTCCACTGCTCTATTACCCCCCCCCCCTCCACTCCAGTGTTCTATTACCCCCACTCCACTCCAGTGTTCTATTACCCCCCCCTCCACTCCAATCCACTGTTCTATTACCCCCCCCTCCACTCCACTCCAGTGTTCTATTACCCCCCCTCCACTCCACTCCAGTGTTCTATTACCCCCCCTCCACTCCACTCCAGTGTTCTATTACCCCCCCTCCACTCCACTCCACTCCAGTGTTCTATTACCCCCCCTCCACTCCACTCCACTCCACTCCAGTGTTCTATTACCCCCCCTCCACTCCACTCCAGTGTTCTATTACCCCCCTCCACTCCAGTGTTCTATTACCCCCCATTCCACTCCACTCCAGTGTTCTATTACCCCCCCTTCCACTCCACTCCACTCCAGTGTTCTATTACCCCCCCTCCACTCCACTCCACTCCACTCCACTCCACTCCACTCCAGTGTTCTATTACCCCCCTCCACTCCAGTGTTCTATTACCCCCCCTTCCACTCCACTCCAGTGTTCTATTACCCCCCCTTCCACTCCACTCCAGTGTTCTATTACCCCCTCCTCCACTCCACTCCAGTGTTCTATTACCCCCCCCCTCCACTCCACTCGAGTGTTCTATTACCCCCCCCCCCCCTCCACTCCACTCCACCACAGTGTTCTATTACCCCCCCTCCACTCCACTCCACTCCACTCCAGTGTTCTATTACCCCCCCCCTCCACTCCACTCCAGTGTTCTATTACCCCCCCCTCCACTCCACTCCACTGCTCTATTACCCCCCCCCCTCCACTCCAGTGTTCTATTACCCCCACTCCACTCCACTCCAGTGTTCTATTACCCCCCCTCCACTCCAGTGTTCTATTACCCCCCCCCTCCACTACACTCCACTGTTCTATTACCCCCCCCTCCACTCAACTCCACTCCACTCCAGTGTTCTATTACCCCCCCCCTCCACTCAACTCCACTCCACTCCAGTGTTCTATTACCCCCCCCCTCCACTCCACTCCAGTGTTCTATTACCCCCCTCCACTCCACTCCACTGTTCTATTACCCCCCCCCCCCTCCACTCCACTCCACTCCACTCCAGTGTTCTATTACCCCCCCTCCACTCCACTGTTCTATTACCCCCCCCTCCACTCCACTGCAGTGTTCTATTACCCCCCCTCCACTCCACTCCACTCCACTCCAGTGTTCTATTACCCCCCCCTCCACTCCACTCCAGTGTTCTATTACCCCCCCCTCCACTACACTCCACTGTTCTATTACCCCCCCTCCACTCCACTGCAGTGTTCTATTACCCCCCCCTCCACTCCACTCCACTCCACTCCACTGTTCTATTACCCCCCCCTCCACTCCACTCCACTCCAGTGTTCTATTACCCCCCCCCCACTCCACTCCAGTGTTCTATTACCCCCCTCCACTCCACTCCAGTGTTCTATTACCCCCCCCTCCACTCCACTCCAGTGTTCTATTACCCCCCCCCCTCCACTCCACTCCAGTGTTCTATTACCCCCCCCCCCCCTCCACTCCAGTGTTCTATTACCCCCCCCCCCCTCCACTCCAGTGTTCTATTACCCCCCCCCCCTCCACTCCACTCCACTCCAGTGTTCTATTACCCCCTCCCCCTCCACTCCACTCCAGTGTTCTATTACCCCCCCCTCCACTCCACTCCACTGTTCTATTACCCCCCCCCTCCACTCCACTGTTCTATTACCCCCCCCCTCCACTCCACTCCAGTGTTCTATTACCCCCCCCCCTCCACTCCACTCCAGTGTTCTATTACCCCCCCCTCCACTCCACTCCACTCCACTCCAGTGTTCTATTACCCCCCCCTCCACTCCACTCCACTCCAGTGTTCTATTACCCCCCCCCTCCACTCCACTCCACTCCACTCCAGTGTTCTATTACCCCCCCCTCCACTCCACTCCAGTGTTCTATTACCCCCCCCCCCTCCACTCCACTCCAGTGTTCTATTGCCCCCCCCCCCCTCCACTCCACTCCACTCCACTCCACTGTTCTATTACCCCCCCCCTCCACTCCACTGCAGTGTTCTATTACCCCCCCTCCACTCCACTCCAGTGTGCTATTACCCCCCCCCCCCTCCACTCCACTCCACTCCACTCCAGTGCAGTGTTCTATTAACCCCCCCCCCCCCTCCACTCCACTCCACTCCAGTGTTCTATTACCCCCCCTCCACTCCACTCCACTCCACTCCAGTGTTCTATTACCCCCCCTCCACACCACTCCAGTGTTATATTACCCCCCCCTCCACTCCACTCCAGTGTTCTATTACCCCCCCCTCCACTCCACTCCAGTGTTCTATTACCCCCCCCCCCCTCCACTCCACTCCAGTGTTCTATTACCCCCCTCCACTCCACTCCAGTGTTCTATTACCTCCCCCCCTCCACTCCACTCCAGTGTTCTATTACCCCCCTCCTCCACTCCACTCCAGTGTTCTATTACCCCCCTCCTCCACTCCACTCCAGTGTTCTATTACCCCCCTCCTCCACTCCACTCCAGTGTTCTATTACCCCCCCCCCCTCCACTCCACTCCACTCCACTCCAGTGTTCTATTACCCCCCCCCCTCCACTCCACTCCACTCCACTCCACTCCAGTGTTCTATTACCCCCCCCCCTCCACTCCACTCCACTCCAGTGTTCTATTACCCCCCCCCCCTCCACTCCACTCCACTCCAGTGTTCTATTACCCCCCTCCACTCCACTCCACTCCACTCCACTCCACTCCAGTGTTCTATTACCCCCCCTCCACTCCACTCCACTCCACTCCACTCCACTCCAGTGTTCTATTACCCCCCCTCCACTCCACTCCAGTGTTCTATTACCCCCCCCCTCCACTCCACTCCACTCCAGTGTTCTATTACCCCCCCCCCCACTCCACTCCAGTGTTCTATTACCCCCCCTCCACTCCACTCCAGTGTTCTATTACCCCCCCTCCACTCCAGTGTTCTATTACCCCCCCCCTCCACTCCAGTGTTCTATTACCCCCCCTCCACTCCACTCCAGTGTTCTATTACCCCCCCTCCACTCCACTCCAGTGTTCTATTACCCCCCCTCCACTCCACTCCAGTGTTCTATTACCCCCCCTCCACTCCACTCCAGTGTTCTATTACCCCCCCTCCACTCCACTCCAGTGTTCTATTACCCCCCCTCCACTCCACTCCAGTGTTCTATTACCCCCCCTCCACTCCACTCCAGTGTTCTATTACCCCCCCTCCACTCCACTCCAGTGTTCTATTACCCCCCCTCCACTCCACTCCAGTGTTCTATTACCCCCCCTCCACTCCACTCCAGTGTTCTATTACCCCCCCTCCACTCCACTCCAGTGTTCTATTACCCCCCCCCCACTCCACTCCAGTGTTCTATTACCCCCCCCCCTCCACTCCACTCCAGTGTTCTATTACCCCCCCCCTCCACTCCACTGTTCTATTACCCCCCCCCTCCACTCCACTCCAGTGTTCTATTACCCCCCCCTCCACTCCACTTCAGTGTTCTATTACCCCCCCCTCCACTCCACTGTTCTATTACCCCCCCCTCCACTCCACTCCAGTGTTCTATTACCCCCCCCCTCCACTCCACTCCAGTGTTCTATTACCCCCCCCCTCCACTCCACTCCAGTGTTCTATTACCCCCCCCTCCACTCCACTCCAGTGTTCTATTACCCCCCCCCTCCACTCCACTCCAGTGTTCTATTACCCCCCCCCCCCCTCCACTCCACTCCAGTGTTCTATTACCCCCCCCTCCACTCCACTCCAGTGTTCTATTACCCCCCCCTCCACTCCACTCCAGTGTTCTATTACCCCCCCCCTCCACTCCACTCCAGTGTTCTATTACCCCCCCCTCCACTCTTCTATTACCCCCCCCTCCACTCCAGTGTTCTATTACCCCCCTCCCCCACTCCAGTGTTCTATTACCCCCCTCCCCCACTCCAGTGTTCTATTACCCCCCTCCACTCGACTACAGTGTTCTATACCCCCCCCCCCCACTGTTCTATTACCCCCCGACTGTTCTATTATTCCCCACTCCAGTGTTCTATTACCCCCCCACTGTTCCATTACCCCCCCCCACTGTTCTATTACGCCCCCCCCCCACTGTTCTATTACGCCCCCCCCCCCACTGTTCTATTACGCCCCCCCACTGTTCTATTACCCCCCCCCCACTGTTCTATTACCCCCCCCCACTGTTCTATTACCCCCCACTCTAGTGTTCTATTACCCCCCCACTGTAGTGTACTACTACCCCCCCCACTGTTCTATTACCCCCCCCCCACTGTTCTATTACCCCCCACTCTAGTGTTCTATTACCCCCCCCACTCTAGTGTACTACTACCCCCCCCCACTGTTCTATTACCCACCACTCCAGTGTTCTATACCCCTCCCCACACTGTTCTATTACCCCCCCCCCCCACTCCAGTGTTCTATCCCCCCACTCTTCTATTACCCCCCCCCCCCCCACTCCAGTGTTCTATCCCCCCACTCTTCTATTACTCCCCCCCCACTCCAGTGTTCTATTACCCCCCCCCCACTCCAGTGTTCTATTACCCCCCACTGTTCTATTACCCCCCACTCCAGTGTTCTATTAACCCCCCCCCCCCCCCCACTGTTCTATTCCAGCCTCCCCGCTCAGTGTCCTATCACCTCCTCAGTATCCAGTGTTGTGTCCCCCTTGTATGGGGGGGGGGTCAGCAGTGCCCTCACCTTGCTGCTGCCTCCTCCTCCGCTTTCTCCCCGGCCGCTGGTCTCCTCATCCCTCTCCCGGAAGTGACGTTTCTCCGGGATCAGCTCGGTGTCCCGGGGGCTGGCTCTATACCGGTATCCGGCGGCCGAGGGTGGATCGCGTGTTCCTGGGAAAGAGCTGAGGAGGGGAGGGGGAGGATGGGCAGCAAGCAGCCGCCGCCATCTTTCTTTCTGGCAAGTGTGTGTGTGCGGAGAATATTTCTATATACAGAATAGAAATCAGTGTGAGCCCGAACAGTGTGTACACACGATGTACTTCGTCATCTCATTCTTCAATGGTCACTCCTCAATACAGTCACCCATAGCAACCAACCACACAGGTCCCCACAGAGACTTCTGATTGGTTGCTATGGGTGACAGCAGGCACCTGGCCTGTTCTGGTACAGTCACACCATTTACATTCCCATCACTTGAAGACCACGCCCTTTCTGGCACTTTTTGTTTACATCAAATGTTTGAAATCAGTATTTTTTGCTAGAAAATTACTTCTAACCCTCAAACATTATATCTTTTTTTTTTAGCAGAGACTCCAGGGAATAAAATGGCAATCGTTGCAATTTTTTACATCACGCGGTATTTGCTCGGCGTTTTTTCAAACAATTGTTTTGGGAAAAAGTACATTTTAATTAATAAAAAAAAATCAAACACAATATATGCCCCAATTTTTGGTATAATGTGAAGGATGATGTTACGCTGAGCAAGTAGATAACTAACATGTCACAGCTTAACCACTTCAATACCGGGCACTTTTACCCCCTTCCTGCCCAGGCCAATTTTCAGCTTTCAGCACTGTCATACTTTGAGGGCCAGTTCACACCATAGAAATGCAGTCTGGATGCGTTCCAGGCGCTTTTCTGCATGTGCGTTTTTGATGCGTTCCAGTGCGTTTTTTCCCCCCTCTTTTTTCTTAACCTTAAATAAGGACAAGTGTGTCGCAGTGCATTTTTGGTACATTTAGGTGCGGTCCGGTGCGTTTTTTGATGCGTTTTTACAGCCTTACAGTGCAGAAAAAATGCAGCATGTTCTACTTTTTTTTTCTGGAACTGTAGGCACTGGTGTGAACTATGCCATTGAAAACCATATAACAAACTTTCCATGCATTTTTGATGCAGACCCCATCAGAAATGCCTGTCAGTGTGCATCAGTGCCACCTTCTCATGCATCGTGCTGCATATCAGTGCCCATTGCTAATCAGTGCCCGTCAGTGCCAACTCATCAGTGTTCGTCCAGAAAATTAAAAAAGTTTTTCTTTCTGTTATAAAGTTTTGTAAATAAGTATGTTTTTTCCTTCACGGACGAACACTGATGAGTTGGCACTGACGGGCACTGATTAGGCAGCACTGATGATGAGGCATGGCTATGCAGCCCTAATGGGCACTGATATGCAGCACTGATGGGCACTCATAGGCCGCACTGATAGACACTTGTAGGTGGCACTGATGGGCAGCATGATGAGGAGGCACTGACAGGCATTTCTGATGGGCACCCCTAATGTGTACTGATTGGCATCCTTAATGGGCACTGATTTGCATGCCTGGTGGGTCTGCATGGATAATCAATATGCTGATTATCACCACAGACCCCCCCGTCTTTAGAGCCGCTGATCGTCTCTCCTCTACCAGCGCTTTGTCACCGCGAATAGAGGAAAAGCCGATAAACGGCACTTCTTGGTTATGATGTGACCAGCTTGGATTGGACACAGCTGATCACATGGTAAAGAGGCTATGTCATAGGCTCTTTACCAGGATCGGAGATGCGTTGTGTCAGAGCGACTTACCGCACTACCGATCACCGCGCTGCACGAGCGGCTTATCCTGACGCCTAGTCAGGATAACACAACCACCCTGCAGCTGTCATTCTGCATAAGGCGGGCGGAAAGTGGTTAAAATTACGCACGCTCGTGGAATATCACCAAACTACGGTACTTAAAAGTGGTTGTAAACCCTCAAGGTTTTTCACCTTAATACATTCTATGCATCATGGTAAAAAAACCTCCTGTGATGCAGCCCCCCCAGAACCCCTCTTTTACTTACCTGAAGCCAGTCTTTCCAGGGACGGGGATGAGCACACCAGCTCCAGCCGCTGTCTCGGGTCCTGATAGGATAGATTGATAGCAGCGCAGCCATTGGCTCCCACTGCTGTCATTCAAATCCATTTTTTTTTTTGAAAATGTATACTTTATTTTGCATAAAGATATACAAAAAAACAAATACTTCAACAGGGTACATTCCACTCTGTACTGCGACGCAGCTCATAAATACACTACATTACAATACAGTTCCAAGCATACAAATAAATTACATTCATCCTGCGGTATGATGCTTAATGTGTTGTGCAGAGTAATAATACCCTGACGCTGACGCTACATTATCCTGAAAGCATTAACTAAAAATATGTAACTAGCAAGTCATATAACTTTACGGACAAATTGCATTTCAACAAGCAACGTGTGTGATGGGGGGGGGGGGGATAGTGGAGGGGGAAAAAAGAGTTTACAGGCCCGAAGCTTTTTTGAACTGCCAAAGGATACACAGGGGGAGGGGAAATCTTCAGACCTCCTCTTCCTCCTTAACCACTTCCCGCCCGGCCTATAGCAGAATGACGGCCGGGTGGTGGTTCAGTTATCCGGACTGGGCATCATATGACATCCCTCAGGATAACAGCCGCTGCGCGCCCGTGAGGGCGCGCATCGCGGCGATTGATGGTGCGGTGTGTCAGTGTGACACACCACTACACCGATCTCGGTAAAGAGCCTCCAACAGAGGCTCTTTACCACG
The DNA here is from genome assembly GCA_037952925.1 of Lithobates clamitans. Lineage (NCBI taxonomy): Eukaryota > Metazoa > Chordata > Amphibia > Anura > Ranidae > Lithobates > Lithobates clamitans. The sequence goes on along the minus strand of JBBGZY010000052.1, from coordinate 517,382 downwards.
TGATCAGCCATGTCCAATCGCGGCTGATCACAGTGTAAACAGGAAGAGCCAGTGATCGGCTTTTTCTCACTTGCGTCTGACAGACGCGAGTAGAGGAGAGCCGATCGGCGGCTCTCCTGACAGGGGGGTTTGTTGATTGTTTATCAATGCAGCCCCCCCTTGGATGCCCAACCAGGACCACCATCATGCCGCCCAGGACCACCAGGGAAGGGGGTAACATGTGGATGGCCAGGTATGTACCCCATGGCCATCCACATATGAAAAAATATGCACAATAGATGCCAATCAGTGCCCACAAATGGGCACTGACTGGCAACATTATGGTCCAGCTAAAACAAGTGATGCCCAGCAATGCCACCCATCAGTGTCATCAGTGCCACCCATCAGTGTCATCAGTGTCACTTATCAGTGCCACCTCTCAGTGCCCATCCACGCCCATCAGTGCCTACCTATCAGTGACCATCAGTGCCCATCTGTGCCACCTATCAGTGCCACCCATAAGTACCCATCAGTGCCACCCATAAGTACCCATCAGTGCCGCCTATGAGTTGCCATCATCAGTGCCACGTCATCGGTGCCGCCTTATCAGTGCCCATCAGTGCAGCCATATCAGTGCCCATCATTGAAGAAGAAAACTTACTTATTTAAAAAAAAATGTAACAGAAACAAAGAAAAACTTTATTTTTTTCTAAATTTTTGGTCTTTTTTTTTTTATTTGTTGAGCAAAAAGTAAAAATCGCAGAGGTGATCAAATACCACCAAAAGAAAGCTCTATTTGTGGGAACAAAATGATGAAAAAATTTGTTTGGGTACAGTGTAGCATGACCGCGCAATTGTCATTCAAATTGCGACAGCGCTGAAAGTTGAAAACTGGCTTGAGCAGGAAGGTGCGTAAGTGCCCTGTATTGAAGTGGTTAAAGTCCATAAAGTTATAGTCTCTGAGCAGACTGTGGACCAGTCTGTGACAGTCCTCGATGGACCTCCTCTCCCGCTGGTGGAGGAGGTGTCATTCAAATCCAATGACGCGGGCGCCGGGGGGCGGGGCCGATTCCTGCTGTCTGTGTCAATGGACACAGCAGCAGGACACAGGACTGCGCCCAAACGATTGCCCTGAGTGAGTGAGGGACCTCAGAAGAGGAGGATCGGGGCCACTCTGGGCAAAACCAACTGCAAAGAAGAGGTAAGTATGACATGAGATATATGGGTATCCCTGCGCCACTCATTGATTAGAACGTATACTGCTGCAGACACTGAAGGTAATTACAGAACCCTAGTAGAAATATACAATGAAAATAGTGCTGCGCTGTAGTCAAGAAAATAGTAAAAATGGTGCAAATATGCAAGATAAAGTGACAAAGTGCAAAAAAACAAATATTCATTAGATAGCGGCAATGCCTGTGACTGATTGACAATAGGTAGCCTCAACTGTCGATACAGGTAACAGGTATATACCGTATATACTCGAGTATAAGTCGAATTTTTCAGCCCTTTTTTTTGGGCTGAAAGTGTCCCTTCGACTTATACTCGAGTCACCTCCGTCTGTCTGCATGATCAGCGTGTCATGCAGGCAGACGGCGGCCGGCGTGTGATGATAGTGTTCGGCGGCTATTGCAGCTTTCAAAAGCCGCGCCTCCTGCTCGTCTGTGATAGGCTAAACAGCTGTCAGTGTACAGCCTATCACGGACATTCTCTCATCCTCGTCCATGGTATGAGAATGAAAGAATGTCCATGATAGGCAGTCAGCGGTCAGCCTATCACAGACGAGGAGGAGGCGCGGCTTTTGAACTGTGGAATGGCCGCCGAACACTATCATCACACGCCGGCCGCCGCTTGAGGATGGAGATCGCCACAGAGAGGATGGAGATCGCCACAGGGAGGCTGGGGATCGCCGCAGGGAGGCTGCACAGGACACAGGTAGGCTGCACATATGTACAGGACACAGGACACACATGTACAGGACACACACACACATGTACAGAACACATGCACAGGGTACAGGTAGGCTGCACAGGACACAGGGAGGCATGCAGCTGCAGATGGGCATTGTTGACCCTCTGCATTTCTCACCCTCGTCTTATACTCGGGTCAATAAGTTTTTCCCAGTTTTTTGTGGTAAATTAGGGGCTTCGACTTATACTCAGGATGACTTATACTCGAGTATATACGGTAATACAAAAAGATGTCACATATTGTCTAAATTCTTCTTGTTTATGGAAACGGTGGTATTATCAAACGTCACAAAAATCAGTGTAAATGCTGTATAGTGCAGAATCCTCTATACGACGTGAATAGGTGAAATAATATGCTGATATGTCCGAGATAGTCTTTATAAAGTGCAAAGCAAAAAATAATAACTGCAAAGCAAAAAATAATAACTTGGTAACACTGATAGCTTATCTCCCAGTAGCTCCCACAGGTCATCTCTCCTGCGCAGATCCCACCGAGTGCCGGACAGGGACAAGGGAGATACAGAACAGGTGCCCAGGGTTCAGTGCAGTCATGGGCAGGAGAGGGAGCATGGTAGGCTGCACCCTCTGTGGTCTCCATTTTTTCCCTGGTGACCAGTTGTTGATGCTCCTACTGCATGATCTCCCTTGCAAGCAGGCATGTACTGGCCATCGGGACTACCGGGAGTTTCCCGGTGGGCCGATGGCTCAGTAGGCCAGTTTCAGTGACAGCCTGTCAAAAAAATGGCTGCGCGACCCGTGCAGCCATTATTTTGAGCACTGCTGTACTGCCCAGGGCCGGCCCTACCATGGGACCAAGGCGGCAATTCAGGAGTGGTGGGTCGGGATGATGCTTTAGTGTTTCACTGCATCTGTTGCCGGCCCGCCCACCACCTGTAGCACAGAGCCGGTAGGCTCTGCCGCTGCAATAGGTGTCTGAAACGTCACGCTGGTGGGCGGTGACAGAAGTTCTCTAACGGCCGCTGCATCCTCCAGGACATCCCTGGTGTCAGTGTGTGGGCAGCGGCTCGGTGCCGCTGCCCAAGAAGAGCGGGTTCGCACAATGCTGTCATGAGCCAGCTTGTGACACACCGCTTCCCGACCCTCTCTCCCTGCCTGCACGTTACATGAAGATGAAGAGCAAGAGGGAGCGGGAAGATTAAACAAATAGTCGACTCGACAGCCACATTAAAGCCCCTCCTGCACCATTCAAGTGAGTGATATGAGCACTGTCACTGACCAGACCCGGACCCCTCTCTCTGCCCCCTCCCCTCTCTCTCTCCCTGCCCCCCTCTCTCTCTCTCTTCCTGGCCTCCCCTCTCTATCCCTCCCTCCCCCCTCTCTCTCCCTGTCCCCCCTCTCTCCCCCCCTCTCTCCCTGTCCCCCCTCCCCCCCTCTCTCCCTATCCCTCTCTCTCTCCATCCCCCCTCTACCCCCTCTCTCTCTCCCTCTCTCTCTCCCTGTCCCCACTCTCTCTCCCTCCCCCTCTCTCTCCCTCCCTCCCCCCTCTCTCCCCCTCTCTCTCCCTATCCCCCCCTCTCTCTCTCTCCCTACCCCCTCTCTCTCTCCCTGTCCCCCCTCTCTCTCTCCCTGTCCCCCCTCTCTCTCCCCTCTCTCTCTCCCTGTCCCCCCTCTCTCTCTCTCCCCCTCTCTCTCCCTCCCCCTCCCCAATCTCTCTCTCCCTACCCCCCCTCTCTCTCCCTCTCTCTCTCCCCATCTATCTCCCTGCCCCCCCTCTCTCTCCCCCTCTCTCTCTCCCCCTCTCTCTCCCTGTCCTCCCTCTCTCTCCCTGTCCCCCCCTCTCTCTCCCTGTCCCCCCCTCTCTCTCCCTGTCCCCCCCTCTCTCTCCCTGCCCCCCTCTCTCCCTGTCCCCCCTCTACCTCCCTCCCTGTCCCCCCTCTCTCCCTTTCCCCCCTCTCTCCCTTTCCCCCCCTCTCTCTCTCTCTGCCCCCCCTCTCTCTCTGTCCCTGTCCCCCCCTCTCTCTCTCTCTCTCTCCCTGTCCCCCCTCTCTCTCTCTCTCTCTCCCTGTCTCCCCTCTCTCTCTCTCTCCCTGCCCCCCCTCTCTCTATCTCTCTCTGTCCCCCTTCTCTCTCTCTGCCCTCTCTCTGGCAGAAGACGATGTGGCATGTGACACACTGCATGTGGTGGCAAGCGACGGTGGCAAGTGACACGCAGCATCTGTTGGCAGGCCATAGTGGAAAATGACACGCTGCATCTGGTGGCAGGCGATAGTGGAAAATGACACGTTGCATCTGGTGGCAGGTGGCGGTGGCAAATGACATGCTGCATCTGGTTACAGGCAATGGTTCCCACTGATTCTGCATTCTGGTGAGTTGAACTATTTCATTATATATTACAATGTAGTAATAGAAATAATGTGATTTGATCATCCTGACACCATATTAAGCATGGTGTCGGGATGTTTTCATTGCCAGCACCAGCCATTCACCCGGCAAATTACCCCCACTGCTGAATTCCCCGTCAACCCTGAGACTACATTCCCCCCGGTCCTTGGCAAAATTGTCCCTGAATGGCAGTCTGGAAGTGTGGTCACCCTACCGGGGGGCAAGGTGTCAATTTTCCTCCAGGTCGCTCTGATGCCCCATACAAAGGCCGCACCACTTCCCTCAGATCCATCCCATATTGCACAATTGCGTATGGTTTTATATACTGGTTATGTGTATGTTTTCAAAATTAAAGTGGGCCGCTCTAGGTGAAGTCCAGGGCCAAATTTTTGTCCCAGTCCAGCCCTGCTTGCAAGTGACTGTAGGATAGTATAGTATGATGGGAGTCACTACAGCCGGATAGGTGTTTCAGCTTACTAATGCAACAAAGGTAGGAGCTTTTAAGGAAGGGGAGAAGATGAGGGCAGTGGAGGAAGGGGGTTGTTTGCAGAGGGAAGAGCTACTATTTGATGCCATTTGGCAGGTATGCGAGTGCGGCGGGCATGGTTGAGTTCCTGCACCTATTCTCTGACAAAAAAAGCCCTGTCTATATCTATATAAAAATTTGTATGCAATCAAGCAGGCCCTTGCACTACATAGTTGAAGGTAAATCTAAAGGAAATTAAACAAGAAAATTGTATAATGAATGGCCAGCTTAACTCAACACAATGCTATGCATTGCAGCATGCTGCGACGCAGGTTCCTTGCCTTGGTGTTTTGGGGTGTCATTCAAAATGAATGGCACAGGAACACATATAATGCACAATGTCAGGCATTACCACACCACAGAAGTACAATTGGCTCCTCAGAGATATGTAAAGGCTGCTGCTGACCTACTTTTTAAAATGCTAGTCGCCTGGCTGTCAAACTGAACCAGTGAGTTCAATATGTCCTGAGTGAATGACTCAGACCAGGAGTGGAGATTGAGAGTCAGGGAAAAGTACTTATCTGCATACTTGTTCTGGGTCAGTGATTTAAATAATTGAGGTAAGAGGTTCTTTTGCAAGATAGTCAGAAGACTTGCATTTTCAGGAGTGGCCATAAATAGGTTTACAAGCTGTCTAAGTAATATATAGCTAGAGTTGCCACCTCATCCCTTTAAACCCGAACACATATGAATTACAGGGGTTCTGTGGCTAATTGAATGCAGGTAAGACACTAAGTGAGTTTAATTACCACCTTAATCAGCCTCAGAACCTGTGTAATTAATATGTGTTCGGGTTTAAAGGGATGAGGTGGCAACCCTATATATAGCTCTGGATATAAAAATAAGCAAGGCATATGTCCAAAAAGTTTCCTTTATTAACCACTTATCTACCAAAAGATGTTATAAACAGCATGGTGTACAAGTGGTAATCAAGCTCACAACTGAAGCAGCTGTGAGCTTGATACTGGCTTAGTGCCGGTTCACACTACAGCGACTTGGGATCCGACTTGTCAGACCTCAAGTCGCCCCAAGTCGCTAGACAGAAGAAAATTCATTGAAGTGAATGAGAGCTGTCTTATTGTACACTACTGAAGTTGCTCCGACTTCAGAAAAGGTTCCTGTACTACTTCAAGGCGATTTCTAGGCAACTTGTACCCATAGATTTCAATGGAAGTTGCCTCCAAGTCGGATCTCCATCTATATTGAAGTGACTTTACAGGAAAAGAAATTAGTTTACCCAGGCAAACCCCTCCCTCCCAGAGAGCTGATTATTCTGTGATTGGCCACAGCCAAAGTCGCCTGTCCTGGAGGCAACTTTAATTCGCTTTGTAAGTTGCTTAAAGTCGCGCTGAAGTCGCCTCCAAATCGCCTTCCAAAGTCGCGCTGTAAAACGGGTTGCCCCTGTGTGAATCGAGCCTAACAGAGTTCCACTCATTTTTAATAAGTAGCCTCATTGTAATGTCCAACCGTAGTGCTATAATATTTGGATAGTTATATCTTGAAATTTCTAAAGCAAGTACCCTTTTTTCAATAGTCTTCCCCTTGACTCCGGTTGTGACCTAGGCGACTACGTCATCAGCCTGGCCAGTTGACTCCTGGGATATCTATGTCATCGATCCCAGAAATCTTCAGGCATCTAATGCGGGTATTAGCCTGAGATTTCCTGACCAGAACTGCATCTACTGCCATGCGGCAGTGGGCATGTTCTTCGCGACTGCACAGACGCAAAAATAGGAGAAGCCAGCTGCACGAAAACCCGAAAACCCAGGACGGCTTCAGCTGCCCACATCCTCGATAGCCGCAGCCAAATCGAGGGAGAGAAAAGATAACGAATCGGATTTCAAGTAATTAGAATGTGCACATGGGATCACTTTCAGTTGTGGTTCTGGTGCATTACAACGATTTCAATGATTTTGTTAGTATAATGTTGGCTAGGAGTCTGGAGCTCCACTTTAAGAGCCAATGAAGGGCTTTCCAATAAAAGTGATTGAATGGCTCTAGAGTTGGGGCTCTCAAACATCTGTTTAAAGAACTGCATTGGAGGGCAGGGGAGACATTGGCGGTCTAATAGACCACCGAAGAGGATAGAGTGTCCATAAAGAGGACCTGCCTATGCTATCACATAGGGGCTTCTTATCCCCCTTTAATAGCAATAAAGTAAAAAAAAAATTAAAAATGTCAAAAAAAAGAATGATATATAATACCGTGTATACTCCAGTATAAGTCGAGTTTTTCAGCACATTTTTTTGTGCTGAAAGTGCCCCCCTCGACTTATACTTGAGTCAAGCACTTTTCTGCAGCAAAAAATTTCATTTTTCTGAACCGACTTTGGGGCCCCGTATCTCAGGGCCACTTTGTGCTAGGAACCCCAAATTTGTGCAAACCCAGTGAAACTGGTACCACAACATATCCAAAGCTAGGGTTCCTAGCACTAAGTGGCCCCGAGATACGGGGCCCCAAATTTGGTTCGGAAAATGTCATTCTCTGCTGCAGAAAAGTGCTAGACATTTTCTGTACCGACTTTGTGGCCACGTATCTCAGGGCCACTAGGTGCAAGGAACCCCATATTTGGTGTGCAAACCCAGTGAAACTGGTACCACAACATATCCAAAGCTGGGGTTCCTAGCACTACGGGGTGAGATACGGGGCCCCAAAATTGGTTCAGAAAATGTCATTCTCTGCTGCAGAAAAGTGCTTGACATTTTCTGAACTGATTTTTGGGGCCCTGTATCTCGGGGACACTTGGGGCTAGAAACCCCAGCTTTGGATATTTTATGGTGCTAGTTCCACTGAGTTTTCACACTAAATTTGGAGTTCCTAGTACTAAGTGGCCCCGTAAAGTTGGTCAATTGTGTCCATCTGCAGCAATGTCATTTCGGGACCATTTGGATTTAGAGACCACAAATTTTGGCTGCGGCTAGGGGGCATCTAGGAACCCTTAACTACCGAGTTTAAAGTTCAGGGGACCTATGGCTGCAAATGGGCACAGTGAGGCATGTAAATGGGCACAGTGAGGCTGCAAATGGGCACTGTTGACCCTCTTTTCCACTTACAGTAGCTGTGCATTTCTCACCCTCGTCTTATACTCGGGTCACTACGTTTTTCCCATTTTTTTTGTGGTAAATTAGGGCCTCGACTTATACTCGGAACGACTTATACTCGAGTATATACGGTAAGTAAAAGTAAACGTAACAATTTTTTAAAGCACCCTCGCATACATCCCATAAAAAGCACAGGGCAAGCACGTGTTTGTAAACGTCAGTTGCGCCACACAGGTGAGGTATTGTGACGAATCGGAGTGAGAGCAATAATTCTAGGGCCATAGTTCATGGTTAACTCTAAACTGATGACCTGTAAAGGCTTTTAAAACGTCGCTGATGGAGAATTTTGGGTACCATCGTTTGTGATTCCATGGGTGTGTGCAATTTTAAGACCTGGCATGTTTGATATCTATTTACTTAATGCAACATCATCTTTTATATTTTACCAAAAAATAGATATAATATTGTATTCGTTTGCGCTAAAATTAATTTTAGTGTATTTTTGAAAATATGCATCCAATAAATAACTTTGCAAATCTTGTGCGACGTAAAAGAATTGCAACTACCACCATTTTATTCTCCAGGGTCTCTGCTTTCAAAAAATATACACGCTTTTGTGTGTGTGTGTTTGGGGTTACAACAAATTTTAGCAAAAATGCAGATTTTAATATGTGTGCAAAAAATGAAAACATTACCCCGTGTAATGGCAAGTGTTTAATCAGGAATGTTGTTCATTTTAAAATAGTCCAGCAACTGCAGCAGTCACGATTGGCAGTTAAGTAGTAATGCATGTGGGTAGACACCAAAATCTGTCACATTTAGGACTTTAAACACCAGAGTAACACAATGTGTCTTTTTGTTGTCCTCTAGACAGGAGCCATGTTGTTGTAGCCGACAACCAGAACCCAGTGTGGTCGGGGTATCCAGGAAGATGGCTGCTCCTGCTCTGATCTGCACGTCACACTAAGGACATCTCCTTCACTTTCTGTTCCTCCTTAGACCTCAGTGGTGACCGATCACAGGATTGAGGTATGGAAAGCCAGGAGCGTCAAAATTCTGTTTTGGGGGAGGGGGGCTGTGATTGCACATTATATGACATTACTTGCAAGTTCAGCAGAATCATAGCAGACAATCAAACAGTTACATACATAGTTAGTCTGGTTGAAAAAAGTCCATCCAGTTCAACCAATCATGTACTTTACTGTACACTCTCACCTACAGTGGGGAGGGAAGGTATTCAGACCCCCTTACATTTCTCACTCTTTGTTATATTGCAGCCATTTGCTAAAATCATTTAAGTTCATTTTTTTTCCTCATCAACCACTTGCCGACCGGGCCATAGCCGAAAGCTAGTTCTGGGTGGACGTCCATGGATGTCCTCCCAGAATACTGCTCTCGCGCGCCCCTGGGGCGTGCACCCGAGAACTTCCGTGACCGCCGGGTCCTCTCACGGATCACGGTAAACGGCTGCTGATCGCGGCCGTTTACCATGTGATCGCTCCGTCAAATGATGAAGCGATCACATGTCAACAGACCGGCGTCATGACATGACGCCGGTTCCTCCCTCCCCTCTCTGTACCGATCGGTACAGTGCGAGGGGAGAGGGGGAGGGATCGGATGGCAGCACCACTGTGGGCTGCATGTGTAGTGCTCACAGCGGTGCTCAGTGACAATTGTAGTCACATCCATCCCTCCCTCCATGCTCAGCCATCCCTGCAATATGCCCTGCAATACTCTGCATAATGCCCTGCAATACTCTGCATAATGCCCTGCAATACTCTGCATAATGCCCTGCAATACTCTGCATAATGCCCTGCAATACTCTGCATAATGCCCTGCAATACTCTGCATAATGCCCTGCAATACTCTGCATAATGCCCTGCAATACTCTGCATAATGCCCTGCAATACTCTGCATAATACCCCGCAATACTCTGCATAATACCCCGCAATACTCTGCATAATACCCCGCAATACTCTATATAATACCCCGCAATACTCTGCATAATACCCCGCAATACTCTGCATAATACCCCGCAATACTCTGCATAATGCCCTGCAATACTCTGCATAATGCCCTGCAATACTCTGCATAATGCCCTGCAATACTCTGCATAATACCCCGCAATACTCTGCATAATACCCCGCAATACTCTGCATAATACCCCGCAATACTCTGCATAATACCCCGCAATACTCTGCATAATACCCCGCAATACTCTGCATTATACCCTGCACTACTCTGCAATATACCCGACACTACTCTGCAATATATCCGACACTACTCTGCAATATATCCGGCACTACTCTGCAATATATCCGACACTACTCTGCAATATATCCGGCACTACTCTGCAATATACCCGGCACTACTCTGCAATATACCCGGCACTACTCTGCAATATACCCGGCACTACTCTGCAATATACCCGGCACTACTCTGCAATATACCCCGCAATACTTTGCAATATGCCCAGCAATACTCTGCAATATACCCAGCAATATACCCTGCAATATACCCTGCAATACTCTGCAATTTTTAACCATTTCCCGCCCACAGTCATATGACGTCCTTGACTTTGAGCGGGGATATCTGAATGATGCCTGCAGCTACAGGCATCATTCAGATATCAGCTTTTTCAGCCGGCGATTTCCTACACCATAAGCATGATCATAGCGGCTGTTCCACTGCTTGATCGTTCTTATGGGAGGCGAGAGGGGACACCCCCCCCCTTCCCGCCACCCTCCGGTGCTTCTACCGACTCACCGCTACGATCGAAGCCAAGATCGTTTTTTTTAATTTTTTTTTATTTCAGGCTTCCCAGCCTAGAGGTGAGATGTGGGGTCTTATTGACCCCCATATCTCACTGTAAAGAGGACCTGTCATGCCATATTCCTATTACAAGGATGTTTACATTCCTTGTAATAGAAATAAAAGTGATCAAAAATGTTTTTGAGGGGGAAAAAGTGTCAAACTAAAATAAATAAAGTAAAATAAACAATAAAAAAAATTTTTTTTTAAAGCGCCCCTGTCCGTGTGCTCGCATGCAGAAGCGAACACATACGTAAGTCCCGCCCACATATGAAAACGGTGTTCAAACCACACATGTGAGGTATCACTGCGAACGTTGGAGCGAGAGCAATAATTTTGGCCCTAGACCTCCTCTGTAGCTCAAAACATGTAACCAGTAAAAAATTTTAAAGCATCACCTATGGAAATTTTTAAGTAGCCACGTTTGGCACCATTCCACGCAATTTTGAAGGGTGACATGTTAGGTATCTATTTACTTGGCGTAACTTCATCTTTCACATTATGCAAAAACATTGGGCTAACTTTACTGTTTTGTTTTTTTTTAAAGCACAAAACTGTTTTTTTTTCCCAAAAAACGTTTTCGAAAAATTGCTGCGCAAATACCGTGCGAGATAAAAAGTTGCAACAACCGCCATTGTATTCTCTAGGGTCTTTGCTAAAAAAAATATGTATAATGTTTTGGGGTTCTATGTAATTTTCTAGCAAATAAATTATTATTTTTACATGTAGGAGAGAAATATAAGAATTGGCCTGGGTGCTCCAGAACGCCTGAAGGTGCTCCCTGCATGATGGGCCTCTGTATGTGGCCACGCTGTGTAAAAGTCTCACACATGTGGTATCACCGTACTCGGGAGTAATAGCAGAATGTGTTTTGGGGTGTAATTTGTTGTATGCATATGCTGTGTGTGAGAAATAACCTTCTAATATGACAATTTTGTGGAAAAAAAAAAATCTTGATTTTGCAAAGAATTGTGGGAAAAGATAACAATTTCAAAAAAACTCATCATGCATCTTTCTAAATACCTTGGAATGTCTTCTTTCCAAAAAGGGGTAATTTGGGGGGTATTTGTACTTTTCTGGCATGTTAGGGTCTCAAGAATATAGATAGGCCGTCAGTAATTCAGGTGTGATCAATTTTCAGATATTGGCACCATAGCTTTTGGACTCTCTAACATTCACAAAGACCAAATAATATACACCAAGTTGTACTTATTTTTACCAAAGATATGTAGCAGTATAAATTTTGGCCAAAATTTACAAAGAAAAATTACTAATTTGCTAAATTTTATAACAGAAACAAAGAAAATTCATTTTTCCCATTTCCGTCTTTCAGGACAGCACCATAGAGAGACCTTGGCTCCTCCCCTTCTGAGGAAACACCGCCTTCAACTTTAAGATTTAAATCTCACCGCTCTCCCCCAGCCCCTCAGTTCTGGTGTTTCCTCCGGTGGGGAGACATCGCAAGGAACCAGGGCCGCACAGCTAGGGAGACTGAGGCTAAAATTTAGGCTGAGCAGAGGGGGGCGCGCGCTCTCTTACTCTCTCCTGCTCATCTTTTCTAAAGAAAGTGCAGTCTAAGAGGCTAGTGTGGCTGAGTACCTTATTAAAACTGCACATCACGCTCCCCCATCTTCCCTTAGCGAAGTTGCAAGCTGGGGGGGTCCGTTTTCCCTTGTGCCTAGGGTGGCATAGGCGGAGGCACAGGAGACCGCCCTGCTTGTGCAGCCAGCGTGGGAGCTCTGAGCGCTGGGTCGGAAGACGGGCGACGTCATTTCCGGCGGAGGTCAGTGTTTTCGTCTGACCCGTGACTTCCGGTTCCGGTCGCGGTATCGAAAACGGACCGCGCGTTCGGCTGGTGCTGCCTCTGACCTGCTGTGGTGACAGCGCACAGGGGCTTGGATCACCACTATACTCGAAGGAGATGTCGGAAGCAGAGGCTTCAAGAACCGCTCCAGGAGAATCCTGCACCAGCCACTCTAAGGTAAGAGGAACCCTGGGGTGGTGTTCCCTTACTGTTTCCTGTAAGCTCCACAGGTGTAGAACTCCCCCTAGTGGTGAAGGGGGGGAAAGGGTTGTGACTCCTTGGTGGTGGTCGGTCCCGGGAAGTGCACCCCTGGTGGCCCTCCGTGGTAGTGCTGGTGGAAATTTGCTGATTGCTCCCTACTTTTAAATTGTTTTTCAGGGCAAAGCTACAGAGAAAAGCAAGTCGCCCCACAGTACCAAGAAGAAATGCCCCTCATGTAGAATCACAATGGGGGAATCTTGGTCTAAACCCCTCTGCAGGGATTGTATAGAAGGGCTAGTAAGGGAGCAGTCTGGAGAACAGTCTTCGGATTTAGCAGCTTCCGTTAAGGAACTTTCCAATACGGTGCAGACCTTTAAATCACTGTTTGCCAGTCTTCAGTTGCCACAGCCGCAGGTCGTTTCTCCACCAGCACAGCAGAGTGTTCCCCAATCCTTAATGGATGCTCCCTCGGGAAGTGGAGAGAATCCAGGAGGTGCCAGATTCGAGGTTGAGGAAGAGCCTGATAGCGGGTCCTCAGATCCCCAAGGGGAGTCAGAGGGAGAGGAGATGGAAGGGGAATCCACAAGATCCTCCCGCTATAAGCTTTCCCTGGAGGAGGTGGAAGAGCTCCTAGGAGCCATTCACACCACCCTAGGAATCCAGGAGGAAAGAAAGAAACTTTCACTCCATGACCAGATGTACAAAGGACTAGGGGAACATAAGAGGAAAGTGTTCCCGGTCCATGAGGTCTTAGTCGACGCCATAAAAAAGGAGTGGCAGGACCCTGAAAGGAAGCCCTTCCTTTCAAAGGCACTTAAACGTAGGTTCCCCTTTGCTGAAGAGGAGGCGCTGGTATGGAACAAATCGCCCAAGCTAGACGCAGCCTTTTCGCAGGTCTCCAGACACACTGACTTGGCCTTTGAGGACATGGGGGCACTCCCAGATCCCATGGATAAAAGGATAGATTCCCTCCTGAAAAAATCCTGGGACTCTTCCTTGGGGAACCTTAAACCCGCCATGGCGTCCACGGTGGTGGCACGAAACATGGAGTATTGGTTAACGCAAATTAAGGCACACATAGAGGCGGGTACGCCTAAGGAAACAATCCTATCGTCTTTTCCCATGCTCCTTAAAGGAATAGCTTACCTGGCAGATGCCTCAGCTGAATCGGTGCGTATGTCTGCAAGATCAGCCGCATTGTCCAATTCGGCAAGAAGAGCCTTATGGCTTAAAACATGGCAGGGAGATACCGCATCCAAGGTGAAACTTTGCGGCATTCCTCTCACGGGAGACTTGCTCTTCGGGCCAGGTCTGGAAGCTGTATTGGATAGAACGGCTGACAGAAAAAAGGCATTTCCTTTTAAGAGAAAACAGGCAGAGACTAAAAGAAAGTCTCGGCCGTGGAAGAAATTGGACCCCCCAAAATCTGGTCAACAGAAAAAGGGGTGGGGACAAAAAGGGAAGGGGCGTGGGGGGGCTATTTTTCGCCCTCCTGAACAGCCCAAAAAGACAAAGTGACAGAATAACGGTGGGAGGAAGACTGGGGGCCTTCCTTCCACAGTGGGAGATGATCACCTCCAACAATTTTATTTTGGAAGTCATAAGAAGAGGCTACAGGTTGGAGTTTGCAGAACCTCCACCATGCAGACTCTTGGTAACCACGCTACCGAAATGTGCAGAGAAGTCAGCGGCTCTCCTTTCCTCCCTCCAGGAGTTGGAGGAACAGGGGGTGGTAGTTCGAGTGCCAGAAGGAGAGACGGGCAGAGGCTTCTATTCCCACACTTTCGTGGTGCGCAAACCCTCGGGGAAGTTCAGGCTCATCCTGAACCTGAAGCCTCTGAACGTCTCTCTCACCTACAGGAGGTTCAGAATGGACTCAATCTATTCGGTAAAGACGCTCCTTCCTCCAAACTGCTTCATGGCATCGATAGACTTGAGGGATGCCTACCTGCACATTCCCATTGCAGATCAGTATCAAAGGTTCCTCAGGCTGGCAATAAATGCCAGAGAAGGGACCTTTCACTGGCAGTTCAGGGCCCTTCCCTTCGGGCTATCCTCTTCCCCCCGCATCTTCACCAAAGTCATGGTAGAAGTCTTGGCTTTCCTACGGATCAGGGGCATTTCAGTGATCGCTTATTTAGACGATCTACTACTTTTCGCCCCTTCCGCGGAACAACTGTCGCAGGACCTGCAGTTGACAAGGAACATCCTAGAGGGTCTAGGTTGGCTACTAAATCTGGAGAAGTCCAATTTGATTCCTTCGCAAAGGATAATCTTTTTAGGTTTCCTGTTGGACTCAACAAAACAGAAGGTCTTCCTACCTATGGAAAAAATCCAGAAGGTAGACAGGGCTATGTTGTTACTCCAGGGCAGCCAACAAATATCAGTAAGAAAGGCTATGTCAGCCTTGGGGTTACTGACGGCAGCACTTCCAGCAGTCCAGTGGGCAGGTTTACACTTTCGCCCGTTACAACTATTTATCCTGAGCAGTTGGGACCACAGTCAGGAATCTTTGGATTCCCTGATAACTGTACCGGACCAGGTCAAGAGATCCCTATGGTGGTGGCGGAAAGAAGCCAATCTCTCACAGGGTCTGGATTGGGTTTTGCCGGTGTCCAGATGCGTCACGACCGACGCAAGTGGCATGGGTTGGGGGGCGCATATGGAGGACCGGGTGGCTCAGGGAGGCTGGCGGAAGGAGGACGCAGGAAGATCCTCCAACTGGAGGGAGCTGAAGGCAGTAGCCTTGGCACTCAGAACCTTTCAAAAGGAACTTCAGGGACAGCATGTGAGAGTCCGGTCGGACAACTCCTCAGCTGTAGCCTACATAAACAGGCAGGGGGGTACCAGGAGCAGACCCTTGTGGACCCTGGTAGAAAGCATTCTCAGATGGGCCGAAGTAAACGTCCTATCCCTCTCGGCAGTACATCTGAAGGGAGAACAAAATCTGGTGGCGGATTACCTCAGCAGGAAACGGCTGAGGGAAGGCGACTGGGTTCTGAATCAGGGGGTTTTCGAGGCAATATCCCAGAAATGGGGAAGGCCATGCATAGACCTCTTTGCCTCGAGAGAGAACAGGAAGGTGCATCTCTTCTTCTCCCTAAACAGGTGGGATGGAGCTCTAGGGATAGACGCTCTGGCTCAGAGTTGGGCTTTCGACAGGTGTTATGCCTTTCCCCCACCTGTACTAATCCCAGCCGTCCTAAGAAAATTCCAATTGGAAAATACAACCCTCATTCTTATTGCGCCACATTGGCCCAGGAGGCCGTGGTTCTCCATCCTGAGAAGTCTGGCAGCGGAACCCCCCTGGCTCTTGCCAGTTCAGGAGAATCTCCTTTCCCAGGGACCAATTTGTTGTCCCCAGGTGGGGAGATGGAGCCTTGCGGCTTGGCTACTGAGGAAGAATTGTTGAAGAACAGAGGTTTCTCAGATAGCTTAGTAAAGACCCTCCTTAACTGCAGGAAAAAAGAAACCCAGGTCATCTACCAAAAAACGTGGAGGCGTTTTAATAGCTGGTGCACAGAGACTTCTTTTGATATTCACAGCTCTATAGCGGTCTTAGAGTTCCTGCAGGCAGGGGCGGACAAGGGATTAGCCCTTGGCACCCTGAAAGGGCAGGTTTCTGCCTTGAGTGTGTTTCTGGAGAAACAACTAGCCGCTGATCCCTGGATCATTAGATTTTTTAAAGCATTGAGTAGGCAGAGACCTCTGAGAGTCCCCCCCTTCCCAATGTGGGATCTTTCCTTGGTCCTTCAAGCACTAACAGGGGAACCTTTTGAGCCATTGGAGACATGTACACTAAAATGGATTAGCCTCAAAACGGTGTTTTTGGTGGCAATCACTACGGCAAGAAGAGTAAGTGAACTCGAGGCCCTCTCCATTAGGGCCCCCTTTTTTCAGGTTTTCCCGGACAGGGTAATTTTTAAGGCCGATCCGGCTTTCTTACCGAAGGTAGCCTCGGTGTTTCATAGAGGCCAGGAAATTGTTTTGCCCACCTTTTGTTTGAATCCTGTGAGGGAACAGGAACATAGGTTTCATAAACTAGATGTAAGAAGGTGTGTCCTGCAATATTTGGAGGATACAAAACCATTTAGAAAATCTGATTCCTTTTTTGTGTTATTTTCAGGAACCAGAAAGGGAGGCAAAGCCTCAAGGCGCACTTTAGCTAGGTGGCTAAGGTTAGCTATCAGTCAGGCATATATAATTAGCGGGTTAGAAGCCCCTAAGGGTATCAGGGCACACTCCACAAGGGCAGTGGCGACCTCTCAGGCCGAGTGGGCTGGTGCGTCTCCGGAGCAGATCTGTAGAGCGGCAACGTGGTCTAGATTCGACACGTTCGTGAAACACTACAGGTTGGACCTTCTGTCAGCAAAAGACCAGGCTTTTGGGCGTAAGGTTCTGCAGGCAGTAGTCCCACCCTAAGGTAAGGTGCTCGCTTATCCTCTCTATGGTGCTGTCCTGAAAGACGGAAATGGGAAAATCGGAGTTACTTACCGGTAACGTCCTTTTCCAGGAGTCTTTCAGGACAGCACAGTTACCCACCCTACTGTAGGGATATTCGTGAAGGAGTTCATCGCAGAAGAACGTCAGGTAAGATCAAAGTTATTATGACGTGTTCTTGTGTCTCCCCAGTTAACCGGAGGTCCTCTTGAAGAACTGAGGGGCTGGGGGAGAGCGGTGAGATTTAAATCTTAAAGTTGAAGGCGGTGTTTCCTCAGAAGGGGAGGAGCCAAGGTCTCTCTATGGTGCTGTCCTGAAAGACTCCTGGAAAAGGACGTTACCGGTAAGTAACTCCGATTTTTTACCAAATGTTCAGTCTTTTTTCTTTTATAGCGCAAAAAATAAAAAACCCAACGGTGATTAAATACCACCAAAAGAAAGCTCTATTTGTGTGAAAAAAAGGACAAAAATTTCATATGGGTAAAGTGTTGTATGACTGAGTAATTGTCATTCAAAGTGTGGGAGCACCGAAAGCTGAAAATTGGTCTGGTTAGGAAGGGGGTTTAACCACTTGCTTACAGGGCACTTAAACCCCCCTCCTATCCAGACCAATTTTTAGCTTTCAGCGCTGACGCACTTTGAATGACAATTGCACGGTCATACAACTCTGTACCCAAATGAAATTTTTATCATTTTTTCACCACAAATAGAGCTTTCTTTTGGTGGTATTTGATCACCTCTGCGGTTTTTATTTTTTGTTAAAAAAATTTTAAAAGACCGAATTTTTTTAAAAAAATGTTATTTTTTTTTTTATATTTTGTTATAAAATTTTTAAAAAGGGTAATTTTTCTCCTTCATTGATGTACGCTGATGAGGCGGCACCAATGGGCACTGATAGGTGGCAGTGATGGGCACTGATGGGTGGCAGTGATGGGCACTGATTGGTGGCAATAATGGGCACTGATCTTGTACACTGCTAGGTGGCACTGATTGGCACCACTGGTGGGCATTGTTAGGTGGCAATGGTGGGCATTGATAGGTGGCACTTGTAGGCATTGATAGGTGGCACTTATGGGCATTGATACGTGGCACTGGTGGGCACTGTGATTTTGCAATGTCAGGTGGCACTGGCAGGGGGTACTTGTGGCACAATTGAGGCATTATTGCCTCCTCCTCTTCGGGATCGATGTCCCTTGCTGCTGAGCCGGTGATCGTTTTTTTTTTCTCTTCGCACTGTCAGCGCGAGGAGAAAAAAAAAACGATCACAGAGCTTTTGTTTTGGTCATGTGATCAGCTGTCATTGGCTGACAGCTGATCACATGGTAAGGGGCCGGGACCGGCCCCTTACTTGGATCGGTGATCACCCGAGTCTCAGTGACTCGGTGATCACAGCGCGCTCCACGCGCGCCCTGCAGGGCGCGCGCAGGGCACGTGCACAGGGGAGGCCGTCATATGACGGCCTCCCGGGAATTCAGGTCCGCGCTGTAGCCGTCATTCAGCTATAGCGCGGATGTCAAGCAGTTAAGTGCCCAGTGGTCAATTGGTAATGTACACACAGCGCCCCATATTGACAGAAAAACACAGAATTGTTGACATTTTTTGCAGATTTATTAAAAAAGAAAACTGAAATATTACATGGTCCTAAGTATTCAGATCCTTTGCTCAGTATTTAGTAGAAGCACCCTTTTGATCTAATACAGCCATGAGTCTTTTTGGGAAAGATGCAACAAGTTTTTCACACCTGGATTTGGGGATCCTCTGCCATTCCTCCTTGCAGATCCTCTCCAGTTCTGTCAGGTTGGATGGTAGACGTTGGTGGACAGCCATTTTTAGGTCTCTCCAGAGATGCTCAATTGGGTTTAAGTCAGGGCTCTGGCTGTGCCATTCAAGAACAGTCACGGTGTTGTTGTGAAGCCACTCCTTCATTATTTTAGCTGTGTGCTTAGGGTCATTGTCTTGTTGGAAGGTAAACCTTCGGCCCAGTCTGAGGTCCTGAGCACTCTGGAGAAGGTTTTCGTCCAGGATATCCCTGTACTTGGCCGCATTCATCTTTTCCTTGATTGCAACCAGTCATCCTGTCCCTGCAGCTGAAAAACACCCCCACAGCATGATGCTGCCACCAACATGCTTCACTGTTGGGACTGTATTGGACAGGTGATGAGCAGTGCCTGGTTTTCTCCACACATACCGCTTAGAATTAAGACCAAAAAGTTCTATCTTGGTCTCATCAGACCAGAGAATCTTATTTCTCATCTTGGAGTCCTTCAGGTGTTTTTTTAGCAAACTCCATGCGTGCTTTCATGTGTCTTGCACTCAGGAGAGGCTTTCGTCAGCCACTCTGCCATATGGCCCAGACTGGTAGAGGGCTGCCGTGATGGTAGACTTTCTACAACTTTCTCCCATCTCCCGACTGCATCTCTGGAGTTCAGCCACAGTGATCTTTTGGTTCTCCTTTACCTCTCTCACCAAGGCTCTTTTCCCCCTATAGCTCAGTTTGGCCGGACGGCCAGCTCTAGGAAGGGTTCTGGTCGTCCCAAACGTCTTCCATTTAAGGAATATGGAGGCCACTGTGCTCTTAGGAACCTTAGGTGCAGCAGAAATTTTTTTGTAACCTTGGCCAGATCTGTGCCTTGCCACAATTCTGTTTCTGAGCTCTTCAGGCAGTTCCTTTGACCTCATGATTTTCATTTGCTTGGACATGCACTGTGAGCTGTAAGGTCTTATATAGACAGGTGTGTGGCTTTCCTAATCAAGTCCAATCAGTATAATCAAACACAGCTGGACTCAAATGAAGGTGTAGAACCATCTCAAGGATGATCAGAAGAAATGGACAGCACCTGAGTTAAATATATGAGTGTCACAGCAAAGTGTCTGAATACTTAGGACCATGTGATATTTAAATTTTTCTTTTTTAATAAATCTGCAAAAATGTCAACAATTCTGTGTTTTTCTGTCAATATGGGGTGCTGTGTGTACATTAATGAGGAAAAAAATGAACTTAAATGATTTTAGCAAATGGCTGCAATATAACAAAGAGTGAAAAATTTAAGAGGGGTCTGACAACTTTCCGTCCCCACTGTACTTTGCAGGCAGTATGGCAGTAAAGGCCAACAATGACTTCTGATCCTGCAAGTGTTGTCTGCCTGTCTGTTATTTTTATTGTAGATGATTTATACAGTGCCAACAGTTTGTATAGCACTTTGTGAAGTTATAATTCAAGACAAATTATTTAAACTGGCCTTAGATGGATTTAAATTGGGCTGGTTCAACAGGGTCTGAACAAATTTAGTTGCATCTATGGCCATTCACGCTCGACAGAAGTCGATTTAACCCACGTTCACATTGAATGCGGCTTTGAAATAGTGCAACTTCATCTGAAATCACACAATTTCAAAGCTGCATATCAGTGCGACTTTGAAGACATATGTGCGGCTTCATGCACAGATGTCTAAGCAAGTCGCACCCGAAATCGCCAAACGTAAAACAGAAACGACTGTGTCAAATCGATGCAGCACCGCAAAGTCGGCGTCGCATTGATTTGAACATGGCCATTGCTAACAATAGGGTGCGACTTGTCATGCAGTTTGACCTATCAAATCGCATGACAAGTCGCTCCAATGTGAACAAAGGCTTAACGATCGACTTCTGTCAAACTGGAATATTCATTTGATCGGTGCTGCAGGGCTGATCAGTGGATTCTGACAGTGGAGGATTCTTCCAACCACCTTGCATATGTGGATGGGAGAATCTATTTGTTTTATTTCAGACCATAAAAAACAGAAGTCCAATGGACTCGAGCAGCGCTTATGGGTATGATTGTTCATAAATCATGAGTAGTCAATATAATAAGAGTTCATTCATTGAAGTCCATAAAATAAGTATGTTCAGCACATTCATTAATAAAAAACGAAAAAGTCCTTTTGGAAAAAAAACACCTTTTGGAAGGAAACAGTCTTCTAAAGCAACCTTTTCAGAGAGAGCGGCTGTTACCAAGAAAGGAGTCCAAAAAAACATACGTGCTCAAATAAAGAGGGGGGTGTGCAAGAGAACCCCCTCTTAGTAAAACTCTTACCAGATGAGAGCTTGATCTTAGCGTGTATGTCATCCAAATTGATGGAAATCCAAGCCGATATCGGCTTGGATCCCCATTGATTTGGATGACACACACGCTAAGATCAATCTCTCGTCTGGTAAGAGTTTTACTAAGAGGGGGTTCTCTTGCACACCCCCCTCTTTATTTGAGCACGTATGTTTTTTTGGACTCCTTTCTTGGTAACAGCCGCTCTCTCTGAAAAGGTTGCTTTAGAAGACTGTTTCCTTCCAAAAGGTGTTTTTTTTCCAAAAGGACTTTTTCGTTTTTTATTAATGAATGTGCTGAACATACTTATTTTATGGACTTCAATGAATGAACTCTTATTATATTGACTACTCATGATTTATGAACAATCATACCCATAAGCGCTGCTCGAGTCCATTGGACTTCTGTTTTTTATGTTTTATTACTGATTGCTTCCATTTAAGAAAGATTTTTTAAGGCAGCAGCTGTTGCCATTTAGTTTGGCTAGTAGATAATATATTGGTCTTAGATAAGTTTATTTCTCCTAAAGCGCTTGCTGTATAAAGAGACAATAGGCCTTGTCTCATTTACATTTTATCTTATTTATTTCAGACCAGCCTAAAGCCTCGTACACACGATCTGATTTTCGGCCGGGAATTGTGTGATGACTGACTGCCTAAAATCCGACCGTTAATACACTTCATCAGGCAATTGTTGTCCAACTTTCGGCCAACTAATGTTGGATGGCAGGCTAATAAATTTTCGGCGGACAACGGTCTGTTGTCAGATTTTCGTCATGTGTGTACACAAGTCCATCACACAAAAGACCAAAGTACAAACACGCATGCTCGGAAGCAAGGACGAGCCAGAAGCGGTCGGTCTTGTAAACTAGCGTTCGTAATGGAGGATTAACATTTGTGGCGTGGCAAATTATGAAATCTAGAAATGCAGCGCACATTCTCTTCTTCTTTAATGGGATAATAATGAAGCTGCTTTGCTGGTGATACTGATGGAGTTGTTGCTAACACATTTTCAAAAGCTTTATTTTTCTAGTGACATCAAGAAAAATATTATTATGCTTGTTTTTTTAACTTTTGGCCAAGTTACCACAACACTATTATCCCGTAGTTTATAATATCAAAGATACAAAGCAAAGAAGTACACAGGGGTTAGTTATCCGGCGCTTAGGAAAACAAATATATATTAATCCTAATCTAATTAAAGTGGAGTTCCACTCCTAAAATTATTTTAGCAATTTTCAGCTGCATTAAAAACGATTAATAACATTTGGAAAAAAAAACAATTTTTTACTCACCTCTTAATGCCTGTTGCTAGGGGGTCTTTCATAATCTGCCTCCTTACTCACCTCAGCTCCTTACATCACTTCCCTCGGCGCCGGAAGGAAGATCACCTCTCCCCCCTCCCTCTAGGCAATTATCTGGGACATGTCACAGGTCCCAGATGATTGCGCGGCCAGTCACGGAACGCGGCGCGCGCATGTGCAGTGGGTGCCCGGCTGTGAAGCCACAGCCGGGCGCCCACAATTACAATGCCGGCGCCATCGAGCGGAGAGGGAGACGAGCGGGGCTTCATTCCCCCGCATCACTGGACCCTGGGACAGGTAAGTGTCCGATTATTAAAAGTCAGCAGCTGCAGTATTTGTAGCTGATGACTTTTAATTTTTATTTTTTTTAAGCAGAACTCCGCTTTAAGCAACTACTATATTAAAAAACGCATTTATTTCGCATCCATTATATCCGAAAATAATGTTAATCTCACTCTTTCCAATTGTCTTCTATTCACACCTGTCAGAGGTCTAAATATTTTTCATATGAGACTAGTCCATACAATATGTGTTGCCATACACTGGCTCATTGCATATCACTGGAAATCTTCTACATTACCCTTATCCCAACTTAAAATAAGAGTCAACAATATCCTTCTTATGGAAAAAATATTTCACACCCTAAATAATTCAAAACATATGTAGCAATAACTCTCGGTGGAGCTGCTGGTTTAAGCGGGCTTGTTACCTTCACTCTCAATACCTCTGTTTCACCGGCACCGTGTCTAGGGTTCCGTTGAGTTTACCTCCGGACGATATAAGCACCAAACACTTGAGTAGGTTTTCCAATGCTTTAATAAACGAACAAGGGAAGTAGCAGGAAAGAGGTAGAAGGAAAGCTGCAGGGAATCTCAAATACTTTTCTGTAGTATTCTTCAGAACATTCTTTACAATTGAACACTTGTAGTTGAATAGTCTCCCCTTTTTGTAGGATTTGATCTTTGCCCGCATGGATAGACATCTCTCACTTGCCTAGCAGCCAGCACGCAGAACGAACAAAAGTCTCTGCCACAGACTTGTTTGGAATAAAACCTGTACGATCCTCTGCCACAGGATGTGTTGGTTTGTGATGAATGTCAGATACAGTACTTGAACTTTTAAGCCAACCCGGCAGTACTATACTGTAAGATTACTTCGGAATGCGTCCTCCAACCGAGTCACCAGGCCCCTCTCCAGACCAGCACTCTGCATGATCCTTCCATGACGGGTCCTCCCCTGGGATCTTCTCGGTTGTCCTGCTTCTTCACTCAGGATAGACAGCTCAGGACCATTCCCCTGCTGCTGTGGTAGGCCCCAGACAGACTTCTGGGCCCACCCACATGCCGCAGGGACGCGGGCCTCCGGAACGGAGGACCACGGGGTAGTATTCCTAGTGCATACCTGTCGGCCAGGAGGGCCAGCAGGTGGCTGAAAACGAACCCTAAAACATGGCGTCTGTCCCATAAATACCCTCTCCCAGAATGCAACTCGGAGGGCCACCTCAACCGAGTTATCTCTGGGACAGAGGAGCACTCATCCGCTTCAACACGTTGCTTTTCCAACACCTGGCGATGGTGACATTGACACCCACCACCACAATGTGGAACTACACGCAACGTCAACCAAGCTGGAACAGAGGCAAATCTAACTTCCTATAATAAGCGACCCACTAAATTTACCTATCAGCGGTAGATAAAAATATACCAGCACTACACATATATTTGATAAAAAATGGAACCCTTGGTTCATTCATGCAAATCGATATATAAACTCGGAATAATTAATGGTCCACATCTACATTTCTATAAGAAATACTTGTATTGTATATTCCAAAATTGTACAACTGCTGTATACATAATTGCAATATTTTTGTACAGATGATTATTTTTCTATGTACTTCTCTTAATAACCAATATTTTGCACTGTACCGGTTTTTGTTTTATACCTAATAAAAAAGTTTGTAAATAAAAAAAATAAAAAAAACACATTTAAACAGGGAAGCAAAAAATTCTAATAATTAGACCTTCAAGCTTCAGCACAGCAATGATAGAACATTTAAATTATACTAAAATGTTAGTAATCTGTGCACCCAAACAGGATAGAGTCCAGAAAATCAGTGTGACAGTTCATGTAAAGCACATCAGCTGTTTGGAGGTTCGACCATCACCACACCAAGTGATTCCACTCCCTATAGGAATTGCACTCACCAGATTCCCAATAAATAAAAGCCTCTGTATGTATGTTAGGTCTCTGCGATCACTACCAAAGTGACATCCGTCCGGACCTCAAATTCGATCAACCAAAAGGGAATCACACACTCTGGTCCTCTGTTACATCCAAAGCCAGCTACAAACTTTCCAAAACTCAGGCAGAAGGAAGGGAAAAAGAGCCTCATAGTGTGAAACTGTAAAAGCTTGCTTGTGTGACACGGCTTTCTGCATCAGCTATCAGCTCCGATCTCTTCCCAGGAACCACCACGGACGATTACAGCTCCATGAGAGGTGGTGAGAATAACGGAACTGAATATACAGTGCAACATCTATGTTGAATGCTTTTTTTAAACAGTTGTTTGTAAGTGCAATATTATAAGGGAAGGGGTTTTATATTGGAATAAAAGATTTTACAGTTTCACACTATGAAGCTTGAAGGTCTAATTATTAGAATTTTTTGCTTCCCTTTTTAAATATCAATGATACAACTATGTTGGTGTCCCTTGTTAATTTTACATTGTATTTTTGAAAATGTACTGGCCTACTCCCACACTGTCATTTTGAAGTAAAACACATGCCAAGTATTCTACACAATTGTTTTTTGTGCATTAAAAAAAATGAAAACAAATAAAATTAGACATGCTGTCTGCCAATATAACTTAACTAAAAGTTGCTTTATATGCATCCAAAAATAACAAATCAAATCATTATTCAACCAAAAAATAAAATAATAATTATTAAGTGGGGAAGGGGTGAAAATCCCCAGACCAGCGGCCTTGTTGGGGGTCTTGGGGCTGGTATTGCCATTGACCGCCATGCTACTGTGGTGGGTGGGGTTGGCTGTGGAAGTTGTGTATGTGGGCCCACAAAATCACACAATAAATGTACATAAATACAGAATGCAGAAAAACCTTTTCAGGCGTACCAAGACACCCCCACATGTGTCCCCACTCACCAGATCACAACGACACCCAGCTTTTCAGTCTGCAGACAGACTGGGAGAGACCTGGATCATGTGAAAGCTGTATATCGAAATCATTTTAAAGGATTACTTTTCATCAAGTTACATCATTGAATCTGCCATCCTGTGGACATCTTTTGGATATTGCTATAAGTCTGTACTGACCCCCCAGACTGAAAAGCTGGGTGTCGTTGTGATCTGGTAAGTGGGGACACATGTAGGGGTGTCTTGGTATGTATGGAAAAGTTTTTCTTTTTCAAGACATACCAAGAACACCAATGATGGAGTGCTATTCCACCCGGGAACACCAATGATGGGGTGCTATTCCTCCCGGGAACACCAATGATGGGGTACTATTCCTCCCAGGAACACCAATGATGGGGTGCTATACCACCCAGGAACACCAATGATGGGGCGCTATTCCTCCGGGGAACACCAATAAATGGGCACTATTCCTCCAGGAACACCAATGATGGGTCACTATACCTCACAGGAACACCAATGATGGGGCACTATTCCCCTCCCCCTCCCAGGAACACCAATGGGGCACTCTTCTCCCCCTTCCAGGAACACCAATGGGGCACTATTCCCCCCCTCCGAGGAAACCCAATGGGACACTACTATTCCACCGACCCCCCCCAGAACACCAATGAAGGGGCCCCCCCCAGGAATACTAGGATGGGGCACTTGTCATAAAAATTTATCATAATGTACTGTGTATTTTTATTTTTCAATTACTGTTGGCTACCCTTCTTTCACAGTCAGTGTGCACTGTGCAGCTCGCCAGCTCAGCTCCCCTCACAGCTGCTTCTCGCCTCTCTGTTCCCTCGAGGCAGCAGCGGGCGGGGCTGAGAAGATCAGTGGGGAGCTGACGATCTGTCGGTTCTCTGTGTGCCCTGAGCAATCGTGGGAGCCCGGAGGTGATCTAGACCGCCGGGAACTCACATCGGCTCGGGGGGCGAGCGGGCGGCGTGCACGCGCCCCCTAGTGGCCGTCTCTGTTACCGATGTAACAACGGCGATTCGCGCAGCCGAGCCATGTTGCCGCAGTACAACTGCGGCGGCTGGTCGGCAAGCGGTCAATATCAGGGGTCACCAATGGCAAAAGTTGGAAAAGCAGGGGTCCGCCATTCGGAGATAATTCCTGAAGCTCACGCAGCAAAGGCATATGACATAATTGGTCACAATTAAGCAACCAGTTTTTGCTCCAAGAAATCCTCCTCCTCCTGTTCCTGGACTGCACTTGGGTCAAAGCAATAACTCCAAGCCCAATAATAGCACGTTATCTCCTCCGATTCCGCAACATGGCTGGTTAACGAACGGACGTTCAGAAACGAACTGAAAAGCGCGAATCAACACTCACCAAATTTCTGCTAAAACAAAATTAGCAGAAGGAGCCCAAAGAGTGGCGCCTGACAATTGAACATCCTCTTTATCGGCACTTAGTACGTCTAGTACGTCACTACGTTCGTATTTGTTGGCCGACAATTGTGTACCGTTTGTATGCAAGACAAGTTCCCAGCACATGCCCTTCGGACAAAAGTCTGATGCTCTGTTGGCCAACAATCGGATCGTGTGTACAAGGCTTTAGGCTTTGGATGGATTTTTTTTAAACCAGCCCTTATCAATACAAGCGAGGTGGATAGAGAAATCCTGCGCTGTCAGAACACACTGATAAGCTCTACGGCCAATTGGCTGCATGCGCTGATTGAGTGAAACATTTCCAACAGTCCAGTTCCAGAGAAGCTAATCCTTAGATCGACTTCTCTGGAGTGGGAATGACCATAGATGGATCAATTACCGAATTAGAACAAAAAAGGGGGTACAGGAACTACTTTTGTGAATCAGTGCGGAGCCGCAAAGTCAAAATCGCATCTTAAATCGGGCCATGTGAATGTGGGCTCAAAGCAAGCAAATATGTCAAGCCCTGGTCCAAACTCGCTTGCATGTTAGCCTATGTGTCCATGCACAAAGACTTTTAGCAGCGTTTTTAGCAGCAATTATGCTCCAAAGAAGTTCATGTACTCTTTTGAGCTCCACGCAACAGGTAACACAGTGCTCGGGTATGAACAGCCCATTAGTAATAATGGGATTCTTCATCTTGAGCATTGCTGTACTGTGGAAATAGTGCAACAAAACGCTCTGATGTGAGTTGGGACTTTGTGAAAAGAACCAATCGCTTTGCCCTAAATAGGCAAATTAACATGTTCACTTAAAAAAAATGGTAATGAACAAACTGGTTTGCTCTAATTAGGCAAAATGAACAGGTTCACTTTAGGAATTTTTAGCAGACAGCTCTTTTCAATTTCATTTTATGAACAATATTACAGAAAAAACATCTGAATTTTATATTTTTTTTGATGCATTTTCCTGTTTCCTTGCTATATATTTAGAAGAAGGGGTTTAATCCCGTCGTTTCTCTTTTATGAGCGTGCATATTGTCACGCACACAGAAGTGGGCTGATGCATAGTAATTAAGGGTGTTGTCTTATTAATTGGGCTTAGATGTGCAAACTCTTTTGTCGAGAAGAATTGAGCAAGGTGGGTGAAGTTTAGAATTCTCTGCTTTATTTTATCTTACACACGGTATACAGCAGCCTTTCTCAACCTATTCAACACAGAGGAACCCTTGAAATAACTTTTTGGTCTCAGGGAACCTCTGCTAAAAATGACTTTATCTACAACTCATGATTAAGGATGAGCTCCGGCGTCTTCGCACACTCCACGTGCCGAGCCCGCCAGGAAGTCGGCACGGCGCTGCTCTAATCACAGGCAGTGAGACATTGTCCCGATGCGTGGCTGCAGAGATCGGGAAATGTCTCACTGCCTGTGATTAGCGCAGCGCTGTTCCGACTTCCTGGCGGGCTCCGCACGTGGAGTGTGCGAACACGCCGGAGCTCATCCTTACTCATGATACATTAGAGTGATGGTCAGTGGGAAGAATGTTTATCACACTTGAGGTCATTGGGAAGAATTACCTCCTTACAGATAGCTAAAAAGATCAATGGTATAAGTGGGAACTTATCTGAGAGGCAGAAATTGCTCAAGGAATTACTAGCAACCTCTTGAGAAACCCCAGGGTTCCATGGAATCCTGGTTGAGAAACCCTGGTATAGAGTATGAGTGGTGTTGTGTTTTTTTTTTTTTTTTCTTTTATGTAGAAAAGTAATATAAAACCATAGGTTGTTGCTGCAATGTCCAGACAAATTCTGGGGGGAATTTACTAAAAGTGAAGCAAACAGAATTTAGAGCAGTTTTGCATGTCGGCCAATTAGCATATATCTTTTTAGCTTGTTCAGTGATACGTTGAAAATGAAAACTAGAAGCCGATTGGCTACCATGCAAGGCTGCTCCAGTCTTGGTTAATTCCCCTCTCTGTATTTGATATACACAGAGAATAAAAGATGAACCCAGATGGTAACTTATATGCAACAACTCCAGTTATATGTTCTCCTTTGTTTTTATAAATTGCTCCTTCCTTGGGTCTAACAGCTTATGTCTATGGTTAAAGGATCAGTAGATAGAAAAAAGAAGCTACAGTTTTAAAAATACTTAAAGGGGTTGTAAAGGTAAAATCTTTTTTATTTTTTAAATAACAAACATGTTATACTTACCTTCACTGTGCAGCTCCTTCTGCACAGAGTGGCCCCGAACCTGGTCTTCTGGGGTCCCTCGGCGGCTGTTTCAGCTCCTCCCCGCAAGCATTAACCACCTTAATGCGAGCTCCCTTGCATGGTGGTGAGTGCTTGCGGGCGCGCTCCCGTGATACAGCCGGCGGCTATAGCCGCTCGCTGTATCACTCGGCCCCGCCCCCCGGCGTGCCGCGTCATCGGATGTGATTGACAGCAGCGCGAGCCAATGGCTGCGCTGCTTTCAATCCATCCACTGCAGCCAATCAGCGACCAGGCTGAGCTGCAATGGAGATGACGAGAACGAGCAGCGGAGATTCGAGGCGTCAGGTAAGTGAAACGGGGGGGGCTGGGGGTGGCGGTATTGTCAAAAGTTTTTTCACCTTAATGCATATAATGCATTAAGGTGAAAAAGTTTTTACCTTTACAACCCCTTTAATAATACAATTTACAGATGAGCTTTTTTTGGGCTTGATTACACTTGTGGTTGGGGGGGGATAAATACACACAGTTAAGCCACATTTTTTTAACCACTACAACCCCCCCAGGTCCCCACTAAGCTGCAGAGGCAGCAGTTGGGGTGTATACATGCTGTGGTTCAAGCAAGAATTAAACCCTTTGTTAGGGGAGCAGTACCGCTTGCTATACATGATCCTTTCACGTGAATGGGGCTGCACTATGACTGCATACATGTTGCTTTCTCACTGCCTGTCAAATGCTTTCTGAAAAGTGATCCATTTATCACTCTTCAGAGGGCTACCACTTGTGTAAACATGCTCTTAATCTGCAAATAAGAGATATTATGCATTGGCTCAGATGAGGTCATCGCTGGATTCCTGGACAGGTAAGTACCCTAAAATTAAAACTCAGCAGCTACAGTATTTGTAGCTGCTGACTTTTCATTTTTTTTTTTTTGGGAGGGGGGGCTCCTTTTTTAGGGTAAAAAAAACACTTTCTGTGTGCAGCAGCCATTGGCTCCTGCTACAGTGAATCAGCCAGTAAGAAGGGAGTGGGGCCAAGTTGTGCTCTGTGTGTCTTATGAACATATAGAGCCGGCTAAGGAGCGAGTACACAAGTGCACCCAAAGCAAGAGGCTTGATATGTGGGCACTTGGCAGAGAGGGGGCCAGGAGCACTGGCGGGGGACCGGAGAAGAGGAGGATCTGCTATCCAACACTTCAAGGTGTGTCAGGTGCTCCCTGCTGGGAGCTGTGGTTTCTATGTCTTTTAGTAATGTAGCTGGGGGAACCACAATGCACAGCAATACACATGCTATCTGACACCAGGAAATGTTGCATGGCAACGGCGTGTAAGGGCGAACATGCCAAACTGTTCCCCTCCGCCCAAGATGTATGAACAATATGTGTTAGCAAACCCCTCCCCCCCCCCCAACTAAGACTGAACACTAATTTGCATGCTTACCCTCTAAACATCAAATCTCCCCCTCCAAATTTTTCCTCCTAGCACAAATACCCCCCAATCATCCCTACTGGTACAAATTCCCCCCCCCCCCCCCAAAAAAATATCCCCTCCTAGCGCAAATCTCCTCCACCATATCACCTCTTCTAGCACAAACACCCCAAATCCCCCCTCCTAGCACAAATCCTCTCCCACCCATCCCCCTACCAACACAACCCCCCCCCCCAAATCACCTTTCCTAGCACCCCCCCCCCCAAGATTATGTGTTAGAAAAAATTCCTCCCCCCTAAACTTCAAATTGAACACTAATCTGCATGCTTACCCCCTAAACATAAATCCCCCCTCCTCCCAGGACAAACCTCCCCCCTCCCAAATTTCCCCTCCTTGCACAAATCCCCCAATCATCGCTAGCGGCACAAATCCCCCTCCACCATATTGATTCTTCTAGCACAAACACCCCAAACACAAATCCCCCCCAATGTCCTTTTCTAGCACCCCCCCAAATTTCCTCTTCTAGAATTCTTTTCCCTTTCCCTGGCTGCCCCCCAAATTCCCCCATCCAACACAAATCCCCTCTCCCCCCCAACTCCTTGTGGCGCCCCCCCATCTTGCATGATACCCCAGTGCCCAGGGCAGCTGACCCTCTTGCCCAAACCCATGTTCCGGCCGTGCATGCAGGAATCTACAAGAGAATGAATTTTTAATATGCTGCCTGCTAAATAAATAAGGTCACTTTAAAGGGTGTCTATAGCCAAAACTTAAATATGTTCCTTCATAAACACAAAGGATAGGAATCCACTTGGTGTGCCCCAAATGCCTTTTCAAACCCAGGTATTGCCTAGTAAAGGTGGCAGTGGCATCCTTACTGTGCTGTACATGGCTTATGCAGAGAGCAGAGCTGTGGGTGGGACCCAGCAGGCTCCACTCATGGGGGGCGGAGACAAGACCAGTCCCCCTGCACAAGGAGAGAGCACCAGTGACCGGTCTTTGTTACAGGAAGCTCCTGCAAGGAGTTTCACTCTAGATAATTGCCCAGATCTACAAAAAATACACACACACAGCACACCAAGATTTAGGGAAGAGTACACGTGACTCTTGGATTCAGATAATATTTGCTAATACCCCGGAGTTCAGTGTTAAGTAGGGGAATGCTGTCAGTATTTTAGTTCCTGTTTTCCTGCTGCAGATTTTCCCTCTCTTCCTATCTGCTAAGGTTTATCCCCAGAACAGGAAGTGAGGAGAAATCTCTTTAACGTAGTTTCAGATAGCAGTAAAAGGTGACAGGGATTCCCCATTCTATCCAAAACTAAAAAAAAAATGTGTATAGATACATTTTACGCTGATGTCTTGATAGTTGATGCATTTAAAAAGTCTACAGTTTCTCTTAAAAAGTCATGCAGAATATACACAATTGTGTATCATCAGCTTTTCATCATAATGCTGCCATTGATGGCCAGGATGAGGAGCAGAGGGGCTGAATACATGGTGATTGCACACAGACAATTGTCTGACACCAGCGCTACTGCCAGCTGCATTCATGTAAGTAGCTGAGACCTCATTGTTATTTTAGTATATAATATTATTTTCTATTATGTTTCCCCTATGAACTGGCAGCTAAAACGTGTGTCTAATGGTGGCTATACACGCTTCGAAAAACAATCAATTTATTTTTCAATTGATCTTCTCCAATGGGAATAATGGATCTATGGTTGACAGCATATTTGATCTGACACATAGGGAAGTGGGTTTCGATGGATAGTTGGAGAACACAGTCGGGTATTGATCACATCTCTGCTTTCACTATCCAATCATATAACGCAATGGCCTCCAAACTGCGGCCCACAGGCCAAATGCGGGCTTTTGCTAGCCTTTTTCCGGCCCTGGGGCACTATTCTTCCCACTGACACCAAGAGTGGAGCATAATTCCAGCCACCAACACCAACGATCGAGCACTATTCCTCCAACATGTCAGGGATTGGCCACTATTACTTAACCGGTTCAATACAGGGCATTTTCACCCCCTTCCTTCCCAGACCAATTTTTAGTTTTCAGCGCTGTCGCACTTTAAATGACAATTGCGCGGTCATGCGACGTTGTACCCAAACAAAATTGACGTCCTTTTTTTCCCCACAAATAGAGCTTTCTTTTGGTGGTATTTGATCACTTCTGCGGTTTTTATTTTTTGCGCTATAAACAAAAGAAGAGCTTTACTTTTTGCTATAATAAATATCCCAATTTTTTTTAAAAAAACACATTTTTTCCTCAGTTTCGGCCGATACGTATTCTTCTACATATTTTTGGTATAAAAAATCGCAATAGGCGTATATTGATTGGTTTGCGCAAAAGTTATAGCGTCTACAAAATACGGGATAGATTTATGGCATTTTTTAAAAAAAATTATTTATTTATTTTTTTTACTAGTAATAGCGGCGATCGCGATTTTTTTTTTTCGTGACTGCGACATTATGGCGGACACATCGGACACTTTTGACACATTTTTGGGACCATTCACATTTATACAGCGATCAATGCTATAAAATTGCATTGATTACTGTATAAATGTGACAGGCAGGGAAGAGGTTAACCACTAGGGGGAGACGAGGGGTTAAATGTTTCCTAGGGGAGTGATTATAACTGTAGGGGGCGTGGACGTACAAGGGGATCAACACAGATCCACGGACCGGCCCGGTTAACGGGCAATCGCGGGTGCCCAGCGGACATCGCGGCCGCCAGGCACACGCACTGGGTCCCGAGCAACACGGCGGGCGCGCGCCTCCTAGACGGCCGGCAAGCCCGGGCCGTCATATGACGTCCACCCAGGATGGGAGATCCCATCTGTGGACGTCATATTACTATGGCCAGGTGGTGAAGTGGTTAAACATGCTATCAATGATGGGGCACTTTCTTTATCGTACATCATGGGACACAGAGCCTTAAATAATTAATGGGTTATAGGCCACCTTCAGGTGATGGACACTGGTATACCCAATCCAGGAAGTTCACTCCCTATATAACCCCCCCCCCCCTCCTTCCAGGAGCACATCAGTTTTTTCGCCAGTGTCTAAGGTGTTGGTTACAAGTGAAGATGTGCTCTGAGGAGCTCCAGGAGGGATCCATGCTGGATTGAAATAGCCTCCATAAACCAGATCCATCCAAAGTGCCACTGAGGCCTATGTGGATGGTACCTGCGGCCCCGTATTCGAAGCACGAGGTTTTGCCTGTAACGCCTCTCTTTGTAGGGCTGGACCCTGGGAACTCAGGGCTTAGGTCTTGCTACATTACCTAAAGCTTTTTCTGGTGGGGTGCTTTTACAGGTCCAAGGGAGTTGGAACCCCTATATCTAGGGACCCGGTCCTTAAAGGTTTGCTAAACGCAGCCTGCCGTGATGGGTGAAGGTTGGATTGTCTGTTAATTCAGCAAATCCTGCGGCGAGGAT
Source organism: Lithobates clamitans (assembly GCA_037952925.1). Classification (NCBI taxonomy): domain Eukaryota; kingdom Metazoa; phylum Chordata; class Amphibia; order Anura; family Ranidae; genus Lithobates; species Lithobates clamitans. The sequence continues at coordinate 483,233 of JBBGZY010000052.1, read as the reverse complement.
AAGGTAAGGGAAGAAACTTAGGAAACGCAGCCTGCCGTGATGGGTGAAGGTTGGATTGTCTGTTAATTCAGCAAATCCTGCGGCGAGGATAAGGTAAGGGAAGAAACTTAGGAACTGAAAAGTCCACCTATGTATTCTTCTATTAGGGAAATGTTGTCATGCCTTAAATTCTCCACTAGAGGGAGTCTATGCACATACCTTAATCTGTTGTCTTCACTGTAAAGCTCAGTATCTGTGTAGCCGCAGCAGCGTTTGCAAGGATATTTTTGCTCAGGTAAAAGAAATCTGCCAAATGTTTTTATTTCTCCCCCCTAAAGGGACTGGAGGGTTAGGGGGACATCAGCGCTGTACCCCCCCTTACATTACCCCCCCTCCGCCGTGGGGGATGCAGTGGTCCCACTGTTTCTGATACTACTACTGTTACTACTGTTGTTTGTTTGCCTGCTGCTTAGCAGGTCTCTGCCCCCCCCCCCCCCCTCGTGTTGGGTTTGTAGACCCGAAAGCGCCGCGCATGAGCATGGGAACATTTTAAAATGAAAAGAGGGGCAATTTTTTCAGAGGGGACGGAGCCTAAACGCAGCGCCATGAACGTCCACGAGGACGCACGGCAGGCAAAAACAAATAAAACCACAGCTGGGACAGTCTCTCCTCAGCTGACGAAGAGGAAACAAAGCAGTCTGCACACAGGGACACAGGAGATGTGGGACACGTGAGGGTTGCAAACTGGCATTCCTGATACAGGAAAGACACCTTTTTCCCAGCACTAGGCTGAACTTTATAGCGGCTTTAATGTCATGACTATATTCAGCGATTTAAGTGCAATTGTATAGTGCCTCTGTTTTTATGCTTAGGACTATGCCTGCTAAAAAAAGACACCACAAAGACCAAAAAGGTACTAAAGGTTTCACCCCCGGGCGCTAGGATCTCGAATCGCATTTCCACGCTGTCATCCTCGCCTGAATTACCAATTATGGCAAGCCGGGGTGAGCCATTGGAACAAATTGATGGTGCAACTGCTTCTCACATCTCAGCCCCTGTATACCTGACTGAAGATGTCCTTTCCTCCACCCTGCAGGGTCTGGAAGGAAGATTAGCTGCTTTAATCGCATCCTCCATATAAATGGATAGGAAGCGTGCTAGATCCCCCTCCCCCACTTCAGAACCTTTGCAAGGGGAACAGTGGGCACGGGATGAGGTGTTGCCCTCAGGCGATCAGGAGGAAAAACAAACCGATGATGATGATGCCTTTGCGGAGTAGATGAACCTTTTTCAGCCTCTCAATCTGAGAAGTTGCTGATACAATCTCTTATGGAGATGGTTCGTTCTACTTTCATGCTACCTCTAACGGAGTCTCCTGATAGCTCGGTTTCTTCCTTTTGGTTCCTTAAAACCTTCTCAGCCTTTGCATGCGTTTCCTACACATGCATTACTAGAACAGCTTATTTTTGCTGAATGGGATCACCCGGATAAGCATTTTCTTCCTCTTAAGAGATTTTCAATTCTCTATCCCCTGGAGGAGAAATTCTCCAAAAAATGGAAAGTACCAGCAGTTGACGCTGCGATTTCCAGTGTGAATAAAGGCCTAACTTTTCCCATAGACAATGCACAAATGCTTAAGGATCCAACAGATAAAAAGTTGGAATACCTGTTAAAATCTACTTTTTCCATGGCAGGTGCCGTTACTCAGCCTGCAGTCGCTGCAATAGGCGTCTGTCAATCCCTAAAGGACCAATTTAGACAGGCCCCTAAAGAGCTTCCTGCGCAACAAGCCCGGTAATTGGCTGAACTACCAAAAGCATTATGCTTTGCCATAGATGCCATTAAAGATTCTATTCACCAGGCGTCCCGCCTTACGCTTATGCTTGTGCATATGCGTAGAATCCTGTGGTTAAAAAATTGGTCAGTCGAAGCACCATGTAAAAACCTCCTAAATGGGTTCCCTTTTAACCACTTGAGCCCCGGACCATTATGCTGCCTAAGGACCAGAGGTCTTTTTCCAATTTGGCACTGCGTCGCTTTAACTGCTAATTGCGCGGTCATGCAATGCTGTACCCAAACGAAATTTGCGTCCTTTTCTTCCCACAAATAGAGCTTTCTTTTGATGGTATTTGATCACCTCTGCGGTTTTTATTTTTTGCGCTATAAACGGAAAAAGACCGAAAATTTTGAAAAAAAATGATATTTTCAACTTTTTGTTATAAAAAAAATCCAATAAACTAAATTTTAGTCATACATTTAGGCCAAAATGTATTTGGCCACCTGTCTTTGGTAAAAAAAAATGTCAATAAGCGTATATTTATTGGTTTGTGCAAAAGTTATAGCGTCTACAAACTAGGGTACATTTTCTGTAATTTACACAGCTTTTAGTTTATGACTGCCTATGTCATTTCTTGAGGTGCTAAAATGGCAGGGCAGTACAAAACCCCCCCAAATGACCCCATTTTGGAAAGTAGACACCCCAAGGAAATTGCTGAGAGGCATGTTGAACCCATTGAATATTTTTTTTTTTTGTCCCAAGTGATTGAATAATGACAAAAAAAAAAAAAATATTTACAAAAAGTTGTCACTAAATGATATATTGCTCACACAGGCCATGGGCCTATGTGGAATTGCACCCCAAAATACATTCAGCTGCTTCTCCTGAGTATGGGGATACCACATGTGTGGGACTTTTTGGGAGCCTAGCCGCGTACGGGGCCCCGAAAACCAATCACCGCCTTCAGGATTTCTAAGGGTGTAAATTTTTGATTTCACTCTTCACTGCCTATCACAGTTTCGGAGGCCATGGAATGCCCAGGTGGCACAAAACCCCCCAAAATGACCCCATTTTGGAAAGTAGACACCCCAAGCTATTTGCTGAGAGGCATATTGAGTCCATGGAATATTTTATATTTTGACACAAGTTGCGGGAAAGTGACACTTTTTTTTTTTTTTTTTTTTCATAAAGTTGTCACTAAATGATATATTGCTCACACAGGCCATGGGCATATGTGGAATTGCACCCCAAAATACATTTAGCTGCTTCTCCTGAGTATGGGGATACCACATGTGTGGGACTTTTTGGGAGCCTAGCCGCGTACGGGACCCCGAAAACCAATCACTGCCTTCAGGATTTCTAAGGGTGAAAATTTTTAATTTCACTCTTTACTGCCTATCAGTTTCGGAGGCCATGGAATGCCCAGGTGGCACAAACCCCCCCCAAATGACCCCATTTTGGAAAGTAGACACCCCAAGCTATTTGCTGAGAGGCATGGTGAGTATTTTGCAGCTCTCATTTGTTTTTGAAAATGAAGAAAGATTTTCAATTTTCAAAACTTTGTGACAAAAAGTGAGGTCTGCAAAATACTCACTATACCTCTCAGCAAATAGCTTGGGGTGTCTACTTTCCAAAATGGGGTCATTTGGGGGGTTTTGTGCCACCTGGGCATTCCATGGCCTCCGAAACTGTGATAGGCAGTGAAGAGTGAAATCAAAAATTCACGCCCTTAGAAAGCCTGAAGGCGGTGCTTGGTTTTCGGGGTCCCAGACGCGGCTAGGCTCCCAAAAGGTCTCACACATGTGGTATCCCCGTACTCGGGAGAAGCAGCAGAATGTATTTTGGGGTGTAATTTCACATATTTCCATGGCATGTTTGAGCAATATATCATTTAGTGACAACTTTGTGCAAAAAAAAAAAAAAAAAAATTTGTCTCTTTCCTGCAACTTGTGTCGCAATATAAAATATTCAATGGACTCGACATGCCTCTCAGCAAATAGCTTGGGGTGTCTACTTTCCAAAATGGGGTCATTTGGGGGGGTTTTGAACTGTCCTGGCATTTTATGCACAACATTTAGAAGCTTATGTCACACATCACCCACTCTTCTAACCACTTGAAGACAAAGCCCTTTCTGACACTTATTGTTTACATGAAAAAGTTATTTTTTTTTGCAAAAAAATTACTTTGAACCCCCAAACATTATATATTTTTTTAAAGCAAATGCCCTACAGATTAAAATGGTGGGTGTTTTCATTTTTTTTTTCACACAGTATTTGCGCAGCGATTTTTCAAACGCATTTTTTGGGGAAAAAACACACTTTTTTAAATTTTAATGCACTAAAACACACTATATTGCCCAAATGTTTGATGAAATAAAAAAGATGATCTTAGGCCGAGTACATGGATACCAAACATGACATGCTTTAAAATTGCGCACAAACGTGCAGTGGCAACAAAATAAATACATGTTTAAAAGCCTTTACAGGTTACCACTTTAGATTTACAGAGGAGGTCTACTGGAAAAATTACTGCCCTCAATCTGGCCTTCGCGGTGATACCTCACATGCATGGTGCAATTGCTGTTTACGTTTGACGACAGATCGCCGCTTGCGTTCGCCTTAGTGCGAGAGCAGGGGGGACAGGGGTGCTTTTTTTTTTTCTTTATTATTTTTTTGCTTTTTTAATCTTATTTTTAAACTGTTCCTTTTCATATTTTTTTTTAATCATTTTTATTGTTATCTCGGGGAATGTAAATATCCCCTATGATAGCAATAGGTAGTGACAGGTACTCTTTTTTGAAAAAATTGGGGTCTATTAGACCCTAGATCTCTCCTCTGCCCTCAAAGCATCTGACCACACCAAGATCGGTGTGATAAAATGCTTCCCCAATTTCCCAATGGCGCTATTTACATCCGGCGAAATCTAAGTCATGAAATGCTCGTAGCTTCCGGTTTCTTAGGCCATAGAGATGTTTGGAGCTACTCTGGTCTCTGATCAGCTCTATGGTCAGCTGGCTGAATCACCGGCTGCATTCTCAGGTTCCCTGTTGAGACAGGAGAGCCAGAGAAAAACACGGAAGACGGTGGGGGGGGGGCATTCCCTCCCACAGCTTGTAAAAGCAGTCTAGAGGCTAATTAGCCGCTAGGATTGCTTTTACATGAAAGCCGACCGCTGGCTGAAAAGAATGATACCAAGATGATAACTAAACCTGCAGGCATAATTCTGGTATAACCACTCAAAGTCGTGAATGGCGTACCTGAAGACAAAAAAATGGTTAACAATAAAGCACAGTAAACGGTAAAGTATAAATAATTACATACCTGAAAAGCAAACATGATAAAACATAACAACAATAAAACATTGCAGAATAGAATACAGTAAAAAAGAGCAGAACAATAGAGAGAGAGAATAGAGAGAGAGAGAGAGAGAACAATAAAACGACAACTATTTTTTTTTTATTTTATATATTTTTTTTTTTTTTACACTTTTTTTGTAACTAACTTTTATAACTGTAACTGGTTCCAGGTTTGGGTCTCTCAAAATGCGATGGCATCTTGGGAGACCCTGTGAAAGTGTGCCTAGTCTGTGCAATGCTGTACCCTACGCTAATACTCAACTAGTGAATGGTAGCGTTCAAAACATTCACCAATGCAAAGACCAGGATTGTCAGGACAGGAGGGACAATAATAGCGGGTGTCATGCCTATATTCGCGCTTGCTGCAGACACGACATCTTTTTTGGGGGGGTTCGTTGGGTAGGGGTACTCGGGAGGACATAAAAATGCCTTTCATGCAGCCGACTGCATTTGGTTGGGGATGTGAATGGGGGAAGTACGGGCGCTGCAGAAGCGGTGGGTTCCCAATTAGGATTGGCGAATGCAGCAGGAAGGGCATTATGGGCACGACGGGCCTGTGTTTGTCTTTTTGGTGGCAGCGGGACACTACTTGTGCTTGTCACCTCACCAGCTTGAACTGCACTTATGGGACTCGCCACGTCACCAAGTGTTACTGCAGTGCTGGTTTGACTATGACCGGGGTGTACTACGCCGCTAGTGCTTGCCAGTTCCCCAAATCGCTACCAAAAAAACTGTTAGCGATCGCAGGGATCAGGCCTGACTCTGCGAACGCTGCAGTTATGCATTTAGAGTTTTGTAAGTGACAGTGATCGATCGATACTGCACTTGGGTGGGCTGGGCTGGGCCGGGGGGAGGCGCAAAACGCAGGTGCTAGCGGGTATCTGGGCTGATCCCGCTAACACTACGTTTTTGGGAACCCTAAACTGCTGGGGACGCTAGTATAGATCTGATCGGATCAGATATTGATCCGTACAGATACTATACCACTAAGGGAGGCGTATGCTGCGTGCGTGGGTGTTAGCGGTACTGGCGCTAATCTGACGCTGCCTGGGGCGACGCATATCACCGCCGGGCGATTAGGGGGCTAAACCTTTATTCGGTAATAAATGGCGGGTTCCCTGACACTATAAAAAATAAACAAACTAACCAGCGTCAACCGTAACGGTTATACGGTGATCAGTGGTGAAAATGTTAACTAGGGGGCAATCAAGGGGTTAAAACATTTATTAGATAGTATATGGGGGTCCCTGACGCTATAAAATGCTGACGGCGAACCTAAATATTTACCTCACTAACTAGCGTCACCAGCGACACTAATACAGCGATCAGAAAAATGATCGCTTAGCGACACTGGTGACAGGGGGCGATCAAGGGGTTAAAACTTTATTAGGGGGGGTTAGGGGGGTACCCTAGACCTACAGGGGGGTAACAGTAACTGTGCTAACACAGTAACTGTCACAAACTGACACAGCAGTAATCAGAAAAGAAAAAAAAAAAAACTGCTGGTGTCAGTTTGTGACGGGGGGGGGGGGGGTGATTGGGGGGCGATCGGGGGGGGGGGATCGGGGTGTTTTGTATGCCTGGCATGTTCTACTGTGTGTGTGTGTGTGTGTGTGTGTGTGTGTGTGTGTGTGTGTGTGTGTGTGTGTGTGTGTGTGTGTTGGTGCACTCACATACCTGTCTTCTCTCCTCGGGCCGGAACGGAAACTACCGAGCCGAGGAGAGATGACATCACTTCCTTTGCTGCTGTTTAGCATACAGCAGCAAAGGAGTGTTCCCATTGGCCGGCGGCGATCGCGAGGGGGGGGGCCACGAACGGATGGCCTCCCCCTCGTCTCCGATCGCCGGGGAACAAAACGGGACCGCCTCGGACCCCCCACCCGCGGGAGGCAAATCACGTACATGTACGTGATTTTGCCTGCCCGTGCCGCCTTGCCGACGTACATCGGCGTGAGGCGGTCCTTAAGTGGTTAATGGGGAGCGGCTATTTGGAGAAGATTTGGACAAATATATCAAAACAATTTCTAGTGGGAAAAGTACTCTCTTGCCAGTCAAAAGCAAGTATAAACACCCTTAATTTAAACGGGCTCTTTCCCCTGCGCCAGGGGCTTCCGCCTCTAGGCAGTGGCCACGGCCTTCGCCGTCAGACTCTAGAGGAAAAAAGAAGTCCTGGGGTCAGAAACCTACAAAGCAGAATCCTAAAGCCTCATCATGAAGAGGCAACCCCCCTCACCAAGGTGGAGGGAAGACTTCTGCAGTTTTCAGAAGTCTGGCAAGAGGAAATTCAGAACAAATAGGTCATCTCCACAGTAACGCTGGGGTACAAGCTGGAATTTCTGGACTTTTCCACTGTCTCGTTCCCTGAGGTCAAGTGTTCCCCAAACATCCAGAGAAAAGACAATCTGTTTCAGGCACTAGACCGATTAATATCTCAAGGGGTGATCATACAGATCCCCACAAAAGAGCAAGGTTTGGGGTTTTATCCAAATCTTTTTATGGTACCAAGATCAAATGGAGATGTCAGACCCATTCTAGATCTAAAAATCGAAATCGGTTCCTGAAGATCCGCTCCTTACGCCTGGAGACGATCAGGTCAGTAGTTTCTATCCTTCTAGGAGGAGAACTTCTGGCATCTATCGACATCAGGGATGCATATCTGCATGTTCCTATATTTCCCACTCACCAAAAGTTTCTGCGGTTCGAGTTAGAACTGCAGCATTTCCAATTTGTAGCCCTGCCCTTCGGACTAGCCACAGCACCCCAGGTGTTCACAAAAGTGCTGGCCCCACCTCTGGCCAGGTTAAGGGCACAGGGCATAACAATCATAGCGTACCTAGACAATCTATTGCTAATAGACCAGTCGGTGGCGTGTTTGGAGCAAAGAGTACGCATTACAACCAGTTACCTGGAAAGTTTGGGTTGGATTCTCAACCTAGAGAAATCTTCCTTAATACCGCTAAAAAGATTGGAGTACTTGGGTCTGATCATAGACACAGCCCAGGGAAAAGTGTTCTTGCCTCAGGCAAAGATCAACTCCATAAGAGAGCTGGTGCAGATGGTCAGGTCAAAAGGCGATCCCTCCATTCGCCTTTGCATGAGGTTGCTAGGAACCATGGTGGCTTCATTCAAAGCAGTTCCCTATGTCCAGTTCCATTCAAGACTGTTGCAAAACAGTATCCTGTCTACTTGGAACAAAACAATTCAAGCTTTAGACTTGCCAATGCGGCTGTCCCCAAGAGTGTCCCAAAGCCTCACTTGGTGGTTACTAACCCAGAATCTGCTGAAAGAAAAATCCTTCAGACTAGTCGTCTGGAAAGTGGTAACGACGGATGCCAGCCTTTCAGGCTGGGGAGCAGCACTAGAAAAGACAACTGTCCAGGAACAGTGGTCAAGAACTGGAGCTCAGCAGACTGGATCAGCTCAGCAGACTGGATCAGCTCAGCAAACTGGATGTCACCTTTAAGGCTAGGTGACAGATGCACACCGTAGGGATCAGGGTAGTGGACTGCTGTGGATGGGAGTCAGGGTGGTAAGGAAGGCAGGGCCGCTGGTACAGCACGGATCCCACCGGGGTTAGAGCGTAAGATTCCCTGGGGCGCGGAGTCTAAGAGCCAGCAGGTGTTCACCAGAGCCTCTAGTGGTGAGGATGGACTGGGCTGCAACTGGCTCCAGGTCGCGACCCCCAGGGTCCCCCAGCTCACACCCACAGTAGGAAACAGGAGGATAGGGATAGTAAGGGAATTAGCCAAGGACGGGGCCACAAGCAGACAAGGACAACAGAGTTCACGCCAAGGTTCAGGGTCACAGGCAAACGGGGATAGTCGGGGACACACCAAAGGTCAGGGTCACGAGCAGACAGGAATAGCCGAAAACAGGCCAAAGTCGGTAACTGGAATCAGACGCAGGAAACACAGCACGTACAAACGAAAGCTAACACACAATGTTTGATCAGCACTGCTGGCTTGCAGTGCACAGGTTAATATAGGGTTCCCTGATAGGGCCTGGGGTGGGGCCATGCTTAGAGGAGAGGTTATAAAACCAGTCAGGTGAGAGTCAGCTGGTCTTTAGAGATGAATACATGGAGACAGGTAAGCTGACAGACAAAACTCTATTACATAACCATGACACTGGATCAGCGCAGCAGACTGGATCAGCTCAGGGATAGTCAAACAGGCCGGGTCGGATATCAGGCTGGCGGCAAAGGTACAGGGAGGTAGGCAGAAGAGTAGTCACAACAGGCTGAGGTTGGATGTGGGCGGATAACAGGATGGTAAGCGGGTCTAAACACAGGTAACAGTCACAGATCAGATTTTAGGCACACAACGCTGTAGAGCAGACAGGGGGGGGGGACCGTCTGCAACAGACAGGTTTAAATAACCCGCCTGGCACCAACAGGGGTGCGTGCGTGCGCGCGCGCACATGCAATGGCACCCGCGGCCGCGACCCACGGGAACTGGAGCGCCTAATACTGGCAGGATCTTCTTGGCAATGACAGTGGAGGGCCCATGGTCCCTCCCACTACAGCCAGATCTGCTCTCACAGGGACCGATATTCCATCCTACCTTACGGTCTCTAAAATTAACGGCCTGGCTATTGAAACCCACATTCTGAAGAAACATGGGCTTTCCGGGTCAGTTATCTCTACCCTGAATAATGCAAGGAAGCCAGCTTCCAGAACTATATATTATAGGGTCTGGAGGGCTTATGTTTCCTGGTGTGAATCCAAGGGTTGGCACCCTCGGAGATATATCATAGGCAGAATTCCTGCCTTTCTACAATTAGGGGTAGAAAATAAATTGGCCTTGAGTACTAATGAAGGCCAAGTTTCAGCTTTATCGGTCTTATTTCAAAGACCACTTGCTAAATATTCTTTAGTCTGGGGTTTTATGCAAGGGGTGATGTGGCTTATTCTGCCAGTCTAACCTCCCTTGAACCCTTGGGACTTGAACTTAGTTTTGTCTGTGTTACAAAAACAGCCATTTAAACCGATACGACATATTCCCCTAGTCCAGTGGTTCTCAACTCCGGTCCTCAGCACCCACTAACAGGCCAGAATTTAAGTATTATCTTGGGGAGATGCAGACTAGAATACTGCATTCACTGAGCAGCATTGGCGTGCGCAGCCTATTGCATTAGGGTGTGCACCCCAAAACTCAAACACACATGCGTGTGTATAATAATAAAAATATATATATATATATATATATATATATATATACACATATACTGTATATACACACACACAAATACTCACATATATGTACATAAAACCACCCATTTATGTGCCTGCCTGACCCAAGTGCCTTTGTTCAACTTTTTATTAAAAAATAATAAATGCATAGAGGTTTACGCTTTTAACTCCTGCTAGCGGCTGAAGAAAGGGTTAAAAACGGCCATGTTGCGGCGCTGCCGAAGCGCTTTGCAGGCGCTTCGCCAGAGCTGCCAATTCATTCCAATGGGCATTGGGCAGTTTAGAAGCAGTGTATACAGCGCTACCACACCATCCCAAAGATGCTGCTTGCAGGACCTTTCCTAATGTCCTGCAAGCACACTGCCCCTGTGTGAAAGCACTCAGGCTTTCACACTGAGGAGGCAGTTTTCAGGCACTTTACAGGCGCTATTTTTGGCACTAAAATGCCTGAAAAATACCCTAGTGTGAAAGGGGTCTTAAAGCAGAGTTCCACCCTAAAGTGGAACTTCCACTCATCTGATTCCTCCCCCCCTCCGGTGCCACAATTGGCACCTTTCAGGGGGGAGGGGGGTGCAGATACCTGTATAATACAGGTATCTGCACCCACTTCCGGGAATAGCTAGTCACAGATGCCCGCCCACCCCCCATTGTGGTCTGGGAAACACACGGTTCCCACAACACAATGGGGACCAGTGAAGACACGCAGGGCGACAGTAAAGCCGCAAAGCTTCACTTCCTGATTCCCTGACCGAGGATGGAGGTCAAAACCAAGCGATTGCTCGTCATCTGCTGCCGACATCGCGGGCACCCTGGACAGGTAAGTGTCCATTTATTAAAAGTCAGCAGCTGCAGTATTTGTAGCTGCTGGCTTTTAATATTTTTTTTTAAGGTGGAGCTCCGCTTTAAGTTACTGGCTGTGGTCACACTCCAGCCTCCCTATCATACCATACAGGGTTAATGTCCCTGTATGGTATGTGATGATGTCATGGCTTTGGGGTGAAGGAAGAGACATTAGAGTCAGGTAAGTGAAAGAGGTTACCCCCCTCCCCTCCCCCCACACACTGCAAGGATAGACTTTTTCACTGTCCTGGAGTTGGGCTGTATTATTATGATAAGAGTTTTTGATAGGTTAGGAATTTCTGGGACTTCAGAAGTGCTACATAGATGTATTCCATACACACACACATATTATATGTTATTTAAAAAAAAATCATTTTAACAGGATATAATGTGTATGTGGAATACATTTATGTAACACCTCAGAAGTCCCAGGAATTCCTAACCTGTTGAAGAATGTTACTTTCTCTTTCAGTAAACCTGTTCTGCAAAGTGCAGGGCAGGTTTACAGCATAGAATTGTATAGTGGAAGGCAGAGAAGGTCAGTACTCACAGGTCTCACAGGTAAAAGGCTGCTATCTGTCCTCTGAGCTCTTCCATCATCCCCAGGGAGAGCTGTGCTGTGTGCTGGACAGGAGGAAAGAGATCGAGGGTGCACTGTGATATCACTTCCTGCTCCTCCCACCTGTACTGGAGCTGTGAAAGCCCCGACTCAGCCAGACAGGAACCTGAGGAGGTTTTCAACCATCAGAGAGGAGTTCGGCAAGCTGTCTTCTGGCACACAGGGCATAGGATGGTGAGTAACTCCTATAAGGACTGCAGCCACAGCTGTGAAGTAGGCAGTCAGGAAATATCCAATGCTCTCTGAAGTTCACATGCTTCATCTCTGACAGCTGGCCGCGGAGTGATATTCAGCTGACAGGGATGCTGTAGCTGGAACTATAGAGTCAGCATCGGAAAATGCGGCTGACTGACTGATTACTCCGCAGCCGGTGGCTGCAGTTCCCACAGGAGTTGTACACATCCATGACAAATAGTCTAACTCGCAGCAGTGTCATTTAGAAAAAAAGAATTCCCACACATTTTGGCAGCAAAAAATCCCTGGGGTGTGTTGGATGTGCCTGGGCATTAGGGTGTGCCCAGGCACACCTGGCACACCCTGTGCGCACGCCTATGCTGAGCAGCAAATGATATCACCTGTGATGTATTTAAGTTATCTTGCAAACCTGGCCTGTTAGTGGGTCCTGAGGACAGGAGTTGAGAACCACTGCCCTAGTCCTTCTGACAAGGAAGTTGGTATTTTTGGTTGCTGTATCCTCAACAAGAAGGGTTTCCGAATTTGGCTGCTCTTTTTTGTATGGAGCCATATTTGATGTTTAATGAGGACAGAGTGGTGTTACGCCCTCGTCCAGACTTTTTGCCAAAAGTGGTTTCAGGTTTTCACCTGAACCAAGATATTGTCCTGCCATCAGTTTTTTTCCAAAACCATTTTTCGGGGAAGAAAAGTCACTACATTGTCTTGATGTGGTGAAAGCAGTGAAAATCTATTTAAAGGCAACTGCTCAGATTCGTAAGACTGAAGTCTTATTTATTCTGCCAGAGGGTCCTAAGAAAGGACAGGCAGCATCAAAATCCACTGTCGCTAAGTGGATTCGGCAAGTTATAATTCAGACTTATGATTTAAGGGGTAAGATTCCCCCTTTTCAAGTTAAGGTGCACTCTACCAGGGAGGTTAGTGCTTCTTGAGCAGTGCGTCACCAGGCCTCCATGGCTTAGATCTGTAAGGCCGCAACTTGGTCTTCAGCGCATACACAAAATTTTATCAGGTGGATGTAAGGAGGTATAAGAATATCGCCTTCAGGCGCAGTTTGCTGCAGGCAGCAGTATAGGTCCTCAAGTCTGGGGGTACCCTCCGGGTTGTGTCTCCCTCCCCTCAAGTAGCATTGCTATGGGACGTCCCATTAAGTAATTACTTAAGGCTCTGTGTCCCATGATGTACGATAAAGAAAATAGGATTTTTATAACGGCTTACCTGTAAAATCCTTTTCTTGGAGTACATCATGGGACACGGAGGTCCCTTCCCTCTTTTTTGGGATTTAAGTGTATTGCTTTGCTACAAAAACTGATGTGCTCCTGGAAGGAGGAGGGGTTATATAGGGAGTAAACTTCCTGGATTGGGTATAGCAGGGTCCATCACCTAAAGGTGGCCTATAACCCATTAAGGAATTACTTAAGGCTCTGTGTCCCATGATGTACTGCAAGAAAAGGATTTTACAGGTACGCTGTTATAAAAATCCTATTATTCCTTCTACTGACCATGGCACTATGTAATTTCTATACTCCCAATAAACCTCAAAGCCTGTGGCATTGTTTATTCCCACTGAATTCAGGGTATTTTCTCTCCCACTGACCGCAATCCAGCAGCACCTAAAGTCTGAAGGACAGTAAACTGGCACTATGGTTTAGAAAGTTTGGAGACCTCTGATATAACGTAAGCGAAATAAGAACAAAGCTTATCAGTGTTGCCGAGCGAACCAACATGATCAATAATTTTCTGCTTGGCCAATCAACTTAGTTTGATTGCTTTTGATCGAAATTATGCCTGAATCGTTTGGAAGTGAAATGATACATGTTCAGCAGTTGTTTGCCGATTTGATTGTTTTGACTGAATTGCTCATTGATGAGTTAATTAAATCAAAGTGTGTATGGCCATCATTAGATAGAATCCTAGATGTCTATGTTCTGATTTGTGTGCAGGATAGTACTTTTTTCCCTTTTTATTTTATTTGGTCAATAAATGGCCTATTTCACGCAGGCTTTGGCTTGTAAAAGTATTCAACAAGCTTTGTATAGCATTCTTAAAGCCTTTTAAATCCTGTTTCAGCTCCATTTAAAGTGAACCTTTGAACTATTCTTTAATGACTTGACATAATTTTCCTCCCTCACCCCCACCCACCCTTCCATTCTCCCCTTGCTTATACAGTTGGATATTAACTTTTACATTTTTAAAAATGTTATTGGGTAAGTGCTTATTTTAATTGTACAGTGCAGGACCAGTAGTCATGAACCCTGGGTCATATGCCGCTACTTTAATGTGATTGAGTCACTGAGGCAGCCCATTCAATTTTAATGAATCCTCACTTAAGAAAACGCACAAGCTCTAATTTGTCAACACGGCAGAGCATATCGCATAAAGCATTCACATCTGTGGGTTTTGGTGCACTATAGCAGGTTATTTTTCCCTGAATATGTTAATTGTGTACCATTAGGAATGAATGGCAACACATGTTAACATACACTATATTACCAAAAGTATTGGGATGCCTGCCTTTACACACATGAACTTTAATGGCATGCCATTCTTAGTCCGTAGGGTTCAATATTGGGTTGGCCCACTCCTTGCAGCTATAACGGCTTCAACTCTTCTGGGAAGGATGTCCACAAGGTTTAGGAGTGTGTCTATGGGGATGTTTGACCATTCTTCCAGAAGCACGTTTGTGAAGTCAGGCACTGATGTGGATGAAAAGGCCTGGCTCTCAGTGTCCGCCCTAATTTATCCCAAGGGTGTTCTATCAGGTTGGGGTCAGGACTCTGTGCAGGCCAGTCCAGTTCCTCCACCCCAAACTCGCTCATCCATGTCTTTATGGACCTTGCTTTGTGCACTGCTGCACAGTCATGTTGGAACAGGAAGGGACCATCTACCAACTGTTCCCACAAAGTTGGGAGCATGTAATTGTCCAAAATATCTTGGTATGCTGACTTCCCTTCAATGAAATGAATGGTCAAGCCCAACCCCTGAAAAACAACCCCACACCATAATTCCCCGCTCCACCAAATGATTTGGACCAATGCACAAAGAAAGGTCTATAAAGACATAGATGAGCAAGTTTGGGGTGAGGGAACTTGACTGGCCTGCACAGAGTCCTGACCTCAACCCAACTGAACACCTTTGGGATGAATTAGAGCAGAGACTGCGAGCCAGGCCTTTTTGTCCAACATTAGTGCCCGACCTCACAAATGCGCTTCTGGAAGAATGGTCAAACATTCCCATAGACACTCCTAAACCTTGTGGACAGTCTTCCCAGAAGAGTTGAAGCTGTTATAGCTACAAAGGGTGGGCCAACTCAATATTAAGACTTGGATGTCATTACGTTCCAGTGCATATAAAGGCAGGCGTCCCAATACTTTTGGTAATAGTCTATATAGCACATCCACATACATTATCAAAGATACAAAGTATGAATCCAACCTCCAGGTAAACGCTGTGCCTGACAGCTGACACCCCGAGAAGTCCTCTGTTATGTTTTTCACCCAGAAAATCTTCTACCATGTGACGTCCCTCTCTGATATAGTTATACTTTGTTACTGTGTCCTAATTTCCTCTGACTAAGGAAGGCTTCAGTGGCTAGTGAAGGCTATCTCAATGGACAGGGGACTGCAAATGGTAGAGCTTGGCCATCAAGTCATGGACGTTCAGGCTCCAGTAAAGAAGTGAAATTAAATCGTAGAGTCCCACAGAAATTCTTTTTTTTTTTTTTTTTTTTTTTTTTTTTTTTTTTTTTTTTTTAGACTAATAAAGGGCAAGTTTTAAGCAACCTAGGTGGTGGGATAGGGAGACGCCAGTGCAGCAAGGGTATGAACGGGAGGTTCAGTGAAGGGTGCAGGCTATTAAAGAGATCTTGTTTAACTTTGAAATACCGGTAAATCTCCTTCCCGATATAGTCACAGCCCTCTGCTCTAATGACAGCTTCAACCGGAAGACTGACTCTAGGGTTTACCATATCTCCAATTTAATTTTCACATTAAACCAGGACCCGTTGTTTTCTACAGCTGTCCATAGACGCCAATGTTGGTAAAATTTGAACCATTCCTGGCATGGAAAAATCTCCTTATTTAAAATGGACATTTTACCATGCTTCTCATTTCTTTCAGACCATCCCTAGTCTTCTACCCAAGAGGTTTTTCCAGAAACCTTAGAACAATACTCCTTCAGTTCATATTGTCAGTATGACATCCCAGGCTCAAGTTTAATTACATCAAACCATTCCCAACTATTGGAGATATTAGTCTGAAGTAGACACACTTCATGTTTGGTAGGATATATCCTCTAATCAATCACTTATGGATGACAATGTTTGAAACCCCAAATAAAATCTTCTGGAAGCAAGTCCTGAACAGTCCAGAAAGATAGCTCTGTTGTCCATCTCCTTCGATTTTAAAGAAGTAGAGCCAAAGCTCACAGAGCAGTGGGAGCCGGGCTATCGGCTGTGTTCGATCGCTCGGTTCTCAGTGTTTAATTTAGTAGCCACCCTGCCTAAACATCGGGGTGCTACATATGCTTGAATGAAAAGGACAGCTTATGATGGTCATAATAATGTAAAGCTTGTAAAGCCAATATATACAGGGAGATCAACCAGCGCAAACCAAAACCTAGCTGAAAAGCGGCTGTGACACTGAGGGTTAAATTTACCAAATCCCATATAAACATTAAAGAGAAAAGCAGTACAGCGCTAAAAATAAACTAAATAAAAAGTCCAACATAAACTGATATCAAGCAAATGTCCAGTGATTCATCCGGTGATTCAGGTGACAAGGATAAACGAGAAGTGACTAAAGTGACAAGTGAGGACCTCCACCTTCAGTGACACCAGCCGCTCACCTCAATGGATGGACCCCTGAGTATATCAGTCAGGTCAGAAACAGCTGTTCCCTCACAAGGGGAAATAACACAGACAGATAGCGACAGCAGCAGCAGCAGCCTGGGGATGTCAGCTCTCAGTGGTCAGCATACAGGTAGATGGTCACATGTAAAGATTCAAGAAAGGATCTAGTGCTCTCCGTATAGTAATAAACCATTTATTAAAATTATAAAAAAGACACTCACATTATAAAGCACTGTACCCCAGTGCGAAGGAGAGAAGCATGAACGGAGCGGATGTCCCAATGCAGGATGAGCGAGCGGAGAGCGCGGGTGACGTCACGATCAAAGCACGTGGATGCCGTACGCGTTACGTCCCTCAAAGTGGGCGGGACTTCATCAGCGGCAACGGCTAAGCGCAGGGACGCCACTTAAATGCAAATCCGCTCTTCCTGATCAACCAATGGGCACGACTGTGTACTCATCTCCATGGCAATCCAATCCGACTGCTCATAACCAGGAACAGGAAGTGGTTTAATGAGCTCCTCCCATACTACCAATAAGCCTGAGTGCGCCCGTCACCATAGTAACCCGGGTCAGACAAACAGACCAGGAAGTATCTATTTTTTGGAGTAGTCATGGGTGTGAGTACATTAATGTTAGAAGACAATGATACATTGCCACAGAAACATAACTAAATGACTAAAATGATACAAAGTATATAAGTGATATGCAAATATATAATTATAAAGGCAATCAATGTAACCCCATGCCTCCGCTCAACATCCTGGGTAGTCCACTCCATTAATGCAAATAACATGAATTAAGCGAAAAATAAAGACCAGAAATTGCATAAAAAACTTTACATAAAAGCATATATAAAATCTTTTTAAAACAAAGAGATTACTAACGGTCGGAAATGAAGCAGTTGACATCAAATTCGACGTTCAACCCCCCTGGAACTAGAACCTTAGTCTCGTGAATCCAGTGAGATTCTCTGCGACTTATTTGGCGCAGAAAGTTGCCTCCCCTCCAGTGTTTGTCAACTCTCTCTATACCCCAGAAGCTTAAACCCCTGGGGTTTTGGTTATGTACCAGTTTAAAATGCTTTGAGACGTTGTGTGTCTTTATCCCTTTTTTAATATTGTTGACATGTTCCCCTAGGCGGACATGTAAAGGGCGGGATGTCCTACCAATATACTGTAAGCCACACTCACACTGTAACATATAGACAACCCCAACCGTGGTACATGTTATGAGTTGATCTATTTTGTATTCTTTACCAGTGGAGGTGGCCTTAAAGCTTTTTCGTTTTTTGTTGTTACACTTGGAATGCCTGCAGGCTGTGCACCGCCCACAGGCATAAAATCCTGACAGAAAGGAGAAAAGTCTACTTTCGGAGTGTACTGGAGGATCCACTACACCAGGAGCTAAGCGGTCGCGTAGAGATGGAGCCTTTTTGTAAATGAACGACGGATGTGGTGGCAGCAGGGGACCCAGCACTCGGTCCTGTTTAAGAATTGACCAATTCTTTGATACAAGTTTTTCAAATTGCTTGTGCTGGATGTTGAAATTCAGAACCATTTTAAAATTCGAGACTTCTGAACCAGTATTCTTGATCTTATTGGATATCAGAGTGGTCCTATCCATGGCCATAACCCTATTAACCTCATCACTTAATAAGTTTTTGTCATATCCTTTGTCTACAAACCTTGATGAGAGTAAGGTAGACTGAGTAAGAAAATCGCTATCTCGTGTGCAGTTCCGTCTAAGTCTAACAAATTGTCCCCTGGGGATGTTGCAAAGCCACGATTTGTGGTGACAACTCCCCAGGGGAATGTAGGAGTTGCGGTCTGTGGGTTTGAGATAGTTACACAATCTAAACCCTTCATCATCTTTCCAGATTTCAAGGTCGAGAAATACTATTTTTTCTTTGCTAAAGTTCCATGACAGCTGGATATTCTTGGTGTTATTATCAAGTTTATGGATGAAAGAATCCAAACCTGATTGATCCCCTGATTGAGGTGGAGGTCCTCACTTGTCACTTTAGTCACTTCTCGTTTATCCTTGTCACCTGAATCACCGGATGAATCACTGGACATTTGCTTGATATCAGTTTATGTTGGACTTTTTATTTAGTTTATTTTTAGCGCTGTACTGCTTTTCTCTTTAATGTAAAGCCAATATGCATTTCAGTTATTGACAATGCTGATCCAAAAGCATATATTGCTCTTGCAGGAGCTTGATCAATGTTCTCCTGATTTTCCATTGTCATTTTTGATAAATCGTGCTGCAATCGTGGCAACCCGCATCGCGCCCAAAAATAGTTCAGGAACTACTTTTGGGCGACATGTGTCCCGTGATGCGGTTTGCCGCATTTGCAGCACGATTTATCGTGTGACAATCGTGGCAGACCTGCACCATGATTTGAGGTGTCCTTCAAATGAATGGCATCTCGAATGCGAGTCCCGCGTTTTGTCATTCACACCTCGGTGCTGTCAAATCGCGGGCAGATCGGTGGCAATTCTGTCCGCGATTCAAAACGCTGTAATAAGATTGTAGCCTAAGAGCAGATTAAGTACAGATATCCTGTTGTGACCTTTTCCAAAATTGGCCAAATAGGAGAAAAGATACTTCCCTTTTCCACTGCCTGAGGTGCCAGAACGCTGCTTCATTCAGTAGAAATCTTCTGAAGTCCACAGTGTAATTGGTTTCTCTGGGAGGATTTCTACTAAATGGTGGCATGGGCAGTGCAAAGGTAAAGTATTTCCTCCCGTATTTTGCAGCTAGGCCAGTTTTGGCAAGGTTCATCTCATGTAAATGTTGCTTTAGTTCAACCTGCTACTTTGCTGTGAATGGTTTACTATAACCATCTTATGCTCGAGGGGCAATAGGCGAGCAAAATTACCCATGATGGAAGGGCTCAGTTGAATGAAAGTTTCTATCAACTTTTATTTAACTGTTTGTAAATGTTTTACATTGTTAAGGAAAACAATTTAAAGCCCACTAGGAAGTTGTCACTTGTACTGGGCCAATCATAAGTGGCTGGGGCATTCCCCATCTCCATACCTCACTGCTGAAATCTTTCCAGCCTCATAAAAGTCTATAAGGATCTAGTATACAGCTGTGGCCAGTGGAAAGTAAGATTTCGACCATGGAATGTAAAGATTGTAGCAGGCCAGGGCCACACCCCTTCGGGGTCTTGGGGATGAGTGTGGGCTACTTTTTTTTCTTTTTTATTTATTTTTTCATTTTGCTTGTTGACAAGGAAATGCTCTTTAATTATGAAAAACATGTATCTGGATGGTTGCCATGAGTTAATACATTTACTGCTCTTTACATGAGTGTATTGAAGTACCATTGTTGTAGATTTAAAAAGTACATAGCTAAGGGATTTACTATTATCCTAATATTTGCACTACTTTGTAGAATTAGTCATCTCAGAGTTAGTTATGTTTTAGTTTTTCATGCTTCTTGTCACTGAGATGTTTTCTAACCATTCATAGTCTGTTTTGTTATTAATTAACCCTGTTACTCAGATCTTTGTCCTTTTGGATTAGAAGATCCAGTCTGTCACATTAGGTTGTTATACTGTACATGTGTTTTGCATGTGGGAACACACATGACAGCACGGTCTACTTCAGCCATAGGAGACCTCCTCTTTGCTGCCAGAATGCACACACTAAACTTTTTAACACTAATTAGGAACAAAGTCCAATGTGTGCTTTTGTTACCTGGTTCTGCACAGAGAAGGTGGGGGGCATTCTTGTTCTCCAGCTTGTGGGTAAGGGGAATTGTGAGCTCTTACTCACCACTCTATGCTTTTACTGCCCATGTACAGGACAGGATGGCAAAGCAGATTCAAGCCCGGAGACTGGAGGGAGTGGATGAAAACATTTGGTGAGTATGGATTTGCATTCTTTGTGTATCAGGGGGCCAATCAGAATTTGGTTCTGAAAGGCAAAGGTCAGGGTGTACATTTTAGCACATGTGGCTAAAATCTGCATGAAAAAAAATACATATACTGTACACCATAGGGGAGATTTACTACAACTGTAGCACTCAGAATCTGGTGCAACTGTGCGTGGTAGCCAATCAGTTTCAAACTTCAGATTGTTAATTTAAAGGGTAACTTCACTTTCATGGGGAATAAAAAAAATCTAATCTATACAATTGCGACACAAGTCATATTGTTGAATGTTATTAAAGATTAGCTTTCCTTTTCAATCTGCAGGGGTTCAGTACACAGAATGTATACACAACGCCCCCCAGAAACATAATTTCCTGCTTGTGTGATTGGCTCACTGATTTTCCCAGAAGTCTACACTAAGATACAAGTCAGATTTTTGGCATCCCCTGCAAGAAAAATAAAATTTTTGGTGAAATACTCCCAATAGGAAATTACATCTAAAGGGATGCAGACCTAGCAATTTTCCTCATTAGTGCTCTGAAAGCTGCTACAGCTGGTGGATAATTATGAAACCACCCCCATTAGACTCACTCGGCACAGGAGCACAGAGGAACAAACAGTGATTTCGTAAGAATAACAAAAGGTAGGAAAAGGTAGGAATCTGCAGCAAAGTTTGTTAAAATGTACATAGATCACCCAGAGGGGAATGTTACGATTTAGAACCCTTTCACACGGAGGCACTTTTCAGGCATTGTAGCGTTAAAAATAGCGCCTGAAAAGCGCCTCTCATGCCTCCCCAGTGTGAATGCCCGAGTGTTTTCACACTGGGGCGGTGCGCTTGTGGGACGGGGAAAAAAGTCCTGCAAGCAGCATCTTTCGGGCGGTGTAGGAGCGCTGTATACAGTGCTCCTACACAGCCCCTGCCCATTGAAATGAATGGGCAGCGCTTCGGAAGCGCCGCAACACGGGTGCTTTTAACCCTTTGTTCGGCCACTAGCGGAGGTTAAAAGCACCTCGTTAGCAGCTGAAAAGCGCCACTAAAACAAAGGTAAAGCGCCGCTAAAACTAGACCCACCAACGGGCCCGCTGTCCCCGTGTGAAAGGGATCTTAAGCTTTAATAAGAATTAAACCTGGAAGCTGATTGGTTTCTTTGCAGAGCTGCACCAGTACACAATATTTTGCACGCTCTAGTTTTAGAGTTGTGTCTATGGCCACACACAGCCTGGTTCAGGAGCACCCAGCTTCCTATTGTTTGCACTGTTGATAGACCGATCCAAGTGAATTATTGATTTTACTCATCATTTTTCTTGCAGGGTGGAGTTTGTCAGTCTTGCTGCTCAGTATAAAACTGTGAACCTAGGACAAGGCTTTCCAGATTTCAGTCCTCCAAGTTTTATAAAAGAAGCCTTTGCAAAAGCCATCACTGAGGAGCACACATTGCTGAACCAGTACACCAGAGTCTTTGTAAGCCTGCTGCTTCATTGCCTTCATTAAACACACCAACACATACCACACATAACCTTCCTGTTATGTCAATATCTATTATGAGAAATATGGACCTGGTACTGTGGAATTCTGAAAATGCTAGTGGTTGTTATGCTGGCCTGCTTCTTTTTGAGCTACTCACCTGGAAAAATCAGAAAAGTAAGGGGAAGGTCACAAGTTCTTTTCTAGATGCATTAATTGTTCGGTTACTCTACATTATTAAATAAAATAAGTCAACATGGAAAGGCAGGAAACAAACATTCTCAGAAGAAGCTCAGTAATGCCAAAGGCTGTTCTTGCTTTGAGGGGTTTCCATGGTTTAGCAGCTTGGTTCAATGTAAGTTGCTATGTGCCACACCTTGCCCATCCATACAGAAGCTGGAAATCACTCTAGTAGACACCACTACTACAGTGATTGACCCTAGTCCAATGCCAAATGGCTGCCCTGTAGGCACAGGAGTTTGCCGCTCTGTACAGGCACCATTTAGAAAACATTTTCTCAATGAGTATAAAGTTTTCTGACTGGACCAGGTGGACATTGTGACATCACCACGCCACATTTCCACCCCATCCAGTCAGAGAACTCTTTGCATTAATTGAGAAAATGCAAAGTGTTCTGTGGGTGCCGCCTGTTCACCCAAGAGGAACCTCCTCTGTCCGTAACGCAGCAGGGCAGCTGCTGGAGTAGCAGTGCCTACTACAATGATGTCCAGCTTCCATGGGGATTCCACAGGTATGGTGCATGCATACTTCCATTGGTCTATGCTGGACCGTGTAACTTTGTTGTAAAAATTGCCAAACTGTCTGTTTACACCCGGCTGCCCTCTGATCCAGCCAGCCAAAGAGGAACAGATCAAACCTGGATGTAGCCAAGTGTAAGTTTGTTTACATCCGGTGCCCCATAGAGGATAATGTAGAGTCCGATTTGGGTCTTGCAGAAAAACGGACAGCCGGTCCTGATTGCATCTCTCATGTGAAGGGGACCTAAGATTTAAAAAAAAAAAAAAAAACACTTTTTCCTGGGGATGGCCTTTTAAAATGGAAATATGTGTTTATGACATGGACACCAAGAGATCCTTCTTCCTCTGTAATGAGAAAAGAGCAGACACTCCCTGTGTTGAATTCATGTCCCTGATCTCCATGTCCTGAAGGTCATAATAGCGACTGGTTGGAAACGTCCATTCTGGAAAGCTCAGTCAGTGTTTTTCACTGCTACTTAAAGACATAATGATCACTGTATGATCTGA
Organism: Lithobates clamitans; assembly: GCA_037952925.1. NCBI lineage: Eukaryota > Metazoa > Chordata > Amphibia > Anura > Ranidae > Lithobates > Lithobates clamitans. The sequence continues at coordinate 459,812 of JBBGZY010000052.1, read as the reverse complement.
CTGAAATCATCCAGATTGGGCAATAGTCATCGTAGGTCTGTCTATAGGTACTGGACCTGTAGGGCTCAAAGTGTTGTTACCTTAAATATCCCATATCTCTTGTAGAAAATTGATGTTGGTCATCAGTGGGTGATATCACTGCTGCTGCAAATATACCATCTAACCCTAATTGGTTTATTAATTTTATTTTTATGTCTGTATTAAACAAAAATACTTAAATTAAATTGTTAAATTAAATTCACATCACTGGCACTTCTGTTTTCAGGATGACACGCTCACCCGCTGCCTTATACTGCAACAGGTGAATGCTGTCAACCTGCCCTACAGCTTCAGGCTGGTGTAGAGTTGACCTCTGGAGCAGTGAGTGACATCACTGGAAATGACCTCTTCCTCCCACACCCCGTTCAGCTAGAGGAAGCTATAAGGTGGTCATGTGACCATGCTTTTTTGTAGGCAAGCAACTCATTTTAATATTGTATAATGCAACATCAAGCTTTGCCTTGAAGCATCAGTATCAACTCCTAATACTTTGAGTCTCAGGACCAGAGCAAATGTACAGATAAGCAGGTATACTTTCTTTTTGGTTTTCTGATCCACATAAATGATCTGGGTTAGGGACCTAATCTTGGAGCTATTGGATTAACACGCCAGCTAGCATTTTTAGGAGGAGGTCCTCAATGGCAGCCTCTATATTTCTCTACAGAACAGGTTTATTTTAACACTTTACACTAACTTCAAGCCCCAAAATCCTGGACTGACTTGCGTGCTACATTATTAAATAGTTATGTTGAATGCTAATATACCTGATCCTGCTCTGCGTACTTTACTAATGTAGAGGCCTGGAGTGAGCATTTTACACACTTCTGAACTTTAGGCAGCTTGTTTCTTTTAACATTCTAGTCCTGTTGTTTTTGTTTGCAGGGGCATCCTCCATTGGTGAAGGTTCTTGCCAAGCTGTTTGGCCAACTTCTTGGAAAAGAACTAGACCCTCTTACCAATGTCTTGGTGACAGTGGGCGCCTATGGGGCTCTTTTTTCTGCTTTCCAAGCTCTGGTAGATGAAGGTGATGAGGTAACCACCTAAATTTCCCTTATTTCAGCACTATATTAGTGGTATGTAAATGTATTAAATAATTATTTGTCTGATCGAAACTATGGAGTTCTGATCGCAATAACCGATATGTTCAACTTACTACTATGACACATGTGCCATAATGATCGCTATTTTTAACAAAGAGACTGTTTTATTTATTTATTTATTTTGTTTGTTTTTCAGGTTTCACTCCTGAATATATGGGCCATTATTACAAGCAGTATGTAGGCGGGTTGCCTACTGTGTTCATTAGGCTTGTTTGGCTGCCTTCCCTGCTCTAGTTTTGTGGGCTTTTTTGGGGCTCAGGCCTTGTGTGTGTGTGTGTGTGTGTGTGTATGTATGTATGTATGTGTGGTTTGGGTCCCAGGAGGAGTGAGCAGGTTAAGAAAGAAGAACCTTGCGGGACCTTGGTAGTGAGGGGTTCCGGTATTATGGCTCCCTCCCTAGCAGTCTGTCTTCGTCGGTCACCAGGATACAGAGATCTATGGCAAGAGTTAAGTTGAGCACATATGTGGTCTGTGCTAAGTGCACGGCGGGACCCTATTCCGTTACTAGAAAAGAGGTAATAGAGATATGCTGACTAGTAGAGTGGGCATGGGCTCTTCATGTCCTTCCTAATGCAATACATACACCTCTACAAGTGTGTAAGACATGGGAATACATCATATGGAGAAACTCTGCAAATTACATTACTTACAAGTGGCTTATCTCTGAGTTGGGAGATTGCCTTAATGTTGGCTTTCACGTGACCGTGGCCCCTGCCTGGTCCCGGGCTGGTCTTCAGGCAAGGTGTAACCCCCGTGCTAGAATGAGTGACCCTGGTCAATGCCTGGTGTAGCCCAGAAAAACCCACCCCGAGTAGGCCTCCTATGTGACCCACACTTGGCGCCCAATGAGTTAACCACTTGCCGCAAAATCACGTACCTGTAAGTCAGCTACAAGTGGTTGTACCAGTATCGTTTTTTAGAGCCAACGGTCGACTTTCTTATAACAATCAATGCGGCTAAGCAGCTGCTCAATCGTTTTTACAAGCAGCGGGAGGGGACCGCTCCTGTCCCACCAGGAGGCCCAAACGACCAGCCTGCACGTGAACAAAGCCGGAATCGGCTTTGATCGGGTCTTGGATCTAAAAACCCGGAAGCAATGTCTCTTCCGGGTTAATGGGACCTTAAAGGTGCCACATTTTTAAAAAATGTCAGTATTCAAAACAGCCATGAATGCCTTGAATGCTTTTAAGTGCAAAGGAGGAATTTAGGGTCTCATAGACCCCAGATCCCTCCAAAAAAACACCTGACACGTGACTATTGAAAGTGTTAAAAAAATAATTTTTTTGAAGGGACAGTGTAAAAAAATAAAAGTGTGTGTATGTATATGTATGTATATGTATGTATGTATGTATGTATGTATGTGTATATATATATATATATATATATATATATATATATATATATATATATACATACATACATACATACATACATACATACATACATACATACATACATACACACACACGCGGTTTTTTTTTTTGGAGAATAGGTGCAGGAACTCCCCCCGTCTGAGTTACCCCTTGTCTCTGCCCCCTACCCACCTCTGACCACCGTCCCTTGATTCCACCCCCTACCCACCTACCAGTACTGCCCCATTTAGAGAATACAGAACCAAGTATCGGTTTGTGGTGCTAAATCATTTGTATGAAACATGTTGATGATAAAAAGAAAAGCAGTAAAATAGATCCCCTGCAGTCAGCAACAATAGAATCCCAGTAATAGATCCCCACACAACAATAGACCCCCCCAGCAACAATGGACTCCACCCCAACAAAAAATAGATTCCCTGCAGCAACAGTGAACTACCCACAACAAAATGTCACACCCAGTAACAAAATATCCACCCAAGCAACATTAGACCCCCCCAGCAGCAACAACAGATCTCCCAGCAGCCAGCATCAATAGATGCTCCAGCAGCCAGTAAAAATAGACCTCTCCCTCAACAGTAGATCCCTTCCAGCAACATAAGACCCCCCAGCAATAATAGAGCCTCACACAAAATCAGATCCCCACCAGTGACAATAGATCCCCCCCGGGGCCAACATCAATAGACCCTTCAGAACACCCTACACCCCATGCTTTTACATACATTCAATGCTGGAGGTGCCGGAACTGCGTTCCCACTGAAAAAAAACTAATATATATATATATATATATAATATATATATAGTGGCAGAATGTTGCCCTTCCAGGGTCTAGAAGGAGGTTGTGACCCAGAATTCTCAACCAGGGAGCTTGTAACATGAAGAGGAAATTGGCCTTTCAGTTTCCTCAGTGTTTTGCAAAGTAAAATTTGGGACCTGGAGCTCGGGGATTTCTGAGAGATCCGGGTGGGATGAAATCCCTAGTCCTGGGTCCTGATTTTGAGAACAGCCAGCATACTGATTGGTCAGGTCTGTGCTGGGCTTTTAGTAGTAACCTGACCATGGATCTGGGCTCCACCCCGGCATATAGTAAGTCTGAGTACCAGGAGTCAGGAGGGCTCTACGTGGGAGCCAGTGCAGCAAGAGGCTGCTAGCTATACGCACCAAGGCGGTTGGTAAAACAGTCTGTACGAGACGAGATATATAATAATTGGGGGTTCTAAGTAATTTTCTAGCAAAAAACTTGTAAGCAACAAGTGTCAGAAAAATGCCTGGTCTTTTAAGTGGTTTAATGGGGAACATGGAAGAAGTGTCACCTGCCTTCCCTACAAGTAATTTTTACTGCTTAGGAAATTATGCATTTTTATGCCATTCATTTTTTACAATACCAGCTTTTACATTTACTATAATTTCTCCTTCTCTTCTGCAAATCCCAAGTCTACGGATGATTTCAGCATAATAGTGTTAAATTTTTACTTTTGTATTATAAGTTAGTTGTTTTGTTGTTTTATATGTATCCATATACATATATGCTGAAAAATATGGATTTTGACATTAAAGTGGACCTATAGCCAAAACGTTTTTTCTTTGTGTGTTGTAGGGAAGGGTAAAATGCCTAATCTGCCTGTCTCTTATTGAGGGGATTTCCTATTGCAGTGAAACCTTGGTTTGAGAGTAACTTTGTTTTGCAAGACAAGCTACATTTTTTTTAAAAGAAATTTTGACTTGATAAACAAGCAATGTCTTTATATGCAAGTAGCGTCATGTCACAACTGAGTATAAAAGAGAAGAGAGGCGCCTCTAAGTGTAGCAATATGGTTACATTTAATGAAGGTACAACATTTAACAACTCACATGGTTGATGATTAAAACAGGCACATCTAAGTATGGAGTAAAGCTGTCCACATCAAGCCTCGCTTTCAGATTGCTCTATTGCAGGGTAGTCTTCACAATTGCAGACTGACAGTCGTGGGAGCTGGCGGTGGAGGATGGTCTATGTGGACAGCTTTACCCCGGATGCCTGCATACTTAGATGTGCCTCTTTTAATCATAAACCATGCGAGTTGCTAAATGTACCTTCATTAAATGTAACCCCTTTTTTTTTTTTTTTTTTTTGCACTTAGAGACGCCGCTCCTCTCTTTTGTACTCTGTAGCTCTTGCTGGATTTTGCTTCTAATCCCCTTGTGGATGGATATTTTATGGTTACACAACCTATCACACTGTTAAAATCTTTTTATATGGACTATAAACTGAAGACCTATGAATAAATGGTTGTGGAACAAATCATCTGAGTTTCCATTACTTCTTATGGGGAAATTCGCTTTGATATACAAGTGCTTTGGACCACAAGCATGTTTCAGGAACGAATTGTGCTCGCAATCCAAGGTTTTACTATATTTTGATCACAGGGCAGAGGAGAATCTACTCCTCTGGGCCACTGTAGCCTAAAATATACTCTTTAAGGTCCTCCAACAGAATGCTAAGCATTATTGCCAAGTCTACAAATACCTCCATTATCTAAGTAGCCTCACCTCCTGGGAAATGCTGTCATCCCAGCTCCTCATTGTCCCTGGATTTCCACTGTAAAACCTCCCCCACATTTTCCTTCACCTCCCCTCCTGCTTTGGGGTAATACAGCCACCCCTTCTCCCCAGTTCTTTTTCCCTATGCCAGTTCCAGTATCTCCACCCACAGCGCCATGTTTGCTTTCAACTTCTGCGTTTAAATCCCAGATGGGGCATGTTTACTATGAGATGCTGATTCTATGGGCAAACCCAGAATTCAAGATATGGCACCAAAAGATATTCAAAAACAGAAGAAAGGAGATGCAAGACTTTCTAGATGCTTGTTGAACAGAAGCATGTATCAAAAATCAGTTAAAACAGTAATATTTATTAAATCATACAAATAAGAATGAAAACATTAATACATCCAAGTATCGTCTTCCATTTTAACAGATTTTTGATTCATGGTTCTGTTCAACTAGCACCTAGAAAGTCCCCCATATCCTTTTCTCTTTTTTTGAATATGAAAGAGTGATGTTGCATGCCACATCTCCACATGTCCAATAAGGCTCTTTTTTTTTTTTTGGGGGGGGGGGGTAGGTTTGTATGGTAAGCAAATCTGGCAGTGGTACAGCCGGTAGAGTGTCTGTTGTGAAAGAATGAGGTCATGCATTTGAGTCCAGGGTGCAGTATGCTTAGTGAAAAGTAGAGATAATGCCCAAAGCACCTAATCAAGGTTTTTTGTTTTTTTTTTGCACTGCCTCACATCACCAAAGGGCCGCACAGAATGTCCAATATATGTAATGCTTGAGAGGGCTGTCAGCCTCAGTTTGCACTAGATGTGGTGTGAATTCGCTGCGGATTCCGCACCGCATCAAAATCACAGCCCATTATTGCGAACCGATTGCGGACTGTATGTAACGTTAATGCACTGCGGCTTGCTGAATTGGATGGCATGGGTGTAAACACCCATGTCATCCGATTCTGGTGCAGACAAAAAAAGGGTCCCGCACGAGTTTGGTGCGATTTGAGCCATACAAATCCATGGCTCAAATCGCACCCCAGAGACGCCTAATGTAATTCGTACAGGAATGTGCTGCGATTCCTGTGTGAATTGCATGCAGTGTCTTGCACCGCATCCATGTCAAGCCCAGCTCAGAGACTGCAGACCTAATAGAGGAAATGAGAGTCAGAGAGTGTGGACATGTTACATTTTTGGGTTGGGATACGCTGCAGAAGACAATACAAAGCTGGAAACATGCTATATGAGGCTAGTAGCGATTAATGCAATTACCTAATTAATGTTCCCACTACAGACTGCTGAGGTCTGAGGGCCGCACATCATATATACTAAAGCGGCCACAGGTTGGGCATCAGGGCTCTGTACATACAGACACAAAGTTTGTAGGGAACTATGGATACTTGAAGTGTGTTTTTTTTTTTTCCAAATGTATATTTGTTTAATAACATACTGTAATTTTTTACATTTTTATTTTTTACAGGTCATTGTCATAGAACCGTCATTTGACTGCTATGAACCAATGACGAAAATGGCCGGTGGACAATGTGTGTATATTCCCTTAAGACCTGTAAGTAGCTTTCTTTGTCTAATAGCAGGATAGTTGGCTATCTGAGACATGTTCTGTAAAAGGCTTTAGACAGCCACCACATCCCTATATGCTGATTTCAACAAGCTGCTTTATTCTATTGACTTATATTGTGTCTTTGCCAAGTATATATTGACCTCACAGGCAGAATAAAGCATGTACAGTATAATAACGTGTGTGCTGTGTCTAGCAAGGGGAGCCCCTCTACAAGTTGGGATCAGATTAATTTAACTCTTAAGGTTTAAATGATAAAGATCTCCATTTTCTCATACAAGTCTTTTTTTCTTACTGATCCACAGAAGCCTACAGATGCAGGGCAGCTACATAGTAGTGGGGACTGGAGGCTTGATCCTGCAGAGCTCGAAGCGAAGATCACCAAACGCACCAAGGTTCTTGTGTTAAACACTCCGAATAACCCGCTGGGAAAAGTGAGTATAGAATAGGTTTTTTTTTTCATGAAGCTGATCTTCAGGCAGATGAAAACAGTTATGTACTCCCTTTAAAATAAAAATTTCATACAGCTACCATAAGTACCTGAATCTCTCTTGATATTGGCCTCCTGTCATCCCCCTGAACAGCATCATGTTGGGTATACACTTATATTCTTTTATTCAGCCATCAGAATAAAGGAATCTTCCAACTGTGCTACTGTATTCTGACAGCAGAACTCCTCCGCTGCCATAATACATTGATGAGCACTGCACCTAATTGGCTGCAACGGCTGATGAAATCAAAGTTTTTCCAGCAGTCCAATTTTACAGAAGTTAAAGTAATTGTAACAACTCGTGTTTGTTATTTTAAACCAAAAAAACATGTTATACTTACCTGCTCTGTGTAATGGTTTTGCACAGAGCAGCCCTGATCCTCCTCTTCTCGGGTCCCTCCTCGGCTCTCCTGGCCCCTTGCCTCCTGTTAAGCTCCCCCACAGCAAGCAGCTTGCTATGGAGGGGCAACCAAACCGAGCTCCAGCTCCGTGTACATTCATACACAGAGCCGTGGCCCTGCCCCTTAAGATTGGCTCCCTGAATTTGATTTACAGCAGCGGGAGTCAATGGCGCCGCGCTGTCACCTCAGCCAATCAGGAGGGTGAGTCTCAGGCAGCCGAAAACACTCCGGCAACATCACTGAATAGAGATAGGGCTCAGGTAAGTGTTAGGGGAGCTGCTGCACACAGAAAGCGTTTTATCTTCATGCATAGAATGTCTTAAGAAAAGAAGAAAAAAACTTCTGACCCTACAACCACTTTGGCCCCTTTCACACGGGCACCATCAGTTTAGCCATGGTAAAAATGTATCAGTTCTTAGCCGTTGCTATCTGTCTTCTTGCGTTCCCTTAATATCCGTTTTCATCCGTTTTTTCATCCGTTTTTTTTATCCGTTTTCATCCGTTTACAGCAGTTTGCAATTGCTCCTCCTATCCTACATTGCCATGCGTGAACAATTTGCGGACTACTTTCTATCTCCATCAGAAGTTCCATGGCAGTACCAATATATATAAATAATGCAGTGCAAATTTAAATTTATGAATTAATTTGGGTATTTCATTGTGTTTTGATAGCATAAAAAGACACAAAAGCACATGATATGTTCAAAACAGTTTTTAGCTTTATTATTCTGCATAACCCGTTAAAAAATAAAGGTTTTTTTCACTTTGTTTTTTTATTTGTCAAAGTATGAACTTTTAATTATTTCTTCAAAACGGATGTTAACTAATCGGACGTTGACGGACATTGTCAGTTAATATCCGTTTTGACGGATCTGGACGTAGCCTTGTACGTTACAAAAAACGGACAAAACCTGAAGCGGAGGTTAATGGATGGGCTAGTTCAGCAGCAGAATAAAGTCCATGTTGTGACAGACCTAGCCGGGACAGAGGCTTTTGGAGGGGATTGAATCCTAACCTCTTGCCTACCGATTACGGGCCCTGGCATTTGGGGGAACGGTGCTCTTTGTGAGCTGTATGCTTGGGGACCCATGAGGTGGCTTTACTTTAGATTCAGGTCCATATCCCCCCAAGAGACACAGACTCTGGGGACCCTGTATGTGCCATATTGCAAATAGTGACCGATTCATACTGTTGGGACACATACTGTGAGGAGATGCTGATGTCAATTCCAGCCACCTGTCTATCTGTGTCTGCTATAATGTAAATTAGTCTAGTATGACTTGTCACAGCTTCTAAAGAGTCTTTTCATCCAGTGTGCTAATGAACCCTACAATTGTATTGAGATGTATGATAATGTATATTGTATAGTTGGTGAGCTAGGAGACATGAAGTCTGCCCTAAAGGTCATGTCTCTGAGTCTCCTAGGCTGTCTAAAGGATTAGTTAATTAGTTAATTCTGTTTCTGGTCACAGGTGTATTGTTAGAGTAATATGAGCAGGAGGGGGACCTCCTCTTTAACTGTATATAAAGACTTGTAATTTTGGTTCTAATAAGATTCATTCCTGTTTGAACCTCCAATACAGACCCTCGTCTCGTACTTGGGGGAGAATTATTCGTATGGGTTTCTTGTTCGGCTGATTGAAGCGTTCGGTAGCTGCCTTTGTGTTCAGAAATGGAATGTCTTAAACGACTTTAACCCCTTTCATACTTGGGGTGTCATTACACATGTGTATCAATCTTAAGATTGGAAGAGGATGCCAATAAATCTCTCTTGTATTTACATGAAGCAGAGTTAAAGTGTTACTAAACCCACAACAGTAAAATCAGTCTGTATATGCAGTAAAGCATGCTTGTTATACTCACTGTGGAACCTAAGGGGTTATTCCTGCGCTTTGTGTAAAAGGCTGTTTAATCCTGTCTTTTGCCTTCCTCCACAGCCCTCAATCCATCTCCTGATAGAACAGAGCCTTGGGGTCACATGCTCAGTTTGGTGTGTATTGCTAGAGAGTTTTTTTTTTCTTGAGAGGGTGCATGGGATCAGCACAGGGCCAGTCAGCACTGTCCAGAGGGTAAGGGGTCCTGCAGTCTCATAGGACAATCAAAGTAGAATGAAAAATCCTCCTACAAGCTTTAACCAGACACTGATAGAAGTTCAAAGACAGCTATATACTGCTGATGAGAAAGGGTATTTAGCAGTTTATATTTACTAAAATAATTGCATTTCCATGTTCTGTGTACTGCGGGAGACCAGATGTAAGGGTCCTGGGTTTAGTAACACGTTAATGATCTATCAGTGTTTTGTCCATTATATCTTCCATTGTCCATTTATGAGATTCCAATTACTGCGTTCAGTTTGTGTGTTCAATGTGTGTAGGTGTTCAGTAAGGAGGAACTGGAGGAAATTGCCAACATCTGTGTGAAATATGATATACTGTGCTTCTCTGATGAAGTCTATGAATGGCTGGTCTATGATGGAAAACAGCATATTCGAATTGGTAAGTATCAGGTGCAACTATTGTTATAGTCGATGTTCTTTTTAAATAAAAATAGATATTGTTGGGTACAAGATAAACTTTTCAGAAAATGGTGCCCGATCTTCTACAGTCACAAAACATTTCTTTACTTTGTGTTCTTCCTCATATCTATACAGCTAGCCTACCAGGAATGTGGGAACGTACCATCACCATTGGAAGTGCAGGGAAGACTTTCAGTGCCACAGGATGGAAGGTAACCCATTAGGTTTGAAAGGGAACCATTCACAAATGGGCATTCAGATTATCACGAACCTACATTCTTAAATCAATGCAACCTTACTGCTCAGGGATTAATTCATTTTTGATTATTTGCTTGTATTCTCTCCCTGTCAAATCAGAAGTGTTACGTTGCAAGGCTGTCCTATCTCCTGCTTGAGCATAACACCAATAACAGACACTCCTAAAGCTGAAATATAACAAAGGTGCTGTCAGAACTACGATACCTGAAACTAAAAGCTTTAAAAAAATGTAGCGCCGATCCCTTTAAAGAGGATGTATACCTCCCTGTATACTTTGTACCTATAGGTAAGCCTATAATAAGGCTTGCCTATGGGTACTGTAAATATTTCTTAAACTTGCACCGTTTAGGAGATATTTACTGTATACTGCGCCGATGATGTCATCAGCTCATGCGCTCTGAAGGAACGGCCGCCCGTGTCATTTCTTCAAGAGCGTGTGCTGTGATCGGCGGCTCCCACGTGCAGTGACGTCATGTGACTTTGACCAGTCACACAGCTGAAGTCAGCGGCCCTGGAAGGAAGACGGGCGAAGATGGATGCGGCCTGCAGCGGAGACGATGCGGGCTTCTTTGCAGATAAGTGATACATAACGTGCTAGTAGGTGATGCATACTAGCACATTATGTCTTTAAATTTGCAGGGAAGAAAAAAAATACTGAGTTTAATTCCTCTTTAACCACTTACAGACCTGAAGATTTTCCCCCTTAATGACCAGGCCATTTTTTGCAATACGGCACTGAGTCGCTATAACTGACAATTGCGCAGTCGTGCGACGCTGTACCCAAACAAACTCTCCCCCCCCACAAATAGAGCTTTCTTTTGGTGGTATTTGATCACCTCTGCGTTTTTTTTTTTTTGTTTTTTTGGGGGTTTTTTTGCGCTATAAACAAAGTGACAATTTTTTTTTTTTTTATATTTTTTACTTTGTGCTATAATATCCAAAAAAAAAGTACTTAATCAGTTTAGGATAATATGTAGTCTTCTATTCTGGTAAAAAAAATCGCAATAAACCTATATTGATTGGTTTTCGCAAAAGATATAGCGTCTACAAAATAGGGATATATTTATAGCATTTTTTTTTTTACTAGTAATGACGGTGATCAGCGATTTTTAGCGGGACTGTGACATTGCAGGGGACAGATCGGACACTTTTTTTGGGGGGGGCCACTTTTTTTTTTTTTTTTTTGCTATAAACATGCAAGAATTACTGTATAAATGACACTAGGGGGTGATCGAGGGGTTAAATGTGTTCCCTGGGAGGTGTTTCTAACTGTGGGGGCAATGTACTGACTAGAGGAGAAGAGAGAGCGCTGTTTCTAATGACTAGGAACAGACAATCACTCTACTCCCCTGACAAAATGGGGATCTGTTTGTTTACATTGACAGATCCCCGTTCTGCCTCTCTGTGGAGCGATCGTGGGTGGCCGGCGGACATCGCGGCCACCAGCCTTGCGCATCAGCTCGCCTGCCGTGCAGCACGCCTGCTATAGCTGTTAAAGGGACAAGTGTACAGCTACGGCGGTTTGCAGGAATGAGCCGACCTGCCGCAGTATGATGACTGCGGCTGGTCAGCAAGTGGTTAAGGGACCGCTGATTGTCACAGGTTCTTTTATTCACAGATCAGTACGCAGGCAGCCAAGTACACAACAACAGTCACTGTTTCTGGCTTGCTAAACAGTCTAGGGGTATCTTTTTGATGCTTTATTGATCAATTAAATTACATTTTCTGTCTCTATTCAAAATCAATATTTCCCTAAGGGAGCCCATTGATTTGAATAGAAGTCGGATCAAGATGAGCCGACTTGCGGTACGACTTGTGTGCAGAGAATCTTGAAGGGGAACCCCGCCAAAATTTTGCGTGATGTTCCCCCCCCCCCCCCCAAAGATCCATACCAGACCCTTATCCGAGCACACAGCCCAGCAGGTCAGGAAAAGGGGGGGGCGCAAGCATACCAGGCATCATGCCCTCAACATGGGGGATGGGCCCCCCACCCCAAAGCACCTTCTCCCTATGTTGATGAGGACAAGGGCCTCTTCCCGACAACCCTTGCCCGGTGGCCCCCAGATCCCGGTCCCCACCCTAGGTGAATGAGTATGGGGTACACAGTACCCCTACCCATTCACCTAAAAAAAGTGTCAAAAATAAGCACACTACAGAGGTTTTTATAGTATTTTATTAAGGCAGCTCCGGTTCTTCTCCCTCTTCTGGCGACATCTTCTCCCCTCTGCCGACCCTTCTCCCCTCTGTGCTGTCTTCTCTCTCCGCTACCTTCTTGCTCTTTTGCAGGGTCTTCTCTCTCTGTTTTTCCAATGTTGACTCAATGCGATCTCCCGGTGTAATGCTGGGTCCGCCGTGTGCAATGACTTATTTTGGCATGGGGCGGGGTCATCCAATGACGTAAGTTGGAGGCCACCCCCCAGGGCATGATGGGGAGATCACGTTGAGTCAACATCAGAAGAACAGAGGTAGAAAAACCAGCAAAAGAGCAAGAAGCAAGAAAATAGTGGAGAGTATGGAAGAGCCCCCCCCCCCCGGTTCGGTTTGCACCAGAACATACCAAACAGGCAAAAAATTCAGGAGAACACACGAACACTGTTAAAGTCTATGGGACACGAACATGAAAAATCAAAAGTGCTAATTTTAAAGGCTTATATGCAAGTTATTGTCATAAAAAGTGTTTGGGGACCGGGGTCCTGCCCCAGGGGACATGTATCAATGCAAACATTTTTTTTTAAAACGGCCGTTTTTTCGGGCGCAGTGATTTTAATATTGCTTAAAGTGAAACAATAAAAATGAAATATTCCTTTAAATATCATGCCTGGGGGTGTCTATAGTATGTCTGTAAAGTGGCGCATTTTTCCCATTTTTAGAACAGTACCACAGCAAAATTACATTTCTAAAGGAAAAATTGTCATTGAAAACTGATTGCGGTGTCGGCAATATAGATAAAACCCATTGAAAAAAAGAGCAATGTTGAAGGCATGTGGCCTGGTACAGTTCAGGAGTGTGGGCCCTCTTTTTTCCTGTGGCCTGCCAGGTTGCATGCTTGGATAAGGGTCTGGTATGGAGGGTGGGGGCTGGGACTCGGGGGGCGCCCTTGTTAAAGGGTGCTTCCAGCTTCCGATAAGTCCTCACCTGCAGATCCCAACAACCAACGGGCAAGGGTTATCTGAAGGGGCCCTTGTCCTCATCAACATGGGGACAAGATGCTGTGGGGTGGGCGTGTGGCCTGGTATAGTCCAGGGGGGGGGGGCGCTCGCCCCCCCCCTTTTCCTGACCTGCCAGGCTGTGTGCTTGGATAAGGTTCTGGTATGGATCTTGAGGAGGGGGGGGACCTCACACATAATTTTGGTGGGGTTCCCCTTCAAGAGTCTCAGCACACAAGTCAGATCATCTTGATCTGACTACTGGTGCCACTTCTATTCAAATCAATGGGCTCCCATAGGGAACCATTGATTTTGAATAGAGACAAATAAACACAGCTGAAAGCTTGCGTGGCTAAAGGTGCATTGACACCTCGTTTTTTAATACGCCCCTGGGGCATGAGGCCTAAAACTAAATTTACCCAACCATCCACAATCTATGTGGAAGGGTGCTATACTAGGCAAACGTTGTTGCTTTGCCAGAGGGAGAATGCAAGTAGAGAACAGGATACGTATTGAGGGGAATATCAGCATTATTATAAAAACAATCATAAATTGCTTCTGATTAACTGACATTCTTCAAGAAGATATGGCCCCAGTAAAATGACCATGGCTCTCCTTCTTTTTTTTTGTCTTTTTTATAAAACATGTCACCCTTACCTGCTCTGTGGAAGGGTTTTGCACAGAGCAGCCCCGATCCTCCTCCTCTTGGATGCCCCGGTGGCACTCCTGGCTCCTCTCCTTAATCGATTGCCCCCTCGGAGAGCCACTTTCCCTGGGGGCACCTGTGCTGGTGCACTCCCGAGTTCCGCTATTGCGTCCACTGACACAGACAGCAGGTCTCAGCCCCGGCTCCCGTGTCACTGAATTTGATTGACAGCAGCAGGAGCCATTGGCTCCTGCTGCTATCAGTCTATCCATTGAGGACGGAGACAGCGTCTGGAGCCACTGGTCTCATGCACATCGTTGGAACGGATGGGCTCAGATAAGTAAAGGGGGGGGGGCAGCTGCAGCACAGAAGGTTTTTCACCTTAATGCATACAGGTGAAAAACCTGGAGACTTTAAAACTACTTTAATAACACCATTTTACACTGGCCGGAATGATAAAAAAAAACATATTCTAACAATTAATTCCCAGTAGTCCCAGTTATAATTGGTTTTTTTTTGTTCTGTTTTTTCAGAAACATTAATATGGTCCTAATGTGGAAGGTCTCAGTGTGAACTGATATTTTTTTAAATAAACTTTATTATCAATTCTAAGGCAGCAAATCCATAAAGTAAGGGCGGTAAATTCATGTCAATAAATCAAAATTGTTTCCTTGTTTTTTTTTATTTTGTATTTTTTTTTTTATTGTTAAGGTGAGCTCTTCTCCTATATTTTTGTCTTTATTGATGAAGGGTAAATATTGGCGAATTGTGGGTCATTTAGTCTGTTTCCAGGGTGTTGGGATGCATGTTTTTCCTATGTTCACTAAGTGGATTATAAGGGAGCGGGTTAAGGTGCAAAAAAGCCACTGAGTTATCTCCCAGATCAGCATAATATACCTGTTTAAATATTAAATGTTTTGTTACAGGTTGGCTGGGCTTTTGGGTCTGATCATCTTCTTAAACATCTCAGAACAGTCCATCAGAATTCTGTATATCACTGTGCAACTGGAGCCCAGGTAAGGCAACATGCTAGAGGCCCATTGTCTTGGTATGGATCCCAAGCAGACATATAGCATGATCTCGCATGGGGAAGAGGCTTAACGTGTAACTAAAGGCAAAACTTAAAAAAAAAGTTTTGAATAGAGTGGAGAGGGATTTGAACCCCTGTCAGGTTTTCATTGTTGCCTGTGTCCCTCTTGGGGAGATTCACCCTCTCTATTTGTCCTTTTTTACCAGTATCCTCCCAAGTGAAAGTAAAAGAAAATCCCCAAATTTTGGGTTGTCCCCCAGAACAGTAATAGAGGGGAAATCTTCCAATGGGGACACTAGTTCTGGTGATACACCAGGATTAATTCACTTTGGAGGGATTTTCTCTCACTTTCTGTTCTGGCTATGGGACACGAAGTGAAGGGAAATCTCCCCTATCGGACCCTGATGCCAAAAAAAACAAATTACAGGGTTTTAACTCCACCTAACTCTATCCAAAATGGTGGGGAGAAAAAGTTTTGGCTTTTGTTGCTCTTTAACCATTTGAAGTTTTAAAAATAGAAAACTTTTACCCATCAGCTTAACTTGCTTTAGTTTAATGGCTGTGGAGACATAGAATACAGGTACTTACTGATGGTGGGGGCATTGCCCCATAGTTGCTAGTTTTGGATCGGAAACTAAAGGCTAAATTGAAACTTGATTCCTTCAGCCACTCTCTGAGATACCCTGTATTCTATAAGCGGCTTACAAAAATTACTCTTGCATGTACAGTACTTTTATTTCCCTGCTGGACAATAGTAGTCAAATTCTAGTAAGAGATTGAAAAAATAATGGAGCATTGAGCTGTTGCTTAAAATATTCTCCTTGACTAATCACGATCCATTGTTTGCCTTCCAGGAGGCCGTAGCTCAGGGATTTCAGAAAGAACTGGAAAGACTGGGACAACCGGACTCTTACTTTATACAATTGCGTAATGAGCTGCAGAAGAAGCGAGACCGACTATACCGCTGCCTTACAGAGGTGGGGATGAAACCTGTCATGTCCCAAGGTTCTTACTTCATAATTGCTGACATCTCCCGCTTCAGTAAGTCTGCCTGTACACTATATTTAATAATATTTTACTGTAGCCAGTGTTCTGCTAGGATTTAATTGGAGCAAACAATATGTATATTATTCCTCAATTAGCACCAATGTTGGCCTATTGTGTGCAGTCCTTTAGTTGGCCATTGGGCTGCCTGTTGAGTCTCTTGGATAGACAGCCCAAGGAACAACTAAAGGAGCTTGCCTGGCAGGCTGATGGGACTGCTGTTACATAGTAGGTGAGGTTGAAAAAAGACACAAGTCCATCAAGTCCAACCTATGTGTATGATTATATGTCAGTATTACATTATATATCCCTGTATGTTGTGGTCGTTCGGGTGCTTATCTAATAGTTTCTTGAAACTATTGATGCTCCCCGCTGAGACCACCGCCTGTGGAAGGGAATTCAACATCCTTGCCGCTCTTACAGTAAAGAACCCTCTACATAGTTTAAGGTTAAACCTCTTTTCTTTGAATTTTAATGAGTGGCCACAAGTCTTGTTAAACTTCTGTAGCAGACCCCCGAAGGAGCTGCTTTTGATTATTGGTTCAATCCGTTGCTCTGCCTCTCAGCCCCAGAGAACTGTCCCAGCCCCTCTGGCACACCTAGCAAGGTGGTAAATAGAATAACCTGATAATAATACACAACACAGTGCTGTACTTCAAGTTTACTTGGAGTAGAATAAAGCTTAGATTAACATTGGTCAGCCAAGGCCTGTGTAAAAAACCAGGACTTGGTTGAAACAGTAAGAAAAAAAAAACCCAGTCGGTAACACTATGCAACAAATAAAAGGGTAAATAGCAATATACACAGGTTAAGTAGGTTCCCCTAAGGGCCCTTTCACACTGGGGCGGTTTGCAGGTGCCATTGCGCTAATAATAGCACCTGCAAACCGACCCGAAAGTGCCGCTGCTGTGTCTCCAGTGTGAAAGCCCCGAGGGCTTTCACACCGGAGCGGTGCGCTAGCAGGACGGGAAACAAAGTCCTGCTAGCAGCATCTTCGGAGTGGTGAAGGAGCGGAGTGTATACCGCTCCTTCACCGCTCCTGCCCATTGAAATCAGTGGGACAGCGCGGCTATACCGCCAGCAAAGCGCCTCTGCAGAGGCGCTTTGCGCTGGTTTTTAACCCTTTCTCGGCTGCTAGTGGGGGGTAAAACCGCTAAACAATCTGCTAAGCAATGGCTTAGCGTTGTCAGAATGACATGTTTTTAGTACTAAAATCCATATACCACCAACGATTGTGCTTGATTGCGATTGCCATTGCTATAATGTACTGGGGACCATGATAAATGGCCCTATACAGAACAGAGTTTTGCGGTTCAGTGAGCCTCAAAGGGCAGCAGATGAGAGGTTCGCTCTGGTTGTTTTGATTGCAGCACAATACAGATAATTATGGGTTTCAGACATGTTCTTGCAGCCTCTATTTTCAAAATACAGAATTAAACCTGGCTTTAAAAAAAAAAGAAAAATGGCCCCCGAAGCATTGTCATAATGTACTAGTGTGCATAGCACATTGTTGCAGATTTGCCTGCCAAGCGCTCCCCTCCAGTGCTGCAGAATCAGCGTTCTTGCATGTCACGGGTGCTTCAATCTTCTCCCGGTCCTCCTTCCGGGTTTGGGCTCACTTGACTGGCTGAGTCTCGTTGATGTCACTCATGCTCGTGCACACAGGAGTCACATCATCATGGCAGAGAGTGGTGCCATACATTTACACTGAGCTCAGTGTACAATAACCCTGACGGTCCGGGAGAAGGGTTTATGACAGCAACCAATAGTTTCTTCTGTCATAAAAATTCTACCTGTCAATTTTTTTGGGGAGTTTACGGTAATTTCTCGTTTAAAACACATCAAAACCTGAGAACACAATTTTTATATGTTGCAGCTCACTGGTTTTCTTTTTTCAGGTTTTTATTAGATTATTTTAAGCTGTTGATGCTGGCAGTAATACACTTCTCGTCCTATAGAAAATACATTCATTTTACTGTATTAATGGACGAGTAGCATTGATACCCTAGGACAGGAAGTGTTAGAGCTACAGAACAACGCCCCTCTCCTCTTCTGCATAACATGGGGAGAGTTGTTCTGTAGTTCAGTGAAAACTGAACTAATAACTGATAACAGTTCAGCAGAACCAGAGAGCACAGGAAGTTTTCAACTCATAAGAGTTGTGGCAGGAATAACTCCCCCCCCCCCCCCCTCTCACTGAACATGTACACTGATCAGTCATAACTTTAAGCCCACCCACCTAATATTGAGTAGGTCCCCCTTTTTCTGCCAAAACAGCCCTGACTCGTTGATGCCTGGATGCCACTAGACCTCTGAAGGTATGTTGTGGTATCTGGCTCCAAGCCTTCAGTAGCAGATCCTTTTAGGTCCTGTTTAGGTCTTACAAGGTCGGGCCTCCATGGATCAGATTTGCTTTTTCAGCACATCCCACAGATGCTCCGTTGAATTGAGATCTGGGAGAATTTGGTGGCCAAGTCAACACCTCAAAGGCATTGTTTTTTTCCACGGACCATTCTTGAACCATTTTTGTAGTGTGTTGCGGAGCATTATCCTATGGAAAGAGGCCGCTATCATCCAGGAATACTATTTCCATGAAGGTGGTGCACTTGGTTAACAACAATGTTTAGGTAGGTGGTACATGCCAAGTAACATCCACATGGATGACAGGACCCAAGGTTTCCAAGCAGAACATTGCCAAAGCGTCACACTGCCTCCACTGGCTTGCCTTCTTTCCATACTGCATCTTGATGCCATCTCTTCCCCAGGTAAGTGATGCACATAAACACCACCATCCATATGATGTAAAAGAAAACATGTCTTGTCACACCAGGCCACCTTCTTCCATTGCTCTGTGGTCCAGTTCTGATGCTCATATGCCCATTGTACGTGCTTTTGGCTGTGGATACAGATCATCATGGGCACCCTGACTGGTCTGTAGCTAGACAGCCGCAATAAACTTTTTTTTTTTTTTGCTTTCAATATATCAACTTCAGGGACATCATGTTTACTTGCTGCCTAATATATCCCACCGACCTTCAGATTCCATTGTAACGAGATAATCAATGTATTAACTTAACCTGTCAGTGGTCATAAAGGTATGGCTGATCAATGTACAATGTTGTATAACAAAACCCTTCCAATGGTGCTTTTAACAGACTAAAAAAGAGCAAATAAAAAAAATAATTTGTATGGTGTACATACACTTTAACTGTGATAGAGATACTAATGTCACCTTCTAGTTGGAGGATGAGGACTATAGCACTTTTTTTTTTTTGGATGGGGTTTTTTAAATGTCATTAATGATGGTGTTGAATTAGTTTTTTTTTTTCTCTGCAGAAGCTGAGGTTCCTCGTCCCTCTGACAACACTTTACCTTATGATAACTACTTTGTGAGGTGGATGATGAAAAATAAAGTAAGCATTCTGTAAACTTTACATTTTCTAATGGTGGTCTCCAGAACTTTCACCGACCATAAAATTGGTGGTTCTGGATCTAAAGGAGTATAATCTAAAAAAAAAAAAACCCACATCCAAATGTTGGTACTATCTGGATTCACAACGAAGCTGCAGAACAGATCCCATCTATCTACTCTTCTCAGTCACAGGCATGACTCCTAGAGGCAGAGGCATGATGGGATTGGTAGTTTCACCACTGCTGGAGGGCCGAGGTTGCCTACCCTTGACATAGGGGGTTATGGGGTCCCTATGTGATGGCAATAAAGTTATGTGAAGAAAGTAGAATTTTTTTTTTTTTAAGTGATAAAAATTTCCCCTGCCCTTACTTACACATTCACACCCATACAAATCCATGCGTTTGGTGCGGCTATGTATGAAAGTGATGATTGCCCTACACATTATATATCGTCTCGCACCGGAGTCCGAGCAAAAATTCTAGGGCCATAATGTATGGTTAACTCAACAGTGATCACCTGAAAGCGCGGAGGCGTCGGCTGTAAAGCGCTGCTAGTTTTAGCGGCGCTTTATTGTCATTTTAGAGGCGCTTTTCAGCCACTAGTGGCACGCTTTTAACCCCTGCTAGCGCCTGAATAAAGGGTTAAAATCGCCCGCAAAGTGATGCTGCCAAGGTGCTTTGCAGGCGCTTCAGCGGCACTGCCCATTGATTTCAATGGGCAGGGGCGCTTTAGGAGCGGTGTATACACAAAGAAGCGCCTCAAAGAAGCTGCTTGCAGGACTTTTTTGGACGTCCAGCCAACGTAGCTGCCCAGTGTGAAAGCGCTTGGACTCTCACACTTTTTACAGGCATTTTACAGGCACTATTTTTAGCACTAAAGTGCCTGAAAAACGCCTCTAGTGTGAAAGGAGTCTCAAAGTGTAGCATCCTCTAGTGAGTGCTAGAAGTGAGGATTTTTGACAGAGTAGGTAAATTTTAGGCAGGCCTAGCACAAGCTAGGCCTTTTTGTTTTCATTCTGGGCTGGGAGTGGCTCAGGGAGAGAGTTGGGTGACTGACAGGTGGCATCACCAGCACCTCCCTCTTTCTTCTAGAAGGTCCTGGGAGGAGAGGTGGAACAGCCTGAGGTATCTGGGGAGCATTGACCAATCCCCAACCTGGATTGGCAGGGGGCAGGCTTCCTTAAATACCTGTGGTCAGCCCAGCTGGGGAGGAGTTGTCAGGTGGAAGAGCTGGAGTGAGAGGGTGCGGAGGTTGTCAGGCCCACAGTCTGGGGGGGTGACCCTGGGCAGGGGCTCGGGCACGGGGGCATTCGGGAGGAGTGACGAGATCCCGGATTTGGAGGCACATGTGGTGTTGCTTCAAAGGACGCAATTATAAGGCTTGACACGTTGGGTATATAATTGGTGCAACCTCATCATTATATTTCACCTGACAATTGGGTAATATATTGCGTTTGTGTCCATTAAAATTAACTTTAGTGTGTTTTTATTTTATTTTTTTTATGAAAATTTGTGTTTAATAAACCTTTGCATTTTGTATTGTGTGACATAAAAAATGGAAACTACCACCATTTTATTTTCCAAAGTCTCTGCTTTCATTTAAAGCAGAACTCCGGGGTTTTCCAAAAAAATCCCCCATTAGTACACCCCCCAAACAAAACACTAAACAGTTATTACATTTGTGAAATTTCTTACCATTTAAGAGAAGTGTCTGATTTAATTGTCAGGAATTCTTTGTGATTCAAAAAATGCTTCATCTTTTCTGGCAGGGAGGATCTCTTAGAACAGTAATGGAACATATCCTCTTCTCTCTCTAACTGTAATCAGACTACATTTCCCATGAATCCTTGAGATGGGAGTGAATGTGGGAGGGTACACTAGGCTTGAACATGTAAATGTGTACTCGCCCACTTCAACATAAATCGCACCCCTCATTCTGCAGCCAGCAAGCCATACATAACACATGGTACCATAGGTTACTGCATTATAAATGCAAAGCATTTTATTATAAATGCATATTAATATAATGCATTTAATAAATACATTTAAATTAAATAAATGCATTTGTTATAAATGCAAACAAGTGAAGCTTATCAGTGACCACCATGTCGGGGACCTGCATGTGAGGGACCACCAGTGCCGAATGTCGGGGACCACCATGTCAGTGCCGCTTGTCAGGGACCACCAGTGCCGAATGTTGGGGACCACCATGTCAGGGACCACCAGTGCCGAATGTTGGGGACCACCATGTCGGAGACCACCAGTGCCAAATGTTAGGGACCACCATGTCTGGGACCACCAGTGCCGAATGTCAGGGACCAACATGTCGGACCACCAGTGTCGAATGTCAGGGACCACCGGTGCTGCTTTTTAGGGATCACCAGTCGGGGACCACCTTTGTCAGGGACCACCAGTGCCGCTTGACAGGGACCACTATGTCGGGGACCACCAGTGCCGAATGTCAGGGGCCATCAGTCAAGGACCACCAGTGCTGCTTGTCAGGGACCACCATGTCAGGGACCACCAGTGCCGCATGTCAGGGACCACCATGTCATGGACCACCAGTGCCGCATGTCAGGGACCACCATATCATGGACCACCAGTGCCGCTTGTCAGGGACCACCAGTGCCACTTGTCAGGGACCACCAGTGCTACTTGTCAGGGACCACCAGTGCCTAATGTCAGGGACCACCAGTGTCTCTTGTCAGGGACCACCATGTCAGGGACCACCAGTGCCGCATGTCAGGAACCACCATGTCAGGGACCACCAGTGCCGCACGTCGGGGACCACCATGTCATGGACCACCAGTGCCGCTTGTCAGGGACCACCATGCCAAGGACCACCAGTGCTCGCTTGTCAGGGACCTCCAGTGCTCGCTTGTCAGGGACCTCGAGTGCCGCTTGTCAGGGACCTCCAGTGCTGCATGTCAGGGACCTCCAGTGCTGCATGTCAGGGACCTCCAGTGCCGCATGTCAGGGACCACCAGTGCCGCATGTAAGGGACCACCTTTTTCAGGGACCACCAGTGCCGCTTGTCAGGGACCACCACCAGTGCCACATGTCAGGGACCACCATGTCAGGGACCACCAGTGCAGATTATCAGTGCGGTGACACCAGTGCCTTATCAGTGCAGAGCGGGGATAGTTATGAATAATCGAGACAGAGCGGATCTCGGGCTGACAGATCTGTATGTGAAAACATCGCTCGTGGTACAGGCCCCGCCTCCCTGCACCGGTATTGTGATAGACAGTGCAGAGCGCACTGTTCCAATGTACAGGGAGGCGGGGCTGTACGACGAGCAGTGTTCTCACATACAGACCTATCAGCCCGAGATCCGCTTTGTCCCGTGATCTGTAACTATCCCCACACTAGAGGGAGATGGCGGGAGGCGGAGAGGACGGGGGGCGTGCTGGCAGGGAGGAGCGTGAGGGAGCAGAGGAGGAGGACATCACCTCTATGGGGGGCACAGACCAGGGGCTGTGAGACTCCCTCCGCCCACTACAGCGAGCCAGGCAGAAATAGAACTCCCTGCTCGCTTTCAAAGCACTACAAGGGGGTGTGTCAGACCGCTGGCTGAGGTTACTTGAGGGATAGCAGCCAGTGGTCTTGCAAACAGGAAATCACCAGGCAATAACTGTTTTTCAGCAAGTTCAGTAGGCTATTGCAGAGGAACTACAGAGCTCAGAAGAACATTGCTGACATAGTTGGTGAAGGTAGGAGATCAGCAACGAGAACATGGGGAAAAGTTTTTGCCCGGAGTTCTGCTTTAATTTATGTGGGGGGGGGGGGGTTAAACTAATCTTCAGGCCTAAAATGTGCATATAATATGTGTACGCAAAAAACTGTTCTGGCAGCAGGAGGGTTTAGGTAATAGATCAGCATATGAAAGGCAAGTGACTAACAGGGCACAGGACAACACCCCAATAGCAGCTGGTATTAATGAATGTATTGTATTCAATAATATTTATTCTCTATTTCCTTTGCAGCAACTATCAGCGATCCCTGTGTCTGCTTTTTACAGTGCACCACACAAGACAAAGTTTGAAAATTACATCAGGTTTTGCTTTGTAAAGGTAAGTAGGTATGAGAGACTTCAGGAGTGTGCATCGGTGCTTTTGTTACAGGCCTTCAGATTCCAGCTGCCATATGTCTACATCAGTGTTTCTCAACTCCAGTCCTCAAGGCGCACCAACAGGTCATGTTTTCAGGATTTCCACTATTTTGCACAGGTGATTTGATCAGTTTTCACTGCCTTAGTAATTACCACAGCCGTTTCATCTGAGGGAAATCATGAAAACATGACCTGTTGGTGCGCCTTGAGGACTGGAGTTGAGAAACACTGGTCTACATAGTTAGTCTGGTTAAAAAAAGACACAAGTTTATCTAGATCAGTGGCTCTCAACCTGGGGGTCGGATGATGATTTGCCAGGGGCAGGACCATCTGTAATATTGGTTGGACCCTGGGCAAAAATTTTCTTGGGGCCCCCCATGCAGTTTTGCTCTTCACCTGCTCTGAGACATACAATAAATAGCAGCTAGACTCAAAACCAGTTTACTAAATCAGATTAGACAGTGATTGCGATTGGTTGCCAGAGGTTACAGTGTATCATTACCGCTCACTGACTGGTTACAGCAAACATTTCGGCTCACTGATTAGTTCCTGGAGGTTACAGCACATGATTTCTGCTTGTTGATTGGCTGCTAGAGATTACTGTACATCAATACTGCTCACTGATTGGTTACTGCACATCATTACTGCTTACTGATTGGTTGCTAGAGGTTACAGCACATCATCTCCTCACTGGCTGCACACCATGGACTGGACCTTGCTCACCTGTGCACCCCAAACTGTAATTCCTGCTTTGCCCACCTCTGCACACCACACACTACCCTCACCCCCACTAATTTTGCTTACCTTTGCAGAACAGGCTGATGGTAGGCTTAATGACCACAGTTGTAGGCAGGACTTTCAAGCATGCCCCTTTATCTCCCCAGTGGGTAGCATTCAGTATAGGTGATGGTGGATATGACCTCCAAGGGGGCATGATATACATATGAATACCACCTCTGTTTACATAGAATGCTGCTGGTCTGCCACTATTTACATATCAATGCCGGTATTTACATGTAAACACAGGGTCTGCGGGTGAGTCATCTGTACACAACAACAAGACAGAGCTGGGCAGCATTAATAACAGAACTTCACACTGAGATATTAGGACATAGCATGAGACTAAAACCTCAAGGGACGAGGGAATTTAAACTGGGAAAGTTGGCAAGTATGAGGCAGCTGCTTTGAGCCCCACAACAATGACAGGGCCAAGGGCAGCTGCCCCTTTTTCCCTGCCTTAAAGACGGCTCTGGGTGGGTAGGAAAACACCAAGAAAGGGTTTGGGGAGAAGTGCAGTGGGTGGGGGGAACACTGAAATAGGGTTCAACAAGAGTGGGGGGAGAAGAGGAGGTAGTTGGGGGAACACAGATAAGGGGTTCAGAAAGGGGGGGAGGTGAAGCCTGGGTGGGTACGGCAACACCAAAAAGGGGTTGGGGGGGGGGGAGTAGGGATGTGTCTCTTTTCATCTCATAGGACCTACTAGTCTACTAAATTTTCCCTTTTACATCCAGACTTGACCAACGAAGGGGCAGGAACTAAGACGCTGCCATACCAAGGTCTCTGGTGCCAAACCTGGGATGGTGCCAATGACTGTGCAGGGGTAGAGAGGGAGCTGGTTGTGAGATTTGAAGATGAGAGGAAATGGGAGAAATGAATACGCAAGCGTAAAATTGCGCACATGTTTTAAAACATCTCTGTCCTACTTCTGTAGTGTCAAATTTGACACTGGACAGAAACCCTTTAGACTTGGTGTTTTGAGCGGGGGCGCCAGAAGATTAATTTCCAGACCAATAAGGCCCCTCCTAAAAGATCATTTAAAGGACTGAGTTAAGCATAGCTCATGTAGTGTGTGTCGAAAATGAAAACTCATCTCCCTGTCGGGGAATCGAACCTCGGTCTCCCGCGTGACAGGCAGGGATACTCGCCACTAAACTAACGAGGACCACATGATGGACTGTCACTGTCGCCGTCTTCCTGCAGTAGAGCATATGGCTGTGGCTCTTCTCTTCCTTATAGAGAGATCTAGGGTGTATTAAAATCCCTTGGTATAGAGTAGACAGCTACCATATCTGATATGGCCCTGTTTTTTATATGCCTTTGCAAACACCTCCAGTGGTGGTGCAATGGATAAAGCACCTGATGTGTTATCGTGAGGTTGTGAGTTCAAATCCCTGCTGTGGCATGCTGAATTTCAGGTGGGGGGAGAAGGTATTGACTTGATTGGGTGCCAAGAATTGCCTATCTAGCCCAGTGTGGGCCAGATAAAATGGGTGGTATGAGTTGGGTAAGGGGAGGTGAAGTATAGATGGGGGAAGTGACTGATAAAAAGAGGAGATGGTGTCAGGATTGTTGGGGAGCCTTGAAAAGGGGGAGAACAGCGGAGGGATAGGGAAGCAATAACATCATGGATGAGTATGGGAACACCAAAAAGGGGAGGAGGGAGGGTAAAGTGGTTGTGGGAACACTGAAAAAGGATAAGTACATGCACCCCGAGAGAATTTGGGAGTAGGGAGGTGCTTTGGAAAACACCAAAACAGCATGAGAGAGATGAGGTCGATGTTGGACCATGTGTAGGTGGGAGAAGTGTATAGGGGAACACCAAAACAGGGTTCACTAGAGGGGGGTGTCAGTAGAGGAGGTTGATGTTGCACCACAGGAAGTGCAGGAGGAAGAAGTGTATAGGTGAACACCAAAACAGGGTTCAGAAAAGGGCTCTGGTGTGTAGGCTTATTTAGTAGTAACCCTTTTCACAAAAAAAAGTACCCCCTTCTTATCCCCCCCCCCCCCCAATAGCCACACTTCTATGGAACCCACTTTAGGCATGCACCCTTGTTCAGCAGCTCTATGTTACTATGCTTCACATGCCAACCTCCTCCCTTTTTCTATGGGGCACCCCAACCTTGCCTGTGCCAAACCCTCCATGCTTGGTGAACCGTGTTTTCTATTTGACCCCCCTCCACTCAAGCCCTGCCCTACTAATTCGGCTTCCTCCAGCTATACACGCCCAGTGCCTCTTGGCCCCGACAACCCACTCCACCCCTTAAGGCAGTGGTTCTCAACCTGGGGGTCGGGACCCCCTCGGGTCGAATGACGATTTGCCAGGGGTCACCAAATCCTGAGCTGTTCCTGAAGCTCTCCCAGCTTCTTCGCGGCCGTCCAGCAGGGCTGTCCCTGGAGCCTATGGCCGCCAAGCCGGGCTGTTCCTGGAGCCCGCGGCCGCCCACTCAGCCTCTTCGCAGCCACACATTCAGTTCACAGCATGGGTGGGGGGCAGAGACTAGAGGTCAGCTGACTGGTGAGAAAAGAAAAAGGGAGAGAAAGAATGAGAAAGAACAAGAAAGACAGCTAAAGAGAGGGATGGGGAAAAATCCCCAAGAAATTAGGATAGAAAGAGATAAAAGGGAAAGAAAGGACAACAAAAAGGGAGTGGTACATCCTAAAATGTACCATAAGGGGTTTTAATCCAATAGGAGTGGAAGGGACTCATGGAGGGCTAAATGTCCAGGGGTTAGGGGCGCTAATTACTTGTCTTGCCTTGGGTGCCCACAACCCAAGGCAAGGTAATTTTACTGTTAGGGGTCCCCACAACTTGGGGAAATTTTATCAAGGGGCCACAGCACTAGAAGGGCTGAGAACCACCGCCTTAAGGGATACTTTCCTCCCTCTGGGTCTCCTTTGATCGCCACACATACCAGCCAAGCTCCCTTGCTCATTTTTTTTTTTTTTTTTTTTTGAGCCTGCACTCTAGGGAATCCGAAATACATTCTCCTCTCACATTACATTCTCCTCTCACATTGTTAGCACACACAGGTCCAGGGATTCAAACTAGTGAGTTTTCACTTACAAGCCTGGTGCTCTTCCACTTGCGCCACTGTCTGAGGAGCTTGTGATAGTTCTGAAAAGAAGCTTCATAAGCTGAATTTGAAGTTGGGGAAAGGTATTGAATTGCTTGGGCTCAGTAATATGGGAGGATTGGGTGCAATCTAATCCCGATTCTAATCGCCCTTCTGTAGTGTCAAATTTGACACTGGACAGAAACCCTTTAGACTTGGTGTTTTGAGCAGGGTCGCCAGAAGATTAATTTCCAGACCAATAAGGCCCCTCCTAAAAGACCATTTGAAGGACTTGAGTTAAGCATAGCTCGTGTCGAAAATGAAAACTCATCTCCCTGTTGAGGAATCGAACCCCGGTCTCCCGCGTGACAGGAAAGGATACCCACCACTATACTAATGAAGACCACATGATGGACAGACCACTGTCGCCGTCTTCTTGCAGTAGAGCATATGGCGGTGGCTCTTCTCTTCATTATGGAGAGATCTAGGGTGTATTGGTATCCCTTGGTATAGAGTAGACAGTTACCATGTCTGATATGGCCCTGTTTTTTATAGGCCTTTGCAAGCACCTCCAGTGGTGGTACAATGGGTAAAGCACCTGATGTGTTATTGTGAGGTTGTGAGATCAAATCCCTGCTGTGGTATGCTGAATTTCAGGTGGGGGGAGAAGGTATTGACTTGATTGGGTGCCAAGGATCGCCTATCTAGCCCAGTGTGGGCCGGATAAAATGGGTGGTATGAGCTGGGGAGAGTGGAGTCTAGATGGGAGAAGTGACTGATTAAAAATGGGAGATGGCGTCAGAATTGATGGGCAGCCTTGAAAAGGGGGTGAACAGGGTAGGGATTGGGAAGAAGAAACATCGTGGGTGTGGGAGCACCAAAAAGCGGAGGAAGAAGGGCAAATTGGTTGTGGGAACACAAAAAAAGGATAAGTACGTGCACTCTGAGAGAAAGAAATTGGGAGAAGGGAGGTGTGTTGGAAAACACCAAAACAAGGTTCAGGAGAAGATGGGCAGAAGAGGAGGTTGGTGTTGGACCATGGGTAGGGAGGAGAAGTGTATAGGGGAACACCAAAAGAGGGTTCAGGAAAAAGGGGGTGGGGGGGGGGTCAGATGAGGAGGTTGATGTTTGGACCATGGGTAGGGGATAGAAGTGTATAGGAGAACACCAAAACAGGGTTCACTGGGGGGGGGGTCAGAAGAGGACGTTGGTGTTGCACCACAGGAAGGGTAGGGGGAAGAAGTGTATAGGGGAATACATAAACAGGGTTCAGAAGAGGAGGTTGGTGTTGGTTACTCGGTTCAGAAAAGTGGTCTGGTGAGTAGGGGTTTAGTAGACTTATTATTTAGTAGTACCTACCATGTCATGCGTTAACATTCCCATGCTTCTTTACAGGCTGCCAGTTTAACGTTACACTGGAGGTCTTGTGCTAGAATTATTGCTGGATTATTAGTGCCCTTGGTCTGACGTTTGCGGTGATACCTCAAATGTGTGGTGCGATTACTGTTAACATATGCGTGCTGGACCTACGTATGTGTTTGCATGACAATGTTTTGTTTAAATTAGATACGCTGTTTCTTTGTTTTTATTTATGTAATTTGAATCAACTTTTTTGCTATCACAAGGGATGAACAGCAAAACTGGAGGTAGGTGGGCGAGCACTTAAAAGGGCTTCAGGAAGGGTGGGGGGGTGGAGCATAGGTGGGTACAGGGCCGTCTTTAATGATTGGACCCTGGGCAAAAATTTTCTTGGGGGCCCCCCCATGCAGTTTTTTGCTCTCCACCTGCTCTGAGACATACAATAAATAGCAGCTAGACTCAAAATCGGTTTACTGAATCAGATTAGACAGTGATTGCGATTGGTTGCCAGAGGTTACAGTGTATCATTACCGCTCACTGACTGGTTGCTAGAGGTTACGGCACACATTTCAGCTCACTAATTAGTTGCTAGAGGTTACAGCACATGATTTCTGCTTGATTGGTTGCTAGAGATTACTGTACGTCAATACTGTTCACTGATTGGTTACTGCACATCATCACTGCTTACTGATTGGTTGCTAGAGGTTACAGCACATCATCTCCTCACTGGCTGCACACCATGGACTGGACTTTGCTCACCTGTGCACTCCAAACTGTAATTCCTTCTCTGCCTACTCCTGCACACCTCACACACACTACCCTCGCCCCACTAATTTGCTTACCTTTGGAGAACAGGCTGATAGTAGGCTTTATGACCACAGTTGTAGGCAGGACTTTCAGGCATGCCCCTTTATCACCCCTGTGGGTAGCATTCAGTATAGGTGATGGTGGATATGACCTCAGGGGGGCATGATATACATATGAATACCACCTCTATTTACATAGAATGCTGCCGGTCTGCCACTATTTGCCGCTGCTATTTACACATCATTGCCGGTATTTACATGTAAACACAGGGTCTGCAGGTGAGTCATCTGTACACAACAACAAGACAGAGCTGGGCAGCATTAATAACAGAACTTCACACTGAGATATTAGGACATAGCATGAGACTAAAACCTCAAGGGACGAGGGAATTTAAACTGGGAAAGTTGGCAAGTATGAGGCAGCTCTTTTGGGCCCCACAACAATGACAGGGCCCAGGGCAGCTGCCCCTTTTGCCTTGCCTTAAAGATGGCCCTGGCCAGGGGTCACGGAATGCTGGGCTGTCCCTGATGCCCGCGCTGCTCTCCCAGCCTTTTTGCAGGCTCCCAGCTTGGCTGTTCCTGGAGCCCACGGCCACCCACTCAGCCTTTTCGCAGCCGCACATTTAGTTCACGGCATGGCTGGGGGGCAGAGACTAGAGGTCAGCTGACTAGGGAGGAATGTGAAGTGGGAAGGGCTGGAGGAGACCCCATCTCCTGATTTCGGCATAGGTGTCACTGCTTTGAGACACCACAGAGCTGGAGTCAGTGAAGCCGGAGACACAGTGAGTAACACTACATACCTGTGATTTATAGTTGCCAATAAAAGTCCCCACTACAGTTCTTAGATCAGCAGATGACCTTGATCAAGAGCACCTAAGTTGGCTGATCAGAACTGCCACTCATTCCACCCCCCACTAGCACTGCTCCTCACCCCAACTACCCGCCAGCATTGCCATTCATCCCAACTACCCGCCAGCATTGCCACTCATCCCAACTACCTGCCAGCATTGCCACTCATCCCAACTACCCGCCAGAATTGCCACTCATCCCAACTACCCGCCGGCATTGCCACTCATCCCAACTACCCGCCAGCATTGCCACTCATCCCAACTACCTGCCAGCATTGCCACTCATCCCAACTACCCGCCGGCATTGCCACTCATCCCAACTACCCGCCGGCATTGCCACTCATCCCAACTACCCGCCAGCATTGCCACTCATCCCAACTACCCGCCAGCATTGCCACTCATCCCAACTACCCGCCGGCATTGCCACTCATCCCAACTACCCGCCGGCACTGCCACTCATCCCAACTACCCGCCAGAACTGCCACTCATCCCAATTACCCGTCAGCACTGCCACTGATCCCATTCCCCCCCCCCCCACCGCCACCAAGGAGTAAGAGAAGGAAGAAAAGGGAGAGGAAAAGAGGGGGAGGAACAAAGAAAAAGGGGGAGAGAGGATAAGAAAAAAAGAACAAGAAATATAGGTAGAGAGGGTTGGGGAAAAAACAAGAAATTAGCATAGAGAGAGATAAAAGGGAAAGAAAGCAGAAAAAAAGAGTGGTACATCCTAAAATGTACCATAAGGGGTTTTAATACTGTACGAGTGGAAGGGACTCAGAGTGCTAAATGTCCGAGGGTTAGGGTTGCAGATGAATAATTTTACTGTTAGGGGTCCCCACAACTTGGGAAATTTTATCAAGGGGTCACGGCACTAGAAGGCTGAGAACTACTGGTCTAGAGCAGGTTGTAAAATGAATCTTCTGAGTTCTTTTGGCAACAGCATCACATATACAGTAGCTTAGCTGGCCATAAACTGATCAAAATAAAACCAGTTCAGTAGGGACCTGCCGAATTTTATTCAGTGTGTGGCTGTCACCACTCAACAGAAGTTGATCATTTAATCGCTTTTTGTTAAAGGGACATGTTGGAAAATTTTCCCTTTTTATCTGCTGGGTTTATTCTGACAGCAGTGGGTGTTGCTGTCAGAATACACTGTCTAAGTCGAGGACCGTGCCTTGATCCACCTCCTTTGTGTGGATGGAGGAAAATGGCTGAACAAAAGAAAACAAAGGCTAATCATGCATGGTAGTAACCCTTTTCACAAAAAAGTACCCCCTTCTTATTCCGCCCCCCCCCCCCCCCAATAGCTTTCCCTTCTCTCTTTGCCACACTTCTATGGAACCAACCTTAGGCATGCACCCCTTTTCAGCAGCTCCATGTTACTATGCTTCACATGCCAACCTCCTCCCTTTTTCTATGGGGCACCCCAACCTTGCCTGTGCCAAACCCTCCATGCTTGCTGAACCCTGTTTCCTATTCGACCCCCCTCCACTCAAGCCCTGCCCTACTAATTCCGCTTCCTCCAGCTATACACGCCCAGTGCCTCTTGGCCCCGACAACCCACTCCACCCCTTAAGGCAGTGGTCCTCAACCTGGGGGTCGGGACCCCCTCGGGTCGAATGATGATTTGCCAGGGGTCACCAAATCCTGTGCTGTTCCTGAAGCTCTCCCAGCTTTTTCGCTACCGTCCAGCAGGACTGTCCCTGGAGCCCATGGCCGCCAAGCTGGGCTGTTCCTGGAGCCTGCGGCCGCCCACTCAGCCTCTTCGCAGCCACACATTCAGTTCACAGCATGGGTGGGGCCAGAGACTAGAGGTCAGCTGACTGGTGAGAAATGTGAAGTAGGAGAGGCTGGGGGCGATCCCATCTCCTGATTTTGGCATAGGTGTCACTGCTGCGAGACACAGTGAAGCTGGAGACACAGTGAGTAACACTACCTCTGATCAGAGTTGCCATTAAAAGCCCCCACTACAGTTCTCAGATCAACAGGTGACCTTGATCAAGAGCACCTAAGTTGGCTGATCAGAACTCCCCCCAGCATTGCCACTCATCCCTACTCCCCACCAGCACTGCCACTCATCCCATTCTCCCTACCCCCCTCCAAGGAGTAAGAGAAGGAAAAAAGAAAAGGGGAGAGAAAAGAAAAAGGGAGAGAAAGAATGAGAAAGAACAAGAAAGACAGCTAAAGAGAGGGATGGGGAAAAATCCCCAATAAATTAGGATAGAGAGAGATAAAAGGGAAAGAAAGGAGAACAAAGAGGGAGTGGTACATCCTAAAATGTACCATAAGGGGTTTTAATCCTATAGGAGTGGAAGGGACTCATTGAGGGCTAAATGTCCAGGGGTTAGGGGCGCTAATTACTTGTCTTGCCTTGGGTGCTCATAACCCAAGGCAAGGTAATTTTACTGTTAGGGGTCCCCACAACTTGGGAAACTTTATCAAGGGGCCACAGCACTAGAAGGGTTGAGAACCACCGCCTTCAGGGATACTGTGGATACTTTCCTCCCTCAGGGTCTCCTTTGATCGCCACACATACCAGCCAGCTCCCTTGCTCATTTTTTTTTTTTTTTTTGAGCCTGCACTCTAGGGAATCCAAAATACATTCTCCCACATTGTTAGCACACACAGGTCCAGGGATTCAAACTAGTGACTTTTCGCTTACAAGCCTGGTGCATCTTCCACTTGCGCCACTGTCTGAGGAGCTTGTGATGGTTCTGAAAAGAAGCATCATAAGCTGAATTTGAAGTTGGGGAAAGGTATTGACTTTAGACTTGGTGTTTTGAGCGGGGTCGCCAGAAGATTAAATTCCAGACCAATAAGGCCCCTCCTAAAAGACCATTTGAAGGACTTGAGTTAAGCATAGCTCGTGTCGAAAATGAACACTCATCTCCCTGTTGGGGAATCGAACCCCGGTCTCCCGCGTGACAGGCGGGGATACCCACCACTATACTAATGAAGACCACATGATGGACTGACCACCGTCGCTGTCTTCTTGCAGTGGAGCATATGCCGGTGGCTCTTCTCTTCCTTATGGAGAGATCTAGGGTGTATTAAAATCTCTTGGTATAGAGTAGACCGTTACCATGTCTGATATGGCCCTATTTTTTATAGGCCTTTGCAAGCACCTCCAGTGGTGGTGCAATGGGTAAAGCACCTGATGTGTTATCGTGAGGTTGTGAGTTCAAATCCCTGCTGTGGCATGCTGAATTTCAGGTGGGGGGGAGAAGGTATTGACTTGATTGGGTGCCAAGGATCGCCTATCTAGCCCAGTGTGGGCTGGATAAAATGGGTGGTATGAGCTGGGGAGAGTGGAGTCTAGATGGGAGAAGTGACTGATTAAATATGGGAGATGGCGTCAGAATTGATGGGCAGCCTTGAAAAGGGGGCGAACAGGGTAGGGATTGGGAAGAAGAAACATCGTGGGTGTGGGAGCACCAAAAAGCGGAGGAAGAAGGGCAAATTGGTTGTGGGAACACAAAAAAAGGATAAGTACGTGCACTGTGAGAGAAAGAAATTGGGAGAAGGGAGGTGTGTTGGAAAACACCAAAACCGGGTTCAGGAGAAGATGGGCAGAAGAGGAAGTTAGTGTTGGACCATGGGTAGGGGGGAGAAGTGTATAGGGTAACACCAAAAGAGGGTTCAGGAGAAAGGGGGGGTCAGATGAGGTCGATGTTGGACCATGGGTAAGAGATAGAAGTGTATAGGAGAACACCCAAACAGGTTTCACTGGGGAGGGGGTCAGAAGAGGAAGTTGGTGTTGCACCACAGGAAGGGTAGGGGGAAGAAGTGTATAGGGGAATACATAAACATGGTTTAGAAGAGGAGGTTGGTGTTGGTTACTCTGTTCAGAAAAGTGGTCTGGTGAGTAGGGGTTTAGTAGACTTATTATTTAGTAGTACCTACCATGTCATGCGTTAACATTCCCATGCTTCTTTACAGGCTGCCAGTTTAACGTTATACTGGAGGTCTTGTGCTAGAATTATTGCTGGATTATTAGTGCCCTCAGTCTGACGTTTGCGGCGATACCTCAGATGTGTGGTGCGATTACTGTTAACATATGTGTGCTTGACCTACGTATGTGATTGCACGACAATGTTTTGTTTAAATTAGATACGCAGTTTCTTTGTTTTTATTTATGTAATTTGAATCAACTTTTTTGCTATCACAAGGGATGACCAGCAAAACTGGAGGTAGGTGGGCAAGCACTTAAATGGGCTTCAGGAAGGGTGGAAGGGACTCGGAGTGCTAAATGTCTGAGGGTTAGGGGTGCAGATGACTTGTCTTGCCTTGCGTGCTGACACCCCATGCTACGAAAATAATTTTACTGTTGGGGTCCCCACAACTTGGGAAATTTTATCAAGGGGTCACGGCACTAGAAGGCTGAGAACTACTGGTCTAGTTCAACCAATAATGTCTAGAGCAGGTTGTAAAATGAATCTTCTGAGTTCTTTTGGCAACAGCATCACATATACAGTAGCTTAGCTGGCCATAAACTGATCAAAATTAAACCAGTTCAGTAGGGACCTGCCGAATTTTATTCAGTGTGTCGCTGTCACCACTCAACAGAAGTTGATCATTTAATCGCTTTTTGTTAAAGGGACATGTTGGAAAATTTTCCCTTTTTATCTGCTGGGGTTTATTCTGACAGCAGTGGGTGTTGCTGTCAGAATACACTGTCTAAGTCGAGGACCATGCCTTGATCCAGCTCCTTTGTGTTGATGGAGGAAAATGGCTGAACACAAGAAAACAAAGGCTAATTGTGCATGGCCAGTTTAAGGTTAGCAAGGTAATTATCCTTGTTATGCTCCCATTTCCTAATCCTAACAAGCTCTCAAAACATTTACATTTTGTCAGTAAAGCCCAAAGTTCTTTTGTTTTAGTTTTACTAAACCCAGGACCCTGCATTCACTACATCTGGTCGCCCACAGTACACAGAACATGGAAATTATTTTAGTAAATATAAACTTCTAAATACCTTATCGTGACTTCTATCAGTGTCGGACCTTATTGTGACTTCTATCAGTGTCCGGCCAAGCACTGATTAAAGCTTGTAGAAGGAGATTTTATTCTCCCCTGACTGTCCTATGAGGCTGCACCCTCTGTCTGGACAGTACTGGTTGGCCCTGTGCCGATCACATGCACCCTCCTGAGAAAAAAAAAAAAACTCTCTGGCAATACACACAAAACTGAGCATGTGCAGAGTGCCCCCAAGACTTTGTACTATAGGCAGATGGATTGGAGACTGTGGAAGAAGGGGAGCATCAGAGAAGACTGGATCAAACAGCCTTTTTACACAATGCAGAGGATTAACCCCTTAGGTTCCACAGTGAGTATAACAAGCATGCAAAATACAGACTGATTTTACTGTTGTGGGTTTAGTAACACTTTAACCATGTGTAGCAAGGTCTCTGGCCTCCTTCAGTTCGATGAGAACCTCCAGGGCCAGAGATGGCTGACATCCTTCTATATGTGGTGGGTTGTGAGGCATAGTGGGTGCAAGGTGGAAAAAGTTATTGGGCGCCAGACACTTCTTGAATGCAAAAGAGATGTTTATTTCTCTTACAAACTTTTATGGGGGAAAGAGGGTTAGGACCAGGACACCCTTGAGTAGTTGCAAGTTCAATTAGCAGACTCAAAGACTTTAATTGGAGGACGTCGGTGCAGGGAAAGGCCTCCAGCAGGAAGCCACATCTGCACGTGCAGGAATGCTGTGTCCTATGGCAAAAGTCTTTTAACAGTTCTTAACAAAAAGTGTAATGCCGCGTACACACGGTCGGACTTTTCAGCTACAAAAGTCCGACAGCCTGTCCGACAGCCTGTCCGACAGACTTTCGACGGACTTTTGGCGGACTTTCGACGGACTTGCGGCGGACTTTCTAACGAACAGACTTGCCTACACACGATCACACAAAAGTCCGTCGAATTCTTACGTGATGACGTACACCGGACTAAAATAAGGAAGTTCATAGCCAGTAGCCAATAGCTGCCCTAGCGTGGCTTTATGTCCATCGAACTAGCATACAGACGAGCGGATTTTTCGACCGGACTCGAGTCCGTCGGAAAGATTTGAAGCATGTTTCAAATCTAAAGTACGTCGGATTTGAGGCTAAAAAAGTCAGTTGAAAGTCCGGAGAAGCCCACACACGATCGGATTACCAGCCAGCTTTAGTCCGTCAGCGTCCGTTGGACTTTTGTAGACGAAAAGTCCGACCGTGTGTACGCGGCATAACAGTTCTTTCACCTTCACTACAACTTCTCCTTGTAGTTCTTCAGTACACTGAGCTCCCGGTCTCTCACTAGACCCACTGATTCACTGCCACTGAATGCCTTGAGCTCCACCAATCTTCACGGTGGTATCTTCCTCAAGCATCACCCCTGCCTCTCTGCTGGGTCCCTAGCTTGGCACTCCTAATACTCCCCAAGCTTCACTCCACTCCCCTGCTCGGTCCCTGGCTTGACACACAGGGCTGCTCTGCAAGCCTCACCTCCGCTGGCTGGGTCCCTGACTTGATCAACGATTGAAGTTTCCAGATTCTCCACCGTGCCGTTAGGTGAGAATACTGCTCCGGTACTTGCTTCAGTTACTCACTGTGGTCCCTGGTAATAAGGTGGTTGGTCCCTTTTTGTGACGACAGATTCCCTTCTACCTCCGACCACCGACAGGTTCTCCTGCTGGCAGAACCATTGCTTTTGGTTGGACTGTAAGCCGCAATCCCAACCCTGTGCTGCTCTCTTACTTCTGGATAGGCCCTCAGACAGCCTAGCAGCCAGACGCCCCCTGGATAGGCCCAATCTCCAGCCTAGCAGCCCGGGGCACACGACACATGTCCATTCAGACATCCGTCCCAGGTGGCACAGAACCCAGAGCACCTGACTCCACCCGAAAAAAAAAAAAAAAAAAATATATATATATATATATATATATATATATATATATATATATATATATATATATATATATATATATATATATATATATATATATATACTCTCTCAGCAGGCCAAGGGATTCAAGAAACCCCTGCCCATTGGCTGAGATACCCCATATACTCATAACCTGACCTTGGGTTGCCCTTCTCATATCTAATACCACCAAGTACCCAGCCACCTAGTGGTAGAAGAGAAGTGCAACAAGGCCAAACTTAGGGAGAAATCCATGGATCTCTAACAATCAACCTGGATAACTACTCCTGGCAAGTAAATTTGTGAGGAGCATCCCTGCCTAAACTCCAGAGTGCTACACATGGTAAACCAGCCTACATATGCGTTCTTCATTTGTGACATATTTGTTATTCCCTGTAATAATTAGTAAGAACCTGTACTTTGGCAAACTAGGCAACAGGATCTGTTTGACTGAAACAAGACTGTCTGCAGTCTCCACCAGAGGCCCTGTGGCCTTTTCCTAGCCATTAGCCTATATGCGAAATGTCAACTTCAGTGCACGAGGAGGCACTGAAGCTCTGATATTTGACAGTTTAATTACAGGGGGTAGGGGCTTAATATCAGCTTGATCAAACATTTGAGGATCTATGTACAGCCTGAGCCTGGGGTTCAGGAGTGCTCCATGGGGACTTGGGAATCAATGTGAAAGTGGAAATAAACCTATTGATTTAATGGTTTCCTAAAACTGTGACATTCCAAGGAATGCCATCAATAACTGTCAGTGTTGCTTGAGCTCTTTACCAACTGTCAATACACCAAATGGCTGGTGTCCAAACTTAACGCATGTGCAGCACCATGGCAATTGCAGATCAAACAGAGTCTAAGATGGCAACTTCCTTGGCTGTAAAGGATAGGAGGGTTTAGTTTCGCTTAAAGGTTAACACAGGTTCTTACAGATTCGATGGGGTGTTTTCTCTATTGGACAAGGTGAGCTGGGACACTCCGCTTACTTTTTTTTCCTTTTTTTTTTTTTTTTTTTAGGAGGATGCTACATTGGATGCTGCAGAGAAGATATTACAGAAGTGGAGCTCAGAGTCATCTGGTCAAAAAGAACTGTAGTCAACCATGGCTCCTTAACTCTGAAGCAGCTTATAATTAATAAGAGGCCTTTCTCTGACTCCCATCTGATTTCAGTCCTGTAGTCCTGTACAACACCTTTGAAATTAATAGTGCTGCTGTTGGGTTCCATAGTCCATGGTGATGACCCTGTAAGACAGATAATGAGTTGCTGACTTCTGTTTATACAGCCAGGTCCATAAATATTGGGACATCAACATAATTCTAATATTTTTGGCTCTATACACCACCACAATGGATTTGAAATGAAACGAACAAGATGTGCTTTAACTGAAAACTTTCAGCTTTAATTTGAGAGCATTTACATCCAAACCAGGTGAACGGTGTAGGAATTACAACAGTTTGTATATGTGCCTCCCACTTTTTAAGGGGCCAAAAGTAATGGGACAGATTAACAATC
The DNA here is from genome assembly GCA_037952925.1 of Lithobates clamitans. NCBI lineage: Eukaryota > Metazoa > Chordata > Amphibia > Anura > Ranidae > Lithobates > Lithobates clamitans. Next base: position 420,886 of record JBBGZY010000052.1, on the reverse strand, counting down.
ATCCATCAAACTTTCACTTTTTAATACTTGGTTGCAAATCCTTTTCAGTCGATTACAGCCTGATGTCTGGAACGCATAGACATCACCAGATGCTGGGTTTCATCCCTGGTGATACTCTGCCAGGCCTCCACTGCAACTGTCTTCAGTTCCTGCTTGTTCTTGGGGCATTTTCCCTTCAGTTTTGTCTTCAGCAAGTGAAATGCATACTCAATCAGATTCAGGTCAGGTGATTAACTTGGCCATTGCATAACATTCCACTTCTTTCCCTTAAAAAAACTCTTTGGTTGCTTTCGCAGTATGCTTTGGGTCATTGTCCATCTGCACTGTGAAGTGCCGTCCAATGAGTTTTAAAGCATTTTGCCGAATATGAGCAGATAATGCCTGAAACACTTCAGAATTCATCCTGCTGCTTTTGTCAGCAGTCACATCAATAAATACAAGAGAACCAGTTCCATTGGTAGCCATACATGCTCACACCATGACACTACCACCACCATGCTTCACTGATGAGGTGGTATGCTTTGGATCATGAGCAGTTCCTTTCCTTCTCCATACTCTTCTCTTCCCATCACTCTGGTACAAGTTGATCTTGGTCTCATCTGTCCATAGGATGTTGTTCCAGAACTGTGAAGGCTTTTTTAGATGTTTAGCAAACTCTAATCTGGCCTTCCTGTTTTTGAGGCTCACCATTGGTTTACATCTTGTGGTGAACCCTCTGTATTCACTCTGGTGAAGTCTTCTCTTGATTGTTGACTTTGACACACATACACCTACCTCCTGGAGAGTGTTCTTGATCTGGCCAACTGTTGTGAAGGGTGTTTTCTTCACCAGGGAAAGAATTCTTCGGTCATCCACCACAGTTGTTTTCCGTGGTCTCCTGGGTCTTTTGGTGTTGGTGAGCTCACCGGTGCCTTCTTTCTTTTTAAGGATGTTCCAAACAGCTGACTTGGCCACACCTAATGTTTTTGCTATCTCTCTGATGTTTTTTTTTTTTTCCAGCCTAATGATGGCTTGCTTCACTGATGGCGACAGCTCTTTGGATCTCATATTGAGAGTTGACAGCAACAGATTCCAAATGCAAATAGCACACTTGAAATTAACTCTGGACCTTTTATCTGCTCCTTGTAAATGGGATAATAAGGGAATAACACACACCTGGCCATGGAACAGCTGAGCAGCCAATTGTCCCATTACTTTTGGTCCCTTTAAAAAGTGGGAGGCACATATACAAACTGTTGTAATTCCTACACCGTTCACCTGATTTGGATGTAAATACCCTCAAATTAAAGCTGAATATCTGCAGTTAAAGCACATCTTGTTTGTTTCATTTCTAATCCATTGTGGTGGTGTATAGAGCCAAAAAGATTAGAATTGTGTCGCTATCCCAATATTTATGGACCTGACTGTACCTAGAACTACTGTGTGATCTCCATTCTAAATTCTTAGTTTTTGACATTGGTAATGCCAACCAAAACTGGGCTCTAAGATTTGCCTAACCCTTATAAAGATTGTTAAATTACTGAACCTAAAGCGACTTTTTTCTTATGAGTGCAATGGATATTTGAAATATGTGCAATAAAAGATTTTCTCTTTCACGTCTGAGTAATGTTAGAACACCATGTATGACATAATTTGCCTAGGCAAAAAAACAGGAAGTTATTGAAGAAATGTAAAAGGTAAAAGTTTAAAACAAGTAAATATGATATACTTTATCTATTCACTAATTTTAGCAGAATGAGGATTAAAAATAATCCATGTTGGTTTGGGGGGGGCTAGTCTTGCTTCTCGCCACCCAAACACTTCAGCCATCATTTCCACTACCTGGAGGGCACATTCCTTTCCCCTCTCCTCCGCCTGAACACCCTGCAACCCCCCAAGCTTTCATATGAGTTGGGTAAGAGGAGGTGGAGTATAGACGGGGGAAGTGACTGATAAAAAGAAGAGATGGTGTCAGGATTGTTGGGGAGCCTTGAAAAGGGGGAGAACAGCGGAGGGATAGGGAAGAAGTAACATCACGGATAAGTGTGGGAACACCAAAAAGGGGAGGGAGGAGGGAGGGGAAAGTGGTTGTGGGAACACTGAAAAAGGATAAGTACGTGCACCCCGAGAGAAAAAATTTGGGAGTAGGGAGGTGCTTTGGAAAACACCAAAACAGGGTGAGAGAGAGGAGGTCGATGTTGGTCCATGTGTAGGTGGGAGAAATGTATAGGGGAACACCAAAACAGGGTTCACTAGAGGGGGGTGTCAGTAGAGGAGGTTGGTGTTGCACCACAGGAAGTGTAGGGGGAAGAAGTGTATAGGTGAACACCAAAACAGGGTTCAGAAAAGGGCTCTGGTGCGTAGGCTTATTTAGTAGTAACCCTTTTCACAAAAAAAGTACCCCCTTCTTATCCCCCCCCTTCCCAATAGCTTTCCCTTCTCTCTTTGCCACACTTCTATGGAACCAACCTTAGGCATGCACCCCTGTTCAGCAGCTACATGTTACTATGCTTCACATGCCAACCTCCTCCCTTTTTCTATGTGGCACCCCAACCTTGCCTGTGCCAAACCCTCCATGCTTGCTGAACCGTGTTTCCTATTCGACCCCCCCTCCACTCAAGCCCTGCCCTACTAATTCCGCTTCCTCCAGCTATACACGCCCAGTGCCTCTTGGCCCCGACAACCCACTCCACCCCTTAAGGCAGTGGTTCTCAACCTGGGGGTCGGGACCCCCTCGGGTCGAATGACGATTTGCCAGGGGTCACCAAATCCTGTGCTGTTCCTGAAGCTCTCCCAGCTTTTTCGCGGCCGTCCAGCAGGGCTGTCCCTGGAGCCTATGGCCACCAAGCTGGGCTGTTCCTGGAGCCCGCGGCCGCCCACTCAGCCTCTTCGCAGCCACACATTCAGTTCACAGCATGGGTGGGGGGCAGAGACTAGAGGTCAGCTAACTGGTGAGAAATGTGAAGTGGGAGAGGCTGGGGGAGATCCCATCTCCTGATTTTGGCATAGGTGTCACTGCTGCGAGACACAGTGAAGCTGGAGACACAGTGAGTAACACTACCTGTGATCAGAGTTGCCATTAAAAGCCCCCACTACAGTGCTCAGATCAACAGATGACCTTGATCAAGAGCACCTAAGTTGGCTGATCAGAACTCCCCCCAGCATTGCCACTCATCTCATCCCATTCCCCCCACCAAGGAGTAAGAGAAGGAAAAAAGAAAAGGGGAGAGAAAGAATGAGAAAGAGAACAAGAAAGGCAGCTAAAGAGAGGGATGGGGAAAAATCCCCAAGAAATTATGATAGAAAGAGATAAAATGGAAAGAAAGGACAACAAAGAGGGAGTGGTACATCCTAAAATGTACCATAAGGGGTTTTAATCCTATAGGAGTGGAAGGGACTCATGGAGGACTTAATGTCCAGGGGTTAGGGGCACTAATTACTTGTCTTGCATACTCACAACCCAAGGCAAGGTCATTTTACTGTTAGGAGTCCCCACAACTTGAGAAATTTTATCAAGGGGCCACAGCATTAGAAGGGCTGAGAACCACCGCCTTAAGGGATACTTTCCTCCCTCGGGGTCTCCTTTGATCGCCACACATACCAGCCAGCTCTCTTGCTCATTTTTTTTTTTTTTTGAGCCTGCACTCTAGGGAATCCAAAATACGTTCTCCCACATTGTTAGCACACACAGGTCCAGGGATACGAACTAGTGACTTTTCGCTTACAAGCCTGGTGCTCTTCCACTTGCGCCACTGTCTGAGGAGCTTGTGACAGTTTTGAAAAGAAGCATCATAAGCTGAATTTGAAGTTGGGGAAAGGTATTGAATTGCTTGGGCTCAGTAATATGGGGGGATTGGGTGCAATCTAATCCCGAATCTAATCCTCCTTCTGTAGTGTCAATTTTGACACTGGACAGAAACCCTTTAGACTTGGTGTTTTGAGCGGGGTCGCCAGAAGATTAATTTCCAGACCAATAAGGCCCCTCCTAAAAGACCATTTGAAGGACTTGAGTTAAGCATAGCTCGTGTCGAAAATGAAAACTCATTTCGCTGTTGGGGAATCGAACCCCAGTCTCCCGTGTGCAAGGCAGGGATACCCACCACTATACTAATGAAGACCACATGATGAACTGACCACTGTTGCCGTCTTCTTGCAGTAGAGCATATGGCGGTGGCTCTTCTCTTCCTTATGGCGGGATCTAGGGTGTATTAAAATCCCTTGGTATAGAGTAGACAGTTACCATGTCTGATTTGGCCCTGTTTTTTATAGGCCTTTGCAAGCACCTCCAGTGGTGGTACAATGGGTAAAGCACCTGATGTGTTATTGTGAGGTTGTGAGATCGAATCCCTGCTGTGGTATGCTGAATTTCAGGTGGGGGGGGAGAAGGTATTAACTTGATTGGTTGCCAAGGATCGCCTATCTAGCCCAGTGTGGGCCGTATAAAATGGGTGGTATGAGCTGGGGAGGGTGGAGTCTAGATGGGAGAAGTGACTGATTAAAAATGGGAGATAGCATCAGAATTGTTGGGGTGCCTTGAATAGGGGGCAAACAGGGTAGGGATTGGGAAGAAAAAACATCACGGGTGGGCTTGGGAGCACCCAAAAGGGAAGAAAGAAGGGCAAATTGGTTGTGGGAACACAGAATAAGGATAAGTACGTGCACCGTGAGAGAAAGAAATTGGGGGGAGGGAGGGAAGGGAGATGACACCAAAACAAGGTTCAGGAGAAGACGGGCAGAAGAGGAGGTTGGTGTTGGACCATGGGTAGGGGGGAGAAGTGTATAGGAGAACACCACAAGAGGGTTCAGGAGAAAAGGGGGGGGGGTCAGATGAGGAGGTCGATGTTGGACCATGGGTAGGGTATAGAAGTGTATAGGAGAACACCCAAACAGGTTTCACTGGGGAGGGGGTCAGAAGAGGATGTTGGTGTTGCACCACAGGAAGGGTAGGGGGAAGAAGTGTATAGGGGAATACATAAACAGGGTTCAGAAGAGGAGGTTGGTGTTGGTTACTCAGTTCAGAAAAGTGGTCTGGTGAGTAGGGGTTTAGTAGACTTATTATTTAGTAGTACCTACCATGTCATACGTTAACATTCCCATGCTTCTTTACAGGCTGCCAGTTTAACGTTATACTGGAGGTCTTGTGCTAGAATTATTGCTGGATTATTAGTGCCCTCAGTCTGACGTTATTTTAGTAAATATAAACTGCTAAATACCTTATCGTGACTTCTATCAGTGTTGGACCTTATTGTGACTTCTATCAGTGTCCGGCCAAGCACTGGTTAAAGCTTGTAGAAGGAGATTTTATTCTCCCCTGACTGTCCTATGAGGCTGCACCCTCTGTCTGGACAGTGCTGGTTGGCCCTGTGCCGATCACATGCACCCTCCTGAGAAAAAAAAAAAAAACTCTCTGGCAATACACACAAAACTGAGCATGTGCAGAGTGCCCCCAAGACTTTGTACTATAGGCAGATGGATTGGGGACTGTGGAAGAGGGGGAGCATCAGAGAAGACAGGATCAAACAGCCTTTTTACACAATGCAGAGGATTAACCCCTTAGGTTCCACAGTGAGTATAACAAGCATGCAAAATACAGACTGATTTTACTGTTGTGGGTTTAGTAACACTTTAACCATGTGTAGCAAGGTCTCTGGCCTCATTCAGTTCGATGAGAACCTCCAGGGCCAGATATGGCTGACATCCTTCTATATGTGGTGGGTTGTGAGGCATAGTGGGTGCAAGGTGGATAAAGTTATTGGGCGCCAGACACTTCTTGAATGCAAAAGAGATGTTTATTTCTCTTACAAACTTTAATGGGGGAAAGAGGGTTAGGACCAGGACACCCTTGAGTAGTTGCAAGTTCAATTAGCAGACTCAAAGACTTCAATAGGAGGACGTCGGTGCAGGGAAAGGCCTCCAGCAAGAAGCCACATCTGCACGTGCAGGAATGCTGTCTCCTATGGCAACAGTCTTTTAACAGTTCTTAACACAAAGTGTAACAGTTCTTTCACCTTCACTACAACTTCTCCTTGTAGTTCTTCAGTACACTGAGCTCCAGGTCTCTCACTAGACCCACTGATTCACTGCCACTGAATCCCTTGAGCTACCCAATCTTCACGGTGGTATCTTCCTCAAGCATCACCCCTGCCTCTCTGCTGGGTTCCTAGCTTGGCACTCCTAATACTCCCCAAGCTTCACTCCACTGGCCTGCTCGGTCCCTGGCTTGACACACAGGGCTGCTCTGCAAGCGTCACCTCCGCTGGCTGGGTCCCTGACTTGATCAACGATTGAAGTTTCCCGATTCTCCACCGTGCCCATTAGGTGAGAATACTGCTCCGGTACTTGCTTCAGTTACTCGCTGTGGTCCCTGGTAATAAGGTGGTTGGTCCCCTTTTGTGACGACAGATTCCCTTCTACCTCCGACCACCGACAGGTTCTCCTGCTGGCCGAACCATCGCTTTTGGTTGGACTGTAAGCCGCAATCCCAACCCTGTGCTGCTCTCTTTACTTCTGGATAGGCCCTCAGACAGCCTAGCAGCCAGACGCCCCCTGGATAGGCCCAATCTCCAGCCTAGCAGCCCGGGGCACATGACACATGTCCATTCAGACATCCGTCCAGGTGGCACAGAACCCAGAGCACCTGACTCCACCCGAATATATATATATATAGAGGGATTCAAGAAAACCCCTGCCCATTGGCTGAGATACCCCGTATACCCATAACCTGACCTTGGGTTGCCCTTCCCATATCTAATACCACCAAGTACCCAGCCACCTAGTGGTAGAAGAGAAGTGCAACAAGGCCAGACTTAGGGAGAAATCCATGGATCTCTAACAATCAACCTGGATAACTACTCCTGGCAAGTAAATTTGTGAGGAGCATCCCTGCCTAAACTCCAGAGTGCTACACATAGTAAACCAGCCTACATATGCGTTCTTCATTTGTGACATATTTGTTATTCCCTGTAATAATTATTAAGAAAATGTACTTTGGCAAACTAGGCAACAGGATCTGTTTGACTAAAACAAGACTGTCTGCAGTCTCCACCAGAGGCCCTGTGGCTTTTTCCTGGCCATTAACCTCTATGTGAAGTGTCACCTTCAGTGCACTAGGAGGCACTGAAGCTCTGATATTTGACAGTTTAATTACAGGGGGTAGGGGCTTAATATCAGCTTGATCAAACATTTGAGGATCTATGTACAGCCTGAGCCTGGGATTCAGGAGTGCTCCATGGGGACTTGGGAATCAATGTGAAAGTGGAAATAAACCTATTGATTTAATGGTTTCCTAAAACTGTGATATTCCAAGGAATGCCATCAATAACTGTCAGTGTTGCTTGAGCTCTTTACCAACTGTCAATACACCAAATGGCTGGTGTCCAAACTTAACGCATGTGCAGCATCATGGCAATTGCAGATAAAACAGAGTCTAAGATGGTAACTTCCTTGGCTGTAAAGGATAGGAGGGTTTAGTTTCGCTTAAAGGTTATCACAGGTTCTTACAGATTCGATGGGGTGTTTTCTCTATTGGACAAGGTGAGCTGGGACACTCCGCTTACATTTTTTTCCTTTTTTTTTTTTTTTTAGGAGGATGCTACATTGGATGCTGCAGAGAAGATATTACAGAAGTGGAGCTCAGAGTCATCTGGACAAAAAGAACTGTAGTCAACCATGGCTCCTTAACTCTGAAGCAGCTTATAATTAATAAGAGGCCTTTCTCTGACTCCCATCTGATTTCAGTCCTGTAGTCCTGTACAACACCTTTGAAATTAATAGTGCTGCTGTTGGGTTCCATAGTCCATGGTGATGACCCTGTAAGACAGATAATGAGTTGCTGACTTCTGTTTATACAGTCAGGTCTATAAATATTGGGACATCAACATAATTCTAAAATTCTTGGCTCTATACACCACCACAATGGATTTGAAATGAAACGATCAAGATGTGCTTTAACTGCAGACTTTCAGCTTTAATTTGAGGGTATTTACATCCAAACCAGGTGAACGGTGTAGGAACTACAACAGTTTGTATATGTGCCTCCCACTTTTTAAGGGGCCAAAAGTAATGGGACAGATTAACAATCATCCACCAAACTTTCACTTTTTAATACTTGGTTGCAAATCCTTTGCAGTCAATTACAGCCTGAAGTCTGGAACGCATAGACATCACCAGACGCTGGGTTTCATCCCTGGTGATACTCTGCCAGGCCTCTACTGCAACTGTCTTCAGTTCCTGCTTGTTCTTGGGGCATTTTGCCTTCAGTTTTGTCTTCAGCAAGTGAAATGCATGCTCAATCGGATTCAGGTCAGGTGATTAACTTGGCCATTGCATAACATTCCACTTCTTTCCCTTAAAAAAACTCTTTGGTTGCCCTCGCAGTATGCTTTGGGTCATTGTCCATCTGCACTGTGAAGTGCCGTCCAATGAGTTTTGAAGCATTTTGCTGAATATGAGCAGATAATGCCCGAAACACTTCAGAATTCATCCTGCTGATTTTGTCAGCAGTCACATCAATAAATACAAGAGAACCAGTTCCATTGGTAGCCATACATGCCCATACCATGACACTACTACCACCCCCACCATGCTTCACTGATGAGGTGGTATGCTTTGGATCATGAGCAGTTCCTTTCCTTCTCCATACTCTTTTCTTCCCATCACTCTGGTACAAGTTGATCTTGGTCTCATCTGTCCATAGGATGTTGTTCCAGAACTGTGAAGGCTTTTTTAGATGTTTGGCAAACTCTAATCTGGCCTTCCTGTTTTTGAGGCTCACCAATGGTTTACATCTTGTGGTAAACCCTCTGTATTCACTCTGGTGAAGTCTTCTCTTGATTGTTGACTTTGACACACATACACCTACCTCCTGGAGAGTGTTCTTGATCTGGCCAACTGTTGTGAAGGGTGTTTTCTTCACCAGGGAAAGAATTCTTCGGTCATCCACCACAGTTGTTTTCTGTGGTCTTTTGGGTCTTTTGGTGTTGCTGAGCTCACCGGTGCCTTCTTTCTTTTTAAGGATGTTCCAAACAGCTGATTTGGCCACACCTAATGTTTTTGCTATCTCTCTGATGTTTTTTTTTTTTTTTCAGCCTAATAATGGCTTGCTTCACTGATAGCGACAGCTCTTTGGATCTCATATTGAGAGTTGACAGCAACAGATTACAAATGCAAATAGCACACTTGAAATGAACCCTGGACCTTTTATCTGCTCCTTGTAAATGGGATAATAAGGGAATAACACACACCTGACCATGGAACAGCTGAGCAGCCAATTGTCCCATTACTTTTGGTCCCTTTAAAAGTGGGAGGCACATATACAAACTGTTGTAATTCCTACACCGTTCACCTGATTTGGATGTAAATACCCTCAAATTAAAGCTGAATATCTGCAGGTAAAGCGCATCTTGTTTGTTTCATTTCTACTCCATTGTGGTGGTGTATAGAGCCAAAAAGATTATAATTGTGTGGCTATCCCAATATTTGTGGACCTGACTGTACCTAGAACTACTATGTGATCTCCATTCTAAATTCTCAGTTTTTGACATTGGTAATGCCAACCAAAACTGGGCTCTAAGATTTGGCTAACCCTTATAAAGATTGTTAAATTACTGAACCTAAAGCGACTTTTTTCTTATGAGTGGAATGGATATTTGAAATATGTGCAATAAAAGATTTTCTCTTTCACGTTTGAGTAATGTTTGAACACCATGTATGACATAATTTGCCTAGGCAAAAAAACAGGAAGTTATTGAAGAAATGTAAAAAGTAAAAGTTTAAAACAAGTAAATATGATATACTTTATCTATTCACTAATGTTAGCAGAATGAGGATTAAAAATAATCCATGTTGGTTTGGGGGGGGCTAGTCTTGCTTCTCGCCACCCAAACACTTCAGCCATCATTTCCACTACCTGGAGGGCACATTTCTTTCCCCTCTCCTTCGCCTGAACACCCTGCAACCCCCAAGCTTTCAATGGGGCAGAAAAACCTGTGCACCTGCGCGTCCAGTGCTAAAACCGCGGACCAGGCCTATAATAATGCTTACCTATAGGTACTGTAAATATCTCTAAACGTGCACCATTTAATCACCTGCAGGCATTCCAGGGGCATAAATTACTGATCTATTTTCCTGACATTCTGTCACATTTTTGGAGGCCCTGAAACCTGTCCATCAGATTCCCCCTGCTGCCAAAGGCACCCTTGTGTTTATTTATTACCTCCAATACAGTTTTATCTCTTTAGAATTAGCAGGAATTTTGTAAGTTATATTGTGCTTGTATCCACTAATAATAATTTCTTTTTCATACATCATGGGACACAGAGTCAGGCTAATATTCATTACCTGCTGGGTTATACTCCATCATTAGCTGAATGGACACTGGTAGACCAAAGGTCTTCAGACAGGAAGTGATCCCCTATATAACCCCTCCCATACAAGAAGTACTTTCCTTTCGTTTTTTACCAGTGTCTACAAGGTGGATGGCACGGTTTGTTTGAGCTCCAGATCTCTAGTCCCAAAAAAGGTTCCAAAATGAATCAAGGGATTGACTGATCGGATCCATTTGACACAGGCTCTAATACTTCGATAAATGGTACCCGAGCCTCGCAAAGAAGACTCAAGATCCTGCAAGGTTTTACCTGTAATGTGGCCTCTTGGCGCTGGATCCTGCGGAGTGGAAATCCTGGATGCTACAGCGCTAAGGCATTTCCTGCAGGGTGCTGTACAAGTCCAAGGGAGTGGACCCCAAACATGAAAAGGGTACCCAGTCCTTGAAGGTCCAAGTGACAGGAACCCACCGTGAAGGGTGAAGATTGGGCCCTTAGTTTCTAAGTGGCCTTGCGCCTGGACGGGTAAGTTCTATTATTGTGGGGTGTCCCAGTGATTGTAACAATCAGTCAAGCTAGCTAAAAGCTGGACACCTGTGTGCAGTGACCATACGGGGGAGTTTTGGGCTAGCTGTGGGTGTTTGCAAAGTGTACCTTTTTTGCTTGTGTCTGGCTGTTTTTTACCTGTATGATGGCGCACGACGGTGCGCCTTTTCACCTTGATTCGCCATGGCGCACGTGCATTCGCAAGAGCGCCGCTGGGCTCAGCAGTTTGTTTGGTGGCCATGGCGCACATGTGCGTAGCCTTTATCTGGGCGCACGAAGATCTTGGTCGTACGCGAATACAGTCACGCAAGCACAGAACGCTCCGGCGCACACCCAGCTTATTTTAAGCTGTGTAGGCCAAACATGTGGTGCTTCCAGTAGCTGTGGGACACAGAGCAGGCTCTGAACAGACACTTGCAGTGGTTCATTTTTCCTTACCCTGGTCACATGAGTCACCAGGTGTTGCTTGGCAGGCTAAAGGTGCTAGGCAGGATTGTTGCATAGGGGCTTGGTGGGCCCTATTAAGGGTCTCCCTTCTGAGGTGTTTTAATACTACACCCAAGTACTCTTTGTTTGTTGCTATTAAATGTCTTCCAAAATAGGGAGTGGGACTAACGCCATAGGGAAGGGCGCACCTATGTCGTCAGTAGTTCCTGATGAACCTAGTCGTATCCCTAGTGTCGTATCCCCTGAAGGAGCAGAGGCTTCCGGGCAATCTGAGCTGCTGCACCTATCTGGTATTGTGCCTACAGTCAACGCTGCTGCTTCACCCTTTATCACTAAAGATGAACTGTCCTCAGCAGGGCCGTCATTAATATTGATTGGACCCTGGGCAAACATTTTCTTAAAGCCCCCCCATGCAGTTTTGTTCTCCACCTGCTCTGAAACACACAATAAATAGCAGCTAGACTCAAAATCAGTTTACTGAATCAGATCACACAGTGATTGCGATTGGTTGCCAGAGGTTACAATGTATCATTACCGCTCACTGACTGGTTGCTAGAGGTTACAGCAAACATTTTGGCTCACTGATCTTGTTGCTAGAGGTTACAGCAAACATTTCGGCTCGCTAATTAGTTGCTAGAGGTTATAGCACACGATTTCTGCTTGTTGATTGGTTGCTAGAGATTACTGTACATCAATACTGCTCACTGATTGGTTACTGCACATCATTACTGCTTACTGATTGGTTAGAGGTTACAGTACATCATCTCCTCACTGGCTGCACACCATGGACTGGACCTTGCTCACTTGTGCACCCCAAACTGTAATTCCTTCTCTGCCTACCTCTGCACACCACACACTACCCTCCCCCCACTAATTTGCTTACCTTTGCAGAACAGGCTGATGGTAGGCTTAATGACCACAGTTGTAGGCAGGACTTTCATGCCCCTTTATCTCCCCAGTGGGTAGCATTCAGTATAGGTGATGGTGGATATGACCTCAGGGGGGCATGATATACATATGAATACCACCTCTATTTAAATAGAATGCTGCCGGTCTGCCACTATTTGCCGCTGCTATTTACATATCGATGCCACCTCTGTTTACATAGAATGCTGCTGATCTACCACTATTTACATATGAATGCCGCTGCTATTTACATATGAATGCCGGTATTTACATGTAAATACAGGGTCTGCAGGGGATTCATCTGTACACAACAAGACATAGCTGGGCAGCATTAATAACAGAACTTCACACTGAGATAGTAGGACACAGCATGAGACTAAAACCTCAAGGGACGAGGGAATTTAAACTGGGAAAGTTGGCAAGTATGAGGCAGCTGCTTTGGGCCCCACAACAATGACAGGGCCCAGGGCAGCTGCCCCTTTTGCCCTGCCTTAAAGACGGCCCTGGTCCTCAGCCCTAGCCGGGTTAGAGCACAGGATTCCTGGCATGATTGCCTCCATCCCACAGAGTGGCAGGAAGCTTGTATTCAGCTCAGGATTCGGTGGCGTGCCTGGCAGATGAGTCTGCTTCCGAGCAATCTGGACCAGAAGATATCCAGTCGATGTCTGCCTCTCAGTCACAGAGGCCTTTGATCCTGACTCTGACCGAAATGGTTCACTCTGCCTTTAAGTTGCCTTTTGCAGAGGTGACTGAGCCCCCCCCTGGTCCTCTTTGGGATCTCTGAGGCCTCTTCAGGTTGCACAGACTTTCCCTCTAGACCAGTGGTTCTCAACTCCAGTCCTCAGGACCCACCAACAGGCCAGATTTGCAAGATATCTGAAATACATCACAGGTGATATCACTTGCTGCTCAGTGATTGCAGTATTCTAGTCTGCAACTCCCCAAGGTAATACTTAAAATCTGGCCTGTTGGTGGGTCCCGAGGACTGGAGTTGAGAACCACTGCTCTAGACCTAGAGTTGCCACCTCATCCCTTTAAACCCGAACACATATTGATTACACAGGTTCTGTGGCTGATTAAGGTGGTAATTAAACTCACTTGGTGCCTTATCTGCACTAAATTAGTCTCAGAACCTGTGTAATTCATATGTGTATGGGTTTAAAGGGATGAGGTGGCAACCCTATCTAGACCCCCTGTTGGAACAGGCAGTGTATGCTGATTGGGAACATTCTGACAGGACTTTTGTTCCTCCTAAGAGGTTTTCCCTTTTATATCCTATGGATGAAAAGTTGGAGCATGCTAGCCGTATATGCAGCAGTCTCTTCCTTTAAACAAGAACTTAACTTGTCCAGTAGATAACACACAGGGCTTGAAAGACCCTGTTGACAAGAAATTGGAGTTATTATTAAAGGCTTCCTTTTCTTTGGTCAGTTCAGCTATTCAGCCAGCTGTTGCAGCAATTGGTATTTGCCAGTCTGTAAAGGATCAGGTCAAACGGCCTGATAGGCCTAGCCAGGAGGATGATCTGCTTAAAGTAAGACAGATATTCCTCGAGCGCTGTGTTTTGCTGTTTAATGCTTTAAAGGATTCAATTACAGCAGGTTTCTCATCTGGCTCTTGTCTGTACATATGCGCAGACTTTTATGGCTTAAGAACTGCTCAGCCGAGTATCCTTGTAAAAAGTTATTGGCAGGTTTCCCGTTTCATGGGGAACGTTTATTCGGTGATCACTTGGACAAATATATCCAAAAGATTTCCGGAGGGAAGAGTTCTCTACTTCCTGTGAAGAAAAGCACCAGACATCCCTCGTTTAAAAACCCAGAGTCTGCTTCCTCAAATGTCTCAGTGTCAGGGTGCTAGGGCCCGGGGCAAGCCGCAAGGCCAGGGCCAGAAAAAGCCCTGGGTCCAAAATTCTTCTAAACTCAGCACCAAGCCCTCCTTTTTTTTTTTTTTTTTTTTCAATTCTTTATTTATATTTTCAAAATACAAAAATCCATATATTGACATACCTATAGATAAAATCCATCTTTAATGACCCCCAACTTAGGAAAAAAACAAAAAACAAAATACCCACCCCCCTCCCTTCCCAATCCTGCTGAGTTACAATAATGTAATTCAATAACCTAATTCCCTCACCGAGTTCCCTTGTTTTATACCCGTTTAACCTTTAGCCAGTAATCTCCTCCACATAGCTCCAGGTATTCTTAAACCTTCGCCACCCTGCCCATTTATCTTTTGGTTCAGTCCCCTCCTCAAACTCTGCTTCGGCACCCTCCTCACTCTCCATTATATACATTTCATCAACATAGAGCAACCATTCACGAATTTTAGGGCTCTCAGGCTCCATCCATTTTTTAGGAATCTGACTCTTGGCAGTATCCAACAAAATGGGAACTATCGATGTTTGATATTGCTTGATTGCCTCCTCAGTCCCATGGAATAAACAGATCCATGGGTCTTCCTGGATCGTCTTATTAGTAATTTCCTTTATTAGGTGTATAATTTTCTTCCAATACACTTCAATGGTGGGACACTCCCACCATATATGGGCCATTGTGCCACTATTTTTACACCCTCTCCAACATTCCCCCGATTTCTCCGGTTGGAATTTGCTAAGTTTGTCTGGGGTCGCATACCACCCTGCCAAGCACTTGAAATTTGTTTCCGTCATCCTCGTGCTCACTGAGGAGGTATGCAGCATTTTCAGGATTTTCCCTATCACGTGATTACTACATTGTGTCCCCAATTCCCTTTCCCATTTCCTGATGTAGGGAGGTACATCCAGCTCCTCACTAGTCATTAAAATTTTATACAGCCGAGAAATTATGTTTCTGGATTCCTTTCTCAAACAAAGCTGCTCAAGCGGCCTATAATCTTCTTCGTCTCTGATTGGTTTCTGAAGTTTCTTTACAAAATGTGTCAGCTGGATGTACCGCCACTCATCAATCTCCATTAAATCTGTCTCAGTTTTCAAATCGTGAAATGTGCGAATTTTCCCTTCTTTAATTACGTCTTTTAATTGTGTATTAACGTTCTTAATCCAATTCCCCCCCACCTCCCTCATCCCGGGTTCAAAGAATTTATTATCCCTCAAATAAATCAAAGGAGAATTATAACTCCATTTATTTTGAGTGTGAATCTAATCCCATAATTTTAGTGTATTAAGTGTTATATCCGATGTGTTTGTGCTAAGTGCTCTGTATTTTGGGGGATTCCATATAGTGTGCCCTAAGTGTGTGCTACTTAAACTATGTTCGATATTAACCCATCTTTTTTCTGATATCGGCTTTGACCATTCCATCACCCGTGAAAGCGTCACTGATTTATAATATTTACTTAAGTCCGGTAGGGCAAGCCCACCCTGTTTTTTACCCCTAGTCAGGACCTTATATGCTATTCGTGGCTTTTTATTACCCCAGACAAACTTTGCCATTAGGCCTCGCAAGGCTCTCAAATATGGCTGTGGTAGGCAAGCCCTCCTTTTGAGGGGACGCCCCCACTCCATCGGGTGGGGGGAAGGCTACTGCACTTTGGGGAAATTTGGAAAACGACCATTCAGGACGAGTGGGTCACCTCAATTATATCTTGCGGTTACTAGCTGGAGTTGCGGGGCTGTTCCCCCTCAGGTTTCTAAGATCCAGCGTTCCCTCGGATCCTCCAAAAAGAAACTTATTGCTTCAGGCCAGGGCTGGACTGGGACAAAAATTTGGCCCTGGACTTCACCTAGAGCGGCCCACTTTAATTTTGAAAACATACACATAACCAGTATATAAAACCATACGCAATTGTGCAATATGGGATGGATCTGAGGGAAGTGGTGTGGCCTTCGTATGGGGCATCAGAGCGACCTGGAGGAAAATTGACACCTTGCCCCCCGGTAGGGTGACCACACTTCCAGACTGCCATTCAGGGACAATTTTGCCAAGGACCGGGGGGAATGTAGTCTCAGGGTTGACGGGGAATTCAGCAGTGGAGGTAATTTGTCGGGTGAATGGCTGGTGCTGGCAATGAAAACATCCCGACACCATGCTTAATATGGTGTCAGGATGATCAAATCACATTATTTCTATTACTACATTGTAATATATAATGAAATAGTTCAACTCACCAGAATGCAGAATCAGTGGGAACCATTGCCTGTTACCAGATGCAGCATGTCATTTGCCACCGCCACCTGCCACCAGATGCAGCGTGTCATTTTCCACTATGGCCTGCCAACAGATGCTGCGTGTCACTTGCCACCGTCGCTTGCCACCACATGCAGTGTGTCACATGCCACATCGTCTTCTGCCAGAGAGAGGGCAGAGAGAGAGAAGGGGGACAGAGAGAGATAGAGAGAGGGGGGGCAGGGAGAGAGAGAGAGAGGGGAGACAGGGAGAGAGAGAGAGAGGGGGGACAGGGAGAGAGAGAGAGAGGGGGGACAGGGAGAGAGAGAGAGAGGGGGGACAGGGAGAGAGAGAGAGAGGGGGGGGACAGGGACAGAGAGAGAGGGGGGACAGAGAGAGAGAGAGAGGGGGGGAAAGGGAGAGAGAGGGGGACAGAGAGAGAGAGGGGGGACAGGGAGGGAGGGAGAGGGGGGACAGGGAGAGAGGGGAGGACAGGGAGAGAGGGGGGCAGGGAGAGAGAGAGGGGGCAGGGAGAGAGAGGGGGGACAGGGAGAGAGAGGGGGGGAGAGAGGGGGGGGCAGGGAGAGAGAGGGGGAGAGAGAGAGAGAGGGGGAGAGAGGGGGGCAGGGAGAGAGAGGGGGAGTAGGGAGAGAGAGATTGGGGAGGGGGAGGGAGAGAGAGGGGGGACAGGGAGAGAGAGAAGGGAGAGAGAGGGGGGACAGGGAGAGAGAGAGGGGGGACAGGGAGAGAGAGAGGGGGTAGGGAGAGAGAGAGAGGGGGATAGGGAGAGAGAGGGGGAGAGAGGGGGGAGGGAGGGAGAGAGAGGGGGAGGGAGAGAGAGTGGGGACAGGGAGAGAGAGAAGGGGGGCAGGGAGAGAGAGAGGGAGAGAGAGAGGGGGTAGAGGGGGGATGGAGAGAGAGAGGGATAGGGAGAGAGGGGGGGAGGGGGGACAGGGAGAGAGGGGGGGAGAGAGGGGGGACAGGGAGAGAGAGGGGGGAGGGAGGGATAGAGAGGGGGGGCCAGGAAGAGAGAGAGAGAGGGGGGCAGGGAGAGAGAGAGGGGAGGGGGCAGAGAGGGGGGTCCGGGTCTGGTCAGTGACAGTGCTCATATCACTCACTTGAATGGTGCAGCAGGGGCTTTAATGTGGCTGTCGAGTCGACTATTTGTTTAATCTTCCCGCTCCCTCTTGCTCTTCATCTTCATGTAACGTGCAGGCAGGGAGAGAGGGTCGGGAAGCGGTGTGTCACAAGCTGGCTCATGACAGCATTGTGCGAACCCGCTCTTTTTGGGCAGTGGCACCGAGCCGCTGCCCACACACTGACACCAGGGATGTCCCGGAGGATGCAGCGGCCGTTAGAGAACTTCTGTCACCGCCCACCAGCGTGACGTTTCAGACACCTATTGCAGCGGCAGAGCCTACCGGCTCTGTGCTACAGGTGGTGGGCGGGCCGGCAACAGATGCAGTGAAACACTAAAGCATCATCCCGACCCACCACTCCTGAATTGCCGCCTTGGTCCCATGGTAGGGCCGGCCCTGGGCAGTACAGCAGTGCTCAAAATAATGGCTGCACGGGTCGCACAGCCATTTTTTTGACAGGCTGTCACTGAAACTGGCCTACTGAGCCATCGGCCCACCGGGAAACTCCCGGTAGTCCCGATGGCCAGTACATGCCTGCTTCAGGCACTACATTTATCTAGTGCATCAAGGAGTGATTGTAGAGGTTCCTGTATTCGAAAGGGGCACAGGGTTTTACTCAAACCTGTTTACGGTTCAGAAACCAAACGGAGACACAAGGCCCGTTTTGGACCCAAGGTCCCTGAACAGGTATCTATTGATACAGTCCTTTCGGATGGAGTCCATCCGCTCAGTAGTAACCTCACTCCAGAGGGGAGACTTTCTAGCCTCCATCGATTATAAAACACACGTATTTACACGTACCTATCTTTCAGCCTCATCAGAGGTTCCTATGTTTTGCAGTAGAGGAACGTCATTTTCAGTTTGTGGCTCTACCCTTTGGGCTTGCTACAGCTCCCCGGGTGTTCACAAAGGTCCTAGCACCAGTACTGGGTCTTTTAAGGGCCCAAGGGATTCTGGTGCTTGGGTATCTGGACGACCTCCTGCTCAGAGATCACTCAGTACAGGCTCTACAACAGAGCATAATATACACAGTGCGGTATTTGAAAAGCTTAGGCTTGATCATAAATACCGAAAAGTCAGCCTTGAGACCAGCTCAAAGTCCAAAGTATTTAGGTCTCATCCTAAACATGGTCCAAGCAAGAGTATTCTTGCCACCCATAAGGATCTGTGCGTCAGATAAGGGGCACCAGACAACCCTCCATTCGGCTCCGTATGAGTCTTCTAGGGAGGAAGGTATCCTCCTTTGAGGCAGTGACCTATGCCCAGTTCCATTCCAGGCCCTTACAACAAGACATCTTGTTGGCTTGGAACAGAGGAAGCAAAGCCCTGGATTATCCAATGTGCTTATCTCCTCAGGCATGCTTAAGCCTAAACAGGTGGTTGAAGGATCAGAACCTGCGAAAGGGAAGATCCTTTCTCCCGGGAACTTGGAGAGTACTGAATACAGATGCCAGTCTCTCAGGCTGGGGAGCCACCCTAGACAGGCTCACAGCTTAGGGGAAATTGTCAGAGACAGAGCAGACCCTGCCCATCAATGTCCTAGAATTACGGGCAGTACGTCTGGCCCTAGGGTCCTGGACAGTGGAGCTTCCGGAGTGCCCCATCAGGCCTATATAAACTACCAAGGCTGTACCAGGAGTCGTTCGGCTCTGAAGGAGGTGAACTACATACTAGCCTGGGCAGAGGGACATGTGCCAATTATATCGGCAGTCTATATCCCGGGAGTAGAGAACTGAAAGGCAGATTATCTCAGCTGCCAGCAGATCTGCCCGGGGGAATGGTCCCTACACCCAGAGGTGTTCCAGGAAATTTGCCAACGTTGGGGATGGCCAGAGATCGACCTACTGGAATCCAGGTTCAACAACAAGCTACAGCAGTTTGCGTCTCGAGCAAGAGATCCTCTGGCATTTGGAGCAGATGCTCTGATAGTTCCATGGAGCCAGTACTCCCTGGTTTATGCTTTCCCTCCGATCCCTCTCCTTCCACATTTTGTTGCGCAGGATTCGGAGAGGGGGTTCCAGTCATTCTGGTGGCAACAGCCTGGCCCAGAAGGCCCTGGTTCCCGGAGATTGTGAGACTAACAATAAATGGGCCATGGACACATTCACGTCCCCCCGATTTACTGTCTCAGGGTCCTATATTCCACCCCAGTTTATAGTCTCTAAATTTAACGGCATGGCTATTGAAGCCAGCGTGTTAAAGGACCGTGGCATCTCGAGACCAGTGGTGTCTACTCTAGTGAATGCTAGAAAAGCTGTCACTAGGAAGATTTATCATAAGGTCTGGAAGACTTATATTGCATGGTGTGAAGCCAGAAAATGGCATCCTCGTAAATATGTGATTGGGAGAATTATCTCATTTCTACAGTCAGCTGTGGAAATAAAATTGGCTTTGAGTACAATCAGAGGTCAAGTTCCGGCCCTATCAGTATTCTTCCAAAGGCCTTTAGCCTTCCATTCACTCATTCAAACCTTTATGCAAGGGGCAACTCACTTGCTTCCCCCCATTAGGTCACCTATGTGTCTCCGGGACTTGAACTTGGTGCTGTCTGTGTTACAGAAACAACCATTTGAACCTATTAAGGAAATACCATTAGACTTGCTGTCACGCAAGCTAGCCTTCCTGATGGTTATCATCTCGACTAGAAGGGTGTTGGAGTTGGCGGCCCTTTCATGCAGGGAACTGTACTTGATCCTTCACCAGGACAGAGTCATGTTACGACCTGTTCGATCCGTTTTGCCAAAAGGGGTGCCAGCCTTTCATTTAAATCAGGACATTATTTTGCCGCCTTTTTTCTCTCAGCCTCGTTTGGTGGAAGAGAGACGACTGCATTCTTTGGACGTTGTCTAGGCAGTCAAGGTTTATTTGTCTAGATCTGCGGAGATCCGAGGATCAGACTCTTGGTAAAACAAAAAAAAAAGACCACCCAAGAAGGGGCAGGCAGCTTCCAAAGCTTTCATTGCCAATTGGGTCCGTCAATTGGTCATTCAGGCCTATGGTCTGAAACACAAAGCTCCCCCCTTTAGGGAGAGAGCTCATTCTACCAGGGGTGTAGGAACCTCCTGGCCTTTTCGTCATCAGGTATCTGTGACTCAGATTTGTAAGGCTGCTTCCTGGTCTTCAGTGCATACGTTCACAAAATTTTATTAAGTGGATGTTTGAGCAGCCGAGGATTCAGGTTTCAGCCACAGTGTACTGCGGGCTGCCATATAAGGTCTGATGGCAATTGTTTGGCATGGTGTCTCCCTCCTTTCAAGGCTATTGCTCTGGGACGTCCCAGCAGGCAATGAATATTAGCCTGATTCTGTGTCCCATGATGTATGAAAAAGAAAATAGGATTTTTTCGTCATACTTGCCTGTAAAATCCTTTTCTTTGAGTACATCATGGGACACAGAGATCCCTCCCCTCTTTTTTGAGGATTTAGTGCTTGTTCCAAAACTAAAGTACTTCCTGTATGGGAGGGGTTATATACGGGATCACTTCCTGCCTGAAGACCTTTTGGTCCACCAGTGTCCATTCACCTGGAGATGGAGTATAACCCAGCAGGCAATGAATATTAGCCTGACTCTGTGTCCCATGATGTACTCAAAGAAAATGATTTTACAGGTAAGTATGACGAAAAAAATCCTATTTTTATTGTATTTTTGTGAAAAGGAAATGATGACACAGAAAATAGTCAGAAAAACTCACATAAAAATAGCATCTAAACACAGTATGAATGAAAAAGAAAAATGTGCATAAAAATGCAGGTAAATGCAGGTGACTGCATATCAGTTTTTACCTGAATTTTGTATTCACACAAGTGTGAACCAGCCCTTTAGGGGTGACTGACGGACGGGTGAGCATCCTACTATCTCCCCAATTTTTTTTCCTGCTCCTATGGCGCTTTTTCTTTCCTCACCCCCCATCCACTCACCCTCCCCTTCACACCCTTTTTTTTGCTTTTGTTCTGCCCCTTTTTCATTCCCTTTTTCCTTCTATGCATGCTTCCTGAACACATCCACCATGCTGATGGGCTTCTTGTTCTTCTTACAAATTACTCTGGGCTGTTTTTAACATATCTACATTTGTATACCTTGATGCGATTTTTTTTTTTTTTTATATTATTGCTTATAAAGATACTTACTAAAAGCAATTCTGAAAAAAAAAAGATTGGGAAAGGCTGCTTTAGCACTTGGCTATCAATAACATTCTTTTATTGAAGTGCAATTCTACAAATGTCCACTAGATTGCGCTGATCTTTTTGAGGTGGAGGTATGAGGTTTCCTGTGACATGTCTCTCTTGTTATTTCAGCATGACTTTTATCAATGTTACTCCTCTCATCCATTGACAAATCTTCTGTGAGTACAATTCATGTGGTTTGTGTATTTTACAACCTTACTTCCTCTCTAATCTATATTTGCTGTTATTAGTCTTTTTATATTAGGTATTTTTTCTCTGCTGGTATATAAATAGATATTCTGGGTGTTTGTTCCTCCTATCAAGTCAAGGGCATACAAGTTAAAAGTCCATGTGCATTATAAGAGCAGAACAATCTCATTTCTATAGATAGTATACTAATTCTCAGCATCGCTGGACACTACAAGAATACATATGACACATTGTACTTTTCTAAATGTGCTGCAATGCGAAGAGATGTGTGTGTGTGTGTGTGTGTGTGTGTGTGTGTATATATATATATATATATATATATATAATATATATATATATATAATTTTTTTTTATTTTATTTTTTTTTAGCAGAGACCCTAGGAAATAAACTGGCAATTGTTTTTATTTATTTTTTTTATGTGACAAAGTATCTGCGCAGCAGTTTTTTTTTTAAACGCTATTTTTTTGGGGAAAAAAACACACTTTAACCACTTGCCACCCGCCCACTGTCAAATGACGGAGGGGCGGCGCGGCTCTCGTTCTGGGGCGATGTCATATGACGTCGCTCTCGCGCGCTCGTGGGGGGCGCGCAGCATGGCGATCGCGCCGTGTTGCTAGGACGTGGCGCGACCCAGATGTCTGTAAAGAGCCATGGCTCTTTAACCATGTGATCGGCTGTGTCCAATTACAGCTGGTCACAGGAATCGGCTCTCATCGCCTCACACTGACTGAGTGTGTCGCGACGAGAGGCGATCAGCGGCATCTCCTCCCAGGGGACATCAAGACATGTAATCAGATCATCAGTGCCCTGATTACAATAACATGCCATTAGTGCCAGCAATCAGTGCCCACCAGTGCCAGCAATCGGTGCCTATTAGTAATGCCAGTCAGTAATGCCCTTCAGGGCCACCTATCAGTGTTCATCAGTGCCCATAAGTGCGGCATATTAGTGCCACCTCATCAGCGCACATCAGTGAAGGAGAAAAATTACTTTAGAAAATTAACTGACAGAAACTAAAACTTTTTTTTTTTTCAAAATTTTCGGTCTTATTTTTTACTGACAAAAAAACAACAACCCACCATGATTTAAATACCACAACAAGAAAGCTCTATGTGTGTGAAGACAATGATAACAATTTCAAATACTTACAGTATAACATGACCGTTCATCTGTCATTCAAAATGTGACAGCACTAAAAGCTCAAAATTGGCCTGGGCAGGAAGGGGGTGAAAGTGCCCCGTAGGCAAGTGGTTAATGAATTAAAAAAACAAAACACAATATTTTATTCATTGTGTGTTTGTTTTTGTTTTTTTTGTAAAATATAAAAGATATTGTTAGACCAAGTAAATGGATGCATGGATGCCTAACATACCATGCATACCATAACCAAATTGCGCATGCTCTTGGAATGGTTATAAACTACAATACTTCATAGATGATGCTTTAAAATTTTTTACAGGTGACCTGTTTTGAGTTAGAGGAGGTCTAGCACTAGAATATATATATATATATATATATATATATATATATATATATATATATATATATATATATACATACACACACACACAGTGGGGACGGAAAGTATTCAGACCCCCTTAAATTTTCCACTCTTTGTTATATTGCAGCCATTTGCTAAAATCATTTGAGTTCATTTTTTTCCTATTTATTGTACACACAGCACCCCATATTGACAGAAAAACACAGAATTGTTGACATTTTTGCAGATTTATTAAAATAGAAAAACTGAAATATCAAATGGTCCTAAGTATTCAGACCCATTGCTCAGTATTTAGTAGAAGCACCCTTTTGATCTAATACAGCCATGAGTCTTTTTGGGAAAGATGTTTTTCACACCTGGATTTGCAAATCCTCTCCAGTTCTGTCAGGTTAGTAAACGTTGGTGGACAGCCATTTTTAGTTCTCTCCAGAGATGCTCAATTATATATAAGTCAGGGCTCTGGCTGCACCATTCAAGAACAGTCATGGAATTGTTGTGAAGCCACTCCTTCGTTATTTTAGCTGTGTGCTTAGGGTCATTGTCTTGTTAAAAGGTAAATCTTCGGCCCAATCTGAGGTCCTGAGCACTCTGGAGAAGGTTTTTGTCCAGGATATCCCTGTACTTGGTCGCATTCATCTTTCCCTCGATTGCAACCAGTCGTCCTGTCTCTGCCGCTGAAAAAAACCCCCACAGCATGATACTGCCACCACCATGCTTCACTGTTGAGACTGTATTGGACAGGTGATGAGCAGTGTCCGGTTTTCTCCACACATACCGCTTAGAATTAAGGCCAAAAAGTTCTATCTTGGTCTCATCAGACCAGAGAATCGTATTTCTCACCATCTTTGAGTCCTTCAGGTGTTTTTTAGCAAGCTCCATGCAGGCTTTCATGTGTCTTGCACTGAGGAGAGGCTTCCGTCGGCCACTCTGCCATAAAGCCCCGACTGGTGGAGGGCTGCAGTGATGGTTGAATTTCTACAACTTTCTCCCATCTCCCGACTGCATCACTGGAGGTCAGCCACAGTGATCTTTTGGTTCTTCTTTACCTCTCTCACCAAGGCTCTTCTCCCCTGATAGCTCAGTTTGGGCGGACGGCCAGCTCTAGGAAGGGTTCTGGTCGTCCCAAACGTCTTCCATTTAAGGATTATGGAGGCCACTGTGCTCTTAGGAACCTTAAGTGCGGCAGAAATTTTTTTGTAACCTTGGCCAGATCTGTGCCTTGCCACAATTCTGTCTCTGAGCTCTTCAGGCAGTTTCTTTGACCTCATGATTCTCATTTGCTCTGACATGCACTGTGAGCTGTAAGGTCTTATATAGACAGGTGTGTGGCTTTTCTAATCAAGTCCAATCAGTATAATCAAACACAGCTAAACTTAAATGAAAGTGTAGAACCATATATATAATATATATATATTCTTTTGCTTTAAGGGAAAAAAAGTTGTTTACTTCTTCCCTAGACCGGAAGGGACGTCATGACGTTGCTCCGGTCCTCCAAGGCCATAGAAGCGATCGAAGACAGCTGGCCACACAGTCAGATTGTTTCTCTGGCTTGCCGATTAAAAACGATAAGCCCAAGAAACACCAGCGGATGTCCTGCTCCCCTGCCCCACTGCTTTGGAAAGTGATCCAGCTGCTAATGAGCCACTCAGACAGCTTTCATGGGAAAGGCAACCGCCGGATGAAGAAAAAAAATACTGTGGGTTATGGCTGATGGCTTCAGCCATAACCCCAGTAAACCACTTGCAAACTGCAACTATATATATAATACGTATTGTGGTCGACAAGTGGTTAACCGCTTGCCGACCAGCCGCCGCCATTCTACGGCGGCAGAATGGCACGGCTGGGCGAAACGATGTTGCCTTACTTTGCTTCACCTTTTGGCCACTAAGGGCACACTCCCGCAGCGTGTGCCCGGAGCCAATGCGAGTGCCTGGTGGGTGCAATGACTGGTGGGCTCCCGTGATCGCTCGTGACACACACAGATCCCGATTTTTTTTCAGGGGAGTAGAGACAGATTGTGTGTCCATACTAAGTATGAACACCGATCTCTCTCGCCTCCTAGACAGTCCCATCCCCCCCACAGTTAGAACACACACCTAGGGAACACAGTTAACCCCTTGATCGCCCCTAGTGTTAACCCCTTCCCTGCCAGTAACATTTATACAGTAATCCGTGCATTTTTATAGCACTGATCGCTGTATAATTGTCAATGGTCCTAAATAAGTGTCAAGTGTCCAATTTGTCCACCGCAATATCGCAGTTCTGATAAAAATCGCAGATCGCCACCATTGCTAGTAAAAAAAAAATAAATAAATAAAAATGCCATAAATCTATCCCCTATTTTGTACATGCTATAACTTTTGCATAAACCAATCAATATACACTTATTGGGATTTTTTTTTTTTTTAACCAAAAAAAATATGTAGAAGAATACATATTGGCCTAAACTGAGGGAAAAAAATTGTTTTTTTGAAAAAAAATGTGGGATATTTATTATAGAAAAAAGTAACAGATATTATGGTTTTTTTTTTCTAAATTGCCGCTCTTCTCTTGTTTATAGCGCAAAAAATAAAAACCACAGAGGTGATCAAATACCACCAAAAGAAAGCTCTATTTGTGGGCAAAAAAGGACGTCAATTTTGTTTGGGTGCAACGTCGCACGACCGGTCAATTGTCAGTTACAGCCTCGCAGTGCCATTTCGCAAAAAAGGGCCCAGTCAATGAGCAGCCAAATCTTCTGAGGCTGAAGTGGTTAATATGCTGAACTTGGACACATGCTCTTTAGCATGCTGCAAAGCGACAGTGTAAATGGGCCTTAACCACTTGCTGTCCAGCATATGCATCTATACATGGTATATATACATTTACATAAAGTTCTGCTCGGCGGATAAGGACCCCCCTCTACTGTGCAGGAGCTGCGCCTGCGCAGTAGGATCCGGTGGAAATAGCCAAAGGTGAAAAGGGGAAAATCAGCTGTACACGGCGCCTGTAAGAGGGCCCCTCGCGGGCTCGCCACGCTTCGGGCACGGCCTCGCTTCGCTCGGCTCTTTTTTATTCCCCCTCTAGGTCCACTTGGATGGTGGGGAAGAAACCTGGACCTAGGGCGCGGGCGCCGTGTACAGCTGATTGAACATTTTGAGCTTCGGCTATCTCCGGCGGCTGATAGTAGTTCGTACTGCGCAGGCGCTGCGCCTGCGCAGTACAGGGGGGGTCCTTATCCGCTGAGGGAACTTTCTCGGCAAGACACCGGTGATCTGCTTTCTTGTAAAAGTGATCGAGTGGCTTTACAGATGCCCAACCACTTTTACTGTGCTCAAAAGGGCCCTCCACAGTGGTTCCTGGGCTTTTTCATTGCATCGAGATGCCAGGGACCACGGTGAGAGGTTGGGCCAGGTGCCCACAGAAAAGAGGGAGGAACATCTGTTCCCCCATCTCCTCTGTGATGAATGAAGCCAGAATTAAGGAGGATTGTGTCACCTCTGTCTTCAGAGCTGTCATTCCTGGCTATTAACAGGAGGGCAGGGAAGACATCAGGGGTCTATAAGACCCCTGAAGTCTCCATAAAGGGTACCTGTCACCAGGGCCGGTACTAGGGGTGGGCGGGAGGGGAAGCTGCCCTGGGCGGAGTGATTTCCTGTGGGAAGAGGGCGCAGTTTGCCTTCCAGCATAGAACACAATCCTTCTAGCATAGAATATGCTGCTGAATGTAACAGGCAGAGAGCGGCTTTGTCCCTGCATGTAGGCTACATTGTAGCAGTACACCCACCCCGTGCCTGCACAGTACACTGTACTATGGTCTGAGTGACAGGAGAGTGGAGCAGGCTGGGAAGGCATCAGTTGTCCATGCTTTCTTGATGAACTTTTCTGCTCCTCTCCTTGCCTGGACAGCGGCTTCTCTCCTCCCTCTCCAGCCATCTCTCCTGCCTTATCTCTCATAGTGGGACCACATCACCACCTCCGCCCTCTCCCCAGCCTTCTGTTCTTATCTCTCCCTGCACCATACAGCTCAGAGCCCATTTCTCCTCTGTATAGTGACCCCTCCTCCTGTGCCCTTTCCCTCGGACCCCCTCACTAGCTGCACAAACTGAGTGGTGTTCTCTGTCTCTCAGCTAACAGGTAACATTTTCAGACTTCATATCTCTGTTCATTGCTGTGGAAGACAACTGTTCTTTCACATTCAATTTTTAGTACATGCACATTCATTCACAAGGGGTGCAAACAATGCGTCTCCCATACAGGGCTGTATCCCCATGCCAGCAACCCATTCATTTCTACTGGGACATGAGGCTGCATGGACAC
This sequence comes from Lithobates clamitans, assembly GCA_037952925.1. Classification (NCBI taxonomy): domain Eukaryota; kingdom Metazoa; phylum Chordata; class Amphibia; order Anura; family Ranidae; genus Lithobates; species Lithobates clamitans. The sequence continues at coordinate 393,267 of JBBGZY010000052.1, read as the reverse complement.
AGCCGCTGTGTCCTAATATGACATACAGGTGCGGGTTTCCAATAGAAGTAAATAGCAAGCTGGCACAGGGATGCACACACTGTACTGATAAGAGAGCCCTGCACAGGACACACATGTCTGCATTGCATGTGAATGGACCCTAAAGAACTCATGTACATGTCTCAGTGTGAGAGCCCCGAGTGCTTTCCCACTGAAGCGATGCGCTGGCAGGATGTTAAAAAAAAGTCCTGCAAGCAGCATTTTTGGAGCGGTGTACACCGCTCCTCCACCACTCCTGCCCATTGAAATGAATGCGCACCGCTGCCGAAGCGCCTGCAAAGCGTTTCGGCAGCAGCGCTTCAGGGGCGCATTTAACCCCTTCCTCGGCCGCTAGCTGGGTTATAAGCGCCCCGCAAGCAGCCGAATAGCGCCGCTAAAATGACGGTAAAGCGCCGCTAAAACTAACAGCGTTTTACCGTCAACGCATGCCCGCTCCAGTGTGAAAGCAGCCTTAAGTAATAAGTGATACAGAAATTTTTTTACATTTAAACATTTATTAAACAAATCAAACCTCCAATCAGTTCACTTGTATGTATAATTTAGATTAAAAAAAAAAATATATATCTTAAATATTAAATACACAAAAACCGGTATTCAAAACTTTTGGATGAAAAAAATGGGCTAACTTTACTGCTTATTTTTTCTTAATTATTTCATTAGTGTATTTTTTTTTTTAAAATTGCGTTTGAAAGACCGCTGCGCAAATACCGTGTGACATAAAATATTGCAACAACCGCTATTTTATTCCCTAGGGTCTCTGCTAAAAAATATATATATAATGTTTGGGGGTTCTAAATGATTTTCTAGGAGAAAATAAAGGATTTTTACTTGTAAGCAACAAATGTCAGAAAAGATTTAGTCTTTAAATGGTTAAACTGAGAACTCCTCCACACATAGTTCAGTCTATTGATAAAAGAACCTGAAGAGATACAATGTATCTTCTTATCAGACTTTGCAGGATGCCCAGGGAGGAGAGAAGTCTTTCCACAGATAAAGTCAGGCAACTTGCATTGACTTTTATTACAGAAGTCATTTGCAAGCCCCGCTGAAGTTATAATCGGCTTTTTTTATCAGCACAATAAGCCCAAGAAACACCAGCGGATCTCCTGCTCCCCTGCCCCACTGCTTCGGAAAGTGATCCAGCTGCTAATGAGCCACTCAGACAGCTTTCATGGGAAAGCCAGCTGCCGGATGAAGAAAAAAAATACTGTGGGTTATGGCTGATGACTTTAGTCATACCCCAGTAAACCACTTGCAAACTGCAATATATATATTGCCTTTTGGCCACTAAGGGCACACTCCCGCAGCGTGTGCCCGGAGCCAATGCGAGTGCCCGGCGGGTGCAATGACTGCCGGGCTCCCGTGATCGCTTGTGACAGAGTGAGAACCACACACAGATCCCGATTTTTTTTTTCAGGGGAGTAGAGACAGATTGTGTGTCCATACTAAGTATGAACACCGATCTCTCTCGCCTCCTAGACAGTCCCATCCCCCCCCACAGTTAGAACACACACCTAGGGAACACACTTAACCCCTTGATCGCCCCTAGTGTTAACCCCTTCCCTGCCAGTGACATTTATACAGTAATCCGTGCATTTTTATAGCACTGATCGCTGTATAATTGTCAATGGTCCCAAATAAGTGTCAAGTGTCCAATTTGTCTGCCGCAATATCGCAGTTCCGATAAAAATCACAGATCGCCGCCATTGCTAGTAAAAATAAATAAAAATGCCATAAATCTATCCCCTATTTTGTAGATGCTATAACTTTTGCGTAAACCACTCAATATACACTTATTGCGATTATTATTTTTTTTTTTTTTTACCAAAAAAAATATGTAGAAGAATTCATATTGGCCTAAACTGAGGGAAAAAAACAGTTTTTTTGATAAAAAAAATGTGTGATATTTATTATAGCAAAAAGTAACAGATACTATGTTTTTGTTTTTCTAAATTGCCGATCTTCTCTTGTTTATAGCACAAAAAATAAAAACTACAGAGGTGATCAAATACCACCAAAAGAAAGCTCTATTTGTGGGCAAAAAAGGATGTCAATTTTGTTTGGGTACAGCGGAGCACGACCGCTCAATTGTCAGTTACGGCGCCGCAGTGCCTTTTCGCAAAAAAGGGCCTAGTCAATGAGCAGCCAAATCTTCCGAGGCTGAAGTGGTTAATATGCTGAACTTGGACACATGCTCTTTAGCATGCTGCAAAGCGACAGTGTAAATGGGCCTTAACCACTTGCTGTCCAGCATATGCATCTATACATGCTATATATACATTTATATACCGAATTGTAGAGCCGGTGTTCTGCCGGGAAAGTTCCGCTCGACGGATAAGGACCCCCCCTCTACTGCGCAGGCGCAGCGCCTGCGCAGTAGGATCCGGTGGAAATAGCCGAAGGTGAAAAGGGGAAAATCAGCTGTACATGGCGCCTGTAAGAGGGCCCCTCACGGGCTCGCTTCGCTCGCCACGCTTCGGGCACGGCCTCGCTTCGCTCGCCACGCTTCAGGTACGGCCTCGCTTCGCTCAGCTCTTTTTTATTCCCCCTCTAGGTCCACTTGGATGGTGGGGAAGGAACCTGGACCCAGAGCGCAGGCGCCGTGTACAGCTGATTGAACATTTTGAGCTTTGGCTATCTCCGGTGGCTGATAGTAGTTCGTACTGCGCAGGCGCTGCGCCTGCGCAGTACAGGGGGGGTCCTTATCCGCCGAGGGAACTTTCTCGGCAAGACACCGATGATCGGCTTTCTTGTAAAAGTGATCGAGTGGCTTTACAGATGCCCAACCACTTTTACTGTGCTCAAAAGGGCCCTTCACAGTGGTTCCTGGGGTTTTTCATTGCATGGAGATGCCAGGGACCATGGTGAGAGGTTGGGCCAGGTGCCCACAGAAAAGAGGGAGGAACATCTGTTCCCCCATCTCCTCTGTGATGAATGAAGCCAGAATTAAGGAGGATTGTGTCACTTCTGGCTTCAGAGCTGTCATTCCTGGCTATTAACAGGAGGGCAGGGAAGACATCAGGGGTCTATAAGACCCCCGAAGTCTCCATAAAGGGTACCTGTCACCAGGGCCGGTACTAGGGGTGGGCGGGAGGGGAAGCTGCCCTGGGCGGAGTAATTTCCTGTGGGAAGAGGGCGCAGTTTGCCTTCCAGCATAGAACGCAATCCTTCCAGCATAGAATATGCTGCTGAATGTAGCACAGGCAGAGAGCGGCTTTGTCCCTGCATGTAGGCTACATTGTAGCAGTACACCCACCCCGTGCCTGCACAGTACACTGTACTATGGTCTGAGCGACAGGAGAGTGAAGCAGGCTGGGAAGGCATCAATTGTCCATGCTTTCTTGATGAACTTTTCTGCTCCTCTCCTTGCCTGGACAGCGGCTTCTCTCCTCCCTCTCCAGCCATCTCTCCTGCCTTATCTCTCATAGTGGGACCACATCACCACCTCCACCCTCTCCCCAGCCTCCTGTTCTTATCTCTCCCTGCTCCATACAGCTCAGAGCCCATTTCTCCTCTGTATAGTGACCCCTCCTCCTGTGCCCTTTCCCTCGGACCCCCCTCACTAGCTGCACAAACTGAGTGGTGTTCTCTGTCTCTCAGCTAACAGGTAACATTTTCAGACTTCATATCTCTGTTCATTGCTGTGGAAGACAACTGTTCTTTCACATTCAATTTTTAGTACATGCACATTCATTCACAAGGGGTGCAAACAATGCGTCTCCCATGCAGGGCTGTATCCCCATGCCAGCAACCCATTCATTTCTACTGGGACATGAGGCTGCTTGGACACAGCCGCTGTATCCTAATATGACATACAGGTGCGGGTTTCCAATAGAAGTAAATAGGAAGCTGGCACAGGGATGCACACACTGTACTGATAAGAGAGCCCTGCACAGGACACACATGTCTGCACTGCATGTGAATGGACCCTAAAGAACTCATGTACATGGATGCTTGGTGAGCTCCCCAGGCAAAAGAAAACAGGGATTTTACATAGGAGCTAATAAAGCTGGCCATAGATGGATTAATCTGCTCAGTTTTTTTTATCGGACATGGACTGATAAATTTTTAAAAAACTGATCCATACACTATACAAGTATAAGCTGATTGTACAATATCTATTGGATCTTCCACCAACTATGTAGTACAAAGGCCTGCCTGATTGGATACTACTTAAATTAATTGTTTAGGTTTGTCCATATATTACAAAGTTTTGGTAAATCTAAAGGAGATGGTACAATCTCTGCACAATCAGATTTTATAGTGTATGCTCACCTACAGCATAGTGTTCTTGTGCATGAGTACTAACAATGAAAAATGTTTTCCCTGTTATCTTCATAACACCTATATATCGTTAACACCCTGACGCATTGTATAAAGCTGGGGTTGCGCCAATACCTGTTTTGTACTGGCAATTAGGAGTACCAATACTCCAGTACCAATGCTCAAGTACTCACTGATACCAGTTATTGAAACCTTTGTGGTAAGATTTGAGCCCATACAAAATGAATGGGCTCATATCAGACTGCAAAGAATCTTGTGAAATGCGGTGTGATTCCTGCGCATTTTGGCGCCCTGGGCACTGAAATACCTTGTCCCACCACTACCAGGCTGTATGGAGTATCGTAATCGTCGGATTATGATGTAGGTATGCTGAAATTTGCAGAAATGCAAAGTGGTCCAAGGAGGAGGCATTGTAAGTCTCTTTAATAGTATCAACGGAGGGCAATCGGTCATTAGTCACTAATTCCTGAAGAGGGCTTAGGTTTACAGAGATCTTATTTTACATGTGGTTTCAGGCACCGCTCCTATGTGAACCCAGGCTGAAGTCACTATGACAAGCCTAGGCTCACACAGGAACTGTATGGGAAACCACATGTGATTCGGACAGGAATCACACCGTATTGCATGCAATTCTTTACAGTGGGATTTGAGCACATTAATTTTGCATGAGCTCAAATCACAATGCAAAATATTGGTTTTAAGTATCGGAGCATTTAAATGAGTACAATTACTAGTGCAAATGCTTAGTATCAGCACCGATATCTGTATCAGTGCAACCCTAGTACACGTTATTCTTTTTTCCAGCAGGCTGAACAGATCCCTGCATCCACTCAAACAAGGTGGATGGAGGAATCCGCTCTCTGTGCTGTTGTACTCTGACAGCAGGACTCCTCCGCTGTCAGAATACAACGATCAGCGCTGCAGCCCGCAGATCGAAGGAGGTTTTCAAGCAGGACCAAGATCAGCTTCAATTAGTTCTAGAGCACCATTTACATTCTTCAAAAATCACCCTTGGGCAGCGAAGTTACTCATTAGTTACCAATCACAAATGTAAATAGTAATACTGAAGCTCTCTGCTATCCGCAGCTATCACATATGTTTTTGTGTGCTGCAAATGCTTCTACTAGCTCCGCCCCCTGCTCTGCGCGGGGGGGGGCGCATTTTGGCATCCTCGCCCTGGGCACTGAAATACCTTGTCCCACCACTGCCTCTCACTGTCCAAAGCTATCACAAGGGGGTTTGTTCACCCCTTGTGATAGCAATAAAGTTATACCCTTCCTGCCCATGTCTCCCAGCCCTTTAAGAGGTTCTTAACGCCAGGTGGTGGAGGTGGGCATTCTGATCATGTGACCACTGTGATTGGCTGTTGCATGATCGGAAAGCTACATAGGGTCTCATATATGCGGCCTCTCAGTGTTTAATGCCCACCAAAAGGCCGCATATATGCGTACGGCTGGTGGAAAGAGGTTAAATAAAAAATGTTTTAATAAATATAAATATGTGTGTATATATATATATATATATATATATATATATATATATATATATATATATATATATATATATATATATATATATATATATATATATATATAATTTTAAACATTTAAAGTGCCTGCCCCCCCCTTAAATGTGCACGTAGGTCCGGCATGCATATGTAAATGGTAATTGTACCACACGTGTGAGGTATCGTTTTAAATGTCAGGGTGAGGGCTATAAAGCCTGGTACACACTATAAGTTTCTTTTCGTTCAACCCAGCAGGCTGTACAAAAAAAAGGCTATTGCTATGTTGTTGTGTTCTGCAACATCCCCCCACCCCCCCTCACCAGTACACACGTCGATCGCAGCCAGTGGCTGCACTGATGCTCGTTTTCCAGCATGCCTGTTCAACAAAAGCCAGTGGTGAGACAGGGAGCTGTACACACGGGCCAAAATGTTGGCCAGTTCCTGCTGAACCGACCATTATCAACCAGCACAATTCAAGCAACAGAGCTCACAGGTAACTCTAAACTAATAACCTGCAAAGGCTTTTTAAGCATCGCCTATGGACGATTTTAGGTACCGTAGCTTGTCGCCATGTCACAGGCATGCACAATTTTAAATCTTGACATGTTTGGTATCTATTTACTTGACGCAACATCATTTGTTATGTTTTACAAAAGTATATTATTTTGTAATTGTGTGCACTAAATTTTATTTTTTTCCTGAAAATTTGCGTTTGGCTCTGGAAATACCATGTGACATGAAATGAAAAGCCAATATTTTATTCTCCAGTGCCTTTGCTTTCAGAAAATATATAAAGGTTTGGGGTTTCTATGCAATTTTCTAGCAAACATGGCTGATTTTAACATGTATGTAAAAAAAGATAAACAAATTGCCCTGGACAACAAGTGGTTAAAAGAAGTCACGTGACCAGTCAAGCTGTCTACTATCCACAGCCATCACATATGTTTTTTTGTGCTGCAAATGCTTCTACTAGCTCCGCCTCCTGCTCTGCATGTCATATGGGTTTGTCTGAGACCAGGAAAATATACATTGTGATTCTTTCTTTTGCAGGAACAGGACTGAAGACTGTATCCTCTTCTCCTACTTGAATAAGGAAGACTTGAAGGTGCCAGAACACTTTCTGCTAGCTTGAAAATGAGATTTAGAAGGCAGATTCTGGTTTCGGGGTTCTCTCTGGCATTTGGTGCTGTGCTAGGTGCAGGGGTGACTAATTGGAGACTACATGACAAGTCTGGATCTAATTGCCTCTATCCAATCGTACAGGCGGCATCGGAGGTGTCCCTCCCCCCTGTTTCTGGCATCACTAGATTCGGATTGCCAGGCTTCAGCCAGCTTAAGACTCGCCAGTCCCACATGCTCAGCTATGACCCCAGGCTGCGTGGCCCAGCGTGGGTTCTAGAACAACTGAACGGTGAGCGCATACAGGGCATGGCAGATCGGAGTCACTGTAACTTCAGAGAAGATGAGTCCATACACCCTTATCACCGGGCCACAAACTCTGATTTCAAGGGAAGTGGATTTGACCGGGGACACTTGGCAGCAGCAGCCAATCATAAGTGGAGCCAGCAGGCTATGGATGAAACTTTCATACTAAGTAATGTGTACCCACAGGTCAGTGATCTTGCTCTCGTCTGAAATTGGCTAACACCAACTTAAAGTGATATTAAAGACTGCATTTTTTATTGGTAAACTAAACTAGAGGTTAAACTTACCTGATCTGTGCAACAATATTGCACAGAGTGGTCTTCTAACCTGCTTCTTTGAAAGCCAAGGACGCACCTATGCACAAACGCTTCTGAGCCGGGCTGTGTGTGTCCATAGACACAGTAAGATGCAAGAGCACGATCAGGGCAACTAAAATAGACTATGAAAGGCACATTGCTGATGAGAGTAAAAAAAATAAATCCCAAAAAGTTTTTTTCACATAGATTCATAAAAATAACCCGAGATGAGAACATATTGGCCCCATAAAGGATTATCAGGGGAAGTTGGTCACAAGTGACAGGGAGAAGGCAACTGTAATAATTACATTCTTCTCCTATATTCTGTTCAGTACAACAATATATTGAATGTACCCTTGTGGCTGACAGAAACCAGTGTTCAAAAAAGACTTGACAAATTTGACATAAAGAAATTTCCAGGACTGGATGGTTTACACCCAAGAGTCCTCAAAAAAACTTAGTCATGTTATAGCCAGAGCATTGTTTCTCATTTTCAAGGAGAGCTTACTTGCTGGAATGGTGCCAGCATATTCCCGAAAAGCAGCTGTAGTGCCAATATTCAAAAAAGGGCGCATATATATATATATATATATATATATATATATATAAACCTTGCAAATACAGACCAGTCAGCCTAACAACAATAGTATGTAAACTATTAAAAGGAATCATAAGGGGCCATGTTCAAGAATTTGCTGATAAGAATAGTATCATTATTAGTAACTAACATGGACTGGACTGATGAAAGACTGTTCTTGCCAGACCAACCTTTTAACATTCTATGATTGAGGAGGCAAGCTGTACTTTGGATAGAGGAAGGGCTGTGGAAGTAGTATAGCTAGATTTAGCTAAGGCATTTGATAGATTACCCCATAATCAATTCATTTACAAATTGAGAACTTTTGGCACTGATGATTTGGTATGTGCCTGGATAGAAAACTGGTTGCAGGAGCGTTTCCGAAGGGTGGTGATTAATGGCATATTTTCTGAATGGTCTGGAGTTGTGAGCGGTGTGCACCAGGGCTCTGTCAAGGGAACAATTCTGTTTAACTTGCTTAGAAATGATATAGAGGTTGGAATAAATAGTTCAATCTCAGTGTTTGCGGATTATACAAAACTAAGTAGGGCAATAAATTCACAACAGGATGTAGCAACTCTCCATGAAGACCTAGTTAAAATAACGAACTGGGCAACTATATGGCAGATGAGGTTTAATAAAGAACAATGTAACGTACTGCACTTGGGAGCTACAGAGATAAATACAAGTTACACGCTAGGGGGAGACCCTCTGGGGGAAACAAGGATGGAAAGGGATCTTGGGGTCCTGGAAGATCAGACTTGGCAATAGTATGCAATGCCAAGCTTCAGAAAGGGTTATTCAATAGAGATAAAACCTATACTTCTACCACTTTACAAAACTCTGGTTCTGCCACATGTTGAGTATGATGTCCAGTTCTGGTCACGAGCCCTCAGGAAGTTTGAAGTGGAGAGGGTCCAAAGAAGGGCAACAAAGCTGTTAAGGGGGATTGAGGACCTCAGTTATGAGGAACAACTGCTAACATCACACTTATTCTCCCTGGAGGAGATATGATCGCAATATACAAATCTTTGAATGGTGACTCTATTATTGGGAAACTAACCTAAGATCCCTAAAGAAGAAAAGCGGTCACACAGTGAAGTTGGACGAGAAGCCGATCAATCCGAAGGCATCATGCACACTGCACGTTTTAAAAAAGCCAGTTACATTAGCTGTAGAAAGCTTTAGCTGTAGAGAGTTTTTCAGTGTTTTTGTAGTAGCATTTTTTGCAGTTTTCTAGCTTTTTTTAGAGTTAGAGTGTTTTTACAGCTGAAAAACACCTCTCAAAACCCACTAGTTTTGTTTTTTTTTTTTTTCCAGCTAGAAAACACCCCTGCTAAAAACTGCGGATAACAACCTATGTGTGCATGGAAACATAGGATAACATACTGGGGAGTTTATTGACTGCAAAAAAAAAAAACGTCTGACGCCAAAAACAGCAGCTGTAAAAACGTCCAGTGTGCATGAGGCCCTAATTTAAGGGGTTGATAATTGTTAGATCATTAAGGATGTGGTACTTCCTCCCCAGCTTGTGGTGTAGATAAATTCCAAAAAAGTAAATGTGTTTCTCAGCAAACAATGTACAGGGATATTGAATATGGTAGTAACACAGACACATTCAGCTTGAACTGGATGTACTGGTGTCTTTATCCTGCTTGGTGTCTATATTCAACAATGTAACAAAACTATTTGGAAATAGTTAGGCCCCTTTTACATGGAGCGGATCCGTCCAAGTGGAATCCACCTGCACAGGGGAGATCCGCTATGCAGAGCAGACATGGACACAACACGATCTCCTCTATGGGGCGGTCTGTTTCCAACCGATTGTCATCTGATCTGCTGGACAGATGGCGAACATATGTCTATTTTAAGTGGATGTTATCGGATCAGATCCCCGGCGGTTGTCAGCAGACACATGTCCGCTAACATCTGCCGCCCCATAGGGAACAATGGGTGGTCCAATCAGGTCTGCCTGAAAAAATGAAAGGGCAAACCCGATCGTTCTGCTGGTGTGAAAGGGACCAGTATATGCAGGGGCTGCATTGAGAATATAGGCTTACTTTAAATCAGGACACTTATGTAGGCATTTTATAATTCTAAAGGTCCAGTTGTATCGGAAATTGATGTGATACTAACGTTCACTCTTTCAGAATCCAAATCTCAATCAGAATGCCTGGAACAACTTGGAGCAACACTGCCGATCACTAACCAAGAGTAACAGAAATGTGTATGTGTGCAGCGGTCCCCTATTTTTACCCAAGTAAGTCAAATGCATACAACTATACTTAAAATAAACAGGAACATCCAAGGTGGAAACCTGAAATTGGACCTTAACCAAAACATTATGTTAAAGTTACGTTGACAGTTTTGCAGTAATAGATAAATAGTTAGAGAGGTGTTCAATATTGGGTTGGCCCACCCTTTGCAGCTATAACAGCTTCAACTCTTCTGGGAAGGATGTCCACAAGGTTTAGCAGTGTGTCTATGGGAATGTTTGACCATTTTCCCAGAAGCGCAATTGTGAGGTCAGGCACTGATGTGGACAAGAAGGCCTGGCTCTCAGTCTCCACTCTAATTCATCCCAAAGGTGTTCTATCGGGTTGAGGTCAGAACTCTGTGCAGGCCAGTCAAGTTCCTCCACCTCAAACCATCCATGTCTTTATGGACATTGCCTTGTGCACTGGTCCTAATCATTTGGTGGAGGGGGGATTATTGTGAGGGGTCGTTTATCAGGGGTTGGGCTTGGCCTCTTTAGTTCCAGTGAAGGGAACTCTCAAGTCGTCAACACATCAAGACATTTTGGACAATTTCATGCTCCCAACTTTGTAGAAACAGTTTGGGGATGGCCCCTTCCTGTTCTAACATGACTGTGCACCAGTGCACAAAGCAAGGTCCATAAAGACATGGAGGAACTTGACTTGCCTGCACAGAGTTCTGACCTCAACCCAAAAGAACACCTTTGGAATGAATTAGAGCGGAGACTGAGAGCCAGGCCTTCTCATCCAACATCAGTGCCTGACCTCACAAATGCGCTTCTGGAAGAATGGTCAAACATTGCGATAGACACACTCCTAAACCTTGTGGACAGCCTTCCCAGAAGAGTTGAAGCTGTTATAGCTGCAAAGGGTGGGCCAACGCAATATTGAACCCTACAGACTAAGACTGGGATGCCATTAAATTTCATATGTGTGTAAAGGCAGGTGTCCCAATACTTTTGGTAATATAGTGTGTTGTCCATCTGAGGACAAGTAAGAAGGGGTGGCTACATTCACCTACACAAGGGGAGCATGGAGAACAAACGTAGCCGTAACAGAATAGGATGTCTGAGAATAGCAGAAAAAAAGCTTGCATTTGAGCGGTGACACAAAGGAAGAGAGAAATAGAAGGTATATTCTCCTTGTATTTAATATACATATAGCATTGCTTTAAATGTGAGTTTATAGTCACTTAGGCTTTGCACAACAGAAACTACATCCAGGCAATAGAGGGATATCTACTTCCGATGACCTGGAGCATGACAGAACAATGACCTGGTTGAGTTGCAAGGCTGAAACTTGGAAAGTAATTTCTGCTTCAGTACCACCTTGTCATTGTATAAGGCTGGCCATACATTATACAATTTTCTTGTACAATTTTCCTTTAGATTTACCAAAACCATATAATATGAGGTCACACCTAAACACTTTCAATTTGTATGCAATCCGGCAGGCCCTTGAACTACATAGTTGAAGGTAAATGTAAGGCCCCTTTCACACTGGGGCGGTTGGTGCTTCGGTGGTAAAACGCCGCTATTTTTAGTGGCGCTTTACCGTCAATTTCGCTGCGCTATTCGGCCACTAGCGGGGCGCTTTTAACCCCCGCTAGCGGCCGAGAAAGGGTTAAAACCACCGCAAAGCGTTGCTGCCGCAGCGCTATGCTGGCGGTATAGCCATGCTCCCCCCTTGATTTCAATGGGCAGAAGTGGTTTAGGAGCGGTGTATACACCGCTCCTAAGATGCTGCTAGCAGTTTTTTTTTTTGTTTTTTTTATGTCCTGCAAGCGTACCGCTCCAGTGTGAAAGCACTCAGGCTTTCACATTGAAGAGACAGGAGCGGCCCTTTACAGGCGCTATTTTTAGCGCTGTAGTGCCTGTAAAGCGCCTCAGTGTGAAAGGGGTCTTAAGGAAATTGAATGAGAAAATTGTATAATGTATAGCCAGATTAAGACCAGAAAGGGTTCATTACAGGATAAGTCTGCCAGCTCAGACACCTGTCCTTGCAGAAGTGATAGTGTGTAAAGGGAAATCTTCCTGATTGGTTCAAATGTGTTTTTTGTTTTTTGTTAGTTGCCAAATTCAGAGGTGGGGTGGTGATGTCACATTCTCCACCTATTCCAATTAGAGAATGCTTTGCATTAATTCAGAAAATGCAAAGCATTCTGTGAATGGCTCCCATGCTGAGTGGCCGACCTCCTGTATTCACAAGGCATCAGGTCGGCCACTCAGTACAGGACCCAGAAGGAAGTGGAGATCATTGCAGTAGTAGTGTCTACTTCAGTGATATCCAGCAATATCATCCATGTATAGTATATGCATAGTTACATTGGATCAAGCTGGAATAATGTAACTATGTATAACATGCCAAAGCCTGGATTTATCCTTTATCTAGGTACACTGGCATGCTGAAAAGTAGGGTAGGTTATACTGGCCTAGTCCCAAACTTTTTCTTGTTTTCCAGCATCCAGTCATCCTGTAGTCAGAAGTATAGCCCACCAGTCTCTGAATTCTTGTGTTCCTCAATAGATGTGAAAGAAATTGAGTTTTACTCATGCCTATAGACTCATTCTCAAACATTTTTCTTTTTAGGATGGAAGCAGATGGTAAAATGTATGTCAAATACCAAGTGATTGGCACCAACAATGTGGCTGTCCCAACACACTTCTTCAAGGTAGTCGTTTTGGAGAAATTCAACGGGGAGATTGAACTTAGACCCTACGTCATGCCAAACTGTCCTGTAGATGAAAAGATCCCCCTGGAGCGCTTCCTGGTGCCCATAGAAAGTATTGAGCGAGCTGCTGGCCTGCTTTTTGTTCCAAACATTCTCAAGACAACAAATAACTTAAAAGCCATCACTGCTGGTGGCAGATGACACCATCCTGATCTTTTATGTCAGCTTTCATTAGACTTGTGCTTGCAATTATGGGAAAATGGCAGGATTGCTTTAATGGTAGCCCCACGTATGGTCCTCCCTTCCATCAGGAGCAGAGAGAAGAGGCCCTGTGTACACTCTCTTGTCTTGCAGCTTGGAATTTTTCCTCACCTCCATGTGACATCATTGGGTGACTGAACAGCCAAGCACCAGCTTTGTTAGTTATAAGGAGTGAATCGTATGTTCCACCATTCCTGGATGTATTGGAATGGTGGTGGGGAAAAGAGAAGGTGATGATGTAGTGCTGATGATGCTTCAATGGAAAGAAATTGTTGGTTTGTCCTGCATGGGCAAATCACATATTCACTTTTTAAAATATAGAATCATGCTGCTTTTTACATTATGTACAGTATAAACATGTATGACCATGCTTATGTTAATCATGGAAGCCTATGAATAAACTAACACCTGTAGACTACTTAAAGCACAAACCTTTTGTATTAAGATCTATGCCTCCTTTAGCCTGGAACACTCTGGAAACACCTGTGCAAATAAAGAAAAGTCTCTATTTGTAGAACACTTCAGGCACACTCCCTACTACCACATAAAATGTGTGGACCTTCTGGTTGGTCACAGAGGCATCACAATATATGGAGGCGAGGGGTGCACCTATTCTTTACAATGAGGAAGTAGACACAGGGGGTGATTTACTAAAACTGGAAGGTGCAAAATCTGGTGCAGCTGTGCATGATCAGCTTCTAACTCCAGCTTGTTCAATTAGCCGCTTGCCACCCGCCGGCTGTCATATGACGGCCAGGCGGCGCAGCTCTCGTTCTGGGAGGGCGTCATATGACGCCCTCGCCTTCCCGGCCCACCAGGGGGCACATGCGCCGCCATGTCACTGGGGACTCGATGCGCGTGCCCGGCGGCCGCAATGTCCGCCGGGCACCCGCGATTGCCCGGTAAAACAGCAGGACCGTGGATCTGTGTGTGTAAACAAAGCAGATCCCTGTTCTGACAAGGGACAACATAATTAATTATTACTATACAGGATTTATATAGCGCCAACAGTTTACACAGCGCTTTACAATATAAAAGGGAGACAATACAGTTATAATACAATAAAATACAAGAGGATTAAGAGGGCCCTGCTCAGAAGAGCTTACAATAGAATAGGGTGGGGGCAGGTGGTACAAAAGTTTGTAACTGTGGGGAATGAGCTGTTGGAAGTGGTAGGAGATTAGTTGGAGACATGATAGGCTTTCCTGAAGAGTTGAGTTTTCAGGGATCGCCTGAAGGTAACAAGAGTAGAGGATAGCCGGACAGGTTGAGGTAGCGAGTTCCAGAAGATGGGAGAGGCTCTGGAGAGATCCTGGAGACGATCATGGGAGGAGGAGATTGGAGAGCAGGAGGTCTTGAGAAGAGCGGAGAGGACGATTTGGGTGATACATGGAGATTGTCTGTTCCTAGTAATTAGGAACAGCAATCTCTGTGTGTTCTTCCTATCAGTACCTCCCCCACAAAGTTAGAAACACACCCAGGGAATTTAACCCTTTGATCGCCCCTGTAGTTAACCCCTTCCCTGCTGGTGTCATTTATACAGTGATCAGTGCATTTTTTTAGTGTTGATCACTGTATTGGTGTCACTGGTCCCCAAAAAGTGTCAATTAGGGTCAGATTTGTCTGTCGCAATATCGCAGTCCGGCTACAAATTGCTGATCGCCACCATTACCAGTAAAAACAATGAAAATTTTATTCTGAAAAGTCCATAAATCTATCCTGTAGTTTGTAGATGCTATAACTTTTGCACAAACCAAACAATATACGCTTATTGGGATTTTTTTACCAAAAATATGTAGCAGAATACATATTGGCCTAAACTGATGAAGAAATTTTGTTTTTTTCATTTTTTTTTGGATATGTATTAGAGCTCTTCTTTTGTTTAAAGCACAACAAATAAAAAAACGCAGAAGTGATCAAATACCCCCAAAAGAAAGCTCTATTTGTGGGGAAAAAAAGGACATCAATTTTTTTTGTGTGCAGCGTCACACGCCCGCACAATTGTCAGTTAAAGTAATGCAGTGCCGTATCGCAAAAAATGGCCTGGGCATTAACCTCCCTGGCGGTTTTCCCAAGTGTGGCTCGGGGTTAAATTTCAGTTCCATTAGCGGTAAACCCCGAGCCACACTCGGGACTGCATTGCAGGATCCTGGTTCCGTATACTTACCTTGTCCCCAGGATCCTGCGATGTCGCCCCGCTGCGTCCGTTGGCTCTCTCCTTCGCCCAAAGCCTCTCTGTGCCGGGCTCTGTTCCCTGAGAGTGTCGCGACGCACGGGGGCGGAGCCCGGCGGCAAATAGCAACCAAAAAGTGTCCCTTTATGTCAAAAGTGGTTTTAGACCAGCTAGAAAACAGCGATAATAAATTAGAACACGTGCAGAATTGAGTGATAGTGAATCGTGGGGAAATTTAGTTTTATTATTTTTTATAATTATTTATTATATTATAATTTATGATTTTGTGTTTCAAACTTCATCATACCCAGGATATCTACTAGACTCTTGGTGGACAGATTTACAGTCAGGTCCATAAATATTGGGACATCGACACAATTCTAATCTTTTTGGCTCTATACACCACCACAATGGATTTGAAGTGAAACGTACAAGATGTGCTTTAACTGCAGACTTTCAGCTCTAATTTTAGGGTATTTACATCCAAATCAGGTGAACAGTGTAGGAATTACAACAGTTTGTATATGTGCCTCCCACTTTTTAAAGGGACCAAAAGTAATGGGACAGATTAACAATCATCCATCAAACTTTCACTTTTTAATACTTGGTTGCAAATCCTTTGCAGCCAATTACAGCCTGAAGTCTGGAACGCATAGACATCACCAGACGCTGGGTTTCATCCCTGGTGATGCTCTGCCAGGCCTCTACTGCAACTGTTTTCAGTTCCTGCTTGTTCTTGAGGCATTTTCCCCCTCAGTTTTGTCTTCAGCAAGTGAAACTTGGCCATTGCATAACAATCCACTTCCTTCCCTTAAACGCTTTGGTTGCTTTCGCAGTATGCTTCGGGTCATTGTCCATCTGCACTGAACTCAGAACCCTTTGCTTAAAATAACATTAGCATACACTCAATGCCACGGCCTCAGATGGTAAAGGCACTTGCTGTGACCAAACTAGAGACTATTGTCAACTAAAAGATCTTTGCGTCTGGTAAAACTCTCCTTTCAAAAGTCAATTTCCTTGAACCATAGGTTACCGTTCCAACTAATGCCATTATCTTCAAGATCTTTCACTAAACATGATCTCCATCTCTGCTCCATCAATGGTCTCCTACACTGACCTGGCTAGAGACTAGAAAAATATGTGATCACCACAGTTTTTAGAGTTAAACAGATGCAATGTGTGAAATAACGGATGTTATATCTTGCCAAATATATTACTTTGTCGTTTGCAGATCTCAAGAAATTCATAGACTGGAACAAAACATATTGGATATTATTAGCACATATTAAAGTCAAACAGAGTCTAATCTAAGCAAATTTTTATTTAGAAGCCAATTTTTGGTGTCAACTAACCTTTTAGCTTTTTGACATGAGGCTTTTAGCCTTGTTCATGAGTTGGGACTGAACTGACCAGTGCGGCCCAATACATGTGGTGTAAACGAGCCTCTATAGAATTTTGTTATGATCCTTTAGTTATTTTACATTTACTGTTGTTTCTTTTCCTATTGATGTAAAAGCATGTAGCCAAAAATGGCAAAATGTTACCGACTTTTGCAGAAATTTCAGGTTACTAAAACCTTTAGGCCAGGTTCACACATATGCGACTGGGATGCGGGTTTCCCCACATCCAATTCCCATGACAGGAGAGAGTGACCGGCTCTCAATAGAGGCGGTTCACACAGCTTCGGGGCGGCCACAGTCCGCATTTAAAAAGGGTCCTTTGGTTACGATACAGGTGCGAAATCAGAACCTATTCGCACCTGAATTGGTGTACAGGGATGCACTGGACCCCATGCTGTGAACCGCGGCCGCAGCATATGTGAACCCAACCTTAAAGTAAATGTTTGGATGTTTGAATTCACAATACCTTAGTCTTACTCTGCAGCATATTAAAAAGACATCAACTAAGGCCATCCACCACAGACAAGGAAGCAAGCCACAAGAAAAAAATCCAACCAATTTATAGCATATATTGAAAAAAAAATTTGTACAAAATATATATATATATATATATATATATATATATATATATATATATATACACACACACACATATACATACACACACATACACCAACCCTTATATGTGGTGGCTGCATTATTTCGCTTTTCGCCCTTTATTTTTACCTGGCGAAAAAAAAGAAATTATATTCACCTAGGTGGATGCAGCATCGATTTGATGCTGCATCTGTCCCCTCTTCACAGAGAGCTGAGTGATCAAACACGGCTGATTGCTCAGTTCTTGGTCTTCGGTGAGTAGGGAGCCGATCCCTGTCAGTCACTGGCTCTCTGCTCATTTTAGCGTCAGGCTGTGCTGGGGGTGGGAACAGCTGGCTCAGGCTCTTAGCGGCTCGCTGAGAGGCTGTATCCAGCTGCCTGTCCAGGCATCTGGTTGAATCCCGACATTAAAGTCGGGATCCCTGCAAAGGCTGGACCGGCTGAGTGATATCAGCCAACAGTGGGATTTAGCCCACTGTCGACTGAATAAAAGTCACAGGAGTGCAGAATGAAGTGCACTCCTGTGACCCACAGGAAAAGTAGGACCAAAATTGCTTCAACCCTACTTCTCTTTTTGCACACTTCATGTAGTGGGGTAGTGGTCTCCAAACTGCGGCCTGGAGGCCAAATGCAGCCCTTTGCTTGATTTTATCTAGACACCAATGAAGGGGGCACAATTCCTTCCAATGACACCAACTATGGGGCACAATACCTCCCATTTACCCCAACATAGGGGTGCAATTACTTTCAGTGAAATAAACAATGAGGCATTATTTTTCCCACTGAGATCTGGACCTTTTTTACTCCCACTGGCCACAATCCAGCCCCCATAAAGTCTAAAGGACAGTAAACTGGCCCAGATTCTTTAGAAAGTTTGGAGACTTCTGGTCACGACCAAAGTCATATCTGTAAAAGTAGTTTGGAAACTTACCTGAGGCCCACACCACTCAAATTTGCCTCAATTCCAAGAAAATGTCTTCTGAAGTCCACACTGAAAAAACAGACACTTCCAGGTGTCAGTCTCCTGCGTCCCTGCAGTTTTCATTGGTTCCATTTACTGACCTCCACCCCATGACAAGATACAGTGGTATCATATCATTAAGGTCAAAAGGAGGAACCAGCGAGAGCTTGGGGGGGGGGGGGGGGGGGGGGGCTGTACACTCCTGGAAGTGATAGATTCCCTGTGGATTCAGAGAAGGACTTCTACTAAACACAGCCACCTTCTGGCAGCACAGGAAAGGTGAGTGTTCACGCTTTTATTTTGCAGATATACCTGCTTTTAAAACTGTTAGGTCTCGTAAATAAAAGCCATTATACACTGATGTATAATTTATGATATATCATTTATAAAAATAGACATAATACTAATAAAACACTGGAAGTAGGACTTTGTCATAGGTACAAAAACTGTGACATGTTTCTTTTTTTACAAAATCTGTTTCGGTCAGAAGCAGAGATGTCCTTCTGGTTGCACAGTCCATGATCTTTAACTGTGTCAGCGAATGCTAGGTCTCAGTACTGTCCATTTTCTTCAGCTGGGTCAATGAATGTGGGCTCCCAGCAAAGTCCTTACATTCTTGCAGACTGAACTTGGGTTGTCACACTGCAACAGATAACATTTGGAAAATAAAACAATTCGTTGCCTACAGCAAAGTTTGTTTATCCGGTATGTACTAGATGACTTAAAGTTCCTAGAATGCAAAATTCAGCTGTCTTTGGCTTGACAGGATGCCACTTCTATTCGGGGCTTTAGTGCTGCCAGTGAAATCAAGATGGCTTCCTGCAAAGAGAGAGAAACCAGGTAATGCTTTCAAGTGGACCTGTCGACAAAGGTACAGAAGTAGTAAATGCAGTATAATCCAAGTCCGTTGCCAGGAATTTTATTCCCCAGATGTAGGGTACAAGTTTAGCTTCAAGCCTTAAAAAAAAGAAAACCTTTGTGGGAAAAAAGGTCAGCGGAAAAGTACTTGGCACTTATGCTCTTCAGTACTTTGATCACTTTTGAACGAACAAATATGAAGCAGTACTTTATGGCGTTGTCTTGATATGGGACTTTTGGGACTAACAACAAAAAAAGAATCAGTGTCCCCCAACCAGTAACAGCAAAGCTGACCTAAACATTAAAAACACTCCTCATACCTGAATCCAAATCTTAACCCATAAAATAAATCTTTAAGGCCTCATGCACAGTGGACGTTTTTACAGCAGCTGTTTTTGGCTGTAGATGTTTTTTTCTACAGTCATTAAACTCTCCATCATGTTATCCTATGTGTCCATGTACACATAGGCTGTTATCAGCGGTTTTGGGCAGTGATGCTTTTGAGTAGTAAAAAAACCCCAAAACTAGTGGATTCTGAGAGACGTTTTCAGCTGTAAAAACGCTCTAATGCTGATAAATGTTGATAAATGCTCAAAAACTTCGCTCACCGGCGTTTAACGTTTTTGATCCATTGAAAAAAATAATTATTTTTTTCTTAAAAAAAAAAAAAAAAAAAACGCTAATAAACGCTAAAAACCGCTATTGCAAAAATGTTGAAAAAAGTTGACAGTTGAAAAACTCACTGCAAAGATACTGGTGTTTTTATAACTTTACTTTAACGTGCAGTGTGCATGAGGCCTAAGGCTGGATTCACACCTATGCAGTTTTAGTGCTTTTTGCATTTTGAAGATTTGCACTACAGTCCATTTAACATGGTTTCCTATGGAACTTGTTCTGTAGAGCAAATCTGCAAAATGCAAAAAGCACTAAAAATGCATATGTGTGAATCAAGCCTAACACCTGAGCCCCTCTACCACATCACCATAAACCCTAATCACTCAATCCTCACCCTAATCACAACACTTAAGATAATGTCTGCCTTTAACACTTAAGGTGCAACTCCGGCCAACCCAAACCTTTTTCTTTTGGAGCAAAGTAGAGAGCAGGGCAAAAACCTCCATCAGTTTAAATTCTCTAGCAATGTTGCAGCCATTCAGTACCCAGTGTGTATAAGGAAAGTTGAGAACCACTGCCTGTGTGCCTATAAATTAGATGTCTTCACTTACCGGTAAGTAAGCAGAACAGGAAACGCAGTGACGTCACCCCATAAAGTGGTCTTAGTGGCACTACTGCAGTGCAGGATTGGATAAATGTGCAGGAAGTGCTATTGATTGACTGGTCAGTAAGGGGCAGCCAATCAGCAGTACTGCCTTCACACATATCCTGCCTTGTACTGTGGCCAAAGGACTGGAACTAACAATGGTACCAATGACAAAACAAGTCCAGAGCCATACAAAATATTTTACTTCTTCAAAGAGGGTTTTTCTAGTTTTAGAGAGAACTGTAAATCAATATACTTGGCCTCCCAGTGCTGACTGGAGTGTCAGCCATTCTGTTTCACCGGCACTGCTGAGCAAGCAACTCTGAGAGTACCAATATCTGGTTTTCCTCTAGTATCACAGCCCTATTTCCATTGTGGTCTGTGTTGCTGATCTACAGGCAATACATTTCCGGAGGGAGCTAAAGAAACACAGCGATCCAGTATAGCCTTGGAGCTGTTTGTCTGGCAGTGGTCCGTCAGTGACAGCGTGTCAACAGCAGATATCAACAAAACCTGGGGAACGCCCAGGAAAAAACTCCAAGCCTACTTATCACCAGCTTGCAGACAACCAATTGACCTGTCTAACAGTATGCTTTAAAAACAGGGGTTCGGTCCGCACGCATTTGCAAACGCATGCGCAAGCCACAGAGCCACGTCACGTCACCCTGTAATCTGTAGTGCTAACACAAAAATTTGGGTGTCCCCACAGTGGAGGCACATAAATTCTGATGGATAAGTGAGGGCAGGTGGACTGAAGGGAGCCCACCCCTTCTTAAAAGGTACAGGAGCACACCAAACACCCAGCAAGTAGCACAATGGCTGCAAAGGTGCTGGTGCATTGCTGGACCAATACAAACACCAATGTGATCACAAAACCTTGCCATCACCCTCACTTATAGCCTGTTTTTAACGTATACTGTTAGACAGGTCAATTGGCTGTCTGCGAGCTGGTGGTAAGTAGGCTTGGAGTTTTTTGCTGGGCATTCCACAGGTTTTGTTGATATCCGTTTGTGGCCTTCCAATGCCTCTTACTGCAATAGCCAGCTATAAGTGAGGGTGGTGGCAAGTTTTTGTGATCACGTTGGTGTGTGTCAACAGCAGTACCCTGACCGACCTGATTACATTTGATTGACTGTATGTGAAAGTTTATTAAAGCGATTGGAAAGTCTTGTTTTCTTTTTCTATAAAAATAATAAACATATTATACTTACGTGCTCTGTGCAGTGGATTTGCACAGAGAAGCCCAGATCCTTCTCATGGGTGGCTCTTTGGTGCTGCGGCCCCTCCCTCCTGTTGAGTGCCCCAACAGCAGATTGCTATGGGGGCACCCGAGCAGAGTCACAGCTCCCTGTGTCCATTCAGACACTGAGCTGTGGCCCTGTCCCTCCCCCTCTCTCTCCTGATTGGTTAGCTGACTGATTGACAGCAGCGGGAGCGATAGCTCCGCTGCTGCGTCTCAGCCAATCAGGAGGGAGAGTCTCGGACGGACAAGACACTCGTGGACTTCGCCTGGACAGAGATGGGGCTCAAGTAAGTATTAGCGGGGCTGCTGGCTACAGAAGGCCTTTTATCTTAATGCATTAAGATAACAAACCTGACTTTCAACCCCTGTAAGTACAAATTACAGACCAATTTAATTGTATTTCTGGCACACTTAACACCGACCAGTAGCGTTCTTCTCAAAGTAAACAGCAGAAGCACTAACCTCTGTTCTGATGGTGCGGCTGCCTTGCACAGGACATGTGTTCAGATAATAGTTAAACAGAACGCTAGGTTCTTCAATGTCCAAATTCTGGTCACTGTCTACACTGGCTTCAAGCCCTTGGACTCCTCCGAAGACGACCAACGCATGTCTAATGAAGTAAAACAGTAAGACTATATCAGTATAATAAATAAAAACACGATTCACACAGCAGGGTCTCTGGATGTTATTACATAGCTTTAATAAAAAATACACCAAATACCTCCTAGTTTAGCATGTCATTGTTCCCCAAGTTCTTAAGTAAACCTTTCATGACAGTGATACAAGATCTTCCATTGCTGACCTTTTTGGAAATTCTGGTTGTTTTGCACCTCACATATGTACAGACAGAGTTTTCCAGCAATGTGACTAAAGTGGACTTTTTTTTTCTATAAAAACAACAAACATGTTATACTTACCTCCTCTGTGTAGTGGTTTTGCACAGAGAAGCCCAGAGCCGCCACTTCCCAGGTTCCTCTTCGGGGCTCCTGGCCCCTCCCTCCTGTCGAGTAGCTTGCTATGGGGGCACCCGAGCCGAGCTACAGCTCCGTGTGTCCATTCAGACACAGAACTGTCATTTGGCCCCTTCCCCCCTCTCCTCTGATTAGCTCCCATGGCTGTCAAAGTCAGTTAGCCAATGGCGCCACTGCCGTGTCTCAGCCAAATCGGGAGGAGAGTCACAAACAGCCGAGGGACTCGTGGACATCGCTGGACAGAGATGGGGCTCGGGTAAGTATTAGCGGGTGCTGGGGAGCTGCTACACACAGACATTTTTTTTATCTTAATGCATAGAATGCAATAAGATAAAGAAAAACGTCTGTTTTTACAACTCCTTTAAAGTGGATCTAAGGGCAAAATGACAAATATGATGCAACCTGACCCTAGATCACAGCAGTATTTGTTTATCCAAGAACTCATTAATCCTGCCACGTCAGTTATCTTTCCACTGCCACGTTGATGCTTATCATTCTACAGTAAAATTGCAATACAGAATTGTCATACATCAGACAGGGTAGTCTTAGATAGACATGTAGTTTTGGGGGGGGGCTAACAAATATTAGGACAACGGTTCTAAAAGGCAGAAGTTTTTTTTTTGCCCTAAAGCGGAGCACCACCTAAAAGGGGAAGCTCCGCTTATCTGCCCCCCCTCCTGGTTTTGACAGGTACCCGCCCCCACTTCTGGGAGACCTCGCTGGGGCGAGTTATGATCACTGGGAAACCACTTGAAGGAGATGAGTCCTGGGAGAGTGGTAACTCTGTGTGATGGTTAGGCTTGATACCAGTTTGAATAAAAAGCCCGGCTAAGGCTCTAACCCGGAAAATCAGGCAAGTGATTGTTGTACCGGAGTCCGTGGGGAGAGCCGGGGTCAAACACAGGTAATAAAGGTAAGAGAAGCATAACCAAGTCCATATTACTAGCTGGGGTCATACACAGGTGATCAGGCAGATGAGACAGTGGGAAGTCCTTAGTACAAGCAGGGGTGTTCAAACACAGGGAGCAGGCAGGATAAGCAAAGCCCTTAAAGCAAGCCAAGGTCAAAGTACTGGAGAGAGATCAGAGCAGGTCAGGGTCAATCTGGGTCATAACAGGTAATCACAAGATGACAAGATGTTGAGGCAGGAACAAAGGAAGCTGAGAGAAAATCCAGCAATTTAGCATGGGGCTGAGCAGCCTTTTATAGGCCAGCAAAGGGCTTCACGTTATGCGCGCCTCACCACGCATGAGCCCACCCCGATGAATCACGAACCCGCATGCGCCGTTCTACCACGCATGCGTGCGGGAAAATGCCGATAACAGCAATTCAGGCTTCTGGTATGCCTCTAACACCTACTTGAGGATATGGAAGAGAGTATTGAGGACATTGATTCTGTAGTGGGGGCATCAGAGGATTTTCCATCCCCTAATGCTTATGAGGTGAAACTATGGCTTTCTACCAAGTGCATTTGACTGTGAATATAAAAACTGATGTGCTGCACACTAGCCTTTTCCTAACCGTACCATATTCTCCACAGTCAAAACAGACTGCTATGGGGAACCCGGCCTCATACTCCACCATTGCCAGGTGGATCAGTTAATCTCCAGGGACTACGCCCTTAATGCTTCCTCCCTTTCCCATTAGAGCCCGTTCCACCAAAGCAGTCAGTGTCTGATGGGATTTTTAGCAGCAAGCATCTGCATCCCAGATTTGCAAGGATGCCAGCTGGTCCTCTTTACGTGCCTTCCAATTTCTACCGAGTGGACATTCAGGCTTCAACTGATGCGAACATTGACTGCAAGGTTTATCTAAATATTTTTTGGGTTCTTTAAGCCCTTGTTTTCTTGTGAGCCTGTTACAGAAGTGGAAAATAAGTTTACTGGAAGATCAACAGGTAATAAACCAATGTTATGAGGGGACTCAATAACAAGAATGACTTTGCTGATGCTAGAGACAGAATGCATCATTTGTTTTTGTTTTTTTTTAATTGCCCAGTGTTCTCCATAAAGAGGAGTTTCAGTCAAAAAAAAAAAAAAAATTAAAAGTCAGCAGCTACAAATACTGCAGCTGCTGACTTTTAATTGGACACTTACCTGTCCCTGGGTCCAGCGAGGCGGGGGATTGAAGCCCCGCTCATCTCTCCCTCCGTTCAGCGGCGCAGGCATTGCAACTGTGGGCGCCGGGCTGTGGCTTCACAGCCTGGCACCCATTGCGCATGCGCGAGCGGCGCCGTGATTGGCCGCTTAGTCACCTGGGACCTGTAATGGGTCCCAGATGATTGACGGGAGGGAGCAGAGCTGAGCCCTTCCTGTGCCGAGGGGGAAGTGATGTCACCAGCCCAGGCACTGGAAGAGGTAGACTACGAGGGACCCCCTAGCAACAGGCATTTAGAGGTGAGTAAAAAAAAAAAAAATCCAAATGTTTTTTTGTATTTTTTTTTAGGATTTTTCATGTAGTTTTTTTTTTTTTTGGGTGGAACCCCACTTTAAACTGCATCCAGAAAACACCTGTTTGTGACAATGTTGGAAAACATTTCCTAATGTTTCTACAATAAAAAGATTGGATATTTACTAAACTTCTGACATATATACTAGGAGTGGAAAAAAGGAATGGCTTCACAAACTTAGTATTCTGCACGACAGAGAGACTAAGGCCCCTTTCACACTTGTGAACCGTTCATTTCATCAGTTCAGTCACGTTTTTTCAAAGAAAAGACTGATGAAGTTTACATCAGTTTTTCATACATATTTATATCAGTATGTTACATCTGCCAACTAGAGTCCTTAACCACATGAGTCCTGGAGCCACTTTTTCATGCAAAAACAGACCGTTTGTCCGTTCCATTTTTCGTCCGACCTGTTTTTTTTAATGGAGGAAAAATAGAGCTTTGATCCAAAAAATGGATGGGGACGGAAGTGGATGTAAAGGATGATCATCCATTTACACCCATTTTTTCCTTAGAGATCCACTGATGTCCATTTTCAATCAATCAACGGAAAGATGAAAAATAGACAAACGTTCCGCATGTGTGAAAGGGGCCTAAGACAGGTAAACCTTTTCCCACTTTATGTGAAAATTCTTTACTATTAGCCAAACAAAAGAGTCTTCCATGGTTACCTGAATGCTGGTAGAGTTACGGCTTCCACATTAGTTCCTCTTTCTGATGTTCCAACGGTTAGATCGTATCCATCCTTAAAGGGGCATTCTGTGAAGACAGCACCTGGCAGGACAGAGATAAGTAAACTCAATACCTGACAGCCCACCGACACAAACAGATGTCATCAGGATCAGAATATCTTACTCACTGAGACAGGATGCCAGTCTCACTTTGTACCCCCAGTAGATGCCACTTTCTGTCCTAGGGTGTTGTGGGGACACGACAATTCCTTTCCTTACTTTCTGATCTACAAAAGAAACACAAGTAGTAAGAAGTTCACTTTATACACAGATAAGAGAATACCCAGAAGCTTTTAAATATTCAGGTATTTTATTCACATTTAAAACTAATCTAGTAGCCGTGCCGCCTACTAAATTTCATATTTCCCCAACTAAGAAAAAATAAAATATTTTTTGTTTCAATGTTTTTATTGAGGGTTTTCAGAAAAAAGAAAGTATACAAACATTCACATAGCATGTTAATAGGCAATGGAATATGTCCTAATAAGAACATAGGTGCAAGGCTAAACATAGAAAATGCGGTAAAGAACAAGTAGAGCCGAACAATAAGAAGAACAATGAGCATGAGGAGCTCCGTAACATACTGATGGAGATGCTGGGCATGCCTCCAGAACACCTGAACACCCCTATTGGGAGCAAACTGTGAGCCACGGTTCACACCAGAGGCGGCACGACTTGCAGGTCGCCTCACCAAGGCGACCTGCACACGACTGCAGGGGCGACTTGCAAGACGACTTCTGTATAGAAGTCTATGCAAGTCGCCCCCAAAGTAGTACAGGAACCTTTCTTCTAAGTCGGAGCGACTTGCGTCGCTCCAATTAGAACGGTTCCATTGTACAGAACGGGAGGCGACTTGTCAGGCGGCTAGGTCGCCTGACAAGTCGCCCCCGTGTGAACCGAGCCTGATTGGGTGGAGACATATCCATCCATATCTCTCTTTACTATCGTTTCTGTTCCCCAAATAGGTTACTCGGTAGAAACTGAGAAAGACATTCGTGCATAATAAAACATTTTAGTCCTGAACATTAAAAAAAACAATCCTCCCTTAAGAAAATATAGTAGCAAAGTTTAAATATACATTCACATAATGGTCTTTCTTAAATTAACCTGGTTAATTTACCACTTCCCTGCAATTTTTCAATTGCTACCATGTTTAATATCCAAAATAATAAAGCACAGTCATTGTTATTTACAACTCTTGAGATCAACTTCCAACCCCCTGTACAACAGCACTCTCTTATGCCGCGTACACACGGTCAGACTTAACGGCAGACTTTGCCCGGCGGACTTTTCGACGGACTTTCTGAATGAACGGACTTGCCTACACACAATCCACCAAAGTCTGTCGAATTCGTACGTGATGACGTACGACCGGACTAAAACAAGGACGTTCATAGCCAGTAGCCAATAGCTGCCCTAGCGTGGCTTTTTGTCCGTCGAACTAGCATACAGACGAGCGGACTTTTCGACCGGACTCGATTTCAACGGATTGATTTAAAACATGTTTCAAATCTAAGTCCGTCCAACTTTTGAGAAAACAAAGTCCGCTGGAGCCCACACACGATCGAATTGTCTGACGAAATCCAGTCCGCCGGGGAAAGTCTGCCGTAAAGTCCGCTCGTGTGTACGCAGCATTAGGCTGCTTGTCTGCCAGGACTCTGCAAATCTCAGGACTGAGTAAAAAATCCTTTGGGGATAGTACAAGTTTCTAAATATGTATGTTATATGTGTAATTATCTGCCTTCAAAGGGTTCAGCTATAACCCAATCACAGTCCACAGTTAAGTGCTAGACACCAATGCCATAAGTGACAAGTATAATTTACCTGGTTTATCTTCAAATAACTGCACTGTAACCCTGAGTCCTTCTTGCAGTTGCTTGTCTATCCGCACTTCCTATCAAGACATAAGAAACCATTACAACTTGATTGATAGACTGTTCTTTTGTTTTTTGGCATGGCCATAGAATGCACAAGAATAAGCAAATATTGCAGCTAATCATTAGTATACAGGTGACAATCGGGTTGTTTTAGACCTCCTAGTGAGAAATAACAGGCTCCACAGTGACAATATTGCATAAGGCGATTTTCCCAGACCTGGTCCTTTTTTTCACTACCAGTATTACTTCAGATAATAGCAATTATTTCCCAGCGATGAAGGTTGGCACTATACTTCTCTGCTTAGTGCATAAATATGATGCTGTGAATATTACCATATTCATGCTACAGAACTACTGTGCCAGAACTACTGTAGTTGCCTTATAATTTCAGCCTACAGAGACCTCTGTTATGTGACCCATCTGTAGTAGCTCATCAAAACAAGTTGTCGTTAACAGAGGGCACAAAGTAAAAACATGAATCAGTATTTAGCATAGTATGAGGAAAAGAATCCGTTATATTTCAAAGTGGATTTATCCTTTTTAGCCTCTGAATAAGGTAAGTATACTGCAGGACAGGTTAGTTTATAATCCTTGGTGATTATTTTAGGGGTTAAGTTTGTGAGCCAAAACATGATTCATTTTGAAGGCAATGAAACTCCAATGCACACGCTGCAAGATCGTTTTTGTGCTGTGGCAGCCTGTTCCAAATAAATGGACTGCCTTAAAGCAAAGCATGTTGATGCATGACAAAACAAGCATTATTGCACAAAAATGGCAAAGGCGAGTGGGCCCATAGGGTGAGGAGTGAGTAAGCACAGTTTAACTGTTAGGTCTCAGGGGGTAACTTTTCAGGTTAAATGTTAAGTACTGAGTGGGAAGTCAATGGTTAAAGATTTTTAGGGTTTGGTTAAGTGTTTAAAAAACAAAAAAACAAACACACCATAGGTAATGGCACTGAACCAAAACTAACATCAGAAAAGATGGTATGGCGAGTTCTTCCATTTGTTCTCTTAAAGAGGAACTGCAGTCTGCTCACATAATTTGTAATAAAAACATCTTTGCCATTCTGAAGCTTCCCTCCAACCACTTTACATATTATTTTATATATACTGTGATTCTGTACTTGCCAAATATGCTGCAGAAATCTTTCTCCACTGAGTCTGGCTGCAGCCATTTTAACTGAGACACAATGTACAGGGATAGGGACAATTGTAGACACTCACCCACACTCACTCAGGTTGAACTGGATGGACTGGTGTCTTTATTCAACCTTACCAACCATGCAACTATGTAACTGTGGGCAGTTGAAGCTGCTGCCTGTTCACTTCCTGGATTTACACAGAGACACACCTCCAGCTCTGCAGCTCTCATTGGCCATCTTATGACTCATCCCCCCTCCCTTCCTGGCAAACTCTCACAAGAGTGAGAGAGAGCTGTGCATGATGTCATAAGCCTAGGCTTTTTACCAGACAGGAAAAAGGAAGTGGGCTGTATAAGGTATTTACTGGCAGAAAAAAAAATGTTTTACTATCCAAAGTTAAAACAACAACAAGGGCAAAAGATTTAATAGATGGAAAGATGAAAACAGACTGAAGTTCTGCTTTAGGGGTTGTAAAGTCAGAAAGTTTATCTTAATTTATTCTATGCATTAAGATAAAAAGCCTTCTGTGTTCAGCAGCCCCCCTCAGCATCCCTAATACTTACCTGAGCCTCATCTCTGCCCAGCGATGTCCACGAGTGTCTCGAGCATCCGAGACTCTCCCTCCTGATTGGCTGAGACACAACAGCGGCCCCATTGGCTTCCTCTGCTGTCAAAGAATGGCTAGAGAATCAGGAGAGAGGGTGCGGGGTTGGGCTGCAGCTCCGTGTCTGAATGGACACAGGGAGCTGTGACTCAGCTCGGGTGCCACCATAGCAAGCTGCTTGCTGTGGGGGCACTCAACAGGAGGGAGGGGCCAAGAGCACAGAAGTGGCACCCGAGAAAAGGAGGATTGGGGCTGCTCTGTGCAAATCCACCGCACAGAGCAGGTAAGTATAACATGTTTATTATTTTTATATTAAAAAAACAAAAACAAACAACAACTGAAGACTTTACAATCACTTTGACTATTATGATCTTCTTGCTTCAATCCTTTCTGAATCACTGATCTTGAACATGTTAGTGGATCAAAAACATCAAAAGGCCTCATATTGTAAGCAAGGGGACCAGCACGAAGGTGAAGCAGACTGCATCTTCAAACAAGGCCAGCAATGGCAACCTTCATGTTTCTCTCATTTTGTTAGGCACCTATTCGTTTAAAAATGCACACTGACATGCAATTTTATGAATCTACCTGCATTCAGCAACGTGTGCATTAAACACGCATGTGTTAAAATGTATATTTTTAAACACAAAAAGGTATCAACGAGGCTTTAAAAAAAATGAAAAGCCACGCCCCAGACCTGGAAGTTAACAGGGAATCGAAAACAGAACACAATAGGTAGATCTGGATTGGCTAAGCCCTGGTAATGAATGTACCAATTAACCAGTTATGGACCGCCCGCGCAAATCGCCGTCATTCTACGTCGAGCATGTACACATCGATTTGTGGGCATGCACGCGTCCATTCGAGAGCAGGGGAGCCAACCAGCGCTCCAGAGACAGGCAGAACGGAGATCTGTCAGTGTAAACAAACAGATCCCCATTCTGTCAGGGAAGGAGAGAGAGATTGTCTGTTCCTAGTGATTAGAAACAGCGAACTCTCTCCTCCTTCAGTCAGCCCAGCCCCCATACAGTTAGCAACACCTCCCAGGGAACACACTTAACCCCTTGATCGCCCCCTAGTGTTAACCCATTCCCTGCCAGTGACATTTATACAGTAATCAGGGGCTATTCTTTTGCCGTACAAATGTCAATCGTGCAAAGAAAGTCCCAAAAGTGTCCGATCTGCCTGCCGCAATCCCGCTAAAAATCACAGATCACCGCCATTACTAGTAAAAAATAAATAAATTATTATTATTATTATTAATAATAATAAAAATGCCATAAATCTATCCCATAGTTTTTAGATGCTATAACTTTTGCGCAAACCAATCAATATACGCTTATTGTGATTTTTTTTTTACCAAAAATATGTAGCAGAATACATATTGGCCTAAACTGAGGAAGAAATTATTTTTACAAATTTTTGGATATTAAATATAGTAAAAAAAAGTGTTTTTTTCAAAACTGTCGCTCTTTTTTTGTTTATAGTGCAAAAAAAATAAAAACCGCAGAGATGATCAAATACCACCAATAGAAAGCTCCATTTGTGGGGAAAAAAAGAGCATCAATTTTGTTTGGGTACAGCGTCGCAATTGACAGTTCCGTCGTTGGGTACAGCGACGCAGTACCGTATTGCAAAAGATGGCCTGATCTTTAAGGGGGCAAATCCTTCCGGTCCTTAAGTGGTTAACTGGGTACCTTTCTCATGCCACAGTTAACAAATGAGCCTTTGCCTGGCTTAGTTGGTCGGTCCAAAACAACTCCCTCTCTGTACAGAGACTCTTCATCTATTCTCATATGATGAGGGCTATCCAGGGGGTTCAGGAGACCTAAAACAAAAATCAAGAATTAGACAGAAGTCACTCAAATTCAATCATCTTATCACTCAAGTCATTGCACAGTTACCTGCAAATTGCAAGTCTGGATGTTTGGGAAAGAAGGATTTTCTTAGATACCTGGAAGTGTGTAAAACAGGACAAATTACTATAAACAAGTTTTGATATCGAAGTAACACATCATTCCTTTAACCGCTTCAATACCGGGCACTACCCTCTTCCTGCCTAGGCCAATTTTCAGCTTTCAGAGCTGTCACACTTTGAATGACAATTGCGCGGCCATGCAGGACTGTAACCAAATTAATTTTTTTTTCACTCAGATAGAGCTTTCTTTTGGTGATATTTAATCCCCACTAGTTTTTTTTTTTTTATTGAAAAAAAAAAAAAAATTAGGGGATTTTTTTTTTTGTTCTTGGTTTCCTTTACAAAATGTTGTAAATGAGAACCTTTTCTCCTTCACTGATGTGCAGCACGGACTTGCATCACTAATGGGCACTGTTGGGGCTGCACTGATGGTCAGTGCCCATATTATCTGTACAGGTGTCCCCAGAAATGCCGCTGATCAGCTCACCTCTCACACTCTCAGTGTGAGGGGAGGAGAGCCGACAAATGACATTTCCTTGTTTACATGTAATCAGCTGTGATTGGACACAGATGAGCACATGAGTAAAGAGCTGCGTCACTGGCTCTTTACCGAGATCGGGGTCACGCAATGTCCCAAAGACACCCAGGTGAGACTGGGGCGATGCCATATGACGTCGCCCCACAACAGAGCCCCCCGCCCGCCATTTGCCTATACAGCGGGCGGAAGGTAAACTACAAAATGATCACACGATATAAAAGAGGGCATTTGTTCACTGTAGTTATTCAATAAAATTAAGACATTTTAAGAGCAACAATCGGAGTGCGGATAATTTTTTCTGCGTTTCTTTTTGTACCAGCCATAACAATGTGACGTGAAGGAATAGACACTTTTTATTTTTTAATCCAATTATAAAACGCCTGGCATGGCCCATGCACAATTTGATGTGCCATCAGGAAATGGCCATTCTATGGCTCTACTGGTTAGCAGCAATGAATATTAATGCTTGTCCAAATTTCTGCTAGGCAAAAAAAAAAAAAGCCACAATCAGGCAACTCTAGTGCCAGCCTACTAACCCTCTCCTCCACTGAGGCTATACCATAAAATGTGTCAACGTTTGCCTCAGAATTTGTATATCCATGTAACACCGGGTGCCCGCACTTTATTCCCAGAGACAGTTAGGGTGACAGGTGGACTTTAAAAAAGATAATTACTTACTGAGGACACTCTAGATACTGAAGTATTCTTGCTAGCTGCACACAGGCCTGTCCTTTTTTCCCCACACCCTCAAAGTTCCCTTCCACGCTCCTGTGAAACAAAAGGAATCATTGGGAAAGGAAGCAACACAAGAACACAGGATACACACCAATATGTGAACTATACAGCACATACTTTGACCCTTCTCCAGTCTCATCGAATATCACAATCTCATCCACACAGAAGATGGCACAGGCTCGCGCTATCTGTCCAGCCAGGTATGTCCGCAGCTCCGGAGACTGGGCATTGTCCATAATGGATCCTGGTAAGGCCACACTGAGTGTGTACTGACGCCCTGTGGAAAAAGCAAGTTCAGCTAAGTAAAAACGAAAAAAAAAAAAAAACCACTAATCTTAAAAGCTAGTATGGATAAAGGTGTGTCTGCTGTGTTCCAACCACTGCAAGAAGAAAAATCACTGAATTGGACAGAGAAGGGAAAAACTAGAACCCTGATCTCCCTCTATTTGTCCAGTGATCTTTGTCACCAAGACAGAAAAAGATGGTAAATGCTAAAAACGTTACATCTGTCACCAGAACAAGATGTGAGGATAAATCTTTCAATCGGGACACCTGCTTTGGTGTCCACTGTCTTAGAAGGGAATTTACCTAATTTTGTAGAGATTTACTTTAACTTCCTGTTGTTTATATGGGGTAGAAAGTAAAGGGAATGTTTTGACAGGCACCCAGCTCCCACTTCCTCCCCTGGCACCGCGGCTCCAGAAGAAAGTTCACCTCTCCCTACTCCCTCCCATCTTCTTGGACATGTCACAGGTCTCAGAAGATTGCCCGGCCATTCACAACATGCATCACGGCTCGCGCATGCACAGTGCACACCCGGCTGTGAAGCCACAGCTGGGCGCCCACAGTTACAATGCCGGCGCCGCGGAGGAGGGAGAGGAGCGAGGCTTCGTGCGCCTGCATCGCTGGACCATGGGACAGGTGAATGTCTGTTTATTTATAGTCAGCAGCTACACTTTTTGTAGCTACTGACTTTAAATGGGTGGAACTCTGCATTAAAGTGGTTCTAAAGGCTGAAGGTTTTTTACCTTTAGGCATTCTATGTATGAAGAAAAAAACCTGTTTGCTGCTCCCCTCACAGTCCCCCTAATACTCACTTGAGCCCCCTTTTGATCCAGCAAACTACACAAGAGCCTCGGCTGTCCCGGGACACCCTCTCCTCATTGGCTGAGACAGCAGCGGGAGCCATTAGCTCTGACTGCTGTCAATCACAGCCAGTGAGCCAATGAGGAGAGAGCGGGGGGTGTGGTGAGCCACAGCTCTATGTGTCTTATTGACACATAGAGCAAGGCTCCAGAGCGAGCACGCACCAGTGCTCCCATAGAAAGTGACTTGCTATTGGTGGCACTTGTCAAGAGGGAGGAGCCAAGAGCTCTGGTTGGGGACCAGAGAAAGGGAGGATCATGGCTGCTCTGGGCAAAACCACTACACAGAACGGGCAACTATAACATGTTTTTTTTGTTTTTTAAAGGCCAAGCTTTTAATACCACTTTAAACCTAAGCTTTAAATACAGTAAATAAAACAACTATGAAATAGTGGGAAAAAACGTGTTTTGTTTTATTAAGTGAACCCGTATTTGTCTGGACTATGTAGCATAGTAACAAGTTCACTGTACCAGCTCATTAAGAATTTTGGACATTTGGGTTTGGAGAAACACAGGACAAACTTCCTAGCTTTCCACAGTCCAGTACTGGAAGAAAGAGGGCCATCTACCAGGCCTAAAACAACCTGTTCATTTGCTTAGTCCACTGCAAGGAAAGCAACACAACATTTACTACACATGCATGGAATAAATCTGATACCGTCCAATCTGCTCTGGAGGATTCTGTTAGGCCAACATCAAACACGTACCATTTTCTGCCTTTCTCTTCTCTTTTTCTTGTGCCTGTTTCTCCGCTTCTAGCTTCTGCAGTTGAGCTTTTTCTAACTTTCTCAGCAATTTCTCCTCTCTCCATTTTTTCCGTTGTTCTTTTCCTGTAATGGACACCAACAATGGCATTATATTCAAAAGAGTGACAGCCAGAATCACAGCTAGTCAGAAGCAACGCATTCATCAACATTCTTACGTTTCTCTCCCTCCTTTCTCCAATCTATCTTCTGGTCAGATCCCTGAAAAAAAAGGGGCATATCAAATTAAACTGAAATATACTGAAACAATGAAGACTCAATTACAGCTAGCTACAGATCAATGACTTTATATAGAATTAGCTACAGAGAGACTGGGTGGGAATCGTCTGGTCAGTGAATTTTTTGTAGTATGTATTACACACACATGGAGAATTTGGCCAGTTTCACACAGGCTTCAGCTTGTATAAGAGCAGTGTGAACAGCAAGCTTTGACAAAGCATTTGTTGAAGCTTTTAGGTTGGGTTCACACTGTAACCCGCTGAGGATCGCACAGGAGCGCTGTGTGTCCCTGTTCCCCGTTTCGGGGACAAATCAGGGCCTATTCTATGCCTGAATTCGGACCTGAAACGGAGCCAAAGACGCAAAGGTGGAGTGCGTTCTGCAGCCACAACGGAGATATGTGAACCGGCTCCATAGGGAGCCAGTCACATTCTCCTGCTATGCGAAATGGATGTGGGGAAACCCGCATCTAATTCGCACAGGTGTGAACCCGGCCTTAAAGTACCATTCAGCTCCAGTTTACAAATGTTGAACACAGATCCTAATGGGAGAGCTGACTGCTACTATAAACAAGCTTCTAGCAGGCTTCACCATTTCTTGAAGCTTGGTGTAAGCCTGCTAGCAGCTTTCTTAAAGTGGCAATCAACATATCCCCACCCAAAAATGTAGCACACACTCTCCCACCTCTATTAGGATTGCAGTTTCTGACAGACCTCTCAGGTATTACATATACTAGAGTACCAAAAGTATTGGGATGCCTGCCTTTCCACCCACATGAACTTTAATGGCATCCCAGTCTAGCTGCATACACACTATACAACTTTCGTTTAGGGTTGCATCGATACCAGTTTAAGACTAAGTACCGATACTTTTCCTCAAATACTCGCCGATACGATACCTATTTTTACATTTTTCATTTTTTTTTTACATTTTTATAACTAACTTTTTTGGGTGGGGAGGAGGTTGTTGTTTAGGGTGGAGAGGAGGGGAGGGGAATTATTGTTTAGGGTGGAGAGGTGGGAGGGGGGTTTTCGTATCTAGAGTGGAGAGGTGGGGAAGGTTGTTTGTATATGCAGGGAGGGGGGAGAGGAAGGGGGTATTTGGGAACCCACACACTGCTTACTGCACTACAACACCCAGCAGACCT
Source organism: Lithobates clamitans (assembly GCA_037952925.1). Lineage (NCBI taxonomy): Eukaryota > Metazoa > Chordata > Amphibia > Anura > Ranidae > Lithobates > Lithobates clamitans. Next base: position 357,221 of record JBBGZY010000052.1, on the reverse strand, counting down.
GCCCTCCAAGAAGTTGCAGGATACACTACTCACCAGGCAGCCACCCTCAGACGAGGAGAAGCACATCGCCGGAGGACACAAAAAAAACTGAGCTGGGGGGAGGAGCCAACTTGGGAGGGGCGGGGCCAGCGCTGGGAAAGGAAATCCCCACTGACAGCTGAAAAATCATTAGTTGTTAAGGTTCCGGCGGCCCGCTCCTTAACAACTAATGATTGCCCGACCTCAACCTGATACAACACCGTTCGGATGAATTAGAGCGGAGACTGCGAGCCAGGCCTTCTCATCCAACATCAGTGCCTGACCTCACAAATGCGTTCTGGAAGAATGATCAAACATTCCCATAGACACACTCCTAAACCTTGCGGACAGCCTTCCCAGAAGAGTTAGGGCTGTTATAGCTGCAAAGGGTGGGCCAATATTGAACCCTACAGACTAAGATGGGTATGCCAATAAAGTTTGTGTGTGTGAAGGCAGGCGTCCCAATAATTTTGGTAATATAGTGAGTATGTGTGGCCCTTTGGTGATGTCAAGGGTCGCACTTGAGGCCCTCTTTAGCTCACAAGTTGACAACCACTGGGCTAGATGACTGTGTTTGGTGGGGAGGCCTGTCTAGTCATATGCCAAAACTGATTAGTATTTATTAATATATTTTTGTGCAGTGCTTCAGGGACGGATCAGAGCAATTCACTGTGACAGTGCTGAACAATCTAAAAGAATCTGATCCATCCTAAAACTGTAGAGAGAAGAGTGGGGACTTCAAATCCCTGGATCAGCTTGGTGGGCACTGACAGCTTACCATCCCCCCAGGGGGTAAGTAGAACGGAGACCCTGGTGTGGGGAGGGTGTATGGCGTTAGTTCCCCTTTACGTTTTTTCTGTAAAAGGTGAAATAACTCTCTAAAGTATAGCTAAGCAAATTTTTTTTTGTATATAGTGAGTGGAGAGGGATGTGAAAACACCTGTGAGGTTTTTATTGTCTGTGTCCTTTTTTTAGGGAGACTCACCCTCTCTATTTCTCCTGTTCACCATTATCAAAAGTGAAAGTAAATCCCACATTTTGGGGTGTCCCCAGAAAAGTAAGAGTGGAAATCTTCCAATGAGGACACTAGTTCTGGTGACAACCAGAGATTTCCTCACTTTGGAGGGATTTACACTCCCTTACCCTTGGTGCATTACCTTCTTACAGTCAAGCTCAAACTGGAACAGCAGGAAGCAGCACAATTAGTACTTTTAAAAATTCTTTATTTAACCACTTGACAACTGTGCTATAGCCAAATGATGGCAACAGCGAGGTCCCCTAGTTCAGGGAGGGAGTCTATTGACATCCTCCCAGAACCACACTCTGATCGATGTGTCCTTCAGGTTGTATGCGGTATTTAACGAGTGTTTTTGCTTTATTGGTAAATACCGCATAAAGCGATAGTGAATGGACATTTTCAGATTCGCATACAGTATTTGGGAAAACACCTAAATACCGCATGCGCTCTGCTTCTGTGAATAGAGCCACATGTGACATATAAAATTGCAACGGCTGTCTATTTCCTAGGGTCTTTGCTAAAAAAAAGTGTATATATATATATATATATATATTTACATACACTGGCAGAATTTATGATTTCTTGGCCATTTTTCAGAGAATATTAATGATAACACAAAAACTTTTCTTTCACTCATGGTTAGTGTTTGGCTGAAGCCATTTATTATCAATCAACTGTGTTTACTCTTTTTAAATCATAATGACAACAGAAACTACCCAAATGACCCTGATCAAAAGTTTACATACCCCAGTTCTTAATACCGTGTATTGCCCCCTTTAACATCAATGACAGCTTGAAGTCTTCTGTGGTATTTGTGGATGAGGCTCTTTATCTTCTCAGATGGTAAAGCTGCCCATTCCTCTTGGCAAAAAGCCTCCCGTTCCTGTAAATTCTTGGGCTGTCTTGTAGAGCTGCACGATTCTGGCTAAAATGAGAATTACGATTTTCTTTGCTTAGAAGATAGATCGCGATTCTCGCGGCGTAACACCATCTGGTGTAACTTTGGGCTAACTTTACGGTTTATTTTTTTTTAAAAATTCATTTAAGTGTATTTTTGCCCAAAAAATTGCCTTTGAAAGACCGCTGGGCAAATACAGTGTGACATAAAATATTGCAGCAATTGGCATTTTATTCACTAGAGTCTCTGCTAAAATATATATAAATGTTTGGGGGTTCCAAGTAATTTTCTAGCAAAAAATATTGATTTTTACCTTAAGAAACAAGTGTCAGAAAATGATTTAGACTTTAAGTGGTTTAGAAACTTGGCAGACTGCCCAAATTTTCTTCTTTACACACAGAAGTTTCCCTTTGATCTAAGAAGGAAGTTATTTACGTTTCATTTTAAAAACTTGGCAGACTGCCCGGATGTTTTCTTTTGATAGCCGAGTGAGCAGATAAGTCTCTCCACTTGTTATATGAAAGAATCAGCAAACTCTGCAATAGAGTTCGTCAGAGGGGTTGAATCGAGATCACGATTTTTTAACGATTAATTGTGCAGCTCTACTGTCTTGCATGAACTGCACGTTTGAGACCTCCCCAGAATGGCTCAATGATATTGAGGTCAGGAGACTGAGATGGCCACTCCAGAACCTTCACTTTATTCTGCTGTAGCCAATGACAGGCCGACTTGGCCTTGTGTTTTGGATCATTGTCATGTTGGAATGTCCAAGTATGTCCCATGCGCAGCTTCCTGGCCGATGAATGCAAATGTTCCTCCAGTATTTTTTGATAACATACTGCATTTATATTGACAACAATTTTGACCTAATTTCCTGTGCCTTTGTAGCTCACACATCCCCAAAACATCAGCGATCCACCTCCGTGGTTCACAGTAGGAATGGTGTACATTTCATCATAGGCCTTGTTAACTCCTCTACAAATGTAACATTTATGGTTGTGGCCAAAAAGCTTAATTTTGGTCTCATCACTCCAAATGACTTTGTGCCAGAAGGTTTGAGGCTAGTCTCGGTGTTGTTTGGCGTATTGTAAGCGGGATACTTTGTGGCATTTGCGTAGTAATGGCTTTCTTCTGGCGACTCAACCATGCAGCCCATCTTTCTTCAAGTGCCTCCTTATTGTGCATCTTGAAACAGCCACACCACATGTTTTCAGAGAGTCCTGTATTTCATCTGAAGTTATTTGTGTGTTTTTCTTTGCATCCCGAACAATTTTCCTGGCAGTTGTGGCTGAAATTTTAGTTGGTCTACCTGACCGCAGTTTGGTTTCAACAGAACCCCTCATTTTCCACTTCTTGATTAGAGTTTGAACACTGCTGATTGCCATTCTCAATTCCTTGGATATCTTTTTATATCCCTTTCCTGTTTTATACGTTCAATTACCTTTTCTCACAGATCGTTTGACAATTCTTTTGCTTTCCCCATAACTCAGAATCCAGAAATGTCAGTGCAGCACTGGATGAAAGATGCAAGGATCTGTCAGGAGTCCAGAAACTCATTGACCTTTTATACACACACTAATTACAAGCAAACAGATCACAGGTGAGGATGGTTACCTTTAATAGCAATTCAAACCCCTTTGTGTCAACTTGTGTGCATGTTATCAGGCCAAAATCACCAGGGTATGTAAACTTTTGATCAGGGTCATTTGGGTAGTTTCTGTTGTCATTATGATTTAAAAAAAAAAAAGGAAACACAGTTGATTAATAATAAATGGCTTCAGCCAAACACTAACCATGAGTAAAAGAAATGTTTGTGTATTCTCTGAAAAATAGCCAAGAAATCATAAATTCTGCCAGCGTATGTAAACTTATGAGCACAAATTATACACATAAACGGCCAGGTGGGCGCTTCCTCCTTCTGATTGGATGCTCCCGAACATCACTCAGGAGTGGGATTAGTACAGTGACAGTGCATATTTTTCTTAGCACTGATCATTGTATTGGTGTCACTAGTCCCAAAAAGTGTCACTTAGTGTCAGATTTGTCTGCTGAAATTTCGCAGTCCCGCTAAAGATCCCCGATCGCCACCATTACTAGTAAAAATAATTAAAAAAAAAAATTCCATAAATCTATCCCATAGTTTGTAGACACTACAACTTTTGCACAAAACAATCAATATACGCTTATTGGAATTTTGTTTTTTACCAAAAACATGTATTAGAATACATATCCTAAATTGATGAAGAAATTAGATTTTTTTACTGGGAATGTTTTGTAAAAGTAAAAAATATTGTTTTTTTCTAAATTGTCGCTTTTTTTGGTTTATAGCGCAAAAAATTAAAACCGCGGAGGTGATCAAATACCACCAAAAGAAATCTCTATTTGTTGGGGGGGGGAGATCAATTTTATTTGGGTACAGCATCGCACGACTGCACAATTGGCTTGCTACATCTGGAGCGCCATTAGCAATGATTGGCACAAGCGCAGCGTGTATTTCTCACACACTCCTTGCACACACACGAATGATCACACAACTCTCAGGATTGATTGGTGCCACACTGAGGAGAAGGGGGCACTTCAGGCTTTATTTACACCCCAGCAACAAGTATCTGGAGGGGAGACATGGCTGTACCCAGAGATTCTCACATACAGCACAAAGCAATCACATAGACATTCCTGAGCCCTGTACACCAGTGCTGAGAACACCCCGCCTGTACTCGGCTCTCACTGAGGACACCACACTTATGCAGGAAGACACTGAGCTCCCCACCCTATAGGCGTTATGAGGGAGGGGGGAACAACACCAAGACACCTCACTGGTCTCACTCTGGCACCTCCACAGACTTCATTCAGCCAACACAACACCCTCTCACCAGCTCCAGCCTGGCTCTCTTCTCCGCCATGTTGTACCCACGTGCTACACCCACTTCCGCTTCCCACGGACTCCCGTAGCAACCAGCGCAGACTGGAAGCCAGGCGCAGAGCCACGTGACCCGGGCGAGAAGAGAGCCACGCCCCCTCACTAGGAGGACCCAGCGCTCATATAGGGGAGGTGGGCGGGGCTGAGCGAGTACTGGGCGCCAGGGGAGGTTCTGCCGATAAGATTCTTCCATGTGTCATTATCGGGGTGTCAGGAGGTATTGGACCCGTGTGACAGGTGTACTGAGTGTAAGGAATGATATAAAGGTGTGCAGTGTAAAGATATAATGGTATAAGGGGGTGCAGTGTAAGGAATTATATAAAGGGGAGCGGTGTAAGGAATGAATGATATAAGGGGGTGCAGTCTAAGAATAGAATGATATAAGGGGGTGCGCTGTAAGTGTGGAATAATATAAGCTGGGTTCAGGGTACGGAGTGATAATGGGGGAGGGGGAATAGTGTAAAATTGAAATTATATAAGGGTGTGCAGTGTAAAGATAGATTGATATAAGGGGGTACAGTGTAAGGATTTAATAATTTAGGGAGGGTCTTCCTACTGACCACGAATGTAAGAGACACTCTTCTCGCTGACCACCAATGTAAAGGAGCATTCTGTTTGCTGACCACCAATGTAAGGAACATTCTTCCCACTGACCTCCAATATAAGGAGCATTCTGTCCACTGACCATCAATGTAAAGGACATTCTTCCAACTTACCTCCAATGTAAAGGACATTCTTCCAACTTACCTCCAATGTAAAGGACATTTTTCCACTGACCTCCAATGTAAAGGACATTCTTCCCACTGACCTCCAATGTAAAGGACATTCTTCCCACTGACCTCCAATGTAAAGGACATTCTTCCCACTGACCTCCAATGTAAAGGACATTCTTCCCACTGACCTCCAATGTAAAGGACATTCTTCCCACTGACCTCCAGTGTAAAGGACATTCCCTCTACTGACCTCTAATGTAAAGGACATTCTTCCCACTGACCTCCAGTGTAAAGGACATTCCCTCTACTGACCTCTAATGTAAAGGACATTCTTTCTACTGACCTCCAATGTAAAGGTCATTTTTTCCCACTGGCCCCCTATGAATAATTTCTGCAGGGTTTTCCTGAGACCTGAAAATTTATTTGAAGGGTTCCTTTGGGGTAAAAAAAAGAGAATGGCTGATTTAGAAGAACAAAGACATGGCTTGTTAAAGAGGTTGTACAAATAAGTATAAAGTCCCTTCTGATGACCCTTGTGGGGGTTATGTTTTATTATATGAAGCTCTCAGTTCATTATATTTAATGGGGAGCAGATGGTTTGAATAGAGAAGTGTTTATCAACCTTTTTTTCAGTCAAGGCATTTTTAAAATGTAGTATAATCCTGAGGCACCACAATCTAAAATGTAAAAAACTAAACAAATAGTTTTAAATAATGCGTCAACATCCACACAGGTAGGACACCCAACATTAGAGGTGATCTATTCTTCAACAGCAAATACATCTTTCCACACTACTACTGATTATTGCTATGTTGCTCTCCCTCATTCAGCTAATGTGACCCCAATTTTTAAGCAGGTTGTCAAGGCACCCCTGAAAAATCCTGGAGGCCCCCTTGTTGAAAAAGACTAGGTTAGAGCACCTATTGAGCAGGCCAGGAGGTCCAGAACTAAGAGCGGCTGGTTGGTGGGGGATAAGAAATCCCAGGAAGCCTGGTTGGTTAATAGGAAAGGTCCTCCACTTCCAGTCTCTGAACTGTCATCCCCTGGCTGACACAGCCAGCTAAGAATGTAATGGAGTGTGATCTCTGCTCAGTTACATGCTTTGGAGGGCAGGAGAGACATTTGGGTCCATAAAGAGTACCTGTCACCTGCCCAAAGCTATCACATGAGAGTTTTATAAACCCCCATGTGATAGCAGAGGTGTCAAACTCAATTTAATTGGGGGGGAGGGGGGCAAGAGCATTATGGTTGGCCTCAAAGGGCCAGTTGTATCTACTGTATGACTATATATAGTTCAATGTTTTTTTAATCTGAATTATATGTGATGGATCAGAACACAATAGTCTAAGCTGGTGAAGTAAAATTAGAAAAGTATATACATAAAACTATTTTTCAGAAATAAAAAGCTGATAATTGGCATGTGCGTATGTATTCATCCCCTTTGTTATGAAGCCCATAAAAAGCTCTGGTGCAACCAATTACCTTCAGAAGTCACATAATTAGTAAAATGATGGCCACCTGTGTGCAATCTAAGTGTCACATGATCTGTCATTACATATACACACCTTTTTGAAAGGCCCCAGAGGCTGCAATACCTAAGCAAGAGGCACCACTAACCAAACACTGCCATGAAGACCAAGGAGCTCTCCAAACAAGTAAACAAGTTTTTCAGCAGTCGGGACTGGGAAACTGGTCAGGGTTGAGGGAAAGATGGATGGTGCTAAATACAGGGATATTCTTGAGCAAAACCTGTACACTCTGTGTGTGATTTGAGGCTAGGACGGAGGTTCACCTTCCAGCAGGACAATGACCCCAAACATACTGCTAAAACAACACTTGAGTGGTTTAAGGGGAATCATGTAAATGTGTTGGAATGGCCTAGTCAAAACCCAGACCTCAATCTAATAGAAAATCTGTGGTCAGACTTAAAGATTGCTGTTCACAAGCGCAAACCATCCAACTTGAAGGAGCTGGAGCAGTTTTGCCAGGAGGAATGGGCAAAAATCCCATCCAAAGCGACTTGGAGCTATGATAGCCGCAAAAGATGGCTCTAAAAAATATTGACTTTAGGGGGGTGAATAGTTATGCACATTTACTTTTTCTGTTATCTTGAATACTTTTGCAAGGCACTGTAAATGTACTCTTTATCATATTAACTAATTGCCTCTGCATTTGATCATTACTGGTTTTAGTAATAACTTAAAGCCAAGTTCTGCAAATACTACAGCTGCTGACTTTTAATAGTCTGACACTTACTCGTCCCAGGGTCCAGCGATGTGGGGGAATGAAGACCTGCTCCTCTCCCCGTCCTCTCTGCGGCGCCAGCATTGTAAGTGTGGGCGCCCGGCTGTGGCTTCACAGCTGGGCACCCACTGCGCATGCGCGAGCCACGCCGTGCGCCGTGACTGGCCGGGCAATCATCAGAGAGGAAGGGGGTAAAAGTAATCTCCCTTCCGGTGCCGCGGTGCATCGGGAGGAAGTTGGAGCTGGGACCCTCTGAAAAGAGGGTCTTGGCTCCCCCCCCCCAAAAAAATGGCATGCCAAATGTGGCATGTCAGGGGGTCACCTCTCTTGAAGCGGAAGTTCCATTTTTGGGTGGAACTCCGCCTTAAGACTTGAAGAACAGGAGCAGACCGGCACAGAGCCCACTCACACTCCTGTAGCAGATAATACAGGTCTGAAAAGAAGGGTCACACACTACTCACATTCACAACAAGCTTTATTGGAGACTGCTCAGACAGAACATGCTTTTTACCAACATAGGAGTGCTTTATTAAAGTCAATTATAGTACACAAACATAAATTTTACAAGGTGACATGGTACAACGGCGTACAAAACCAACTAATAATCATTAGGAAAAAAAAAAAAAACAGACAAAGCGAGCCAAGCAGACAGCATAAGGTGACAATATCACAATTAACACAATAATCACATATATAAGACTATAGGCAATATATACAAAATAACATCAAGTTGTCCATACCCAGCAGAAAGGATTAGAGGCTCAACGAAGAGGGAGAGAATGATAAAATGCGCAACTGCAAATGATGGGGAAAAGGGGGGGGGGGGGGGCAAGGAAGCGCAACCCCACCCAACGCACTCCATCCTATAGCCACACATAGAGTATTAAGAAGATATGTTAACCGGAGGTCCAAGGGGACCCTACTGTACATATGTGACACCCCAGGTCTTATGGAATAACAACGTGTGTGTGTGTGGAAGGGGGGTGTTTATTAAGACAAGTGCATTTCCACTAATGTGCATTTTGTGTGCAAACATGTTGGAAAAAATCTTTGGCTCTGTTTTGCAACCACATTTTTGCATAATGGGGTGGTCAAATAAAGAGTGTGCGCCTGTTTTCTCAGTTGTTCCGCAACTGGGAGCAACCTGGTGAAAGTAGGATACCGGCATGAACAGAGAGGTTGAAAATATACTGCTCAAAATGTGGGATTGTATTGTCTAATCACTGTGCCTGTGGTGCTCATGATTTATGTTTCTTTCTTACAGCTTCTAGAAATTGACCAAGGATGGAGATGGGAGCTCGTCCGTGATGTCAGAAATCATCCATTTTTCAGAGGCGTCGACAGGAAAGAGTTAGAATTTGGAAAGGCCAAACCTCTGGATTACACAAGACCAGTAAGTATATGAATACCAGAGCTCTGGCACATTTAGGGTGGTAGAGGATTTAAGGAGGCAGAAGCAGAACAATTCATTTTTTATAGTATTTGCGATATCTGTATTCATTTTCATTAACCACTTGCCGACCGGGCTATAGCCGAAAGACGGCTACAGCGCGGTCGGCTTATTCTGGGTGGGCGTCCATGGGACGTCCTTCCAGAATGTTGCTACCGCGCGCCCCCTGGGGCACGCACCGGTAACATCCGTGACCGGACCCGGCACATCACGGATCATGGTCAATAGCCACTGATAGCGGCCGTTTACCACGTGATCGTTCCGTCAAATGACGGGGCGATCACTTGTAAACAAACCGGCGTCACGTCATGACGCCGGTTCCTCCCTCCTCTCTCTGTACCGATCTGTACAGTGCGAGGGGAGAGGGAGAGATTGCAGCAGCGCTGTGGGCTGGATGTTTAGTGCCCACATCGCTGCTCAGTGCCAATAATATGCAATACTCTGCAACACTGTGCAATACTCCGCCAATACTCTGCAACACTGTGCAATACTCTACCAATACTCTGCAACATTGCAATACTCTGCCAATACTCTGCAAAACTCTGCCAATACTCGCCAATACTCGCCAATACTTGCCAATACTCGCCAATACTTGCCAATACTCTGCAATACATTTTTACAGAAACAAAGAATTTTTTTTTTTTTAATCGAATTTTCAGTCTTTTTTGATTTATAGCGCAAAAAATAAAAAACCCAGCGGTGCTTAAATACCACCAAAAGAAAGCTCTATTTATGTGAAAAAAGGGACAAAAATTTCAAATAGGTACAGTGTTGCATAATTGAGTAATTGTCATTCAAAGTGTGAGAGCATCGAAAGCTGAAAATTGGTCTGGTTAGGAAGGGGGTTTAACCACTTGCCGACCGCCTCACGCCTATATACGTGAGCAGAGCGGCACGGGCAGGCAAAATCACGTACCTGAAACGTGATTGCCTTCCCGCGGGTGGGGGGTCCGATCGGACCCCCCCCCCCGGTGCCAGCTGCGGTCGGCATTTGGTTGGGAGCGATGACAGACGAGGGGGAGGCCATCCGATCGTGGCCCCCCCCTCGCGATCGCTCCCAGCCAATGAGAAACATCCCCTGCCTCTGTATAGTACACAGAGGCAGAGGATGTGATGTCATCTCTCCTCGGTCTGGCAGTTTCCGTTTCAGCGCCGAGGAGAGATGACATGTAAGTGCACCAAACACACACACACACACAGTAGAACATGCCAGGCATACATTACACCCCCGATCGCCCCCCGATCCCCCCCCAATCACCCCCCCCCCCCTGTCACAAACTGACACCAAGCAGGTTTTTTTTTTTTTTTTTTCCTGATTACTGCATAGTGTCAGTTTGTGACAGTTAGCAGTGGTGGGACAGTTAGTATTACCCCCCTGTAGGTCTAGGGTACCCCCCTTATCCCCCCTAATAAAGTTTTAACCCCTTGATCACCCCCCCTCACCAGTGTCGCTAAGCGATCATTTTTCTGATCGCTGTATTAGTGTCGCTGGTGACGGTAGTTAGGGACGTAAATATTTAGGTTCGCCGTCAGTGTTTTATAGCGACAGGGACCCCCATATACTGCCTAATAAATGTTTTAACCCCTTGATTGCCCCCTAGTTAACCCTTTCACCACTGATCACCGTATAACCGTTACGGGTGAGGCTGGTTAGTTCGTTTATTTTTTATAGTGTCAGGGCACCCGCCGTTTATTACCGAATAAAGGTTTAGCCCCCTGTAGGTCTAGGGTACCCCCTTTACCCCCCTAATAAAGTTTTAACCCCTTGATCACCCCCTGTCGCCAGTGTCGCTAAGCGATCATTTTTCTGATCGCTGTATTAGTGTCGCTGGTGACGCTAGTTAGGGACGTAAATATTTAGGTTCGCCGTCAGTGTTTTATAGCGACAGGGACCCCCATATACTATCTAATAAATGTTTTAACCCCTTGATGGCCCCCTAGTTAACCCTTTCACCACTGATCACCGTATAACCGTTACGGGTGACGCTGGTTAGTTCGTTTATTTTTTATAGTGTCAGGGCACCCGCCGTTTATTACCGAATAAAGGTTTAGCCCCCTGATCGCCCGGCGGTGATATGCGTCGCCCTAGGCAGCGTCAGATTAGCGCCAGTACCGCAAACACCCACGCACGCACCGTACACGCACCGTACACCTCCCTTAGTGGTATAGTATCTGAACGCATCAATATCTGATCCGATCAGATCTATACTAGCGTCCCCAGCAGTTTAGGGTTCCCAAAAACGCAGTGTTAGCGGGATCAGCCCAGATACCTGCTAGCACCTGCGTTTTGCCCCTCCGCCCGGCCCGGCCCAGTCCAGCCCACCCAAGTGCAGTATCGATCGATCACTGACACTTTTCTTTGTAGCGTTTTGGTGAACTGGCAAGCACCAGCGGCGTAGTACACCCCGGTCGTAGTCAAAACAGCACTGCAGTAACACTTGGTGAATGTTTTGAACGCTACCATGCACTAGTTGAGTATTAGCGTAGCGTACAGCATTGCACAGACTAGGCACACTTTCACAGGGTCTCCCAAGATGCCATCGCATTTTGAGAGACTCTATCCTGGAACCGGTTACAGTTATAAAAGTTACAGTTACAAAAAAAAAGTGTAAAAAAAAAAAAACACAAACAAAAATAAAAAAAAATAGTTGTCGTTTTATTGTTCTCTCTCTCTCTCTATTCTCTCTCTATTGTTCTGCTCTTTTTTACTGTATTCTATTCTGCAATGTTTTATTGTTATTATGTTTTATCATGTTTGCTTTTCAGGTATGTAATTATTTATACTTTACCGTTTACTGTGCTTTATTGTTAACCATTTTTTTGTCTTCAGGTACGCCATTCACGACTTTGAGTGGTTATACCAGAATGATGCCTGCAGGTTTAGGTATCATCTTGGTATCATTCTTTTTAGCCAGCGGTCGGCTTTCATGTAAAAGCAATCCTAGCAGCTAATTAGCCTCTAGACTGCTTTTACAAGCAGTGGGAGGGAATGCCCCCCCCCCCACCGTCTTCCGTGTTTTTCTCTGGCTCTCCTGTCTCAACAGGGAACCTGAGAATGCAGCCGGTGATTCAGCCAGCTGACCATAGAGCTGATCAGAGACCAGAGTGGCTCCAAACATCTCTATGGCCTAAGAAACCGGAAGCTACGAGCATTTTATGACTTAGATTTCGCCGGATGTAAATAGCGCCATTGGGAAATTGGGGAAGCATTTTATCACACCGATCTTGGTGTGGTCAGATGCTTTGAGGGCAGAGGAGAGATCTAGGGTCTAATAGACCCCAATTTTTTCAAAAAAGAGTACCTGTCACTACCTATTGCTATCATAGGGGATATTTACATTCCCTGAGATAACAATAAAAATGATTTAAAAAAAAAAAAAATGAAAGGAACAGTTTAAAAATAAGATAAAAAAGCAAAAAAAAAAAAATAAAAAAAATAAATAAAAAAAAAGCACCCCTGTCGCCCCCTGCTCTCGCGCTAAGGCGAACGCAAGCGGCGGTCTGGCGTCAAACGTAAACAGCAATTGCACCATGCATGTGAGGTATCACCGCGAAGGTCAGATCGAGGGCAGTAATTTTAGCAGTAGACCTCCTCTGTAAATCTAAAGTGGTAACCTGTAAAGGCTTTTAAAGGCTTTTAAAAATGTAGTAATTTTGTTGCCACTGCACGTTTGTGCGCAATTTTAAAGCATGTCATGTTTGGTATCCATGTACTCGGCCTAAGATCATCTTTTTTATTTCATCAAACATTTGGGCAATATAGTGTGTTTTAGTGCATTAAAATTTAAAAAAGTGTGTTTTTTCCCCAAAAAATGCGTTTGAAAATCGCTGCGCAAATACTGTGTGAAAAAAAAAAAATGAAACACCCACCATTTTAATCTGTAGGGCAATTGCTTTAAAATAATATATAATGTTTGGGGGTTCAAAGTAATTTTCTTGCAAAAAAAAATAATTTTTTCATGTAATCAAAAAGTGTCAGAAAGGGCTTTGTCTTCAAGTGGTTAGAAGAGTGGGTGATGTGTGACATAAGCTTCTAAATGTTGTGCATAAAATGCCAGGACAGTTCAAACCCCCCCCAAATGACCCCATTTTGGAAAGTAGACACCCCAAGCTATTTGCTGAGAGGCATGTCGAGTCCATGGAATATTTTATATTGTGACACAAGTTGCGGGAAAGAGACAATTTTTTTTTTTTTTTTTGCTCAAAGTTGTCACTAAATGATATATTGCTCAAACATGCCATGGGAATATGTGAAATTACACCCCAAAATACATTCTGTTGCTTCTCCTGAGTACGGGGATACCACATGTGTGGGACTTTTTGGGAGCCTAGCCGCGCACGGGACCCCGAAAACCAAGCACTGCCTTCAGGATTTCTAAGGCCGTAAATTTTTGATTTCACTCCTCACTACCTATCACAGTTTCGGAGGCCATGGAATGCCCAGGTGGCACAAAACCCCCCCAAATGACCCCATTTTGGAAAGTAGACACCCCAAGCTATTTGCTGAGAGGTATAGTGAGTATTTTGCAGACCTCACTTTTTGTCACAAAGTTTTGAAAATTGAAAAAAGAAAACTTGGAGACCTTGGCAGCATTTTGTATACACAGAAGTCTATCTCCAAGAAATGGCTCAGTCAATCTAACCTCAGCAGATTGGCGCCTCTCACAGGCAGAGGGCTCCACCACCTGCCCTGTTATACCGCACATACCCACTCTGTATTCACCCTTTCTCTTTAGCTACTCACCTATATTCCCTCTCCTTCTTCCCCTGTTTCCCCACCCCCCCCCTTCCTGAACCGCCCCCCCTTTTTCCCTTTCCCTTACTTTCTCCCCTTACCCCGGGGGACCCCTGTACCTGTATAATGCATTCTCATGCCTGGGTTCCTTACTGGCACAGATAAAAAGAAAATCTTGTCAACCATTACCTGCTCATTGTGTCCCATGTATGAGTACTACAGAGCTTTAGTCCCCACCTTACTAAATACATAGAAAACAGTATATCTCACTGAGTGACAACTATCCACAGACAAGGAAGTCAGATAGCAACCAAATAACTCAGAACCTAAAGTGCCTTTCAAGTCTCTTTTTATAGACAGTATTGACATCTCAGGGAACCTTCCCTACAACTTTGACTGTAATGCTTGTTATAATAACCTGATATGTCGAGTCAGTTGTTCTTACTGTAATAATTGTATGCAACCATTTACCTGTATCACATCTACTTGTCTACTACACTGTATTACAACTGATTATGTATCTGTCTGCATATGCTCAGTGTCAAAATAAAGAATTTAAAAAAAAAAGAAAAAAGAAAAAAAAAAGTTTTTTTCTGGTCTTTCTTCATTTTCAAAAACAAATGAGAGCTGCAAAATACTCACCATGCCTTTCAGCAAATAGCTTGGAGTGTCTACTTTCCAAAATGGGGTCATTTGGGGGGGGTTTGTGCCATCTTGGCATTTTATGGCCTTCAAAACTGTGATAGGTAGTGAGGAGTAAAATCAAAAATGTATGCCCTTAGAAATCCTGAAGGTGGTGCTGGGTTTTCGGGGCCCCGTACGCGGCTAGGCTCCCAAAAAGTGCCACACATGTGGTATCCCCATACTCAGGAGAAGCAGCTGAATGTATTTTGGGGTGCAATTCCACATAGGCCCATGGCCTGTGTGAGCAATATATCATTTAGTGACAACTTTTTGTAATTTTTTTTTTCTTTTTTTTGTCATTATTCAATCACTTGGGACAAAAAAAATAAATATTCAATGGGCTCAACATGCCTCTCAGCAATTTCCTTGGGGTGTCTACTTTCCAAAATGGGGTCATTTGTGGGGGTTTTGTACTGCCCTGCCATTTTAGCACCTCAAGAAATGACATAGGCAGTCAGAAACTAAAAGCTGTGTAAATTCCAGAAAATGTACCCTAGTTTGTAGACGCTATAACTTTTGCGCAAACCAATAAATATACGCTTATTGACATTTTTTTTACCAAAGACATGTGGCCGAATACATTTTGGCCTAAATGTATGACTAAAATTGAGTTTATTGGATTTTTTTTATAACAAAAAGTAGAAAATATCATTTTTTTTCAAAATTTTCAGTCTTTTTCCGTTTATAGCGCAAAAAATAAAAACGGCAGAGGTGATCAAATACCATCAAAAGAAAGCTCTATTTGTGGGAAGAAAAGGACGCAAATTTCGTTTGGGTAGAGCATTGCATGACCACGCAATTAGCAGTTAAAGCGACGCAGTGCCGAATTGTAAAAAGTGCTCTGGTCAGGAAGGGGGTAAATCCTTCCGGGGCTGAAGTGGTTAAGTGCCCAGTGGTCAAGTGGTTAAAGTGTATGTAAACCCTTACAACAAACCCCTTTTATTTGTTCCCTTTTGGTCTGTTAAACATACCATTGAAAGCATTTTGTTATATAAGTTCAATGTGCAAATGAAGTAGCCATTGATCCTGCTAGAAATCTAGTAACAGTGTAGCAGAGAGCAAAGGAATCTACCAGTAAGCATTGTTCCCAGTTCTCATTCCTTATATACTACAGAACACCCTCCCTGTTATGTTACGAAGGTGGAGAGATGGAGAGACATTCTGTAGTTCTAGCAAACTTCCAGGTCCAGGTGACAACGCTGCTGCTCCATAGATACAGTACAGTGAGTAAGCGTTGTCACCCTAATGCCCTGTACATACGGTCGGACATTGATTGAACATTCCGACAACAAAATCCATGGATTTTTTCCGACGGATGTTGGCTCAAACTTGGCTACTGCCCCGTTTATAGCTTTCGTCTCTTCATTTATTCTAAGCATGCGTGGCACTTTGTCCGTCGGATTTGTGTACACACGATCGGAATTTCCGACAACGAATTTTGTTGTCGGAAAATTTTATATCCTGCTCTCAAACTTTGTGTGTCGGAAATTCCGATGGAAAATGTGTGATGGAGCCCACACACGGTCGGAATTTCCGACAACAAGGTCCTATCACACATTTTCCGTCGGAAAATCAGACCGTGTGTACGGGGCATAAGACTGGAATTGTGCCACTTGTCTGAAAAAAATCAATGCTGGCACCGCTAAGACTTGTAAGCTGGAAATATAATAGCCAACCAAGATGTGAGAGCATTCTCTATATTGATCTGTGAGTTTGAGGTATGTCTTTTTCTCTTTACAGCGTCTGAAGACTCGAAAAGATTATTTTAAACTGGAAGATGTTATGTCTTCTGAACCAAGTTCGCCAATTCCGTCAGAGGAGCAGGAGATCTTTTCCAGATTTTCCTTCGAAAGCCAGAGACTGGGGATGGGAATGTCATCAGACTCAAGTGTCATCATGGTGGAAGAAACCTCAGCCTTTTCATTATGTGGCGATTCATTTTCACAGAGCCTGGATGAAGATCAGGGATCAACACCCAACAAACGCCTGGTCTGATCCAGCCTGAGCCTGGAAAAACCAAGCTCCTCCTCCAGACTCCTTCTATTCATATATTATACAGTACAAAGTGACACTTCATTCATGTCACAGCAAAGCAGTGCAGTGCATTACAATGCTGTACTGACATGGGTTGCATTTTTTCAGCGTTTTTTTAAAGCATTTTTATGTGCGTTTTGGAGCATTTTTTGTATTTATTAATATTTATGTGTGTATATATTTATGAATACTTATGTAGTATTTTATATTTACCTATTGTGTGTGTTTATGTGTGCATTTATTCATTAATATTTATGTAGTATTTAATATTTACTTATTGTGTGTGTTTATGTGTGCATTTATTCATATATATTTACGTAGTATTTAATAGTTACTTATTGTGTGTGTTTAGGTGTGCATTTATTCATTAATATTAGGTAGTATTTAATATTTACCTATTGTGTGTGTTTAGGTGTGCATTTATTAATATTTACATAGTATTTAAAAGTTACTTATTGTGTGTGTTTAGGTGTGTATAGATGTATTAATATTTATGCAGAAAAATGCTCAAGAACAGGTGTAACTGGCTGTTCATTTCTATCAGGGTTAGCACTTTAAAATCAAAAATCCAGAGAGTATCCGATCGCCTGCGGGGGTCAGGCAGGAATTTTTTTTTTGTAGCTAAGGGTTTTCGCCTTCCTCTGAATCATGCTAGCCCTTATCAACATTGATTAATTGGCTATTTCTCCCCTAAATAAAAAATTCATCAAAAATAAATTATTGCTAGTTCGGTCTTTTTCTTTTTACTACTTGTTAATTGGTGTTTTTAGAAAAGTTGTGGGATAAGGGGAATCTCTTGGCATATTGAACTTTTACATCAACCCTTGTTTAGAGCAGTGATTTACTATCTGTCCCATATGGTGGGAAGCACCATAGAGTATGATCTCCATTTCAGATAGAAATCTTGGTCTGGAGCTGAAGGTACTTTCTGTCTTTCATGGACTCAAGAGGACAGGGAACTTTTGGCCTGGGAAGCAAACATAGCCAACCAGTTGGGACAGATTTCTGTGGGCTACTGAAAGTGTATCATGCAAAGGGAGCCATGGTGTTGCATAGATTGGTGGGCATAGTAAAGGGGGGGGATGTACCTACAGAACATGGCTTATTGTGGCACACCTTCCCATGGTAATGGTTCTCACATAACGGTCAAGGCACATCTGTGCTCTGGTCACCTCAGTTGCTGGTTTTCCAGGGATCACCTCCAAACACATACACATTGGGCAGCATTAACTTTATTAGTCAAAGCGCAATCTGCACCTCCCACCTCTTGACACTTGATAGTAAAGTTTGACCAAAAGGTAAGTGGAAACGTAACTTCATAGCTGAACACCATGGGACTGTACACCTCATTAACAACCATCATACCATAAACAACATACCAAAATAAAAAAAATTTTAAGGCGCCCCGTCCCACCAAGCTCACGTGCAGAAGCGAACGCTTACGTGAGTAGCGCCACATATGAATACGGTGTTCAAACCACACATGTGAGGTATCACCACGATCATTAGAGTAAGAGCAATAATTCTAGATCTTCTCTGTAACTCAAAACATGCAACCTGTAGAATTTTTTTAAACATCGCCTATGGAGATTTTTTAAGGGTAAAAGTTTGTCGCCATTCCACGAGTGGGCGCTATTTTGAAGCGTGACATGGGTATCAATTTAAAAAAATTGGGCTAGCTTTACTGTTTGTAAATTTTGTAAAGTGCGCTTGTAAGACCACTGCGCAAATACGGTGTGACAGAAAGTATTGCAACGACTGTCATTTTATTTTCTAGGGTGAGTAATTTTCTAGCAAAAATAAAACTGATTTTAACTTGTAAACAAGAAGTTTGAAAAATAGGCCCGATCCTTAAGTGGTTAAATAACAAACGTTATACTTACCTGCTCTGTGCAATGATTTTGCACAGAGCAGCCCTGCTCCTCCTTGCTGTGGGGGCACCTGAGCAGGCTCGCTCCCAAGCCACTGCTCTGCGTGTCCATTTACCCATCTCAATACAGTGCACTTTCACCCCCTTCCTGCCCAAGCCATTTTTCAGCTTTCAGCGCTGTCACACTTTGAATGACAATTGCGCGGTCAAGCAAAACTGTACCCAAATGAAATTTTTATTATTTTTTCCCCACAAATAGAGCTTTCTTTTAGTGGTATTTGATCACCTCTGCGGTTTTTATTTTTTGCGACAATTTTGAAAAAAACACAATATTTTTTACTTTTTGCTATAATAAATATTCAATTTTTTTTTTAAACAAATTTTTTCCTCAGTTTAGGCGGATATGTATTCTACATATTTTTGGTAAAAAAAAATCGCAATAAGCATATATTGATTGGTTTGCGTAAAAATTATAGCGTCTACAAAATAGGGGATAGATTTATTGCATTTTTATTTATTTTTACTAGTAATGGCAGCAATCTGCGATTTTTATCATGACTGCGATATTGTGGCGGACATATCGGACACTTTTGACACATTTTTGACACATTTTTGAGACCGTTCAAATTTATACAGCGATCCGTGCTATAAAAATGCACTAACTGTATAAATGTGACTGGCAGGGAAGGGGTTAACACTAGCGGGTGATCGAGGGGTTAATTATGTTGCTAGGGAGTGTTTCTAACTGAAGGGGGAGGGGACTCACAAGGGGAGGAGACCGATCGGTGTTCCTCTATACTGAGAACACACATCGGTCTACTCTCCTCTCTGACAGGACGTGGATCTGTGTGTTTACACACACAGATCCACGGTCCTGCCGTGTTACCGGGCAATCGCGGGTGCCCGGCGGACATCGCAGCCGCCGGGCACAGTGACACGGTGGGCGCGCGCGATTGCCGCCGGCGGTGCACACTCCCTGGTGGGCAGGGAAGGCGAGGTCGTCATATGACGCCCCTCCCAGAACGAGAGCCGCGCTGCCCGGGCGTCATATGGCAGGCGGCAAGCGGTTAAACATGGAGCTGCTACTCGGCCCCACTCCTCTCTCTTCTTATTAGGTCACTGGCTCATAAAATTCTCCACAAATGTGGATTGTAGGAGAGGGTTGCAAGAAAAAAGCCACTCCTCAAGAAGGGTCACATGCAGTCACAACTGAGCTTTGCCAAAACGCACCTTGAAGATCCTGAGGCCACATGAAAAAAGGTGTTCTGGTCAGATGAGACTAAAATTGAATTATTTAGCCTCAATACCAAATGATATGTCTGGTGGAAATCCAAATCAGCTCAGTATCCTAATAACACCATTCCTACAGTAAAGCATGGAGGTGGTAAGATCCTGTTATGGGGATGTTTGCAGCAGGGACTGGAGCACTTGTCAGGATAAAATTAAAAATGGATGGGACAAAATACTGTCAAATTCTTGAGGAAAATCTGCTGCCCTTTGCCAGAAAGTTGTCCATTGGAAGGTTTACATTCCAACATGACAATGACCCAAATCGACGTCACCCATAGACTTACTATGGGGCTTCTGTTGTCTGCTGCCTTCTCTGCACCCACCTCCACAGATGGAAAAGGTATGTATATTGATTTCTTCTTTACAGGGTTAGATAGGTTGGTGGATGTCTGTAGATGCAGGGATTTTAGTGTTAGGGTGGACTTCTCCTTTAATAAGTCTGTAGAATGTATATTCGAGAACACAGATATTGGTTTACATGTACAATATAATTTATCAATTTTCAGCACATTCAACATTTTCCAATAACACAAGACAAAAGTCAAACAAATACCAAATTTATTGAGACAAACAAAACTTAACACTTATCAACAGTCGTTGAGGAGTTATTTTCCTGGCCCACTCGGCATCCCAATGCAATGCCAAGGACCAAACACAAAGCACAGATTTAGGAAAGATTGCAGAATAAATTGCAAGCAGTTGTTTTATTTTTATTGAACTGAAACTTTGGAAGTAATTTCAAGTAACAAAAATGTGGTCCCACGGTTCGTATTGAAGATGATCTTCCTTTATGATTGGTATGTTAAGCGAGGAAGGCATTGATTGATTGGCTGCTCAGCATTAAACCACATGTAACATTTGGTATTTCAGCTGCGATACCATTTTTATTGATTATCAAGCTAGCCCCAAACTAGAGGATTTGACTGGCTACTTCAATACCCTTAAATGTCCAACATTTGGGTCTTTAGCATTCCATTTTTAATAAACAGAAGGTGTCATATTATTAGGTAACAAAGGGGTTATCTTCTTTTGCAGTTTCTCATATTGTTGCTTGCATGAAGTCCAATCCTAATGGCAAAAAAATGTACTGACCAACTGCAATACCAGATTACAGCTGCAGGGGGAGTCACAAATGGAATCTGTAACTGTAGTTCCAAGTCCTGTAGAAGTGAACCCGTCAGTTTATATTTAGATGTAAAATGAATAACTTTGCCTACCAGCAGTTACTATTTCATTAACCAAGAAGCCATTTCTGTATACCAAGGGCACCTTGTCGCTAGGCCTCCCCATCTTTGACGGTAAACCCTGCCCCTATGTGTCAGTACGAGTGCTGTCCCTGCTTAGTGACATAGGATAATCAGAGAAGTCAGGCCCCTAGTGACACACAAAGATGGTTTTACAGAGTGGTGGTGTCAGCTCTTAAGTGAGCCATACATTTCTCTTGTTTAATCCCACATTCTGAAGGCGAAATTCTTTAACTGTATGGCCAACTTTAGGCAAGAAGCAGTTCATGCTAGCACATAAAATGTATCCTCTTGCCTGGGATGGCCTTTAATTAGAAAACAACTTTAAAGAGAACCTGTCACGTAAAAAAGTTCTGTACAAACATTATTTTCAAAAGAGGCGCAAGTTAGCAGTAATTGCCTGGAGTTCCCAGCAATCTTTTGTGTGCTACCAAGGAGTCCCGTAGACCCAAAGACAGGCCTTAACTTCAGAGCAGGCTGAGAGCTTTGGTTCCCCCAGTCACATTTATTCAATGAAGTCAGGATGAGCTGCCATTTGAGTAATAAGACATAGGCATCAAAGCCGGATATGAACCCAAAGCTTATGTGGGAGGGGGGCAACTCAGGTTAAATATATATATAAAAAAAAGGAAAGTTGTGGCACCTTGCATGGTCTACCTTCAGAAAACCATATTAGCTTAGGGGCTGTTTGAACATAATGGGATGATGGGTGTTTCTAAACCCAAAAACAAAAACGTAAGATATTGCAGCTCGCGAGTCCTTCGATGTGGCGATGTAGTACGGGTCTATAATCAGAATTAATTTTAGTTATGGATTTACAAGAAACTTAGTAATAGTTTTATATTGGTGTATACTTGAGGTAATTGTAGCCATATGTTGGTGTAGAGGTAGTCACTTCCATCAATATTCATCATGCTTAATGCATGAGACATCTGTTTCATTATACGGGAAGTTGGGAACCTTTGACCTTTTCTTTTCACCAGTTGAAGCTTTTGGTTTTCCCTGCCATATATTACTGGGAGGCCAGGGATTGAGTTTTTGAGTTCTGATTCAGGACTGAAAAAGAGAAAGTTTGAATCAAGTTGACTGTCGCCTCCAGGTATCTCATTTCTAATGAGATTGTGACTCCCCTGGATTGAATGCTGTATTTATCTGTATTTCATCATCTGTAATACATCTTTAATCAAAGGTAAGTAAATCTCTTTTATTACTATACTACTTGTGTGTTGTTTTAATCATTGTACTTACTTCCACATATCTGAAGGGTAAATACATGAATGAACCTGTCAATAAATAAATAAATGTAACACAGAAATTTAACTCCTTGTTACAGGCGACTACATTCATTTTTTTTTTTCTGAGGTTTTTTTTCCCTTTAATTTTTACCCGGTGATCCTGCCAAGAACATTGCCTGCCCTGTACTGTATCTGTGAAGGAGCAGTACTGTACCCCTAGGACAGAACTACAGATTACCTACCTCTCTCCTTTTACCCATAACAGGGAGGGAGAGCTCTGCATTTAGCTGGGAATAAAATGTAACTGATAACAGTCAGCAAAGTACGTTATCAGCTCACTAGATTTCTGGCAGGATCACAAAATACTTTTCAGTGGTATATTTAACAGACCAAAAAGATGCAAATAAGAGTTCTTTGTTAGTGCTTACATACAGTATGCTTCAAGTAGGCTGTGAATAAATCTGCTGACCAATACAAATCCTGCTGTGTATAGACTGGATCACACTGGATTGTTTCCTAATCATGTATAATTGTAATAAGTACTTTGCCATGCTGTTTAGAATATTGCCCTTCCCTATTTATTATTTTTTTTTGGATATGCAAAGGAAACACTCTAAAATGACACAAAAAGCAGCAAATTGATTGAAGAAAGATTTTAGAATGAACATTCATAGGAAAATTCTCTGTACATTCAATTACTTGATGAACGTTGTTCGAAAGCGCTTCAAAATTTTGTTTGCTTTTAAAGTGATTGTAAAGCCCTGTTTTAAAAAAAAACTAAAATAACAAACACGTTATACTTACCTGCTCTGTTACAGTGGATTTGCACAGAGAAGCCCTGATCCTCCTCTTCTCTAGTCCCTCTTCGGCTATCCTGGCCCCTCCCTCCTGCCGAGTGCCCCCACAGGAAGCAGCTTCCTAAGGGGGCACCTGAGCCAAGATGCAGCTCCGTCTGTCCATTCAGACGCAGAGCTGCGGTTCAGCCCCGCCCCTTCTCTCTCCTGATTGACAGGATCGGAAGTCAATGGCGCTGCTGCTGTGTCTCAGCCAATCAGGAGGGAGAATCTGGATGGCTAAGACACTAGTGAACATCGCTGGATAGAGATCAGGCTCAGGTAAGTATTAGGGGGGCTGCTGCACACAGAAGGCTTTTTATCTTCATGCATAGAATGCACTAAGATAAAAAAAAAAACATCTGCCCTTACAACCACTTTAACATTTAATAAATGGACTTTCCCGAATGAGCACCACAGACTCTGTTAGGAATTAGAGAAAAGTTTTTCATCCTGCTCCCTTAAATTTTCTTGTCACTGCGTTAAAAATTTTTTTTTAAAAAAGCGTCAATTTGACCCACTAACGATTTAAAAGATCGAACAGAAATTCTTAAAACAAAAAAAAAATTTGACCAAAATGCTACTAGTGTAGGGCCAGCTTAAAAAGCAACAAGGATTGGAGACTCCACAGTAGACAACTGAGCTTGGAGTCGGAAAGCTAAACTTTTCATTAAACATCATGGATACCAACAAGCATTCGCTGAGTGAATAGTTGAAAAATGATTTATATCAAATACTTTAATAATTAAAGTGTTACTGAACCCAGGACCCTGCATTCACTATATCTGGTCTTCCACAGTACACAGAACTGCAATTATTTTAGTAAATATAAACAGCTAAATACCTTTTCTCATCAGAGGTATATAGCAGTCTTGTGATTTCTATTAGTGTCTGGTTAAAGGTTGTGGGAGGAATCTTCGTTCTCCCCTAATTGTCCTATGAGGCTGCAGGACCCCTGACCCTCTGGACAGCACTGATTGGCCTCTTGCTGATCACACGCATCCACCCAAGAAAAAAAAAAATTCTCTAGCAATACGCACCAAACTGAGCATGTGCAGAGTGCCTCCAAGGCTCTGTACTAGCAGGAGATGGATTGGGGGCTGTGGAATAAGGGGAGGTTTAGAGAAGACAGGATCAAACAGCCTTTTTACACAATGCGGAGGATTAACCCCTTTAGGTTCCACAGTGAGTATAACAAGCATGCTTTACTCCATATACAGACTGATTTTACTGTTGTGGGTTTAGTAACACTTTAATCCAGCTTGTTCTGCATACTTCCACTGAACCAGCACAATAGCCAAGCAACTAGCATTTTTAGACACAAATAAGTAGAAGCAATTTTCTCACGACAGATTTACTTTAAAGGGTAAGTTCACCTTTATAGAAAAATCTGTAAGGTGAACTCAGGACCCCCATCTCACCCCCCCCCCCCCCCCCCCCCAGTCCCGCTGATCTCCCATTCCGAGCCCTGCTATAACCGCCTTATGGCTCCGGGGCTTAGAAATCCCCGTAGCTTAATCTCTTTAAACCAAAAAGCACATAAGAATATAGCAGTAAACTATCGCAGTAAACTAAGCATTTGACACAGTTCCCCATAAACGTTTACTGTACAAAATAAGGTCTGTTGGCATGGACCATAGGGTGAGTACATGGATTGAAAACTGGCTACAGGGGCGAGTTCAGAGGGTGGTGATAAATGGGGAGTACTCGGAATGGTCAGGGGTGGGTAGTGGGGTCCCCCCGGGTTCTGTGCTGGGACCAATCCTATTTAATTTGTTTATAAACGACCTGGAGGATGGGATAAACAGTTCAATCTCTGTATTTGCGGACGATACTAAGCTAAGCAGGGCAATAACTTCTCCGCAGGATGTGCAAACCTTGCAAAAAGATCTGACATAATGAATGGGGTGGGCAACTACATGGCAAATGAGGTTTAAATGTAGAAAAGCTTCAATGTGTTGATAAATTTAAATCTGCTAGTACATCAAACACTTCCACCCTCCCAGATTAAATGCTTACTAAACCCTGGACCCTACATTCGCTATATCTGATCTCCCACAGTACACAGAACATGGAAATGTAATAGTTTTAGTAAACAAACTGCTAAATTCCTTTTCTCATCAGCAGTATATGACAGTCGTG
This sequence comes from Lithobates clamitans, assembly GCA_037952925.1. Lineage (NCBI taxonomy): Eukaryota > Metazoa > Chordata > Amphibia > Anura > Ranidae > Lithobates > Lithobates clamitans. Next base: position 331,893 of record JBBGZY010000052.1, on the reverse strand, counting down.
ACTTCTATCAGTGTCTGATTAAAGCTTTTAGGAGGAGTTTTCATTCTTCTCTGCCTGTCCTATAAGCCTGCATGCATGACCCCCAGACTTTGTCTGGACAGTGCTGATTTGCCCTGTGCTGATCACATGCTCCCACAAAAAGAATAAAAAAAAACAAAAAAAAACACCTCTCTAGCCATACACACCAAACTGAGCATGTGCAGAGTGCCCACAAGGCTCTGTTCTATCAGCAGACGGATTGGGGACAGGATCAAAACAGCCTTTTTGCACAATGCGGAGGAGTAACCCCTTAAGTCCCACAGTAAGTATAACAAGCATGCTTTACTGCATATACAGACAGATTTTACAGTTATGGGTTTAGTAACACTTTAACAATGCTGCTGACCAAAGGCGCCCCCGATGCTCCTTCATCCAGAGTGAAGGCACTCTAATTATTATTATTAGCCAGATCACTGGGGGGAAAAGCCTAAAAAAAGAAAACTAATGTAGCCGCCATGTCTAATGATCAGTAAGCTGCAATAAATAAAATTTTTGGTTTTGGGTTTAATATCGCTTTAACATTACCTTTCAACAAATGTGAATGTCTCTTCTGCTTGCTTTCTCCTGGACATTTTGTCCTTTAACAATGCAAATGTTCTTTAATCTCGAAGAGGACTAAAGGAGTAGCCTGAGGATTATCCATCCCGCCTGTCTTCTTCCCAGTAATTAGTGCCCTTGTGCTCTGATTGTTTTGTGCCTGTAGAATGGCAAATTGATTCTTAGCTGCACTGAAACTGTTTAAACAGAAGGACAATTCATGGATTTAGGCCTAAGCTTTAATGGCTACATAGCAGCTCAGCCGTGTTAATAAAAGTGCCTGCAATTCATTTCTGCGCTCACCAATTAATCATCCACAGAAGGAACAAATGCCTCCCTATGGTGTGAGCTACACAGCAGCAGCAATTAACTGCACATAATCGCACAAATCTTTAGTTGCAAGCAATTAACCACAGCTACTTGCTATAGTGTAGGTTATGCCAAAGCTAAACATTTGTTCACTTACTAACAATCAAACCACAAGTAGCACGGCTGAGCTACTAAAAAAGGCCTGTACAGCTTACACCTTTCAAGGGGATTAATACAGGAATTTGATAGGCTGCTTGTCTCCACGTTGTGCCAGGGCCATACTGTGTTTCCAGCTGTCCAGTTAAATCACATAGATAAGAAAGATGCTACAAAATCAAGTTTTATAATCTCTAAATACATTCCCTTATAGAAATCAAGGCGACAGATTCTGCGAAAGTCCAGTAAACACGTCTCCAGGAAACCATTACTACACCAAGTGCGCCCACATGTCATTTGTAGCAGTTATTGGGCAGGCTATCATGTCGGGGGGGGGGTCGTACTCCAACTACCACCTACATTGCCCGATTCTGAAAAAAACTACAAGGCTTTCAAATGATACAAGATAGCAGAAAAGGTGATAAAACACGTAAAATAAACTGGGAAATACACAATCTCAATAAAATCAATTTGTTTCTCTTATGAAACGCAATATGAAATTTAAAGAAAGAAACACTTAGTGGCTTAGGCCCAAGGGCCCGAGCGATGAGGCAGCTTTCATGCACCATGGTCTTTCCCTTGAGTAACTGGGTGGTACAATTCTCATTAGTCATCCAACACGTGGCATACAAGGATGAGCGCTTCAGGGTTCTGAACAGGTTTTCACAAAGCCGCTCCAAGGCCAGAAATGTGTCTAGTGCATTGGCTGGTCATGAAGGCCACAGCAGAGGCACGTGGGAGAGCACGGCAAGTCCCGGCCATATGCCTGTAGAATGATCCTTCAATTAGGAGTGTACAAGGCATGCTTAACATGGTAACACTTCACCAAATATGTCTGTCCATGTAACACATGTAGAAGGTAGCTGACCTGACCTCCGATAAACTCGGATCAGCGGTAACTGCATTGGTGATCCCGTGAGCCTGGTGGAGTGAAGTGTCCAGGTCACCGTAGTGCAAAGTCATGGTCAGCCATAAAGGAAACCTGGATCCCCTGGGGCTGAGGCCTGTGCACACACTCATTTGGAATCCTGAAGTTCCTTGGCTTTTTTCAAGATAGGCAGCACATCGCCATCAGACAGGGGGTAATCCTGCGGAGAAGAAAAGTGCATTAAAAGGTCAGGGTGGAGGTTTAGCAGTAATCTTCAGCAGATTCTCAGGGAGAGGGAGAGAGGAGGAGGAAAGAAGGAAGAGAGAGAGACGGAGGAGGAGGAGGATACATGAGATAAGGGAAAAGAGAGAGAGAGGGAGAGAGAGAGAGAGAGAGAGAAAGAAAGAGAGAGAAAAGGGGGAGGAGGAAAGAGAGAGAGACAGGAGGAGGAGGAGGAAAGAGAGAAACGGAGGAGAAAATAGAGAGGAGGAGGAGGAGAAGAGAGGAGGGGGAAAGAGAGAGGAGGAGGAGGGGGAAAGAGAGAGGAGGAGGAGGGGGAAAGAGAGAGGAGGAGGGGGAAAGAGAGAGGAGGAGGGGGAAAGAGAGAGGAGGAGGAAGGAGGAAGAAAGAGAGAGGAGGAGGAAGGAGGAAGAAAGAGAGAGGAGGAGGAGGAAAGAGAGGAGGAGGAGGAAAGAGAGAGGAGGAAAGAGGAGGAGGGGGAAAGAGAGAGGAGGAGGAAGAAGGAAGAAAGAGAGAGGAGGAGGAGGAAAGAGAGGAGGAGGAGGAAAGAGAGGAGGAGGAGGAAAGAGAGGAGGAGGAGGAGGAAAGAGAGGAGGAGGGGGAAAGAGAGGAGGAGGAGGAAAGAGAGAGGAGGAGGGGGAGAGGAGGAGGGGGAGAGGAGGAGGGGGAAAGAGAGAGGAGGAGGGGGAAAGAGAGAGGAGGAGGGGGAAAGAGAGAGGAGGAGGAAGGAGGAAGAAAGAGAGAGGAGGAGGAAGGAGGAAGAAAGAGAGAGGAGGAGGAAGGAGGAAGAAAGAGAGAGGAGGGGGAGGAAAGAGAGAGGAGGGGGAGGAAAGAGAGAGGAGGAGGAGGAAAGAGAGGAGGAGGAGGAAAGAGAGAGGAGGAAAGAGAGAGGAGGAAAGAGGAGGAGGGGGAAAGAGAGAGGAGGAGGAAGGAGGAAGAAAGAGAGAGGAGGAGGAGGAAAAAGAGAGGAGGAGGAGGAAAGAGAGGAGGAGGAGGAAAGAGAGGAGGAAAGAGAGAGGAGGAAAGAGAGAGGAGGAGGAGGAAAGAGAGAGGAGGAAAGAGAGAGGAGGAGAGAGGAGGAGAGAGGAGGAGGAGGAGGAGGAGGAGGAGGAGAGACAGAGGAGGAGGAGGAGGAGAGACAGAGGAAGAGGAGGAGGAGAGACAGAAGAAGAGGAGGAGGAGGAGAGACGGAGGAGGAGAGAGACAGAGGAAGACGGAGGAGGAGAGAGACAGAGGAAGACGGAGGAGGAGAGAGACAGAGGAAGACGGAGGAGGAGAGAGACAGAGGAAGACGGAGGAGGAGAGAGACAGAGGAAGACGGAGGAGGAGAGAGACAGAGGAAGAGCAGGAGGAAAGAAAGAGACGGAGAAAGAGGAGGAAAGAGAGAGACGGAGGAGGAGGAGGAAAGAGAGAGACGGAGGAGGAGGAAAGAGAGAGACAGAGGAGGAGGAAAGAGAGAGACAGAGGAGGAGGAAAGAGAGAGACAGAGGAGTAGGAAAGAAAGGGAGAGACAGAGGAGTAGGAAAGAAAGAGAGAGACAGAGGAGGAGGAAAGAAAGAGAGACAGAGGAGGAGGAAAGAGAGAGACGGAGAAAGAGGAGGAAAGAGAGAGACGGAGGAGGGGGAAAGAGAGAGACAGAGGAGGGGGAGAGAGAGAGACAGAGGAGGAGGAAAGAGAGAGAGAGACAGAGGAGGAGGAAAGAGAGAGAGAGACAGAGGAGGAGGAAAGAGAGAGAGAGACAGAGGAGGAGGAAAGAGAGAGAGAGACAGAGGAGGAGGAAAGAGAGAGACAGAGGAGGAGGAAAGAGAGAGACAGAGGAGGAGGAAAGAGAGAGACAGAGGAGGAGGAAAGAGAGAGACAGAGGAGGAGGAAAGAGAGAGACAGAGGAGGAGGAAAGAGCAAAGAGGGAGGTGGGGGAAGAAAGCAGAGGAGGAGAGAAGAGAGGAGGAAAAAAAGCAAACAGGGAGAGAGGAAAATGGAAAAAGGAGGGAGAGAAAGAGACATGCTTTAAAAGGGACATGTAGATGGTGTAGGACAGAGGGAGTGTAAAATATTATAAATAAGATACAGCACTTTCTCTGTCCTTTTCGTATCTTTGTTATGCCCACCTGGAGTAGTCTCATGTTCACTGTAAAGTCTCCCTCCAATAACTGATCACGGATCAATCTGGGGAAAAAAAACAAACATTTAGCATTCGAGAACAATGACAGTGGAAATATTGGTAAAGTGGTAAGACTTTATTATAAACCAGCGCTCCCATCATACCTGATAACTGTCAAACCTGATTTGGCCCACACTGCAAATGAAATGTGACATAGCATAACTTTGTAAAAGAGGGGAAATTGAGCAAGCCACAGGGCTGGACATTACAGAATGCAGATTTTTCTGCTGTGGTATGCAAAACAGAAGAAGCCAGCAGCTTACACAGCCCCCCCCAAGCACCACCTAGTACTAAATATAACTTCTGGGTGGACTGACCCTTTAAATAGGTCAAATATTTAGCGTTTAAGGGCAAGCATAAAGAAATATCTGTTGCAGCGGAAATGCTGACATGCTAGCCTGTGGCCCTTGGTGGTGGCGATACGGCTCCATTCTTCTAACCTCTATTGTGCATGGAAGATGTAGGGAACTGAAGTCTGTTATATTTCTCTATGTGAATCAATAGATCACAGATCTGCCTTCTGGGATCCAAAGTACTGTCCCCTAGAAGTGGGCAAAGTCAAGAACAAGCTGGCATTTCTGCTGTAACAGGTATTTAATTATTTAAAAGTACAGTATGAGTTTTGCCTGTTTAATTACAAAACTTTGCTTTATACTTAAAAACTTATCTAGAAAATCACTTTAGGACTTGAGTGTTTACTTAGTCACAGAACACCTGCAGTCATAAGGCACCAGTGGACATCTTACTACACTCAGCTATGTCTGGAATTTCACAGTCATTTAACGAACAATGTGAGCGTATATAAATCAATATAGTATATTTAGATATGTCATGCTGTTTTCATGTTACATTTTCAAACCCTAAAGGTTTAGTGCTGAGCATTGCAGGGTGTACCAACATGGTCTCCGCCACCTTCCTACTGCTGGGGTCCAGCTTCTTTAAAAAAGTAACATTCAAAACAGCATCACAGATGTCAATATACTATACAGCAATACCTTGGATTATGAACATAATTCGTTCCAGAAGAAGGCTTGGAATCCAAAGCACTTGTATATCAAAGCGAGTTTCCCCATAGGAAATAATGGAAACTCAGATAATCCATTCCGCAGCCACTGCTCGTCAATGCAGTACTGCATGTGGCCAGAGGTACGGGGGCGCCGGAGACACTCAGACACGTTCAGAGACACTCGGAAAAGCTCACTCGGAAACGCTCAGAGGCACTCGGAAAATGTTTACAAGAGTCTCAGAGTGTGTCCGAGCGTCAACGGAGCCCCCGCACCTCTGCCCAAAAGTGGTACTGCACACCCCAGAAGCTTGAATACTGCTCGTCTAGCGAGACAACGCTCACAAAGCGAGTCAACATATTACAACAAGGTTTTAAAAAAAAAAAAAAAAACAGCTCGTATTGCGAAATGCTCATAAACTGCGCTACTCGCAATCCGAGGTTCCACTGTATTTATTTATATCTGCTGACTTTATTGCTGAAATGACTGTGAAATTCAAGAAGTAGCTGGGTGTCCGCTGCCTCCTTCTGACTGTAAGTGTTCTGTTACATTGTGTTGGCAATGCCAAAAAGAACCAGGCACGTTGTTACATATTTTTGTTGGTTGTGCCTACTGTACAACCCTTTTAGGAAGATGGCAGACAGCTAATTCATAAGCTTACTGATCTTTCTCTGGAGATGCGCCCAGAGGCATTTCTACTAAACCTCACTCCACTTTCGAGATGTAGGTATAAGAGATCCCTCTTGGTCCACCTCCTTAATGCGGCCAAGGTGTACATCCCACAAAATGGAAACACACTGACCCCCCCCCCCAGTGTAGTAAACTAGATTGATCATATGGAATACCTAACAGCAACCATGAAACTTAAGGAGGAACAATTCCGCAAAACGTGGTATTATTGGCACAACTTTCAGTGCTCATGAGATTATGCTTCATACCTGTCCTCGACTTGTATGGGCTCTGGCCCAGTAGTGATTAATTGCTCGGTATCCTTCAGCTTTCTGGGTGAGCACTTGCCCCTGCACCAGTCCCTTTCTTTCCCTCTTCTCACTCATTCTTCTCTGTCCCCCATCTATGGTGTAATTTATCTTTTATGAAAAAGAAACCATGCTCTTTTGGCTTACGCACTAGTATTACATTTTTTTGAACTGTATGTTCTAAACTAACGTTTCTCATGTAATCAGATTTCTAATTGTTAAAGAGTTATTGTGCTATACTATGTGCTTTGCTGAAGAGCAAAATAAAAAAAAAACTATAAATGTAAAAAAAACAAAAACTGACCACACTAAGTATATTGTGGTCATTTCTCTAGTTGTGCTGGGAACTCCCTTTGCTCTCCTCCAATGATCGGACCTCCTCACACACCCTGTCTTTACAAGTGCTGGTTGTATTAGTTTCTTTTTTCAAACTTTTTTCAAACTTTTCCTTTACTTTAATCAGGTAATCCTGCCGTTAACATACTTCCAGTCGTAGAGTGACAAGTATACTGCGTGGCACGGTCACCCTAGGAATATGTTAGGACTAAAGCTTGCCATACACTGCCAGTGGGCTGAATGAAACAAAAAAACAAAAAAAACAAAAATAAAAAAACAGATTCCTCCACCCACACAAACAAATGAATGGATCCCCCATTCCCAGGACATTGTATTGTGACAGCTGCAGCCATTAATCGACAGAAGTCTATTAAATCAATTTCTGTTAAGCAAGAACATCTACACACTGATAGACATTCAGCCATTTCCTGATGACCTAGCCGAATTTCAGTCAATGTATGGCCAGCTTTAGTAACACTGTTAGGACTACATAACACCTCCTTCTATCACAGGGGGAGGTGTTTGGTAGACTACACAGATAGCAAGGAACACTGATAACTGTCCAGAGAGCACAGGTAGTTCAGCTCACAAGATTGCTGCCTGGGTGAACAGCTACTTCTTTTTTTTTTTAACACTTGAACAGATATAATAAAACATTTAAACTAGAAATGGAATGCAAATGAAAGTCATTTTTAGCACCCGCTTAGGCTCTGAGGAAAGGGGCTCGCCCCCGAAACGCGTTAGCCGTTGCCGCATCTACTTGATGTCCGATCCCATTCTATCCTGGTGTTTGTTACTGCAAACCTGCAGTCCATGTCCATGCCTGTATTTCAAGCTCATTTGTGAGTATGTTTCTTGTTATTTTACTTTTTAATAAACGCTACCAGTGGTAATGCGCTAGGTCGGTGCGCCCTCTCTTCTTTTTGTTTCCTCTTAGTCATTTTTAGCATTCATTGTTACCCCATATCATATTTCTGATAAGTGCCTTCTGTACCATGTACTTGTATGAGAAAATATCCTGTTCCATTTGAATTGCTTCCTTTGTGTGAAACTCCTGGTGTTCCTGCCAGTCCATTTGCTTTCCTATTTTAAAAAAAAAACTGACCACACTAGCCATAAGAGCACAAAAATGTCAGTTTTCTGCCTGTGATGAGAACTCAGCCTGCTCTCCTTCAATGATTAGACTTATGCTGACAACCCTTCCCTGCAGTGCCATACGCTGGGAAGACCAGTGTACGGCTGTTTTTCCACCCCCACCTCGTTGAGCTTCTTATGCAGCTGAGAACAGAGGGTATGTGATCACTTATTTAAAAATAAAGGGGTTAGATAGAGATGGATAGATAGATAGATAGATAGATAGATAGATAGATAGATAGATAGATAGATAGATAGATAGATAGATAGGATAGATAGATAGGATAGATAGATAGATATTGTATTTCTATTCTATTTTAAACTTATAAAATGCTCCTGCAAGTAGATTTGCAACATCAGCCCAATAGTTTTTGCAACACTTACATAAGCATGGCACAGGAAACTTTCAGAAGGAAGTCAAATCTGTTCTCATCAGCAAATAAAGAATCCCAGATACGGATGACATCAGGAAGCACAAACTCCTGGGAAAGCAGCAGCGTCAGCCATCGGAAGGCAAAGAACTGAGGCTTGATGTTCTGTTCTTGCTGCAAGAGACAAATATAAAAAGGTGGGCCCATCCCTTCCACAACAGAACTATTCTCAATTCATACTTTCCATAATATTCTGCTAGCTCCCAACTGTGGCTGAAAATAATTATGGACACAATGAAGAGTCTTGGGGTGATTTACTAATGGAGTGGAGAATGTTAACTCAAAAAATGATGTGAATACTCACTTCAATGATTGAATTATGTAGAAAGCACTATTCACACTTTTATTTTTTTTCATTTCTAACTCCTTTAGCAAATTAGCCCCTAGGTATAAAAAGAGCGCAACACTGCTCCAGGTTTGGGGACCACTCAGACAGCTTAGTAAGATAAAGCAGGATTTCTGTGCTCACAGTAAAATTTTTCTTGGCGTCCATTGTGGGACAACAGAAGTCCTAAACCTTGAGGTTGTACTGCCTACAGGATGACTGGACGCTCATAAACAAAAACTGTAGGCCAGCTCAGGATAACGCTCCAAGAACATGATCATTAACACAGAAGGGTTAGGTCTTCTCCCTGAACTCCTAGAAAAAAAAAGTGCAAAAATTCTATTTTTTTTCACAACTTTTGAGGGAAACGGGAAGTTTTAAAACTTCAGTACATTCAAAAGCAGTTCAATTGAAGGGTGGGCAACACAGAAAAAAATGCTAACAGGTCCCATAAAACAGAAAACTGGAGAGTGTCTGAAGATCAAAGAGCTTCTTGAAGGACCTTACGCATGAAGGTCCTCTAGGTCTAGGTTCTTCAGGCTGAGGAAGCCTGCCTGCCATTTGTCAAGCAGCTAGCAACCAATCAACTGCTGGTTAACATGAAAAGTTAGCTTGACAGCTCTCGCTCTCCATCCGAAGTTGTCTTGCCTCCAATGTCAGCTCTAGACTGATGTGCCTCCTGCCATCCATCCGGTGCTGTCCTGCCTTCGATGTCAGCACTGACGGCGGCTGAGCAGAAAAGCCAGCTCCTAAACGGCAGGATGGCGGCCAGTCCGGATGGGACAGTGATTCAGTCTGGATCTGGACCACGGTCTTCAATTTAGTGATGTCTCCACTAGTGGATGGGAAGGAATGACTTTCCCAACTAAAGACATGGATTCACCAGAGACAACTTAGTTCATGGTGACTGATGAATCTGTCCCTGCAGAGATTGGCCTACGTTAACAGAATATGTTGTGTTGTAGAGGTCGGGAGAAAAACTGGGCAAAAGGGACTGCTTGAAAGAGGCTACCATCAGACCCATGCAAAAATTAAAAGCTAGACACAACTCCGACACAGGAGAGTTCAAATCTGAAACCAAAGTGTCTTATGTTTTTCCTGTAGAAGGAACACTCTGGCCTACTGTTGGTAGGAAGCAAGCTTGTAGTGGGAGGGATTATTCTGGGCTGGCAGTTCAGGACTTCCTATGTCCCTGGAGTCGGGGTTTAAAACTGTCTGGAGAAGACCTATTAGTTAAAGCACGAAATGGACACCAATAATCCAAGCAGGTTAAGGTTATAACCTACCTCTGTATTCTTTCATTTCACTTTAAGCAACATTATTAACCAAACAATATAGTTCTACATCATGGACAAGCCGCCTGTAATTTTTATTTTTAAAAGAGTATGAAATAAAAGAAAAAGAGGTAACTTCTTTAAACTAGATATATCATAAAGCCAAAAAGATAACATACCCATCATTTCCAATAAGATAACAAAGAGGTTGTATATGCAGGAATAGTTTGGAAGGCCATCTCTGAGCTGACTTACCAGCTTGAGATACAATTCCTCGTCGTCTTCCTTTAGCATGGAGTACACTCCCTCCATCTTAGAGGTTATTCCACACTGAGAGTCATCCAGGCTTTTGATGAAGTTGTCCCGGATTTCCGCCATTAGGTTAGTGAAGCAAAAGAAGGTATCTGCTTCTGCGTGCTCTATTTTGAGGAAAACATGGTGTACATTTATAAAACCTAAATATTAAAAAGGATTCTAATGGCTGAATTTGTTTTAAAATAATATGTTCTACTTACCTGCTCTGTGTAATATTTTTGCACAGAGCAGCCAAAATCCTCTTCCTTTTTGGGTCCCCTGCCGGCACTATTACTACTTCCCCCCTGCCGAGTCCCCCCAATAGCAAGCCTCTTGCTATGGGGGCACCTGAGCAGGTGCGCTCCCGTGAATAGACCTCGTCCATTTACACTCAGAGTGCGGCTCTGCCCTCCCCCCTGTTCCCTCCTCATTGGCTCACTGGCTGTAATTGACAGCAGCAGGAGCCAATGGCTCACACCACTGTGTGAGCCAATGAGGAGAGGAAGCTCTCATGCTCATCGCTGACTGGGCTGAGGTAAGTATAAGGGTCGGGGGCAGCTGCACCTGGAAGGTTTTTTACCCTAATGCATGGAATGCATTAAAGTAAAAAACCTTCTGCCTTTTGAACCACTTTAAGGTAATAAGTAAGCCACCTTTTGTCACCTCTATTTGCCTATAAAACATTTACCCAGGAAGCACTCATCTCTTTCTGTATCCTAATCACTACTTTTCTTTAAAAAAAAAACACTGCAAGCTAAACTATCTAACCACCTAAAGTGAATGCCCGCATGGATGCTCCCATAGCACATGGCTTGCAATGGGGGGCACATGGAAGAGAGGAGGAAAGGACACCAATGGGGGGGACCACCAGAAGAAGAGGTAAGGGACTGCTCTGTGCAATACTGTTGCACAGGGCAGAGGTAAGTATATCATTTTTTTATTTAAAAGAAATTTGACTTTAATATCTCTTTAATGATATAAGTATGTAAACCTATTAAATGAAAACTTTGGACAAATTAAATGTATAAAGAACAAAATGCAGTTCATAGCAGTTAACTGACTTGGATCTGCTTACATAGGACTGAGACAGCAATAACAAGACTACAGGGAAGGACACCTTAGCTATGGCTCACCTTTCCATGTGCTATTGGGGTTAGTGGCAAATGTGTAATAGATTGGTCCGACTATCTCGTTCATGCCTTGCACATAGGCAATGCCAGGGTTCAGCTTGGCATAGATGAAAAGTATTCGTTCTACCACCTCCCAGTGGGCCTCACAGCCACTGCCAAGCGGCTCCAAGTCACCCAAAGCATGAGAAGCTGATGTCTTCAAAGGAGAACTCACCTGTATGGAACATGAGGAAAAAATAAATTAGATTTCTTTTTCTGGGGGAAAGGTGGACGTAAATTAGGAGTGATAACATGAAAACACTAAACACTAGTATGTGTATAGCAAACTTGGCAGTTACTACTGGCCCCTCTGGTACCCTTTTTCAGTTTTCCCTTGGCTGACTTATAGGCACTGACAAATTGATAGGAATTGGGCACTTTTTGGTATATCAGATCCTTCTCTGTGCTTGTTGTTCCCCTCCTGTCCACTATATAACCAGGTTTTGTGTTCCGCTCTCATCACATCCTCTTAAGAAGTCAATTGACAACATAGTGGCTGTATGCAGGAACATCCTGATAGCCAGAATCAGTGGCAGGGGGGGGGGAGCAGGAGCTGCTGATGTCGCATCCAAAATGGCGGCACCCAAGCAGTTTCTGCAGAAGCACAGGGCAAACATTTCCAGAGGTATCGCTAAGCACAATCGCCAAAATCTCAGATGAGATTTAAGATGTTAATGTCATTTCAGATGTGGTTTTTAAATCTACAGCTTTCATCAAAATCATACTAGCAATCCTATCAGATCCTTGTTCAAGCACTACGTATTAGAAGGTGACAAACCTCTGTCCCCGTCCCAGAGTTTTACTCCTGTGTTGTCACCCTGACATATGGACTCCTGGTGGAGGCTACCACTATTAGAAGCACGTTCTGAGCAATGATGTGCGCTGTTGGAGGGCATGCATGTAGACAAGAAATGGCTAAAGGTGGCAAAAATAGATCAGCCGCACTGAGATGCACAAAATGGGGTGGAAAAAAAAAAAAAGACACGCCCAATGTTTAAGATACAAACTAAATTTTATCCACTTAGGGCTGACAACTACTTTAACCACTTGACCTCCAGGAGATCTACCCCCTTCATGACCAGGCCATTTTATGCGATACAATACTGCGTTACTTTAACTGACAATTGCATGGTCATGCAATGCTGTACATAAATGTAATTTATGTCATTTTGTTACCCACAAATAGAGCTTTCCTTTGGTGGTATTTGATCACCACTGGGTTTTTATTTTTTACGCTATAAACAAAAAAAAGGCTGACAATTTTGAAAAAAAAAATTAATTAATTAAAAAAATTAATAATAATTATACATATACATATATATATACACACATATATATATATATATATATATATATATATATATATATACACATACATATACACACATATATATATATATATATATATATATATATATATATATATATATATATATATATATATATATATATACACACATATCCAATAAAAGAACTAAAAACAAAAAAATCTTCATAAATTTAGGCAAATATGTATTCTGCTACGTGTTTGGTAAAAAAAAATCCCAATAAGTACACCTCTCACACTATCTTTTCACGTGACAGCACTGAAGAAATGACACTTTGCTACAATGTAAAGTAGTGAGTGTACAGCTTGTATAACAGTGTAAATTTGCTGTCCCCTCAAAATGACTCAACACAGCACTTTTCCAGCACTGCCTTAACCCTCTTGGGCATGGAGATCACCAGAGCTTCACAGGTTGCCACTGGAGTCCTCTTCCACTCCTCCATGACAACATCACAGAGCTGGTGGATGTTAGAGACCTTGTGCTCCTCCACCTTCCCATTTGAGGATGCCCCACAGATGCTCAATAGGGTTTAGGTCTGGAAACATGCTTAGCCAGTCCATCACCTTTACCCTCAGCTTCTTTAGCAAGGCAGTAGTCATCAGAGACTTGTTTGGGGTCGTTATGTTGGAATACTGCCCTGTTGCCCAGTCTCCGAAGGGAAGGGATCATGCTCTGCTTCAGTATGTCACAGTACATGTTGGCATTGATGGTTCCCTCAATGAACTGTAGCTCCCCAGTGCTGGCAGCACTCATGCAGCCCCAGACCATGACACTCCCACCACCATGCTTGACTGTAGGCAAGACACACTTGTCTTTGTACTACCCACCTGGTTGCCACCACACACGCTTGACACCATCTGAACCAAATAAGTTTATTTTGTTCTCATCAGACCACAGGACATGGTTCCAGTAATCCATGTCCTTTTTCTGCTTGACTTCAGCAAACTGTTTGCATGCTTTCTTGTGCATCATCTTTAGAAGAGGCTTCCTTCTGGGACGACAGCCATGCAGACCAATTTGATGCAGTGTGCGTGGGCACATATGTCAGTATTTATAATTATTTCCCATATGCCTGTATGTTGTGCTCTTTAAGATGCACATCCAAGAGTCTCCTAAAAATATCCATACTCCCTGCAGCCACCACCAATTGTGGAAGAGATTTCCACATCCTTATTGCCCCTACACTGAAACCCCCCCTGCACAGTTTAAGGTTAAGCCGCTTCTCCTCTTACACTGCTTGTGTATAATAAAATATTTACAAAAATGTGAGGGGTGTACTCACTTTCGTGAAATATTGTATGTATATATATATATATATATATATATATATATATATATATATATATATATACACACACACACACACACACACATATATACACACACACACACACACACGATTCTGCACGAAACAAAAACAGCCGCCCTGCAGCAGTAAACAGGCTACTGGGTTGTCGGCAAGTGGTTAATGCAGGAATGAAAATCACATTTTCAACATTTTCTGATTCACAGATGACCCAAATGTGAACCTACTGACAATGCAGTATAGATTCTCTTTACAGTGTGCTAACTGTCACGTATGGATTGTTAAAACAACACATTTAAAAATATGTGTTTAACAACCCAGCATGTAAAAAAAAAAAAAATGCAGATTTACCGGTCTGAGCCCATTCTTACATTAGTAAGGCCACTCCTGTTCCTTGCCACGGTCTGAGACTTGAGCGTTGTCTGTTCCACACGTTTTCTCAGGGTCTCGTACTCATTCTCTGGATCCATGATTAGCTGGCAGGGGTATTCCGTGGGGTTGAGGAAAAATGAGAAGTCGGGACAGAGTCTCCTGTGTGATTACAAGAACACAGGCAGCTTATAAAGACAGATGTTTAGATGGGATGTATACACAAAAATTATCAGAAAGAGTTCCTATGGGACAGAATATCAGGCTGGGCACAAGCAATACAGTTCTGTATTAAGGAGACACTGTCACCTTTCCAATTCAGGGAAAACGGACAATGTCTGTATAAAGGGACCCTCCCAACCAACTAATACTCACCTTGTCTGCGTTCTCCAGCAGCTTCTTCCATTGCATTAGTCAGCAAAAGTAACAGGTGACCTCCTCTCATGTGAATGTGCTTTGGTCTAGAAGCCAATTGCTAGGCCTGAGTACGGTCACATGACAAAGAGCGATGTTATTGCGCCTTCTAGGGTTTTACACCAGCCAGCACAGTGGATTTTGGTGGTGGCTGCAACTGAGGATAAAGTGGCAGAGGGTGCTGGCAAGAAAACTCAGCGGGTCAGGATGTCCCTTTACACACAATTTACCTTTGCCCTAAATTTGAATGAATTTGCTTCTTTTACCGAGTTCTCATCACAATATCAAACAATCAATAGGATTGTGAAAAAAACACTGGCCCATTCCAAAAAACAAAAAGTGTTGGGCTAGAGCATTAGTTAGGAGATAAACCTGCCATTATTTATAGGGAAGTTTCCCTTGTTAAGGAATGGTATGTTACTAATGTGAGAAAGTCCAATTTTATTTTTAATTTCTTTTACAAACAATGTTCTTTATTTGAGAAGAGTATAAAATGACATAATAATGAGTAAACATCAAGTTATTTGCAGTACATAAAAAAAACATACAAGAATAAAGGCAATTTCTGAACTGTAACACGACAGGTATAGCACCCAAGGCATAAGGTGGAATGCTGACTGTTGGGTCCTATACCCAATGTTATCTGTTCTACGGCTATGCTATTAGGCAGACACCCCCTCAACTTCATCACATGTGGAGGTTTCAAACCAAGTATCCCATATTTTACCATACTTAGCTGGACAACCCATATGAACATATGACTGTAACGCAGCATTGACTGCAGATATCCATTCTTGGAGGGTAGGGGGTAATGCCCTGAGCCACGTCCGGGCAATTAGCAGCCTGGCTGTGAATGATTCCTGTAGGAATGTATGATGAAATGCATCGTTCTCAGGGTCCAGGAACACACTCAGGATATATTCCTTTGGGCACAGTGTAAGAGGAGAACCCATTTCATTGTGGATGAATTTTACCACTTGGTACCAGTAGCCTTGGATAACAGGGCAGAACCAGATTAGGTGAAAAAAGGTTCTGCTGGTCCCTCCCCATCTAGGACATAATGGACTACAATTGGCTCTGTATTTAGCTATATGTAGAGGGGTCAGGTAAGATCTGTGCAAGATATACAGTTGGGTGAGACGGTCAGACAATTTAGGGGAAACCTTTCTGCATGAATCCAGTACTTCTTCCCATTCCTCATCCTACGTCTCCCCCACGCAACGGTCTTTCAGTTGGTATGCTGATACCGTGGCAGACGGGAGAAGAAGACTGTTGTAGGACATGGACGTTTTTTTTGACTGCCCAGGTTCGGAGGGGAATTGCCAAATTGGGTCCGGAGAGCGTGGCGGAGCTGGAGGTAATGAAAATGCATTGAGTTGGGAAGACCGAAATCAGCTTTAAGTTGCTGGAATGATTTCAGAACCCTCCCACAATAAACATTGGAGATATATACAACTCCTCTAGCAATCCACAGATCATGGTCGGGTACAGACAAGAGTTCAACCAAACGGGGATTATCCCATAGGGCTGTGTGAGTATGTATGGGTGAAGCCTTGAGTCTGCGCCTTGCCAGGTTCCATACCTTACACTGATAGTATAACAAACCCTTTGCGACTCCCCAAGGTCCAGGGGGTCACCAGGATACCTAAGGAGGAGATGGAAAGGGTGTGTGACTACACGGGAGAACGGGGTGCACACCAAGGCTAAGTAGCGATCCCTGTCTCCTTTATCCACATGAAAAAAATGGGATAGTTATGCTGCCAGATAGTACAGATCAAAATCCGGAGTTACCCCACACAAAAGTATTAAGAATAGCTTCCAAAGATTTAAAGATTTGCAGTGGTAAATAAACTGGAGCATGCCATAAGAAGTAGAGGAGCTTTGGTAGCAGGACCATTTTGATTAAGTTGACACGGCCCATAACTCCCAAAGGGAGTCTAGCCCAGGCCTGGGTTTGAGACTTTAGGATCGCATATAGGGGTTCTAGATTTAGTTTGACATATTATTCTGGGGAGTGAGTAATTATCATGCCAAGGTACTTTATAGCGCTAACCCGAGTTAAGGGAAGGGAGGCCTGCCTCGCAGTCGGCACCCCAATATCCAAGGGAAGGATCTGGGATTTGTCCCAGTTGATTTTCCAGCCTGAGTATTGTCCAAACTGTTCTATTACATTCAACGCTGTTTCTAAGGAGGGGCCAGCAGCCTCTAGCTAAAGGATTATGTCGTCTGCATATAGACCAAGCTTTCTCAACCTATTAACCCTAGAGGAACCCCAAACATAATTTTCATGCCTCGAGGAACCCTTACTAAAACCAAATCATCAGGGCTCAATAGGAACAATGCTCCTTATATTAGTGGTTAATAGGAAGAATGTCCCCCTTAAAGTGGTATTTAGAATGCCACCCTTAAAGACAGCTAAAAAGATATTTGGTGGCATGCTGCTGGCTTTGCTAAGTGGTGCTGAACCTTGAACTCTGTAGGCATCATCAAATAGGTGGTTCATCAGCCACAGCTCAAGGAACCCCTAGCAACCTCTGGAGGAACCCCAGGGTTCCACAGAACCCTGGTTGAGAATGGCTGATATAGACTAATGGTCTCAACATTGGTAAAAATCCTAATAATTAGATAGTTATAATAGAGAAAAAAAGAATCTATTTTAACTCTAGAACTACATGGAACATCATAAGATTGATACCTTTGTCTCTTGTCAGAGTACGCATGTGGTTTACTTTCTGCAGTGCCCATGTGGTTTACAATATGTGGGATGTACTACACAGGCACTGCAAGCAAACATATGCCCAACATTATTAACATACAATTTTTCATTGCACTTAAGGTGTCAAAACAAGGACCCTAGTAGCCTAAGGCGTGTAGGTATTAAAATGTTGAAGCAGTGGCTGAGACTCCCATAGCTCAAACCATATGCAGACAATTAAGAGGAAATTTAGTTTAATGAACTAGAGCCAAAGGTTGAGGTGGAAGGCAGAAACTACTTTAGGCAAGAAGGAAGTTTTGGGTCTTAACACCACCTTGTCCCTCCGCAAGACCAAAAAGGGTTTTTTGCAAGATCAGGAATAAGGAACTCTTATGCCCCATACACACGGTCGGACATTCTGACAACAAAATCCTAGGATTTTTTCCGATGGATGTTGGCTCAAACTTGTCTTGCATACACACGGTCACACAAAGTTGTTGGAAAATCCGATCATTCTGAACGCGGTGACGTAAAACACATACGTCGGGACTATATAAACGGGGCAGTAGCCAATAGCTTTCATTTCTTTATTTATTCTGAGCATGCGTGGCACTTTGTGCGTCGGATTTGTGTACACACGATCGGAAATTCCGACAACGGATTTTGTTGTCGGAAAATTTTATAGCAAGCTCTCAAACTTTGTGTGTCAGAAAATGTGTGATGGAGCCTACACACGGTCGGAATTTCCGACAACAAGGTCCTATCACACATTTTCCGTTGGAAAATCCGACCGTGTGTACGGGGCATTATGGGTTCAGACAGGGATTTCTGAAGTGCAAAGGGAACCACTAGGGTTGTCCCGATACCGATACTTGTATCAGTATCGGGACCAATACCGAGCATTTGCGCAAGTACTTGTACTCGCACAAATGCTCCCAATGCCTTATCCGATACTTGGTCGGCGGGTGGAGTCAGCGGGTGGACAGAGAGGGCGGGTGGAGTCAGACTGTGTAATGAGACACATTACAAGGGGGCATGTGCGAAGGGGGCGTGTCTTCTGCTGCCCTGTACCTCGCTGCGACAGAGATTGAAGCTGAGTTTACTTTCATTTTCCTATCTCCTCTGGAGATCCAGGTACAAAACTACAGAGAGAGATCAGGGAGAGAGAGACATCTTGTCACACCCAGCCCATATAGTTCGAGCTGGGTGTAACAAGATATCTGCTGCTGTTTACTGCGGCAGGGTGTACCAAGATGGGCGTCATAGCACAGTATTTCAAAAATAAATCCTTTCCTCATGTCATTTATTGCTGCATTTCAGTGCCAGCCAGTGCCAGCCACCTGTCAGTGCCCATAAGTGCCATCTATCAGTGCCCATAAGTGCCGTCTATCAGTGCCACCCATCAGTGCCCGTCACCTGTCAGTGCCCATAAGTGCATTCTATCAGTGTCACCCATCAGTGCCAGCCACCTGTTAGTGCCACCTATCAGTCCCCATCAGTCAGTGCTAGCCATCAGTCAGTGCCACCCATCAGTCAAACTGTCACATGACATTAAAAAAGTATTGGTAATCGGTGAGTACTTGAAAAAAAGTATTGGTACTTGTACTCGGTCTTAAAAAAGTGGTATCGGGACATCATTAGGAACCACATTTAGATACCACAGAGTCACTAGGGAACTTATGGGTAATGCCACATGAGACCCCCTATACAAATGTCTTCATCAAAGAGTGAGAGGCCAGTTATCTCTGAAACAGAATGGAAAGGGCAGAAACCTGGTCCTTGATAATGCCGACAGCCAGGCTCTTGACCAGATCATGAGATAAAAGCCTCTAGACTCACCCCAAGTGAAGGAAGCCTTCCACGTCCAATGCTAAAATCTTAAAAGGAAAGGGACTTCTTAGCATTTGGTATCATAGGAATCACAGACACTAAGATGCCCCTGTCCTTTAGAACTTGGGTACCAACAGCCATGCAATTAAAGCCAACCTACTTTTTATGACTGTCCAGTAATGTTCATGCAGCGTCTCCCAGGAGTTTTACCAGGTCAGCTTACCACATCCACCTGAGTCAATCTGGAAAGTGTGTCGCAGATAACTTAACCAGAACCGAGTCTGGAAAGTACTCAACGCAGCACTCAAGTGTCTCGAGGTCACTTCCTGTCTTCGGCCCATTGGGCGAAATGCATAGGGCTGAGCTAAGGAGTATGACATGGAACACTGGAACTTACTACAGTGGTATTGCTACAAACTGAATGTTCTTACTGGACTTTAAAATAAACATTTTTGATGTGCAATACTAGAGTCTCTATAGGTTTCCTGTTCATCACAAATGTGCTGAAATGATTGCATGATCAATCTGGGTTGAAAAGTGAATAAGACAATAATGCAAGACAGCATAGTGAAGGTGTCGCCTTTCTGTGGCTAACTACCAAAGGGGGCACTGGCTGTGATCTCAGGTGTGTACCGACATCTTTTACCTTGAGGTTTATGATTCCGGTAAACTGCTTTATAGAGATAAACTCACTGCTGAATGTTGATTTAAAAAGGCACAGTTCCTTTTTAAGAGGCTGACATTTTAGACCACCACACACACACACAAAATACACTATACTTTCCACAGAAATACAGAGAGAAGAAGAATTAATATCACTGGCTCCCTAAAAAATTGAAATAAGTTGACCAAACACCAGCCTGTTTACCTGACATCCTTATCTATTTGTAGGAGCACTTCATTATCTTTGAAATATGTGTTCCACCGACTATCTGGGTTAGGATTGAGAGGCTGGAAAAAGACAAATGCAAAAAAGGCACTTTAGGAATAAAAACACCCTTATAACGCTTTTTCATGTTCATAGCTTAAGACATTTGTGCGAACAAAGCCAACATCCTCTATTCATTCTTTCATGCTTGCATTCAACACAACTGATCCTTCTGCTGCTTCTCCCTCAGCAGTCTCAGCTCTGCTGTAATAGTGGGGCTGCAAAAGACTGGTACTAGGGCAAAATCAGGTACTTACATTGTTTGCATTTAAAATGCATATATATATATATATATATATATATATATATATATTTCTTTTTTTTTTTTAATGACTATGAGCAGCATTATTTGTGTGTTTTACATTTGCCTGAAATTCACCTTTAGGTGGAACTGTTGATTTGCCCTAGATAAGCAAAGCACAGGTTCACTCTGAAGCCAATCTTTAGTTTTTTTTTTAAAGGAAATATATTTTTTTTCTCCAGATCCGCTATATACACTGTAAGGATGTTAGCAAAACATTCCAGATCCTCATTTACAAATCAAATAAAGAAGAGGTCATCCAAGATCAGGCCAAGCAGTCTGCCCTTTTACATGTTTCATTTTGCTGAGGCTCATTATGTACAAAGCCAATCACCACACACAAGTTTACATCCAACCTAAACTTACATGGTCTTCCAAAGTCACATCTTCCCTGGATAGGCCATGATTGGCCTTGGCAATGCCTGGTTGGATAATCATCTCCTTGAGGAAATGGGTGTAGGTTTCCCTGCAAAAAAAATAAAAAAAAAGTCAATGGCCAATCAGAATTTAACAGCATAAGAAGAATGATGGTATCCATAGTCTCATAGGCACACAAACA
This sequence comes from Lithobates clamitans, assembly GCA_037952925.1. Taxonomy (NCBI): domain Eukaryota; kingdom Metazoa; phylum Chordata; class Amphibia; order Anura; family Ranidae; genus Lithobates; species Lithobates clamitans. The sequence goes on along the minus strand of JBBGZY010000052.1, from coordinate 310,909 downwards.
CCAATGATGTAGCCTTACATGTACAAACTAGAGTACAGAGCCTCTGATGTGTGTATGGCCAGCATCAGAAACAAGCTGAAGATAATGTCTATTCTGGGAAGTATGGCTTTCATTTAAGATCCATCCACCTTGTTCATTACTATTCTGGTTTATTGGCTGGTACACAAGGATATGTTGAAAGGCATCAGAGCAGAACATGCCACGATTATAAAAAAACTCAATGTGAGCAAGCTCTTTTCCTCTTAGCGTCCATCCTCCGAAAGGCGAGGGCAACAACCAGGGTGCTGCCTAGTCCAAGTGAATGACAAAACCTTTCATAGTCCTCATTGGTGCTATAAATGCAAAAGAAGCCAACTGCATGCTCTTGCATGTGGCATCTTTGCAAAATGATTTAATCCTTATAGTCTAAGATATCATCCTTTTGAGAACAATGGATTTGAAGAATTGTCCAATAAATAACCCTAAAGTCTATTTATAGATATTCAGCCAGCGAAACTGCATGCACATTTTTTTCTCTGTGAATTAACCAGCATTCGCTGTCCGCGTCGGCAGTCCCACTCTGCTCCTCCTGCATTCAAGGGCTTTACTGAGAGCCATTGGCTCCTGCTGCTGTCAGTCAAATCCAGCGAGGAGGGAGCAAGGGGGTGGGGCCAAGTCACGTCAGCACAAGTGCCCTCCTCAACACACAGCTAGCAGAGGGGGCATTCGGAGAAAAGGAGGAGTAGAGAGTGTCAGCTGGGGACCCCACAAAAAGGGAGGTGAGCGGCCACTCTGTGCAATACCATTGCAGAGTAGGTAGGAATAACTTTTTTTTTTTTTTAAAGCCTTTACAATCACTTTAGGGTATTTTTTTTCAAACATTTTTTGCCCAATTTCTGATCAAATATCTTAGGTTACTTTCTCTTCTGATTGAAGGTTCTTCTAGAACAAATGCTCTTAGGCTGTTGACCTTTAGACCCCTTTCACACTGGGGCCACCCGTGCCCTAGCGCCAAAGCGCCGCTCGCTTTAGCGCTGTTTTTAGCGAAGCTTATCGGCCACTAGCGGAGCGCTTTTAACCCCAAAGAAGGGATTAAAAACGCCCAAGTTGCGGCGCTTCCGAGGCGCTTCGTAAGCGCAGCCCATTCATTGCAATACATGTAATACAATAAATGATAGTAATAAAGTAAAGTAATAAATAAAATACAGCGTTCCCAAACCGCCCCAAAGATGCTGCTTGCAGGACTTTTTCTACCGTTATGCAAGCACAGCGCCCAGGTGTGAAAGCACTCAGGCTTTCACACTTGGCCGGCACAGAAGGCAGTTTTCAGGCGCTTTACAGACGCTATTTCTAGCGATAAAACGCCTAAAAACGGCCTCTATGTGAAAGGGCTCTTAGGATCAAATGTTAGCAGGGTATTCTCACTTAGGATGGCTTACTAAGCCCACTGTCAGGAATTATCGCCACCTGTTCCCTTCAGCCTCAAAGTCACCTCCCCAACCCCCAGGCCCTGAAGCAGCCAACACAGCCAGGGCCACCCACCAGCCCACTCAGCTCTCCAAAAAAGAAGTTCTCTTTGCCTCTGAATCGGCCAACATCTAATCATAATCTGCAGTTTTGCCACTAAAGCCTAGTGCACAAAAAGCGGCAGGGCAGAACGAAAACAGAAAAAAACTGACAGCGCAGGAGGAGCCGCTGTACTAACTTTCTGTTAGTTAGTACAGCGATCACGCCTGCTGTGCTATTGTGTCCTGACAGGGGGATGCCCCCCCCCCCCCCCCCGCCAGGACACTCCGATCAGCGCTCTCAGCCATTGGCTGAAAGTGCTGATCAGGAGCCGATCGGCAGACCTTATTTGGTCATGTCCTTTCGACAGAAGCCGGCTGAATGTACGACTTCTGTCAGACCAACTGCAGTACACAGGGGCTGAATGTCAGCTGGTTTCTATTGCAATGGCCGATGCCGTCTGACATTCAGCCCGTGTGTACTAGGCTTATGTGTAGTAGAGTAACAGATAACAATGCACTCAGAGATTAGATCGACTCAAATATTGACCTAACAACCGGACCAATGCCAGCACCAGCAAGCTCCCAGGTATGCCAATGTTCCCTTACCTTTGTTTCTTCAGCACAGAATCCCATAATACCCGGTCTGTGGGGAGATAGTTGAGCAGGATCTGCAGTGAAAAGAGTTGTAGAATATTTTCAGTACTGTTGTAAGTCCTAGACAGAGCTGGTCATAGTTTACAAAAGGTACAAACCTTCCAGCAGAGACACCGGATGCCTGATTCGAAGGGGATTCCTGCCAAAGAATAAGGGCAATTATTTCCCAAAAGTAAAACAAGGCAAGTATGCAGCACACTTCTGTGTTAGAAAAATGCTGCAACCTTTTGATCACAAAAACAACTGAACAGATCATGGGGTTTTTGATCAAAGAAACTTGCAAACCCTCTCCTGTCAAAAATCTCTCCTCTTTCCCCTAGCAGTTCTGTTATTTCAGGTGTACAATGTAGATCACATGCATTGTGTGGTGTACTCTCTGCTCATTCCCAAGAATCGGTAACATGCCAGAACTGATATAACTCTTGTGCACATACCAGACTGAACAACAAGCTCTAAACTAGTATTAACCACTTCAGCCCCGGAAGAATAGGCTGCTCATTGACCAGGCCATTTTTTGAGATACAGCACTGCGTTGCTTTAACTGACAATTGCGCGGTCGTGCGACGCTGTACCCAAACAATTGACATCCTTTTTTTCCCCAAAAATAGAGCTTTCTTCTGGTGGTATTAGATCATCTTTGCGGTTATTTTTTGCGCTATAAATAAAAAAAAAAAAAAAAAAGAGCGACAATTTTGAAAATAAAACACAATATTTTGTACTTTTTGCTGTAATAAATAGCCCCAATTTTTTTTTAAAAAAAGCAATTTTTTATCTCAGTTTAGACTGATATGTATTCTTCTACATATTTTTGGTAATAAAAAAAAAAATTTGCAAAAAAGCGTATATTGATTGGTTTGCGCAGAAGTTATAGCGTCTACAAAATAGGGGAAAGATTTATGGCAATTTTTATTATTTTTTTTACTAGTAATGGCCGCGATCTGTGATTTTTATAGAGACTGCGACATTATGTCGGACACTTTTGACACATTGTTGGGTCGATTGACAATTATACAGCAGTCAGTGCTATAAAAATGCACTGATTACTGTATAAATGTCACTGGCAGGGAAGGGGTTAACACTACGGGACGATCAAGGGGCTAACAGTGTTCCCTGTGTGTGTTCTTTTTTTTTTTTTATTATCTTTTTATTGACAGATGCACAAAAGATGGTAGACAAACAGCTATGCTATATCACAGTTAAAGTAATAAAAGTTAAGGCCCTTTCACACTGGGGCGGGGGTGGTGTCGGCGGTAAAACGCCGCTATTATTAGCGGCATTTTACCGTCGGTATTCGGCCCCTAGCAGGGCGGTTTTACCCCCCGCTAGCGGCCGGGAAAGGGTTAAATACCACTGCAAAGTGCCTCTGCAGAGGCGCTTTGCCGGCGGTATAGCCGCGCCGTCCCATTGATTTCAATGGGCAGGAGCGGTATACACTCCGCTCCTTCACCGCTCCAAAGATGCTGCTAGCAGGACTTTTTATCCCGTCCCGCTAGCGTACCGCTCCAGTGTGAAAGCCCTCGGGGCTTTCACACTGGAATGAAAGCAGCGGCACTTTCGGGTCGGTTTGCAGGCGCTATTATTAGCGCAATAGCGCCTGCAAACCGCTCCAGTGTGAAAGGGCTCTTAGCGTAAATACTACAATTATATGTTTATAGAATTGAAAAAAAGCAGTTTTGTGCTATCAATAAAGATTAACTGGTAGATGATGGATTATATCTTAAACGGTGTTCGGCCGTGACGAAGTGCATCAATTTTTAGCTTAAGAAAAAAATATAATGGGAGAAGAAAATAAAAGGAAAAAGGAGAGAGGAAAAAAAAGGGGGGGGGGGAGAAAAGGGTGAAGTGGAGGGAGATAGGGAAGGGGATGCGGAGAGTGCCCCGCCAGCCCCATGCCATTCAAGTCACGGCAGGCAAAAAATGTGGTTTCATAGGTATTGAGAGTATTCAGAGAAACGGAACTGATCCCAGTAGAACCATCTGGTTTTGTGTTCTTCCGATTTGTCCCGAAGAGCAGAGGTCAGATTCTCCATGCTTTCTATGTCTTTCACTCTGGCTAACCATTGGGTGAGGGCAGGAGGAGCTTGTTGTTTCCACATGGCTGGAATATATGCTCTAGCTGCATTAAGTAAATGTTTAAGTAATGACTTATTGCATTTTTTCCGGGAGAGAGGGGTCAGGTTAAGAAGAACTGCTGCAGGGTCTCCGGACACTGAGATGCCCGTAAATCTGTGGCTCAATAGGTGGACTTGTAGCCAAAATGGCTGGATGCCCGGACATTTCCAGAAGATGTGTAAAAGTGTGCCCCTGTGGGAATCACATCTCCAGCATTGATAGCTCAATTGTGGGTATAGTTTGGCTAGTACAGATGGAGTTCTATACCACGTGTCATGATTTTGTAAGTGGTTTCCTGGTACATACTACATAGTGATGATTTCAGCGAAAAAGAGAATCCTATCTTTTTGTTGTTTCGAAAAAGTGACCTGAAGGTCTTTTTCCCATTTGGAAAGAAAGGGAGGTTCCAATTGCGCATGGAGATCTAGTAGAGCCTCGTAGGAAAGGGACAAGTATTTCCTTATCGGACCTTCCCCCAGACAGAGCTCCATTGTTTCGGAACGACAGAGATGTTAGTGCTGAGTAACTCAGGGGGGTACTATGGCCATGTGTGATAGTGTTAAATGCTTCTAAGAAGTGTGGCGTAAGTGTCATTTGAAAGGTTCTATACTATGAAAGGGTAAAGCCGTCCGGTCCTGGGGCTTTTCCAGGTTGGGTGGCCGTGATGGCCATCGCAAATTCTTCAGCTGAGAGTGGTTGGGATAAAGATTCCCTTTCCTCCTACGTGAGCCTCGGGAGTTGGGCCTCCTGTAGGTAAGTTGTCATTTCAGAGAGTAAATTGGTTTGTTGTGAGGCAGAAGGAGTAGATCTCAAGTTGTATAAATCCAAACAAAACTTACAGAATGCTTCAGCTAACTCTGGGGTGGAATGTATTTTAGCGCCGGAAGAGGTAGTCAGTGCCGAGATGAATTATTTACTATTTTGGGCTTTCAGTGCTCTAGCCAACATGCTGCTGCACTTGTTGCCATGTTCATAGTATGAGCGACAGACACTTAGAAGAACATGTTTGGCCTTGTAAAGGGAGTGTCCCCTAACCATTTCCCGCACTTTCGTAAGTTCCATTTCCAGTGTATGGTCTTGATTAAGTTTATTCGCTCGTTCCAGGGTGTACAGTTTGTCCAACAGGTCAGCTAGTGTTTTCGTTCTGCGTTGTTTGGACGCGTGTCCGTGTTTAATAATGATCCCACGGAGGACACACTTGTGTGCGGCCCACAGGGAAAGGGGGTTTTCTACGGATCCTGAGTTTGTGGCGAAGTATTCACTAAGTTCACGCTGTAGGTCGGCTGTGATTTCCGGGTCTTTTAACAGTGATTCATTTAGACGCCATATCGGTGTGCTAGATTGTTGTTGTTGGGGGTTAACTTCTAGTATAATCGGCGCATGATCTGAAATTGCAATATGGCCTATTTCAGCTTTGGAGATCAGCGGAATGGTGGAGTGTTTAATGAGAAAGAAATCAATTCTGGAGTAGGAGCCATGTGGGGGAGAGTAGTAGGTATAGTCTCTCTCTTGAGGATGAAAGATCCTCCAAATGTCGACTAATTGGTGTGAGTGGAGAAGCTCTTTGAGGCGTAATCTGGATCCTCTAGGGGTGGAAAGTAGTCTCGCTGAGGAGTCCTTGCGGGGGTCCATGGTTATGTTAAAGTCCCCTCCTAAGATAAGGGTCCCTTCCTTGAAGGTTACAAGAGTGGAGAGAAAAGATTCAAGAGCTGCTACTTGATTGGTATTGGGCAGGTTCGCCAGAGTGAAAGTGTGGGAGTAAATTTTCCCTTTCAGCAGGAGGAATCTGCCCTCTGGGTCCCGATGGACGACCGTCAACTGCCATGGGAGGGACTTGGCAACCAGAAAAGATAAGGCTTACCTATAGGTAAATATCTCCTACACTTGCACCGTTTAAGAGATATTTACTGTATACACTGGCACCGACATCATCAGTGCATACGCACTAAAGGAACGGCCTGTTTGTGGTGTTTCTTCAGGGCCTGTGCCGCGATCGGCGGCTTCTGTGCGTGGGAGTGGCATAACCGCAGCTCTGGCCAATCATAGCGCCGGAGCCCGCGAACCCGGAAGTAACTCCAGGAAATATGTCGGCCCTGTCATCGGTGTGCCGGCGCCAATCCCGGGCATATTTATAAGGTAAGTATTTCATAATGAGCTAGTATGCGATGCATACTAGTTCATTATGCCTTTGAGCTGCAGGTTTTTTTTGTTTTTTTTTTTGCTTTAAGGGGAGTTTAGGGAAGAAACTGTCCAAAGGAGAACCAGGAGGTGACTGCATTGTATATGCATATTGAACTGTTCTCCATCCACCCCTCTGTTCTTGGCCAACCAAGGATAACGTTACCTTTTTGCAAGTTAAACCTGTATTAAGGGTAAAGGAGGAAAATGAGGTGCAAATAGACCCCCAACCCTTCTTCCCATAGCTGCGGTGCATAAATGTACTACAAGTCCCATCCACCACCACAACAAACGTACTTGTGGTTCTCAATAAAACGTGTGCGGTGACAACCACACAAAGCATTGACACTTCCTCTAGCTTACGAACTGTAAGCCTGTACCTCAGTATGGACATGGAGTTGGAGTAAAAGTCTACAGGACCCTGGCACTGCACCTGCCATCTACTGATGCCAGTTGCAATGCTCTGCAGGCTCACTACAGGCAAAAAATAAATAAAAATGCACATTTCTTTTCTTGCAAGAATACATATACAGTATCTCACAAAAGTGAGTACACCCCTCACATTTTTGTAAATATTTTATTATATCTTTTCATGTGACAACACTGAGGAAATGACACTTTGCTACAATGTAAAGTAGTGAGTGTACAGCTTGTATAACAGTGTAAATTTGCTGTCCCCTCAAAATAACAACACACAGCCATTAATGTCTAAACCGCTGGCAACAAAAGTGAGTACACCCCTAAGTGGAAATATCCAAATTGGGCCCAAAGTGTCAATATTTTGTGTGGCCGCCATTATTTTCCAGCACTGCCTTAACCCTCTTGGGCATGGAGTTCACCAGAGCTTCACAGGTTGCCACTGGAGTCCTCTTCCACTCCTCCATGATGACATCACGGAGCCTGGTGGATGTTAGAGACCTTGTGCTCCTCCACCCTCCGTTTGAGGATGCCCCACAGATGCTCAATAGTTTAGGTCTGGAGACATTCTTGGCCAGTCCATCAGCTTTACCTTTAGCTTCTTTAGCAAGGCAGTGGTCGTCTTGGAGGAGTGTGTGGGGTTGTTATGTTGGAATACTGCCCTGCGGCCCAGTCTTCGAAGGGAGGGGATAATGCCCTACTTCAGTATGTCACAGTACATATTGGCATTCATGGTTCCCTCAATGGACTGTAGCTCCCCAGTACCGGCAGCACTCATGCAGCCCCAGACCATGACACTCCCACCACCATGCTTGACTGTAGGCAAGACACACTTGTCTTTGTACTCCTCACCTGGTTGCCACCACACACGCTTGATACCATCTGAACCAAATAAATTTATCTTGGTCTCATCAGACCACAGGACGTGGTTCCAGTAATCCATGTCCTTAGTCTATTTGTCTTCAGCAAACTGTTTGCAGGCTTTCTTTTGCATCATCTTTAGAAGAGGCTTCCTTCTGAGACGACAGCCATGCAGACAAATTTGATGCAGTGTGTGGCGTATGGTCTGAGCACTGACAGGCTGACCCCCCACCCCTTCAACCTCTGCAGCAATGCTAGCAGAACTCATACGTCTATTTCCCGAAGACAACCTCTGGATATGACACTGAGCACGTGCACTAAACTTCTTTTGTCGACCATGGCGAGGCCTGTTCTGAGTGGAACCTGTCCTGTTAAACCACTGTATGGTCTTGGCCACCGTGCTACAGCTCAGTTTTAGGGTCTTGGCAATCTTCTTATAGCCTAGGCCATCTTTATGTAGAGCAAAAATTCTTTTTTTCAGATCCTCAGAGAGTTCTTTGCCATGAGGTGCCATGTTGAACTTCCAGTGACCAGTATGAGAGAGTGAAAGCGATAACACCAAATTTAACACACCTGCTCCCCATTCACAGCTGAGACCTTGTAACACTAACAAGTCACATGACACTGGGGAGGGAAAATGGCTAATTGGACCCAATTTGGACATTTTCACTTAGGGGTGTACTCACTTTTGTTGCCAGCGGTTTAGACATTAATGGCTGTGTGTTGAGTTATTTTGAGGGGACAGTAAATTTACACTGTTATACAAGCTGTACACTCACTATTTTACATTGTAGCAAAGTGTAATTTCTTCAGTGTTGTCACATGAAAAAAATATTTACAAAAATGTGGGGGGTGTACTCACTTTTGTGAGATACTGTACATATTTTTTTTTTTATTTAAAAGGCGAACTTAGCCTTTAAGAGATTTGCATCGTTTATCCTGTTTTTTTTTAAACAGTTAATTATCTTCTAAGTAAATCTAACTTTGGTCAATGTGAAACCACAAAGGATTTGCCAACATGTGAAAAAATAAAATAAAAAAAAAGGCTCTAAGAAGAAGCCAAAGTCCAGCAGCCTGTGAATCCTGCCAAGACGAGACGCCTTACCATTAAAGCAAAGTTCCCTCAACACCGACAGCTTGATGTGCGGTTCACTGAGAATGCTCTGGAACTCTGCGATTCTGCAAACAGACAAAAAAACGTCATCCGATTAGTACACATTACAGTACATTGCCTCCTGTACAGAAGCCCAGATCAAGTCCACTCCATTTATTCTGCAGCAGGGCAACCGTTATCAGGGTGTTTCCCTTAAAATACATTGACAGATATTGTTATTTATCATAGGAGAGCCAACAAGCATGAAACAGCTGGATAAATAGTGCTATGTATCTGGGCGTCATTGTGCTGCAAATCCACAGGACGCGCGTTTCAATGTTAAAGTATAACTAAAAAAAATTTATTTTGGATAGAGTGGAGAGGGAATAGAACATCTGTCAGGTTCTACCTCTGTCTGTTCCCCCCGTTAGGGAGATTCTCCTCTCTATGTGTCCTGTTTACCATTACCACTGAAAAGAAAAGAAAATCCCAAATTTTGGGTTGTCCTCAGAACAGTAATAGAGGGGAAACCCCCCAATGGGGACACTAGTTCTGGAGACAACCAAGCATTTCCTCATTTTGGGGAGGAGGATTTCCTCTCACTTCCTGTTTTGGTTATGGGAAGGGAGGATAAAAATCAATGATAACGAAAAAAAAAAAAAAAAAAAAAAAAAAAGCTCTCTAGCAATTCACACCAAACTGAGCATGTGCAGAGTGCCTCCTAGGGCTCTCTATCAGGAGATGGATTGGGGCAGGGGTCTCAAACTGGTGGCCCTCCAGCTGTTGTAAAACTACAAGTCCCATCATGCCTCTGCCTGTGGGATTCATGCTTGTAACTGTCAGCCTTGCAATGCTTCATGGGACTTGTAGTTTCGCAACAGCTGGAAGGCCACCAGTTTGAGACCCCTGGATTGGGGGCTGTGGAAGAAGGGGAGGATCAGAGAAGACAGGATCAAACAGCCTTTTTACACAATGCAGAGGATTAACCCCTTAGGTTCCACAGTGAGTATAAGCATGCTTTACTGCATATTAGGGCTGGGAAAAAAAATCGATTCAAATCTTGAATCGAGTTGAGAGGTCAAATCGATTCAAAATTTAAGCAAATCGATTTTTTTAGATTTTTTTTTTTTCACCGCGCCGGTCCTGAGGCGCTGCGGGCATGAGTTTTTAGGCGAGGCCGCGGCTTCGGCCGGACGCCGGACTAGGCCGAAGCCGCGGCCTCGCCTAAAAACTCATGCCCACAGCGCCTCCGGACCGGCGCTGACACCGCGCCGAGCCTGAAGAGCCGCAAGGAGTTTTTAGGTGAGGCCTCAGCTTCGGCCTAGTCCGCGAGGCCGGATGCCGCGGACTAGGCCGGAGCCGCAGCCTCGCCTAAAAGTTCATGCCCGCAGCGCCTCAGGACCGGCGCGGTTTCCAAAAAAAAAAAAACTCGATTCGAATCGTGAATCGAGTTTTTTTTAAGAGAATCGAAGATTTTTTTTTTAAAGAAAATCTCCCAGCCCTACTGCATATACAGACAGATTTTACTGTTGTGGGTTTAGTAACACTTTAATGTTCAAAAATGAACTCAGAGCTCCTTTAGGGTGTTTACATGCATTAGGGCAGTGCCATCCTTTAGATGGGCTGCCAATGCACTACAATGGACCCAAAATTCCATCCGTTTCCCATTTTACCAGTACAACTCTGTAGCGTACCATACACTGTGGTGTGCTGCAGCACAGGAGTGCCTTTTAAAAATAATGGCACCTCAAAGCACCACGGCAAACAAGTGTGCCTTACCACGTTTCCCCATCTCCAGCTCCCGCTTTAAATATTTTTTTTTTTTTTTTTTAGTGTGTGGATTATATTCAGAGGGTGTGTCACTGACAGCCTGGGGTCACATAAAGTACGTTGAATGACACCGATCATTATTCCCCCCCAGAAGAGGACCGTTGTTGCAGGCCTGGATCAGTGAGTCTACAGGAGACGGCTCTAGAGAGGAGGCGAGGATTGTAGTGAAACCTGTTTTTTGTTATGCTTGAGGGGGTCATTCACACAAGCAATGAGGCCTGTACAGCATGTGATTATGCGTCCAAAAGCGAAAGATGTTCTGTGCAGCCGCCTGTTAAAAAAAAAAAAAAGACAGGAGTGTCTATGCGGATCTCCCTGCACATTTGAGTGTTTGCATCCGTATAGGGATAAGTGCACCAGCCAGACTGCGTCCAGGACCATGCATCCATCACTGTATGATTGCAAGCGCTCGGATGTGCAGGGAGATCCATACAGCCACTCCTATCATTGTTTTTTTACAGGCTGCTGATGTCGGCTTAATGATGCATCTGTCACTCGCATAAACGCACACTGTGTACAGGCCTCTTGTAAATGAGCCGTATAAAAAAAAAAAAAAGAACACTGCGATAATAACTACACACATGCCACTTTCCCTTTCAGCAGTAAAGTATTATTTATGGTGTCTATAAAGTGATTAGTACTCCACTTTATTTTTACTACACACCTAAGGGCTGAACTTCCCCGATCACCTCCCTCCAAGCTTTGTTTACATCACTTGGAGAGGATCTGCACAGATCATATGACTTTACACAGTGGTGTAAACTTGCACTGATGAAACCACATAGGTTGTGAGTTTTCTGACTGCAGAATTTAAATGCAAACTTTAACCACTTCCATACCGAGCCTATTCTGGCACTCCTCTCCTACATGTAAAAAAAAAATCATTTTTTTTTTTTTTGCCAGAAAATTACTCAGAACCCCCAAATGTTATATATGTTTTTTATTAGCAGACCTCCTAGGGAATAAAATGGCGGTCGTTGCAACTTTTTATGTCACACAATATTTGCGCAAGAATTTTTCGAACGCTTTTTTTTGGAGAAAAAGAAACCAGTTCCATGAATTAAAAAGTAACAAAAAACAGTAAAGTTAGCCCAATAATTTTTGTATAATGTGAAAGATGATGTTACGCCGAGTAGATAGATACCCAACATGTCACGCTTTAAAATTGCGCACACTCGTGGAATGGCGCCAAACTTTGGTACTTAAAAATCTCCACAGGCGAAGCTTTAACATTTTTTACAGGTTACGTGTTTAGAGTTACAGAGGAGGTCTTGTGCTAGAATTGTTGCTCTCGCTCTAATGCATGCGGCGATATGTTACATGTGTGGTTTAAACGGCGTTTACATATGAGGGCTGGGCTTACGTCTGCATTCGCTTCTGTGCGCAAAAACTCGGGGACGGGGGCGCTTTAAACATTTTTTTTTTTATTGTTTATTTTATTGTAATGATATATTTTACTCTTAAAAAAAAAAAAAATGTGATCACTTTTATTCCTATTACAAGGAATGTAAACATCCCTTATGAATAGGAATGGTGTGTGATCGGTCTTCTTTATGGAGAGATACGGGGTCTATAAGACCTCACATCTCTCCTCCAGGCTGGAAAGCATCAGATCGAAAAAATAAATAAATGGCAGATCTGATGCTTTCCAGTCGAGATCGCCACTTTATTGACATTCGCGGCCCGGACGCGACGTCATAACGTAGCGCCCGGGCCTCGATGGTCATAGAGATGACTGGTGACCATCTGGTCACTGGAAATCTCTATGCTCTTCATTCGGCGGCGGATTCTTTCTCCAGGTCCCTGATGGCACGGGAGAGCCTAAAGAAACACCAGAGGGCGGCGGATGTCCCCTCCTGACGCCTGTAAGAACGATCAAGCACTGGAACTGCTGCTATGATCGTTTTTATAGTGCACGGAATTGCCGGCAAAAAAGAATGATATCTGAATGATGCCTGCAGCTGCAGCTATCATTCAGATATCCCCACTGAAAGTCAAAGACGTCATATAACATACTGCGGGCGGGAAGTGGTTAAAGAGGAAGTAAACCCTCTCTAAAAAAAAAAAAAAAAAAAAAAAAAAAAAACACCCTGCAGGACAAAGGCATAATGCAAAGCATACTAGCTCATTATGAGAATTACTTACCTGAGATCGAAGCCCCAGAAGCGTCCCTCGTTCACCTCCTCCGTCGCCATGATACCCGGAGTGACTTGCGGGTATCGCTGCTCCGGCGCTGTGACTGGCCGGAGCAGCGATGGCGTCACTCTGGCGCATGCGCGTGGGAGCCGTCAGTGATGGCATGATCGCCTTCACTAACGGCACGCTCAGTGCGCCTGCGCCATTGTCTACGTAGACATCGGTGCCCGTTTTTAGGAAAATATCTCCTTAACCGTGTAGGCCGTGTATGCCAGGGGAGCTGACATTTTGCCCTTGGTGTGTCTTCCGTGATGATGTCACTCCCGCGTGGGAGTCTTTTTCCCGGCAAGGCCTGGCAGGGTCTGCCGGACCTACAGCCGGGCATTCACAGCGCACGCGCCGCTGACGTCAGCAGCTGCATGCAAAGTGAATATCTCCTAAACCGTACAGGTTTAAGAGATACTCATTTTACCTACAGGTAAGCCTTATTATAGGCTTACCTGTAGGTAAAAAAAAAAAAAAAAGGGTATACAACCACTTTAAGCCGAATGCTGATGTTCTGTCAAAATAGCCAACTTGTCAAAATCTCCAATTACGTCACTTCTGGTGCGGCCGAGTCACGATCAGCTGGCATGGCGTCAACACTGCGCATGCGGAGATTGTCTGAGGTGGGGGAAATTTGTAGAACACTGCCATGTTGGTACACCTAAAACATTTATGATTCTCCATCCTATTGGTAAACTCAGGACCAGCTGATCTTCCTCTGTAGCTCTATGAAAGGGTCCTTGCCGACACATGGCCATGTTATAATAAACTTCCAGTGACCAGTCGCTGTTTACTCGACTTTACCAATAGGATGGGGAATCCGAAATGTTTTAGGTGTACCAACATGGCGGTTTATAGAACTATAGAGGAAGATGAGCTGGTCCCGAGTTTATCAATACGACGGGGAATGATAAATGCTTTAGGTGTACCAACATGGCGGTGTTTCTGATTCCCCATCCTATTGGTAGAGTCGGGTGAACAGCGGCCACTCACTGGAATTTTATTACAACATGGCAGCCTGTGGGTAAAGACCCTTTCATAGAACTATAGAGGAAGATCAGCTGGTCCTGAGTTTACCAATAGGATGGAGAATCATAAATGTTTTAGGTGTACCAACATGGCGGTGTTCTATAATTTTCCTCGACCTCAGACGATCTGCGCATGCGCAGTGTTGACGTCACACCAGCTGATCATGATTTGGCCGCACTGGAAGTGAAGTAATTGGAGATTTTGACGTGTTGGCTATTTTGATAGAACATCAGATGTGATCAGCTGGTTCAACAGAAAATGTCTGACATTCTGCCCGTGTGTAAGGCACTCGGTCTGACAGAAGCGGGACATTTGGGCGGTTTCTGTCAGACGTGCATGCTGGAAAACCAGTGGCCGACCGGTTCCTGATCAGTGCTCATAGCCAATGGCAGAGAGCGCCGATTGGAGTGTTTTAGTGGCGGGGGGCGTCCCCCTGTCAGGACACAACAACTCAGCGGGGGAGATCACTGTCCTAACATTGAATTGTTAGTACAGCAGCTCTGACCAAAGTTATCAGGTTTTTTTTTTGTTTGGTTGAAAGAGAAAAAACTAGTAAAAAACTAGTAGTGTGTACCCGGCATTCCACCCTCATGGATGTCCAATTGGGAGCAGCGTCTGTGTCCATTGCCATCCATGGGACTGACTGCACAGGAATGTACTGAATAATACGGCGCCTCAAAGTGCATGGTAATAACATACGACTGCAAGTCACGTTTTCAAGGTACATCGGAGTGCTATTAAAAAGACATGGCGGAGCACCAAGAAGCAAATTGCGCGCCCCGCAGCGTCCAGATGTGAATGGAGCCTAAAAGAATGGCGCAACATCGCACCGCAAAGTACGATCGATGCAACGTGTAAAGTGTGATCCACTCTGATACCCAAACACCCCAAAACCTCAACGAACAGACAACGCCACAGCCTGTGTGTGCGACACCCACAAAACCTCTCCTTGGGGGCACAAAAGGGGGTTTCTTGTTCTGCAAACCTGATTTATTTGTATTTATTTGGGGTTGTGAAAATGACATCTGTAATAATTCCTGGATGACCCATACAGGAGCACTGCTAATACCAGACATGAGTGTGTATGGGGAGAACATATGATGGAGTGATGTACAGGATGATGGTGATAGGAATCCCTCCTTAATACAACAATCACATCCCCACCCCCCACCGATCTCCGGTACACCCCCGATCTCCGGTACATCCCCCACCCCCGATCTCCGGTACATCCCCCCTACACCCCGGGATCTCTTACTTGCTCTTGTGCAGACTCGACATGTTGACTTCCGCCGCCTTCTTGGATGTT
The DNA here is from genome assembly GCA_037952925.1 of Lithobates clamitans. Taxonomy (NCBI): domain Eukaryota; kingdom Metazoa; phylum Chordata; class Amphibia; order Anura; family Ranidae; genus Lithobates; species Lithobates clamitans. The sequence continues at coordinate 295,761 of JBBGZY010000052.1, read as the reverse complement.
GGGGGAGGGAACACATCCCGGCAGGAAGCAGAAACTCTGCCAGAGTCACATGTCAGTCGTCATCACCTCCTCCTCCCAGTACTGGACATCAACATTTTCTCCTCCACCGACTGGGGATCTCATCCCACTACAGGAGATCTACTCCTCCACCGGGATCACATCTTAGTACAGGGGATCATCTCCCAGTACAGAGGATCTACTGCACCAGGGATCACGTCCTAGTACAGGGGATCTACTCCTCCTCCTACACTGTGGATCACATCCCAGCACAGGGGAACCACTACCAGTACAGGGGATCACCTCTTAGCACAAGGGGAAGCACTCCCAGCACAGGGGATCACCTCCCAGCACAAGGGATCACCTCTCAGCACAGGGGAAGCATTCCCAGCACAGGGGATCACCTCCCAGTACAGGGGATCACCTCCCAGCACAAGGGATCACCTCCCAGCACAAGGGATCACCTCCCAGCACAAGGGATCACCTCCCAGCACAAGGGATCACCTCCCAGCACAAGGGATCACCTCTCAGCACAGGGGAAGCATTCCCAGCACAGGGGATCACCTCCCAGTACAGGGGATCACCTCCCAGCACAAGGGATCACCTCCCAGAACAAGGGATCACCTCTCAGCACAAGGGATCACCTCTCAGCACAGGGGAACCACTCCCAGTACAGGGGATCACCTCCCAGTACAGGGGAACCACTACCAGTACATGGGATCCCCTACCAGTACATGGGATCCCCTACCAGTACAGGGGATCCCCTACCAGTACAGGGGATTACCTCCCAGTACATGGGATCCCCTACCAGTACAAGGGATCCCCTCCCAGCACAGGGGATCACCTCCCAGTACAGGGGAACCACTACCAGTACATGGGATCCCCTACCAGTACAGGGGATCCCCTCCCAGCACAGGGGAACCACTACCAGTACACGGGATCCCTTACCAGTACAGGAGATCACCTCCCAGCACAGGGGAACCACTGCCAGTACAGGGGATCACCTCCCAGTACAAGGGATCACCTCTTAGCACAGGGGATCACCTCCCTGCACAGGGGATCACCTCCCTGCACAGGGGATCACCTCCCAGCACAGGGGAACCACTCTCAGCACAGGGGAACCACACTCAGCACAGGGGAACCACTCCCAGTACAGGGGAACCACTCTCAGCACAGGGGAACCACTCCCAGTACAGGGGATCAGCTCTCAGCACAAGGGATCAGCTCTCAGCACAAGGGATCAGCTCTCAGCACAAGGGATCAGCTCTCAGCACAAGGGATCAGCTCTCAGCACAAGGGATCACCTCTCAGCACAAGGGATCACCTCTCAGCACAGGGAACCACTCCCAGTACAGGGAATCACCTCCCAGTACAGGGGAACCACTACCAGTACAGGGAATCACCTCCCAGTACAGGGGAACCACTACCAGCACAGGGGATCCCCTCCAAGCACAGGGGATCCCCTACCAGTACAGGGGATTACCTCCCAGTATAGGGGAACCACTACCAGTACAGGGGAGCCACTACCAGTACATGGGATCCCTTACCAGTACGTGGGATCCCTTACCAGTACAGGAGATCATCTCCCAGCACAGGGGAACCACTGCCAGTACAGGGGATCACCTCCAAGTACAAGGGAACCACTACCAGTACAGGGGATCACCTCCCAGCACAGGGGAACCACTGCCAGTACAGGGGATCACCTCCCAGCACAGGGGAACCACTGCCAGTACAGGGGAACCAGTACATGGGATCCCCTACAAGTACAGGGGATCACCTCCCAGCACAGGTTCAGGAGCTTCAATGGTGCGTTTGTCATGCATAGGGCAGCCCATTCAAGGTAATGGGCTGCCCTATGCACGTTGCGTGAAAAACACACAAAAGAAAGGAGCAAAAACAGACATTCAGGGGATGTTAGGTGTAAATGGGGCTTTGCAGGGCTCCAGAGAGCAAGATAAACCTAATTCCATGATCATCAACTCCATTTAGTGGCAAAAATTCTGTATATTTTGTCAGTGATGTCATTCAGAAGACTATACTCCATCTCAACCACTAGATGGAGCTTAGGATCAGAAAATACAGGGTAATTGCTTGTAACATTCGTCAAATGAATGTTTTAGAAATGGACAGGACATAAAAGGAAATCTCCGCAATGGGACACAGATGGCGAAAAAAAGTTTTGCCCATAGTTCTACTTTAAAGCTGAGGTTTAGTTATGGTAATTGTTACATTGGTCCAGCCCTCCCAGAACAACAAGGAGGCTGCAGCACGCACCCGGCGCGATCTGTGATTGCTGTGACAGCTGATCACAGATCGAGGTAATGAGCAAATCACAGCTTATCATGTTGTAAACACACTTGCTGGTTGTCGGCATTCCTTGAGAGGAGAGAGCCGGTAACTGACTAGTGTGAAAGAGGACACCTACACTGATAATCAGGGCAATGATCATTAGTGTCTTGATAGTCAGTGCAGCCACAACAGTGCCCATCAGTGCTGCCAATCAGTGTCTCCTCATCAGGGCTGCATATCAGTGCAGCTTCATCAACGCCTCCTCATCCTCTGCCCTGCTGACCCTGTCTTATGTCCCACTGACCCCATCCTCTGCTCCATTGACCACATATGTGACACTTGGACGAATCATGTCTCAGGGTCTGATGAGGAAGCCACATCTGTTCACTATGAACAGCTGCAGCTTCCTCATCAGACCCTGAGACAAGATCGGTATACAGCGGCTGGGGTGGGACAGATTTAGATGGGAGGTGGTGCCCGATTTTAGTCTTGGCTAGGGCAACACAAAACCAAAATACACCACTGGTCATCACTACTACAGTGATTACCACTAGCTTCCAGGTCCTGTGCCGAGTGAATGCCCATAGTTACACTGGTCCAAGCTGGACCAATATACTATGTAAAAAATGCCATCTCTAAACTTCATCTTTAATAATAAAAACTTTACAAAATCAGATATTGAACTACGTGCAGAAGGTATAAATTATTGCTAAATTCCAATCCTTTTTTTTTTTTTTTTTTTAAAGATAACAGTACAGTGGGGCAAAAAAGTATTTAGTCGGCCACCAATTGTGCAAGTTCTCCCACTTAAAAAGATGAGAGAGGCCTGTAATTGTCATCATAGGTATACCTCAACTATGACAGACAAAATGTGGAAACAAATCCAGACAATCACATTGTCTGATTTTTGAAAGAATTTATTTGCAAATTATGGTGGAAAATAAGTATTTGGTCACCTACAAACAAGCAAGATGTCTGGCTCTCACAGACCTGTATCTTCTTTAGGAGGCTTCTCTGTCCTCCATTCATTACCTGTATTGATGGCACCTGTTTGAACTTGTTATCAGTATAAAAGGCACCTGTCCACAATCTCAAACAGTCACACTCCAAATAAGGCAAGCAGCTTGGTGTGAAGAAATCAACTGTGGGAGCAATAATTAGAAAATGGAAGACATACAAGACCACTGATAATCTCCCTCGATCTGGGGCTCCATGCAAGATCTCACCCCATGGGGTCAAAATGATCACAAAAACGGTGAGCAAAAATCCCAGAACCACACGGGGGGACCTAGGGAATGACCTGCAGAGAGCTGGGACCAACGTAACAAAGGCTACCATCAGTAACACACTATGCCCCCAGGGACACAGATTCTGCAGTGGCAGACGTGTCCCCCTGCTTAAGCCAGTACATGTCCGGGCCCATCTAAGGTTTGCTAGAGAGCATTTGGATGATCCAGAAGAGTATTGGGAGAATGTCATATGGTCAGATGAAACCAAAGTAGAACTGTTTGGTAGAAACACAACTCATCATGTTTGGAGGAGAGAGAATGCTGAGTTGCAACCAAAGAACACCATACCTACTGTGAAGCATGGGGGTGGCAACATCATGCTTTGGGGCTGTTTCTCTGCAAAGGGAACAGGACGACTGATCCGGTCTACATGAAAGAATGAATGGGACCATGTATCGTGAGATTTTGAGTGCAAACCTCCTCCCATCAGCAAGGGCATTGAAGATGAAACGTGGCTGGGTCTTTCAGCATGACAATGATCCCAAACACACCACCCGGGCAACGAAGGAATGGCTTCGTAAGAAACATTTCAAGGTCCTGGAGTGGCCTAGCCAGTCTCCAGATCTCAACCCCATAGAAAACCTTTGGAGGGAGGTGAAAGTCCGTGTTGCCCAGCGACAGCCCCAAAACATCACTGCTCTAGAGGAGATCTGCATGGAGGAATGGGCCAACATACCAGCAACAGTGTGTGACAACCTTGTGAAGACTTATAGGGCGTACACACGGTCGGACTTTGTTCGGACATTCCGACAACAAAATCCTAGGATTTTTTCCGACGGATGTTGGCTCAAACTTGTCTTGCATACACACGGTCGCACAAAGTTGTCAGAAAATCCGATCGTTCTAAACGCGGTGACGTAAAACACGTACGTCGGGACTATAAACGGGGCAGTGGCCAATAGCTTTCATCTCTTTATTTATTCTGAGCATGCGTGGCACTTTGTCCGTCGGATTTGTGTACACACGATCGGAATTTCCGACAACGGATTTTGTTGTCGGAAAATTTTATCTCCTGCTCTCCAACTTTGTGTGTCGGAAAATCTGATGGAAAATGTCCGATGGAGCCTACACACGGTCGGAATTTCCGACAACACGCTCCGATCGGACATTTTCCATCGGAAAATCCGACCGTGTGTACGGGGCATTACAGAAAACGTTTGACCTCTGTCATTGCCAACAAAGGATATATAACAAAGTATTGAGATGAACTTTTGATATTGACCAAATACTTATTTTCCACCATAATTTGCAAATAAATTCTTTCAAAAATCAGACAATGTGATTGTCTGGATTTGTTTCCACATTTTGTCTCTCATAGTTGACGTATACCTATGATGACAATTACAGGCCTCTCTCATCTTTTTAAGTGGGAGAACTTGCACAGTTGGTGGCTTACTAAATACTTTTTTGCCCCACTGTACATTCTTTCATAAACTACAGTTGGTACATACATACTTCCTGTCCAACAACCATTATGGTTAATCTAAAGAAAACCACACTATTTCCACAGAAGGATTTCTGAAGAACCTGTCTATACACTGTGTGCAACGTTACATTTTATTTTTTGTTGCGCATTTGCACAACCATACCAAAACCTACAAACTGATGTACATGGAATACAATACACACAATTTTACATTTTTGGCATTCTAAAACCTCTTATATTTTTTGGGCCTCCAGAGAGATTTTACCCCCATGGTTCCTGAGTCTGTTCCTGCCTACCTTCTATGTTTCAACTTCTTCAACTGCATTTTCCATAAGGAAAAATTAAGTGTATATTTTTGCATTTATCGAACAGACGTGACAAAACACTTTCAATGACCAAAAGAGAGCAATAAGAGATCTTCATGGTCAAGGTTTACATACAAATAAAGCAGTGGTCTTCAAATTATGACCCAAGGGTCATATCCAACCCACTACAAAGTTTTATGTGAGCAAATGAGCATTATAAATACCCATGCTGGCAGTAGATGTGCCAGTCTCTGTATTGCAATACAGAAACAGATGCGTCCACAGCCATCCAACTATGACCCTCCCCCAGTCCCTAGTGCAGACTCCCTAACCCTCCACTGTAGTTGTTTGCTAGGACCGCTGGTTTTATATCAATACCAATGACGTTTTTGAATTTCCCCAGCATTAACATGGAAGACCGACTTCTCTGTCCAGACTCGCTCCACCTCCTAGCTTCCGCCCTGCTTCTTTCGTGCCTGAAAAGTAAGGGGGGACTCTACTGGGCACACATGGATATAACGAGGGACTCTGCAGGGCACATGTGCTCATACTGCCAAGTCACAACCGTGGCCTCAGCAAAGTACACAACCCTTTCCTAACCATCACAACCCTTGAAATGTTTTCTCACTAACCCATCTCTCCTCTGCCTGTTAGTATCATACTTATGGCATTATCTGTCATGCCAGCATGTCACCCAGCCCTGTCCTCACCAACCCCTCTCTGACTTAAATCCTGGCCCCACTACCTTCCATCTTCTTTACCCCACCACAATGCTGACCACACCAACCCCCACCTGACCACAATCATGGTCTTTCCAATTTCACTCTCCTCTGCCCCCTGGACCCTGTTTTGTAGTGACATTTTTATTCTATGACAGAATGCCCTTTTTACTTGAATTTTTATGCAGTATAGTGAATACATACAGTATATACATGCATCCTCAATTATCTGAAAAAAGCCTTGGAGGACAACCATAAAATAGAGTGGCTGTGCCCTGTTATTGTCTCCTAATTCTTCACCTATGTTGTCATCCTCTCACATTCTCTTCCTCGAAGAGTGGCATGAGTACTAACAAAGCTGGAGAATGGTTTGGAAATCTAGTCTGTCTGGATAAAAAATTAATGAGTGGGCTCCCCGATTCTGGGGGAAAGGAAGTCATAAAAGTCACACATCACAGTAAAACCCTCTGAAGAGCCATATGACAGCCTCAGCTTGGGCTCCAACCAAGACACACCCCCAATGTGTTTCACTCACTCACTTTGCTGTGGGGGCACCCGAGCGGAGCTGCAGCTCCTTGTGTCCATTCAGACACGGAGCCATTGCCTGGCCCCGCCCCCTCTATCTCCTCATTGGCTCACTGACTTTGACAGCAGCGGGAGCCAATGGTGCTTTGCTGCTGTCTTAGCCAATGAGGGGGGAGAGTCCCAGACAGTCAAGTCTCTTGTGCAACATCACTGGATCGAGGTGGGCTCAGGTAAGTATTAGGGGGGGCTGCTGCACACAGAAGGCTTTTTATCTTAATGCATTAAGATAAAAAACCTTCTGCCTTTACAACCACTTTAATCATGGGGATAGTCACAGTGAACCCAATTCTGAGGCAGCATTAAAGAGCCCAGTTGGCAGGGTATGGCAGAGTATTGGCAGGGTATGGCAGAGTATTGGCAGGGCATTGCAGAGTATTGGCAGGGCATTGCAGAGTACTGGCAGGGTGTTGCAGCAGAGCATTGCAGAGTATTGGCAGGGCATTGCAGAGTATTGGCACTGCTGCCATCCGATCTCTCCCCTCCACTGTACAGATCAGTACACAGAGGGGAGAGAGGAACCGGCATCATGACATGATGCCGGTTTGTTACAAGTGACGGAGCGATCACGTGCTAAACGGCCGCCGGGTGTACCAATATGGCCGCCGCTCCGGAGCTAGGCCGAAGCCGCGGCCTTTCCTATGGTCGAGGCCACAGAGCGCTCAGCGGATCGCGGGTGTCCCGTACGGATCAACCTCCGCGGATCGGATCACGGATCGATGACGATCCGTTGCACCCTTTACCAGTTAGCCTCTAACACAAAATGCTATCCATAGTTCTCTGCAAGAAATTATACAATATACTCACCTCTATGGGAGTCCATGTCTTTTACCTCTGTTTCAGCGCTGCAGCCTCTGTAACTCTCTTTGGAACTCAACACTATAAGGAGTGTTATGCCGCGTACACATGAGCGGTTTTGCTGTTGGAATAAACTCTGAAGGTTTTTCCAATGGAATTCCGCTCAAGCTGTCTTGCATACACACGGTCACACCAAAGTCCGACCGTCAAGAACGTGGTGACGTACAACCTGTGCGATGGGACTAGAAAAAGGAAGTTCAATAGCCAGTGCGCCACCCTTTGGGCTCCTTCTGCTAGTCTCGTGTTTATCTCGTGTTAGTAGAAGTTTGGTGAGAGACGATCCGCGCTTTTCAGCTTTTGTGCTTTTCAGTCCGTTACTGCTCTTCAGTTTGTGCTTGTGGGTTTGTATCTGCTTCTCAGTGCGTGTAGTCAGTTCGCATCTGTTTTTCAGTGTGTTCTTTTCTGATTTTCAGCTCGCTGTTCACAGGCCTTGCTGTTCTTCAGTGCATTCTGTTAGTTCATTCTGACCAGCCGACCATTTTGAAGCCATGTTGCGGGGACGTACTCGTCGTAGAGTAGACGTGCAGGATGAAATAATTTGTTTTGTTTCGATTTGTTATTTAACTAAATTAGTTTAGTTAAATTTGTTTTGTTTCGCATTCGAATACGAAAAAATTTGACCGCATTAAAAAAAACTATCAGATTCGAAAAAATTCTACCGCATTCAAATTATCAAATTCGAAAAAATTCTACCGCATTTCAAAAAACTATCAAATTCGAAAAAATTCTACCGCATTCGAAAAAATGTGACTGCATTTGAAAAAGTAAACTATATATAACCATTTTGTGAAAGTCG